>JBAMCF010000300.1:0-1288275 GCA_037075285.1 Drosophila lutescens
GAATGAGAGTAAGGAGAGTGATCATGCTAGTATCCTGAATGAGAGTAAGGATTGTGATAAAATGAGTGACAGTATGGAGAAAAGATTTGACACAAAAGATCCCAATGACAGTAATGAATGTAGTTCTAGAAGAAGTGATAGGCTAAAGAACAGGCCACAAATATCATATAAGGAAAATGAAATCGATTACAATAACTATATTTTAAACGCTCATTAAATTTTTAGTGATATTCCAAGTTCTTTCGAAGAAATACAAAGTAGGAGTGACAAATCTCTGTGGGAGGCAGCTATTAAAACTGAATTGGACGCCCATGACTTAAATAATACCTGGTCGATTGTTACGCCGCCTGACAATGTAAATATTGTTGACAGTAAATGGGTTTTTACGTTAAAGTCTGACGAATTTGGAAATCCAATAAGATACAAAGCTAGATTAGTGGCGCGTGGGTTTACTCAGAAATATCTTATAGATTATGAAGAAACATTTGCTTCTGTGGCTAGAATAGCAAGTTTTCGCTTCATATTATCCATTTCAGTCCAATATGATTTGAAGGTACATCACATGGATGTAAAAAGTGCTTTTCTAAATGGAAAATTAAAAGAAGAAATCTATATGAGAGTGCCCCAAGGTGTATTATGTAGTGCTAATAGTGTATGTAAATTAAATAAAGCTATTTACGGTCTTAAACAAGCAGCAAGATGCTGGTTTGAGGTATTTGAAAAAGCTTTAAAGGAATGTGGATTTGTAAACTCACCGGTAGATCGATGTATTTATGTTCTGAAGATTCTGAATAAGTTCAATATGAGTGATTGTAAATCAGTCAGTACTCCACTAGCAAGCAAGCTTAATTATGAATTATTAAATTCAGATGAATGGCATGACGCGCCTTGTCGAAATTTAGTCGGTTGTCTTATGTATGTTATGTTATGTACACGTCCAGATTTGGCCACTGCTGTTAATATTTTAAGTCGATATATGAATAAAAATAATGCAGAATTATGGCTATGTTTAAAAAGGATTCTTAGATATCTAAAAGGGAATATTGATATGAAATTAGAATTTAAAAAGAATACGAGTTTTGAAAATATATTTGTAGGGTACGCAGACTCTGACTGGGGAGGAAATGAAATCGATAGAAAGAGTACAACTGGGTTTCTATTCAAAATGTTTAACCAAAATCTTATATGTTGGAATACGAAAAGGCAAAATTCAGTAGCTGCTTCATCGACTGAGGCAGAATACATGGCCTTGTTCGAGGCTGTAAGAGAAGCCTTGTGGTTGAAATCCCTATTAGAAAGTGTTCATATCAAGTTTGAAAGACCTATAAAAATATATGAAGATAATCAGGGATGTATTAGTATAGCTAATAATCCCTCATGCCATAAAAGATCTAAACATATTGATATACAATATCATTTTACGAGAGAGCAAATAGAAAATAATGTAATTTGTATCGAGTATATTCCCACAGAGAACCAACTCGCCGACATTCTAACTAAGCCGCTACCTGCTCCACGCTTCATGGATTTACGAGGAAAAATGGGACTGGATGGAGCAGACAAAGACTAATCCGAGCCATACGACAATAATGAATATCTTTATTTTATGAACAATTACTATTTTATTTTAAGAAGTGATCTGATTGGGTTTTATTGGGTTTTCCCAATCCTAGCAGCGAATGCTGGATCACTGAATTGTACCTTCCCAATAGAAAAGAAAAGAAAGAACACAAGCAAACACAAGCCACATAGATTAAGTTGAAACATGTAAAATTAATTTTCAATTTAAATTTTCTTTATAATGCTAATTTTGAGGGGGCGTATTGAATAACCCCATTATAATTTCTAGTATATACCAAAATCAGCATTATATTGTTATCGATCTCTGGTAACACTAAAGCGTGAACCACGCGGTTAATCCTTCTCTCTTATTTCTGATCTCGTAAGCTGTGGTTGATTGTGCTGTGCTAAATAAACGAAACTATAATTGAATACGAAATACGCTGATTTGTTTATTTGAACTTAGAATCCCAACAGTTATGGACACCATATCTGCTAAAGCAATTAAGGTAATGTTTGCCCCAAAAAGTATCTTATTTTTAACGGAGCCCTCTTATCAAGGCCCCACCGTACTCGGACCGACTGGGCTTAGCTGAACGGTGGTCCGTGCAAGTAACACTAATTACCTGGAACTAAATATGGCGCCGGATTCGGCGGCGGGAGCCAATACGTTGCCGTTATCGCCGGATACAACTGATGGCCATTTGTGGCCATGTTTGTGGACATGGCCGATGGGTGGAGTGGGTGGTTGGGGTGATTTGGGTGGTGCAGCGGTGGTGGCGAATGCTGCTGATGATGTGGCGGCGATGAGTCCGCGGAGGAGCTGCCCGAGCTCAGTTTGCTGTTGTAGCGGGCGATCAGATTGTTGTTGTTGTTGATGATGCTGCCGGCGGGAGGTGGAGATGCTGCATGGACTTTCGCCGATAGGGGGCGATGCTCGCTAACTCCGCCATTGCCATTTCCACTTCCGCTTCCGTTGATATTGCCGCCATTGTTGTTGCTGTTGTTTAAGGAATTACTGCATTCCATGATATTTGGGTTTTTCATGTTATTTATTGGCCGCTAGCTGGCGCCACCGCATACACGACGAACAAAAAAAAACGTTCGAAGGGTTCAAATATTTTTGTCTATCTAAAACTTTGCTTTGCTTTTTTATGGGCCTCCTGGGCTAAATTAAAAACGAAAAGCAATATTTTATTTGTATTTATATTAGCAAGGGCTGCCATTAAAATGCCACAATTATTCACTTGTGCATAATTTGAATTTTATTTGCCACACACACACGCGCATTTCACTCTTTTTTAGCACTACGTTTTATGGTCTACCATTTTTGTATAACTAATTAATTTGCCATATTGTCCGGCGAGTGCAGTTTGCCTTTGCAGTTTCGCAATAACGCAGTATTTTTTATTGTCGTTCTGTGTTATTTACTTTCAATTTGTTGCACATCCCCCATCAACGCACCGAGCGCTAATGGGACGGACATGACCCGCCCGTACGGGTTGTCCATACAGATGGACCATATTTGTTTTTATTGTTACGATTATTATGGCGATCACATAGCGCAGTTGTTTGATTTTGCATTTAATGTCCGTTAAGAAGCACCGCCAGCGATATTAAAATCATTGAAAAATCCAAAGCAAATAAACAAAAAATTTTAATCCATCCAGCTTTCGCTTAAACAATTTTTATTGCCGTTCATATGGCTCTTTGAGTGGTATCATTTTGTGTAATTTCATTATAACCTATTTGAATATTTACTCAGCTCCGCAAAGGCATTTAATTAAACTTGCAAAATTTAATTTAAATGTGGAAAAACCTTGAAAAATGTATTCTTTCGGGAATTTCTCACCGTGTCGAAATATGCGCAACTGTCGCAACTTAGCACTAAGCCACAGCCACTCCCATCTGCCGGGCTTTCTACCTTTCTGTATACATATATAACACCTGTGTGAAGCTCTAATCAGCCTGAGCAGAGTTTTAAAGAGACGAACGTCTGTGTTTATACAATAACTGAGAAGGGAACTCAGGGTAAATAGGCAACTTGAGTCTCTGGCGGGGAGTTTCAAGCTGGAAAACTAAACAAACCGACAACTGTTCGACACCTAAACATATACGAACAATATGATTGTGAAATTTCAAGCTTATTTATCCAGATACGACAACGACATTTGTTTGACACTGAAGTTTCCGTTCATTTCCTTGGCAAGTTTCCCCCGAAAATCTAAAATAGATGGGGGCTTACAATTATTTATTCTATTTTTACTAACAGCTTAGCAATTAACATGTAAATGTTATGTAAAATGGAGAAAAATGAATTTGGTCACAATTTTAATTTCAAAATATATTTTATGAATTCTTTTTAGCTAACATGGTTTGATAAACTCACATATTTATTGAAATATTGCAGAAATTGTAATATGGCAGTTTTATTGCCTTTATTATAATCCTTTTTGTGTACACTAAAGTTCAATAACAAAATATCTAATATATGTCATGAATTTTCATATCGAACTTGCTTCAAAAATGATTTCCATTTTGTTGAACATTTCATATCTGGTTGAAAGGCAATTGGTACGAATTGATTTTGCGGCTTCAGTTCTTTTACGAGTTCTGTGAGATTTGAATAATTCCTTGGAGTACTCGTATTTTCTAATTTTTAGTTTTCTCCGCCCCCCCGCCACCTGCCGCCTCGTCTGTCTATTTTCAATTTCTTCTGACCCAACTGAAATTGACGTTAGCCAGTCTATTGACAGACTGCCTAGAGAAGACGATGATGAGGATGCTGGGGCTGATGTCGAAGCTGATGGCTTCTTGTTTGTACATGGCCAACATATAGACATAAATATGCGTAAATAGACAGGTTTGCCCGCCCCTCTCTCTCTTCTTGGAATGTAACTCAGAAGAAAGTGCAAATATTGACGAGAGTTTCCATTTTGCAGGTGGCCCAAAGTGGAACAGTTTTCTGTTGATGGTTGCGACACATGCGAAACCAATTGATTCGTCGCCCGAATGGCCATTACTATATATACACGTGTTCCGTTGTGACATTTTCGTAATCATTTTGTTAACGCTTCGCTGAATACCAGACGATTTGAACATTGTGGAGTCATTTTTTTCCATGTGAGCTGATTAGTCGGGCTGGAGTTTTTGAGTTTTAAAATTCTCTAACCCACTTTCGGCTTAACTTTGTACTATTATCTCGCTGTCTCATGCGCTTCGAGGTGCACTTGACTTGGCAACAAACTCGCTGGCAATTATCACATAAACTTCGCATTTACACTCTGAACTTTGCTTTTGCCACAGCACCTCATGTGGTTTGTTGTTGTTCTCTGTTGGTTGTTATTATTATTGCTGTTAAATGAAAATATTCAGAGCGGAAAGTTACGCTTTTCCATTATAAGCGGGCCATTCGAAGCATGATCAAATCTAATGTGGAGGTTTCGGTTTCGAAGAATATCAAAAGTGAGTTTGAGGTTCAGAAAGAGAAAAAAAAAGGCGGAAGCATATATTTCAGCACTATGGGGTAAAAATTATGTAATTTGTATAATAAGCCACATTTACTTTATGTGAAACCGTTTTTAAAATTTGTTAAACCATAAATATTGAATACAGAATAATAGAAAAAAGTATAAAATAACTTTTGAAATATTAAAATTGCTGATTGAATGTTTAATTAAAATTCTTAACAGTTAACTCAATGTTCCCAAATTATTTGCGTTGTGTAAATTTTAAAATACTTTCTAGTTTCTCGAAAAACATTTTTGGCGTTTTGAGGTTTTGACGAGCCGTTGACATTTTGTATTTAATACGGCCTGCACTCAGGTTTTCTTCTCTGTGGCGTTCGCCTCGTGTGAGGCTCCTCAAAAGCGAAAGCCGAAAGAAAATTTGACAAGTGACAATTTCCGTTTGTTGACTTCGTCTTTGAGTGATTATTTTCCGAGGGACTGATTTTCCCAGTCCAATGATTCATTTTCGTTTCAGAAAGTATTACGTGAAGGAAAAATCGGATTACAATTAGTGGAATTTTGTATAAGAGATTTTTAAGCACTTTTTGGGGCTTTTGCTTGTTGAGTAGAGTAAATACATTTTAATCAGCTAAATGGAATTATGAGTTAAGGCCCAAAGGTTGACCTTGTAGGTGAGAGCGTGTCGCGGCCAGGTGACGAAGGGTGCTGAAGGGGCAGAGCTCATCGACAGCCTTCATCCGAGGCTATTTATGGCCCGACACACCCAGCTCCAAGCTCACACACTCGAGTTACTCGACCGGAACGCCAATTGGATCGGAAATCGCCTTTTTGTCTGCTGTATTTGCCAGCTTACAAACCCATCCCTCTGCCCCATTTTGGACAGCCCATCAGCTGTTCTTTATTCAGTGTGAATTCAATTATTGCCTATGCTATTATTGAGGTGATTTTTCACAGGTAAATAGAGTTGGGCAACACGTTATCGATATATACGGACTGCAATAAAAACTTTTATTATAAAAAAAATTAAAAAAGCCAAAAAGCTTTAAATTCCATTTAAAGTTGTATTTTTTCACTTTCTGGCCCTGACACAAGTTCCTTGTCAAAAGCCTTAACCCTTAGGCACGGCCCACTGTACTTTCGACTGAGTAAAGCAAAGTTCCTATCGTCCACTAATTATGCAAATGCTATGTGCATTTCCAAGTCGTATTTACACACTCAAAAATGCGCCTAATTTGCGTATTCTTAACGATTTTTCACTGGCAAACTGCAGGCCGCCGAGTATCTCGATCCGAAAGATACCTGGAATTGATCGCACGTCTTGAACTTTAACTTTGACACGCGCGTGCGCGGCAATTGTAATTTCCGTTTGGCTCACAAGTCGCTATTTTTCTCTCCGATTACGGCGACACGTCTCCGATTTGAGAGTAGAATTTGTGCGATTCGCTTCTGCTATTTATTTTTCGGCGCTGAACTTTTTTCGCAGTCGATCCGAAAACGCGACTGATGTCTGGGCGATTGAGTGACAAACTGCTGGCGACGCTTATTTTTTCGCTGCCGTTTTTGCGCTTCGTTCTGCGGTTTATTTTACTTGATTTTTGTAGTTGTAGTTGTATCTGGTATGTACTTTAGCCATTGTGTACTCAGTTCACGATGAGCCGCATGGCGACGTCAAAGCAAAAGCAACAGCAACAGCAACAGAAGCAAACAGTTCGAATACAAAAAAATATTATCATTATTGCCGCTGCCTTTCGGTTTTGTGTCAAAATGGCAATAAGAAAAGCGTGCTGCGGGGAAAATGTGCTTGGGAAAATTCGAAAATTGTAGAGATTAAATGAGTTTTAAAGTGCACTTTGAGGGAATCGTCAGCACGTGGCAAGGAATTAAATATTTAACTGGTATCATTAACTACCTAATTTATTTGGTCATAAAAACGAGAGTTTTTAATAGTTTAACTTTAAACTTCACTTGTTTTAACCTTTTTTTTTTATTTTCTTTCACTCCTCAATCGAAGAAACTAAGGTATATTATTTAAGATTATTTTATACATATTTTAAATCATTTACAATCTAGATTTTTTTAAACAATTTCGCAGTTTTGCGTATGCGATTGCATCTGTTACACGCTTCAGACATATTGCTTATATATTTCCATAATTACTCATATTCCCGAATCGGAACTTCTACCTGAGAAAGGCCCCAACTTTTGGATCCCGTCTTGGCGACTTTGTTTATTTTCGTTTCGCGTTTCAGCAGTCAGCTTATTCACGGCAGTTGTTTAGTTTATCAGTTAACAGCCCAGAGCTAAAAGCTTTGGTAGCTAGATCATAATTCAGCAGAAAATTATAAGCAATTTTGTCAGCTGACTCTGGAAGGCTAACTTTTTGGGCAAATGCAGCTTGATTTTCCGTTCTTATCTCTGAATGGAATTCAAAATTTAATTAATATCAAACAAGGGGCAAAAGCAAACCATATGCCGCCAACAAGTGCTGCAATGGGGGGCGTAGGGGCAGTGGAATTATAAAACAATACGCCCCCTAATTACAGACAGCGATATAGATACGAATTGAGATACAGCTAGGGCTGCCGGGATACAATGCGAAAACACTTGAAAAGAACAGACGCACAGGCCATTTTCGATAATTGAAAATAATAATTAAAATTCCCCGATCGAGGGGGAGGGGGCTAAAAAGGGGAAGGACCCTGCCCTCACGTCCACAATTGGAGTGAAAGAATCCCATAAAGGCGGCAACAACTGTAGGGCATACATAATACAATTTGTATCTGTTAGTATGCAAAGCATGTCACAGTATTCCTCCATTCTTTTGGGTCATAGAGCCCGTTAGCCGTATTTGTCCATCAGAAGTCATCATGGAATTGGTTGTCATTCACTTTGCGCCTCTGCTTTGTTCTCGGGACCCCCTCCTCAGACCCTATTTCCATAGAATTTATAGCCCCTCCCCCTTGGGCGTGCGTGATTTCTTCAATTAATTGTTGTCTCCAAGCACTTTGAACACTGCACAATGTCGTTCTAGACAGCACTTTTCCCATCATTGTCTACACCTAATTGGAGGTCCGAGAAGAACTAGTCGGTCCATTGTGCTCGCTGCCACAAAGGTCCATGGAAATATGCATAATTCTAACTCAAACAATGACAATTGTCAAGGTATTGCAATTCATGCTGCAAATCCAAGAGTTTTGTGCAATATGGATTGCTTAAGAAATATGATAAATGTTTGGACAAGAAACTTAGCAATTATGAATGAATGCATGCGTTGCAACAAAGGAAAAGAGAATTCAGCTGAAGCTGCATTCCCGGTTTACTTTGGGAAATACTATTTATTTATAAACTAGATAAGATGCCTTGAAAGGTCACATATTTCAATGGAGTGGAAAATAGAATCATTAAAATTATCTAAATTTTACCTCCAAAACTAACTTATGTAAAAGCATTTGAATCAGTTTTTAATGGCTTAATAAATATCTATCGTGTGAATATAATAATAAGATGATTTAAAATAGCTAACAGGTTTTGCTCCCATGAAAACAATCCACTAACGAGCATCAGAGAAACGATTCCCTGCAATAAACTCGCGCTATATCAATCTTTAAGCTCCATTGCCGAAGTATCCCCAGTATTTATAAACGAACTCCATGTGGAGAGATTTCCCCGGCCATTTGTCATCTTTCCCGGCTTTCCCATGCATCTTTCTTCATGCGGCTTGCCATTTTGGCTCACAAATCTAGCAATTATTCACATATTTCAATTACCGCTCGTCAAGCGTAAGAAATGTCTTGTGCCACACATGACAAACCGCAGCTGCAAATGCGATTGCGATTGCGATTGCGATTGCTGTTGCAAATGCAATTGCAACACAGAATGCAACGCACTTTCAACACGCAACCAGCGAAATTTCTCCAATTTCAGTGGCTCGCATTCTTCGCATACCCACCCGATCGCAAGCGACACGCAATCTCTGCCTAGAATCAATGGACCCCCTCTATAGAGATACAGATACGAGATGGCCGAAGCAAAACAAACTGCAAACAAAACACCAAACAGCTGACTTGGCTTATATAAACAGAAGCACGGAGAAAAAGCTAATTTCTTTGGGCAAAAAATAATAATAATGGAAATGAAATGAAAACTGGTTGAGACCGCAGCCGGTTCACCGGAGAGAAGCCGAGGAACTATGAAGAGAATCTGGGAGAAGCCGGCGGAGAATGACTCAAACTGCCGACTGCAGCCGAGATTATAATTTATTTAGCTGGCTTTTGTTTTTGCTCCTTTTGCACTTAATTATTCGTTTGGGAAGTGCTTTGCATATTGTTTTCGTATTCGTTTTCGATTTCATCGTTCTTCTGTTGTCATTTCTGCCGTGTTTACTTTTTGGCCAAATTGCCAAACGGGATGACAAATCCAATCGCCTGTGCCGTTCTGGCATAGGAAATTAATGTTTTAATGCCATTTATTTCGGGCACCCCCAAGAAATCGAAATTGAAATATGTCCGAGGTATGCCGGCCCGATATTTTCGGTAGATTTAGCAAAGCTATTAACTTAATGTTGGATACATTTTTGAAATATGGCGAGATGTAAACTCTCCAATTGGACCAAAGAGATGGGCAAAGAATGTGACATTTAAAAAATATTTCTAAGCATTCTTTCAAAGCTTATGATACTATTTAAAGGAAAATTGTGTTTATTTGTTTTGGATTTTAATTGCTTCTTTAACAGCAGCGGTACTAAGCAAAAAAAATGTATATTTCGCCAACGATTTAATTGGCTAAAATTTTGCGTTATTTGGGTTTAAAAATAGTTTATTAATCTAGAATATATTTACAGTCTTTTTAAAACATTTCATGTCATTAAGCAAAAATATCTTCCTCATTACAGTACTATACTATAGTACTACAGATAGTTATAGTTTATGTTCAAATTTTCAAATACTTAAAGCACTTTATAGTGGCTCGTTCTCAAGAAATTAACAATTTGTTAGCACACCGCGCTGTTGTCAATTTCGAAATCGTTTTCTCAATTGAATCAACGATGATTAAGTTCAATCCACACGTATAAACGTATATCGCGTCATATGGGGGAACGATTCAATCAATTGGCTGTGCCAATAGTTTATCAATATCTTCGAGATACACTGGACGAGCGTTTCGTTTTTCAATTAAGGCTTTGCGGCTGGCGTAGATTTAATTTAAAGAATTTCATTTACAGTTGACCAACCACAAAGTGCGGCGAAGATACGAAGATACGGAGATCGTGCCGCGAATGAATGACAAACTACGGCACGTATCTTTCGGATAGTTGAGCGCGACTATCGACTGGCGAATAACGAATACCGAATAACGAATAATGATTCCCGATCGACGATCACCGATCGACTGAAAAGCCCGCGGGCACTTCACTTTGCCCCGCGATCAATTGCGCTGCACTTTGAGATACAGATACTTTTGCCGCTGGCAATGCCGCTCTTGCCGGCTCTCTCTATCTCTCTCGCTCGCTCTCTCTCTAAACAGCTGTTGCGGACACTTGTGGCTCGCTCACATGAAAGCCAATTAGCCACGCTCGTTGCCTTTGGCTGTTTGTTTATTTATGTTTGCTGGGGAGTCATCACCAGTTGACAGTTTTCGGTACATATGAGTATGAGTAGCGCTCTCCCGCTCTGGCGCTTCCCTCTCCGTCTCTCTCTACGGCCATATTGCCCTCTCTTTCGGATCAGTGCCGGGTTGACTCAGCGGTTTTCCTACTCGTGTCGTGGAGCGGATACGCGATTCCTTTGGGTTAATTAATTTTACTATAGTTAAGTCATTTATGACTGGGTTAAGTTTTACATGTTTGTACGGAAAGAGTTAGATAACCTATAAGTTCCTCATAGATAAGTTATTGGTTTAAGTCAGGGTCTTGTTATAGAGTGGTATAATAAATTTAAATTTTCAAATTTAATTGAAATCTGTATTGTTGCATCCCGATGAAATCTCTAAATTGATTGTATCATTAAAATATATATTATTATAAAAATCAATGAAGAGTTTAATTAAAATTTTTTTTTTATAGGTTGGTGGTAATAATTTGCTGTGTATCTAGTAGATATTATGTACAAATTAATTTGCGTTAAATGTTTAGAAAAAATGGTAAATTCTAAACGAATTTTTTAACAGAAAAAAAGTCTTTAACCACTTAAAACTTTTTAAAATACTGGTTTTTATAAAAAAAAGTCGCGAAATGAGGCGCGGCATTTGATTAGTAATTCTCTTATGCTCGTTTAGCTTTCAATTTAGTAGCCAAGTGAACAATACATTATGTATTCATAAATAAGTTTAACGATTTACAGCTGCTTTAGCCGGGTTGACATTACATAAATCATTGCACATTTAGCTTAAACCTCTTTCACACGTCTCTTCAAACGAGTCGGCACCACCCGCTCTCCCCCCGCCCCGCCCCCTTTCACGCCTCATGTGCAAACCCATCCCATGCCAACAACAACAACCTCCTCTTCTAACACATTTAATGCCAAGTCAAAGTTGTGTGCTCACTTGACAAGATCGCGACGACCTAAAAGGTTTCTCGACGCGAGCAATTAACATCAAAGCTACAAAAAAATACTGGCCATATATCTGAGTATCTTGCAGATGTATCTGTATCTATGTATCTGGCTAAACGAGCGATCACGTCAAGCGGGGAGCTCGAAAATCAATTGAAGAGCGGTATGGGGGCAGAAAACTCAGAAAACTGAACATAGAAAAGCGCTTTGTTTTCGCAGCCAGGCCCGCAGAACGGTTAATAATTGAATCGAAAAGTGTGCTAATGCGACCGGCAGTTGAGTTGCTCAGTATCTCGCAGATATCGGGTCAAACACATCTGTGGGCTGAAACTGCAAACATGAAAATGCATTCTCAGATCTGAAGATACCGCCACAGAAACATTCATTTAAGCGTTGAAGAATCTTTAGAATGGCAAAGTAACAGAAATGATTAATTACCTAGGCATTATTTTTTTAAGTATTCGGTTTTATTTTATTCGTTTTTTTATCATTAGGGTTAGATTTTATTAAGGTGTCTAAAAGCTGGCAATGAAAAAAAATCTCAAAATTTTATGTTAATATTTAAACATATTAATTCATCCAATTGTGATCTTTCTAAAAACTTTGCTTTATTACTGGGATTATAAAAATGTGACCTATTTGATAAGTATACCCACTTTACCTCTTCTTTCTTGTCCTTAAATTTAAGAAGTGAAATGAAAATTGATTCGTCGTTCTCGGCGTCTGACAATTCGCAAATTATGAGCCCATTAATTCGGAAGCCAAAAGGCATAGCAATAAAATTTTGTTCATAAACAAAATCTTGCCTACGAGTTTCTACTTGCATTTGCTCGCATCTCATTAATTTGCGATGATTTCGCATGCGGCTAGTTGGCCAAAATGTGCTCAAGAGATGGGGACAATCGATGGCCAAGGAGGATGCCGGCAAAACCAGCAACAAAATGAGGCATCCTAAACAACTCGGCAACTAAGCCAAGCCAAAAGGGCAGGCTAAAAAGGCGGACAGCTACACAGACGACGACAAACGGCAGCTAAAAGTATTTAGAATTTCTGGCATTTTGTCAAGTGTTGCCAAAACATTTCGCACAACACGCACGGTTTTGGAGAGAGTGAGAGATACGCGGGGTGAAAGAGATGGCAAGAAGGAGAGATAGAGAGAGAAGCAATATTTGCGTGTACTAAGGCGAATGTTGCACTTGTTGCATTTTACGAAATTTGTGTGGCATTTGAAAATGTTTGGCATTTGTTTTTGACTAATACACTATGCGAAAGTAGGTAATATCCTTTTGTCATGTATTTTTTCATATATCTCGTAAAGGATTTTCTTTGGCAATACAAATATCTCCTAAAAAAATTAAGGCAAATAATTGTTTTATTTATTTGATTGTGTATCATTTGTACTTTTACCTTTAAAAATGGGAATTATTAAAAAAGATGCATTGGAATGTAAATTCTTATTTCTAAATTTCTTAAGGTTGTTTTGTATGTATCATAATTTCGATTAATTATAACACAAGGAAAAATCTGCCAAAACAGTAATATATTTTTGGAAGTGTATAAAACCGTCTTTATAAAAAAATTGGTATTTATCTCATTGGCACTAAATGTTGGACAATTTTTGGTTGGAATCGCACACTTGATCATCTATCTTAATTTTAGTGACGCTATTAGTTAATAATTCGTTTATTAAACGGTACAAACCGAAAGCTCAGCCAACACCAAGAGGAACTGAGAGAGAGATTCTCGCTCAGATGGGTGCCAATTTTTTGTTAATTTACCATAAAATTTCCGTGTTACGTATTTTTAATTTTGTGATTTATTTTTGTCACGCGTACACACTTGACGCAATCGGACGCAATCGAGGAGAAACAAAAGCAGCGGCTAGAACACGCTCAAATGGCTTTTGGATCGGTCGGATATATGGTGAGATTTTGTGGGGATGGGGGCAAAAGTGCTCTCTGCGAGGTAGTTGGCCCTTGAGCCACTTGTACGCAATAGAAAGCGAGGGAAAGCAATTATGTAAGGAGGGAAAAATGGGAAAACACTAAGGGAAACAACAATCGATGGACATCGAGGTGAATGCGAGCGATGCCCTAAACATTTCCGTTGCTTTCGAGCAATGCTAGAAACAACAAGAAATTCCAAAGTCACAAGCACGCCCTGCCACACTCACACACACTCATTCTAAAACGGAAGCGGAAACGCAGCGCATAAGCGGAGGGGCAGAAGGAGACACAAGAAGGACATGCGAGGAAATCGCCGTCCAATTTGTGCGATAGGCCAAAGACGACATAACGGCTTTCCGATTTGAATTGCGGATGGAAATGGTAGAAAAGAAAAGTTTTTTTTTAATTTTAAACAAACGTTTTTTAAAAATGTCTGACATTTTATAGTTGATTTACACATTTGTCATTATAAAAAACCTTAAATAAATTTAAATTAAATTTAAATTATATATCTAAGCTTAATAAATACTAAGAGATATCTTATTTGCTTTATAATTTAAATTTTGCAGATTTATATTATTTTCAGAGAAAGTGTAAGATAAATTTAAAAACGTTAGATAAAAGTATTGTGATGAAAAGCCCACGGAACTAGCTTTATCCCTCTAAACTTGAGCTTTTTTCCTAAAAGTAATATTTCATCGCCCCTGGGTTGGGGGCATCAACTTTTTGTTGGAATTTTTTCAACGAATGACTTCCATGCTTTTTCCCTCTTCTTTTCAGCACATATCCTAATCGATTTATTGATCTCACACAATCCAACTAATACACGATTGTAGCCAGTTAGCCCTCTCCCTTTCGCCTTCCCCTTTTTTCCACCCGTCCTGTCAGTTTGAGCATTATTCATTTTCATTGCCGTATTCTCTGTTCGAATTCTTTTCCATGTGTTGTTTTGTGTAATCAAATACAGACACTACCTCCCCTTATCCTTGCTTGTGATTAAGCCCAAAAGGCTCTTACACACTGGCAAAAAAAGCTGGAACTAGCAATCAACCGAATGGAGACAGAGACAGGGGAGTGGGACAGAGACGAAATATAGCCCGAAGCGATGTCTAAAGAGGAACTTACCATTTCGGTTCTCACTATCCGCCGGCTTCATCTGAATGGGATGGTGCATCTGTCAAAGAGAGGGAGAAAAAATGGAAAATCGTAAAAAATGGGTAATGTTTTTGGGAAATGTGAACTTTCACTAACGAGTACTTTCGAGCTTTAAGTATTTAATTTAAATTTCCTAATTTGCATGTAGAAGAATTATAATTTAAGTGTCTATTTTCAAATTTCTATTGTTAGCTATCAGTAAAATATTGTTTGCATTTAGCTTGAAACCATTTTGTAGAGAAGTTTCAACTTTCGCTTCATTCACTCTGAACCGAAATCTGACCCGAACTCTTGTTAGATCAACAATGATTTCATTAGTTTATTGAAGTGTTGTTCGATCTCATTAGATTTGATTTCGGCCCCATGCAAATGAAAAGCGCTAATGAAATAGCTCTGAGAACGGAAGCCGGATAAATGGAGTGGGCGAAACAAGAAGGAACCAGAGAGCCCATTTCATTAACGTGGCCATTAGCACTTGAGCAATGCAATTCAATGCGAGATGCTTTTAACAAATTTCCCATTTATTTTACATTCGTCGTGCGAACCGATAAGGTCCCGGGTCCTTGAAAGTGGGTCCTGTCGGGCAGTGGCCATTACTTTGATTTCAATTAACTTTTCATTCAAACGGTTCGAGCAGCGGAAATGATAATAATAATACTTACAACGATATTAGAAAATGGAGCTTCAATTGCAGGAAACTTTTCCCATTGGCAGAGCGACAAGGGGAAAAGTCCGGACAAAGTGACTGAATGACTGAATGATGTTCAGCAAATTGAAATGAAATGCTTACGGGTTGAGGCCTCCCCGCATCTCTTTTCAAACCAAATAAAACCGAACCGAACGGAAGGGGGGAAGCCAGAAGGTTTCTGCACAAATTACGAGAAAATGTCACCGCCTCTGGTACTTGGTCCTTGGTCCATGGTCCTCGTCCAGCCACCGAACCCTTTCCACTCTTATTGTTGCGCTATTCAGCTGCTCTATTATTCAAAATTGACAGTTGAATGAGTAAAATGGCCGTCTGCCTCAATCTGAATTGCTCTTTTCTGGCATTTCATTTAACTGTCCATCTGGCTAGTGTGGATATACATATGTACATGCATCTGCTTGTGTTGGCCAAATCCTGGCTAAAAAAAACCCTTTTCAATTTAATAGCATAGAGGCTGTAATGCGATTTGCAGGAAGTTACATTTTAGTTCTTCTCTGATTGTCAATTAGCTGTCAAAATATTGTGGTTAGTTTTTGGCTTTTGTGAAAAAAGTAAAAAAAAAAATTACACTAGTAAGGGAAACACTGCAAAAAGGATTTGGTTGGTCTACATAGATTCGATTGAAAAGAATTAGAGTCGCTATCAATGAAAATTAATTAAATTATGATTTTAGAACTAAAAAAATGCCTTAAAATTAAATTGTTTCATTCAGTTCCCAATTTAATACCAATTTAAAACAAGGCTCATTAAACTTGCAAGAATCCCAATTTTCTCCATTACAAATTTACCAAAAATTGTGAACTGAAATATTCCTAGCATACTTTCGGGCGTACAATTCAAATGCAGTGAAAAGCTTTCTCCCACTTTTCTCTTTTCTTGGCCCGACTTGCAAGTGTATCCTTTCACACGTGCCAGTTGAAAAAGGAAGAACGAGAAAAAGGACAGCGCTCGGCCAGGACACTTAACACTCTCACATGTATATAAATTGAGGAAAATGGAGAAAGGGCAGAGAAAAGTGGGCAGTTCAAAACAAAATATTTATTGTGGCCGTTGACAAGCTGGGCTTTTCCTCCGTGTGTGTGTGAGTGAGGAAATGTGGACATTTTAACGTCTGTTTACCTATCGATTATTTCAGGTAAATTAAGTAGCTTCGGAGCTGACGAGGACCTCCACATCCACATCCACGTCCATGTCGACATCGATGTCCTTTCCGTTGAGGGCAGCCTGCCAAATGCATTAAAGGATCAGACATGCTCACACACACTCACACCCAGGCGGACACATACCCACACATGTACACTTAGCTGGGCGGCCAGGCACTTACTTATACAAACAAAGATCCACCTTGCACACACACACACACACATGTGGTCATTATTTTGACAATTACACACGTGGCGCCATTCGGCCAGGGTCCTTTTCGCCCCACCCCTCCTCCTAAATTCACTGCTTCGATGTGTGAGTGGGGGTCTTTGTTTTAGTGCCAGCCGAACGTTCCTATATGGATTTTCCATTAACGATTTGAATATGTAAATGATGGAGCGAGTGCCAACTGTGGTTTCAGATTAGATTAAAATAGCTTAATATTTACGATTCACTAAGGTCGTACTAATATTATAAAAATAGTTTTGGATAGTTCATTCAAAAGGTATCAATTATATTATTAAATTGAAATAAAAAATTCATTTAATAAAATTTATTGTATTGTTTTTAATTTTATATTCCACAATAAGGCAACTTTTAAAATATGTAAGGAAAAGCTCACTTATATTACTTTTTGAGTAAGCTTTAAAAAGTATATTGAATATTTAAAGTAAAAATATTCACGGTCATCCAATTCCGATTCTCAAATTGTTACTTTCTT
Organism: Drosophila lutescens; assembly: GCA_037075285.1. NCBI lineage: Eukaryota > Metazoa > Arthropoda > Insecta > Diptera > Drosophilidae > Drosophila > Drosophila lutescens. The sequence goes on from JBAMCF010000300.1 coordinate 17,250, forward strand.
TCATATGGAAGGCTTGCTTTCTTGATTTCCTGTTTTTTTTTAATTTTTTATTGGGAATCGCCGATGTAAAGCTCACACTAAATTGGAATATTTTTCCCAGCTTATAAACCACTGTGCAGGTTCACATCCATTCGGTGGAGCTACCCCAATCCCACTTGCCCCTGGTGATCCAATCCGCCCTGCAATCTTAGTGTGTTTGCTTGTGCGTGGAACGCTTCATTTAATACGTTAACAATGAGATTGTCCTCAATAATTGAATCCACTAATTGACTGATGATTACATTTTGTGTTGGCCATACACCAATAGTCCACCAATGTTCCCGGACCCCGAAACCCCCCACCAATACCCCGGATCCCCCTCCAAAAACCATGCGCTGAAAGTATGTCATCGATCGATCGGGTAGCAAGCGGTTGACTTTCTCAAGCTGTATTATTCAAAAGGGCGCACAAACAGTAAACTGTACTGGGTATACATATGTGTATGTGAACTACGAAGAAGAGGCACACACACACGCGCACACATACATACGCAAGTACGAAAAGAAATGCACACATACATGGACACAGAGAACAGGAAAACGGGCAGAACTCAAAGCTACATAGATGGCATAGGGGGTGTATTTATTGGAGTGTGTGTGTGTGAGTGGGTGGTGGTGTAGGGTGTTGGGAGGTACTTACCCCATCCAAGGTCTTGATGTTGTGCAACGCATCCTGGGCGCGCAGGGCCGCTTTTCTTGTATAGTAGGTGACAAAACAGCACCCTGCAAACGAAAATGAAACAATCGAATACAAATCGAATACAAATCAAACGAATCGATAGACAGAGGCACAGAACATATGATACAGAACGAACATTATATATTTATATATACTCCACTATATATATATAAATTTATCGGATGCATTAGGTATTATTTACTGGGGACCATTACAAAGTAAAGCTCTTACTTAAATAACTATTAGTTTTGTAGCTTTTGTTCATCATGCATCTAAAGACAGATTGATCGAGGCTTAAAGCTAAATAGATGTATATCCATATCGGCATGCAAAATTTTGGACACTGGACGAGAGCTTCATGCAAGCCATGCGGAGCAAATGGGACATGGACAAAAAATAATGGAGACTACGGACTGCGTGAGGTTGAGGCTAAATAATATAGCTATAGTTCTATCCATACTTTGGAACTATCCTTCTTTTAATATATGCACCTATAGAATTTTCCAAAAATAAACATATTTTTCCTAGCAAATAAATATAGTTAGATATTATAAAAAACACTTTGTTTACTTTTTCCAAGATAGACACATTTTTAGTCCCCTCTAATTCAATAAGCCGTCTGATTTATTCTACCGTCCTTTTCAATATTTGCTTGCCCGACAATACTTCTCCTTTACACTTTTATCGGATTACTTAGGAAACAACTTCCTGAAAGTTAGTACACAGCCCACCTCCTCTGACCCATCTAAACTATCCACTGCTCCATTACCAAGATTAAATCATAATCCTCCTCCGACTGGCAGCCACATAAGCCGCACGCCTCCCTTGGTGGATATCATCGAGTTAGCCGTGCTCGAACACCTTGCCCCGAGGATTAATCCACCCATATGCACACTTTCGGCCAGGATCAACCCCTCTAGACCATAAATATGCATAATGGAATTTACCTTTTCGCTTTCGAGGAAAGTTTGCAAGCAAATGCGCATATTATTCTAATACAGCCAAAAATTAACCAGAGCAACATGCTCATGTCCTGCATCCTGCCAGTATGCCACACTGCGAGTGTGTGGAAGTTTTTCCCGTTTATACACGCACAATTATGGCCAATTACCCCGGCTAAAACTTTGGCCATCACCGCATTCCTGCCCTCAACACCTGTGCTGGGAGCAGGTTTTAATGTTGATGGGTTCGCCATCAGCATAATCATATTACTTGATGTTTATCCGCACAGCCCGGGGACCCGGAATTGATGGACATTGTAAAATTTCATTGAACCATCGAAGCCTCCCCGAATAATCCGCCCATTTGTATGCCCCGGAGCCAGGGTTTCCATCTTGTGAGACTGAGACTCACCTCTGCTAATCGATGTGACCTTGTCCCGCAGGACATTCAATGTGTGCACGGGTCCGAACTGCTCGAACATTTGCCGGAGCCTCGTCTCGTCCCAGGTCTTTGGTATTTGGCCCACGAACATCTTGATATTGTCAGCATCCGGCTGATCCTTGATCAAATCGGAACTGTTCGCCTCCACAAGTTCCATTTTGACGGAGCCCTCAGCCATGGGACTTTGGTTGCTGCAATGAAGAAAGCATTTTCAAGGTTATTATAATTAGAACGGAACAAAACAAAAAGTTCATTGAAAGTAGGTCGTAGATTCATGCAATTTAGAAAACCCAAATGTTAGGAGCTCCCTTAAGGTAATCCTGCCGAACGCTTTCATTCTAAAATATTTGTATTACAAAAACAAACCAAATTTGCTCCCTAAAGATATTTAATATTTTATAGGAACATTTTCGGTACTGTTAAAATATTGTTCATTATGTTTTATTAGAAGGCGGTTCATTAGCGGTCTCCACGGGCTTTGCAGGTTCGTTAGAGGTTCGTTCCACTCTTTTCGGAAGCTCCTCAGTGGTCTCGGTAGCTTTAGGAGGTTCTTCAGGTTGAGGAGGTGGTGGTGCTGCTTCTGCCACAGGTTCCTGTGGTGGAGGTGAAGGAGGAGGTGGTGGTGGTGCGGCTGCCTCGGCGACAGGTTCTTCAGGTGGTGGTGTTTCTTCGGCCACAGGATCTGGAGGTGTTTCTGCTACTATTGGTACTGTTGCCTCCTCAGATTCCTTCTCAGCTTCCGCATTGGGCGGAGGTATGACATTGAAAGTGGGCGCCATGAAGCACAGATCATTTTTGGCGCTTTCCTTGCCCGGAAAACTGGGCTGGGTGCCTCGGCGACCCAGGGAATAGGCGGCACAGGAGTTGGCCGCACTGATGTGATGCTCTGGGGTCAGCTTGGGGAACCGAGCTATGTGATAGGCCAAGCTGCCCAGAAAGGCATCGCCCGCCCCCGAGGAGTCGGCCAGGTGCGGCACATCGGAGGCGGGCACATGAGTGCACATATCCCGGTTCTTCTTGGACATGTAAACCGCTCCCTGGTCGCCCATGGTGATGATCACGCTCTTGGCTCCCTGCTCCACCAGAATTCCGGCTGCCTCTCGGGCCTGTTCAAGCGTTTTGACCTCCTCCATTTCGGTTAGATGAGCGGCTGCCTCCTGGTTGACAACCAGAATACTGGGCAGACCGATCATGCCAGCGGGAACGTCCTTTCTCAGGGGCGACATGTGCAGTATGGAAACGCCCTTGAACTGGCGCAGCGCACACATGGTGGCATTCATGTCCGCTTCCAGTTGGCAGAGCAGCACCTTGGCCGCCTGGAAGGACTTCTTGGCGCGCCCCACATCCTTGGCCGTTAGGAAGGCATTGGCCCCGGCCACATTGATCTTGTACTGTTCCCCCTCATCGGACACCGCGATCTCGCTCATGCCCGTGGGATTGTCCTTCACCTGCTCGACATGCTTCACGTCCACCTCGTGCTGCTGCAGGTGGTTCAGGTAATCGTCGCCGGACTCGTCCTTGCCCAGCTTGGCCACCAAGGCGGTGGAGGCGCCCAGCTTGGCAGCTGCCACACACTGATTGGCCGCCTTGCCGCCGAAACAGGTCTCCATGTGGGTTCCGGTCACCAGCTCCCCGGGTTTCGGCAACTCCACAACATAACTGGAATATTTATTTCACTAATTATGGATATTCCGTTCTTGTACCAGACTTACGTTATGTATTCGATATTTGCCGACCCAAAGACCACAACATCCAGCGACTTTCCCATTTAAAATGGGCCTTCGTTGGCCCGACAATTTTGAACAATATTTTATAGAGAATTTTGGACTTGGGAAAAACCTACATTTCTGAAGTGTAACGATACGGATTCTTTGGAATATTTTGTTGAATAATTTGACAGTATTATTTTTCTAACCCTTTAAAATAAAAATTAAAAATACTGTAGGTAATCCAAAAAAATCAATTAATTTGTCTGTTTCTCTTTCTCAATTAAAAAATAAATTTCCATCACTTGCAAATCAAGTGATTGCCAATCTCGAATGGAGGTTTAAAACTTTTTCATCGAACTTTCATGGACAACATATTGTTTTGCCATCCCTCCAGCAACCCGCTCCTCCGCTTCCTAACTTCATTTGCTAATGACCATAAAAAAGAGAGGGAGATAAACAACAAGCAGGACCATTTGCTCGCCATCTTTGTCCGGAGCGATACCAAGTTGGCTAACAGCATAAAATACAAATACTAATTGTTATTAGCAAACTAATCTAATCTAAAAAGTTGTAAACGTTGTTACTTTTGTTCTGTGGTTGACCAGTCGCACGACTCTGAATTGGAGGAGGGCAGTTTCGGGTTTTCCAGAGGAGCATTTCGGGATGAGGGTCTTTGAGTGACTGGCAAACGCATTGAACGCTCCACTTTGAGGTCACTTTCAGTTGGTTTTTGTGTGCTGCCGAAAAAGTTTTCCCGTTTTCCCTTTTTCCCGGCCAATGTTGTTGCTCCTAATGGGGGTTTATTGGGTGATCTTGATGGTGTACGAAATTGACTTTTGGTTGGCTGTCAATTTGCCCGGGGTCTCGGTTACGGAGCCGATTTGCCGTAAGCAGAAGTTGTCAAGCAGTTGGGCCAATAAATTTCAGCACTTAATTGGCCAAGCCAGTTAGTTGGATTTGGATGGCGGAGTGATAGCTGTGCATTTGGATGAATAACCCGGAATAATTGGGATTATTTCCTTGTTCTACAAAGACAAGCTGGAGAATATTACTTTAAAGATATAATAAAATTAATAAGATTTACAAAAATAAATACAGTTTTAGTATTTCCATAAAGATGACCAAAATAATTAAATGTTAAATTTAAGATACAAAATATATTTTTAAAAACCAAATTCCCAGCTCAGAAATTAAGATACTTCAAGGGTGTTATCCATTTGCAAATAATCTTTAAATGCTACTCAATCATATTTGGATTGCCGTTTCTTTTAATATCAATCAACATGTTCATTTATAAATCGAATATTGTCTGGAAAACAATTTCAATTTCAGCATTGCATACTTTTGGGCCAAAAATTGGCCATATATCTTGGCGGAGTGACGTGACAAACTTCTCCCCTGTTTTGGTACATTATTAACTCAGGCTATCGCACGGAGTCATCTGAAACGATGCCATTTAGGAAATTACTTCCAATTTACTTTTAAATTTCTTCATTTTCCAATTTCCTGCGTAAGTAATTCCCGCGCCTGCAGCCGCCATCCATCTACCCTTACTCTAACCCCCTTACCCCCTCAGCCGCTCCTCAGTTATGAACTGCCTCCCTGCCCTGGATGAAAACCCTGCGACACTCAGTGAAAAGCCCGTGAAAAGCGGTGCGGCTGCCGCGGGCCGTCGAATGACAAAACGAAATTAATCTATTAGAGCCGGAACGAGGACGAGCCAAATTGTCTATGTCAAGGTGATAAATTCAGGCCTGCCTGCAGGTGAACAAGCCAGGATGGGGGAGGAGGCCACCCTAATCCATCGCGATTCTTGTGCCTGCAGCGTAAATCTCTAAACGGCAGGCATTTACGCATCAGCCAATTTCTCGAGTGTGTTAGCATAAATTTGAAAAAAATAAAATCTAAATATAAAACCAAATAAAATAAAGAAAAGAAGGGAGGAGCAGCGACAGGTGTCTTGCCCCCGGAGTCGCCAGGCAATTATTTCCGCCAGGCGCGAATCCATCGGGGAGTCAGGTGAGCGCTCCCCGAGTGCCAGCTCTCAGCTCCCAGCTAACTATCTTTCTGCTCCTTCTCCGATTCTCGGATTCTCGCCGAAGTTCTCCTCGCAGGTCTCTCGGGGCTGCGCCTGTGCATTAATAATTCAGTTTCATTTAAATGCGACCAGGCTTAATGAGAAAATCGCCTGCGGTGGGAGCTGAGGCGCGTCAGAAAGTGAGAAGTGGGTGTGGGTGGCCACGGCACAGGGTAATGTAAATGGGGATATGGGTCAGGACAGCAGGTGTTTCCAGCTCCGTCGCCAATGAGCTTGATGATGATGCTGATGACGATGTTGGTATCGCAGCTCAAAGCGCGAATCAACAGCTTGAAGCCTCGTCGAGGGGCATAAAATGTCTCCTAACAGTGAGTTTGGGTAAGATTTTTTGTGATTTCTGCAACTAATTTAGCATCTTATAAATTCTTAAACTCTAAAATTATTTATTTTTTATAATATAATTCTACAAGTTTATAAAAATACAAAGATCTCCTGAAATAATCGACACAGAAAAAAGAATAACAAAAGATCCGATTGATATGTGCTGATTAATTTTATATTTTTAAAAGATCAAGCTATTCATATCATTTTGATATGAATAAGGAATATGTTTATCTTATTTTACATTATTTGTTCAAAAAATACAACATTTGGTATTTTATATAATATTATATGATATCATGTTGATAAGTTTGAATCATAAATTTGACTTAAATCACTTCGGATTTTTATTGAGAAGAAATACGGTAGCATTTGACAAAGCTTTCTAAAATAAAATTCTCAATAAAGGATAAAAGCTCAAATATTAGTTCCTTTTATCACACTTTCAACACTCTCGTCACTTTTACAACTCTATTCTTAACCACTGTGCACTGCGGCGATATGGCCATGACGTGGCACTTAATTTATGATGGCAGTTTGTTATGCCGCGCCTGTCACAACAAAAACAAACAGCTCAGAGATAGAGGAAGCAAAAAATGTATATTTACAAGAAGTCGGGGATGGATAAGGGGCAGCCTCCCCTGCGTTGGACACAGGCCGTATAAAAATGACCCAACATAAATTTAATAATTCCTGCTTTATTATTTAATGGCCGAGCTCGACAGCGAAAGAGAAAGCCGGATGGATGGTGGTTGAGTTCTGCGCGAAAGAGTCTCTAGTTTCCAGCGATTTCTTAATGTGTCTTTGTGATCATCATGAAGATGCTATAATATGATAATTACAATGTCCTGTCAATAATCATTCGCCATTATCGCTGATGACTTGGGCTATGTGAAAATTGTCGCCTTGATGGCTCCTGCCAATTAATAACATTAATGCAATGGCAATTATCATTAGCTACTTGATGGCCGCCTCGACCTTCCACCAACCCACCTATCAATCAACTCAATATACCGCCCACCCAATGCACATTGTCACTTATTTTAATTAAATAAGGCTGGGAAGTGGGAATCCGCCGACGGATTCAACATTCGGTGGGAATTTTTTATAATTTCCGGGCAAAGGAAGCTCACAAATAGAAAATGTGGCGCACGTCCGAGAAATAACCATTTGAAATGTGATAGCCAAAGTTGTCTGGGGGTGGCAGGTGACGTCCTGGGAAGCTATAGGAAATTGAAATGTTCCATAACGGCAAGGTAATATGCAAAGTGATAGGCGATGAAGATGTGAAGATGTGGGGGCGAAACAAGGACAGTTTTTCGGCGGGGAAAACGTAAGTTGAAAATGGAATGCTATCAAATAAAGGAAATGTATTTTCAATATTATAAGTGTCAATATTATAGATTTTAAACAAATCATAATAGTTTTTAACTTATAAAAAAATTTAGTTTAATTCATTAAGTAAAAGTAACAATCCTCAATCATCGTAAATTTAAAAATATTTGAATTTTTTTTATAAATTTTAAAAATATATAAAATGCGGCATTGTCACGCCCTTTAACTTTTTAATCAGAAGCAGTTTTTCCAAGAAAAACCCTAGCATACTTTGTAGAGCTTGGTGAAAATGAAAATAGCTATCTGCATTTGCACGATTTTCCGTGGAAAACTACCGGCTGCAGCAGCAAATCATTTGAGTGTAATTAGCAGTCATTAGCCAGCAATGATGCAAAAAAACCGGAGGCAAGAATTCGGATTCTGGTTCGAACACGGGGGTTTTGCACTCACCGATTTGGGCCGCTGGTGGGTGGTGGGGCAACAACGGGTGGTGCGGGGGCAACAACAACAATGGCACCACCCTGGTCGCCTAATGAAGTTCTGGAATTAATGCCGGAATTCAGCTGGGTTGACGGTGCTGCTGGTGCTGCTGCTGCTGTGGTTGCTGCGGTACCTGGTGTTGCTGCTGCTGCTGCTGCTGCTGCTGCTGCAGATATTGCTGCGATTGCTGTTGATGCTGGCAGTGCTGTTGGGCTGGAATTTATTTGGTTGTGCAAGAGTGTTTCAAACAATGTTGTCGACATTTTTGCCGCTGCTGCTGCCGCTGCCGTTGTTGTAGATAATGCAGCGATATTGCTGTTGTTGCCGGCGGGCCGCAAATAGGGATGGAAACTTTTTGCAGCTCCCGTAAAAGTTGTTGTCGCTGCAATGGCACCTGAAGTTGCTCCCGAGCTCGTTAGATTCTCTAAATAGTCGTACTTGACCGGCAGTATCTGCTGATGTTGCTGTTGCTGTTGCTGCTGGCTGTTGTTGCCGCTATTTAAATTGTTATTGCTGTAAGGGCTATGGTTGTTGTTGTTGTTGCTGCTGCTCTCGGCACTCGAATTGCTGTTGTTGCCATTAGCAACATGGGCAACAGGTGCCGTTGTTAGCATTGTTGTTGCTGCTGTTGCTGCCGCTTCGCAAGTTGCCGCTGTTTGTGTTGCTGTTGCTGCTGTTGCCGTTGCTGGTGGATTGCCGCTCAGTTTATCCGCGTGCAGACTCAAGGATTGCAACATCATTTATTACACCTTTGCTTTGTTTTTATTGCCAACTCCTGCAGCTCCTGTCGCTAATTACTTTTAGTGCTGCATTTGGCGTCGCTCGCTTTTTAATTTGCTTCTGGTTTTAGTTTTATTAAAATTGTATATTTTTTTGCTGCCGGCAGAAGGATCCTCTGTCCGTGTTTAGTTTTGTACCCCTTTGTTTATCCTTTCTTTATCACAGTTTTTTCGCTTTTACAATTAGCCTCGGCGTTTTCTTTGTTTTTTAGCTTTTAAAAAGGGTTGAGCTGGAGTTTCAGCTGTAATTAAATGAAGAAAAAAGTGTTTTGCTGATTAAAAGACATGTATTTAGGGATTTATGCGGTTGAAAGACAAGTGGAAAAGTTTACACAGTCAATATAAATTTTTATAATATGTAAAAGCGAAACTTAGTTTAATTATCAAAAATCTTTAGCAATTCAAAATCACAAAAAAATTAATAATATTTAATTAAAATCTCTTAGTACCCGGAATTCCAATTAGGTACTTTTCAGAAATGAGCAGCCCATGTAAATATTTATCAATGTTTTAAGTAGCCACTAGGAAAAACCGCAGTCAAAATGGCTGCCAGATCGTCCGCCCTTCGCCCCGAACCACGCCCCTTTTTAGCTAATCCCACCGCCCATGGAGCCTAACTGCATAGCTAAGCGCATTTGAATGGAAAGCATATTGACTGACAGACTGACCGCAGTACTTGGGCCACTCGACTGTCTGCATTCAAGGGCCCGCTTTGACTCGCACACGCCACTACACACATATGGATACACACTAATGCAAGTGTACTGAGGAAAATAAACTTGTAATTTAAGTTGACAACTTAAAAACAAAGGACGCTTGAGGCAACAACCTAAATTAAATTAACTAGAAATACAAATAAATATTTTTTTAAAAATGGTTTGTTAAGAAATGTACTGCTTGGGAGCTAGTTTAACATGGTGATACAATCTTTCATAGTGTAGGGCAAAATATTGTTATTGTGGAGAACAAAGAGCTTCGGATCTCGGGCGGTCTTAAATCTAGATTTAACCTCAGAACTCGAAAGAGGAAATTTTAAGGATATTCAGCTTAGGCCCATTACACTTTTAAACCTCGAATTTCTATATTGTATTTAGAATCTAAATAGTGGATCAACTTTTTTCTCCGTGTAGATGTTGGCATCTGCCGCTAAACAGATAAGCATTTCGAGTGCTCACATAGTGAAGAGCTCAGTTGGCCGCATAATGTTGAAGGCTCCAGCTAATTAGTTAAATTGAAATCAAATTATTTGTTGTCGCACTTGACTGGCCACAGGCATGGGCGCCTTAATTAACGCGCCTGCACATATACCGATTTCTGTAGACATATATGGTGGTGAATGGTGGGTGGTTTGGGGGGAATAGCACATACACATGGTGTACGCGCAAGGAAAGCGATTACTACTAGCCTTATTGCTTTACGACCTGAACAGCGAACTAAAGGCGATTTTAAGGCACTTTAAACTTTTTAGTTAACATTTATTCTTAATTAAAAAACGGTTTCTGTTGATAGAATAGCTGAAAGTTTCAGTTAATTCCTTGATAGATTTATAAAGCTATATTGTGATTTTCTTAAAATAATTTTTATGGATTTTTATACTTTCAAATTTAAAGGATTGCATATAAATATATTTTATTTACAATATATCGTTTACAATTATTTATGGACGTAGTTTTTCATTTGAGATGGTAGTTGTAAATGTTTGTATATAATATTTCGGTCAATTAAAATAAAGTACTATTTAATTTAAATACGTAAAATATTTTTTACCAGTGTCGGTTTATCGTGCAACATATTTTGCCTAAATTTAAGGTTCACTTAAGGCACACACTTTGAGTCCATCTTCACTTTGGACGAAATTCTCTCGTTCTCCAGATAATCGCCATGAAATTCGCCGGTTTTTCTATTATTTTTTAATAAATTTCAACGCTTGCATATTTTCGCGCTTTTCTATTTACGTTCCCCGCTTATTTATTTTAGCAGCGCGCTCCAGTGCTTTGTTTTATTTTTTGGCTCCGTCCGCTCCTCTTGGCCGGGCTGTGGCAACTGTCGTCGTCGTCATCATCCGCATCCGCATCGTTGTCGTGCCATGAGGCGCTTGCTCCCCCTGCATCACCATCCCCCCGACTTTCCCCCCGAGCTGTGGCAAGCGTGTTCGGAAGCCAGTCATCGGTTCGCCAGCGGCGTGCTCCTGCTCCTGCCACGCCCCTCCGCCCACCGCCTGGCTCCTGCGGATCCTTGCCACTTGCCACGCGCTTATCCCAGCGCCATCAAACGATGTCGACGACAACAACCTGACGCCAACGTCGTTAGAGTGAGGGTATGCGAGACATTTAGGAGATATTTCGGCATTATTATCAAGCTATTTTAAGGGCAAACTATAGATTTAAAATTGAAAAGAATGGTGTTAAAAAATAGTTACAAATTGAAGGCTTAATTTGAGACCACCAAAAACTAAAGGAACAAAGTACGTTAATTTATTTTCACATCTTTGTAAATAGATCCTCAGTATTTTAGTTCCTAAACCCAGTGAAACCCTGAATATCTTTGTTCCGATGCTATAAATGAATCAAAAAGGAAAAATATTACCAAATTGAATTACTTTGACATATATTTTAAATCCAAAATTCCCTTTACTACAAAATATTATTATTTTTCTGTTGAAAAACAGTATTGTAATAGAGTATCCATCTTTCGAGCTAAACCTGCACTTGATTACCCCCGGCTGCTGCATTATGAGCAGTTATCGCCGCTGTTGCTTTTCGTAGTGCCGAGCTTTAACGCACATAGAGCCAGGGGATATAGATATGGATAAGGGAGGAGATCGGTGGTGGAAGGCAGCCAGCTGTGCCATCCCCATCCTCATCCTCGCTGCTGCTGTCACCTTGTAATTTTATTTATCTATTGATTATTGAGTATCTCTTTTCTATTTATTTGCCTTTGTTTGCCCACGCAGCGTTGACAGAGAGCTACTACCCCCAAGCCCAAAGGCAGGGCTCAACCCCCAGTGCCTCAGCCCCCACCCCTGGCACCCTTTGGCATTTTTATTAAACCAGATTCCGATCCGACCGTGTGTGTGGGGATGGGTGTCGGTGTGTGGATACATGTTGGGCCCCTGGCTGTTTTTTAATTAACTTTAGTGACAATATTTTGCCCAGCTGCCTTTGAGCCGGGGAAACGCACCAAGCAGCAGCAGCCGACTCCAAGGCACCCACCCACCCACCGGAACCGAGAGATAATCAAACTTTTGCCCATTGTATGCAAATGTGGGCAACGGAGTCTTGGTCGTTGGTCGTGTTCTTTCTTCTTGGTCCCAGGGACACTATGACCCCGATTCTCGGTGTTTCTCTGTCAGCGTCTTGCCATTCTGACAGTTGACATTTCGTAAAGATGTCACTTGTCCAGGGTTGCATTGTGAGCTGTAGCTGTAGTCGGTACTTGCACTATACTATATGTACGGTAGTACGAGCAGCAACACATGTCTCGTTCACACATCCCCATATGTCACATTCACATTCCGACCCTCTCTCTCTCTCTCTCTTTCCCCCATTCACTTGTTGAGCGAGTTTCCTTATCTTATCTCGGGTTTTATTCGTTTGCTTTATTGTGGTTTTGCTTTTTCCCTGCTTTTTTGGAGACAATATGGTATATGTACATTCATACGCATTTGTATCCAAGTAACTGGAGTTACTGGGAGACCGGGGATGAACAGGTCTTTATCTATAGTTGCAGACGAACTTCAGATAGTGTCTTAGTTTCAGCGCAAGTATGACTAATCCCGAGAAAATTGCGAAGAGACAGGTGAAGATAAGTGGTTTGAGTATGTTAAGAGCTTAGCCAATGCAATCTGCGACAGTTTTTGTGTGTATAATAGTTTGTTTAAGAGTTATTCCAGTGCGCAATTTACTTTATAATATTTAAAATAAAAGATAAAATTTTAATTTTATTTAAGAGATCCATACTCACATTTAAGGACCAGTATTTATCAAATATCCTGCAGATAGAACTGAATTCTGTTCAGATTTTTTACACACCTTATGCCACAAGACCCCTATCTAGGGCATATACATATCAAGTACGTTTATCTATATAGATATCGGGGTAAATCAATCAAGTAAGTCACTCGAAAGGCACTCGCGAGCTGCACTGATCAAAATCGACCGATCGAAGGAGACGACCGCACGTAGACGCCAACGGAGAACAACTAACGGAGCCGAAATTCCAGTTCCGATTTCATAATTCTCGGCCACCAAATGTACCGACTCTCGCTCGGAAAAGTGTTATCTGCCGTCTGATATGAGCTTATCGCTTAATTGCTCGCTGATTGCCGTCAGGTAAATTTCACTTTGCCGTCTCTCACTTTTCAGCGTTTTCTCTGGCCAAACATTTGCTCCGGCCGGAGAGGCAGAGGTGTTCGTCCGCTACCGTCGAGTCGAAATGTTTCGGGGCTTTGTTTGGGTTCCCTATCGCTATCGGATAGTACAGGTTGTCGAGCTCTTTAATTGACTATCTTATCGAGACCACGGAGTGCAGCGACTGGGGAAGGGGAAGTGCCATCCGTCGGACCGGGCTTAATCCAGCAAACACTCGGGGAAACTCCCTATCCAAAAGTCATGACGAAACCGAATCCGAAACTGTGTCCTGGGAAATATCATAGAGGACTCCCAACAGTCACTGCAATTGCTTTCCAACTCTCGACTTCGCGCTCCATATATCCGCACTATAATGCTCATAAATATAAACTAAACTCATGCGAGTGGCCGCTCTGAATTTATATGTACGGGTATATCCCTCTGCCCGGCTCCGTCCATCAGTCGGTGTGTCTGTCTGTCCGTCTGCAGGGCCATTACACAAATACGATATACGGATATACGAAATACGAAATACCAGCGCTGCCAGCGTGGGGAAAACGGAGAAAATGGAGACCAATGAGCTTGCCACGTAGCCAAAGCCAAAGCCAAAGTATCGATGAGTTTCGAGTGGGTGACTTGTGGGTCGTGTGACCGGACAGCCGTTCTCATCGACTCTCTCGCCGGTCGGTCTATATACCGTATATATCTATATATCCTATATAGAACCGGTAAATAACCGATACGTGTCGGTGAAGGAAAGCTGGGTTTTGTGGGTTTGTTTGTCATTGTGCCATCAAATTATAATAAGCGACTATTTAGTGGTAAATGTGTGTCACTTTACATACGGCCTCTGTCTGTTTCTATCTCCCTCTCACTCTCTGTTGCTATCCTTTTCCCCTTCCCAAGGATATAATTATGGGATTGGGGAAGGTGGACAATTGGTTTCTACCTGCCTTGGCCGGAATCGAAATGGAAAAATCGAAAATTCAATTATTTATTCAGGGCTCGAGTTAATATTGAGCTGTCTATTAAGTGCATATTCCGATAAAAAACACTTTAAGTTAATATTGATAAATTCTTTTAATTTAATCAAGTTTATTTTGTAGCTATAGTTTCTAGGCGTTCATTCACAAACTTTTCCTCAGCTAACTATCAGCTGATAAGAATTGCGTGCCGTATTTTGAAAGAATTTGACAACAATGTGAAATAGAATTAGAAGTCTTACGCCAGATTAGTTAATCATTCTATTAAAACGAACACCAGGACCCGTGTAATGATAGCAATAGCAATTAATTTCCTAAACAGAGTCACCCATTAAGGTAGTTATATAACAAAGATATACACACTGCGTTCAGGCTATATATAACCTCCCCCACCATTGCGACTTTAAGCCAAATATAAATTAACGCAGTATACCAAAGTGTTCTGATACCAATCTGCTGCTTATCGGGAGCTAGCGTCTGTACCTAACTGTTTACCGATTTATCTAATCTGAGATTCTTATCTCGAGCAATTACTCCGCACTTCCTCCGATGCCAGGTGCCCCCCTTCACACAGCCCCCCCTCCAAATCTGCCCACAACTCACGAGTTGCGACAGACACAGTGGGTCACGTCTGCTTTCATCCACCCACAGGTACAGTGGGTGCGAGTGAATGGCCGCCATAAAAAGTCAGCCATTGAAATACAAGATATATGCTGGTGTTTCCTTATATGGATAGTTACTTCTGGCCCATTCATTACCCTTCTATTACACAGAAAGAAAAAGCGAAGGGAAAGTAAATTTAATTTTCCTTTAACCGGTTGATAAAATATTTAATGATTTCTTTTTTGATATTATTTATTTATTTAAACTAGTTCTACAAATTTTTAAATTTATTTAAAAGACATATATACTTCGAAAAAATGACAATTTTTTCAGAGTGGCTCACGTATGGCAACTAGTAACCCTTTTTGTTCTGGCACTTCTGTTTCGGCCGGCCCCGAATAGCGATCAATATTGAATTGAATTTGACCAATGGTTATGGCCACGATTCGGCGGCCTCCACGAACAGACTTTTGTCTGTCTGCAGGAAAATGTGGCTAAGCGGAAAATGTTATTTAATAATTTACAGCGAAGCAGTACGGTAACAGAAAAGCATTTCGGAACTAAAGTTGCTGGTGTAGTCGAAATATCAAACGCAACACTTCCCTCACCCATCGGACATTCACCATTCATTCACCCTATGCACTCGCTGCGAGAACCCTTCAATTCCAATAATATTATTAGAAACTCAACTGGAAAATCGAAGTTGAAGAAACCACAGGAATGCGGTTGAAAATGCAACAAAAGCCAAAACACAGTTTAGTGGTTGAATAACGACAACAGCAGAAGCCAGGACATGGCCGTAGTTCGGGGTGAGGAGGGATCATAGGGGGGTATATAGACCGACCGACAGACAGTCAGTGAACTACTAATAAAGCCAGGTGGACGCAGGTGCTGGAGAAGGAGAGCAGGGACGTCGGCCAAGGCAGACAAAAGGAAGCACAAATAATATAAATTAAATGTGGGGAAAGTTGCCCCATGGCCGTCGCCCACTCGAAAGAAAAGCAAGCTGAGTAATTATTTCCGGCAGAGTGGGCAGCCCAGGAGGAAAAGGCAGGACCTGGAGGAGAGTCCTTGCGGTTTGACTGCAACACATGGCCGGACACTTAAACCGAAGTGTGGCAAACGGGGTTGGAAAATCTATCTGGGCAATAATTTCGGTTGACATGCTTGCGGTAATTATTGACCGTAATGACAAAACCGTATACGAATACGGAAAATGGATAGCCCCGAACCGAAACCCAAAGCAATCCCGAAAACCTGACAAATTGCTTTAGTTTTTGGGGTCATCTGTTTGTGTGTGTGTGCTAATTGGATACCGTGATGGACATCAGCTGATTTTGGGATCGGCATAAATTGACTAAAACACACCTCTAAACAAATAAAAATTGTCAGCGCCATCGAACTATAAACATAACTTAAATCTATATTTCTTTTTATTTGCACTTGATGCGCAAGATTTATGGACAACTGGCCTATATATAGCCGCATTAATGGAGCGGAGCTGTCGAACGAAACACAGCCCGAGAGTTTGTCCAAAAACTAATTAATAATTTTCCTATCGCCTATTTTCGGATGGCGCTCTTCGCTATCTATGCTTTTCCTACTTTTCCACGATCTATTTTCCGATTTCTTGTATGTTTTCGCTAAATTCATTTCAATGCCGGCTATTTTTGTTGCAATGTGGCCCACATGTTGGGCATTCGGGGGGCAATAAATATCGAATGCGACCGGCAGAGTATCCGAAAGACCTATTCCCAAGCGATCAGCTGGAATTTGTTTAAGTTTTCGGTATAGCAAGCGACTTACTTCAATGGCAATTGGCTCTAGTTATGTGGGAGAGCTTCCGTGGACTAGAATGATTGCTTTTGTGTGACAAATTGGCCGGGCGATTGTAATTGTGTTTGCGAAGATCCAAGATCCAAGATCCCAGAAGACACACGACCGATGACGCGGAGGAGACCGTTGATCGCGTGAGTTGAACGACAAATGAATTCACTTGATGGGTGAAGTGCGAGGTCAAATCTCTCTTGGATGCCGCAGAACGAACGCACTCGCAGAAGCACAATTCACAGATAAAGATACGGATACGCACACGATACACGCTGCAGATACAATCAACAAACAAAAAGAAAGGCAAATTAACAACACTTAAGAATTTTCATAGATTAAGTGAAATTTTAAATGGAGTTCCTGAGATGGTAAATATTTGTTTAGCCTTTAATGCATAATGTATTTAATATTATTCGATGTGTTTTTTTAATTATCTGGATTTCCGAGTATTTATTAATTTATTTAACTAAATATATTGATTTCCTTAGAGATTCTTAATGATTTAATTAAGATTTGCTTTTAATTGTTACAATTAATTCATATGCACTTTATTAATTTTTAGACATTAATTTTATCGATTTCAATACACGATTCGTTTGTTTTTACCTGTAATATATTAAAGCCTATCTAGCTACGATTTGTAATATTTTCTTATTTTATAATATCCGAAAACTTTCTTTTGTTTTTTTCTTTGTTATTCAATAAAATATTTTTGCTTTAACCTACATACTTTTTAAAATCTTATGAACTTTTGAGATCAGTTGGCACTTTAACTGCATTGCTTCACAATTTATGGCTAGAATTTCCTGCACTTTTGAGCTGGCACTGCATGTGACATGATTTCCAAAAAAGCTGCACTGGGCCACAGAAATATTATTTTATATATATTGCACTTTATATCCGTGTGTTTTTCTTTTCGGGCGTGTAAAAGTGAAAATTCGAGTGGGCGGCGACGAACCGGCGACGACGATGCGCGCGATTTTCTCGCGTGGGGCTGGCGGAACGTTCAAGATGGCACTGCCGGGCGATCCGCGCCGATCGACTTGACAGTCCATGTCCATGGAGCCGCCCAGCGGACCCGTCGTTATTTATTCCGGAATATAAATTATAAGTATAAATAATATTTTGCATGCTGTATTTATTTAGAATTTAATTGAATCTGCCGCCGGCAGTCGGGGCGTTCGGGCCACCGGTCGTGTTGACCATAATTTAAATCAAAACACAAATTAATTTGTCGCTCCTCTCTCGCTGCACTTGCTGCTCTGTTTAATATGTCAGCAAGTGTCCACAGAGAGAGAGGAGAAAAGCGTGGGAGTCATCGGAAAATCAGAGTGAAAAGCCGCATCTCTCTGCGATCTTTGATCGATTTGCAGCTTTTACGAGCTGTTCGAGCAGAACCAAACATAACCATAATGGAACGAACATCTGTTTGTCTTTTATTTACGATTCTTCCTAATTTCTCTCAATGGTCCAACAATGCCCGATCGCCGCTTCCCACATAGGTGAGCTTCCTTCTATTATTTTTATTTTCCCGTGACATGTTGGCAGGCGGATTAGTTTGGCCGTTAGTTTGACAGGCTCTATAAGTAGACACTCAAGTGGGTGGCAATCTAATTTGGCTGCGCTGCTCGAACAATTTGAATATTGCTCGGGGGATTAATGGGTGTGGATATGACCCATTTGGGTTGCACTATATAAATTAAACGACCGCAGATCGCTGGTATTTTTTCCATGGAGAGTGCCAATACTTTTATTTTGCCCAAATTGTATTATTAAAAAATTATTATCTTAATTTCTACATTTATAATTAGGTAACACCCTCCGATGACATTACGACTTTCCAAAGAAAACTCGAAGATATCGAAGATGCTGCCAAGCAAGCTCAGGGAAAGGTTCTATTAGCAGGTGACTTTAACTCAAGAGCGGAAGAATGGGGCATGGCATCAACCAACTCCAGAGGCAGGAAAATTCTAAACATGGCTGCAAGACTCGGAATGGTAGTTGCAAATATAGGATCAACCGCTACATTTAGACGACCTGGAAATGAAGGAACAATCCCGGATATAACGCTTGTGTCGGAAGAAATGGCAAACAAGGTCGCCGAATGGAAAGTATTAGAAATCTTTAACGGAAGCGATCACGAGTATATTTCCTACAAGCTGACACAAGGCGATCAAAATCGCTCTGAAAATCGTCTTAGCCTAGAAAAAAAGGGATGGAACGTAAATAGACTGAGCAAAACAAAGCTCATCAACGAAATTGATAGAAAAGCAGATACTATACGGCAAAACGACGAGAATATAATCAACGACACTATGTCAATTATTAAAAAAGCGTGCAACGTCGCAATGCCAAAACGGGGAAACCCACACAGGCAAGGTCAAGAAGCATACTGGTGGACAAATGAAATAAAAATCTTAAGAGAGAAATGCCTCAAAACTAGACGCCGCTTCACCCGAGCAAGACGTAGAGGAATATTTACTGCCCAGGAACAGGAGTACAAAAAAGCTAAGAAGGATCTTAATATTGCTATCCGGAAATCCAAGATTAATAAATGGAAGTGCCTTTGCAACGATGTTAACTCTGACCCTTGGGGACTAGGCTACAAAATCGTCATGAAGAAACTGAGGTCCCGGAGATCCTTGCCGGAACTACAGGTAGAACAGATGGACAATATTGTCAGAGCACTCTTCCCTACTCATGAGATTCGGCCGCGGAGAAGAACGGTGCCCGACCTCGAAGAACGAGTAGACATGTTTACTCTGGAAGAACTTGTCAGGGCAACAAATAGTTTAAAAAGTAGGAAAGCTCCGGGACCCGATAACATACCTGCGGAGGTCCTGCAAGCAATTGCAGAGAGGCGACCTAATCTTCTGCTCGATATGTTTAATGCTTGCATCCGAAAAGGACTATTTCCCGAGCAATGGAAACTGCAACGTCTGGTTCTGATAAGCAAGGGCAAAGGAGATCCCTTATCGCCATCAGCATATCGACCATTATGTATGTTAAATACGACAGGAAAACTCCTAGAAAAGATGATTAAACCTCGTCTAGCAGCAGCAGTTAACAGAGCCGGAGGACTCTCTCCAAGGCAGTTCGGTTTTAGACCAGGGAGGTCCACAATAGAGGCAATTCAAAAGGTGTATTGCGAAGCACTACGAAGCCAACAAGGAAATCACTACTCGAGACCAATAGTACTCTTAGCAACACTGGATGTCAAAAACGCATTTAACAGCGTTAAATGGGAAAATATTACAGACGCACTAGAACACAAATTCAAAATCGGTGGATACCTCTTGAAAATATTACAAAGCTACCTCGAAGACAGGAAGCTACTGTACCAAACAAAGACAGGCGAGAAATGTGTAAAGGTAACATCAGGAGCTGCACAGGGATCAATACTGGGTCCCGAGCTATGGAATATTAGCTACGACGAAATACTGCGCATAGAAATGCCGGAAGACACAACCTTAGTAGGATATGCGGACGATATAGTTGCAGTTATCTCGGCTCGTAACCCCGAAAACGTACAGCGTAAGCTAAACCAGGTGATGCTCCGGGTTAAAGGATGGATGGACAATAACGGTTTGCAGCTTGCCACGGAAAAAACCGAGTTGTTGCTAGTAACAACGAAGCAGATCCCACTAGAAATAGATATGAGAGTAGGAGAAAATATCATTAGGACGCAGAAAGTGATAAAATATCTAGGAGTTCGTCTTGAGCCCAAACTGACGTTTAAGGCTCAAATTCAGCACGCTAAAAGCCGTGCGACCGACACTGCAAAATCACTTAGCAGACTCATGGCAAACTTAGGTGGACCAATCCAGTCAAAACGCAAACTACTTATGGAAGTGAACCATGCAATCCTGCTTTATGGATGTGAGGTTTGGGCTAGAACACTGCGTGTAAAGTGCAGACTAAAACCCTTGCTCGAAGTTCAAAGGACAATAGCATTGAGGATAATCAGCGCCTATAGAACGGTATCAGGACCAGCAGCTCTAGTCACTGCGGGTGTAATACCGATTGATCTCCTAGCAAGAGAACGCCAAAAAGTCTACGAGCTAAAGCAAAGTGGAGTAGCGACAAGACAAACAAAAGAGCTGTGTAGAGAAGAGAGCCTGGACTTGTGGCAAAATAGATGGCAGCATGAATGCTCGGGAAAATGGACAGCTAGGCTTATACCCAACCTCAAGGGCTGGACAAAAAGAAAACACGGAAACGTTGATTACTTCCTAACTCAAATGCTGACTGGTCACGGCTATTTCAGGGCCTTTTTGCACACTATCGGAAAAAGCGCACAAGCTACGTGCATTTATGAAGACGCCGAGAGGGACAGTGTAGAACACACTATATTCCATTGTGATCGGTTTCGATCAGAACGCACCGGACTAACGGATGCCATTGGAGATATATCGCCTGAAAACATAGTTGAACGAATGATAAGCAGTGAGGCGGCCTGGAATCACGTTAAAGCCTATGTTGGAACGATCTTAAGGTCAAAGAAAAACGATCTTGATAGACGAGAAACGGAATAGACTTACTAGTAAAGAAAGGAAGAGTAAAAGAAAAAAGGAACTGGACGAAAGGATCCAGCAAGGGTAGTCTGGACGCAGACCATCAAAGCGGCTCTGTGGATCGTCTCTCCTGGGGGGCCAACTTTTATCGGTTACGATACGAGTTGGCAAACCAATAGAGACGAGCCATAGATCTATGCATTGTACAGACGAGAGCTTATACTGAGCAAGAGGCTCCACTTCGAAGTAATGCGAAAGCTTTTCCGAAGTGGATAGAGGCCTGATGAGCGGGGGGTTTTTAGTGGGTGCGAGCCCCACATACCACATCTACGACGGTAGTGCGAGATGCATAAGGCATTTTCCCCCCCTCAACCCAAAAAAAAAAAAAAAAAAAAAAAAAAAAAAAAAAAAAATTAGGTATATTAATTTCCTCGGACTTCAAAATTTTCCCATGCAGCTCTAAGAGGAAATTCCCCATGCTATTCATCGATCATTCATCTCACAACATTGTCAAGTTCATTCCTTGTTCCCATTCCCATTCGCATAAATCAGAACAAAAGATCGTATTTTATCCCGCAGACAGTGGCATTGTTAGGGGTCCGAAAAAGGCTGAAATTAAATAAAAATCGCTAATTACTCAAAGACACTCGCTTGGCCTTCAATGTCAATGGTTGCGAGCTCCATAAACCGCTTGTTATGGCGATTTTATATTCAGTATAATTTAAGGAAGCAGAGCACAAATAATAAAAAAGCCTGGAAAATGAGAAATACAAAAAAACGGAAAAAATAGCTGTTGGCCATTTTCAGCCACTTAAGTTTTTTACTTACACTGCCCAGAAAACCAGAAAACGGTTTTCTAGCCAGAAAACAAAAAAACAAAATAAAAGGTTACACTATTTAAATACCCCATGTTTACCTAAGGTTTTGATTAAATTAAAAGCACAGTATATCTTTCTTTTACTTGTTTAATTTCAGATATTATTTGTAATTTTTAAATTTCATACATTTTTCAACCTTTTCTAGAGCTTTTATTTTTCCGAAGTTTTAAAATTTACAAATTAAGAACGATTATTTACATAACAAGATATACAGGGTATGCAAATCCGAAAGCAGCAAGCATAATTGTACA
This sequence comes from Drosophila lutescens, assembly GCA_037075285.1. Taxonomy (NCBI): domain Eukaryota; kingdom Metazoa; phylum Arthropoda; class Insecta; order Diptera; family Drosophilidae; genus Drosophila; species Drosophila lutescens. The sequence goes on from JBAMCF010000300.1 coordinate 39,480, forward strand.
CGTGTTTTGAATAAGTGGAAACTTTCCTTTGGGAAACTTTCTGCTACCACTAATACCACCACCACTTTCACCCCCTGGATAGTTTTGTGGGCTTTTAAAAATGCGCGACCGCATTCATTAGAGCAAATGGCTTAAATACTCGGCCAGTCGAAGCTGAACTGATGAATGGCGGCTTAAGATTCGGGATCCAGAACTCCCACTCCCCCAACTTCAAATGCTAGCCCACGGCATTTGTTGGTTTGTTTGACTTTGGGCTCTGGGGTCCCGGATTAAGTTTGCTGGCCGGGTAAAGTTTCGTACTCCCCCGCAAACCCACCCCCAATGGATTCGTGTTATCGCCCCGGCTGCATACTTTTGCCGCCCAGTGTTGAGCGGCTGCGAGTGCATTTGCCATTGCATACTTTCGGGCGAAAATATTTCCCTGCCGCTATTGGAATTTGCAAATATTCTTATAAATTATTATATCAAAGTTCGGCATTACTTATGGCTGGCTGGCTTCGACAGAAAACTTTGCCTTACTTCGCACACTTTTCCTCTATTCCGTCTCACTCTCTCTTACTTGACACTTTAGTGTAATTAGTTCTCGTGCGGTTGCAGCTTTGCGGGAAAATCTCTTTGGTTTTCTGCACTGGTTTGAGTTTTCCATGTTTTTGTGGCTTTTTCATGCCCTTTGATGTGGCAAAAATTTCAATTAATGCAATGCAAAATACTTTCAAACTCTCCTGCTCTGCTTATTATCCAAGGATTATGAAAATCGCTCATGTGCCGCGAGCAAAGGTTGCCTAAGATCCTGAACTAATGTATTTCTTAATGCTTGATTAAGCAGCCTTGGGTTGGGTCTATAAAATATTGAACTTTTGAGGTGTTTAAAAGGCTGCTACATGTCTTTGTGCAGCAATGTAGCTAAATAGTGTCGCTAAGGCTAATGCATAAAATTTTTAGCCATTTACTATTGTACATTTTACCTTATTATACCGGTTACTCGTAGAGTAAAAGGGTATATTGTATTCGTGCAAAAGTATGTAACAGCTAGAAGGAAGCCTTTCCGACCCCATAAAGTATATATATTCTTGATCAGGATCACTAGCCGAGTCGATCTAGCCATGTCCGTCTGTCCGTCTGTCCGTCTGTCTGTCCGTCTGTCTGTCTGTATGAACGCTGAGATCTCGGAAACTATAAAAGCTAGAAGGTTGAGATTTCACACACATATTCTTGGGCTTCCTACGCAGCGCAAGTTTGTTTCATCGAGGTGCCACGCCCCCCCTAACGCCCACAATCGCCATAAACGATTTTCAAATGTGTCTGGAGGCCACATCTTTTAAGATTTTAAAAATATATAAACGCAATTTTATAGTGTTTATTAATACCTATCGAAATGTAGAAGACATTTTTTAAATCGGACCATTCATTAAAAAGTTATACGCAATCAAAATTGTTTATATATCTATCTCCCTCGCACTCCCTTTAGCCCCAATAGATAGTCGGGACACCAACCCGAGTACAGCGTTCGCACTCCCTTTAGCTGAGTGACGGGTATTAGATAGTCGGGACACCAACCCGACTATAGCGGTCTCTCTTGTTTTTAACTATTGTAGTTTATCAAAGTAAAGTATGTAAATCAATAAAAATAACTTAACTGCTTATGGTAGTTTGATCCAAGAATACCATCAAAAAACTAAGAAATAATTATCATTTGTAAGTTTGTGCCACATCCAAAATTTCTAAGACAAAAAACTTTAGTTTTTGCAAAGCTTTAAAGCAATTATACTTGACACTTTTCAATTAGTGGAGAAAGTTTATTTTAATTGTGACAGTAACACGTTGTTGCCATCGCCACCCAGCCCAAAAAAGCAAGAACAACACGGACAAGTTTTCCAGGACAGTACAAAAGCCTGGCAAAACCAAACTGAGGCCGAAGTCAAGGAGCGCCCTGGGAGCCACAAAATGTCAAAAGAAAACTTTTCTGCCCAAGATTAATTACAATTGAAAACAAATGAATGCAAAAACGATAAGCAGCCGAAAGGATTTCCACAGCAAGCCAGCGGGCGCGGGTTGCGGGCTGCGGGGAAAGCCAAATGGAAATGAAAACCCAAAACTCAACTTTGCCAATCAAGATGGAAGAGGGGGTGAGGCGGCCGAAAGAGCTCTAATCAGAGGAATGGTGTTGAAATAAATGTTCACACCTACAATAGAAGCCAGAAATGCAGGAGCATTAGCTGCACACTTGAAGAAATTATTCGAAAGAAAGATTTGTGTAAAAAATCGATAGATCTCTATTAATTAAAATAATAAATAATAGTACAAAATAATTTAATTTTAAAGTATCTCTAAAAAAGTGTCAAAATAAATATAACTTTTTTTCAACATTAAAAATAAAGAAAGAAATCCTTAAGAGTTATGAAAACTATATTTAAGGTATCCACCAATTAATGATAAAATTGTAAATAAACTGATTGTAAGCAGTACACTTTCTTAGATTTTTCCAAATTAATATAATAATCAAGTTCTCGAAGTATCATGTTTTCTCAAAGTGCTGGTAACAACTGTTGGCTAGTCCAGTTTTTCGGGGACTCTAACTTCTGACCGATAGAGGTGGCAAAGTTTTGGAGAGGTTCTCTAGATGGGGGAACATTTTGCTGGTCGGCGACGTGACCTGTATAGTTCTAGCAAGGAGTTGCTCTATTTCGGTTTAGCTTTAAGTTTTTAATTGGGTGTGGGGATTTTGTTTGTTGGTCGAGTGCCAGCGGTCAATGGGGCAGCATTAGCACCACTTAACCCGCAGTGCAGTGTTTTGCCTGTGAAAAACTGCCTTGGCAAAGTTTTCGTGCATAAATCATGAAATTAATTAATTTTGACACACATTCCCCTCAGTCGCTCTCTTAAAAAGTAGCGCCATAAGCAACTTTGCCATCAAAGTATTTCATTCTTTTTCCCTGCAGCCGCTCCTCTTTGCCAGAAATTAAAAGTAGAATTGAGAAGTGAAACATCAACACCAACAACAACAACAACAACTAAACGGGGAAAAACTTGCCTGGCCACGCAAACTTTTCCAACGTGCAGCGGGGAGTGGAAAAAGGGGGAAAAAGAATCAAGTTTGAAATATGTGCAAAATTCATTCAGTATTTGAAATATTCCAAACTTGCTATAAGTTTCGTATGTTTCGCCTTTTTTTCGCTTCTTCTATTTTTCGCAGTTTTTTTGTTGCTGCCAAAAATAAAACTTGCGCCGTGAGTTTAATTTTATTCATGCTGCTAAGTGAGTGTTGAGTGAGTTTTCTGAATAAAAAATAGTCAAAAAAGAGGGAAGGCTGTAGTTTGAGCGACGGAGCTCGGGCAAAGTTTGCGCCCAAAATGTTTCACTATTTAATTGCATAATTTGAGAGAGCTCTGAGATTACACCTTGAGGAAAAACATACTTTTTTGCAGGAGAAGGGGTGCAAATGATATGTAATATGTAGCATATTTTTACTGAAAGTAAACTTCGTCACCACGTAAAGTTCCGCCCAGCAATGCACTACTAACCAGATTACTTCTAAACTATACCTTAACCAATTGATTGGGTATATAAATATTCTAGATAGCAAGTTTAAACCAAATATTAGTTAAACTAAACAGTCTTTCAAGCAAGATGAAGTTCTTTGCCCTGATGCTGGTGGCTTTTTCTGCTTACAGTGAGTTTAGAACTTTTCTTTCGGCAAAAGAAACATGATTTGGTTTTGATAGATGTCGTCATGGCCGTATTGCCCAAACCTCAGACGGACCGAGACAATAGAATGGCCATTACAGTGCTCGATAGGGAAGTCCCCGATGACACAATAATCGAGGCCTTCCGGAGGAAATTGTACGATAAAATTGAATCGGTTAAGTGGAAGTCACAGATTAAACTGTGGGCTGACCTCGGCATTGATGCCCTCAGCCATCCTATATCGAAACTCAACGAGATGGTAAACTCGGTGGGCCATCATCCAACCTACGAGCTTTGGTTGGCTCAGCTGCGCAAGAAGATTTGGGAGAAGGGTCAAAGCTATGTGGTGGTGGTGTTCCGCAAAGTAAACACGGTGTTCACTGTACTTCACAGACATCTCAAGAAGAAAGTCGACATCATTCTGGTAAGTAGTTCGTATATAACTAAGGATTATTGAATTGGTTTCTTTTTCTTTACAGAAAAATAAGGCCAGGGATTACAGCGCTAAGAATGAAGGATCCGGTTATATCGACTACGATGACTACATTCGAGGATGATATATTGTGTTTAATTTATTCAAAAATTCGATGAATAACTGCTGAAATATTAAACACAATGTTTTGCAAGCTTAACATTTATTTAAATCTGAAAATGTAGAAGTTAAGTATATTTCAAGTTCAGTAAAGATCGAAAACGAAGGTCCACAGATCTTGGTCAGCGGCTTTATCCTCCTTCCCCAAATCGTCCAGCTTCTTTTTGAGTTTCCTCAGCTGCTTTTCATCGCTGAAGATAGCGTTAAATACGCGTGTGGTGAAGTTATCGTAGATACCGAGTCTTCGGAGGAGCTGTAGGACTTTCTTCTCGAAGTCTTTGTTTGTTATTGTGACTCCCTGTCGAAGGGCAGCACCTTCGTCGGATAGAGTTCCATTCAGAACCGATGGAGCGCCAGTTGACCCGACATCCCGCCGAGAAAAATTGAAGTGATTAAGTGCCTCAATCTTTTGGGCCAGTTGGGATAGGGGTAGCTCGACTGCCTGCTGAAGTTGCAGGAGAGTCATAGAGCAGTCTCCGCGCTTGGCTTGCTGAAGACTCTCTTTTAAACGGGTCGTGACGACATCGTTAAGTTTTTTTAGGCGCTCCAAGGGAACACTCTCCTGGCTTTGGATCCCTTGGGACAGGAGAAGAATCGCAGCTAAGACTAAAACTTCCATGGCTTCTTTTAGACAACTGCTTGGCTTTTCTACGGATCGGTGGATTTATAAAGCTCATTGGTGCTGCCGATAGTCATGAGTTATGTTCAGGTGACAGGCAGTAAAATAGAAAATTAGATTTGTATAGGCAAGGTCGCAACTCAGTTGGTTATGGAGGTCACAGCATAATGAGTTGCGTTAGTTCGAAAAAGATTTACGACCCTATTCAGAAATATATTTTAAAAACAATAGAACCAAGTACAAATAGTTTAATTAAAGTCAATAATTATTTTTCATATAGCAGAAGATGACATTGTTCCAAAATTGACTGATTGATATCCCTCGTTACACCACAAATCTTCTGTTGGATAACCTTCAAAATTAATAATCTTATTTAAAAAAAATTATATTTTGAAATGCTTTTTATTCTTAAATGTAATGGTTTTCTGACGTTCAATAAAAAATGTATTCTATTTAATCCATTGACGTTAAGATCTTATTTTAATGAAATATTAATATAATGATAAAGTTATTGAATCTTTTAATTGTTTTTCATAATAATTAATTATCTAATTTGGTTAAAAAAACATGCATAAATGCTTCAACATTGTTGCAATGCTTCCAATGGCTCCTTCTCAGGCAATTAAGCAAATGCAGCGAATGTCTTTTACTGCTGGGGAATTGAAAAGGCGAATACAGGGAGGGGGTGGTGCCGATGGGGGATGCGAATAAAATGCAAAAGCATTAAGCCCGGCAGAGAACTCGGCTCAGAACAGACCAAACTTCGAATGCAAAGAAAAGCGGCAACTGTGACAATGTAAACAACAGCGGAAAGAACTGGTAACTGGGTGGAAGGGAAGGGGATAAGGGGGTAGCTGGGGGGTGGGTGTTCCCGGGTGGTGGTAAAAAGTGCATACAAAATTGCCAAGCATAGGGGAACAAAAGAAACAAAAACGACGCCGTCAGCTGCAACGCAAAACTGCAGCTAACCGAAAATGGTAATGGCCTTCCATGGGCGGCGAAAAGGGGTGGGGGGAGTAAGTGGGGTAGGGGAAGGAGGGGGAGTTCGTTTCAGTGTTTCAGCTTAATGCGAAAATCTTGTTGCACACCGCCTGCAGCAAACGATTCGGCCTCCAGACCATGGCGAAAAGTCTATTGTTTCACAATCATAATTCTCCTGTAAGCTGTCGGTTGAAGGGTTTTGCTGGGCGATTGGGGATGGGAACTGGGGGTCCTTTTCCTGGCTGCAGGAAATGAACATCATTAATTTTGCCATTCTGCATTTGCATTGGAAATGGCATTTCAATATTCGCTTCGCTTTCAAGATTGCCAAAACCATTTTCCGCGCAGCCAAATAACCTTCATTCAAGCTCCAAGCTCCCCGTCCCGCTCCCCCCGACTATCGCCCATCCCGCTCGCTCTCGCTGTCGGCGGCTTGGAAAAACTTTCAACTGCTGTGCGCGATTGCCGCGACGTGACTTAATTTCCACCGCCGGCAGGCATACGGCTAAATATTTGTTCTATTCGAAGGGGCAGGGGATTTCGGGCAGGGGTTAGTTAGACTCTTACACTGCGAGGAAAAAGAGTGTGGTCTTATCAGACCAATAACGAATTCATTATTATAATCGCTAAAGCGGAGATAGCCTATGAACATATAAAATAATTTAGAATTTAATTTATTATTTATTTATTATTCCATTAATTAAATTAAAATCGTTGTCAGTAAATACATTTATTACATTTTTTTAAAATTTTATTTTAAGCTTTTCTTATGGAACTCGTTACTAAAAATCATAATAAAAATGTTGTATATTGACTTAAGATTTATAAGCCCAAAAATGTGAATTGTGATATTTTTTTTTTATAATATTTTTAATATTTTAATATTTTATAATTTATTTAATAAGACAAGCCATTCAATTAACTTTGTTTAGGATACTTATGTATTGAGACTTTAAATAATTCCAATTACCAGATAATACAAACAATTATTTCTGTCTGTGTACGTTTCACTTTGAGCATTTATCAATATATGGTCATGTCCTGATAACTCTGTCGATGGGAATTGCGGCACGTAGCGCTCGACACTCAAGTGTCCAAGTGTTGAAAAAGCCGTGCATAAAAACTAACACGTACGCACCGATCCGAGCCGAACTAAAGCTGGGGGGATAAGCTAGTCCAGTCCATATCGGATATACTATATACTATATGTTCATGGAGAGAGGGTCCGGCAGTGGGCTCGAGAGCGAAAATCAAAGCTAAGCACTTTCAATTGGATTTATGCGTTTGCGATGTGCCCAAAGATGCGAATCGGAATCGGAATCGCGTGCCCAGCTGGCTAATGTCTCAATTTCCCCGCCTATAACCTCCCCATAACCCCCTTACCCTGCCGGAGACTTTCTTATTAATCAGCACAAAAAGTTTGCCGCACCAACTTGCAATTCTGCCGATAAGCAAATAGCCCAAAAAACTGTTTACACAACGCATACATGGCCAATTATCCCAGTGCTCATGTGTGCGTGCCAGTATTTGTCTTTGAGTGCCTTTGGTTATTAAGTTTTATGATCAGTTTGTGTTTTGCGTTGAAACGATTTATTTAGCTAAGCGGAATTAATTGGAATTTTACGTGTTGATTTCCCCTACACTTACACTTACACGAGTGGAAATGAGTTGGGGCCGGGAAAATCCCCTTGAGGCCAGCCAGGAAAAGCTTCGGTGCGCTTAGTTTGCCTAATCGATTATAAACATAAGTGAATGGAGAGTGGAGGGATGAAGAAATTGTAAACATTTCACAAACGCTCCTTTTACACAGTTTCGTTTCTTGAAGTTTATGATTAGAGGCTAAAAATATTTACATTTATTGCAAGAGTATGCGATAGGCTGTTCAAAGTGGTAAATACCATTTAAAAATCCCCATGAAATCACATTTATTAAATTAAATGTCTTAATCCTGAAGATGTTTTTAAGGCTATTTATATTCCTGTTATTAGTTCATTACTAAGCTGCTCTTAAAAGTTAATTAAGTTAAGTAAAAGTTATAAAATCTAGTAAGGTTATATTTTTTGTCATTGTATTTTTTTACAGTTATCGTGTTTAACTAAGAATTTTCCTTATAATTTTAACTAATTCAAAATGTTGTTTAAAAAATAAAAATGACCATTTCTATCAATCCGATAGATTTCAGAATCAATGCTCTTTCATGCCGTTTCCTTGGTAACAACAATATAAGACCTCCCGTGTCCGTTCGCTTCAAAGGAGTGTTTGGTCCCCCGCCACTTTGGGCGGGAAACCGCAGTTAATGCCAGCAACAAAAGCGACCCAAAAACCAAATCGCTTAGCAAACAATGGCAGAGGTCCTCCATCCCCAACCCCATCTTCAACCCGCCTATCCAAATATACCCCTTACGACCACACATTATATGCGATCCAGCAGCTGGGCAGTCCGAAATGCTTTATGCGATTACTTGCTGAAATGTTGCGAAAGCGGGCTTCGTTATTTATTTGCCTTGGGGCCCGTTTCAGTTTCTTTCTCTATTTCGGTGAAAGTTGGGCGGGCATTAACAAACATTCCTGTGGCCGGCAGCAAAAAATTGTGGCATATTTATGCTTGCTCCAGGAGCTTTTCTTGGGACGACGGATCAAAATCGCTCAAGTGTTAAAATTTCCAGGCTGGAGATTTGCATGACAGGAGAGGAAGGAGGACCGTGGTGGAGCCAGCCACATATACCTTTATTGAAAACATTATACGCCTTTCGCATACACGGTTTCCATTTCATTGCTTTCGCTTGCCATTCGGTTCGATTCCATCCTATCCTGTTCGATTCCATTCTGTTTTGGGTATTTTTTCGGATGGCGCGTGACAAAACTCAACTTATGCCGGCTTTGAAATTTACTTTGCCCGGCTAATCCTGGGCATGTACGAGTCCTCGGAGAGCCGTCGGTGGAGTGAGGCAGCGGGGCCAAAGGAGTGGATCCTAAGCCGGCTGTCCAGTGCGTTTTTTTCCCGCTCCTCCCGTTCGAGTGGCTGTCACAAACGCTTCTGGCCAAGAGCCATCGCAAATGGTCGGAGCACGGGGGTCAACGAGGGGAGTCGGCCATGTCAATGGCCATGAAATGACAGGAGCACCAGGAGGGGGAGATTACGATGGGGTTCAATCAGAAATAGAGGCCCAGGACACGAGGCACAGGTCACTCAGTCATCCAGGGGGGTCATTCACTAAAGCCCCTAGCTGCAATCCCACGGGAATATTAAGATTTCAGATTTAAGTTAGTGGTACAAAATGATTTCATTGAACAGAAAATAAAATACAAACTATATTAGGTAACGAACATGTTATTATGGCTAAGGACAAAAAGTGGATGTTAAGATGAGAAACAGTTTATTTTTAATAATTGACTAATAATATATTTTTACCACCATCATTCTATGTAGTACATCTACAACCTATAATAATTTATTTAAATAATAATTCTAGCGACTGTAACTCTTTGAGTATATACTCCATTCCCTTCTTTACATAAAATAGTTTTTTAAATTTCTTTAAAGCTTTATCTAAAGCTGTCTTTCTAAAGTGAGCACCTTTACCTCCAGGCAGCTCTTCTTACAGCATTACCAATGCAACCCTTTACCCTCAACTGTCCCCTGGTAATCCTTTTACGCCCTGTGCCCTAAGTAAACAATCTGCGCACTTCATTTGGCCACCAATAAAAAAGAAACACTGGACACACAATTTACAAGCTGAAAATCTCCGACAGCTTACAAAGAAATTTGGCAAAAAAATTTAAGGCGCACAACTTAATCGAAAACTTTGTTGCTCGGAAAGGAAAACTCTTTGGAGGGTTTGTCATTCCGGACTTTCCCGGCCTGAGCTTCTGTCCGAGCAATGAAATTAATGCACAAAGTTTGCTGCTTGTGGCGGCGGCCGAAAGAGGGAAAACCTTTTGGAATTTCTAATGAGCAAAACAACTTTTTTCGGACAGACGAGGTGAGAAGCTGAAAAAATTTGATTTGAATTGAGGGTTGGCCAGGTAAAAGTTTTTAAATAAAAATTAAAAATTGTCAACGCGTTAAATTAGGGTCGGAAATTCGCGGAGTTTTCGGAAGGCTGAAGATAAAATTGAAATTGAATTGGGTAACTGCAAGTGACAGAAGAAGGGGTGGCGATTTTCCCGCCACGTACTGGAGATTTTCGCTTCAAAGGAAAACTTGCAGCTACCCGTCCTCTAAAACTGAAGGGTTCGGCTCTCTACGACTGCCTTTTTTCCCCGCCCACAGGATTCATAATCTCCCCGGTAATCTTTTAATCCAGTCGAGTGAATTTTGTACTCGATTGTGCAACAAAGTTGCCAAAGGCTGCCCAAGGAAGCGGGCCGGAGTTAACTTTCGACAGCAGCTAAACATGTGAGGGAACTTTCAGGGCCCTTGACTCCCTTCCTCCCAACCCCCAGCCCTTGCCATTACATTAAGCCCACACAACTTTGATGTCATCTTTGTGCTTAGGCCCCACAAACAAAGTTTCCATGGTCGCTCTAAAAAACTTTTTTAATAGTAATGGACTTTACTTCTCTGCCACTCAGAGCACTCACTTTTTTTGTCGCCCCAGCGCATGCCTCGTTTTTTTGTGCAGTGTAAGCCGGCAACCAGGTAAAATGCGGCTCCACAGCTTCAAAAAGTTATTTCCGCCACAAATGAACAGCAGATGCATTTTTTTAGCGTCTCCCATCGATACGAATGTGATGAAAGTGGTCCAGGGCTTTGAGTCCTATGTCCTGGCTCCTGGATCCTATTTCCCCGGCACTTAGCCCACGGCCAGACTTTCTGCCCGACTGAGCCCCCTTTTCATGTTCATGTTCCCTGTTCCCCGGCTGGCATAAGCCGCTTAGCTTTTGAGCAACTTTGAGAATCTATGTAAATGGCAGACAAATGCTGGTGTTTTTTTCAAGAATTTGTCAGAAAAATCTATTAAATATGATGGGACATTTTTTAAAAATTTAAAAATATTTTCCATACAAATATTACTCATACGCATTGTGTACAATGCGATGTTAATCAATTATCACTGCTTAAACGCAGCCAGGAGTAAACCGGACTGAAAGAATATAAACAAATAAAAAAGCAGGGCCAAAATCTTTCAATTCTTGGCAACTTCTCCGAGGGTTACAGGGGACATAAACTAAGCTCTAATGCGCCAGCTAAGGATACAAATTACGAAACAATGACGTCAACGTGCCTGTCAACAACTTGGCCAGACAATAGTTTTGCTTGGGGCAGACAGACCCGGAAAATGGGAAATGGAAGAGGGGCAGGATCAAGGGGATGGGGATGGGGAAGGGGAGACGAAGGTTAGGCGACAGGTGCAACAGACATTTCTGTCGCATACATACAAATTACGTGCGAGATTATGCCGAGTCCGGTTTGGACTAAGCACTAAGGACCTGGGCGAAAGGACGCAGGACGAAGCTGGTGAGTTTCTATTGGTGGTTACGGCACGTACGGAAAATCAACAGAAAACAACGTCAGCTGGCGACGGCAGCGTGAGTCACGATCGCTATTTTCTTTTAAATATTTTTTAAACATTTTTTAAAATTAATTCTTTATTAAATTACTTAGGCATAAAGCCCCCTAAAAATGCCTTCATTATTTTATTACTTTCTACAATCATTAAGTCTATCCTTTTGTAAATGTTTGTTATATATTGCATTCAAAAAAACCTTAAAAATAATATTATTTTTCCTCCCAAACCCACCTCCATTAACACAAACATTTTGAGAGACACAAAACTATCTCCGACTTCATCCCCTCTCCCTCCGTTTCAAGTTCAACTGGAACAATGCCAGAATAATGCTTTCACTCCGGAGGAGGTGAACTGAGGTGATAGGTCATGGGAATGGGAACGGGTATGAGACTGGGAAAGGGCATATGCATTGGTTGTGAAAGCAAACGCCTCGAGTAGATTTAAATGAGCTCAACATGCATTTAAATGCAGCCTGATTTGATTACGGAAAACGGGCTCCATTCCGAAGACGGAGCTTTGTGGGGATCGCCTAGTGCTTCTTTTGGCTGTTATTGCTGAGGGGCCCTTGTCACGGCCATCAACAATCGGCTGGCTGTCAGACCACGAACAATGCCAAACGCAGCGAGCGCAACAGCCAAAGGTGCGAAAATTAATATTTGCCTGGAAAACAACAAGCACGGAAAAGCGGGAAACCACTGCTACTAGAATTGAGGGGGGCATTGTCTGCCCCAGCGCGCCTTGCAATTAATTTTCTTGGCTATAACAGGGTTACAAAGGATTCAAAACCTTGTCTAAGCCTAAAAAACTATTGAAAAACAATGAAATCGAAATATTTTTGCTAGTAAAACTTCAAAAAATAGAAACATTAAATAATATACATTTACTTTAAATAACTTATAACATTTATAAATGTATATTCTCAAGAAATTATATATTTAAATTTATTTATTTTATTATTGTATAATTTCCAATTGAAAAAAAAATTAAGTCAACTAAGCCAAAAATAAATTAACTAATTTGTATAAATAATTGATTTATAATATACCGTCTTATGATATGATATATTATTCTAAATAATTAGAAGAATTTACAGTTTTTAAAAAATTACAATTAAATAAAAACTAATGCCAGAAAAATCAATCATCCTAAAAATCGCTTTGTTAGACCACAAATGAAGCTAAGAACTAAGTTAAGTAGGGCGAACCAGCGAAGCGAGCCGAAGTTTGGGAGTTCAAGTACTTGGCAGTCCTGAACCGAAATCTTCGGCCCCGAGGATAACCAGGATAGCACCCCGCACCCCGCGCCCTCTGCCATTTTGCTGGTTTCAGATCAAATGCATCACGCGGCTCAGTTTGGGGTTTCTGTTCAGTTAGGTTTGGGTGGTGGGATGGTGCGATGTTGGGTTTCGGTCGGAGGAGTGGCTGAACTTGCCTGGCAGCTGTTGAAGGAGCTGCTATTGTTGTTGCTGAAGAGGGGGTGGCGGAGCAGTGGATGTGGTGCCGCCCTGCGGTGGCTCATTGTTCGACTGATGCGCGAAGGATACGCATGTTGGTGGCAAGTCGGGATTGGATTGGATTTGGCAAGGAGTCGGGGCCTCTGGAGGAGGCAACTTAAAGTGAGCTGGCTCAAGTGCAGGCTGCAGGGGGAGGGGAAGGGGCTGAGGCTAAGCCTTAAGATTTGGCCTGCCACTGCCTTTGACTGCACTCGGAGAGGAGCTTCCAATGTGGCTTGTACCATCGGCCACATGATACTCACGGAAAATGCATTTTCGAGAACTTCCATTAATTAATTTAATGAACTTTTGCCCGGGCTGCCAGTCCGTCAGTCCGCCAGTCAGTCAGGCCAAGTCAAGTGCATAAAAGCCTTTTGGACAGCTGCATTTCAAAACTGTTGGACGGCTTTGGCACAAAAGCCCCAACTCAGTATGTGGGCTAAATAAAATAGAAATCCACGAAAATGGATTTAATTAACAAGCAATTATTGAATACCAAATTACCCGTACATATAACTAAATGAAAGCCAGCATGCTGAGCGCAAAAGCAGGAATTCATATTTATTCATAGACCTTTTTCTGAAATCTAGATCAATTTAATTTTGCCTGTTGAGCTTAAGATAATTAAAATATTGAGAAAACATTATTGGACTTTGCTAATACGAATATTTTATTCTTAAATTTAAATTTGTATTTATATTCCAATTTGCATAGAGTAAATATAAAAAATGGAAATCTAGGAAAGACATAATAATTTTGTAGCTTATACTTATTAATTACTAAGAATTCAATCCTATTTTAGTATTCTGTGCTGACTAACTTGTTTTGCCCTTTAAGCCGTTTCATTACCCTTATTATCCTCCCACAAAGGCGAACCATTAAGGACTTGCCATCTGGAAACACTCGCCATTCGACCTCTGATAAATGGTCCTCTGCAACTGGGGATGTCTTTCATTATTTCGTTAGAATCATCCAGTTCACCTTCGTGCTCATAACGTTGTCGCACAATTAAATTCGAACCGTGAAAGCTTTCAACTGCACTCTGGGCCACAAATTATGGCCATCCTCCCCTATCCCCGCCCCTATACCCGCCCATCATTTTGGCCCTTTCAATGGCAGAACAAATGGCCAAAAGCGGCTGCCAAATGTCGGCCTACAAAACATATAGAGATGGATATACAAAGGGAAGACATTCGGCCGGAATTTAACTGCTGTGCAGTCGCGCATGAAGATCCGCTGGCAATCCTCCCGTTCCCTCTCTCCCCTGTCAATTATGGTCTATGGACATTAAATGTCATTACGCAGCAACAATCAAAAAGAGAAACAGGAGCCGCAGCTGGGGAAACAGGGAAAATTGGTGGAAATCGAGGGAAAAGGGAAGGTTGGGGAGACAGCGAGCCAACGAGCCAAGCAAAGCATGAAATTAAAATGCGCCTAAGATGTATTCCCAACTGTCATGATGCTGAGCTGATGACGACGACGAAGCCAGGAGTTGTCCTGCCAAAGGAGTCGCTGCTCCGGCCCTTCGTCCTGCTTATAATTTCATTTTTCACACCCAACTCTCATTGACAAAGTGTGAAGGACGCAGGCCGAAAGGCGAGCATTTCTCTTGGCTTTTTGCCTTTGCATACTCTTGCCAACAAAGAGTGAGTTTGAGTAACTTAAGACTTATCAAGACGATACAATTTACTAATTTGGGTATATATAATATATAAAAAATATAATATTATTGCTACAAATTCCCTCTATACTATTTTTATAAAGATGTTAGTGTTTATCATATAAAATATTTGATTAAAATTCCTATTACTACAAATATCTTGTCCAAAAAAAGTTTAAGTTTCGTTTATTTTTAAGGTACTCATATACTTATGAATAAGGAAATATTTCCAAGACCGTTTGAAATTTAAAAAATGTAAGTTTAATAATTTCCGTAAATTGGTAGTCTAAAATTTTTAAAATATATATTATATAAACTGTATATTTGGTTTGGCTAAACAACATTTGGTTACTTTTATGAATTACCAAGAGTATAAAGGGTATTCAAAATTCTCTCAGCAGCATTATAAAAAAGTCCTATCTCAGCTACTGAATTCTTTGTGGGAGCCTTGCCAAAGCGATAATAACAATAAAATAAAATGATGAAAATGCCAGCGGCAGTTGAGAATCAGCTGTTGGGCGGAAGGACAATGCTCGGCGGGCTTATTAAATTTATATTTAAATTTCTTGTATTGCGGTCGCCGACGAGAGCTGGCTGCAGAAATTTAATTAATTTCAAAAACAAAAATTGAATTCTCGCCTCATTTGAAATGCAAAACCGAAAGAGGAGTCAATTAAATGAATGTCAAAGAGCAGGCGCCGAGCATTCGCAATGTGTCTCCTCCTGGTTGTCCCACGACTCGTGCCCGACTCCTGTGAATTCGGGTCCTGCCTCAACAATTCCTTTGACACACACTGGCATTCCCCAGAAGGAGGGAGCAGGGTCCTGGCTACCGTGTCCTGTTGTTGTTGTCTTTATGGCAGTCGCCTCCTGTGGCCGCGCCCTCTGTTATTGTAGCCATGGAAATGAATATTAATGCCGCCAGGATTCTGCCAGTCGATGCCGAGCGACGAGAATCGGGAACGGAGGACAGGACACCAAAGTCCTTTGCCCACAAGGGCTCAGTGCGCACTTTGCACAGCATTAATATTTATCAGCCCGATTTCGGAGTTGCTGTTGATACGGGGCCCTCGGAGCCCCCCTCTGCGCCTCTGTCCCCGACTCGAACAACATATTTTGCATACCCTTTGTCCTTTGTCTATAATATTTCAATAAGCGAATGAATGCGAATCAAGAAAAGTATCCCTGGCATCTGGAATTGCAGAGCACAAATTCGCAGCCATATTAAATAAATAAATGCAGCCGGGACTCACATAACTATTTTGTTAAATTCACAGGATATTGGCAATTAGCGGTACTTTTTTAATCAATTTTGAAGCTATTATTAACCGAAATTCTTTGTGTAATTGATTGTTATTATTTGAAATTTATTAATTGGCGAGTTGAATTCAATTGTGCAAGAGTAATATTTTTTATATTATTTGCAGGATTCTTTACAAATGTTTTTCTTTTTTAATTTATTGTCAAAATAACTAAAAAAAAGAAAAACTTCATTCAGAACAATTTAGGGAATTTCACACATTTCCAAATGGCTTTGCTATTGGTTAAAAATAAATCGAATACCTGCAAATTTAAATGCAGTTCGATGTCAGTTTTGTCAGGGCAAACGAACAATCTGTATAATCCCGGGGCTCTCGACATCAGCGGCTATCATTACGCGACACTCGCTGACCTCACACCCTCCATCGCTCGAGGACACTCTCCTTATATGGGCCCATTATCAAGGGTAATGAAATTTACTTGTACACGAAATAAAATTATATCATTAACACCTGAAGCGTGCGGAGCCACACGCCCGTTCATATACATATATATATATATATATCGGCACATGTATGTTTGCATATTGTCGATAGCGGCATCGATGGCCGTGCACTTATTCCACCCACTGTGCACATATTTACACTGTCTGCCCGGCGACTTTCCGTATCGTTTAAAACACTCAGAAAAAAGCGCTGAAAGTGGGGGCCGAGCGGAATGTCTCGATTGTTCCTCGAATAATGCAATTTGTTAACATTGGCTATGCCGTGTTAATCAGCCCCCGATGCGACAGGGTTAAAGCAATTTCCACCAATTTCCACCCCGCCTCCCCGACACTGCACTTTAAAATTGAACTCGGTCTGCGGATGGATTTATTCCTGTGGCTGCTCGGACGTCGGATTGTTCCTCCACAGAACCCCCAAGTGCAGGAACTTAATTAATTAGCTGCCTAAACTAAGTTTTGAAGTTTTTTGGCCACAATCTGATTTTTTTTGAGATTTCTGCACTGAAGCAAGCCAACAGCTGGCGGGGCCAGCCAAAAACCCACCTCGACCTGGCCACAAGGAACTTGGCCTGCAGTTGCTCCATCGATGATTTCAAAGGTTTGCGGGTGAGTTGGACATACAGAATGGAATCGGAAATATTTACTTTTTAATTTATTTTATTTCTAAGTTATTTTAATTATATTTATATTTAATTTTAATTGGAAATAATTTTGGAAAAATTGTATATATCTTTATTAGTTTTTTTCTTTTCTATATTATATTATTTGTATTTTATTTTTTTTTATTTTTATTTAATTTTATTTATATATGATAATAAAAAATTTATTAAATAAAAGTTGTTATTGTGCTCTAGTTATACAATACAATTGTATCTAAATTTTAATGCTATTTAAGTTTAAGATAAGGAGTTAAATTTACTGTTTAATTCTAAAAAGATAGCTTCTAAAACAATTTAAAAGTTTATAAAATGTACACTATTATAAAAACTCATAATTAAACAAAAACAAATACAATTTTATTATAATTATTTTTTTTTTTTAGAAGCTTTTATTAAACTATTTTCATAAATTCACTTTAAATTGTAAAATACCGAAAAGGGAAAAATTGGATTTTATGGCAATAAAAGTTGGCTTTCCCTAAAGCCTAAAATTTTTCAAACTCGTTGCTAGTAGTGTTAATGTAATTTAATTAATTTTACAGGATATCAACTGTTCGACACCCCGCTGGCTTATCCCTTTCACTTGTTACTGTTTTTCTTTGGGATTTTCGGCTCGGTTTTTGCCTGTTAAGTGCAGGACCTGAGCCGGCCGGAGCTTTTGTGTTTTAGTTTCCAGCTGCAAGCCGGACACGAATGCGGCCCAGTGGACGGCCAAAGAGGAAAGTCGGAAAAGGCGGAAAACTCACTGGGAGGGGGAAGAGAGGGGAAAGCGGAGAAAGACAGGGCCACAGCTGAGCCCTGACCGCAATCGCATTGTGGCATTGTCCACATCGATGTTGTCGCCCTTTATTTTTGTTACCGGTTCGGGTTTTCCCAGGCTTAATGGCCTGCAAAGAGCAGGGCGGCGGAAGGGGAGAGCCTCAATTGATTTTTACTTTTGTTTTGCGATTTCCGACAGCTGAAGGCGCCTCCTCGGAAAACTCCTGCCGGAATCGCAAAGCTCAACACAAATCCGCAGTAAATGAAAACCAAAGCCCGAAAACTTTCCGGGGAACTTGTCATCGTTTCGTTGCGCTTCCCTTCCGTTCGCTGAAATTAAATTTTAGTTATTAAATCATCAATTCAATCAGACAATTAGGAAAGTTGTCAGCTGCAAAGTTTGCCAGCCACACAAACTTGCTGACATATGTGAAAAGCCAGGGCCCACTCCACTTTTCCACTGGCTCCCCTTTTCCGAGTGACAAGAACTTTGCCGAAGAACATTTAACGAAAATATTCCTTAGTTAAGAACTCAATTTGTTTTTCGAGAAAACTCAATTTGCGGCTTTGAAGTAAACTGAAAATTTCCAACGAATTTTGAGGGCATTAGAGTCGGTGTTTGGGGCACAGAAGCTGTCTGCTGTGGTCACTCTGCCGGTGACTTCTGGTCTCTCGATTGATTTCAATTTCATTAACGCCTCGGCAAACCCCCACCTGCTCCTGGTCAAACTGTCTGTTTGCTTGGCCGACAGCTGTTGCCAATTTCTGTTTTTGTCTGACCTTACAGAACCCCAAGATTGGCAGATGGCGGCGATGGAGGAAGCACATGGTGCGGTTCTATTGAAACTCGCGATGATTCTGGAGAATGATGCCAAATATTAATTAAACATGGGTTTTTTTAAAAACACTGATACTCATAATGTTCAAGATTATTATGATATTTTTTTGTACTGCAAACTTGTTTAATAAAGCTAGATAGTTTTTATATTGTTATATATTTTGTAAAAAATAATTGTACATAATACGTAAATGATTATTTTATTTTCTTCTTTTTTCAAGCCATTCAAATGCATTCGTTTGCCTTGATGTCTCGCCGCAATTGTGCAATTGATGGAAATTGCCTTCGAGCAACTAATGAAAATGTCAGAAATTTCTAGTCCATTTCCCCGCCTGCCGAGTGGCCAAAGGGAAATGCTAAAATGCCAGAGACCAGAGTCCAGAGTCCAGCGTCCAGCGTCCAGACTCCAGACTCAGCCTGGGCATGATTTTCAATTTGTGATCTTAATCAGCAGGTGTCCTCTATGGCTTTCTCTTTCACTTACTCCCCCACCTGCAGCACCTGCGGCCCCCTATCAACGGCAGCGTCATTGTCGTCAGCATCGTCATACCTTTTTATTATTTTCATTCGGGCTTGACTGCCTACTAATAGAGAATGTTGCTCTTGCTGCTGAGGCTGCCTTTGTTGAAAGGTTGCTAGGCATTAGCTTTTGTCATTCGGAGCATCCTCCCAATTCCCCCCTTTATTCTCCATCAGCCGGCGAACAATGCAATGTGAATTGGCAGGGCTTGTCCGACCTCGGCGGTGTTTATGCGAGCATCGTTTTCTGGAAACCTGCAGGAAATGTTGTGACCTAGAGCCAAGCAATCTAGCTGACTGCACTGAAAACAAAAAAGAAAGCTAGCTTTGGCCAGCCGAAGCTTATATACCCTTGCAGATTAAATTACAAATTACAAAATGTTAAACTTCGTATTATTTTTTATTTTCTTACTATGGCGGCTTTAAAATATTGTAGTCCGATTGTTATTAAATTTAATTCGAAATTCTGAAATATTAAAAAAGAGTCATATTCCAGAGTAGAAGACAATACAATAAATACCAACGGAGCTATGATTTCTTTCCAATTAATTTCACATTATTTTTCCGATCGTTCCTATGGCAGCTATATGATATAGTCTTCCGATTATTATACAATTAAATTCGAAATTCAGAATTAATAAAATAATGTTATTCCCAATAATAGAATATGTCAAAAAACATGGAAGCTATAATTTTTTTTCGATTGTTTTTCCGATCCTTGCTATGGGAGCTATAAGATATAGTTATCCGATTCGGCCGGTTCCGACTTATATACTACCTGCAATAGATAGAAGACTTTTGGGAAAGATTCATCCCGATAGCTTAAAAACTGAGAGACTAGTTTGCGTACAAATGGACAGACAGACGGACGGACAGACGAACATGGCTAGATCGACTCGTCTAATGATGCTGATCAAGAATATATATACTTAATGGCCTTCACTGCGTTGCAAACTTCTGACTGAAATCATAATACCCTCTGCAAGGGTATAAAAATGGAGAAGTAAATATAAATATCTGCATACTGAAATCATAGATTCGTATCATATTAAATTGCACGATTTCATTTAATATCATTTGAATCTTCAAACATTTCACGTCACTAAAAAATGATTTTAAAATAAAATCACAATTTTTATATGAACTATAAGTGTTAAATATTTCCACATTGGAATGCATAAAAAATAATTAAAAGAATATCAAATGTTCGGATATACTCCTTTTTTATCAGTGTACGATACTATGTAACAAACAATACTGGTAACGCGCGTCAAATATAATTGTAATTTTAAGTTTTCTTTTATTAGTATTTTATTATAAACAATTGCTGTTAGGAAATATTATAAATTTCAATATTGGTTTTTTTATATTTTAACACAATAATTTCTTGATATTCCTGCCATAAACGTAGTATTTTATCTAGATAGGTGGTCCACAAAGTCCACAGTACAGCATCCACAGTCTAGACCAACTTGAGAGCTCCTGCCTGTCCCGCTGCTTTTTGGCCTGCTGCTGTGCCCATTTAATTAAATTACGCCAAATTGTTTGGGGCTGTCCTTTGGTGGCACAAAAAAAGGGAATCCAGGCACCGAAGGAAATGTGCAGAAAATGATAAAAATATGTTACATTGAAAATATATTTTAGAGGCGTTCTAAGTCCTGGTAATTGCTGTCTTTATTCCCCTCTTTCTCTACTTCCATTTGACAGCTCGAACATTTCTCTAAACCTTTTAAACTGAGCATGTTTAACTAAGTGTAAGGTCAAATCTGACACACTTAAGGGACTTTTGCTATAAAAATTGTAAAACTGCATAAAAATCAGTTTTTAAATATTCCTAAATATTTCCATTTAGTATTTGAATATAAACAAAATTTAAATCTAATTTGGAACATCTGTTACAAGTTTCAACTTCTTGTTTGACAATTCAATGCGTGACTGATTTGCATGTGTGCGTCTGCATAACTCGTGTGCGTATTTCTATGTTATTAAAATACAATTGACGTTTGAGTTATGAAAACTTGAATGTGGCATATGTTCCCGTTTTCTATATGAAATGTTTATGCCAAAATACATTCTCTCAGCGAATTCAACACGATTCCAAGGCAGGCAAATTGTTTGAAAGCACAGGCGAAACCAAATCGAGAATTACGCACAGTTTCTTATTTTCCCCCAAACCGGAAAAGTTTTACACTGCCAACCAGTGTTGACCAAATGTTAGCGGAAATAAAATTTTTCAAGCTTAAACGTGTAGAAAATTATTTAATTTTTAGGAAAGATTAAAGTGGTCTAATAACTACTAGACCTAGAGTTTGTATAAACTGAAAGTCAATTTTAGTATGATTTAACATGTTAAATAAATAAATAATTATTAAAAAATAATTTAAATTAAGGTTTTTGTAATTCAGGGTTGCTAAATGTACGCTAACATTTTCGCAGCACTGCGAATCCCCTGGAAATATACATTTTGGCGTTGCCTACTTTTTGGGGCACGCAAATCAAAGTCATAAAATATAAGTTTGCACTGCGTAAATTGTGGGCGGTCCTGGTCACAGCTGCCTAAATGTATTTTAATTTGTTTGCCTCGACTGCCGACTGTGTGCAGCAGTTAAATGGCAAATACATGAAGCTCAAGTTTTTAATTTTTCGGGTGGCAGGGGAAAAGTTTTCCGAGCCCGAGCACCCAGATGATTAATCGCAGGAGCGGAAACTCTGCCAACAGCTGGTTCTCCTTAGCCGGAGCAACGGAGCACCGGACATCCTGATCCCGGCAAGAGTTGACAATTCAAGTTGGGTTAGGTAACTGCGGCGCTCATATGGATCAATCACTGTCACCTGAAAAAAGCGAAAAGCGAAAATCTATAAACAATATGATAACCATTTGGCAATAAACTCGAATGTGTCTGGCGTTGTCTCTGCAGCACTTTGAGTGATTTGATATGGCACATCTATATCGGTGGCTATATGCACATATATAGCCCCGCGGCTCCTCTTTGATTGTAACAAATTTCCAATCTAAGCGAACGCGGAAGGACGGAATAGCCGTGACGGATGCGTTGAAAGTGGAGTGGCAAGTGGAAAATGGAGAGCTGGCGGAGTTTCCCACCCAATTTTCCGCCTCCTCGGTCTGTGGAGCGCCAAAAAGTGTCACTTTTTATGAGCGATCATTTGTATTTCCCCCTTTTGCTAGTTGTATTTGCTTGTTTGTCGTTTGTCAATACACTTTTTCCCTTGGCCTCCCTCTTTTTTCTTTTGCTTTTGCGCTTTCCTTGTAGCTTCCATTGTAACTTTATGCTTTTGACAAATTCGAGTTTAAGTGGATTACTTTCCACTGTTGCATGTTGCCCAAGGAGCACCCTGGATTCTGATTCCATATCTTCGTCCTTCGGCTGATGACTCATTAATTGTCTGGACGGGACGTTCGCTACGCAATTAATTTTTATTTTCATTTGCATTTTACGGTGGCGAATGTTGGTCATAAATTCAGCTGAGATTCGCTAGTTGTAAAAAATACCAACTCGTGCTTAGCAGTTCGCTAATGGGTTACATTTTGAATGATTGCAAGTTAATTAATTCGGGTTCAACAGTGAAGGACAGCAGGGCAATCGAAATGTCTTTGGGTCGGGAAAATAATTATTTTCCAGGATAACGTAATTCCAGGGGTGGAATTATGACAGCGACTTACTTAAATGGATTTAGTTTGATAGCGTCCTTTTTCCGGATTGATTTCTTCTTTAAATATAATCACTATATAATCACGTTTATACTCAAAGTTCCTACTTATGCACGCTATATAGGACATTCCAATTAAATCCCGTATTCCCATCCTCCGATATCACCCCTATCATCTGCAATCACTTGGCCATTCCGTTTGAGACGGTCCGAACCCTTTTCGCATTCTTTAAGTCCTCCCATGTGAACAATTAGTGCCCAGATGGGCTCGACCATCCTGCGACACGTGCGTAAGTTTTCAATTTCGCTTTCACTTGGCTCTATTTTATTTAAGCTTTGAACACAGGACCAAAAAAAGGTAAAGGAAGAGGTGGAGGGGCTCATAAAAGATTTAGGCCTCGCTGCCATTACGAAATGCAATTTGCAAAAACTTTTGATTTCGCTGGCAAGCAGGTCGAGTCAAAGGACCAAACCTTTTATTGGTCTCATTAAACGAAAATGTTTGCGAGCTTTGAGTTCCGAGCTCCGAGCTCCGACTGCCGAGTCCCGTCGCTTTCGATTTCCAGATCCAGAGCCACCACGCCCACCACTTATTTCCAAGTCAGTCCACGTTCTGCGAAAGGTGAGCGGCGTTGATTTTGAAAAGTTTCTGCGGCCCACCTCGAGGGTCGAAGTACTCCAAAGATTTGAATGCTCTCCAAGCTGACATTTTTCGTTGAAGTGGACGTGATTCGATTTGGATTCGTTTTGGTTGCCTGGCTCGCCCCCTGGAAATCCCGACTTTGAAGCGGAGAAACTTTGCAATTAAGCTGGCAATGAAGCGCAAACAGGGAAACCGGAAAACGGAATCGAAAACGCAAACTGAAAATCATATTAAATTTCAACAAATTATTTGTAATTTGTTTAGCTCCGGCAGGCGAGCGAGTCTTCCACCCCTTCTCATATCTGCACACTCATATTCATTTTCGTATTCATATTCATAGGAAAATTGAATTTTGCCAAATTATTTGCTTGGTTAGTTCTGTGGCTTCCACAAAATTGTTTGCCAGCACACAGAGCTCTGTGAGGGACGGCAGCAGATGGGGCTTCTTCTTCATTATCTGGCGAGCACAATGCCTGAGAAACTGGACCCGCTCTGTCATATTCGGAGAACTCTTTGAGTCGACTCGTAATTGAAATGTGTGATAGCACACACACCAGCCCAGGATAACAATGGGCATTAGTTTCGCCACACAAGGGGGCTACGGGATGGAATGACTGCATTCCAGAAGTGTGTATTTGGGGAATATAATTGGAAAAATAAGCATTAGCAGAAATTTGTACCATAGAAAGAATGGATTGAAAATCGACATTAACTATATTTCGGAATCGAATCAGGAGGTTGAATTAAACGCCTTAATTGATTTTTTTAAACGTAAAAATACAATTTTTGGCATTAAATAATTTTCAATAGAATTTTAATATCCACTTTGCTGGCTAGTCTAAAAGCAATTAAATAAACATCCAAATAATTATATTTATACATTTGAAGAGATTAAAGCCAGTAGTTTTATTACAAATTAATAATGCTAGCATTTTAAATGATATTTATTTAATGAGGCCAAAACTGTGGATATTTTATTGTTCTTTGATAAAATACATCTAATTCGAATAAAAGAAATTTTAAATTTTCCTAAAGCTTAGGCTTTGGCACAGGGCTGCAAATGATAAATCCTTGACTTACGTGTGGTGTTCATGCGAATGCCCTTCAATGGCAATTGCGAATCCAAAGCAGAATTGTCAAGTGCCAGCAGCATTACATAAGGCAAAAATCGATTGTCATTTTGCCGTTTTTCTGTGGAAATTTCCAACGCTTTCTGAGCGATTAGGCGCCACATCGAGGGTGAGGAGAGTTCTGCTGGCATGCGTATCGATAAGAACACGATAATGATGTCTAAGTCGCAAAATCCAATAATGAAAATTAATTTCACACGCACACACACTCGTGTAAGCCACAGGCCCCAAAGCAATTTATGCCAATTTGGCAGAGGGAGCGATGTAGAAGGATGTTCAGACAGTCACTTCCATGGCTGAAATATTTTTGACACCTGCAGAATTCCTATTGACAGCTGTGCAGGCAAAGGCGGAGGGCCCGGGACGTGGCGGGGTCTTTGGAAAATCCGCGTTTGAATTTGAAGCGTTTCGGGTTCGGGTTTCATCAGGCTACCATTTCCTGCAGGAAAGGGAAGGGGTTTTCCGGGCGTTTTCTATGCAGCAGCGTGTGTGGGCATACGTGAAATTTTTGACAGTTATTTTAATGAAATTATGCAAGCACACTTTCACACATTCAACCACTCTAAGAGCGATGAAGGGGGTGGGTGGGTTTTCGCCTGCAGCTGATTCGAGAGTTTTCGGAGTGGGCTATTCACTCCATATGTGGGTTAATCATATGCATTTCGAGGTTTTGCAGGCGGCCGACGCTTTGCCACGCAGCATTTTGGTTATTTAATTAGCGGCCCCACAAGAACACACACGCACACGCACAACTAGGGGTGCTAGAACACACAATTAAAGCTCTCGTGTCCGCAAACATTTTCTGTTTGAGGTCCAAACCTTTACTAAAGTTTCCAATTAAATTTTCTATCAAATTAAAGGTAATGAGAGGCTTAGGAAAATACAATTCATCGGGCTGCCATTTAAGACATGCGTGTAAATTTAATTGAAAAGTTATCAAAAAAGTGGATAATTTAAGTGACAACTTAAAAAAAATGTAACCCTTAATACAATATTAAAATGTAAATAAACAAAAAATGGTTAATAATTTTTTTTTGTGACGAAAAATTAAGACAATGAGAAAACTGATACAAATACATTTTAATTCCAAAATTTCTGATGCAAAGAAATCATGTAATCAAAATTTTACTTTTGTTTTAATTTATAATTTATCATCAGACTATAAAAGATAATAATTTAATATAATTAAAAAGTCCAATTTTTATTGTTAAATTTGTTTATATATTTTTGTGTAACTAGCGAATATTTGAATTTATTTAAATTCCATAAAAACTGTTTAACAAATTTTGTTTGCATCAAATAATCGAAATGTTACTTTCCAAGTGCTCTCCTTATTTCTTTTTCGGGCTTCTTTGGATTCCCTGTTATTACGCCATGTCATCTCCAGTGTGTCATCGACTTTTGTGAAGCACTTGCACCCCCGAAAATTCCCCGAGTGGCTGTGCTACCCACGAAAATTGTCGCACTGCCGGAGAAATTATCCCCGGGGGTTGACGAAGGTGAGCACGTGTTGAGTTCGCAAAAAACACGGGAAATGGAAAGAAAAGTACAAACTTTTATTTGATACGTTTTTGATTTGCGTTGTCAGACAATGTCAATGTCTATCCCTGGATCTGTCGCCAGCCCCTGTTGAAAACAATGACAAGTCCTGCCGGGGAAGGGAGATTTGACACTGGAGACAGGAGACAGAGAAGCGAGAAGCCGGGGGTCAAAAGAGAAAGGCGCTGGGACAGACAAATGCGCCAAAGTCTCAAGTGCATCATGACACGTGAGTTTTTTGCTGAACATTTCGGTTGAGTTTTTGGTAATTTGATTTCCACACTGAGATTTTCCCGAGGGCAGGTGGGGCGGAGGCGGGACGAAGTTAAAGTTAACGCTACATTTGATGCCAATGGCAAAACAAATGCGGCAACGTGTGAGGAATTTCAAGTTGCCATCCGGCTTTCACCTTCAAGGGGGCTGGAGTTTCGGGGAGCGTATAATTTTGCATATTTGATTCTCTGGGCTAATAGAAAGTAAATTGCTTCGATTTTATTTAAGCGAGATAATTGGCTGGGGCGTTTGCAATTCGTTTGAGTCGTTTTGTGTTGGTAAACATTTTCGTGTAAGAGGGTAATGGAAAAGTAGTAATAATGCTTTCCGATAAAAATCCGTTATTATACAATTTTAGTAGTACACACATAAAAGAACACGTCACGGTCAAATCGATATGCGCGTGGTAAATTTCTGGTATTGCATACGTATATAGATTTTACCGAAATCTCACTCTGGGAGATTCTCTGACTTCGAAAAAGTGAGTGGGAGCGAGAAGTACGAACTCTCTCAATTCGAAATAGAGCGAGATAGCGCTTAAAGTTACATGAGTGGGAGGAAGAAAGACACATTACATTTCGAGCATATCGAATTGAGGTGCCCGCATATCAAGTCAAAATCGATACCACATAACATTAAATCGATCATCGTTTCATATCAAGTTTTTTTTGGGTGTAGACTTGGAGATAAATAACAGTAGTGAGGGAAATATGATTTTATTTGGGTTTTGGATATTTTTTCTTGTGCTACCATAAAAGGAAAATTAAAATTGAAAGGCTAAAGCTGAACAGAATTCTTAAGGCTGCCTCGTTAGTTTTGTGATGGATCCTTTATATATTTTTTAGAGTACTCACACCTTCGACTTTGCCGTCCTGTGAGCTTTCACTTTATTTTTTGAAAACAACGCACGTATTTGTCGTTTCCATTACAGTTGTGCTGATTTTGATTTGCTGCCCTTATGTTGGGCTGCCTGCTGTTCCCCCTGCCCAACGAACCCCCCTACCCCCCGCCACTGTCAGTCAATCTCAAATTCACTCAATCAGTCAGCCCAGGCAGTTTCAGTTAGTCGTTGCGTCAACACTTTGCCAACTGCCAGGAGGGGCTGCAAACACCTGCCACGCCCACACATTTCGGCTATATGTTTTGTTCGAGTCACGTCTGTTGTTGTTGCGAACCCGAATCCGAATCCCACCATTTTTTGCAGCTCGTTTGCCGACTTATGACTTTTGTGCCAGCACTCATAGGCAATTTCTATCCGCCGAGGGGCGGGGGCCCAGGTGGGCGTGGCACATTTGTCATACTCAAATTTAAAATTCAATTTACTTGCGTCATAAATTTAATAGCACAGCCAGAGGCAACGCCGCAGGCACAAATGCCAGTTGATTTTTCCATATGCGAGTACTTCAACGTCAACGTGTGAAGGGTTAACGCAAGCGAAAGGGGTTAATGGGAGGGAATGGGTAGGGGAAGGGGTGAGGGTGAGTTATATTAGCCAGGATATATGGAGGAACATATAAAAACCATCATTGGATCACATTGGAATATTTTATTGCTGCCAACGCAGTCAAATCAGAGGAAATAAATTTGAGAACAAGCAGGAAATAAAAGCCCGAAGGCAAATCATAAATGGCTTATATTTTGGATATCGTGTACAATGTACATAGCTTTACTAAGGAAAAGATTTTAGATAAAAGCAATTTCAGTTAAATAAAATACAAATCTCTTTCAAAAATATAAAAACTATAAAGAAATATTACAAAAAAATAACACTCAAATATTTAAATACTTGGTAAAAATAATATTTAGCTTGGAATTTGCACACTTTTCATTTAAGTGGAACCCCAAAAGCATTCCCCCATTTAGTACAACTGCCTCTCATCAGGCATATAAAACATGGTAATTGCTTAGCTTGTTAGATGTTTGCAAGACTTTTAATCCACACACACTCCAGCCAAAAAAAAAAGTTTAAACTAAAAAGGAAATCTCTGCCCAGTCCTCAAGGCGTATACGTAATATGCTAAACAAAAGTGCGCCAATTAGAAGGAAAATTCAGTTTTTAAGCCCAGTCGCAACCCCACAGAACCGCAAAAGCCAGAAAGTTGATTTCTTAACCGTCCCCTTCCCCGAAAGCCGCAAACCGAACAAAATGTCAGACGGAGACAGTCGACGAAGTCGGAGCAGCTCCAAAATTCTAAGCCAAAAAATGTAGCAGCAGCAGACCACAGAATTAAGCTGAAATGAGTCTGGCTCAGTGTGTGGAAATGGAAATGGCTCTGGCTCTGGCTCAAAGTGGGAGAATATGTGCGAGGGAGTCCGAGTGTTGTCAGTAACTTGTCTACTTGTTGTCCGTATCGTGTGGCCGTTTTTGGGCACATGGAGCCCGAATTTCAGAACCCACACTTTGAGGCATATGCAGGAAAAAGATGAATGCATTACAAATGAAGACAGCTAGGGGCAGTTCAGTTGGAGAATTCCCTTATCAATAAAAGGGTTCCGTGACTAACAGACTACATTTGTAATAAAGGCTTTTGAAAGAAAGGTCTGCTAAGTTTCCAATACAATTAGATTAATTTTATTATATTGGATTAATATTAATTTCCATTTTTATAAACAACATATTTCTAGTAATATAAAAATCGAAGTCTTTAATTTATTAAGGTGGTATCTTTTAGGTTATGCATTTTTTTTAAATCTTTATTTTTAATATTTAATTTTGTTTTAAAAATAATTTCCTTCTAAGATAGAATTCTCAATGCAACTAAAAATCTACCTTTCTTTGGATACCAAAGAATACCAAGCTCAGAACTGAATCCTAAAAACTTCTTTTATGTCAGGGCATCAAATATTCCGTACTTTATTTTTGAAATAGTTAAGTCATTTCTTGTTATATTTATATTTGACGTACATTTTGTGGCTTGGCCAGAGTTTTGAACAGAGCGATGGAAAAGTCGGCTGACAGTCGGAAGGGACTGAGTGAAACATTCTGATTTGCGTCTTGTCACGCAGAAATAAAGCTAAAGTCCATTTTAATTGAGTTTTTCTCATGCTGCAAAATGCTTTTTGCAAATTTATGACTGCAGACCGAGCAGCAGAAAATTGGGCAGAGCCAACTGAACTGGACTAAATCCCACCGAACCGAATCGAGCCGTATGAATGTGTAATAAAATGCATTTTTAGCCATTTTGTCACATGAATTTGATTTAATTTAGATTTGGTCCGACAGCCGGCAAATATCAAATGAAATGAAAGAAGCGTTAAAGGAAATGCTGAATATGAGTGAAATGAAATGGAATTCTGTGCGGCTCAGATTTTATGGTCGAATGTGGCAGTTAAATTGAGCAAGTATTTTCATGGAAATGCGGAAAACTTTTCATTCTCCGAGCTCTTCAACTTCTTCTTATTTACTGGCTGGTGTATGACAAAGTTTTCGTCGTCTTGCGCTTGTTATTTTCCACGTGCACCGCTCGATATCAAAGAAAACAACTGGCAAGATTTCAAACAGCGGATTTTCCTCCTTTCCATTTTCATTTTCCGACCCCCTTTTCGCCACTTCAATTGAGCGGTGGCGGCTGCTTTTAAAGTTTCTGTTTTTCCGTTGTTTTATTTTTATTTTGATTTTGCCAACGGCTTCTTGCACCGCTCAGCCCCTCGGAAAATCTGCGTAATCATCGGCAGACGGGCACGGGAAAGCGGAACAGGAAAAATAAGTTTTGCCGCAAAAATAAATAAATAAATAACATTTTGTATAATAAAATGCAGGCGAGGAAAGGAAAAACTCGAGTAAACAACAGGAAGCATAAATTTTGTTATTGTAGCTAAGAAAAATGAGGGGGAGGGGAAAGCAGAGAAAGGGGAAGTCGGGAAAACTGGTCGAACTTTGATGTGATTAGGCCTCGTTGGCCGGAAATGGTTTAGTTTGAAAGGAAACTGAAGTTGAAATAAAATCAACTTGGTTTTGGTCCCTGTTAAATGATTTTAAATTTTAAATTTCATAAAATTTACAAAAGCTGTTTTAAATTAAAAATTTACAAAACCATGAAAAGGAACATTACTTTTATTTAAATGAACATTTTTCTTAATTTTTTCTACTAAAATTTATGGCGAAATGTCATTTCATATTTTCAGATTTTTGTAGTTCTTCTACTTTTCGTACCGTGTCAATAATGCCGCCCTGGCTAAACTCACTATAAAATTAAATAAACAAAATTAAGCTACTATCAACCACTTTGATCCTTTGAGCACTCAAAAATAAATCCGTAATTATGGTACTCACCCCCTAGTGAACATGATTTAATCACAGTGTTAAGACAGGGTTCCTCCAAAAATACGAGAGCGATCCCCGTGCTCATGTGCCATTTAACTCCCAACAGCAACTCCCCGGCACATTTGGCAAATCAATATGCAATATCCCACAAGTAACGGATTTCAAACTCCAACTCACACACTCGCCGGCAATCATATCGATGGGGAGGGAGGCGAACCTGAACCGCCTGTCATAAAAGCCGCACACACAAAAATACGAGTAGTTGGCTGTATCAAGAGGGAACTGTGGCATGAAAAGCACAAAAACTAGGTTAGTTGCCGAGATTTTTTACCTTCGCTAACATGACCCCTCCTCTTCTCCTCCTTCCGCCAAGACCCTACGAAAATAACAATTGCACCCCCTAACCCCTGACCCCACCCACTGCCATCCGTCGACGTCCCAAAGCCATCCGTTCATGTCTCTGCCAATGCATTTCAAAACAGGAGCAGCAGAAGAAGCGAATCGAGAAAGGCGTTTGGCCACGCCCCCCACTGCCTCCGCCTCCACCATATCTGTCAAGTGAACTGGAAGTGATACGGATATATAGGGAGGGGATGCGAGGAGGGGGTCGAGGAAGAACGCTGAGCGTGTTCACGTGCAAAATTGCAGCGATTCCCTAGCGGGTTTCGGTTTCTCCTTCAAAATCGAATTCACTTTGCTGAGTACACTGCGAAAAACAAATATATAACTACCCTTGTAGCTCTAATTTTTCTAATTTTTATGGCTATTTGTTTATTCTAATTTCATTTCTAAAAAAATTAATTTTTTGCATTTTTATCTTGATAATTTTCTGGCTCTTTTAAAAACATAATATTTTGACATTTTTTTCCAACGCTTTATTATTGTCCAAATGGAACTCGCATTATTTATTTTAGAAATAATAAAAAATCCTTAATTTTTAATTAAAAATTCATAGCATGGTTTTTTCCAGTGCAATATGTGTGTGTGTGTGCCTGTGACGGTGTGCGTATGCGAGTGCAATTCGAGTTCGATTTGGAGTGTGATCGATGACGATGACGGGCAGGATGCGATGCGAACAGGAAACGGACTGCCGAGGATTTTAATCAGCTGTTGTCGCTCCCCATGAAGTTGGAAGGAGGACGGCAGCTTGGAAGCCGATCGGTTGCGGTAACGTCCAGTCGTCCAGCGAACATCGAAAGGATGGCCTGGCCAGTGGAAAGAACAAAGGGCCTGCTGACTGATTTGCAGGACAAGCATTTGTCTTGGCCATAGATACACTCACGTTGCATGAGGTATGAAGTTGTTCAGTAGTTGGACCTTTAATTTCCGGGTGAATATCTGGAGTTCTTTATTTGGAGAAAATTACCATTTCATTATATTCGATAAAAATATAAAACTCGTACTGAATAGCTTGATCCTGGTTACAGATCCTTGAATTTAATTTCAATTATGAAATATCCAACCCTTAAAACTAAGGCTTAACGTTATCTATTAAGGTAAAAATATTTTTGGTATTCAATTCGTAAATGTTTTCCTCCTCTGTAATCTTTGGCTGAACCTATTAGCATTCGCCCCTAATTTATTTGGCTTCTCATTCTGTGCGACTCCCCCAACTTTGGTTTTGCACACCATCTTTCTGGCCACAGATTGTTTGTCCACATTGCAACGCCGCTAAATTGTTTGTCTTCTGTGTGTGCTTGTATCTCCGATGCTGCAACCCTCTCTATCACTGAATACCACCCCCACCACCCTCTCTATTCGCCCTGTCTCTTGATTTCGAGGGAACCCCATCGATGTGCGTGCAATGCCATTAAAAATACGCCCAATGCCAAAAACGGGCAAACGCGCCAAATCCATTGTTATTTCGGTGGTCGATTGTTGTTCTTCCGGCTTGCGTGAGCTTACTGTGGCCCCAGCCACGCCCCTCTGTCCTCCCGCCCCCCGCTGGGTAAATTGTGCAAACAAACAGCGGATGTTAGAGCTGGGGAGAGGTCGGGATTGTACTGAAAGGATGCTGCAAAGTACACTCAGAGGAATTAAATTAAAATGCTTAAGAAATTTATTTTTATAAAATATCTTCCTATTTAACAGAAATATAAACAGTATCAAAACCAGACCGTTCAGATCGAAATGATTTTTGATCTTTTCTTTGTCTCATTAAAATGTTGGTATTTTGTTCTACTGCTTTTTTCATTAGGATTCAAATAGGATCCTTGTATATTTTAACTGATTTTGAAGACATTCAATATAAAAACAACTAGAAAAAAAATGTTAAAACCTGACCGTTAAGATCAAAATGATCTTTGATCTTTTCTTTGTCTCATTACAATTTTGGTAATTTACCTACTCTGTTTTTCTGACTGCATGCAGAACTTGTGCCACAAATCGCTTCAATTTTGGTGGCCCACTCCACTCCTCTGAACTCATCTCATTCTCTGGCACAGTTGGAGGATAATTTGGCGGATTGGAGGGCGGCTGTGAGTGGGCCCGGCATTTGTTTTTTCAGCTCGGTTTGTTCTCAACTGCAATAATCTTATTAGCAGTTTGTTGTTCGAACCTAATCAATTACCAACGTAATTACAAACTTTGCTAATCTGCCTCGGTTTCCCCAGCAACGCTTTCCCAGGCCTTTTCCCCACCCCAACCCCCGTTGTTCATGACCGTGTCAGTGCTCGTGTTCGTGTCCCTGTCGGTGTTCATGTTCACGTCTAGATTGGAATACATCCTGCATACATGGTTTCAACAATCCCACAGGCTCGTGGATGAAACGCGCTTCGTTGATGCGGCTCAAATTTAGTGGCCTAAATAGCGATTTATCCAGTGGAGCATAACAAAAGATCTCATCAAACGTTGGCAAATTGTTAACCAGAAACTGATAGAGATGGAAGCGGAAGGGATTTCGATTAGGGAGTTACTACAGAAAGAGGTTTCCAGGGAAATGTTGTCTTATACCCTTGGTTCACTAAGGTCAACAGATGGAAATATTATAAAACTTGATCAAGTCGGTAAAAAAGGAGTCAATTTAATATAATTTTTTTAAATTTAATTTAAAACATTTTTGTAAATTTTTAAAACATTTTTTTAAATTTTTAAAACAATTCAAACTAGTCTTTGACCAAACCTTATTTTGAAAATAATAAAGTCTTTATATTTAAATGTTTGATTCAAGAGACAAAAGTCAATGGGACGTATTCCCACAATATCCTACAACTTTCTTTATAAATGAATCATCCGTCGGTTTCGTAGACTCCAGATCGAGGAGCCGCCTATCGCATGCCAACAATCAATTTCTTCACTTCTTACCATTGTTGCAGCGGCGTTTATCTATTGGGATTTTGCTAGAGGAATGCCAGAAAAGTTTTTGGCTTAATCAAATGCCAAAATATTTGAATATGCCAAGACGAAATTATTGCCGTGTAAGCGCCGCCGCCTCCGCCGCCGCCCCTTTTGGCATTTGCTGTCGACAGAAGCTGAGGAAAAGTTTTCCACGCATGATTTAAATGGAAATAAATCTTGCGTTTAGACTCGACTTGGATTTGGATTATGCAAGGCCTGGCGAGGAGAGGAGCCGAACGAACTGCTGCGTCACGTAGTTGGTAAATTTGTTTACACGTCCTGCCGTCGGTTGGCCCTCGCACTTGGGTCTTAGAATCTCGCCAGGATTCAGCACCCTCGGGTTAGCCACCCTCTTCCCTGCACAGCTCCACAATTGGCATAAAGTTTCTCATATGCAAATCGCAAGTTTAGCAAAATATTTCGTTTATTGTTGAAGTTTTCCTTTAGTTACTCTCGCTCTCTCTCACAGTCGTCAACATTTTGTATGTTTTCCGTTCATTTTTCTTGACTTGCAGCCTTGGCTAAAACTTTATCCTCGCAAAGTTCCTTGGTTTAAGACATTTTTTGATAAATTATCCAGCGTCAGTTTGTGTAAGTTTGCGCCAGTAAAAAATCCGCTCGCCTTTTTTTAATAAAAATCATGACACCTTTTATTGATTTACTTATTCTGTTTGGATGCTGATGTGTGATTGTGTGGGTTGGTGTGTTGTGTAGCAATATACACTGAAGACTTATTAAATACATATAATCCATTCGCTTAACTAACTGCGTTTTATCACTAGAATTACGTTCTCGCTGTTTACTGCCTAAATATAGCCTCGGCAAAAATGTCTTGCGGTTTTCGAATCTTACATCTTCATTCTGCTTCCACTTTCACATTAAATTGCATTCTAATTTCATTTGTCCGAAAGTGAAATTCGCTTAATATCTAGTCAGAACACACAGCCTTGCTTTGTTTCTCTAAAAAATTACACTTAGCAGCTAATTATTAATTACACATTTAATTACACACAGAACACTTTTCATGTTATTAAGCTTACTGCTAAGGTGAATGCTAATTTCTGCGTTGAAATTATGTTTAATTTAAAGCCACATCCAGATAGTTTGTATAAAATGCACACTGCTAAGGCTCTACTCGAAACAAGGTCTAACGATCAATTTGAAGACTTAGCTCAAAACCGAAAATAATTTAGCTAACCTTTCCATCTGATTTGTCAATGCTTTTGTTCAGCTTCAAAACCAATTTATTGAACTCAGATTTCATTCAGTTTATTTTTATAAATTTACTTCGTTAAAATTATTTTGCTTTACAAGCATATAAAATGGCTTTTCTTGGCTATCGTACAACATGTTTGCGTATTCATTTTTTACAGGCTTTCCAATATGTTTGTGGTTCTAAAATGTACAGTTCGCGGAAATTTGTATGCGACAGCAGTGGAGTAGGCATTTATTTTAGGGATTCTCGAGACTCAAGCGGATAATATTTACAAGTTTCGGGGACCTATGCGTCTTCTAAAAACGATTTGCATACAACTGAAATGAGAGAAAGAATATCTAATTAGAAAAATTTGTTTCCTATAAAGGGTCAAGCGATAAGCTTACCTTTCAACTGGCAGCTTGCATCAAGTACCACTTGGCTTTGCCTTTCCAAAAATAAAATATATGGCAAAACTCTTCCAAACGTCAACATATCATCTGAAGAACACAATAAATGAATTAATTAATTTATAAATTCATGTGGTACATATATATGAGTTTGTGTTAAAGTGTTAAAAAACCACTGATTATAAAATCCACTGAAAAGAATACAAATTTAATCAAAACTTACAGAAAAGTTTAAATTAAGTGTGATTATACACATTACATACAATCGCAATGAATTACCTTGTAGAATTATTAACCAAAAATACAAACAGAATTTAAAGAACACAGATAAAATAAATTTTTTTTGTGCATTTGAAACAGAGAACAAAACTTTATTTTGATATGTATGCTGTGGTATGATGTGTTTACATATGTGCATGAGTTTTTACATAAACAATGTGTGTGCTACATTAGGCACTTATCTACTTCAAAGATGTGCAACGACAGAAAGCCAAATAAACTTCAACTAAAACAAAGAGTTTACAACGAAGTGAATTATATATAATAATATAATACCAGATTTGCGTAAATTTGGATGCTGTAGCGAATGATAGAAACTAAAAAATAATATAATAAACTCCATTGATGAGACTTCAACATAAATAATAACAAGTTTTCCATTTTTGATTTCATTTGGTTTGTTGTCTTTTGTATGCACATGTTTTACAAATTGCATATTTAACACTGAGAAGCGTATGTGCATTTCTTTGTTCAACTAATTATAATAATAATAGTATTACTTCTAATGCGTGTTAACAAAAACATTTCTTTTTTTTTCAGTACAAATAAAAAATGTGAGTTAGTTTGGGGGAGTAACAAATCAGATAACTAAAAACTAATTATGCGCATCTGCATAAGTGTTGATATTTATATATAAAAGTGATAATCCATTGAACAAAACGAGTAACTTGTAACTATAGCTAAAATATATATCATCTTGGTATATATTTATAATAAAGAACTTCATTGTGACTTGCAACATGAGAGATGAACAAATCAAACAGAGAGAAAGTGAGTTATAAAATTATGAGATATATCAAAAACTTATAAACTAACACTCGAACAGATCTTTGTTTGTATTTTTTTGTTTTTTTTTTATTTTTTAGTTTCGTTTGTGAGTCATGAAAGTGTGTGTACAAAATGTTTAATAAAAAGGCGATGGTTCAACCAACTCGTACGACAGTTTAAAAATAAGAAAACAAGTCGTAAGGGTTTAAAGGGAACTTCAACAGAAAGTTAACTAAGCTACGGTCTAAGAGTTGTTCGTTTCTTTCTTTGTTTGTTTTTTTTTTGTGTTTTTTTGTGTTTTTTTTTTTGTTCTAATTCAACATATAACGTGCTAAATCATAAGTGATTTTGTCTCTTTTGGCACAGATTCATGTCTTTTTTGCTCTTGTATTTGGTTTTTCATGATACGTACAACGTTGGCATTCGCATCTTCGTTTACTCTTGCAACGCGCGCGCTCTACACGGGCTACTCTTCATTCATTGACTACTCCATATTTCACAAATCTCAATATTCCTCTACTCGGTGTCCGGATAACCCCGCTGCTGATGGTGCTCGGATGGTGGGAATCCTGCGGCAGAGCCCTCTAGTAGGGCTTGGAGTCCTTGGGCTTCTTCAGCTGCACCTTGAGGCGCTTGGTGCCCACCTGGAAACCGTTCATCGCCTTGATGGCCACCTGGGCCGAGTCCGGATTGTCGAACGAGACGAAGCCGAAGCACTTGGACAGGCTGGTCTGCTTGTCGATGAACACCTTGGCCGAGATCACATTGCCGAAGGGCAGGAACGTGGAGGCCAGATCCGTATCGGTGAACTCCTGCGGCAGATGGTAGATGAAAAGGTTGCAGCCCTCGGGTCCTGAAAGCAAGAACAAGAGGAAACAATCATTAATGGGTGATATTTGTTGGGTTATGTATTAATTATTGTCATTTTTCTAAATTATTGTAGAATTAAGTTTCTTAAACCTTAATTTAAGTTAACATTATAGCGCCACCTAGCAGCATACAATTAATTAACCAGTTGCAGCCTCTTACCTCCTGTGTTTTTCTCAAAACCCCCAAAATTTCCACCCACTGAACCACAGAATAGAGACGGAAAGTTGAGCGGACAAAGAGTGAAATTATATGGGTCCAATGGCGGATGAGATTAGGGGAAGGCGATGAGCGCCAGCAGCAGCTGATTGCCAAAACGGAAGCGGAAATGATGCGCCCAACTCTCTGTCTCTCTCGCACTTGTCTCGCCATCTCATTCGCTTACCCCCCTGATTGTTGTACGTGTGTGGGTGTGACACTTTGTTTAGCAGCACGTGCTATTGCGACTGCTGAC
Source organism: Drosophila lutescens (assembly GCA_037075285.1). Lineage (NCBI taxonomy): Eukaryota > Metazoa > Arthropoda > Insecta > Diptera > Drosophilidae > Drosophila > Drosophila lutescens. The sequence goes on from JBAMCF010000300.1 coordinate 77,388, forward strand.
ATCGTCATCATTATCTTTTGGAGCATTATCATCGCCATTCCGGGCATTATCAACATCGCCCCGTCTCTGTCTGACGCCCTATCCCTGTCCCTGTCACACGCACATTAACGTGGCTCGCGCCTCGTGCTGCGGTTGCACTTTTCGTGCAAATTACTGTCAACGTCACTGGCAATGAGCAGTCAGCAGTCAGCAGTAATACAACCCACCAGCATCCAAAATCCAAGGCAACCAGCTCGGATGGAAAGAGAGCTACTAAGCAAATAGACAGAGACGGGGATTTGGGTGTTGGAAAGGAATGGAAAGGGTGAAAGCCGCGTCAGCAGTCGCGTTTTCACTTTCGTGATGCCGTTTAATGACAGAAAAACGGTTCAAATGGCAGCTGGCGTTTTGCGGTCTTTCAATTTTATCTGGATGAAAAACCAAAAAACCTCATATGGTAAAAAAAAAAACAAGATTATAGCTTTGAAATATTCCTGCAATTTTATTTTCTAAATCCAAAAATAAATAATCTAATAAACCAATTTAATAAAAAAGTATGTATACAGAAATAAATTAAATTATTTCCAAAACTACAATTTTAAGATCCTGAGAAGTGGATTCTTTGTTATGAAAATGATGTTTTACCTCATTAAGTTTGTAATTTTCCTTAGTTATCATGACAGCGCAAACTGTTACACTCACTGATGTCCTGATGTCCATACACATACACACGCCGAGATTCACACTCGACGTAATCGGATAGGTTTGTAGAGGTTCCAGGACATCATTCACCACCCCACCCACCACCACCATCACGACGACATCCATAACTCTCACTCCATCATCGTTTGCCACAAGCACTGTGCTATTGATCACCTTGATGTACGAGTTGGCCACCGTAGGCCTGCAATCCCAGTAGGCTCCTCCTCAATCCGCCCACTCAATCCTTCCCCCATCGAATGCCACGCCCTCAAGGCAAACTGACTGCTGACAGATTGCCCGACGCTGATGCGATTACAAAATGAAGCCAAATTGAATGGCGAAGAAAGCTTCTCCTCCGGAGGCATCTCCTTCGGTCACAAGCCGTTGACGTTGCCAGGATTTTAATATTAATTGACTCAAGGCTCTCTCTTGATGCACTTGTTGCTTTGTAATTTGGCACACCCATCAATTAATTTAGGCTCAGGCGAAAGAAAGGTAGGTGGTACAAAACGGGGAGTAAAAAGTCCAATTAAAAATGCTTCAAGCTATTGAATTACGCGACTAACAAGCGACACGTGTGGCCCGACACGATATATAATTAGATGAAAGGACAAATGTGAGAAGCAGGCACGAGTTGTTCTCAAGGCAACAAATTAAGGCAACAATTTTGAATGGCACTCGGCGATTTTCTGGAAATATACCAAGTGGGCGGAAGAAAGAAGGAAGTAGCCACCATATACAAAAAAATTCATCACTTGAAATTGTTTTCCTTGAAAAGAAATTCTAAGAATTTTTCATAACATTAATTCATGCGACTTTTTAGTTGAGAGACGGTTGCCAATATTAAATTTCGAAATGATGATTTTTCGTTCAGTTTAATTCATTAAATAGGTATTTTATTAAAACAAAAATTAACATAGGATGAAATTGAAATTCTTTAAGTATATTTTACTATTTATTGTGACCTTATGCATTACCTATACCTTCTTTTATACCGCCAAACATTTCTATTTCGCCAAATTTATATTCAAAACTAAATCCATATGCCGTCTGGTTTTACTCAACTTTCTATAAATTCAGTTAGCTGTCAACTGCAAAATGTTTTCCACCCATTTTGGTAACCAGAAATGTGTAACTTCTTGGAATCCGCAAAGGATTTCCCCCCTCCATTGCCCGGCGCATACAAATAAACTTCCTGTTTTGTTTTTTCTCAACTCAAATTTGTTGGTTTCCTTTTTTGGTCGGAATTTTTCAGTGTGCGAAAAACGATTTCCTATATTGCATTTTCCTCTTCCGCCGAGCAAAGATGCGCCATCCGCCTTGGCAATGTCGTCTGCCCCTTTCGCTATTGATGCACTCGCATTCTGGAGGGGGAATAAAGGGAGATGTTAGTTGCAGATGCACATTCCCTCTCCCTTTCGCAGTTGCAGCCCCCAACATTTTTTGCTATTTTCTTGGCTGTCGCGCTCACCGAAGTGAGCTGGGGAAAGTCCTCCTTTATTTTCCTATTCCTCTCAAGGGCACGAACGAGGCGGAAGGAAGCCAAATGGAATCTATGGCACATAAGCTACAGTTCCAGATCTGCCTGCACATATATCTGAGTTTCTTTATTGATTTTAATGCGACTTATGCATGAAGCTGCAGTGGGAGAAATGATACTACTCTGTTGTTGAATATTATGTTGATTTTGTTGTTGAATATGTTGTTGATTTATTCAATTTGAATATATTGTTAAATATTTGGTTGAATATATTGTTGAATATATTGTTGAATATATTGTTGAATATTTTGTTGAATATTTTGATGAATATATTGTTGAATATATGTGGTTTTATATAGTGTTGAATATATTGTTAATATTATATGTGATCTAATGCCTTATTTTATCTTATTTTTTTGTTTATTATCTTATAGAACCCTCTACTACTTTGAACCATTTTTTTGTGTATTCATTTCACCTCTTCGTAACCATCCCCACTCAATTGCAGGCACATCCCCTTTATAATAATTCCACCCACCACCCAGTGCAAAAGTCGCAAATCTGCGATGTCTCCGGCCACCTCCTTTGCTCCCCGGCTCGTCCACTCCTTCTTTCTGCGCATACAACATTTGGTTATTTTATATTCCAACTTCCGGCTTATGCACATGACTTTAATCCGGATGCAGCCGGAAGGAGAGGCGACCGCTGCCGCCTTAGGGTCACCCATGCGATGATGAAGGCGGGGGATTCCCATCGTCTGTCACTGTCATATTTGTTGCCTTCCTTCCGTCCCTTTCTCGACCAGAGTTGCCGTCCCCTTGGTCTTTTAAAGCGTAGTTCTGCGCCGCTTATGATTTTCTTTTTTTTTTATATATATTTTCCAACATATTTTTCATATTTTTATATTTATTTTATTTTGCTGCCTTTGCCTCTGTTTCCTGCTTAATTTTGTGCCTGTCGTCTGGCCCTGTCTACATGCTTATAAGTTGTTTCCTGCTCCAGAGCCCATCCTTATCTTCCGCTTAAACTCCCACTATCGTCCCCTTCCTCTTTCTGTTGTGGAACTGTCGTCACTTGATAAATTTCACATGTTGAGAATTTATCTGCACTAGACATTGTTGCTGCAGTTTTTCCTGCCATTTTCCTACACCCCAGATTGCATAAATCCGACCTTTTTTATGATTTTCTCAAACATTTTTTTTCTGGCTTAAGAGTTTGATGATATTCAGCATTTAAATACAGGAAAAGTCTGAAAAGTCATTGATGCTTAGTAAGATAACACTTGGCCCTAAAGCATTTAAAAATTGGAATTATTTAAAATGGGTTATGGCTTCCAATACAATTTAATCCTGTTGCTCTTTTGGTCGCTTATAAACTACCCTTTTAGATACTGTCAAATCAGGGTCAATTACCCATTAACCACTTTCTGTCCGTAGTCTTCCTTATCTCATCCAATAATTATATAGAGCTTAGATCTTCCCACCCCTGCCGTTGGACCGACGACTTCCATTTAAGCCGGTCCAAGTCATCTATGATAGTTTTTCACAACCCAACCAAGCGAGGCGAAACATGGCAGCTCACATTTCGCATTTCGACTAGCAGGAGCAATTTGTTGTGCTTCCACAGACAGGACCACAGCACGCAATCCTCGCTTCCTCAGCTCCGGACTGTGACCCTCCGTTCCCTGGATAGTAATAGTTGTTGTTGCAGTTGGTCAGGAGGGAATTTTCGGCGACGTCATGAGTCAGCAAAGCATACATGGAGTCGCACAAAAGGACGAGGCAAGCTGAATTGGAGGAGTAGAAGATGAAGACGGGGAGACGACGAAGACGAGCGAGTCACTCAACTGCAAAAATATATCTCACTATATGGTGCATAACCATGCAGAGGAAAAAAGACCGAAAAATTACAGATCTCTAAAGGTCGAAAATAAAATTCGGTGCCACATTTGTTCTAGAAATGGAATATTTAACATTTAAATATACATATAAATATAGGCTTTACAGAATTATTGTAAATAACATCTGAAATTTTTCCCTCTGCACATACACATCGGATGAACCACCCAGGACACTCCTATCCACTCAAAGGATGTTTGCTTATGTAACCGGAAATATAGCAAAAAGTGCAATGCCAAAACATTTTCCATTGCATTTTGCCCAACTTTTGCGAATATCTCCCTGCTGCAACTTTAACGTTATGTGTGCCAAACTACACACCCTGGCACACAAATCCATGGTGGGCGGTGGAAAAGAAGTGCTCAGTTGCCGTATTTCCCGATATCGACAGCGACGTCTGACTAATGGAATTGTGTGTCAAGAGTGTGTAATATTTACACTGTGTCGGGAGCTGATAAAAATTTAAGCTCCCCGAAAAACGCTCCTCATAAATTCTCCTTAGCGAGTGTGTGTGTAAGAGTTTGGTAGCAGAAGTGGGTAGTAATACAAGATGATTGATCTCATTGATTTTTGCTACATCTCTCCCAGGCATTGGCTTATGGCATTGAAGGATTTGTGTCAGCAGAAGACATTCGATTGCGGATTAAAGGGGGCGTTGTGCACACATTCCAGGGGGGCGTGGCAAAGGCGATTGAAATTCTTGCAAGATGGTTCTCAGATGTGGGGGATTTTGATTTGTAGGGGCTCGAAAATCATCTCAGGATCGCTCTTGGAGTTATGAAACTGCCCATCTGACATTCTGCTTTTGTCCTCATACCAAATCCTACACTTTATCCAACTGCATAACATTTGATAGATGACTTTTCATCTAAAACTAAGGCGGCTCTCTTCTTCCCACCAGCACAATAAAAGCAATGGGAACAATGGCACAACTAAAACTAAGTAGATTAGACAGACATCCACAAAATGTCCATGACAAGTGGGATTCCGGAAAGGGGGGTAAGTGAGGGGAGGGGAATGGGGGTGGAAATAAAGCCGAGGCAACGAACAGAAAGCAGCAAAATAGGATGCAAAAAATAACCGCATCACGAGCGAATGACGCTGACAGCAATGAGTGGGTTTAATGCATGTGATGTTGCATCAGTAGCAGAAACAAATACAATTGCAGATGTGTAAATGGGACTGGGAATATCCATTGTTCCTGTACTCTAACCCATGAAATGGAAGTTAAAGTGAACTTCGCTATGATGTCAAAAATTGCAAAGCAATTTAAAAAATGTTTGGTCTAATTATTATTATATTATAATAACTATTATGTTTATCGAAATCAGGTTCGTACCCCTCTCGGGTAAAATACCAGGCAAAATATGGTTTCCAAAAGTACAAATTTTTTACTAAAAACCCCCCTTAACGAAATCTTTTCTACGCCACTGATTCATTCAGTTCTATTGGACTTTACAACAAATTTAATGAAAATATTTTAACCAACGATTTACGTAAGGCCTATAAATATAACTTTTTCTAGTACCAACTTTTTGTAAGAGTATTTCGCGTGTCAACTTATGTAATGAAAAAAAGGATTGCGCGAAGGATAAAGTGCAGACCCGAACGATTTGGTATTGGACTGACACGACCGCAGCAGCATTCATTCGGGTATTTTACTACATTTATCAAAATGTCAGGCTTTTTAGACATTTCTATTTCTAACGTGTGCGTGTAATTTCCCCACCTTTTCCGCACTCCCAATACAGCTCTGATTACCCAGGAAATTGCCAATATAGGATTCGTTTGAAAACGAAAATAGGTCTGTAAATGATCTCATTTCACTTTTTAGTTGCTAAAATTATGTATTTGATTTATGATTACAGGCTTCCTATTTTAATTATTTTACATTTTTATCTGTTCTAATGAAATATTACATTTTTAACGTTCTTTTGTCTACTAAAATATATTTATCTAAGTGTATTTTCAGTGGGTCACTCACCTTCAATCTGCTTTCCCGCTGCGGCGGCGGCTGCGGCACTGAGGGCCACGCTGGCCAGCGGCGAAGTGGACAATGCACTGGCGCTGCCAAATTGCGGTAGACCGGCGGCTGTTGACATATATGCCGATGCCAATGGATTCGGATCGGACCCTATGTAGACGAAACAGAAGGGGAGAGAATTTTAGTTGGTGTCATGCTAAAGCAAATTTTCAAATTTGTTGGCGTAAATTACATAACCAAATTATAAGTGTGACTTGGGTATGAAAGTAGAGCTTAAAAATTATCGATGTTTTCGATATTTTCACAATATCGATACGATAATATCGATGTTTTCAAGGGAAAAATCCTGTCGATATTCTTTCAAGCCCTATATTAAAGGGGATATATAGATTTATGAATTTACAAGATCAAACCAAATAAGTAAATAAGTATAATACAAAATAAATATAATTAAAAACATTTCTTAAATATCGGAACATGTAGGTGTAAATTAAAAATGAAGAACTTATAGGAAACGAGCCCAATACGCTGAACTTTTAAAAGTGCATTTGAAAATATCATTTTTCTTAGTCACGGAGAGGCTTTATTGGACCTAGGAACTTTTTTTAAACCTGTAAAATCTTTAGGTTATTTTAAAACTAAAATTTGACCTGGTTCCTTTTTCAACAAAACAGGTTCACGCCACAATGTATAACCTCTGATTTCACTGTATAATTATTATTTAGTTGGCATCGTTTCGTCAGACGTAATTAATCATCGAATTTTGGGCCGTGCGACGCGGGGTGACATTTGATTATTTTACAAAGCGCACACATGACACATCCGCAATAGCCAATCTGAAATTAATTTGTCTCTGTGCGATGTTGGTTGTGTTCTGGTTTCAGGTTTTGTGTAATTTGACGCCTGTTGTTTGTTATTTAGTTGTTTTGCGTGTTTCGCCATTGGCCGTCAGGCAATGCAATTTTGTGGTTAGCAATCCGCCCCTGACCGCCACTACCAATTCTACTCGACCACTTCACACCCCCTTGGCGCCGCCGTCCATGATCGCCGTTATTAATGAGTTTTGCAAACCTTTCGGTGTGTGCGAAATTTTAGCAATGCGGTCGAGAACACGCAACTGCAATGCCCAAACAACAACTGTATGTATGCAACATTGGTCTAATAACCAATATATATGGGCATTCCATATAAGACTTTGGACGACCAACAAATATTCGGAAATTACATTCCACAATTTAATGCAAAATTTCAGTGCAAGAAGAATTATTTTTTAAATTTTTCACTGCACTTTCGAATTTTAATCAAGCTGACAACTTTACTGATTTAAATTATATAAAAACATAGTAAATATGCAGAAGCGTGTAAGCGAAAAGTTTTACACATATTTGCACCGAAAATTGCTTTAATTGTTGTTGAAAAGTTTCGCAAGAAAAGGCAAGAAAAGTCGTCAAGTGAAGGGTGGAATACGTACATATGAACCTATTGCAACCTACTCGTCAAGGAGGAGCTGGCTAACCAAGTTGGCCAATAATAATCCACATGAGTGGCCTGGCCTGGCCAAACAATGGCAAATTGAAGAAACAGCCAAAAGAAAGGAGTAAGAAGTCGAGAACATTGCCTAAAACTATTTTCTGGCCCCGGATGTTGTCTGTTTTGTATTTGCAAGTTTTTAGTTTGCAGTTGGAAATTTGTTCGTGGAGTTCAAGTACGAAATTGTACAATTTCCAGTTCCTCCTTCATCTTATTTGCCACTTGCAGGCAGAACACTTTTTGTTCCCACTGTTATTGTTATTTTTGCTGTTGATTTTGAAGTGCAAAAAACAGAAAGAAAGGAAAGTGTATAAACAAACGTAATGGAGAGCGGGCCAAGATGAAGGGAACGCCATGAAAGGAATGAAGTTCGGAACGTGTTGAAACCCTAAATCAGTTTGAAGGGCCCGAGGTTGGTAGTATAAACTACATAGTTTACTGCACTTGAACAAAACTTTGATTAAGATTTTCAGTTGTTGCTTTTGGCTTGGCCCTGCCTTTGTTTTTTTTTTTTTTGTAGCTACTCAACTCAGAAGAGAGTTCAAAGGAGTGAGCTTCGGAAAACTTTTTGAATTGGCGGCTCTTGATCTTTAGAAGGCAAAGAAGATAAAACGAAATACCATTTTTGCAGATCTCACTAGTTTTCAGATTTACAATTCTCTTCTGACTTCCCCTTCAATTTAGCCCCACTTTAATAGCCTCGGAACTCCAATCGGCAACCAAAATTTCTGTATTATTTCCATCCTCCCATTGTTAACATGACCAATTTCTATCTCCCGCATTGTTTGTTCTAGCCTCAAAACAATTAGTTTTTTTTTTAATTCCACTGCCGCCGACTTCAATACATGTTCCATAAACAATATTTGGGGCTGGAACAACAAACAAAGGGTGGCCAAAGTCGAGAGCTCAATTTGTTTGTCCATTTTATTTGTGGCAGGCAAAAGGCGAGTGGAACAATACCAACAGCAGTCACAGCAAAAAGTTTGTTACTCATAGCAACTTGAAAAGCGATTTTGTAGTTCAGTTTATGTATCCGACCAGCAAGGAAAAAAATACGAAACGGAAAGTTGGATTTTTCTGTATGGGAACATGGTGGAAAAAGAAGCAAGCAAGCTCAAGTAAAAGTGTATCGACTATTGGATCTTTTGTTTATTTTGAATAGTTCTGTTGCAGATTTATAACATTTTACTTTAATGACCTTAAAACAAATAAGAAAATAAATAATAAGAATGTTTATTTGATCCTGATGAATAAAATATATTTTTTAGCTAATGACCACTAAACATATTAACCTGTAAATTCTCTTCAAGATTTAATTTTTATAAGAAAATAAATAAAAAGAATGTTTATTTGATCCTGATGAATAAAATATATTTTTTAGCTAATGACCACTAAACATATTACCCTGTACTTCCCCTTCAAGATTTAATTTTTATTGGTCTAAAGAATATCAAACTCTTAAAACACTGGGTATGAAAAAGGTTCCTGGGATAGGCGCATCCTTGCTGTCCTCGCTGTCAGCTGCACTTTGAACTGAGTTTCTTTTTCAATCCGAGGGGGACAGGATGTAAGAGACGAAGGACATCTCCTTCGAGTCCGAATCGTCCATCCGCTCCCCGGGCAAAGAATTTTTAATATTTCATTAAATGAAGTGCCCGGAAATCGTTCAAGTGGCACACGATGAGCACGCACAAGTGCACAAGGGCCAAAACTCACGAAAATCCCACAAGATAAGCTCAGAGCAAAGGAGGCAGAGTGGCCAAAAGGGGGAGTCACTGGAAATCCGCTTAATTTTTGGCATTTTTCTGGTTAAGTCAGCCGCAGATTTTTCTTCTTATTTGGCCGTGCTTTTTGTTCGCCTACTTCGCACTAAGACCCGCTCGAAATGAACTTGCTAAGAAAATATTTAAGAAGTACATAAGTGTGGAAAAGGCGGAAAATGCGGTCAGAGATGCCAAGAGATAGGCAATGACATTTCTTTTGGCCCTGGACCGAAAACTTTACGTTTTATTTTTTCTGTACAATTTTTTGTTTGCTTTTTTTTTTGGCTTCTGTCTTAGCCACATTTAAGTAGAATTTTCGTGAGGTTTTTGTTTGATAAAATGGAAACGACAGGACATAATTCTTTCAACAACTTTTATATTTTTTTTATTTGGAAAAACAAAATTATAAAAATTAGTTCCAGGTTTATTAAATGAGATTAAATACAATAAATACTAATTACAATCCAAACAAAATGTAAATAGCCTTTCCAATAACTTAAAAATATCGAAAATCACTGCTTTTATGTCTTAGAAGCTTTTTTAAAACCAATTACGAACTTAAACTTTTATAGACCTCTCAAATTCATGGCCTTAATATTTTAATTCCCTATTGCCGCTTTTATTACCAGCGGCAACTGCAAAAATGGAAGCTGAGAAGTGAAAAATGAAAACCGTGAACTGAGCAGAAAACATTGCAATATCCCCAAAGCGAAAAAGTCAATGAGGCCAAGAAGGAGCAGTGCAGTGCAGCAAGAACCGCCTGGCTCGTCGTCCTTTATCCCCCATTTCCCATTTCCCAGGAACCAAACCATCGTAACTTCATTGCCCTTTCTCCAGAGGCTTTTGGTGCAATAAGTTCCGTGTTGTTAATTTCGCAAGAGAGTGTAACTTGTAATTTTGTATGTTGTAGGGTCTCCTGTACTCCAGATAAAGTCAGCCCCTCCTCGGTGCCCCTCCTCCAGAGATACGGCCATCAACTCTCTACGGACTGGTGACGTAAAGCAGGCGACGTTAAACAAGCGCGTTACGGTGCACGTGAACGTTACGTCGAATGCTTCGTTGACTTTAACTATCAAACTTAATAACACACACATTTTTTTTATGAAAAAATGAAAATGAAAGCAGCATCGCTCAAGCAGGTGAAGAAAACTCAAGAAAATGTTGAAAGTCTTTGAATTACTCAAAAAACAAAAATTTGTATATTAAAAATATTAAATTGATTAATTATATTATTACCAAACTTTTTTTAAATTGTTTAAGAACATAAACTGTAAAGTTAAAGGTAATTTAAATTGAAAATATGTACCATTTGAATAGAGGCAGATTAAATCATTTTTAAAATACCAACTAAAATTATAAAGAGTTTGCCACAGCATGGAAATGAAAAATCAAGCTTGAAAATGTGGATTCTCACCTGTCTTTTTGGCTGCTTTAAATTCACAATTATTTATCCGATCAGCAATGTTTAAGTATAGAGTAGAGAATATATTTTCGTTAGTAAAAACATTTTCAAAAAATCTAGATAGACTGCAAACGAGTTTAAATAGTATTTACTTTTTTTATTTTGACAATTTAAATAATAAAATAGCATAAGAGAGCAAGCAAAGGCAGATTTCTCAGAAAGTTTTAAACATTTCAGGAATTCTCACCTGATTTTTTGGCAGCGGCCTTTTTGCCCAAGAGGCCTTCATTAAATCCAAATATATTTATACGGTTAGCAATGTTTAAATAAATACAAGATAATATATTTGTGTTAGCATAAGAATATTTCAAATCTTCCAATCTTATTCGACTAAACTCGACTACGCCGTAAATCCATTTGGAGGGAAAACTCTTCTTCGGCTATTTTAAGACAATTTCCTGCAAGTTTTCTATCCATTGAAGATTGACAAGGCCATTATTGTAATTTGCTTTCCTTGGGTAAGTTGGGAAAGCAGAAGACAGTGGGCGGTGGAAGGATAAGGATAAATTAAGCTAATTGGGCACTTTGAATGTCAGATGACACATTATTTGTTGGCAACGAAACCGAAAATAGAAAAGCAATTTCGGTGAGGGTTTTTCGAATAGAAAGTTTACCTCATTATCGATGAATTAAATTAGGGCAGCGAATGAATATTAATGAGCTTATCGATTGGTTTATTTGGGTTGTGTAATAATTAAATAATTATTTATAGGCAACATTACACGTGTAATATGAATTAAACTTTAAAGCAAATCCTCCCACAATTCTTATAATATTATTTACACCAAAATTACTTACTTATAACCCAATAACCAATCGACACTCATTTAAGGCAATAACCAGGACAACAAGGAAAATATTTGAGTGCCAGCAAGATAATTAGAAATCGATAAAATAAACACTAAGAAATCGGGGCGCAAGAGGAAAGTGCGTCGAAAAGAAAAGCCAGCAACAGGCTGACGAGAAAGCAGAGAACGGAAAAACCCTGTGACGCACAAGGAAAACTTCAATACGGAAATGAGAGAAAATTAGATAATTAGCTCAGACAACTGATAGCTGGGATAAGGCTGGGTCGGATTATGGGATGTGGTACACCCTGATGAATTATTAACTATGGAGCCGTTTCAAGTGTGTGTCCTCCTTATTTTCCCCCAACTTTCCAAGCTGCTTAAATTGTTATTAAATGGGGATGAGGAAAAACTTACAGAGCAGCGCAGCTGTGTTGGTCAGCTGGGCACTTCCCGGCGATGAGGCAGCGGCTGCTGCGGCGGCGGCATTCGAGAGACTGGGCTGCGTCATGGCCGCAATGGCCGCCAAATTCTGGACGGTCATTGGGGTCAAAAGTCCGGCGGCTGCAACAGCACTTGTGTCCGTCGCCGAGCTGCTCTGCTGGGCTCCCAGGCCGGTGAGGGCTGCGAAGGGATAGCAAAAAATACAATTTTATTAGATATCTGTTGCTAATATTGAGAGTGTATAACTAAATAATACAATATTATATTAATAATATTCCTATTAAAAAACTGGAATTGCTGTCACATTTAAGGTAATTAGTTATTTGTTAAATATTAAACTTTTTCTTAATTTATCTGAATCCTGATGTGTTATTCATATCTTAATATGTTCATTGTTTTTTCTATATTATTCTTATTATTACGTAAATTTTGCATAATAACTGGCTTTATAAATATTGTATATTTAATATTATATAGCTAACAAAAAATCCATAATCCTTATCACATAAAAACATAAGTTTGTATAATCAATTTAATAGATACATTTACAATTAATATTGGTAATTCTCAACAAATAAGGTGAGTGATGATACAAAATATATATATTTCTGCTTTAATCTCACCTTGAAGCAACTGCTGCTGCAGTCCAACCGCCTGCAGTTGCTGCAGCAGTTGGATGGAGGCCGGGGTGATGGCATCAGCGCCGAGAACCGGCGAAGGCTGCTGCGGCGGGTTGGGCAGAATGGGCGTGGCCACGCTGGTGGCCGTTTGGCCCAGCGGAATATTTATGTTGCTGGCCAGATTCCATAGGTTGGCCTGGATCTGCTGGATCTTCTTCTGCTCCTTCTCCTTCTGCGTGTCGGCGAACTTGACGACCAGCGGCGATGTGCAGCCCTCCATGATCTTGTTTTGGCTAAGAGTCTTTGGTAATAGATAAAAATTAAAAAAAAGTTTTCAAAAATTTTAAAAATAATATATCCAGAGTTTAATACTCACCACTTTAATGGCCGAAATAGCTGCGTGCTTGGTGGCGAATGTGACGAAGGCACAACCCTTGCTCTGACCGTTCTGATCCCGAAGAACGGTGCACTCCTCGATGGCTCCGTGGACTTCAAATAGTTTACGAACGTCGTTCTCGTTCAGCTTCTTATTTAGCATTCCCACAAAAAGTTTGCGTTCTGCAAATTAAAATAATTGAAATAATATTTATTAGTGGAGAAAGATTAATAATAATTAAATATTTGTGTAGAAGTATGCCAAACCAGAGAATGGTTTTCCCCAATTGAATCATATATCTTGGGTATAATCCAATTAAATACTTATCGCTGAAAATGCAAATTAGTTTTTAGTTATTTGTAAAAATATTGATAATTTTTTTAATCACCTCTATGATAAAGATAAAGATAGCTAAAGCTAAGAATTTATTACTGCTAAAATTGATTTATTTTAATTTACTTTATCCCCTTATGGACAGTTGTGATTAATGAAAACAAAAGGTGCTAATTGTTTGTGGTATAATAATGTACTTTTTGTTATAAATTCCTACAAAATTGAGATTAATCCAAGCCAAGTTAAAAGCCAGACCTTGGCCTTGGTAAGTTAATCGCTGCGTGAAACGCTGGCGGAAGCTCAACCACATCGTCGAGTGAAACCCAATAGGCCGATAGACGTCCTCGCCTTGGCTGAGAGCTCTGTGTTTTGGCATTGAAAAGTGCCACACTCAAGTGGGTTAGGGCCAGGTTTGAACTGGCCCGGACCGGCCTGGTCCAAACCGAGTCTGGGGCTTTTGGGGCCAGAGTCTGTGTGCTCAGCCAGGCTTAGTTAATTCCAGCATTTGCCAATGCTCAATTAATTTTACATAAATTAAAACTCTCGCTCCCAGTGAAACTGGTCTCGACTCGATAACTAATTGGCAGGCATTTAACATTTCGCCAAATATTTGCACTTTCCATGGAAAAGGGCTCTAAGTGCGGTGGCGAGGCGGCCGAGGAGGCAAATGGGCAACTAATTTATTTGCACAAACACGCAAAATGCGCACTGCACAAATTAATTGTTATCGAATGTGCAATTGGCTGAGAATGTTTTTGCCAAAAGGGGGGAAAGAGAGGGTTGGGCGATGTGATGTGGTTGTTTGTGCGGGCGGATCGGTTCGGTTGGTCGGACTTTCTATCTTTTAACTAAACCAAATTGCAATTCAATTGGCTTAAATACGTTTAAAGTGCTGGCGATTACTGTGAGAGGATTAAAATTGTATGACTCTGCAAAAATAAATAAATAAGCAAACTTTATTTCAATTTGCAGGATTTTCATGTCGACAACTGTTTATGACATGTTTACTTTAAAGATTTTCGTAAATTTGTGACATTTAAAATGAACGGGAAAATAAAATCTTAAAAAATTGGACTTTATAATTATTTTAACTCATATTTTTATGCTCGGCTTTAAAGAAATTTATCATTGATTTAAATGTTTTTGTTTTATTCGTTACCCAAATATATTTATCCCCATTTTTAGCTTAACCCTTTCTTCCCAAAAGACCCCAATTAGTGCCTGCTAATTTTAACTCCGCTGGCAGAAATTTTTGGGCAACATCAACCGAAAAATCGTATAGTATTGCTTTGTTATAAATTATTATTTTATCGCTCCAATAAACGGGAAATTTTTAGTCAATGCAAATTATGTTTTATGGTCTGCAGTTTGCCAGACCAAAATTTGTAAGCGCCCAATGCCACCCACTGGGAAATCTGTTTTTGGAAATCAATTAAAATTATAATTAAGCTGCTTATGGGGTGGAAATTGATTTTTAGTAGCCATTCTGGTCATTGACTCTGCTGCGCTGATGCCGGGTATTTAAAATTATTATTCGAAACTTATTATTATGGCGGTTTTTATAGTCGGGAGTAACCGCAAGAAGTGTTGAAATTCAGCTTAATGGCTGGGAATTCTAATGCCTCGGGTTTTCCCCCACCCCCTTTTCGGTCTGCCACTTGCCACATTTCGAGGCATCATCTATGCTGCAATGCGGCTCCATCCTTCCACTCGATGGAGCATCGTACTCCTGCTGCTGCTGCCTCTCTAGCGCCCCAATTCAATTGCCATTCCGAGTGCTGATGCTGCATCATCATCATCATTATTATCATCTTCCCCAAGCGTTATCAAATGCAAAACCACACACACACTACAATGTTGGAGGAACGAAGGAGGAGAAGCACTTGCACCATTATTATTATTATGATTATCGCAGCAAACTGCAAGTGCAACTGCAACTGCAGCAGCGACATCGACTAACTGCACTTGAGCTATATTATCATAATCCTGGCAGAAATTGCGCGCAGTCAGCAAGCAGCGAACCCAGTGGAAAAGGAATTTTAAAATTCATTGAATTCGATTCTTGGCGGTGGCGGTGGCGGAATGCCAATAACCGTCTAAAACATCCACCCACTGCCATCCAATTCCGTAATTTAAGTCCCTGCTCCCGAAAAAGTAAACAAACTTGGCGAGGCGATGACCTCATTAGTTTCGATCAGCCACAAATGGAAAGCTTTCCCTATTGCCACTCAGGGATTAAGTTCAAGATAGCGAAAACAAGAAAATAGTATGTATTTATCTAAATTATAGGAAATGTCTTGGGGGAATTTGTATTTATAAATGATAAATATTCTGACACTTGCCTTGAGTTCTTTAAATATGCTTTGGTAAGTTTAAAATTATTTTGTTTTTAACACTATAATCTCCCGAGGACGAGTTATTCCTTTATTGCATTTACCTGGATATTAACTATCGCAAATCTTAAGCGGCATTCAATTTAAAGTTAAATTCCGCCACTAAGGCAGTGAGAAAACTTTACCTTCAAGTCTTGCCAGCAAAATTGCTTTAGTTTTAAATTATTAATATGTCGGACCAGGCTTTCTCGTCGTAGTTATTCCGCTCCTTTCCCCTCAACCCGACCAAAAAAGGGGGATGGGCTGTCGGGTGGGTGGCTGGAAAATGGACGAGTCAGTGAGCCGGCTTCGGGGTAATGCAACTAATCTGCTTCTAGTGGCGCACATTAAGTGTTGCCACGCTTTCGACTTTAATTTGAAAACATAAAGCAGAAAAGGAGGGACGGCGACGGTGGCCAGGGAAGCGGCTAAAGTGCGGGCCACTTCTGCAACCTACATCCATCCATACACACACACTCAGCCAGGACTTTTTTCTTCCCTGCTCCTGCGCTGGCCATTTTTGCATGCAACTCAACTTAACCGAGCGACCACTCGAACCCCGAGCCCCAAACCCAACCAGAACCAGAGAACTACGACCAGAGAGCCTGGAAACCCCGAACCCAAAACCGAAACCAAATGCTGGGCGAACGAGCCATGACATCGACGTACTGAACGCTTCTTTCTCACTCTTCTTTCGCTCACCCCCATCTTTTCTTTGGATTCTGCATGTAATGAGTGGGTTATGCATAATATTTAATTAAGAACGAATGAGAAGTACCCATTACTTTTCTTAAGACAGGAGCGCTATGAAATGCTATCACTGCAAATGTCCAGAAAAATTATTTTGGAGTTTCTTTTTAATTTTGATTCTAAGAGCCCCGCCTTAAATATTTACTAAATATAATCAAACAAATTTGAAATTAAGAATTAAAATTAAACTTTATCGTAGGTTTTGAAGGTGATTTTTTGTATTCGCCCTAAAAATTAAGGTAGTTTGCTATGTTACAATATATTGTCATATTTTATTAATAAAACTCTCAGTCCTGGCTAACTACATATATTTTCTGTATTATAAGAATAAAAACTCTATCCGTTTTCCGTTATAAATCCGCCACCTGGTTTATTACTTCTTAAATACAAATTTAACAAGGTGAAATTTTATAGTTCAGTGCCTCGACTATAGGATACTCATTACTTTGTGGACCAATTTCGAAATAAATAAATATGTAGTGACACCGCACGATTTTTGGCATGTAGGTATGTTACAGTTTCCGAGATCACACCATTAACAGACGGATCATATGGTCTTATATATATACTCTTCACGTATTACAATATACCCTTATTTTCTACGAGTAAAGGATATTAAAATGGAAGCCGCGCAACACTCATAAAAAGGGGTCATATTTGCCGCCATTTCAGCCCAGTGAGCGTTAGTGTGTGTGTGGGGCTGTGCATCCTTCAGCCAAAACATCCCCAGTAACTAGCCCACCACCCACAACACCCTCCTATGGAAATCCGCCTCACCCCCTCCCTTGTTAGCCCGCACACTTGGCTTAGCTTATTTATGTCACAAATATGAGCAAACGCGTACGCAATGCCACGGCTGGATGGACCCGCCTTGCTAAAATAGAACGATCCCCGCTCCCATTGCCACCCCCTCAACTGCCCACGTAACCCCTCCTCCTCCTCTTCCACATCTAAGCACTCCCCACCTGGCTGCTTTTGCCACTTTGCATGCATCGCTGCGTGTTTGGCATATTTAACAAATTTTCGCAAAAATAATGTAACTCTCCATGCTGAACTCGCGTTGTTGTTTTCCCCCATGCTGTTGTTGTTGTTGTGACTGCGGTTATACGCACACAGTGAAAAACGGGGAGGTGGTTGGTGAGGGGTGCGGGGGTCGAGGGCTAAAAGTGAGTGGCAAAATCTAATCAAGCGCTGCGGCAATAGACGCACACCAGCATCAAAATGCACACACACAGGCCACACATATATGTAGGTATGTGTGTATCGGAGAATCCGATTATTTTCCATATAAATTAATTGAAAACAATCAAACATGTAAAAAATTATAAGAAATAAAACACATTTTGGGAAAAATATGTTAAAGGGAGTATTCAAATGTAAGAAATTAAACGCTGTAATTAAGGATTTCTTAAATTAAGTTGAAATGTCTAACATTTCCCCAAAAATCTATCACTAATATGTTTAATTAATATAAAAAATGGTGCATATAAAAAATTATAAATATATTTAAGAAGCCATTTAATTTTTATAGGCACAAATCTTTGTCTTTAAATCCTTTAAAAATCATCGTCTTATACATTTTTACTGCAATACTCATAAACGAACAGATTTAAAAACTGCAAGTAACTCTCACTTTTGAAATATTGAGAATATTTTATTGCTGCTTTCCCGAATACTTATGGCATTACAGCTATATATTTCACTTTTCCACCTGCCTAATGAAATTTTCCTTCCGCCAATGCCAACACAATTCCAATGCATTATTAAATTTAATTTCGAGCAGTCGGTAAGAGCCGCCGACGAAATTATGGCAAATACTTTGCCGCTTGTATAAAATTTAAATTTTAATCGCTAGCAGTCGGCAGTTAAACGGAGGGCAAAGAGCTCTACAAAATGTTCGTTGCCAGATGGATTTACAGTTGTGAAGTATGATATTGTATTGATTTTTTATAGAAACCTTAAAATCGTTATCACCCTTGTTTAAGGTTATGTAAGCTGTTATAATAGTTATTTATGTTTAAGTTCAAATTTTTAAATATCATTTTGTAGTTCCTTTTAGATATTGTTAGCTCCCCAGCTTTTTTAGTGAATCTATTTCTGTAAATCCTTCGCCTTTTCTCTGTTCCTTTTCCCTGGAATACAATTTGTATATTCCGTATCCTTTTTTTGGGGATGCATAAACGAAATTTACATTTTAATTGCATTGAAATTGTGTTGCTTTGTGCCTAATCTATTTTCTTTTCGTTTTCCTTTCGTACAAAAAAATATTGAATATCAATGGAGTTGCGGCCAAGTTGAAGAAGCGAAGGACTAACAAGGATTATGCATATATATCAAAAATAATTGCAGCGCAAAAATGGAACTTTGCGTATAAATTTCCATTAAGAGGCAGGGCCCGAAAGAAATAAATTTCAACACCCCTCAATAATAAAATGGAGGCGAAGACGAAACCAATTTCCACAAACTTGCCTCATTTATCAATTCGGTACCAACGATGGACAATAGTTCGTACAGGTTAATAAATCGATATGACATGAAAGCCACAAAAATGTCCTTGCAACAACAGCCAACCAATAAAATGAGCCTCGAAAAAAAAGGGAAAACCAAAGGAACTACCAGGGAAACATAAATTTTCATGTCGGGGCAATAAAAAGGACATGTTTTTGCAGCATACATGAACAGATATCCCCACATATCCTTCCAACACAACAACAACAGCAACAACAACATAATCAAGAGCATAACAATAAGGCAAGAAAGTAGGAGCGAAAGAGATGGCTATTGCTTGGGAAATTATTTGCATTTTTACACATTTTGAGGGTCAAGCAAAGGACACGAAGGACACACCGACACACACAAAAAGAGTGTTATAGGGAGAATGGGGAAATATGAATGGATGTCCATTATAGGGGTGTATGTGGGGTCAAAACTTTTGATTTGAACAATGAGTGTGCGAGTGTGTGTAACTGTGATAATGGGTTTCTGTGTCGAAGAACTTTCAACTTCCTTTATTGTATTTTATGGTTCCCCCACATATTTCTTTTTTTTTGGGTTACACTTCCTCTTTATTATGCTTTTCGAAAAGGATATGTGGATAAAGAGCGAAGTGAGGAAAAGTGAAAGTAAGTAGTTCCAGTTTGATTATGATAATAACACATCTGCATAAAAAAGGGAAGAAGGGTTCGTTTTTATGGCCCAAGCTGAAACCATTTTTATCAATATTATATGGAAAATATGCAAATCCTGGATAGGCCTAAAAATAAATAAGGACATTGCCGATGTTGAACGAGATAAGCGTACAGAAATTTAATTTGTTGCAAAATAGGGTTTTTATACTATTATTATATTTATATTTTATATTTATTATATTATTAAAAAATTTAAAGGAAGCTTCTACTAAAACTGCAATAGGCTTATCAGATTCTTCAAATTAAGGTCGTAAAAATTACGCACAAATTCTTGAGGATTATGTCAGTTCGCAGGTATTTAAAGAACTGTTGGTAAAGCAAAATGGGTAAGCCAAATTCCCCTTTCGCATTAGCCAACTAGGCTGCTGTATGTCACTCAGTTGGACAGTCAGTCAGTCACTCAGTCGGATAGTCGGTCATTCCCTCAGTTGGCTCTGCAATCATTCAGTCAGTCCGTCAGACTGTCACTCAATCCAACAACTGCCAGCCAGGCAGCCAAAGAAGCTCTGGGAATGCATTTGCATCTTGTGTGCGAATATCCTGCCCCTGAGATACACCACCAGAAGAAGTCTTCCCTCTATTCCATTTTCTCTAGCCTTTCTGCTGTTTGGCCCAAAACAAAGTGTGAAGTATTTCCCTAAAAACCAATTCATTTGCATAAAATGGCAGCTAGTC
This sequence comes from Drosophila lutescens, assembly GCA_037075285.1. Taxonomy (NCBI): domain Eukaryota; kingdom Metazoa; phylum Arthropoda; class Insecta; order Diptera; family Drosophilidae; genus Drosophila; species Drosophila lutescens. The sequence goes on from JBAMCF010000300.1 coordinate 97,732, forward strand.
TGGGCCAAAATAGAGCGGGGTGTTTGTGTGCAACTATGGAGTAGAAACTGAAACCCGGCTGGCTCTCAGATTAGGGAATGCCATGGCTGCGCCATCAGACTCTAAGTGGAGGGCAGGCCGAATCATCCCAGTAACTATACACTTGAATACATTTTGAGTCTAGATTGCCTAAAATATAATATATAAGCCAGAGTATAAAAGCCAGAGGATTTTAAAAGGCATTTTTATTTAGAATGTGCAAGGTACATGCTAAATGCCTCATTTATAACTTAATTATTAACTCTTTTTCAAATATAAATTATTTTGAGTGCACTTGATGCGGCTGAGGGTCGAAAGCTGCATATATGTGGGTAAATGGCACACGCTGGTTCCCACTGAATGTGAAAATGCATTAGGCTGCAACAACAATAGAAAGGGGTGCACGCAAAAAAAAAAAAGAAATAATGTTATGCGGGTCCTGCAGTCTAGGCCATGCCCACATCCCGCCCATAGGCTATGTGGCTTTTGTGGCCGGGATCACAGGACCAGCCGCCGAACCAGAACCAAAATAGTACTACTATAGTAGTAGCTGCTGCACATTTTTTGGGTCAAAGCAATTAAAGGTTATAAATTTCTCCCATTCTCTTTCTTTCGCTCGCTTTGTATGCGAAAAATTACGTAATTTTTTGTTCAATTTTCTATACCTTCACATTTTTGTTGCCCAGTCACGTTCACGTGGTGGCCATGGCCCTCTCCGGCAGTTTATTTAACGTTTAATTTAGCAGAAAATTAAAGAGCAGTTACAATTTGCATGGCAATTTGGCCAGCTGTGATTTATGGAGTAACAAGTGATGCTGATAGGGAGCAAGTCAAGGGTTAAGGGTCCTTGGAAAGGATGTGCCACACATTGATGTACGTTTGGTACGTGATTTAATGTTATAGGAAATTTTGAAAACTAATACAATTTACTTGACGATATTCAAAATTTGCAGACCCTTTCATAAATTACTAAATTCTCATTCGTTATCCATTAGTTCCCTTTCTTTTTCACACATTACCCACATATCAGTCACACACTTTATTTAAATTTTACCCAGCCCACGCATTAAAAATCAACCGACAAATATATGACATTTTCTCATATGGAGAGATGCAAGGACAATGTCCATTAATTTTTTTTTTGACTGCTTGGTGGAGTGTATTAAGCGGGAAAAGTGTCAGCCCGGCAACACGTGTATGTCAGGGAGAAATTATTGTTAAATTTACAGAGAGAAAGTTTCTGTGCGTTAATAATGTCGAAGTCAAGTGTAAACTTGTGGCCGGCTGATGAGTGCGTGGGCGGAAGAGGCATGAAACGCCTGGGTTGGACACATCCAGGTGATAAAGACCCAACAAAAAAAAAAATAAAAGGCTTTAAACATGTTTACCAGATGTTGTTCTCTTTTTGTCTCGCTTGTGGTTTGGCATCAACAGATAATAAAATGAAGAGCGGAAATTGTGTGCGGAAAGGTTGAAAAATTAAAGGAGCAGGAGGCGAAGAGATCTGCGGCTTTTGATGGAAAAAGATTCCAGGCAATTGGCGTTAAAGCTTTTAAAGAATAAAAATAATAGTGATTTTCAAGGAACTTAAAGGTAGATGGAGGAAACAGCTATACCAAAAATGACAAAAAATGTTTTGATAAAGATATTATTAAATTTGGTTTCAATTATAATATTACTATTTAAACAATTTAATTTTTTTTTATAAAAAAAAAACAGTTTATAAGAAGAAGAAATGTATTTTCCAGTTAAAAAGTATTCACTTTAAATTATGGAAACTCCGATAACTGAAAATTCCAGGTTAAATATCCTTCGTGAAACTTCTTAACAATCCTCTTACATCTCGTATTTATTTTGACAATCATTAAGACTCGACTTTTTGGGTCATGGGCAATTTGCTTAATGACGATTTCTTGGCAATTTGATGTCGGTATCCTGTCTCAATCTCAATCCACCGTCGAATGACGACGTGAACGAGACTCGCGTCGTCCAATAAATTGCCTTAATTACCCAATTTTAAAAGGCGAGCAGAGGAGACACCAGCGGAGAGGGGGATGTACATCGTAATGTGAATGTAAGGTAATTTGGTCAGCTGACGACTCCTGGCAACTCCTGCGACAAGGTAGATAACACTCAACATCAACAGACCATCAATAAGAGAGTGGCCCACGGGGCGGATGAGTGGGTGGCGAAGAGGTCGGAAGGTCGAGAAGGACAGGTGAGTGAGCGAAAGCTGACCTGAACAGCCAGAGATGACATTGGGGACTCTATATAACAAGTGGGCTTATTTATTTAAAGATAACATACATATAACGATTATTGATATCATCGTTTAATATCATGTTCTAACTTGATCAATACTCTTAATGAGATTTTAGAAATATGATAAATCCAAGATGTTGTTTAAAATTTATTCTATATCCAGATTATATCTTTTTAGAGTTACCCATTCGATAAAATTGTGTTTTTGAATAGTTCCGTTGCCAATATTTCCATTAAATTTTTTCAAATTTAAATACATAAGTAAAACATTCATTAACAAGAACCAAATCACGATACCATCCCTAGCTTGAGCTCGCGTTTCCCGAAAGCTAGGAGAAAAGTTGGGGGAAAAAGTGGGGAACCTGAGAGGAAACTGCGACTCCTACCTGGCACCGCATACGGTGATGGATGCGACGATGGCAGCCAATATGCTGAATTTATTGGCGGATAGGATTTATGCGTGGCGCGGTGCGTTGTCGATGTGGAGGATCCTGCTGATGCCGCTGCTGCTGCTCCAACTGCAAATGATGTTAAAGCTGATGCTGCTGCTCCGGGTGACAATGATGAGAATAATAATGACGATGATGATGATGTTGCCGGGGCAAAGGACAATGCGGCTGCAACGTCGCTGTTATTGGATAAATTCTCAATTACTGAGGATAATTGACTGTTGCTGCTGCCGCCAATGAAGGCAACATTCTCAGCTGCTGTTGGCTCAGATGGCTCAGATATTCGCGTTCTTGTTGCTGTTATATTTCCTTCACAGGATCCGCATTCGCATCCGCAGCATTCGTCGCCGATTCCGCACCCGCATCCGCATCCGTTGGCTCCTTTTTGGCTATTTACGAAACCGATTGCAGTTGAATTATTTATCATGTCAGATGATGATGAGATGTCGGCGACGTTGGCGAGCGGAGAAGAGAGAATTCTTGAAAATATTTCACACTTACACTCAGGCTCACACAGATATTCGACACGCACACAAACACAGATACACCCACACAGACAGAAAGAGTAGAGAGCAGAGAGCGTTAAAAACAGAACAAGAATCGTGAGTCTCGAGCAGGCGAGTCAAGTGGAAAATTCAATAAGCAAATATAATAAATATTAAACACGAATATTCAACTCAATTATCAGCAAGTTAACACTTCCTTCCCATACGTTGATTATTTATTATTTAAGAATTTCATTATCAATACGTTTCGAAGAACACGCAACGTTTTTTGGTGATTACTGCTTTTCGCTTTTTAGCCACGCACAATTAAAATATTATTCATTTTACTTTGATATTGGATTCCTTTTCGGTTGAGAGTCTTGGTTTTAAAACGTTTAACGTGTAACAATCAGAAATATGAAGACACAAATGGTTTTAGCTCAATCTTTTCCGATTCGATTTTCCATACAACAATGAACAACAATTAATTTGTGAGTTTCTCTTGGAGATTTCGCACTTTTAGCGTGTGATTTCAGAGTTTTCTTTTAGACAATTGCTGGCATCGAGAGTTCTTTCCCTGTGATCGCAATCAATGCGTTTTGCGATCCGGCTTCTGCTTTTATAGATGCCTCAATTAAATCGATACTAAATATAGTTCTTGCAAGTAACTCTAGAAATTGGCCGAAGACAAAGAATTCGATTCTCGATTTTTTTCAGATCATTTCAGTTCGAAACGTTTCAATACGCTGCGATTTATTTCAGGCATGCGACATTTGCTTTGGTAAAATGGGAGGGAGAGGTTGATGGACTGTTTGCCTAAAGGGTGATTTATTTCTGACTATAAACATTTTAATTTTAAGTATAATAATACTTTAAGATGCGAAATATTATGCAAAAAATATATTTTTAAATAGCTTAATGACTTACTTTCAGTAATCTTGAGTCCCTAAAAATCCAATTAGTTTTTAAACTTTTAGACAGACACCCTTTATGTAGATTTATTTTTTTTGTTTTTCGCTATTCCTTGTTACTTCACTTTCACAGTCTGCCCATCACCGATAAGTTTCGCTGTGATTTAAATAAATTCCATTGTGCAAGGCTCACTCTCTATTTACTTGTCGTTTTTTCTTTGTTTTGTTCTGACGACGCGTATTGGCAAAACTCGATCCACTAAAAATAAATTGACATCAATCAGGGCCCGAGGAAAAAAGAAAAGTCATCAGAACCAGACGATGGCGATGGCAACTAATTAAGCAACGTCACACATGCAACGTCCATTAATGAAAGCGAATCAAAGAGGACACAACGGGCGGGACGAAAAGGGATTCACTTCGTATTTAAATACCAAACAATAGGCTCAATTAAAAAAGGGGAAAATGAATTCGCGAAAAATTGGAATTTTAGCACGTACGCGATGTGGAGAAAATAAATCAAGTTGATTGTTTGCCAAGTCTGCTACTCTCTCGATTCGAACTGATTGACGTTGGAAATGCAACTAACCTGCGTTAGAGGTCTAGACCCTAAACTCATCGCATATTAGATCTAATTTCATCTCATACAAAGGTGATTCTCGGCTGGAAAAACTTGATTAGCAACTTTGGCTGCGTTGTGAAATTGTTGGCTTTGAGTTGAGCTCTTTTAAGTGACTTTTAATGTTGGTTTAGCTTAGTTTACTTTTTATTCTCATCTACCTTTTGATGAATGTGTGTATGTTCTTTGCTCATTCGCATCCACTCGAGACGCCCACTGTAGTTGTTGTTGCTGTAGCAGCACCTGATGCTAATGAGTTAATTAACACATTTACTCGGGCATTTTGTTGTTCACAAAAAAGTTGATTCAGAGAACCCCAGAGACACGCATTTTATGTGGGAAAATATTAAAAAGAAGATGGAAGTAGAAAATGTACTATTTTAAACATGAATTTGGTTTTTAGATGAATCTTCTTTCATTTATTGCACTACAAATATTAGAGTACTAAAAAATCATTGATTAAATCATATTAACATTTTTTAAACATTCTAATAAGTACAAACAAAAAAAAGCATGTGATCGTAAAATCGAAATGCGCATGTAAAATTTCTGGTTATCCAATACGCATATCGTTTTAACATAAAATACTCATTTCGACTATATCGAATTTACGGGGCCGCATATCAAGTTAAAATTGATATTACATAATTTAAAATCGATCTACGTTTCATATTTTTGGGTGTATATAATCTCAATCCTTCTTCTAATTCTATCTTCTAATTCATTTAACAAATTCAGCGAGTTGCATCTCACTTTTAGATATAATCTATTTGAAGTGTTTGCACTCAACTTTCACCTTCTTGTTGACTCATTGATTTCCACACCAGCAAAAAAACGAGAAATGCAAATACAATACGTAATTTGTTCAAGGTTCCTTCGTATACCCCTGGCAAAAGTTTTTTGCCGTAATTTCTTGGCACATTTTGCATTTCAGCGCCACAAAATGAAGACTCATATATGTGTGCTCTCCTTGACTTGCCATATATTATGGCTAATTTGAATTTTTATCATGTTTACAAGCAAACAATACGTGCATCATCATCATAGTAGAAAGAAGGAGCCGCCATCGTCGTGGTTTTTTTATTTTTGTTTCTGTTGTTGACGCCGGGGAAAACCTCGCACAACATTTGCATATCGATTTCATATGCAGTGGGGAAAAATTCATATGTTCCCTCCCTCGTCTTTTCCACGACAACAACAGCAGCACCCGCCATCATTTCCTTCTTCGCTTTCCCAACTCTAGAGCAAATGCAATCTTGTTTTTCGTGCTGCCCCGAAACTTTATGGAATAAACATGAAGATGATTACTGCTCAGTTTCTTTCACTTTTGATCTTCTTGTTGGTTAAGAATTATGTAAATTGAAGAAATAAATTATTACTTGTTTAAAATTTTAATTTTAAGTTTAAATTTAGTGCAGAAACTAAATATACATTTTTTTTTAAATTTATATATTTTTTTCCATTTTCCTATAAAAATAAAATCAAGAAAGGTGATAATCTTGATTTAATTAATAAGCTAGAAAAAGAACATAAGAACTCTTTGCTATAAACGGTTTTTGCAACCGAAAAAAGGGACCTGGTTGAATATTTGAAAATTTAATATCACCCCTACTAGCTTCTCTCTTACATTCATCCCCTTTTTTCATAATCCTTCAAAACTTGACAGCGTCTTGCGACTCGTTGCCCCATTTTCCGCGATTCCTCGTTGTCTGTTTGAAGTTTGCTTGCATGTAAATTGCCCTGATTACCACGTTGCAGTTTTTCTCACCTTCCCCATTTTCTCGCCTTCATCAACTTTTGCTTACTCATTTGATTTGCTTGCACATTTTGCTGTTGTCTCGTTTGCCATTCTTTTTTTTTTGTAGTTAACCTAATGCAAATCGCTGTTATTATGCACTTCTTTGCCCTTAGACAATATTCTCTTTGTTTCCCCTCCTTTCTTCCCCGTTTCCTTGAGGTATTTATGTCCTTCTGGGTTTCCTCCCCTTCCGTTTAGGGTTTTCAGCCCAGGGTCAGAGAGGAAAGCTACGGAGTGGCAGAGTGTCGTAAAATTTGAATGCAATTTTTCCTTTTCCCTTTGCTTCAATTTAAGTGGAAATGAGAAGTCATTTGTTCGGTATTTATGGCAGAGGGTGATTTTTCCCATAAAGTATTTTTTAGTGAGAGTTTATGTGAGTGTTGCAATCGTTGATTGAATTTCTGATGAAAGATCAAAGGTAAACAAATCGTTGGGGATAATTCCATTTCATTGTTTGACTCAGTTTAATTCCGAATATTAAATTTGATTGAGTGAGCTCCTTTGTGGGCAAAATTTATGTGCAATTTTATGGTTTGAAATTGGTACTGAATTATTTTTTTCTTTGCTTTATAAAATAGCGGCATTCCAGGAAATCAATTATTTGATAAACCGCAGGAACTTAAGTTCCTTCTGAGAAACCTATTAACCCCATAAACTTTTTCCTAGAAAAGTGCAAATAAAACCAATATATATTCCGTGTTATTTAGCTGAAGGCGTCTGCTCCGATTCCCACGGTAGTTTACGCCTTTGACTAAAGCACTTTACAAAAGAAATTTAAAAATGTATTATACGGCCCAGTTGAAGAATCAAAAATAACAATAGCAATGGGAAAAGAGAAAAAGAAAACCAATCAGAGGGTTGTCCTCTTTAGCGATTTCCGCCTCCCAAAAAGTATGCAACACTTTTGTGGAAATAACTTTGGAAAAAAGAAAAAAATCGAGTAAGGAGAGAAAAGCAGCGTGAGCCAAGCAGGAAACAAAACTCGGCGACTCACTCAAGCATTTTATTAAATTGCCACCTTCCGTTTGTTGTTACGTTGAGACGACGACTGTCTTTTCTATACGTTATTTTTGGCTTTTTTTTCGATTTCTAGGCTGTGACTATCCCCACATTCACTTACCCCTCGAGAACTCTGGCGGTAAACCAGGGAAAAAAATATTTCTGCCATCTTTTTCTATTATATCGCTTCCGATGTGGATCCAAGCCAAAAGTTTTTTGTCAGTTGTTTTCGTTTCGGTTTTTTATTTAAAATTTTGTTGCTGCCTCGTTCCGAGGTTAAAGTGCCAAATCACGAAACAAGCCACATTTCTCTCTGTCTAGTTTGGAATATTGAATTGAATTGCAATTTCGCTGTTTGCCGGGGAGTCGAGTCCTCGTCGGCGTCTGTCTATAATGCGGCAAATGTTGGATGGCGTCCAACTTGAATTTGCATCGAATTTGTTTTAGGCGCAATGCGGGCGGTCGCTACCAAAGGGCTTATCTGAAATTGAAAAGCCCTCACAGGAGGTTTACCAAGCCGCTTAAACCCACAAACCATTATACAGAAATTAGGAAAACTTTCCAGCTGCACTTGGATAAAAATTAACAAAGTTTATTGTTTTACTTTATATTTATTTACCTATATAATTTTACATTTTCTAACTTTTGACTTTTTATTACACTTTGTCTGAAGCCCAAACAACCGAGTTTATTCATTTCTCAGCTATGAAAAACTATCATATTCCTCATTACCGCCATTGAAAGTACTTATCCATCAACAAGCCACAAAAAAAATAACGAAAAAATTAGTAAAGTACACAGGGAGGAAAAAGTGCCGAAAATTATTAAGCATACGCTATGTTGTACAAGCGTAATTACACACTGCTGAAAAAGCAGATGGTGGGTGGTTTTCAGAGGAGATTGGGTGGTGCCACAGGAAGCCTCGCAATGCCTGCAAAACTTTTTTTGCACTCAGTTTGCTCTTTTTTTTGTTACAACTTGTTAACAATAAACGCCGCTAGAGGTCCCCCAATTAAAAGTGGCATTCTCTTCAGGCTTCTCTCCCTTTTCCCCTTCCCTTTTCCCTTTCCCTCTTTCCCTAGTGTGTGTGGGGGTGAAAAGTCAACATTTTTGTGGTCACTTAAGCAGATTAATATCATGGGTGTAATTAAAAGAAGCAGCCCCAAAGTGTGGGCGGGTTGAAGCTTCCCGTCTGAAATTAACATAAATTAAAAAATGTTCACCAACTTTTTTTTTGTCAGCTTTTCGAACACTTTTTTTGCGTTGGGAAATTTTTGCTGGCTCACATAATTGATGGTTTTTAATTAACTGCCAAGTGACCGACAGCTGACAACAAACTTTGAAACAAAGGGATGGAGAAGAGCAAAACGCACGATTGGAAGTTCAATGAAAAATCCGTAAAATGTTGGAAAAATTTCGTTCGCACAATATCCTTGCCGTGTCCCTGTTTTTCGCCATTTTCCCTTCCATCGCGCTTTTCACCGTACGCCCCCTTTTGACCATGGCCAATAAAAACTGTCAAATACTATTGCCCGCTTTTAGGCTGACCGCGTTTTTCGCACGCAATTTCCACTGCCACCCAAATTCTGATCGGTTAGTGTCTATCTCTGTCACTCTCTATCCGTCTCCCTCACTTCACATGTTGTCCTTGCTTTTCGTTTGGAGAATTTTTGTTATGGGGGTTACAACGGACATGGTCTCTGGATTCTGGCAAAAAGAATATTTAACTAGGTGATTTAAAATTTCTTTAAAAAAAGTAAAGGTAGAAATTAAAATGAAGTTTCGTGTTCGATATAAAATGGTTTTTATAAATAAATTCAAGTTGCTGAGAGGATTTTAAGAAAAAGAAAAATGTAACACATTCAAAATGTTTTACGAAGAATATATTTTAGATCGAGAAGAGAATTGCCTATTTCGGTATCTTAAAGCAAAATTTCTAAAAAGTAGTTTTTATACCCGTTACTCGTAGAGTAAAAGGGTATATTGTATTCGTGCAAAAGTATGTAACAGCTAGAAGGAAGCGTTTCCGACCCCATAAAGTATATATATTCTTGATCAGGATCACTAGCCGAGTCGATCTAGCCATGTCCGTCTGTCCGTCTGTCTGTCTGTATGAACGCTGAGATCTCGGAAACTATAAAAGCTAGAAGGTTGAGATTTCACACACATATTCTTGGGCTTCCTACGCAGCGCAAGTTTGTTTCATCGAGGTGCCACGCCCCCCTAACGCCCACAATCGCCATAAACGATTTTCAAATGTGTCTGGAGGCCACATCTTTTAAGATTTTAAAAATATATAAACGCAATTTTATAGTGTTTATTAATACCTATCGAAATGTAGAAGACATTTTTCAAATCGGACCATTCATTAAAAAGTTATACGCAATCAAAATTGTTTATATATCTATCTCCCTCGCACTCCCTTTAGCCCCAATAGATAGTCGGGACACCAACCCGAGTACAGCGTTCGCACTCCCTTTAGCTGAGTGACGGGTATTAGATAGTCGGGACACCAACCCGACTATAGCGTTCTCTCTTGTTTTATCTCCTTTTACTCATAAGAAAATACAGATTTCTTCGGAAGTATATTATAAGAATACTTCTGCTATCCTTTTAGTCTATACATTTTGCATCCGTAAGCCCCCATATTTGTATTTGGTTTTCGATAGAACATCGCACACATATTTCTCACGCCTCGCTGGTCACTTTGTGCCGAGTTTTGTTGATTTGTTGGCGGTGGAAATATTTTGGCTTGGCATACTTTTAGTCACCCACACACACACACCGCATCTATTCACCGCATTGTGTGTATAGCTTTTTCCATTTCTATTTTTTCTGTTTTGTTTGCTAAAATTGTTTTTGTGAATGGATATAAAAACTTACCATTGCGATTCTCGCTGTCGGCGGGTTTCATTTGAATGGGATGGTACATCTGAAATGAGAAGAAATTAAGAGAAGATTTTATAAGAATTAAATCAATACATTATTTGGTCTAGTTTTGGAAAAAGACTTTTATATAAATTTAAATAGTATCTGTTGTTATTTCATATGATTAATATATAAGTCTTTAAAATTGTATCCAAACCAAAACCTTGCATTCTTATCATCATAGCCTAACCTTTAACCTAATCCTGCCATTTTCTCTTGTTAAAATCAAATCCTTTTCCGGACCCTGTTAATCACATTTGAAATATTAGAGCGCAATATGCTCCCTCGTTCTGGCCAAAAGAGAGAAGGCCGCGATTAATTTACAGAGCTTAGGGCCCAAATGCAGTCGCCAAAAACGGCGACAAGGGACTGCAGCTCCAGGAGGACGGCGGTGAAAATAGAGGAATCGGGTGGAAAATCCCATCACCCCTTCCGCAGGGCCACCATCCACTTAAGCTGCATAATGAATGGAATGCAGGCAAAGGCGAAAAGGAGCCTCGCAGGACACGGAACAAAGCCTCCGCCTAAATCCTTGACAAAAGCCAAACACATTTATTCAGCGGTCGCTAAAAAGGACAGGGGCGGCGTGGCAAAATGCGAAAAGGGGTGAAAGTTTGCTGCTATGTGCAAAAATCCTAAAATATGCGTTAGACTTTGCAGCGTGTTTTAAATGTAATTTTTCGCGAACACACACACACACAGGCACACCTCGCAACGTCTTCTAATTAAAACAAGCTTAAAGCTCGCCGCTGTCCCCCAGCCACGCCCCCTTCCGCCTTCAAAGAACCCGCGAAACGGGCACGAGGTCAGGCCGCAGTCCATAGTTAGAGTTGGAATCGTGAGCAAAGAGCAAATGTTATTAAACAAAAATTAAAAAAAAACTATTTACAATTTAATGGCAAAAACTATTTTTTTTAAATAAACTTAAATATACATTTTTATATTGGGCTTAAAAAAACTAGCAAGATTACACGTACCACATTTTAAAAATATATTACAAAATAATGAAAATCATATAAAAATGTATTTCATAATAAATGAGCTACCATTAAAATCAAGAGCTTTTGATTCACAAAAATATTGTAGCAAACTTTTAAGCACCTCTTTAGGAGTTTTTGAAAACCTAGTGAAATGTGGCTTTAAAACTGCAGTGACTTTTTTCGATACAAAATTAACAAATTAATTAACTTTAAATTATACAGTTTATTTAGTGAAAATGTATATTAAACGTGTCACGCGATCACCTCTGCGTGAAACTACAACTTGGCTAATGGCGCGTGATTTATTGGCAAACGGGCAGCGAGCAAACGACGACAGTCTACGCTAGAAGGCAATGTCCTTGTGCTTCCCTTTGGCGCTGCCCCATTTCCCGCCCGTCCTTGTCGCCCACCGCCGCCTTTCCTGCTTGCCTGCCCAACCTTTTCTGGCCGTAAATAATACACGCAACGCGACTGGTTACAAATTGCAGTCCAAGTCAACCTGCTTCACCGCCGCTTCCTTGCCTTTCTTATTTTGCCAATTTATTTATATGCAGGAAGTAGCAATTACCAGTCAAACACAGGCGACATTCACGCCCCCACCAGGAAAAGCAGTTTCGAAGGTGGCAGTCCTTTCCTCACTTTGTCAACCAGCTCTCGTGGTTGGCTTTTCCCTGCCTCCACGTAATTGGTTGAAATATCGCAGACGACTGTTTTCTATTGGGGCAATTATCGGCCGGTCTGCACTTAATCAGCGAAAAGTGGCCCATGAAATGCAGCCCTGCGATATGTTATCAATATAGGAAATCAGGGAACTGAATGGATTGGAAATTGAGAAAATATGGCAAAGGACTTAGTGGACAAATATAAAATCAGATACATATTATTATATCAAATCTTTAAAAATAAAAAAAATTAGTTTCTATCCTTCATCGAATTATTATTTCCTAAACCAAATTATGCCAATCTTTTCGCCTTAGCTTAGCTTGAGAAAAAGGCTAAATAAATTTAAAATGTCTTATCGACCTCCCCGGCAATCAACATAAATTTCCAAAAGCATTTCCCCATTTCGATAACGATCACAAATTGTGCAAGAAAATTACAAGCTAACCTCAAAGCCTGTCAGTGGAACTGCCAAAAGCAGGAACAGCAGCGATGAGAATCAAATTCAGCACGCACATGTCCCGTCATCGCACAAAAACGTTCCATACCAATTTTCTAAAATAAATATCGCAGCTGCAGCCACGAAGCAACATGCAAATTATGTCAGTTCCTCTTTTCTGAAGCCGATAACGTGATGACATAAGCATTGTCCCTATGAAGCTTTTTCTCCTTTTTCTTTTTTTTTTTGGTAGCTAACACATGGCTTTCAAATAATAATAATATTCAATGCTTATTTGATGGCGCTGAACAAAAAAAAGGTACAAGAAAAAAAGACGGAACCGAAAAATAAAAAGCAACATTGCCAAATGTCGCTCGCTTTTGCTGACGTTGCTCGCTATCTTCTGACCTCTCCCCGAACTTCCCAACCCACAACATCTTTTTCCCTTTGCACTTGTGCTGACAACTTTTCCAGGACTCTGCTTGCTTTTCCGCTTTTCAGCTGCTTCTGCACCAAAGTGCAAATTGACATTTTTGTGCCTGCGGTTTGCTCTCTTCCCGCCAGAGAAAAATTTCTATATTGATCGACCACTTACACATCCTTTCTGCGTAGCTTGAATAACATTAAATAAAGATATTACATGATTTATAAAAAGGACCCTTATTGTTTTGCAACGATAAAAAAAAATAATACTTATTTTTTATCTTATTTAAATTGAGTCTACAATTTTGTTGGTATTGACACTATTATTAATTAATTATTATTTATAATTTTTATATTATTAAAAAAAATGTTTGTTTTAATTTTGGTACAATATTTCGCTTGAAACTATAGGATAGTTAAAATGTCTTTTTTATACTGAAAAACTAGAAAATAAATAATATAAATACAATCTTATCGACCATTTCATCATACCCTCATTAAAATGGAACAAAAAACTTTTGGCGCGTGTCTTGTGCTAACAATTTTCGCTATTTTTTGTTGTTGTATTCTTTCTGTATTTGTAAGCTGCCACAGGACACAGAGCTAAACTTTTAAAATTACTTGCATTTTATAGGGAAATGTACGGGGAGCGAGCAAAAAAAAAAAACTATATTGAAAAATAGAGGAGGAAAAATTTCACGTTCCTCGATTTTTTTCATCGCTTTACAAAAACATTTCCCCTTGCGATGCATTTTATTTCAGTCCCGCAGTATTCTGCCTTTTTTGTGCGGTGTCATGGCTCTGTCAGTCCAAACGCCAGTCAATCTGTCAGTCAGCGAGTCAGTTAGCCATAATGAAGGAGGCGAGAGGAATCACGACGATGATGCGATGCTGCCCTGCCCCGCCCCATCCCGAAGCCCCCTGGCTGTTGTCCTGTCAGCCGGATGATAGCGTTTCATGATAAGTTTATAGAGTTTTTCCTTGTTTGTGTCGGATCAGCGAAAATTCCAATTAAAGGCTAAGGCGGCCATGTCTTTTCATTTCTTTTCCGTTGCCAAATTTAGGCCTGAAGACTTCCTTATTATGTTATGTTATTTAGAATTATTAGAATTATTTAGAAACCTTTCCTGCACTTGAGGTAATTTTACACTTTTGTTGCAAAAATATTTGGTTTTTGTCTATCCTAATAATCTTTACTAATTTATAATATTTAGAAAAATGGAATATAATAATAATTTATCATTAAAAACAGTTCCCTTTTTAACACTAAAGCACCACAAAATTATGCAAATTAATTCCTGAAATATATCAGATCGGTAAGTAAGAATTTTAATTTTTGCACTTGAGCTTAAGGCCTTCTGCTGCTATAGCTTATAGTTTTAACTATAAGTTAGCATTAGATAATAATAATAATATTAAAACAATTTTCACTTGATATATTCCTATTTTCTTGAAGATATTATCTTATATATCTGGTTAAATCGATAGGGCTTATTGGTGGATGGTGGAAAGCCGCTATTAAACTCATAATGGAGTTGAAAGGGTTGAGAGCCGGATAAAATCATTATATAAATCAAAATTCCTTACCCCATTCAGCGTCTTAACATTATGCAAAGCATCCTGGGCTTTCAGGGCGGCGCGTCTCGTATAAAACGTCACAAAACAGCAACCTGGAAAATAAAGGGAGAAGCATAAGATTAGCATGAGGGTTAAATTGGAGTTTATTTTCGAGCAAGCGTCGAAAAAGGTGGCACTGGGAAATTATGAAAATTATTATTATTAGCAGAGGTGGGGCCAAATGGAAAACGTGTGAAAAGGAAGGAAGCCATGGGCGTGGCCAGGAGGGGGCCGAAGAAATGTGGCAACAACATGACAGCCTGGCACTAAATTAAACATTATGGCCCCAACAAATGTGTCGCGTTTGAGATTGGAGTGCAAGTTTCCAGGGGTGGAGGGTGCCAAAGAAGGGGTTGGCCGGGACTTTTGGGCGGCAAAAAGGGTGGCAAAGGTGTTTGAATTTATGAGGGTTCGAGTCGATAGCAAGTGTGGTGAGCATATTAAGTGATACTTAAAGTTAGGCATTAGCCCTGGAAATGCTTCTTCGCTCCCTGTAAATACTGCGTGGAAGCTTCTTATTTAGATGGGATATATAAAATCATTCAACTATAATGATGGTTTACTGGATTCTAATATTTGTATTAGCAATTCAGGATGGTACAATAAATGTCCAAGACAGTTTTTAGCTCTTCAAATATAAATTCCAATAAATGAATTCAAAATAGTATTCAAAAATACATTCTAATACATTTAAATGCACGTTGAATTCTACACCAATTTAAATATAATTTACACACGTTTCAAATGTCACTTTAAATTGCTCCCAAAAACATTTCAACAACTCTTTTATTTTTCTCCCTTTTTACATGGCATTCCATTTCACCGAAATACATTTTTGTAGGTTCTATTTTGGATGTGGCAGAAATTCCCTTTCTTTTATGTGCCAAATCTGTGGCCAAGTTGCGCACACTAACACACACACACACTTCCATCCAGAGCTTTGGTTAAATCCATTTCCGACTCCTGCACACACATACCTATACTTCCCGCTGCATCACATCATTCCATTCCCCATTTTCACCCATTTCCATCCATTTCCCCGCCCCAATTCAAGGCCTACCACAAACTCAGGTTCAGCGGTGTGTGATGGCAGCGCGATGGTTACAACAAAACTTAATACGGGAATGCAATAGTTGCATAATGCAATTACCCACCAGCGTATCGGCGGCATTTAGTGGTGGCCATTTTGGTTGGCCGCCCTCAGCCAGTATGGCTAAAGGGGGCGTGGCACCACCAGTCTGAAATCCCACCCCACTTAGCCCACACAGGTAATTCAATCTGTCGCCGTACTTTTTTTTGCCATGTCACCAGCAACATTTTTCTGCATTTTTCACATATTTGCAAATATTTTCATTTCTCGTTTCGGGGCTCTTTTTTCTGCCGTTAAATATCCGGCAGAAAAAGGTTAGACGCAGTCGTCGCCACATCCGACGTATGAGTGAATTATGAGATCTGCAGTTCTTCCGTTTTCAAAAAATATCTTAAAGTCCAAAATAAAAAAAAAACTGCTGTCTTTAAATATGTTTATGATACAATGGAATAGAGTGAATAGCATTAAGGACAATTCGTTTTTACTTTTTTAATTAAATTTAAAAATCAAATTAGACAATAAATATACCTAATATAAAATAAAATCTAACTTAAAACGGTAAACCGAAGACAATGTAAACTACAATGTAATTCGAAATATAACACAATGAACTATATAAAATATTACATCCGGAACAAAGCTTCTTTGACTGTATTATTTTTCCATCATAAAAATATCGTGTTCTACTTAAAAACAAGGAAGGCAAGAGAAAATATCGAATTAAGCTTCACTTCAATTTCATTTCGCAAGCGCAGATTAAATATCACTTAAAATTAAACTAGCGTTAAATGTAACAAATGAAGGAAAATCGAAACCATTTGGAATGCAATAAAACATAGCCGACGAGAAAGGATACTATGTTCGGTGGAAAAGGGGGATTGGGGGATATAGATAAGAAAAGCAATCGAACGATAACGAAGGAGGAGGTAACGAAACTGCATCAAAACAACGCAGAAAACGAAGAAAAATCTCACACAATTCCCATTATGTGCATGTCAACTGCAGTTAGAATCAAACCCAAGACATACACACACAACTAAATAGAACAAAGCGATAAAAAACAAGTATGGCAAAATAGGAAAAATAAAGGAAAAGCCAAGGAAAATCGGAGGAAAAGCAGCAGGAATAAAGCTGAAAACGACACCCAGTCACGTTTTTGGACAAAAAGAACTTAATCCCGGCAAGTGGGAGGAAGATGAAATCGAGAGCCGCCAGACAAGACGTGCCAAAGTCCGGCAATACGTTTATATATATGTATATCCACCCACTCACCCATAAAGTTCGAACCCTTGGACACACGTTTGTGGACGAGGCGAGCAACGAAACGAATTAATCGAAGTTAAATAAATCAATGTCCTTAAACATTGCCACCCACAGATTTACTGACTCTGTCTAAAAGGAACACGAAGCAAATGGAACCCAGGACAAAATACTGCACAGGATCAAGAATGCAACTAAAACAAACCAATGCAACTGGTATCCTTCTAAATCTGGGTATAATTCCTTGAAATGAATCAGCAACAGAGCTATAACTGCACCCAAATAAAACTTGATATGACACGATGATCATTTTGATATTATAAGGTATTAATTTTGTCTTGATATGCGGCATCTCAATTTGATATGCTCGAAATGTAAACAACATGCAGTTTTTCTCCCTCCCACTTATTTAACATTAAGCGCTATCTTGCTCTATTTAGAATGAAGAGTTTTTTCTTATCGCCTGCATTTCAATCTATTTCGATATCATTCATAATATCAATTATTAGTTAAAAAGTAATGTTCATACCTTACTAGAGAACATTACAAATCTGTCACCTGAACCGTGTGACAAATGCTTAGCAATGCTTCAGTGGCAACTAAAAGTCATGACCAAATAAAATCAAACTCAAACTGTGCGAAATTTACTTCCTTACTCCGAAGAGGCTGCATTTGAAATTGAAATTCGCCTTTTCCTTTTGCGCGGCGAAAATGCAAGGGGTGCGGAATAAAATTAAGTGAAATTTTATGCATTTTTCACGCTCAGTGCAGCAGCTAAATAAAAATGTCAAGAGCACAAAGTTCCTGGGAGAAGGAAAGTAAAAAAAAAAGCCAGGCCGATGAAGGCGTTAGATAAGTGCGTTACTTTTCCCTTTTCCGGGGAGACATTGGACAGCTGGTCTTAGGGTAAGGAAAAGCTTTTCAAAATGAAGTTCTCAAGGCAGCCGAAAGATAACGAAAACGGGGACGAAGGCAGCCAAACAGCCAAAGAAATCTGCTAACTGACCAAGCTTTCCCCCAAAACTCCTCCCCAAAGAAAACCCCACTTAACCCCGATTTCTAACTCACTCTCTGTGTGAATTATATTATTTCTTTTTCTTGGTTTTTCGGTGGATTCTCATCTGCGTTTCTCAGTTTTTCCTTTTCTGGTTTGGTCAGCGAGTTAGTTTTTTATAAGGCGGAGGTCATAAATCACAGGCTCGACTAAAAAAGTGGGCGTGGGGGGTGCGATGGGCGTGGCTGTCTTAATGGAGAACTGTGACACATGGTCTTGTTTTGGGGTGAAGTAAATTCACAATTGAATATGGCTGGGGTGGTTTATCTGCGGAAGCTTAAGGGGATATAAATAGCGATGCTTATTAAAATCTTTAAACGAATTTAAGGAAGATTGGTTTTAAATTCATTCAATTTAATTAAGTTGATTCTAATAAGGTAAGAATTTCAATTAATCTTAATTTTGTTTATGGTAATGACTACGAAATCATTTCGATCAATATTTAAGAATACAGTGTTCATATTAAAAGTAATATACCATTTTTATGAACCTATTTATGGATCATTATCACTTAAAATAGTTAAAAAGCCATTCATTTTAATTTCCCTTTAAATTGTAGCGACATTTCTCCGCGGGAAATCTTAATTTTGTCATAGTTGGCTGCGTTTCGTTGGCCACAAAAGCCGCGGAAAACTTGAAAATGCGAAACCAAAAAGGCCACAAAACATTTTACGGCACACCTCGGTCCTTTTTCCCCTCACCATTTGCAGTTCACTCAATATCGAATTAAAAGCTACCTGTTTCTACCTTTTCTCACCTGAAACAATCCGAAAGGGGAACCGCAGAAAATCCTTCTCGCTTTGCTTCGGTTCCTTCGCCCTGAGAGCCCCCGACCCCATAACGCCCATTTATCCCGTATTTCGAAAATACTCCCCGTACTATCGCCGAACCGCAAGCGCTAATAAATTATGACCCCAAGCGCTTAACCTTGCGTCGCTCTGGTTTCCAGGTTTCCACCTTGCCACCTTTCCACCGCCACCACCCACTTCCCCCTTTAACCTTCACACCTCTCACCTTTATCTGCTGGCCGCAGTGCAACAAAAACGGCAACCATAAAACCGCAACACCCGCAACAACATAGAAAATCCAAAAAGAGGCGGAAAAGTTAAGGGGGAAAAACTGCCCGCTAACGAAATTTAGTGCCCCAAAAAGGATAACAATTTCGGGGAGCCAGAAGAAAGAGAAGCATTAGCCCAGAAATACTTGGCCGAAACGAAAAGGAAATTTTTTGGTTGGTACTTCATTTTTTTTTTGCCGCTGTTGGTATTTTTAGTTATTTACGACTTTCTGGTTCAGAGGTCAACCATCGCACTTAAAAGTGTCATTTTGCATTTTGTTTGGTTTAAAGGAAAAAGCGAGACAGCAACTAAAAAAAAAACTGGGGAAAATGCAACAGACAAAAGCTGGCAGCAAAAAAAAAAGTTTCCAAAGTCTAAGGATATGGATGAGGTCCTTTAGCCAACTGGTAGCAACAAACTGGGTTACATTTTGCCATCTAAATGGAAATGTTGTTAGCAGGAAGTTTTGCTGGCTTAAACCGAAAAAAAGGCGGCCAAACAAAAATGCATCATGCAAGAGGCGAAAATGGGGTGTTCCCAAAAAAAAGTCTAAATGAAAAGTAGTTCACTAAAGGAAACTTTGGAGGTAGTCTACCTACAAAGGTGAACCGAATTTTTTAGGTTTAACAATTTTGCTTAATGTTGTGATGGGAAATATTAAAAATGGTCCACTTATAACTAAATAAATACATTTAATAAAAAATATTTAATATTTCTTTAAGAAATTTCCATATTTTTTTTTAGCAGCCCTCATTTTCTTTCCTTGAATAAATTTCGTCAACATGAAAAAGGAAAATTCGATTCCACGTTATTTTTCTCCACCATTCGTTGTAGGTCACGAGCACGCCCACGGAAAATGCGGACCGCCTCCTTTTTTCTACTTTGCGCTGACATAAATAATAACTTTGAAATGCAATTTGTGTCGATTTTGTGTTTGTGACTTGCACAAGTCTCTCTTAGCTCTTTGGCCGGCGACAAAAATAATGGCAATAAAAGCGAACATTCTCACATGAGCACTTGGGGAGTGGAGAAGGAAGGAAAAAGCTGTGACTACTTTTCGTGGGTTGTCATAAATCATCAACACAACGCGCCACTTAAGTGCTTCTAAAACTGTTTTGTCCCACTCAGATTTCCTCCTCCTCCTGCCACGCCCCTTTTTTCGGACACCACTGACCAGAAGGCCACGCCCACTTTTACAAAAAAATAAGGATGAACCTGTCAGCAGCAGTCGGAATACGGGCAAATAGGAAGAACAGAGATGGAAAAGCCAAATAGACAGTTGGATATGAAATAACAATGAGGCAAAATAAACAAAACGTTTTCGAAATACAAAATATACAAATACACAATGGCAGCCAGACAAGAATGGATTCTCTCACAGAAATATGAATAGAAAAATCGGAGCAAAATGACAATTGGAAATGGAAAAGATTAGAAGTGGAAATGTCGTTATGAATGAATATGGGGGGAAAAGAGCACATCAATAAAAATAGAAACTTGACTGCAGTTGAGAGGCTTCAGGAAAAAAAGGCGGAGAAATGAACAGAACAATGAATATATTGGAATAATCAAAAGGGAGTTAAGGGCGGAAGCTACGAAACTGCGTTTATCTTCATTTGCAAAGATTTCAATTTCAATGAAAGCCAAATGACAGGCGGAAAAATGAACAAAACAAGAACCTTTTGTCTGAAAATTTGCACTTATTTTACTTAAGATATTTAAATCAATACTTTAAAATCATGAATTTAAATGTTAATCTTATCTTAAAAGATTATGAACATAGAAATTCATTAAATTTAATTAAAATATTTTAACAAGCTTTTAATGAGCATAGTTTGGAATATTATAAAAGGATTACAAAATTTTCTATTAAAATAAACCTGATTTTAACGAGAATTTAAATCAATAGAATAAACGCTTTGTATAATCCATAATCTCTTAAATAAAGTCAAATTTAATACTTCGAATTGTATTATTTAATTCAACAGATCCCCGATTCCCTTCCTTACCACATTTGTGCCGCAATCTCCATTAGCAAAGCTCAAGGCTATTGAAATTTCTGCTCAAACACAAATAGCGAACAAAAAGCAATTTGCTGATGAAATGAAATGGCAATTGCAAGTGAATGCAATTAAAAGGGAGGGAAGGAGACATAGAAAGATGTGTGTGCACTGAATGTACGACGTTCGTATATTTGTGCTCTGGCTAGACCAATATCTCATATTAATTTTGTCTGTACTTCTACTTCTCTCATTTCCATGAAGGGAGGATGAAGTTTTGGCGGAGCTTTTGGCTATTTACCGCAACAAATTCGGGAGTAATTTATCAGCCAGACAAAGGCGATGAATAATGAGAGAGCAGCTATACAGTGGTCTGTCGAAAATAGGAACCCTTTGTAGTGTGACTTTTTTTAGGAATAACGTTTTAATAGAGCGGATATCCGCACAAATTTAGTATTACAAATCTTAGCTAATGATAATAATAAAGCAAAACATAAATGGCTTATCTGACAATTAATTTTGGTTGAAAAGATCATAATTTCTTTAAAAACTTTAAAATTGCAGATCTTTTAAGTTAAATCAAAGTGAAATAAGAAAACTTTGATAAAAACTGGTACTAATTGTTCAATTTTTTTTGTAAGAAAGTAAAATATTTTATTTTGGTATTGGAATGTTTATCCTTTAAATATTTATAGTTTTGGTGATTATTTCTAAAGAAACCAGCTTAAAATAATGGTCCCTTTCAAAATATTTCGTTTAATGCTATAAAAAAGCTTTCATATAACTAGCATTCCCGACTCAAGACAAATGTTAAGGTCGAAATATAATATTAGTATGATTCCATATAGAACTTACCCTTGCTAATTCCGGTGGCCTTGTCCCTCAGAACGTTGATCGAGTGCACCGCGCCGTATTCCTCGAACATTTCGCGCAGCTGCGACTCGTCCATCGACTTGGGCACTTGGCCGACGAACATCTTGATGTTGTCCGGATCCGGTTCCTTTTCGCCGTACGTCACCGTGGCGTCCGTGTCCAACCGGAAGCAGGCGTCATCATCCACGAGTGCGACGACATTACGGTTGGCGCTGCACGGATTGTTGTTGTTGTTGGTCACCAATCCGGCGGCGGACATTATACCGTTACTGCCCACGGAAACCAGCGTGTTGTTGTTGTTGCCTGGGCAACCCAAGCTCGGATTGCTGTTGTTGCCGGTGCTCCCGTTATTGTTGTTGTTCAAGAGCGACGGATTGTTGTTGTTGCTGTGTATGGGACTATTCGGCAGGCTATTTGTAGCACTGCTACTCTTATCGCTCATACCAAAAGCACTGCGAAAGAGAGAAATAGAAGAAAGGGAAAGGATAAGTACAGTGATTAAGCTGTTAGATGGAGTAAGTATAGAGTTGGTATACGTGTTGTTAATCATAGTTAGAGAGAATAAATTTGCATATAAAGTTCCTAAATAAATATTTTTTATCATATAAGGATGATAAATATACATTTTAATAATAATGTTTAGCTCAGAGGATAACATAATATTTTATTTTCCATTGACAAAATCTAGTTAAGTCAAAATCGTCTGACCCTAGTGCCCACTGTAACATTTACAGTTAGCCCCCCCACACACACACACTTACTCCATGTAGATATCGTTGCTCTTCTCAGAGAAATCGAAAATCATGCGGCGATTGGCCAAAAACGAAGCGCGACTGCTGAACATATTTGCGAACTCGATTTGAATTTTTACACTGTCGACGCGAATAAAGAACGGGAAAACTTAAAACTTTTATTTTTGTTTTTTAATTTAGCGGCAGCCAATGACCAATACCAATACCAATACGCTTCACGTTTACTGTCAACGCACACGGACACTCGAGGTCGGATTGATTAAATTAAGGGCCTAAATAAATACTTCCACTTAACACGGCACTCGGAACTCAACGTGACTAATTAAAAAAGCTATATATTAAATATATAATCGCAGCGCCTTCGCTTCTCCTTCTTCGTCCTCGCACTTCTTTTCCGGGCAATCGTCGATGGACAAATGGACGAGAAATCGAAGTGGCGAATGGAAGGGGACAGGTGGAAGGCAATCTTCCAGCGGATTCCAGCGAGAGCGTGGGAGATGGAAACGGCGAGAGTGCTGGCCCCAAGGTCAAAATATTAAGCAAGAAAGAGAGGATCACAAATTGAGGGAGAACTAATTCAGAAGGTGGGAAAGAGCGAGAAAGGTGATTTGTTCTAGTCACACAGCTAGCAAAACCAGCCTGAGGAAGCAAGACAAAAAGAGAGATTTACCAGATAACGGATTAATTTAACCCTCTAACTTAAAACGTTAACCATCTTTACACTTTTATTTTTTTTTTTAGAAAAAATTCCTTTTTTGTGAGACTACATTCGTAATACCTAAAATCAAAACTCTATTCCTTTTAAATTATTTAAAAGGATTAAAAACGATTTATTGTTAGCGAAGGGACTTGATATTGCAATGTGGTTGTGTATGTAAAGCTTAATTATGTGTAATGTGATACGTTATCCCCAAATGGACTTTAAAGCTAATTCGTAGACTTAAAACAACTTCGACTTCGGCTTGAGTGAGCCTTTCTTGTTTGCCCTGACGATTTTCTGGCCGAGTAAACCTCAAATAGCATTAACCTAATGGCCATTTGCTAGTGTAAATAAACGATTTCAGCTTTTTCGGATGGAATTGGGTCAGCTGAAACGCGATGAGCAAACACTTGGACAAGGACCTCTACCACACCTGATGATTAAAGGGTTTCTGTCTCGTTACACGTACAGCTGGGAGCCAAATACTAGTATACACGAAAATTAGGGATTATGTTCAAGTATCCAATTAGACCAAAAAGCAATGCAATAAATGGGGTTTAGAGTTTATCTACTCAAATATTTTGATTTTCACATTCAAGCAAATACTAGAATTCTGACCCCGACTGTATGTGTGGGAGTGTGGCTGAAATATATTAGCCAAGTAGAAAAAGGTAGGATGGGATAGGATAACAGGGCGTGGCATTTAAGGAGGCGGACTGCAGACAAATGGATAATGGCAAATTGGTTTTTTTTTCACGTAATTAGAGCTTTGGGTTGACGTGGAGAAATCGTAAGAAGGAAGTATTTTTGCATGCTAAATTAAATGGGGTTGGTTTAAGAAGCTTAATTTGAAGAAATTCAGAAAAATAAAATAATAGATATATTTTATAAAATTAACAAACGAATATTTTATTTTTATTTTCTTGCGAGATAATGCTAAAGGGAAATGATTTTATAATAATTTATTATATTTCAAGTTTATTTTTCAAGGTGTAATACCGTAATTCCCGTTAGGCGGTGTTTTTGTCTCGCCCACAAATTTACCCTTTTGAGGCTGCTGTTCCTTTTTAATTTTATTTTGTCTTTTAATTTCTTACAAGTTTCACTTTTATTTAGCAAATTCTTGCCATCCCGTTCCAGTCTTTTGCTCCCTCGGCGACTTCTTTGTTGCATTTTGTAATTTGAACTTCTTCTTTGCTCTTTGTTTTCCAGACTCAAAACTTTCTTGCGCCCTCTCTCTTCCCACTTAACCCTTTCTTGGCTTTTTCGTCTTGACTTTAATTTAGTTAAAGTTTGTAAGTCACTGGGGGAGGGGGAGGGGGCGGATGCCACGCCCCTACACTAGACGGCAAAGTAGAGGGGCCTCTCTGGGGAGAGTCTGTAATTGCAACGACCCTTTGACACATTTATTGCATTTCTTACTCTTCTCCACAGAGAAAAAATATTATATACGAATTATTGCTATGACTTTATTTATGTAGAACATCAAAGAAAAATTTTGAACTAATTTTGTAGTCTAAAAAAAAACCTTCACTTGTTTTACCTTGCATATTCCTTTTCTTGTGTTACCCTTTTAAAATATATTCGCGATTTCAAATTTTTCGCGGTGTAAAATGTACATGATCCAAGTTCAGCTTAGGATCCAATAAAACATGCAGTTGCGACAATTCTATCCAAAACTATTTTAACCAAAAAACAAAACTTTCCACCCCAACAACAACAACAACAACGACAAAACATCCCTACGAAGAATGAACGAGTAACTGAACGAACTGAACTTTGTTGCTATCAAAGTTCAAACTGCAATTCATCTTCATCAGCAAAAAGTATGCAATAAAATTGGCAAGCTCGTGATGTCTGCAATATTTTGACCGCAATAATACCCATCAATACTTGAGTATATCCAAAGGAAATATATACAGTAATGAAATAATAATAATAATAATAACGTCGTTTGGAGCAATACTTTAAAAATTTTTCTGATTAATAAGTTCCTTGTTGTACAAGACATTCCATTCCTAATATGCCGTGCATTTTCGAGTACAGGGTGCCTTAAAAAGTTAGTTTCTTAGTCTTCCTAGGACTTAAAAGGACTATCGCATTTGTTTGTCAATAATGCACCCCAAAGGCTGAAATCCAGTTACAAATTGAAGATTTCACTCTTTAAATTTTTAAGCAAACTTTGGCCCCGATCCTTCGTTTACTTTTTCTTAGCATTTATCTTCATTTGTCGGAGCAGAAGGAAAAGGAAAAGGCAGAAGGACCTGGTCCTGAAGCAGCTGTCAACAATTTGCCGACCGCAAAATTGTCGAGGGAGCCAAGTGGGAGTGTTTGAAATTTGGCATTGGGATTTCGCTTGGACCACGCCTGCGATTCTCCTGAGAAAGTCACTAATTTGCTTGATTACTCCAGAGAATATCCGGCGGCGGAGAAATTTGAAATCTATTATAAAAGTTTTTAGCCTCAAAATGAAGGCTCACTTGGGATCGCCGACTGAGATGCTGAGTGGGTGGAAGGCGGGCGGGGCGAATCATCTTCGACGGTGTCGACATGGGTCAACACTTTGACAGGCACAAGGACAAAGAGTCACAACTTCTTCAACAAAGACGAAGAAAATGAAGAAAAAGTAGAATGTATCAGCTGTGAGGCACTTCAAAAAAATAAATAGACTTAGCAGATATAAGTAAATTTAAATAGTGCATCTAAAAAATGCAGAAAAAATATTTTATATTGTCTGAATATTAGAATTTAAGATCTGTTACTTTCTTACTTTTAAATTATGTAACTTAGTAATTAGAAACATTTTTACTGACAACATAAATTAGTTAATTTTAAAAATGAAGAAATAATGTATTATCTGTTATATGATAAGCTTATTAAATACACAAATTTTCGCAAATTTTTTGATGTGCATGGTAGCAGCTGAAAAATTATTTGAAAAACTTTTCCACGTCTTCATTTTTGTATTTTTTGTCTCTTTTACTTTGCAGGTGATCTGAATAATTTTTTTATGTCTAGCGTCTGCTTCACAACAAATCAAGTGCAAAGTGGAATCTTCCACTTCAGGTTATTGTTGTTGTTGAGAAGAGTGAACTTTTGATTCTTGTTATTTTGTTTCTCATTGCTCTTTGTTCTCCTTGATTGGTTTTTTGTTGGCAGTGC
Organism: Drosophila lutescens; assembly: GCA_037075285.1. NCBI lineage: Eukaryota > Metazoa > Arthropoda > Insecta > Diptera > Drosophilidae > Drosophila > Drosophila lutescens. The sequence continues at coordinate 124,269 of JBAMCF010000300.1, forward strand.
GGTATACTAGAGAAGGGAAATCAATGGGAATGGGGGAAACCGAGTGGATTTTGTGAAGAGCCTTAACATTGTAATTTCTGAAGTGGAGCGAAGGAAATTGAAGGACTAACGAGGACGAAAGGTTAATAAGAAGTCCTTTAAGGCTTAGGAGAAAAGCACCTCAAGGAATGTTTAAAAGAATGGGATTTTTATGTTAATAAACATTATAGAAATTATAGAAATATTTGTTTGTAATATTTAAAGAAAAGTAGGAATTAGCCAAAAGATATTAACTGGATATTTAACCTGAAAGAAAACTTATTTTAATTTAATACCATTTATAAATCTCTTATCCAATTTGCCGTTATCTCTTCATCACTAAACTACATGCTGATATAATCAAACTTATACCCTTAAGCCCCCCATTAATAACCCCAACTTTGCGGTTTTTAAGCAGCTTAAAAGTCGCTTTCAACCCAAGTCTGGGCCTTTCTTTGATCTGCCCAGGAATAACCTTTTAATACGACTCAAGTTCAGAAGACTATAAATTACTGAACTCCACAAAAAACAGCAGAGAAAGCAAAGAAGAGCGAAAATAAAAAAATATGAGAACATTTCGGCACGCTTATCAAAGATAATTTTAAGCCGCATTTAAAATGATTTCTTTGCTTTATTTTCGCACTGGCCCCGGCACTTTCTCCAGCCTCCTTCCCTGCGCCTTTCTCTCGCTTTTTGTCGAGCTACGCGACTTTTTCCGCTGACTGTGCGTTGTCTGGCAACCCTGGATGAAAATGGAGGGGAAGGTGTTTGAATTTGGAGGGTACCAGAGCGGAAAGAAGGGCAGGGAAGGGTGGACCAATGTTGACAGTCAGTGAACCCCGAAAAAGGCAATGCCAACCAAAAAAAACATGAAACGGCTTTCTTCATATTGAGAGTTTTAATACCCTAACTAAAATATTAACAATATGTAATAGTTAATTATTAAAACTTTAAGCTTTTACAGTTGGCTTTAAATCTTTAACTTTCCTAAAATGTGTTTACCATCTATATTACAAAATTCTATACAAATAAAATTTCATAAAGAAATTGTTTAATATTATTCTAATATATTATATTTTTTCAAAAGCTTTCAAGAATAATAAACCATTTTTTTCAAGAGTACTTATTAGTTGTTTTAGTTTAATGGGTAAAAACTAGTTTATCCCGCCCACTCGCTGCTCTTTTTTGATCAAAGCCCCGTCCTCATCCTTTCATAGAGCCCAAAACCTGTGCGAGGACCTGGTCTCCTTTTCGTCCTGCCACTGCGACAATTGGATGAGCAAATGCTGACGAAAGGGGTAGGAGGTGCGGGGGCTTATGCGGATGGGAAGGGAGGCAGGGGAGCAGAGCTTGGACTTTGCGCAAATATTTGACATGGCCAAAAGCAGACAGCGACCAAAGGCCAAAGGAGTGGGAGGGAACTGGCTCAGGGACTGAGGGTATGATGCAGCTCATTTTTTGACTCGACTCCGGGGATTTCCAGAGGTCCTTCGGAGTGGGGTCTTTTTAGGTTTAGGACTCGTGTGTAATTAAGCAAAAATTCCAAATCGTTTGTAGTAGTTGTCCTTGTCTGGCGCCCGGCGCCTCATTCCATTTTTGTTGTTAATAATCACTTGTAAATAGATCAAAGTTGGCATTTTATTTGAATTCCCCATCACATTGAAGTTGGCACCAGACTGAAAGTCTTGGCAGGATTATGTTGACTAATTAGAGGTTGATAAGGGAGAGTTCATTGGGGAATTGGGCTTCTCAGGAGATTTTTTGAAATTTAGATTGGATTTCGACTACTTGGCTGTAATTAATTGGGTAAAAATTAGAGTCCCAACCTTATTAGTGACCTTTTGTAAAGTTTAACTTAAATATTATTTCTGGCATTTACAAACAAACATCTTGATATCATTAAAAAATCCAATCCAAAAATATCGAAATATTCCTTAAGAAGTTTATTTATTGAAATATAAATGAAATTACTGTTTCATTTCATTTATTTCAATTGTTCAACCATAACGCTCCATCTTCACAACTTAAAATGACGTACAAATTAAAAAGCCAAGCGCACGAAAAAAAGACCATCGACATTGTCACCCAAGAAAAAATGTGTAATAAATATCCACCACACAGGAAACCAAATTAAATAAGTAAATCTTGCGGCCATGTAAAAAAATGAAACCGAAAAGGGAAAAATAAAGAACCGAAAGCCGAATCGAGTATAAAATATATGTATGTGTGTCGAAAGATAAAGCACAAAGGGATGCCAGGACTGGGCTCTCAATGTCACTGGGAAAAAAAAGAAAATGCGAGCCAAAAAAAAAAAGAAAATTAAATTGTGAAACGTAATGTTAACGCAGCCAAATACCCAAAAGTCCAAGAGAGGCGATTCGAACCCGGCTTTAACCACAATGAAATGAATGGAATACATGCGAGAATACTAGCCAGAAAAAAAATATATTTATTCCCTTTTTCTGGGCTTCATTTTTTTTTGTATTTTTGGGTATATGAAAAACTTTGGGTCCTCTTAAAGAGAATGACACACATGCCCGGTAAGGATCAAGGGGGTGGCACGGGGCACTGGTGTTAAAACAAAAGTACAGGCATTTCAGCCAACTGCGGACCAAAAATTTCAACAATGCCAATGGCTTTGGCAAGCGGAAATAAAAAAGAAGGGAAAAGTGAAACTCAAAGTGGAGTGGGTGGGGAAAAGCGAAGTTTAGATACGCTAAAATTACACTTTTATATTGCTAAATAATTATCTGTTTTCAAGGCTTATTGGAATATTAAGTAATTCATTTTGAAGGTATTTTTTATTTTAAGTCCATAAACCATAAAAAAGTATAATGCTGCATCCTAGCTAGAGCTTGAAAATATATCGACAGTTTGCTATTTCTCGTTTTCTATCGATGTAATCGAATCGGTGTTGTGAAAATATCGAAAATATCGACCATTTTTAAACTTTAATCCTAGCAGTTACGCCTTTAAATTCTTAGTAACTTTTATTTTTAAAGCAAGGAAATTAAAAAATGTTTTTACAAATATTTTTAAAATTAAAAAAAATATTTATTGTAAACTTTTTGAAATCCCCAAAAACTTCTCGCCCGGGAGAAGGAATTTATTGATTCATTTTTGAAAAAATCGCCAAGCAGCGAAAACTGGGGGGCCTTGGATAAAGAAGAAAATGATTTGCATGGCTCCCGGTAACGGGAAAAAAATTCCACACGCTCTCCTTCAAAAGCTCCCACCCACCAAACGGAGCAAGATATGTGGAAAATTGAATCAAATGATTTTTATTTTTCTCTCCGGCAGAGACAGAGCAAGGGGTTAACACTTTTCCAGCATAAGTCTTGGCGGAAAAAATAAAAAAAAAGATGGAAAATTATAAATGAAAATTCCAAAGTCCTGAGGGGTGCTGGGGAAAAAAAGAAAGAAAAAAATAAAGCGGCTGCCACATGAAATTTCGCAACTTGAGCCAGGCAAAAATTGTCGCCACTCTTTGCAAATTGTTGTTTGCCAACGAAATTGAAACAATTCCATGCTCTTAACTGCACAATTTTCCTTCTCCAACAGCCATCTCCACTCCTCACATGGCACTGTTTTTAACCGATTCGATGCAGTGGCGCATAAATTTTGTTGGTTTGACGCGCACTTTATAAATGGATGGTAGGGGACGATGGAATTTTCAGGAAAATGCCCCCAGGGAAAAGTACTGATCTCTTACTCTTGAATATGGATGTATATCAATATTTAAGCACTTTAATGCTAATAAACAACAAATTTTGTTTCATTTAATTAGTTTAATAACAATCTAAAAAGTGATGTCATATTGTGTAAAACAAATCCTATGAGCTATACCTAAAAATAATAAAAAACTTATTTTTAAATCATAAAGCTCTTCTCAGTTTAGTACCTCAAATTTCAACTTTGTTTTCTGATCGAAATAGAAAAATTTACCTTTAAGGTAAAAAAGATATATAATAAAATCACAAATATCACAGGATATTCCATTTGTTATACCCTTGCAGAGGGTATTATGATTTCAGTCAGAAGTTTGCAACGCAGTGAAGGAGACGATTCCGACCTCATAAAGTACATATATTCTTGATCAGCATCATTAGACAGGTCGATATAGCTATGTCCGTCTGTTTCTGCGCAAACTAGTATCTCAGTTTTAAAGCTATCGGGCTAAAACTTTCGTTTGGAGGTAGTATATATGTCGGAACGAATCGGACTACTATATCACATAGCTCCCATAGGAATAATCGGAAAAAAAAATGTAAAAAAATTATATCTTGGGTGTTTTTAACATATAACCTCCTACTTTTGGAAATACCATTTTTTATCTAATTCTGAATTTCGAATTAAATTTTATCAAAATCTGACGACTATATCATATAACTGCCATAGGAACAATCGGAAAATTAATGGGAATATAAAAGGAAATAAATTATTGCTTTTTATTGTATTCTCTTCTACTCTGGGATATGACTCTTTTTAAATATTTTTGAAATTCCGACGACTTTTTTCCCTCCTTTCTTTTTTTTTATTATTTTTTATTTTGTATTTTGTTTTTGGTATTTGTAATATTTAGTTTATACTTAAATTTATTGCTTAAAGCGTTTAATCCCTTTTTAACCCATTCAAGCACTGAACACATCGTTATCCTAGCCCGGGACACACATTCTTGCCAGTTTGGCTGGCCATCTTGGTCTCTTAGGGACCATTACCTCAAAATTGTGACAACAAAAGAGGACCAGGAATGGGGGGAGAATAAAAAATTAAGTCCCTCTTCTCATTTTCATGCGGGAGACATTTGTATAATTTGTTTGTGTTTTGTGTGCATTTTTATGATTTTGTCAACGCGGCACAAAAGGAAACGAGCTGCGAAAGCGAAAGGATGTTGCCGTGATAGAAAGGGATGGAAAATAGCCCACAAAACGACCAAACGATAATCATAATAACGGGACACGGCCAACGAGGCCCTTGGGAAAAAATTGGCCATAAGGATGAGGGATAAGGAAAGGCGGCAGGAAAGGAAAGTCGTTTAGTCGTGTCTCTAATTGCCTAGGCAAATGGCCATTAAAAGGACAAGGACAAGCATCATCAGCTATCTCTTTCCTCCAGGTGAATCCTTAAAGGAAAGGAAAAAAGGTAAACAGGAGGAGCATCTTATTATTGAAAAACAATCTTGAGACATAAATTGGCCCTTAGCCAGGGGCATGGAAAATACCATATTTTAAACGATCCTTAGGGGGCCAAATATTTAACGATTTCGTTTATTTCTTGATATTGAAAAATATTACAATGCCAAATCAATTTGAAAATCTTTATCACGGAGCAATAGATTAAGTGACAAAATTTAGCAGAATTTGAAGTGCCAAGTTAATAGTTGGCGCCCTACGTGGGGCATTTATTTAATTTAATTTATATTAATATTCCAGCGCTACAAGTGCACACTTACAATTATCGCACTAGTCACAATTTAAATGTAACTTGTCCTTATTTCTTACTTTAAAAATAAAGGAGACAATATCTTTGTAGGAACACTTCAAATGTTATTAAAATAGAATAGCCTTTGTAAGGTTAAAATATTTATGTTGCTGGCAGTTTATTTTTAGCCAAAGCAATAAAAAACTTTCACCGTATCCTCGAGAGCAAGAAGAGCAAATATAGCTCAAGAAATCACGCACGCACACTCTTATCCAAAGAAAAAGTCGCGACATCAAGTTTGCTACATCTTTAGTGCTCTCCCTTTCGCACACACATGAGAAGCTCGAGTTTCCTTTCCTTTCTAGCATTGCTAGGCTCTACTTGACGCATGTCACGTGTTTAATTATTTACGTGACTTGGCGGCATTTTTTCGTATCCTTATACTTGAAACGCTTTTCTTGGATTTTTTTTGTGAACTGCAAACATTTCTTTCGGCTGCCTTGTGTAAATATTTATTGCCATTTTGTGCCGTGGCTAAAAGAAATAGAATAGGAATAACGAAACTAAATCTGCCAACTTGTCGCCTACGATTTGTGTTTATCTTGGCTTAAAAGCAAATTGTTATTTGATAAATAAGAACATACCATTTCTTGGCAAACACAATTTAATGTTTTTGAATTTACTTGTCTACTTTATTTTGAAATATTTGTAGTAATTGTGATTATAAATATTCTAATAAATATTTCATAATGCACTTTTTTTCTATTAACCCATTCAAGTAAAATTTTTAACGAAATTGGATAGAAATTAATTTGAAATTTTTTTTTCTTAATTTAATTTTAGAATTGACATTTTTTAAAATAATTTATAAATAATATAACATAACATAAAAAAACTTTTTTAAAACTTGAAAAAAAATAAAGTAAATACGCTCCTTTCTTTAAAAGGATTTATGTATTTTTAGTATATCCAAGTGTCTTTCAAATTGAGATGCTTGTTGATTCCCAAAATATTAATTGCAACCAATTTAGCTATTTTATACATGTCAACGCATAAATTCCGCAAACAATTTTGTCAAAACTCAAATTGAAATTTTATACTTACTTTACAAAACTCATTCGTGGAAATTGTTGCTGCTTAAACACACACATGCACACAATTAAAAGGACAAGCAAAGTCATTAAAAATTTAAGCAGCTTTTGGGCTTACACGCGAGAGAAAAACAAACACAGGCACGCAGAAATAATAGACTTTGCCGCGCTTTGTTGTTGTTTATTAAGGCAACAAAAGCAGCAACAATTATTTTGTATGTCTGAGTTTGCCGCCTCTTTTTTTGCATCTGATTAACACGAGGGGATTGGGGGTACAAAAAGGGGGGATAAGCTTTCAGGGATTAACTGCTTGGGGCCCCGCAAAAAACCCTTTCGCCGACTTGATCAAATTTTATTAATTGACTGAAGCAGACAAAGCAAATATTTGCAGGAAAATTTACCCCTTTCCATTGTTGCTTTTTTTCTAATTGTTTCGTTCTACAAGGGGATACTTTTTTTTTGAAACTAATTAAAATTTTCTGGCTAAAATAAAAAGCTGTAGGGCTAAATTAACCTTTTACTTATACACCAAACAAATTCCACTGATTTTGACTTTCATGTTCTTTTTGTTTTATAAACAAATTCCCCTATTATAAATTCATAGCTCTTTTCAAGGAAATAAATCACGATGCAAGTATGCAACACAAATGTTGTATTTACACATGCGATTGCCCAATTTCAGTTTCAATTCATTTCAACATCAATTTTTCACACATTTCGCATCGAGTGTTTGATTTTTGCCATTTTATTTGCCTTTTCATATTTTATAACGCAAACATCTTGGCTCCTTTGCTCTTGGCTTGCCCTCAAAAGCAGCAGTTTTGCCATCATCGAATGTGACACACTTTTCCACCTGCACACCTACACACATACAGACACACCTGGCATCTACACGAAAAGCCTTTCGAATCACTTGACTTGAAGACAATTCCTTGGGCCAGGCCACTTACGATTTTTGTGCTCCATGTGTGGCCCATAAAAGTGGGAAATGTCTGAGTGGAGCAAAAGTAAGCGAAAGAAAGTGCCATGTTGTCTACCCAATACAATAAATATTTAATACACATGTTATTACATCAATAAGTGTGTCACTCGCCCACACACACAAAGTAAGCTCTCACACAGATACTCCGATGGCGAAGCTTTTATCTGTTGTCAGTTGAAAATAGCTAGAGGCAAAAGATACCAGTTCGAAAAGAGACGGAGCCAAAGTATCTCCAAGATGGAAAATGCGGTTAAGGTAAAGTATAGAGAATATTATACTTAAGTTGCTTTGTTTAAATTTAGGTAAAAGATTTTGTATGTTTGATTAAATAAATTAACTAATAAAATAATAAACCAATTAAATTTAAAATCAATTTGAATTTTAGAAACAATATGTAATTATTTGTTTTAGTAAATTAAAGAAGTTAGCAGTCCTAAACCTTAAGAATTAATTTCTTATTTAAATAAAATAACAAATAAAATAATATACCAATTAAATTTAAAATCTATTTAAATTGATAAAACAATATATTTATTTTATTTCCAGAAAATTTAAGTAATAATCTTTTTTAAGCCCCAATGATTAATTTCTTAAAACTTTTTATATTTAATTTTCCTTCATAATATCCCCATAATTGTGACCCATTTTTTCATATTTCAATTATTTCGTTCAAAGGTATTTCCTTTCGGTTATTAAATTGTCAGCTTGAATTGAACTCTCCAGCCCGGTACATTGATAAATCGATTCGATTTTATTTTCATGCTCGAATCAACTTTCGTATGTAATACTTTATTATTCATGAAAAGAGGTTTTCCCGACGGTGTTTCTATTTTTTCGTTGCTTAAACAAACGTAAATATGAATATGTATATTTAATCGAAATGTGGGTCAATTTTTTATGCATTAGCAATCGCTGGAAAAGCGTTAAGAGAGAGGTAGAAAGTCGAAAAGAAAAAAAATAGACAAACATTCGTTTACCAATTGACGTATGTTTTTTTTGTTTGGTATTATTTTGGCCATTTTTCTGTGGGTGTGGGTGTGTTTGTGTGTGTTCGCTGTCAATCGCATTTTGGCCGGCCTTAATGCCACATGACAGGGACAAAGCGTTGCATATTTTAAGGCGCCACGGAAATATGTCAAAAATAAAAGGAATCGAACCAAAAATAGTTTGTTCAGCGTTTCAATTTTTTTGAATTCTTTTCCGTCGGCAAAAATGCATGAAAAATATACACTCTTCACAATTAAAATAAAACAAGCGAAATAAATTTAACTTGTCGTTCAAGTGACCAATAAATATTTAAAGAGAGATGAATAAAAGAATTTGACGAATTAATGGATTAGAAATTGATTGATTATTTTTCTGTATTTTAGGCTTTACTCGTTTAGAAAAATTATTATTGGCTTAACAAACATTGTATTTCTAAAATGTATTTAGGCTAAGCCGCTTGGTTTATAAGTATTATCCATGGTTTTACTCACCTTATTTGATAATAGCAGAAGTATATGAAAAGAAAAAGACAGAGAAAGTATGGTTAGATTTTTGTTAAATTTTAAGATATAACGATATTGTGGAAAACGAAACAAGCCATAACCAGCCAAAGAGTTTAATTGCAAGTGCCCTCTAAAAATGCATAATTCGAATAATTTGCAGTGCAATTAGAGCTGCACTTAAATGGTCAACAAGGAGCAGGACTCCAGAACAGATTACACTAAATACGAATGTGAGTGCAACTCACACACACAGACAAACAAAGGGAAAACAAAGGAGCAACATCATCAAGGAAAAAGGATGGAAATCCGAGGAAGAGGGAAATAGCGAGCCCATAAATGTACGACAACCGCAAATAAAACGGCTGGCAAATTGTTAGAGGACGGAGCCGGAGAATGAAGAGAAAAAGGAAACACCGAAGGAGGCAGGCTAAAATTATGTGCTTGTGTTCGGGAGGAAAAGAGGTCCTTTAGCTGCTATTAACTTTGTCTATTCGCTGGAATTACCAGTGCGTCTGATTGTTAGACTGAATGAAAATAGGTGGAAGAAGTTAAAGTTTATAACAAAGGTTACTATTAAAACAAAAAAAGATTTTAAACATTTATTTTTATAACTATCAAAAAGTATTAAATAAAATAAAAATGTACTGCCAGTTTTTGGAAATTAAATCTCTTTCACAAGAATAAAACACACCGCTAAGATGATTTTGAAAACAACAGTAGTTTAAAAATTGAAGTAGTTTAGAAAGAGCACCCTTTTTTTTATTATTAAGATCAAAATGTTATTATAGCAATAGGGAAGAGGTCTGTAAGTTGGAACCGTTTGAAATTTGTTCCACTGAAAACATTCAGTTAAAGAATTATAGGCCAGGCTCAAGCCAGATTTAAACTGAAAAAATCCAAAAGTGTCCCACATAAATTATTTTTAAATCCTAATAATTTGTTTTTATTTTACAAAGCATTATAACTTTTAAAAAGATCAAAGGACGTAAAAGGGAATATTGTTTAAATTTAATTTATTTTTCAGATTTCAAACGAAAATGTTACCCAACTTGGTTTAAGCCGCAATAGCTCATTCATTCTTCTTTCCCATCTTATTATGCCTGTTGTTTTTGTTAATATATTTGTCTTTGCAACCCCTGGATGTCGTCTGTCGAATTATATTTTATAAGCCCCCTCCCTTTCCAGAAGCGGCAGACAATTTGGACCCAAAAACAGACCAATTTAATGCCGCGACGCCAAAAATTTTCCAGCCATAGACAACAACTTGGTAATGGGTGTGTGTGTGTTTTTGGTCACAGGTGCCACTTATGCGGTCCGTAAAGGGAAAACTGGGAAAAGCGGGAAAGTGGAGAAAAGGCAAAGTTGACTGCGCTTTTTGTTGCTGCTTTTCGCCATCCGCGCAGTTTCGCCGCTTATTATAACGGTTTTTATAACCAAGGAGTGAAAAAGAAGAAGCACACAAATGAAACTTTTTTGATCAAAAACAAGGGTATTAAAATACAGAATATAAGCGTTTTAAAACTTTAAATAGAATTTTGTTTTATGATAAAGAAAAACGTAAGAAAACCCTATTTGAATATATTAAAATTTTAAGAAATAAAATAACCATTTTTATAGTTATTCAAAGTGAATAGACTATTTTTATTATAGTTAATCTATATATCTCTTTATATTCAATATCTTTGAGAATTTGAAATGATTGTGTTTGGTGACCTTTAGACTTTATCGACAGTTTGCAATTTCTCGATATTTAATTTGTGCTTTTCCTTAAAAACATCGATATCATCTAATAAATATTGTCAAAATATCGAAAATATCGATAGTTTGCCAGCTATAGTGTTTTTTTCCCATACTTAGAAGTGCCAATTAGGCCTCATCCTTTAAGCTTTAATAATGATTTTATAATTATTAATTCATTTTTGTTATAAATATTGAAATATAAGATAAACATAAATTTAAATATTCATAAATGAAACTAAATTAAATGGTATTCAAATGGTCGATGTTCATCAGAAAAGCTTTTCGTTCGCTTTTCCACTTCTGGCCAGACTTTGCTAGTCATTTCGTTTGCCTCCCCCTTTCCCCATTTCCCTCCCATATCCTTCTCTTCCAGACGGCGGCGCATTTTAAGCATCTTAAAAAAAGTTTTCACGCGGGTTGGGGCACACACACATTTGCGGGTTAAAGTTTCGGCTGGGCTCCTTCTGTTTTTCACCGTTTTTGCTTTAATAATTCATTCGCTTGCTATTTATGTGACAGGTGATAGCCGTGGAAAGGCTTTTCCTCCGTTTTCCACCCATTTGGTCAAGTAGAGAGGACCTGGTCTAGACTTTCGGCACCCGCAGATGGAATAATTGCTGCCACTGTCTGTACGTTTTATACCCAGAGGACCATTTTGGGTCTTTGAAAAGGGTGAATATGAAAGTAAAGAATTTAATTTGGAGAATTTGCAATGTCCATATGGGTGACTAATTGAAGCGACCCTTGGGGAAAATAAAAAGTGGAAGAAAGGGTTTTAAACTGGGATGAAATAAACTCATTTGCTTAATAAATATCTCAAAATATTACTTCAAAAAAATTACTGCTGCTTTTCTTTATTTTTTTTTTATAAAATAAATAAATAAGTAATTGAAAATAAACTAAAGATTAAATATTGGTAATAAATAAATATAAAAATTAAACAAAAACAAGAGAGAACGCTATAGTCGGGTTGGTGTCCCGACTATCTAATACCCGTCACTCAGCTAAAGGGAGTGCGAACGCTGTACTCGGGTTGGTGTCCCGACTATCTATTGGGGCTAAAGGGAATGCGAGGGAGATAGATATATAAACAATTTTGATTGCGTATAACTTTTTAATGAATGGTCCGATTTGAAAAATGTCTTCTACATTTCGATAGGTATTAATAAACACTATAAAATTGCGTTTATATATTTTTAAAATCTTAAAAGATGTGGCCTCCAGACACATTTGAAAATCGTTTATGGCGATTGTGGGCGTTAGGGGGGGCGTGGCACCTCGATGAAACAAACTTGCGCTGCGTAGGAAGCCCAAGAATATGTGTGTGAAATCTCAACCTTCTAGCTTTTATAGTTTCCGAGATCTCAGCGTTCATACAGACAGACAGACAGACGGACAGACAGACAGACAGACGGACAGACGGACAGACGGACATGGCTAGATCGACTCGGCTAGTTAAAAAAGTTTTAGAAAATTTGACTAAATTTTTGAAATTACCGAATTAAATATTCCCAGAGTTGGTTAAACTCGTGCTCTTTTTAAACCGAAATCGGTCCAGATAAGAAACAGTCAACAGTTAACGAGAGTAGAATGTGAGTACGAGTGAGTTTGGGTAAATGCCACTACATGCTGGATCATTAACTAAACGACAGTTTAAGCGTTCTGCCGCACAACAAAAGACAGCGAGTGGATAAAGAATGAAAACGGAAGTCGAGGAAAATTTGTTGGCCAACCGAGAGCAAATTTCTTGGCAATCTTCGCTGCGGCAGCATGGAGGAACTGTGCCACATAACATTAACCAACAACTCATATCCTTGAAAATTTAGCCAGACGACTGAGCGCCTGTTGATGGGCAACACATTCTTTCTACTTTATTTTCTTCTACTTGCGGCAAGGCGAGGTCTAATGAAGCGGCAATGAGGCGAACCAACAAAACGAAGAAAAGTTTACTCGTGAAAGAAAAACAAACATCGTCATCATCATCATCATCATCGTTATCAGCGGGGGGCGAAAAGAGGGGCAAGGACACGTCATGACCCTGGCGAAAATTTACATATTACCAAAAGGGAACTTTTGCGGTTTATCAGCGAAAAATAATCAAAGATACTCGCAAGACCGGAATGGCAAATGAGGGAAGTGGTAAAGGATAACGGAGAAAATGGGCAAAAAAAAAAATATGAACACCAAGAAAAAAGAAATATCTACTTTGATGTTAAAAATCAAGGTTCTTTAAAGACATACACATACCATAGAAGGGAAAATTTGTATTGAAAACTGAACTAAATTAAAGGTGTCTAAAAGTAGGCAACAGTATATTTATATTCCAAAAAATTACATGATTTACTCCTTAACCTAATTAAAGCTCGATAAAATTTAAAGACAATTTTTTCCAGGCCTGGAGACCATTTAAAAATGAAGCAATCAACAGCAGAACTCAAGGAGCCCACAATTGAGCAACAACAAGAAAGGCACAAAGAGCACAATTACAACTACAAATGCAAACCCCCAACCCCCATTACCACCCATCATCATCCCCTTGAGACTGCCTCAACAATTAAAACCAACTGAGTTGCCATATTTGAAGTGAGCCAGCGAAAGGACAATAATAATGAGGGACAGGGACGGGAAAAAGCTCAGGGAGTAGTACTCATAATCATAATTATGGGCTTCCCTTGAACAACAATAAGAACTACATCAGAAACAGCAAAACCTTAATTGTTCTCATGTGTTTTTGTACAGGACGGGGGCGTGGCCTCTTTTATATTTTGCCTTTTCATTGTCCAACAAAAGGAAAAGCACATGCATTTAGCTTGGTCAAAAGAAAAGTTCCAGCATTTATTGTTGCTGCTCTTTTCTGTTTTCCAGCTAACATAATTATATTCTTGTTTCTCCGCTCCCATCATCATCATTATCGTTTTCAAGCCTGACCGAATTCGGTTTTAATTGTTCCTCTGTCATAACTTGCAATGATGGGAGGTGGTAGTTGGTATCTATGAAACTAATTTGGAGCTGCTTCCTTGGGTTGAGACAAATATTTTATCACAGCAATGGCCAACATCTACTCTAAACGCAAAACCAGACAATTAAAATGACCAATATTGTGAGCTGAGGAAGGCAAAAATAGATGTACAGAAAAGTACAGTGATACAATTCATTCTCATCTACTCTTTTAGCAATGAAAATTTTCTTATAAGTAAAATAATTAAATACAAAAAATAGATATATAAATTTATAAAGGCTTTATGTGAATAATTTTGTAATCTCAATACTAACAATTTTTAAATTCTCTCAACCTAATTAATTTTTAATTTTTATTAATGTTAATTCACTGTAACAACGAGGACTTTTTTTTGATTTGCCTGGTTTTATTAAGTTCGTTGGGGTTTCATTTCCTTAGACTTTTACAGTACCGGTGGTTTCAAAAATTGATAGAGATTTTGTCTCCATTTAAATTAGGTAGCTCTATCATAATGAGAGTTGAAATCAAGAACATTTTCCTTTTACTTGAAATAATATCATTATATAAATTTTCCGAAAACCAGACTTTTTACATATTCTTTACATTCAGTTATTTTATTTTCTCTACTGCATTTTCTTGACATATTTTCTCTGCTACTCTTCATATTATCATATCATTTGTTCGTACTGCATCCATTTCTCCACATGTTTATAAGCAAGTCAAGTGGGAGGCAAGTTTCCTAATTACACCAACGTCGACGCATCCTCATCTTCACTTGACATATTTTCCCCGCTTTTTGTTGTTGCTGTGGGAAACCCGTCATTGAAAAGCGAAATCTCCCACCGAGCGGGAAAAATTGAAGGGAGGGTGTGGGAGGGAAGTTTAAGGGGGTTTCCCTTCAGAAAAAGTAAAAAAAAAATATTCGTGACATTTTTTGGGCTCTTTTTGATGATGCAGCTTGTGTGTAAAACATGTTCAAACACATATATTTACATTCTAGTAGCTCTGTTCTTTTTAGAACTGCAGTGCATAAAAATCCCATATTTAGCACAAAAATGAAAGCGAAGCTTTTCAAACGCATTAAAGCATGTATGGATGTGTGCAGCTGCAAACCCAAATAGGGCTCATAAAGTGATAATTAAATAAGTTTTTTGCACAAAGCCAGGGTTCAAACTCTAATTAAAACAAAGTATGTGCGCCGAAAGCATTTATATTTTTAGCCAAAAGTTAGTGGATAATCATCTTTTTAGTTTTCATAAACATTATATGAAATATTAAGGATTAATTCTTTTGAGTTGGTTTCAAAGCGTACTAAGCTTAAGTTCAGCTAAATAGAAAAATGCAATGATTTATAATTTCCTAATTTGCCTAACTTTCAGCACTGTTTTTGGCAACAAAGGCTCATCTGGCTTTGAAATAAATTATGGCCTATTTAAAATAATTTCCCTGTAACAATTTAGTATGAAATTAAAGCACAAACAATTCCTGAAATATCGAATGGATGCCAAAAACATAGACAGTTGCACAATAGACGGGTGCTCTCTAGCACAAAGGCAGGAACATGGACCAGAGACGAGACTCCTCTGCTCATTGACCACTTAAAGACAAAGGCCGACTGCGCTGTCCGTTGTCCGATGCCCATTGTCCGTTCAGTGTCCGCCAGTTGCCAATCGCCGGTGCAACGAAGCGGCAAATGCAACACCACGACACGACAGCAGCAACAGAAGCACAGCAGCAACACGGACAGCAAGTTGCAGTTGCAACATGAACACACTTTAACCCAGGAGTCGATATCATTTCCGCCCAAATGCGTTTACAAACGTGGCACGGGCTAAAAGATGGAGCGGGTATTTTCGAGGTGAACATCAGAAGCAGACACAGCACACAAAACAAGCTGGCAAAGTTTTGCCTTCTCCACCTCATTGCTCCGACTTTTATACTCTTGGCTTCCATATTAAAGCCAGGCACACACCAAAAATTGCATTCAAAACATTTCCAAGTCAAAAACGCTGACAGACTGCAGCGCCTGGTTCTGTATTCACTGACAGGCCGCCGCCGTCTAGCCAAAAAAATGTAGTTAGCCTGCATTTGTTAGCTACACTAATAAAAAAAAAGAAATAAAACATGTTCAAAGGTAAAAGGATCTGTGAAAATAAGAGAATGCAGAAAAATAAATAAAAAGAAGAGAGAACGCTATAGTCGGGTGCCCCGACAATCAGATACCCGTTACTCAGGTAAAGGGAGTGCGAGGGAGATGGAGATAGAAACTTTGAACACGCATAACTTTTTAACGAATGGTCCGATTTGAAAAATTTCTTCTACATTTCGATAGGTATTGATAAACACAATAAAACTGCATTTTTACTTTTCCGAAATATTGAAATTTTTAAAATCGTATATAAGCGATTGTGGGCGTTAGAGGGGGCGTGGCACCTTTTTGAAACAAACTTGCGCTGCGTAGGAACTCCTAGAATCTGTATACAAAATGCCAATCTTCTAGCTTTTATAGTTTCCGAGATCTCAGCGTTCATACAGAGACAGACGGACAGACAGACAGACAGACGGACAGACGGACATGGCTAGATCGACTCGGCTAGTGATCCTGATCAAGAATATATATACTTTATGGGGTCGGAAACGCTTCCTTCTAGCTGTTACATACTTTTGCACGAATACAATATACCCTTTTACTCTACGAGTAACGGGTATAAAAAGAAATAAAACATGTTCAAATGTAAAAGGCTCTATAAAAATAAGAGAATGTAGACAAATAAATAAAAATTAAATGTAATACCATTAGAAAGAATATGTTTATCGCTCATTCAATTAAGCTGATTTAAAGCTGTTGCTTTGCAAAATATTTAAATTTACATAAGACATTTGAAATTCGTACTGGCCTACGTCTCATATTTCGAGCATATCAAATTGAGATGCCGAGATTCAAAATTGATACAACATAATATTAAAATGATCATCGTTTCATATCAATTTTTTTTTAAATGTACGTTTAACATTTTACAAATTATTTAAATTTACGTAAGGCACATTTGAAATTCGTACGTTTACATTTCGAGCATATCAAATTAGGATGCCGTAAGTCAAAATTGATACCACATTATATCAAAATGACCATCGTTTCATATCAATTTTTTTTTAGGATTTACGTTCAACATTCGCTCGAAAATGAATGTTAATTTTTGATCAGTGCATTGCCTGTCCACAAAGTGCAGACCACATAAACAAGCCAACCTAGAGCAGTCGTCATTGCAGTCACTCACTCAGTCAATCAACGAGTCATTCCGTTTGCCAAACGGCCGTCCCTGCCGCAGGTCGATCCCCCCTTCAGCCACCACAAACACAGGCGCCTGTCAAGTTGTCGTCTGGTGCCTGTGAAATTAGCGGCTGCTTGCAATTATGGCCTAAATGCGATGAGAACACCGTTAGACAGAAGGGGGCCGAGAAAGTCTTTCAAAGCTCCACCCAAACCAACCACCCAACCGCCCCCAATTTTCCTCTCTTTTCTCACTGAAAACTTTTACCAACGGCACTTGAATGCAGTGGCAGTGGCAGTAGTAGTGGCAAGAACAACAATTTTCGGGGCAATTCTTTACTCCCGAGCTAATTTTTGTTGTTAGCCATATCCGTTGGCAGCAAACTGGGCTAATTGGCCTCCGCCAGAGTTTGTATGGATTTTTAATTGAAAATCAATAGAAGAGCGAGCGCAGCCCCAAAACGGTGGATGCTCTGGCTCAGGATAGCACAGCTGGTGCTCCGAAAACTCCAGCACACATAATCTATTGCCCAATTTTGGCATACAAAACGGTTTAAACGGCTTTAAGGATTCTCTACTGCTGCAAGAGGAGAGAACACTGGAAAAAGGTTAGGGAATGAAATAGATAATATTAACACAGTAAATGTGATTTATTTGTGGTCGATCAGCAATATAAAATTAGTTATAAAAATGTAAAAGCTTATAACGAAAATATAATCTATTTAAACTTAAAATATTTATCATATTAATATACAATGCTTTCCACAGATATTTATAAATGCATAATTTTGTTAGAATTATAGAATGAATAATATATAATTAATTTAACATGTTTAAGTATATGTTTTTTAAAATTTAATATTGAAATTAACTTAAAATTAGCTACATTTTTCAGTTACCAAAAAAATACATTTTATTCTCATAATCAGGTTATTTTATGAAACAAATTTAACAAATTCATCAGTTCGTATTTAAAGAACTTCATCTATGAGGACCTACTGTTGATTGTTTGGAGAGTGAAGGCAAAAAAGCTAGTGAGGAAGATAGAAACATTGCTTACAGCAATTTCGCAACACTTTGGCAAGTCAAAGAATGTTTTTAATTAAATCAAAAAAGCAAACCTGGCTTCTCCTCTACTCCTGCCCTAGGTTCTGCACGTATGGGCAAACTTTTCGTTTCGGGGAAAAATTCATTAAAAATTTAATTTTCGCTCAACAAGTAAAAAAAAAAGTGGAAAGCCAAAAAAAATGGCCGTGGAAAGAGATAGTGGAAAATGGGAACTCAAACCTGACCCCAAAAGGTGGAAGAAGAGATAGTAAAGAATGCACTTTGCTAATAAGTTTCGGCGCTTTTCGAATATCAGATGACGCGAGTGGAGGAAAGCGGAAAAGTGGAAATGCAGAGAGCGAGCTGAAAGTTTGCACCGCGTGACAGGGGAAAAATATTTTTCAACTGTTTGAAAAAAAGAGTTAAGGGAAGAACATTTTAGAGAGGTATTTTAGCCACCTCAACCCTTTCTTTTACCTCACTTTTTCCACAAGTTTTCGCCATTTCTGTGTCAATGTATGCCAAGAGGAGTACCTCCCCCCTCCTTTTTTCCAACACCCCCCGTTTACACTAAAGTGAAGCCTCGCTGCACAGCAAAGTGTTTGATGTTGTTGCTGTCGCTGCTCTTCTCTTGCTGCTGTTGTTGTTGTTGTTGTTTGGTGCGCAACGAGGCATGCATATGGTTTACATTAGGCTAAGTAGCACATACACACACGATATTACCGACCCCCACCCGAAACACACACACTTGCACCCACAATGCCCCCAAACACACACAAACTCTCGAGAACAGAGCAAACTCACTTGGCGCCTACCTGGAAACCAAAAGTCCAATTACAGTGGAACAAATATTAAAGAAATATTTATATGTCTGTGAAAAAAAAAGCGAACATAAAATGCTGAAAGCTTAAGCATTTATTATGTTTTGAAAAACGAAGAAAATTACTTTTTTATTTCATAATTATAGATTATACTTTTAGCAAACAAATTTTTACATATAGAAATATTTTGGAAATATTTCAAAAGACGTATGTCATTTATATTTTTTTCATATCAGTATTGTGAATATTAAAATTTCTTGAAATCCAACAATTACACATTTCAACTCAATGAAAATTGTAGTTATCGAGTAATCTTTAAAAAATAAGAAGAAAAATTCAATGAAAATTCTACTTATCTAATAAGAAAAATCTTTCTTCCTTTAGCATTTTAAAATATTGGTAATCTATTGTTTTAATCCACATCCTTCTTATTAGCTCCGCCCATTGTCGCCACTGTGGCACAGTAGCGTCGAAATGGTTTCGCCCAGCGCCGAGTGTTTGTATTTTGGCATAAACGCGCCCTGATAAGCTAAAAGGCTAAGGGCTGCCAGCGCCGCCACATGTGGCTCAAGGGTTAAACCAAAGGGCGATGCAGCACAGCAGCCTCAGATATCTAAAAACTCTACGGAAAATTTAGCAAAAAATGTGGCAAGAAGGGGAATTCAAAGTTGATAAGCGACCAGTTTTCCGGGCTCACTTAACATATTTTTTGAGGGGAAAGGAGCAGCGGCGCTGTGGATTGTCTATAAAAATGTATGTGTCTAACAGGGGCAAAATGCCGCAGCTCTCGGTTTAATGGTGTGAATTATATTAAGCGACCTGCACACGCACATGCTGGAAAAACCAGCTGCTCATGTATGTGAGGGGGTGGTAACCCTATGGGGTTGCCGCTGATTTGTTTTTATCACAGCTCCCCGGAGGCATCAATTATGCGCCGATGTCAGAGCGGGAAACTCCCTTTCGGTGGTGGAAGTATTTAATGGAAGGAAAGCCCACAATTGGGGTTGTGGGGTTGCTTAAAGTGGTGGCCTTTCCACCAAGTAAATCCTAAAACTTAAAATAAAAATGGCAAGCGCACAAAAGAATTTTTTTTTCCTTTTTCAAAAATAACAAGCAAGGACGAGGAAGTCAAATAGGTTTTGGCATTACAATTGAACCCCTAGATAAGAATCTTATCGAAATCAGTTTTTGGATTCTTTATGCTTCACAAAAAGCTTAGTGTCGGAATACAATGAATGAAATACACCCAAAAAAATCGATATGAAACGTAGATCGATTTTACATTATTTAAGATCAATTTTAGTTTGATATGTGGCCAGGTAAATTTGACCTGGTCGAAAAGAGTATTTCATGTAAAAACGATATGGGTTTTGCATGACCTGAAATTTACATGGCAATATCGATTTTACGGGAACATGCTCTTTTTTTTGTGTGTAGATGAAAATGTTGTCGAGAAAATAATCAAATTAAAAAAAATAAATGTATCCTTAAAATGGATTAAAAATCTAAAAATGCTCAACATCTTTTGAAATCTAAAACTTAAAATTGAGCCCCAAACTCTATAAAAATATAATAACCTTTTTCCCAAGTGCCCCTCACAATATGCGCTTTATATGCCACATATAACTCCGAATTATAACCAAAAATGTAAATGTCAACAATTGCCAAGTAATGCTTTCCTTTCAAGTTTATCCCTTAATCCTCTCACCCCCTCGATGGAAATTTTGCCGCCACCGCAGACGCACATAAAAACGATTTCGCGCATTCAAAAGCACAAGGATGGAGTGCACATAAAACGTAAAATATAGCAGAAAACCGCTTTTAATTCTTTTTTAAGCAAACAAATAAAATTATGCTGGAAGAGGGGAGCATAAACACGGCAAATAAATATGTCGAAGGAATGAAGAGGGGGCTCTGTTTTTCCCCGGGGTGCCTTCAACGCGGCCATTATGACGAGCAGAAAATTTACTCTCAAAAAAAAGAAAGAAAACACATTTCACATTTCGTTTCGGAAAAGTCTAAGGAACAGGGAAAATTTTTGTCTGAGACTGACTGAAAGGCAGGGCTGATTCGAGGATTTCGTTTTTTTTTTTTGTGTTTAATGAGCTAAGCGGAAGGAAGTCAGTCAGCGACGTCGAAGTTGACGTTTGTAATATAAAATAAATATATAAAAAAAACGTCACAGCGAAGATTTTAAGGACAGGCCCCTTTTTCTGAAGGCACACAACAAAAGGGGAGGGAGAAAAAGCGGCAAAGTCGCAAGGAAAAGTTGAAAATTAAGGCGCTACTGTCACTTTCACTTTTCATTGCTTACCGAAGAATTTTCCCGGATTTATTCGTCATTTGCTTGACGAATTAAGAGGGGCTTTTAGAACATTTAATTTCTATAAGGCAACTTTTTGAGAGGCACATTAAGAGTGACAATAAAAAGGCACTAATTTGTGGGTATATTTTGTTTGAATTTATCGTAAGGAATGGATTTTTTAAAGTAAATAAATAAATACATATTTTAGACTACCCAAATTTAAATCGTGAAATATCTATTTAAATTTTATGTTTATTATTCAGTTATATCTTTTTACTGCCTGGTTGAAAGCCAACCCTAAAGCCAAAGGCAAAAGTATCACCTCACAAAACCCTAAAATATTTTTATCCCCCGGGCCAAAATCCGAAAGACTTAAAACCATTTAACCCACCTCAAAACCTTAACCAGAAATGGAGCCACTTCATCCCACTAAGCTCCGCCACTTACTCAGACCCGCCGACTTAGTTTTCCCAATGTAAAACATTCGCTAAACATGGGCAAGTCACTAAAGAATAAGCGGGAGCGAGATAAAAACAAGGTAATAAAACACCGCCGTTTAGATATTTGACTTAGATTTTCAATAAAATACTGTGCCAATCTACGCAGCCAAATGCCTGCGACAGCAACAGCCAGCCAAATCCTTTGCATAAGCCAGGACAATCTAATTTTATGGCCAACGGAGGAAGAGCAGCAGCAGCGAGGTTGCGAAAAACTGAGGAAATGCGGGCCAAATAAATTGCCTCAGTTGAAATGTAAGCCCGGACTTCATTCCCATCCAGCCTTCCCATTTGAATCGCGTGTAATGCGCTCAATCAAAAGTCAAATGTCTAAAAATATTATGAAAAGCCCTTTTGCCTGTTAGCCAGGCCCAAAACAGAACAGACCGGACCAGGACTCGTCCAACGTTGCTAGGACGCAGCTCTCCGGGATAGACTCGGCAAGAATTCCCCAAGGGGTTGTATTCACCGCTGCCGGATTCGGTAACTTGTGATGGTACAGTGGTAGAATTCGGAAAATATTTCGCGATTAAGAAAAATTTAGAAATATCTGATTTAAATAAGTGCAATTAATAGCGATTTAATTATTTCATTAAATCTTTTTTTAAAGATATTTAAACACACTTTATTTCCAAATGACTTTCTCGCTTGGTTTTTAATAGTAGCAACATTTATTACAAAACTGCATGAATTTTAAGTCCCTTATAAAGGTTTCTAAAAGTATGGAATTTAAAAAGAGCGAATTTATAAGACTTTCGTACTCAAAATATATTGTTGCATACTTTTTGACATCTTTTCAAATGATTTCAAAATCCTTTTTAAAATGATTCGAAAAACTCTAGAGAAAACCCACCGATACGACGGTTCAATTAAATGGGTTACAAAGGTGTTTTTAAATAAAGCTATGCTCTGAATTTTTTCTCTCCTTGAGTTAAAAAAAACTAACCTCTCATTGCCTGCTTCTAGAAACATAGATTTTCCCTAGACAATTTTTTTCGTTTCTTTAATTTGATTACATTTTATTTAGAAATTCCAGATATTAGCCCACTGTGCTCTGCACTTGCCTGCTTAGGATTCATTTATGCTGGCTGGCCCCGGGTTCGATTTTGGTCCGTTTCTGTTGTTTGTGCTTGACTCCTGCCTGCTTATCGTTTTCTGGCTCCCTTCTCCCCCAACTTGGCTAGAATCGGTTTCGATTTCTTTTCATTTATACACTTTCCTGAATTCAGTTTTTCCCTCTCCCCAAAATCGAATCTATCTGGAAATCGTCTTTGCTTGTTATGCTTTATTTAGTTTCTTTTTTCTTAGCTTTTTTCGTATTATTGGCTCCATTTGCTTTTGGCCTGTGTTTGTTTATGCTTCATTTTGATTTTCTCAGCTCAAATTGTATTTGTTGTTTCTATTTCCGTGGGTGGGTGGAAGGTCCTCCCCTTAGTTTACACAGAGCCACTACCGTTTTTATTTACCCCTTTTTAGTTGCCCGTTTTAGCCTCTTTTTCTGCTCTAGTCTCGTCGTTTCGTTTGTTTTGTTAGTTGAGTCGTCCTCGGCAAGTTTATTTGTATTTCGGTTTATAAAACCCCAGCTCGGTGGCTTGTTTGCCCTTTTTTGTTGGCCCGGCCAATGGCAAATGACTGGCCGCCTGCCTTTCTTCCTTCCTTAAGTTGGCCTCCTTCTCAATGTCTAAATTTATGTGCAGCCGCAATTTATTTAAATTTATGTGGCTTTTGTCAAATTGATTTCAACGCTAAAATGGGTTGACAAGGTAAAATGTTCAGGCCACAAAGGGCGTTGGCTATGCGATTTTTCAAGAGCCCTGATTGAGTTAGCATTGCCAAATGGCTGAGCGGATAAGGTGGAGCCGGGTAATCAGTGGTGCAAGTGGATCGGATTACAAGCTAAATAAATGATTGCGTTTTGATAGAGGAAGTTTCGAAGGTCAATATGATAAAATAGTTAAGATAACTTCATATGGGTGATGTCTAAAATCATGAAAAATTTATTTTAGATCGTTGGAAAGTGTAGAAACTACAGATTATGATATCCAGTGATGGTACAGAAATTCTGAATTAGTTTTTTAACAAATTCCAGGCCTTGTTATTGCCATCGATTCTTGAATAACCTGCCCTGAACGATATTATATAGATTTTATGACAAGCCAAAGGGCAGGAATATATGCAGCTATGGAACCTCCATAAAGATGGCAAACTAGAGGCATGAAAAGCGGCTCATCCAACGGGCGAAAAAAAAAAGGTTTCATATCAAAATGGCAATAAATAACAAACAATGCTGTCTGCAATTTTCCACTTTATAAAAGAAAAGCCATAAACAAAAGGGGCCTGATGGAAGGGGAAGGACAAAACGAGCCCGAAAATTACCATGGATGTTCCTTGTTGCTCCTTTTTTTCCAGGCAGTGGAAGCTCCCTTGTTTTTGTTATTCCAACTCATAAATGCAAGGATAAGAGTTAAAAAAGGAGTGGGAGGAGCAGGAAATGACTGACAGTTGTAGAGGCCTCGTTGTTGGGTTGAAAAAGAGGGGTCAGCGGAGGTCTGAAGGGGTCTGAACTTGTAGCATATTTTTGCCTCGCAATTAATTAATCTCCAAGGTAATAACGAACAACAGACTGGATCACAGGGTAGCAATTGTTGGCGCTTCTGTTTTTATTGTTTTCGTATGGTGTTTCCAGTGTGCACTGGTATTTATTTATTGTTCATTTTCGGCTTTAAATTGGGAAATTTGGGAATTTGAACATTAAAATTTGAGTGCATCTTAACTATATATTGCAAATTTGATAACTTTTAAAGAATTACAATAGTTTAAGCTATAGCTTGAAAATGATCGATATTTTCGATATTTTTACAATATCGATACGATATTTTAAAGGGAAAACTTCTTTTAAATATCAAGAAATAGCAAATATGGCATAATTAATAACTTTTTAAGAATTATTGTAGTTTGAACTATAGCTTGAAAATGATCGATATTTTCGATATTTTTCAAGGGAAAACTTCTTTTAAATATCAAGAAATAGTAAACTGTAGATATGTTGCATAATTGATAACTTTTAAAGAATTATTGTAGTTTGAACTATAGCTTGAAAATGATCGATATTTTCGATATTTTTCAATATCGATACGATATTTTCAAGGGAAAACTCCTTTTAAATAGATATTCTTTCAAGCTCTAGTAGTTTAAACCGTTAAAAATATAAAAAAAAAATACAAAATTTATAATAATAGATATGGAACGTATCCCTTTGTTTATTTCTCTGTATCAATACAGGGGTTTGTTTGTCTGCAACTCATTTTGGGTCCGTCATGTGTTTGCCATTTTGTGCATTGCTGCTGACGTGCCGTTTTAATTTATGAAAATGTTTTTGCACAAATGAAAGTGGAGTCACCACCATCAATGTCATGGACTGGAAATGAAAAGAGGCGGGCCAGGGATTAAGAGTGTGTGTGGCCATTGGAGCTTGAATAATGTTGAGCTCTATTTGACATTCAACTAAGCTTTGTGTTAAGCCTTTTATTAGGGATTAAAAAGTCTCCTATTGTAGTTTAAAGAAGTTCAAACATATTGTACATTATTGTCCTGGTCATATTGTAAGCTTTAGTCGATTTAATAACAGGTATCAAAAATATAACATCTATTTTATATATTATATTATTTTTTACAACTTCCATTTGCTTAGCGCTTTGCCCTCAAAAACCCGAAAATTGCATACTGAACAAAGCAAAACCGCAACATAAATAAAAGCGAAAACAAATAAATGCTTACAAAGTGCCGAAAATCCACCAACAAAACCCAAAACCATCCATAAGAAACTACTGTGGAAATGTGCATAGATGATAGAGAAGGGTGGTGGGGGAACTGGGTCTAGGAAAAAACCAGCAAAGTTCATTTCCACACCAAAATCAATGAACCAACAGATGCAGGCAAAGGAATAGGGAAAAGTGAGGGAAATGCACAAGGAAAAATATTTAAAAATAATAAAAAATAAGTCTAAGATGTGCTTAATTTAACTATGGGATTAATTAAAAGGTAAATAATTCAAACCTCACTAAATTTGCTTTTTGGTACACAGAGAAATTTATGCGACGATTAAAGTGTCATTTTCTTGTAAAAACGTTTTAAAAATAAAAATAAAACGATTTAAAAATCCCAAGTAAAATAAAATTAGTATAAAGCGCTTTAAAATGTTTTACCCCTGATTTTGCACCTAAAACTTTTGATAATTTTCTTTGTGTACAACATTAGGAACAAGTTTTTCTCAGTGTAGACTCAGACGGGCCACAGCTTGTGTGGGTCGAGTGGAAGTGAGATAAGAAATGGGGATTTTGAGTCGGTGGAGAAGGTTATGCAGGGGAAAAGCGAGCGCAGCTTTCCAGCTTTTGTTTTTCCACTGAAGCAGTCGAAGACCGCACAAACGCAGTTACACAAACACCACACACGCACACACACTCTCTTAAAAAACGCACACACTTACAAACACAGAGCAAACACCAAAAAATGGTGAAAGGAGAGCCCGAAACTAACCGCAATTTTCGAGGCGCTTGCATGCGATAGAAATAGAAAATCCCAACGAATAAAAAAAAGGACGTAAATAAAACGTATCGAAATGTTTAATACCTTAACACTATTTAAAAATTGATTAAAGTTATAAATATTTTGGGAAATAATCTTAAATTTAAAATCACACAAAAAGGAAAACAAGTAAACAACTTATGTATGTAGTTAACTCATTTAAAGCGAATGTTTTATTTTAATATTAAATGGTTTTGAAAAATATATAATGGACATATAGACGTCGTGTTTTATATTGTTTTATATAAAGGATACAAATATTTGTATATCCCCACAAAAATATAGCATACCAAGCGGCGCCATTTTTTTAATGCCTTCTGCACCAGCAGACTCCTTTCACTTTTCACTTTTTTTCGCCCACCCATATTTTTTATTGCTTTATATTTTATTTTATTTGGGGTCACATCCATTCCCTTTTTTATTTGCTGACCAAAGAGAAACCACAAAATAAAATAAACCGAAAATCAACATTTGGAGCATTTTCATTTACTAATTTTTTTTTTGTTGCAAGGACCTTTAGTTATTGATTTGGAGGGTTCATTGATATGTGTGTTCCAAGGAAAACTTTTCAGACGAAGGCTCTTGCCCACTCTCCCTTTTCGAGTGTGTGATTAATACATTTGGTCAGGCATTAAAAACACGGGGCAACCAACTCAACTCAAACCGAACTCTGTTTTATTTGACTTAACCACTTCAGAGGGCCAGGCCATGTGCCGTGTGTTTTTGCCGCTCGTGCTCCCCTTTTTTTCGAATTATTTTTATTTGCCCCGACTTTAAGGACTCTTGAGTAATGATGGCCAGACCAAAAGTGAACTGAATCCATGGCGGGGACTCCGCAAATTTTCGGCAGCCAGAGGTCGAAAGGGAGAAAAGGAAAAGTGCTGACATGTTATTTGTGCAGTTAACGAGCTGAGTTATTTTCCAGGGAACAAACCGCACTTGAATACAATAAAGTAAAGAGAATAAAACCAACAACAGAAATCGAGTGAAAATATAATAAAAAGGGCCGAGGCCGAGCGACCAAACCAGCTATTTCCCGATGCTATTTTACCCTCTACAAATTTTGGTTACTGCCTAACAAATTACATAAAATTTATTTTGCTGGTTGAAAGTTTGCTATTTGTTTATTTGATTGCCGCTCATTAAAATTGGAAATGTAATATTTATGCAATGGCCCCGCAAACTGCACCCTCTAAATTATATTTTGTAAATCAAATTGTTGGCTAACAATTTTGCAATAAATATTGATTTTCATATAGTGTGTCCATTTGTGAAAGGGAGAGTAGTGATTTTTAAGTTGGTAAATATAAAATATGGTAAATAAATATTAATAAAATCGAATGAATATATTCTCTACGTTTTAAAACCAGAAACTGAAAATAATCATTATTAAATAAGTCAAATAATCATTATTAAAGGTTTTTTATCAGTTAAATTAAAAGGTTGTTATATAAAAAAAACCAAAGTTTCTCATAGATTTAAATTCTAACAAATTTCTCAAAAACTTCCCCCATTTTCGTGTAACTGAAAAAAAATTTAATGCATTCTTAAATATTTGCCCAGATTCCTCGCCCTCCTCCTTTAACTGAACACATTACTTATGTATGTAATTTATATGCAACTTTCTATTTTTATTTAAATAACATATTTTCAAAAAAGTGAGCAGATGCAAGTCAGCTCTCAAGCCAACTGACACACCCGCACATATTTAACATATTTTTTGCAAATAAAATTTTCATAAAACAATAAAGGTGAAAAGTATGCAGACACACATGACTAATGCAAATGCATGTATGTTCAACTTGGCTCGAATTGCAACTATGCAAATGGCAAACATAGAACATCTGACGCTTTCTGTTTTCCTCACAAACATATATTCTTTTGCAAACACTAACCAAATTTAGGGATTCCTAATAGTTTAAATGAATTATTATATAAAATAATTGCTTTTCTAAATTAATTAATTAGAAAAATTCATTTTTAAAAATATTTTGTAGCTAAAATAATTATTTTTAAAATCTTTACATACACTTCTTTTCTTGCAGTGTCTAGAAAAATGCATACACTGCCCCTGTCTGTTGGATTTCGATTTCACTAGAACAAAACCCAACAAAAAGTCGCGGGAGCTGAGCTTACTCACTGGGTTATCCTTGAATGTCCCTCAGCAGCTAAATTAGCTTTTCCTGGGTCACACACACCCACAAATGAAGAAAAGTTGGGTGTGTTTTTGGAGGTGGCGGTTGCTGGATAAACAAACAGCAGCCAGAGCAAAAGCAAAAAGCACCAGCAACAATTGAAATGATACAAACACAGAGAACGCTGCAAAGTGAAATGCAATGCAGGCTTGGGTTATAAATAGACTGGAGGGGGTGTTGGAAAAGTGGGAGGGAAAAATGTAGGAAAAATGATTGTAGGTGCATTTTTTTTTTGATAATGCCCAGAATAAAAAGCAGCGCAGCATTCTTTTCAATTGCTTTTGTTGGCTGCTGTACACGTGGATAGAAAAGCGTTGCAGGAAAAATCGGAAAAGGGAAACGGAATACTTGAGAAAATTGAAGAAAATGACCTTCAGATTAAACGTGTAAATTTGCTACTTAGTGGAACCAAAATCTTTATAAAGCTTCGAACCTAAAATTAAATTTTGTATGTAAATACTGACAGAAGCTTAAAAGCAAATTATAAAAATAACAATAATATCTATGAGCTATTAAAGGAATGTGGAAAAAAGTTATTATTTTAAATTTAAAAATATTTGTATATTTTTTGTGTTTATTTATACCTATCATAATGTAGAAGAAAGTTTTCAAATCGGACCATTCCTAAAAAAGTTATGACCAGATAATGGATTTCAAGCAGTGCAAGCAGTCACTTTGCTGCATGCATATCTTCATCTCCCTCGCACTTCCTTTAGCTGAGTAACGGGTATCTGATAGTCAAGTACTCGACTAAAGCGTTCTCTCTTGTTCAATTTAGCTTTGGCTTAAACGCAATATATGCCATGTTAGATTTAACAAAATTATCTATGAGCTATTAAAGGAATTTCAAAAAAAGTTTTAGATTTATAATATTTTTCAATTTAATTATGGCTTTAAACGCAATTGTATGTCATTCTAGATCCAAAATGTGAAATGAATTTTTAGAAAACATTTTCTTTTAGAATTTTCCTTGTTTCTTTCGTGATTTTCCTTTGGCTCACGCATTCCATTGTCGCTTTACCTTTAGCCACACAAAGGCTGTGCTGCTTTCTCAGAGTCCTCTTTCTAGAGCTCCTCAAAACATCCTTGTACTCACATGTGCTGGCATTATTTGCTTACGTGTCCAAAGCTCATCTCATCCAACCACCCACTCATGGCCACTTTAATAAATGAAAAACCTCTCTCAGAGTTTTGTTTTCCTCCTCTATTTGTTTACCGCTGCTGCCGGTTTTGTTACAACATTTGTGTTCTGTTTATTATGGTTTTTCGTTTGTTTTGTCACCCATTAGAACAGAGTCATTTCACTTTCAGCCGAGAATTTCCCCGTTGGGGATGAATACGCTCGTAATAATTGTATGTGGGCCCTGATGACGATTTAAATTATCATCTGTCCCATCTGAAGCACCACCCACCTCCCACCGCCCAGCTAATTGAATGTCACATGCAAATGCAACATTACATTTACCCCGAGCTAATTGCATTGCAACACGCGCTTTAAAGTCAATGAACGATTTGGTATTTCGCTATTTTACTTAGCCACAATTGCAGGCACGCAAATGTCAAAGCTTTTTAAAATAGCCATAAAATGCCTAGAGCAAGGGGAGACCACGAAAATAGCAGCAAAAGTTGTAAATTGCCAAGGCAGTAAACATAAAATGTCATACTCAGTGGGCTATAAAAAATTTACGCAATGTTTGCCTTTCTCTGAAAGAAATTAGAGACGGGAGTATGAAAAAGAAAAAGCGTTTGAGCTAAAAGAAAAGTACAACAATTTTTATTCTATGGAAGGTTCAGATTTAGATAAAGTAAAATATAAATTTTAAGCTTCTTTAATAAAAATTATCATATGTTAAAAATTAGAATCAGAATAACGATAATAAAATTTGTAATACTGTGGAGAATACTTTTATATAAATATTAAAAAAATATATATATATATTCCATGGAAGATTTAAATTTAGATAAAGTAAAATATAATAAAATATATATTCTTCAATAAATAATATTAGACATTTTAAAATAAAATCCTAATTACGATAATAAATTATGTATTACTATGGAGATAATTTTTTTTTCATAAGTATTTAATATCTAAAAAATATATAAGAAAATAAAAAAACTTGTATTCTATGAAAGATTTAAATTTAAATTTAGATTAAGTTAAATATAAAGTAAAAGCTTCTTTAATAAAATCATAATTTCGATAATAAATACTATAATACTTTGGAGAAAACTTTTCCATAAATATTTAAAATCTAAAAAGTATTCCAAAACAAGAGAGAACGCTATAGTCGGGTTGGTGTCCCGACTATCTAATACCCGTCACTCAGCTAAAGGGAGTGCGAACGCTGTACTCGGGTTGGTGTCCCGACTATCTATTGGGGCTAAAGGGAGTGCGAGGGAGATAGATATATAAACAATTTTGATTGCGTATAACTTTTTAATGAATGGTCCGATTTGAAAAATGTCTTCTACACTCATAGAAATTTTTACCTAAATACTAGAAAAGTCGCCCTAAAACCGAGATCGCCCTAAAACTACGAAAAATTTTCTTATTATACGGGTGGCTAGCCCTAAATATACGAAAAATCGCCATGAAAAATAATTTTTAGGGTTAGTTTTTTCAAAAAGGCAAATTTGCCCTATTTTTTAGGGCGAATTTTTATGAGTCGAATCCAAAAGTAATTCCTTCTTTTTAGGGCGAAATCGCCCTAAAACGTAGAACAAAATAGCACCAGAAATTGCCCTAAAAACTACCAAAATTCAAACGAAAATTTTAAGACGCAATAAACGGATACATACATGTAAAACATGTTATGTACATGTGTGTGTAGTTGACAGGTCAGAGCAAGTGAGTTAGAATGGGTAGCCCAGCGGTCTAAGCACTCGCACTTTCAGCTTTTCTGTTTGAAAACACAGGTCGTGGGTTCGATTCCTGTGTGAGTCAACACTTTTTTTTTTTTATTACTGATTAAGTTTTTTCGTCCACATGTTAAATTTAAAGTGGTCTTAAAACCCTTTATACATATGGAAATTATGAGTTTAAAGACTAATTTATGTTAAGCATGCGAAGAAACGGCCCTAAGTATCCCGGCCATCAACAAAAAAATACAAGTTTTTGTATGCATAACATAGACCGCAAGAAAATAAGATGTGTACAGTGTTTGTACGTTGCTTAACGCGATGGGACTGTGGTGCAGCGCTAGAGCGTTAGACTCCAACTCGAGAGGCCGTGGGTTCGATCCCTCGTAGTGACCTAATGTTTTTCTCAAGTAAGTTGTTTTTTCTCCTTATATATATCTCCTTAATTCGATTACAAAGATGATTTTTCAGTTATAACCGGCGGTTATACAAGTCTGCTGCCTCCTGCCCCCAACGGCATCGTTCTATATAGCGACAATTCAACAAATAAATTATCTCAAACGATGTCCGTGTTTGTGTATGTGTTGAGTCCAGTTCCCAGGAAATATCAACCCGACCCCCCTCCCCCACACCACCGAAAAACTAATAGGTTTTTTTGCTTTTATTTGGTTATATTTTTAGGGCGATTCGCCTTTAAAAATAGAAAAAAAACCCTAAATATAAGAAAGAACACCCTAGATTTACGAAAAACTGCCTTTAGTTTAAAGGTCTCATTTCTTATTTTTAGGGCAATTACCTTTGAAAATAGAAAAATCGCCCTAGATCTACGAAAAATCGCCCTAAATGTATGACTAATTCACCCGTATTTTTAGGGTAATTTGCCCTTATTTTGTTGCCTAGTCGCCATTGACCCCCGTTTTAGGGCGATTTTCCTTGTTTTTAGGGCGATTTTACCGGAAAATTTCTATGAGTGTACATTTCGATAGGTATTAATAAACACTATAAAATGGCGTTTATATATTTTTAAAATCTTAAAAGATGTGGCCTCCAGACACATTTGAAAATCGTTTATGGCGATTGTGGGCGTTAGGGGGGGCGTGGCACCTCGATGAAACAAACTTGCGCTGCGTAGGAAGCCCAAGAATATGTGTGTGAAATCTCAACCTTCTAGCTTTTATAGTTTCCGAGATCTCAGCGTTCATACAGACAGACAGACGGACAGACGGACAGACGGACAGACGGACAGACGGACAGACGGACAGACGGACAGACAGACAGACGGACAGACAGACGGACAGACGGACATGGCTAGATCGACTCGGCTAGTGATCCTGATCAAGAATATATATACTTTATGGGGTCGGAAACGCTTCCTTCTCCCTGTTACATACTTTTGCACGAATACAATATACCCTTTTACTCTACGAGTAACGGGTATAAATATTGGCTGTGTCCCACCGCTACGCTGAACCAAAAAATCCCAATTTTCGTTTATGAATAAATTCCTAGAGCGATTTTAGCTATAGGTGGTAACTGTCAGAATGGCGCCCCCCTTAGGCGCCAACTATTTGCATGTGTGATAAGCCCAGACAGTTCGGGATGGGAAAAGTGGGGCCCAAACAAATAACGAGGGAACCCTTTACAGGGCCACAAATCAAAGGCAGCAACATGAAAACAATATGTCAAATGATATTACACATTAAATTAGTTAAGACCAAACAAATGTGAATAATAAAGCCGGCTGTCGTGTGTCTGCGGGGGTGTAAAGACGTTGGGTGGTTTCGTGTCAAGCATGTGCTCGGAAAACTCGATTTTCCTTACACTTGAGCACATTTTCGTTTGGCCAAAAATTACAAATGTTTTTATTATTTTTGGTTTGTTTTTCGGATTCGCGCTGCATGCACATTGCTCGGAGGCGTTGCTACGGTGCGTGTTTTGGGGTTTCCTGATTTCCTGGCGTGTTTACACCGAGTATACAAAACAACATGACAGTACAGAAACGGGAAAAAATCGAGATGAAAAGGGCGAAGAATAACCCAGCTCTCTGGTTAATTCGATTAAATAAACATTTCTCGCTATACAAATTTAAATCCTTAAAATGGGCAGACAATAATCCTGTTCTTTAAAGAATATTTAAATTTAATTTTAAATCCAATTGAATTTAAATACCCAACCACCATCACTTGCCAACTTGACTTTCAGTGTTTGCTTATGCATTAACCCGAATAAATGACGATTTTAATGGATTTTCGATGTATGAGGTAGACCACCGATGGTGAATGCATTTCCATTTCTATAATTATATGACTTCTTGCCGATTTCTGCTAATGAATTAAGTTGGATTTTAAAAAGCATTCTTGCCGTGCACGCAAACATGCAATGCAGGGTGAACCTAGCGGGGTAAAAATAGTAAGCAAGTTGACCACAATTTCTGTTATTTATAATAGGAAGAAGTCATAAAAAGTCAAAATTATGATTTATGATTTAATGCAGCAGTGTAAACAAGCTTATAGACAATGATTGATTTTTGCAAAAAGTTGGGTTTTGACTAGATCTTGAAAATTATCGATACTTTCGATATTTTGACAATGACGATTCGATAATATCGATGTTTTAAGGGAAAGCACAAATTTATATTGAGAAATACCAAACTGTCGATATTTTTTCAAGCTCTAGTTTTGACACTAGTTTCAGGACTTATGGTTTAGTAAGCTTTAAGGTTAGGAGTGTTTACTTTTTTCTAAAAAATGTACAAGTGTATCATGATATAACATATTTAACATATTTCAGGCAAAGATTAGTTACAAAAAATATAAATTAGTGAACACAAAAGGTCTTGAACAGGTATGTTATACATATGATTAGTTAAATAATATGATTACCATGTAAATTAGTAAAAATAATAAAATGAAAATAATGCTAGCACTTGGTTAGGGATTAGTGTGAGTTGATTTTGGATGCCGGAATGGATCGGATATGTCGTCACTCGCACACTCACCTATCCCTCAGGCAAATTTTGAACTCCGGCTGCGAATCGTAGTCGCTGTTATCGATAAAGCTGCTGCGATCCCTGTCCCGCTCTCGCTCCCTTTCTCGTTCTCGTTCCCTCTCCCTTTCCCGCTGGTACTCCTGCATATTGGCCAACTGTTTGTGGAACAGCTCCTGCTGCGACTGAAGGAGATCATGGTGATCCTGCAGAGCGGCCAGCTGGGAGAGTTGCTGCTGGTAGGAGGACGACTGTTGCTGTTGCGGGGGCGACGTGGGTCTGGGCCTTTGGTAGGGATGGTGGTGGTGCTGGTGCTGGTGGTGATTCTGATGCTGATTGTGGTGGGGCGGCGGCTGATGGTGGTGCAGATGACGCTGCAGCTGATGGTGGTGATGCTGCAGACTGTGGCTGCTCTTCAGCTGCGTCAGCTTGGCATCCACCTCGGCCAGGCCGAACTCCAGTTCCGCCTGGGCCTGTTGCTCGTAGGCCTGTTGGGCCTGCTGCAATCGCTCCCGTTCGCTGCGCGGCGAATTGGCCAACTGTTCCGCCGGTGGTTCGATCTCGACCGCCGAGTAATCATAGTCCAGTCGATGGTGATGATGCAGCGACTGTGTATTCTTGCTGTCCGCCGTCACCGCCCCCGTTCCGGGCGTGGCAGTGGCTATCTTGCCGGCCAGCGCGTCCAGCGAGCTGAGCATCTTGGTTGGAGGGGCCGTCGCCTTTGATTGATCAAATTGGGCTATAATCAATCGGATGGCAGTTGCTGGGTTTTCTGCTGACATGCAGTCCGAGTCCACGACCTTTTATCCTTTGCTCCAGAGCTTGATGCCTCTTCTTGGTCTTGGATTCTTTTTATGATTTTTTTAAAATTTTTTTTATGCTTTTCAACTATTGACTATTAATTTGCCTGAAGGAGAAGTTGGGAGTCAAATTGCAATGGATTAGTAAAGTTGTATGAATATTTATTAGTTAAGGTAGATAAATGAGTGGATGCGACCTTGAGACATACATAAATCGGGCATGCAATATAGCCCCTGTTTATTTTGTAGCTTAGGTCAGCTACATTTCACTTAAGCTCACAAACTTGAGAATAAAGAACCAGTTCACACACACTCACACTTACTCACCCACACAAGTACCCGGTTAGTGTGTGTTTTTGTGTCTGTGTCCGTCTGTCTGTCTGTGGTCGTAAAATGCAAACACTTGAGCTAGAAAAGGGCCAGCTTGAATGACTTGAAAAAGGGGTTTCGGGGATGAGAGGATGCAGCAGTGGTGGAGTGCTTGCCACTCACATTGTGCGCACTGTTTGTCCACCCCCTCACAACACCCACCTCTTTATCCACATCACCACCCCACAAACACAAACATCTCGAGGGGCAAAAGTCGTTCCAGCTTCTGTGGTCAAAATAATTGGGGGGACATTCAAATTAAGGAAATCCAGAGGAATGCCAAAGCTAAACTTTTGTACTTGCGAAGCATACAGAATTCGTTGCATTTTGTTTCACACATGCTTAGCAACAAAATAAAATTCATTTATCATTTTATTTTTAATTAAGCTATAAATTAAGTTGACACGGAATATTGCAGTTCTACGATTAAAATAGTTGCATATAAATGCATCTTCTTTTTTTGTACAATAAAAATAAAACACGTCGCGGTCAAATCGATATGCGCATGGTAAATTTCTAGTGTTTCATACGCAAATCGTTTTACCGAATTCTCTCTCTCGAAGATTTTCTGATTTCGAAAATGAGAGGAAGAAGTGAGTGAGAGCGAGAAATAGAGCTCGTATTGAGGTGACGCATATAAAGTCAAAATTGATATCAAATCGATCATCGTTTCATATCAATTTTTTTTGGGTGTATGTTATTTTAAAAATAATATAAGAAAGCCAATCAAATTTAAGGAAGCAATACTACTCATCTGCCAGTTAAAAGGAATCGAATGTGGATTATCTTTGGGCTGGCAAATTAATCAAGATTGCAATACTTTGTGGTCACTGAAGGATTCTAGACAATTTCAATAAAGAACCGAAGAGCTCTTCCTTGGGCAAACAAGTTGACCGCACTTTCTCCCTTTTTCTCCTATATATCCTGTAGCCTTAGAATCCTTAACCTCTCCACTCAACACCTGCAGTATCTTCAATCAAATTTGCAGCTTACAACAAAAGTACATTGTAGTTGTTGAGGCTGTTGGGTTTTTGTATCTACAAAAACTACAAAGTTTGCTTAGTATCTTTTACCAGCGATGATTGAGGGGGTGGTGATGGTGGTGCTGGTGCATTGTGGGAGGTTGAGTGAATGGGTGATATATCCTCCTTGATGTTTGTTGTATGACATACTATAAAAGTCAACTTGAATGCGCTGTGTAAATTTCACCACATCTCCTTCTACGAGTATTTCTCCAGGATTTCTCTCTCTCTCTGTAGAGTGCCTTGCAACTTTAAGTAGTTCTCCCTGCCACATCCTTTCTCTATCCGGCGCAATGGTTGCATTTGAAAGGAATTTGCCTTTTACAAGATTTTACTCTTTGCAATTTACACGCGTCGACCGCTTTTCCATAAGCACATACACACACACTACATATGCACGTTTGTTTGGCTGTGTTGCAAGCATTTGGCTTTTGTAAATGTTACTTCCTTATTACATGGCATTATATTATAGCAGATACAGAGCAAGTCTCGGCTATCAAAGTAGTCCCAGCCACAAATGGGAAACAAAATGAGAATGCAAAGGAAGTTGCAGGATCAGAACGAAGTGGGTTGCTGGTACGGGGAAGGTTTCCTAAATGCTTTCCAAGATGTTTGCCCACACAGGATGTCTTTGCAGCAACCTAAACGGAAAGAAAAAAAGTCTTTGTGCTTGTAATTAGCAAGGAGTTTTACCACTCTTTTTAAAGTTTAATTTAAGGTCCCCAATTCGACATTTTTATGAAAGACTCTCATTTTGAAAATCATATGTAGAAATATTTTTTGTACAATATTAATATTAACTAGAGACAACGCTATAATCGAGTACTTCGACTATTAGATACCCGTTACTCAGCTAAAGAAAGTGCTAGGGAGATGCAGATATGCATGCAGCAAAGCGACTGCTTGCACTGCTTGAAATTTATTATCTGGTCATAACTTTTTAACGAATGGTCCAATTTGAAAAATTTCTTCTACATTTTGAGAGGTATAAATAAACACAAGAAAATTGCATTCTTACTTCTCGGAAATCTTTAAAGATGTGGGCTCGCCCGCCTAAATACTGAACCAAAAACCCAAAATCGTTGCCTTAAACAAAAACTGCATTTAAATAAAGTACTCAAATTTACATTCTTTAATTTACAATGAATTTCACTTTAATCCTTTAAAAAACAATTCAGCAACTTAATTAGCCATGCAGCTAATTGCATTCAAAGGATATCAAGCTCAACCCACAGCCCCAAGGCAAAGGCGCCAGACAGTTGGAAGTCAGTTCCTTTTTGTCCTTTTCATTAGCCATGGCGTAATGGAATTTGAAAGGGCTTTAAGAACAGCGCGCTCACTCTGTGTGTTATCAAAACTAACAAACGAAAAACTAAGGAAAAAATTAAAAAAAAAAAAATTAAAGAGAAAATCGCGCTAGACGAGAAAACTCTCTCTCGCTTTCTGAGCTTCAAAGACAAGTGCGCCATAACCCAAAAACATAAATCCTTTGGCGGAAAATAAATAAAGCGAACTGGCAAGAGGAAAATGAATATGCTCTCCGTCGCAGAGAGATGAGGATATATAAGTGGAAAAAAGTTGATAAGCGGCAACTGCAAAAGCTTTTTAACACCCGGATAGAAGGGAAAAGGCGAAAGAGACACATTGAATGCGGATTTCTCACTGCGGGGCTACAAATAAAAAAAAAAAATAATGAGATTTTTGCAGTCATCCAAGTGACAGAGAGTAACTTAGAAAATATTGAGCACTAAAATAAAAGGCATTTTAGTTGTTCTGCGGCTTTCAGTGAAAAATGGAAATTTTCCATGTGCTAAAATAGGAAACTAACTTAAAATTGTATTTGTATGAGCTTGCAAATATATAACAATATTATTATAATATTATTTAGCATTTTCCTCTCCGATTCTGTATAATTAATTTGAATGTACAGTCAAATAGTAGTTTATTTCCATATGTATACTAATTAAATTTTCCAAATTTAACCTCTCCGTCGTTTTACTTTTCAAAGCTCTATCATTGTTTCATAAATAAGTGTGTATGCAATATTCAATTATCAGCAGAATCTGAAGCACAATTTCCGTCGCATTAATTTCCACATGATGATGCCAAACTAGTGCAAATATTCCTTTCGCCCGATATTAAATCAAATAAATCGTCTGATGCGGCGAACACACACAAATATTGTTGTCACTTCGCAAAATATAATGCTGAGGAGGATATAGAAATCCAATGACCCTGCCCCCAAGACACTGGCATAAATTGTCAATGCAAACAATGCAAACTCAGGGCTAAAATGATTAGACATTTATGAATGTGTGCTCGGGGCCAGAGCAATGCAAATGTAAATGAGTCGAGTATCTAATTAAGCATCTCAGGATGGCCTAGAAACACCAATACTGAGATTTCTCTGGCACATAAATTAAATGAATTTTCCCCAGCCTTTAAATATTTCCGAGAAAAGCTCGAAGCTTTGAAATTAAATCGCTGCCGTCGTCGTTGTTGGTTATAAAAAAGAAAGTCTTAACCGCAACAAGCCAAAGTCACGATGAGCGGGAGAAAGCAATTACTTTCTGCTTTGCTTGTTGCTTCTCCTACAAGACGTCGGTGGTCTTGCCCCCGAAAAAATGGGAATAGAAAACTTTTGTGGCCCTGACAGCAGTTTATGCTACACTTGCTTCGACTCAAACTGTCAATATTTTACTTTAAGACACCCAGCCACAAGGAGTCGAGAAGCAGCCACATCATTTGCTATAAATTTACTTCATGCTGCTGTAACGACCCAAAACCCAAAACTCAACGGAACAGAACAACAAAGTGGCAACTTCTTGTAGGCGGTTCTAGACATAAATTCCTCCTTCCTGATTTTCTCAAGCTGGATATATAAGAGAATTAAAATGAAAAATATTCTTTAAGTGGGAACTTTAAAAATTACATTAAAACATTTTCTTCACTGAAAAATAATAGACAAAAGATCAGAATGATATGTTATTCATATCATTTTGATATGAATAAAGATTCTGTTTATCTTATTTTACAATACTTGTTCAAAAAATACTAAATTTCATATTCTAAAACTGTATGCTTATAACTTTTATGACATGATAAAATATCAAGTTGTTATGTTTGAATCATAAATTTGAAATTAATCATATCGGCTTTTTATTGATATGAAATATGGTAGAAATGACCCTATTGCATACATAATTTTTTTTCTGTGTTAAAAAATTTTTTTATTAAATGTATTTTCTAAACTAAGATCTTACACTTCAATTGAATGAACTGAAGTTTTTTAGACCAAACAAAAAATATTTTATATTACAATCCGTTTTTTTTTCAAAATTCAGCAGATATGGACTTTGAAACCAGACTCTCTCCCTGATTTTCCCTATAACCAACCGAACGTCCCCCACTGTATTTTGTGGCTACTGCTGAACATGTGTTTTCCTCGGCAAAGTTAAGACGAAACCTGCCTCAATTGAAACCACCCAGCCGACTGGGCCACAAATTTTGAGGTCAGCCTGGGATGGTCTGGCATAAATCTGAGAGCAAACTACACCGAAGAAAGCGTCTTGGACAGGACATCGCTCGGCCTGAGAGTCCTTTGGGCGGTGGCGAGTCCTTGGGAACGGACTTTGAACCCCATGTTGATGCTGGTAATCAAGGCATTAAGTGTGTTTACTGTTTATTTTATTAGACTTTAAGGCTTAATAGCTTTTTCAAGAGCGTTTTTGGGCTCGCCTTTGTTCAGTCGCCTCTCGACCCTCCGCCCCCGCCCATTCAAGTATTTAATTAAAGTCAACTTTGATTTAATTAAAAGTTCTGGCGCTTGCCCAATATTTTGCTCATGAATTATTTATGCCAACAAAAAAGCGGCCAAACTGATTAAGCCAAATAAACATAAAAAAGAGAGGCAATTGCTGATGGTAGAAAACAGCAAGTGCGACAAGTTACATGTTTGCACCGCAAAATAAGAAAAACTCTTACTCTCATTAGCGCGAAACTTTTCCCAAGGATAAAGGACTATAACCTTCTTTATTTTTCTTAATATTCCCCCTTCCCTTTTTGAATGGCGAACTTTTGCGTTAAACTTTCTTAGTCTTCTTTGCGTTCTCTCGCTTTTTCTATTTATCTCGGCCAGTACTTGGTCAATTTCCTGGTCAGTTCTGTGACTTTGTTGACGTGTCCTGCAATCGACTGTCCTCGAATGCTTCTCTTTTATACTTGGCGTTAATCTGTCAATTTTCTGCAATTGCACTGGTCTGGAAAAAACACTTTTCTTTTCACAAATATTTATAGATTTTTGTCGGTTTTGTATTCCTTCTTTTACAGAAAAGCCATAAAAACTGGATTTTAAGTAAACAACTATTTCCAATTTTAAATTTAATATTTGTTTCAAGAGGTTTTCAACGAAATGCACCGACTTCATATGTTTTGAAGATCAAACAATGCTAAGCCAACACAAATAAAAACAATCAAGTGTGAGCAGAAAAGCACAGAAAAATGTGAGATTGTGAAAAGAGGAAAAATAAATAACAATATTTGGTAAATTTCGATTTCATTTTGTTTTCATTGCGATACCCCTGGAAGTAGGGGCATATTGTAGAGCTTGAAAATAACCGATATTTTCGATTTTTAAACAATATCGATTCGACTATATCGATGATTTGAAGGTTCCATAGCGTTCCATATCTAAAATTTGGAGTATATAATTCAGTGTATATGCCTCACATAACCAAATTGACCAGTATGAGGTATACGTTAGCCTATAATACATATTTTTGTTGTCGAAGTCTAGGACACACCACTGACCTAGTAAAAATATTCTAACAGTAACTGAACGAATTTCCACTCACACCGGACCAACTGGGGAACAACTGCGACGACTCTGTAATAATTTATATTTATTTTCTGTTATCTATTTGACCAAAAATTGCAAACTGCAAAATTGCCAAACCAGAGCAACAGAGTCTGGGTCTCATGAAATTTCTATTGGCAATGGTGGGTGGGTAGTTTTTTTTTTTTACATCCCAGTTGGGTGGACAGAACTGCCATTGTTGTGTCAGTTCTATGTTCGTGTTCCATGTCCATGTGTGCACACTCTGCTGTTTGTTGTTTATGCAAATCTCAAATGCCTCGTAAAAGTAAATGAACAGAGAATAGTAGGCAACAAAAAAAATGGGAAAACCCAAAAAAATGTTCTAACAATTTCATATTGAAAATAAGCTGTTGCCCTATGCGCCTCAGTTCTTGAAAGTGGATGATGAAAAATGAAGTGTTTGCTTTCGGGAGAGAAACGGAAAACTGGATAACAAAGTATCTTAGTTCTTGGGATTTCCAAACTACAGAGATTGGAGCCATTTTTTGATATATTTATTATAAATATATGATTTAAAATCAGAGTTTTATAATATTTATATGACATTTAAAAAAATACAAACGAATAACTAACAAGCAGGGTTGTTGAAAACATCGATAATGGGGACTATCGATAGTTAATCGGAAATTATACAAAATAATCAAAAAAAAAAATAAAAAAAATAAAAAAAAAGGTAATTTAAAAAAATAATGCTTGTGTAAAATGTTTTTTTTTTTAAATCTTAAAATATAAAAAATGCACATGTCAAATTAGATTATATAGCTGAGCCATCGATCTTCCCATAATATCGATAGTGCTATCGATCGTTATATTAACCCAACCAGCAAGGGGATTAAAGTAGTAGCTGTGAGGGGCATCGACTACACAAATAATAATGATATTATTACAGAATTTATTTTTGCAGAAAGCTAGGAAATTACTTAGTTATTTTCGTTTTAAGTTTCGAGGAGCATAATGCTTTTAGTCGTATCGCTTTTAAAGAAATGCATGGCTCCCATTTTAGGCTCATTTATCTACAATTAATTCTATCCCCCCGCCAAACATTGCCTTCTTCACGACGTGTCCAAAGCAATTAACACATTGTCCACCTTTTTAATGCTTCGAGCCAAAAGCAAAATGCCAAAACACTTTCGACTTGGGCCATCGATGAGCAGAAAGTTGCGTGCCAAACACTCGCAAACTGAACAATTTTATATATCAGACCAGGAGCTCTACCTTTTATTGGCCCCATGTCCAGGGTTCGGGGGATTATTTATGGAACCCACACACGCAGCTGGCGGCACATTTCTCATTTAACTGCCTTCACCATTTGCTAATTAATTCGAGAAATTCCATTTATTTCAACGCTGAAACAACTAAATTTCATTCCTTATTTTTCTTTTGCCCGTTCTTGAGAATGTCCAAATCAATTTGTGTTGCGTTTGCTTTTTCGACTTTGGCAACGAGATTTGTGTTTTTACGACTTTTGGCATGTCCAGAAAGAAAACGAGGAAAACTCTGCCTCGCCACAATTGCGTGTTTTCTCAACGGGAGAGGTTAGGATCGTTTAACTTCTGACCAACTGCTCACGCAAAAAATATTTGTACGAAATCAAATTAATGGCGTCCCGTTGATGTTTTATTAATTTATACGGCTCTTCTCTCCCATTCGGGGGCTACGAAATAAATTATATTGCTCATACGACGCGTGGCTTGCATTATTGAGTAATTAAATACTAATTAAAGCGTAACATGAGCCAATTCCCTTGATTTTTATGGGAAGCCTTGTTGCGGGGAAAAATAATAAGAGCTAACGAGAAAACAGTCGACTTTGTATTTATCTCCGGATTGCGACAGCTTTAATTAGCTGGGCCAGTATTTTTTAAGTAGCCAGGGTTTTTATTTCGTACAATAAATGCCGGTACTGTAATAAGTGGGCGTTTTAAGCGAAACAAAAACAGAAAACAAGAGTTCATTCTATCAATAGGAGCTCTTTGTTCAGCAAAATTTGCTTTACATTTATATGCATATCGATTTTACCATGCAATACTGGTTTGATTGATATTAAATAATATTTTGACAAATTCTCGCTCTCGGAAATTCTATGACTTCGAAAAAGAGAGGGAGAAACGCCTAAACTCGAAGTGGCCTATTTAGAACGTGTTGTGTACATTTCGAGCATATCAAATTGATATGAGCATATCAAGTCAAAGTTGATACCACATAACATCAAATTGATCATCGTTTCATACCAAGTTTTTTTGTGTATTTTAACCTTATTTTTAAATTATTTTACGCCTTCAATATAAAGGTTTTAAGCACACTCATTAAATCAAAGAGAGTGCTTTAAATAACAAATTAACCGAAAGGAGCCTTGAAACCATTTTGCACGGCTAGACGACTTCGGTCCTGTTTAATTGCTCCGCTGTGACTTGCATCCTGTTCTGTAAAACCAGAAGCCAGACATTAAGGGCATGGGTCTCATAAATGACACTTGTCTGGCTTTCGCTTCGGTTCGGAAAACTCCTCAACTGAACTAATTACTCGGAGAGTTTCCCGACTCCCCTGAGTGCGGCAGCAAAAAATATGCATGAATATTATACATTGATAAATGCAATAAACTTTGACAATATTGTATTGTCGTTGTTGATAAAAATTCATAAATAAATATATTTCCTTTTTTTCAGTTTCCCCTACCCAGCAGCGAATATTTTTTTCCTGTTCTGTGCTGACATGTCACTCAAATTGTGCGACGTTCGATTCTGTTTGCCCGACTTCCCGTTCTTGTTGTTTGCTCTTGTTGTATAATATATCCTATCATAATCTTTCCTGACACGCGACGCTCCTGTTCCCGATCCCAGCTTTTTTTGCTCTTATCTTTAACTGGGTTCGTTTGTTTTCCATCCTCTCCGTTTGTGTGTGTCCCTTCAAATATTGTTGCGACCCATCAATTTGATGTTGTCAATTTTCGTGAAAATTTATTGTTTGTTGCTTTCGAAATTTGACATTGTCATGCAGTTCGTTAGCCATTTCTGGCAGAATTGTGATGTATTAAAAACAGTTGACAGACCATTGCATGGTCAGAAATAAGGAGGGAAAATCTACAGATCGAAGTGAAGACCTTTGTAATGCCCGAAACTGCCCAGGGAAAAAATAAAGTACTATAATAAAATTAAAGAGGTTAATATAAGGAG
Organism: Drosophila lutescens; assembly: GCA_037075285.1. Lineage (NCBI taxonomy): Eukaryota > Metazoa > Arthropoda > Insecta > Diptera > Drosophilidae > Drosophila > Drosophila lutescens. The sequence continues at coordinate 168,777 of JBAMCF010000300.1, forward strand.
TTTTTTTGACCAAAATAAAATCTTATGGAATAAAAAAATGTTTATTTAATATAAGTTAAATTTGTTAATTGATACAAACATTAAAAGATATTTTGAAAAATAAATTAATCAATTTTGGAATACGGATAAGCTTAAACCTGAAGTTATTTCGACACATTAAAGTTAAAAATCACCGAAAATACAAAATATAGAAAACCTAAAAATCGTAATAAAAACCAAATGTCCTCTCTCATATTTCTAAACCAGTGGCGGCATATAAAATTCCAAAAATATCCCACACAAAAGCACCGGTCTCCCTCAGAATTCGATTTACAGTGCTGCATTTAAATCTTTCACTCGATGTGTGTGCATCTGGTGTGCTTATCGGGTTTGCCATAGGTTTTTGTCAAATAAATATTGGGTGCAGCATTCGCACATAAAATACACAAAAACAAACAAATATACGCAGAGCCGGTATAAAGAAAACACAAAGAGATAAATAAAAAAAATGGAGGAACGAAAGATATCGAGGGGCGGGAAAATAGGTGCAGGGAACACACAAAGCTGTTGACATGTTGTGGAGGATATTCATGGAGTGGATGCAGCAGATACAGATACGGTTTGAATGGGCTATACACCTCGGGGTAGGGATTCCCCTCACTCGGTTCGGCGATTCTTTATTTTTGGGCTTCATGTTAATTCGTGTGTAATAGACAATGTGGCCGAAATCAGCAAAAAGGCCAAAAAATACAGTTAAAATCCTTTTTGCTTGCGTGGTATATTTTTTTCGTTTTTGATTTTTGTTTGCTTTCTTGTGTCAACCCGTCGCACGCTTATCAAAAAGGTTGGTTCTTTGTTTTACACACAATCTGCCGGTGTCCTGTGACTTTGACTAGTCATTGGACCTTCGCCAGTATCTCTGAGGGTATCTTTCTATCTGTGATTCACCTTTGTGTCTGCCTACAAACAAAAATATTATCAGCAATTCTCCCTTTTTTCTGTTTAAACGGTATAAAAAAAGGGTTCTCTTCACCATTTCAAAACTGTAAAATTGAATTAAGTTTGTTAAATTGTGCAGATTTGTTTTTCTGGGTTTCTGTTATGCTGAAACGGAATTTAATTTGAAGATTTAACGGTGATTTGGTAAGGTTTTCTGTCTGGTGTGACAGGCGAATCAATTTCAATTATATATATGAAATATATCCATTAGCTAAAAGAAAAGTATGAAAGCCTTTTAACTCATTATTTAGTTGCCAATTTTTTCAACAAAAAATTTACTTTTTGTTATTTTTAAAAACTTAATGTGAAACTCCCACACTAAGAGGTTTACAATGCAAATGGCCAGATTTAAAATAGCATATTTCAGATTTTATACTAAATCCTTTGGGCGAGCTAAATAATTAAAAGGAAATGCAAGTTTCAGTGATTTTATGCAAACCGTTCATTTAGCATTAATTATGTATTTCCTATTTATTTTCATGAATACTTTACGAAGCAGTGTTCAACTTAAACGACTTAAATAGTTAGCTGGAAAAATATAAATATAATTTACAACAAGCAGAAGATTAAAGCTGAGCCCATCTCCACTTGCTAAACTGAACTACATCAATAATTGAATACAATAAATGTGCTCCAGAACACAGTGCGTATGAGTTATGTTGTCGTTGCCGACGTCGCCGTCGTTTGTCGCTTGTTAATATGGCTCATAAATAACACATTTATGACACAGACACACGCACAAAACGCAGGACGCAGCATTACAATGAACTCACACAGACATGCGTGCATGTGAATTTACACACACTTATTTGTTTGGCCTGTCCGTGTCTCTCTATTAGCAGCTTTGATATGCAAATTTTGCGCCTACATAATAAAGTTGCGCCAGATTTTTAACACCCCTCTTCTAACCAACACAAATACACACACACCACACCCACTTACACACAGACTAATGCAAATCCTAATAGTTTAATATGCTTATAATTGTTGGCTGAAATTGTATTGTCCTGTTTTGTTTTGTTTTCGTCGTGTCTCGTGTTTTAAATATTTTATTAATTTCCCATATATTTTTGACCATTTAAATTTTCGTCGGCGCCGAGCGCTGAGTGCATTTGACAGACAGACAGGCATTGTTTAGGCTTCCCAATACGCATTTTCCCGTTCTCTCTCAGGTTTGATTTATGTTTTATGCATTTTACCAAATGAATTTAATTTACGGTAGAATATTCTATACATATTTTTTTCCTATATATGTATATATAGTACACACAAATATTTGCTGTCAGAAATACTCATTTCGGCCTCGACGGAAGTGGCGAACGTTTGTTTGGTTTGCAGACACTTTTTACCATTTTTGCTGTATGGCGTGAAACAAATTGTTATGGGGGGAAAAGGGATTGGAAAAATATATATGGATTTTAAAACAATACGCAAAAAAGATTTTAGGGTTTCTGTTCATTCAAATTCTATTCATATTAAATTGAGGAAATGGTTTAGGAAATTCCCAAAATATTTTTAAAACATTTTTTGCGGTTCTAATTGACATTTTATTCAGAAAAAAAGTTAAAATTTAAGATATATTGCGTAAAAAATTAAGTTTAAGCTTAAGGTTAAGTTAGATATGGTTTAAATTATATAAAAGTAGTTAATCAAATTAGATTTAAGCTTTAATAAAATTGCTTTTTTTAAAGGTGTCTAAAAGTAAGCAGTGAAAAAATGGTTTAGGAAATTCTAAAAATATTTTTAAAACATTTTTTGCCGCTTTAATTGACATTTTATTCAATAAAAAAGTTTAAATTTAAAATATATTAGTGAAAAAATCAATATCATAATTAATTATATAAAAGTAATTAACGAAATTAGATTGAAGCTTTAAGTAAACTATTGTTTTTTTCGTATTATGTATGAAGGTGTCTAAAAGTATGCACTGAAAAATTTACGATTTGTTTCGCATAAATCTTAATGCCTTTATAAACATTTTGAAAACTTTAGTAATTGTTTTGGCACCCTCGATTGCAGTGCCTTTCACTTTTCCACCATCGAATTGAAACATTTCCAGTGATTTCACTTGCAGGAAATTCAACCGATTTTCTGGCTATAGGGAGGCGCAGAGGACCTGGGAACTTGGCCCAATTATGGCCCGGCACAAACAACACAGGCCGACGTTGTACCGCGCCAGACGCCCAAAAGTCGGCAAATGTTTTTTGTTTGCTCTGGTTACGGGGACTGGATTCTGGGACCTGGGATCTCTGGCTTGGCAGTTAAACCGCACTTGCGGCAGTCACCTTGTCGCTTGCTATCTCCCTCCGCTTGTCCTCTCTCTCTCTCTTTTATGGAAAAACCATGGGTGGTTGGGTGGTTATACATATACCCTCCTGTCATAAATCTCACAATTTCTGCATGAAACTCAGCTGCGTTTTGGCTTGGCTTTATTGCCGCCAGTAGACGCGACTCGTTGTTTCTCTGCTTTCATATATATCTAGTATATATATAAAGTTCAGCGTAAAATGTCTTAATAAAGTCTCCTGAGCGGAGATAGGAGTGCAAAATAGCGAGAGTGAGATGGCCTGCTAACATCTTTATGTCAAGGACATTTTTATGCCTCCCACAGCCGTCAGACAGAGACAGAGATTAGATTTCCGTCGTTGTTTTTACGTTCAGATTTGACTTTATGACCATGATGGAATTTATTTCGCAAATATTAACAATTAAGTGAGGGCGAGAAATGTATTGCATTCTTCAAAGGGAAATTGAGGGATGGTTAGTCCTTATAATCAGTTTAGAATTAATGTGGACTATTTGTACCCGGTCGCTTAAAAGGACTTTCAAAAAAAAAGTGGGGCCCATATCTTTACAGTTTTTGTTAAAGTTTAAATGCTATTTTGTTGAGTTTATTAATACCTATCGAAGTGTAGAAGAACATTTTAGAATCGGACAATCCATTAATAAGTTATGAGCAAAAAATGAAATGGCCGCTAGATAAAGCCAGTAGCGGCCGCTAGATGGTGCCAGCCGGCTGCATATCTCCATCTCCCTCGCACTTCATTTAGGGTAACGGGTATCTGATAGTCGAAGTACTCGACTATAGGGTTCTTTCTTGATTTCTATTAAAATTGTTTCACTCCATTAAAAAATTGTAAAAAATGGTTGGAAATTATTAAAATTAAGTTTTCGAATAGATTGTTTAAAATTGAAACTTTAAGACCCACTTTAGAAAGCATTTTTTTTTATCCCCAACAAAATCAGACTTCATTAAAACTGTTGTTGTTTTGTTTGCCTGTTGGCAAAGTTGTTTGTTTTACAGATTTTACTTTTTATATGATGTCGCTGCCGTCGCTACTCCCAACTAATTCAATAAAGTTTAGTTAGGGGCAATTTCCCCACCCGATTTCCAGCTCCCAGTCCAATTAGCGCACATCTTTAGCAACAGCTTTCGCCATGTGTCCCCGGCTCATGTCTTTATTAAATGCCTCAATGTCTGAACATCTGCCATGACCATATGGAGGGGGTCTACATATATACGTTGCGTGTGTCCGTAATTTAATAAATTTAATGAACATATGCCGCCAGAAAAACAAGCTGAGATTGAGGAGTCAGAGGTGGAAAAAGATGTTCCATGGGGCGAAATACAAACAGACTTCAATGTCAATGGGCATTTGGCTGGGAACAATTTTTCACTGCTTCTCTAGAAATATACATAAACATACGAAAGTTGAGGGGGCGAAAGATTATGTAGACGTGTACCCAGTGACTTATGATTGATGTCTTTTGTTATTGTTCTCTCTTTTATGTATTTCTCATCTCGTTCCTCGCCCCCAGACTTTTTTCTCTTTTTTTGTTTATTAGATATAATATTTTAGTGGCCTTTTGTGAGTGTGTTTGAGTCCTGCGTCCTTTCAGTTATTTGATGCGCTTCAGCAGACATGTGTTTACTCTTGTTTCCGAGTGCTAAAATGGTAAAGGAGGAGCGGCGGACAAGGAAATATGTATTTTACGCAATTTTTTGTTCTCTGTGCATAACAAAAGGCGGCACTTAAATGATGTCTCTCTCCTTCTTCTTCCCCTCTAAATTATGCTGCATATGCTCTTCACTCCTCCGTTTCCTTCAACAATAAATGTTTGCCACATTTTTCTTAACATTTTCATGGAAATTGCTCATTTTATGTTCAAATTTTGTGAGCTCCTTTCTGTGCTTTCTTTTTTTTTGTTTGCAGAAATTGTTTATTTTTATTTATATGGGCGGGTTTAATTGGCCGCACACACTCATAAAAAGGGGAAGAAATGTGAGTAGAGGCCATAAAGATTATGTTAATGCTTATAAAGAAAAAATTGGGATCAAAATGGTTTTATAGAGAGTCGGAGAACTAGAAGAAGGTTTTTCCCTAGGGATAGCAATAAATCACTTGGAAAATAGCACTTTAAAAAAATTCCATGGATCAGGAGATGGTCATTATTGAAGCCAAAAATCATGGTAAAAATTTAGGTTTCCCTTAAAAAGATTTATAATATTAATGTTTAAGAATAAAAATTATTAAACTTCTTTAAACAGTGTACAATATTTTAATTGTACAAAAGGAATCCAAAGAAACACCTAAAAACCCCAGAAAGTAGGCTACATTATTTGGTTTCTATTTTAGTACCTTGAAATTATCACGCATACGCACCATATAACTAGAAATTACATAAATAAATATATGAATAAAACAAAAAATACGTCTAAAACATTAAATCCAACCCATTTAGGTTACAAATAGTAATAAAATTAAATACAAATATGAACTAAATTTAAACTAGTAAATGTTCATTTACATGTATCGAATTTGTATGTTCAATATGTATATCCAATTCCCGAGAATTGGGTTCTGCCATCCGTTAAGCCCAGTTTTAAACCCACATTGTTACTGTTATTTATTTGGCTCAGATGTTGCACAATTTACTGGCGATTTTCACTGCATTTTTTATGCTTTGCATTGCGGTTGAGTTTTCTGCATATTTTTCTTTGTTGTTGCCGAGGCGTCAGCTGACGTTGGCATATATTCAATACATTTCCTTTATGCCTGCGAACTGGAGCTAATTTGTTTACTGTCGGTCCCAGCCATATATCCTGTTTACGTATACATACAATATTCGGGCCAATTTTCCCTTCCCTTCCCACCATTCATTTGTGCCAGCTGGTCAAACAGTTTTCATACTACACAAAATGGTTTTCCATTGGTTGGAAACGAAAAGAAAAAAAAACCATTCCAAAATGAATTTTTAAATTCGTCCCGAAATAAGTTTTTTAATTAAATTTCTGCCTTACCCCGGAGATGACTTAATGCCACGGAGTTTAGCTAATACTTAAACAATTAGTAGGAGAGCGCCTCGTCTTTTTCTCATTTTGTTTTCCTTTGTATTTGGCTTTCTGTTTAACTTCTTGTGTCTTGTGTTTCTTTCCGAGTTTTTGTTTTCTCTGGTCTACCTTTTTTACATATCTTATTTTAAGACAATCCAGCTTCATTGCTGAGATTTGTTTGGCTTAATAAGTTAATTTGGAAGGAGGTTTTTGGTTTAATTGAGCCGCTAAGGGGTCTTGATCACTTTCTATTAATAGCCCTCTTTATAAGGAGTAATATTTATTTTTAATCGAATCCAACTTTCAGTGCAGACTTGTTACGGATTTATTTGGTTTCCATTTTTATAACAAGGGCTTAACCTGAATTCAGCGTTCCGGCAGCTGTTACAACCGAATGTTTTTGCTTCGCTCATTGTTAAACAATTTACAGGCTTAGCCTCGTTGAATACAAATGTTTTCATTTGCATTGAGTGAGCGTTTATTCATTGCCATTTATTAATTAACTATAAATTGAAATGGATTCCCCACTGCCTTTCACTTTCGATTCAATTATTGGCGGCAAACAAAACAAAAAATATTTTACAAGCGAATTAATTTTTATAACAAAACCATATTTATTGTTTTTCATTTTTTACTTTGCAAAACGGGGGCAATTAGTAAAGAATAAAATACGGTTTTCAAAAAACAAACAAAAAATGCTGAACTCTGCACGTGACACACTTTTTCACAGCGAGGCCAAATAAAGCTTTTAATTGTTGCCAATGGATTAAGGGTTCACGGTGCGTATACTTAATGCAGGCCAAGTTAATTCATATTGATGTTAGTATTAAATGTGTGGGTGATGTTTATATAAAGCGTTGTGGTTCAGTTGTTTCAGTGATTATTATTTTTCAATATTAGATAGATTATTTTACCCTAAAAAATAAAATTAAATATTATGAGAAACTATTAGTGAGAAACAAATTTTAAAAAAAATTGGTAAACAAAAGTAAATATTATTAAAGTTGTGATTGTTTTTTAATTGAGAACTAAATTAGATTGGAGATTCCCTCACTTTGTTGAATTTCGGCCATAAATTAGTTGCATCCCATAATCCCTACCTCCGCCAACAGTAATTAAAACTATACATTTTTACCAACGCTTATTTATAGATTGTTTTTGGTGTCAACAGTTTTATTTTTTTTTTAAAGCAATTAATTGAAATATGATTGTCAATTAAATGCATACTTGATGACCCACAACCAGTGGCATATTTTAACAATTTAAATTCATAATTAATGCAGATGGTAATAAAAATTGTATAATTTGATAAAATAAAGACAGTGTCTTTAATTAAAGTTTGTGGGGCGGATATAACGCAAATCCGTGTCGTTCAGTTTTTGATGGAATAAAAGAGCAAAGGCTTGTCACGTGCAGTCTAGTCTCAACAACTAATTGAAAGGCAGACGGAAGGAAAAGTAAACAAAATGTCCATGCAAAAAGATGAAGGGGGAAGGGAAGGCCTACAAAGGATGGCGAAGGAAAGAGCAAGGAAGGAAGGAAGGAAGGAAGGATAGAAAAAAGTGGAGCACAGCTGCCGACTGACGACGTCCTTGCCCATCGTTATTATCCTGTTATCTCTCTAATAATGCCTCAGAGAGTTTGTAATTAAATTTTTCAAACACTGACGTCGCCGACGAGAGTGGCTGGCAGAGACTTGCGATCCATCCGCAGACCAGAGATGCAAAGATACAACGAGGCGGAGGACGGGTATTCAGATACAGATACTCACATAAAGAACGTTACGCGCACGAGTGCCACTAGTTAGTTAGATAATAACGCTCAACGGAAGCCGCTCAAAGCGGAAACGGAAGTCAAGTTAAGCGCACTACTAAACAGATACTCCAACAAGCCAGCAAAGAGAAGGGAATCGAATGGAAAGGACAGGACAGCAGAGCAGATGGAACAGGACAGATTGATTGACTGGCGGAGCGACGTGAATAAAACCGATTGAAAAGGAATCCAAATGACTAAACGAACGAGTGGATTGAATTATGCTCAATCCACTTTTTAAGTCGCTTTTTTGCAGCCAGGATATTTATGAAAATTGCACATAAAAGGATGCATTCTGAGCACATTATTGTGGGCTCTTCTTTTAGTGCAATTCACAGAAGTTTTTAGTGATGTCCAGAATAAGTTATAAATAATTTCTTTAGAAGTTCTACATTCAAAATATTAAAAATATTTTTCAAAACATTAAAATTAAAAAGATTTCTCGCCAGTTTAAATTTTTGCCTTCTAAATATTTATTTAATTATTAACTTCGTGTTCTCAGAATTAAATAAATTATTTTTGTATTGACTTTAGAACCGTTTCTTTGCATGCTTATTATTTCTGAAGTAGATTATCGAGTTTTCCCAGCTCTGTCCCTATTTTTTGTTGGCTTTCCTTCTTTGAATGTATGCGGGGCTTCCAACTCACACTAGTTCAAATTAGTTAGGAATGACGCTTAGGTCCTTGTGGAAGGGAGACGGACGGTGTCAGTCTGGCAGCGTTCGACCCTCTCCCTTCCACCCGTGCAACCGCAGACTGGCAACGCAACAGTCAAGTCACGTCAAAGGCAGTCTGTCTCCCTTGCTCATTTCCCTTTTTCCGCTTTTCCGTCTGCGTATTTCATTTCACTTTGAATTCGTCCGATGTTCTATTTAAATGGTTACGTAATTGCATAATTATGGGCAAATGTAAGTTGAAACTTGTGGTTTGTCTCGCTCTTTTGTAAACAAGATTCCCACAAAGAGTTTCGGTATTTGTTGTGGGAGGAAAATTAATTCGGGGGGGAAAAGCATTGAGGGAGGTCACTGAACTGACAGGGAACTTTGTAGCTCGAGCGTGGTAGAAACTCGATGGACAGGGGATGCTATATTCGGAATATAAATGACACTCATAACTCAGGTTTTAAAATAGAAAAATATCTTTTGGGGTAGCAACAAGGAGGAGAGTGAATTTCTTGTGTTGAAACAGACAGTAGATCTTAAAATACGGTAATGTACGGCAGGATGGACTTTGTGAAATATTGGAATAAAGTTATTTGAAGAAAGTATAAAAATATAGGAACCTTGAAGAAGGGAAATATATTTGGGTTGTTTAAAGTTATTTAACAGAAAACTATAAAATACAGATATAAGCTTTCTTTTAAAGACCAAAGAGAAGACCCTTAACCGAATTCCATTCTATTCCCCCCATTTCGTAACAACATCTCCACCTTAAAATTAGAAATAAGCCCCAGATGTCAAGGATTTAATTAAATGCTATAAATCAAATGGCTGACAACTTTATGCAAATACTGTTCAACGATTTTTAGCCTCAGGTCAAAATACATAGCAAATAGGAGAGCTAACATTTACACATTTCGAAAAATCAACACGGCAAAATAAAATGCAGAATGCAATTTAAATGGTGGTAAAAAAAATGAAAATTTTGAGGACAATAGATACCAAGGCAAGGACATTTTTAAAAACCCCTCACGTTTTTCAATTAAAACCCGGTTTCCTTTCTCCGGGCCTTCTCTTTTGCCTCTCCTTATGTTTTCCCAAATTCTCGCTGTCTTTTGCTGTCAACAGACGACGCGTGAAAAAACGCCAGCAAGAAAACGCACTCGCGTTTATTTCCGCTAGGCAACCGCGTCGGCACGTGATTTGCGATGAATTTTCATTTTTGTTGATTTCTGGTGTTGTTTGTTTCCGCGCTTGTGGCTATAGCAATTGGCAATTTAAATTTTGCGGTCTAACATTTATGCAATCAATTTTTAAACGCACTTGAGTTCCAAAATGTTTGGGTGAAAAATTGTATTAAAAATTGATGTACAATATTTAACTTGAATTTCGCCTGGTAGTTATTTGATGACCAATTTCGGTAATTAAAAATCCATTAAATTTATTTCGTATCAAATTTCTGCCTTTATATCAATGGTGACAGCCATTATATGGGGTAAAATAAAATGAAAATGGGGAAAAAATTAAATTTAATTGAAGTAAATATCAGGATTTTTTTTTAATTTTACTTGAATCGGCTTTAATTAAAAAGCTAATCGTTGGAAGCTAAGAAATGTTTGAATTATATACATTCAAATTGCATTTAAACGAGACATTTTCACATCGTTTTCTCATCCGAAATTATTTTCAAATTTAAAATTAAATTGCTTGGCTTTCGACCAGGAAGATAACAAAAACACTCACAAATTATGCACAGACAATAAAAACGGAATTTCACTTTGCCACCCATCGTACACCCCTCGCATATTCGCTTTCCTCAGCCAGAAGACGCCAGCTGCTGCCCTGAAGAAATCAAAACACTTATCAAACATGCATTGCGCATATTAAAAATCAATTAAATATTTACACAAACACACAAAATGGCGGCGGCCAAGAGCACTTAAAAATGACGGCCACAGCAATAACCAGAATGCTCGGTCTGAATTTAACAAAGGCAGCGGGCACTGTAATGTAATTGAGGCAGCAGCAAATATACAAAAGGCGAAATGAAATTAAAAATTTATTATGACTCAGCTGTTGTTACTTACAGAGATATTGTTCTGATATGAAACCAAAGCAGCTTTAAATAAGCATTTTTAGAGGTAAACCCTAATTAATTTCAATAAAAAATAATCAATTGGTTTATTATAAATATTTTATAAATAAAAACACAACGACGAACGCAACGTATTAAATAATATAGGAAAATATTTTGTTTAACCTCTAAAAATATAAATAAATTTATTTGTCTTTAGTTCCGTGAAAAAATTAAATAATCAACTTTTGTTTTATCTTAACTCGAATTTTAAATTAGCAGAAAATTTTTTATTTTCCTTAAGTTTTCTTATAATCAAATATTCAGAATACGTTTTATAACTGACAATTATAAACAACACATTTTTCCAAATTTTTGAAAATTGTATTTAAATAATCATGAAAAATCGTACAATTTTTATTTTAAATGTTTGAATTTTCTATAACCTGGCAACCACTGTTGCGGAAATGGAAATTGCAATTGCAAAACAGACGCGCAAACACATCGCAGAAATGTGAGTGTGGGTGGAAACCTGAGCGAGGGAGTTGGGAAACGGAAGGGTAAAAATGGAGAAAGGCAGTCAAGGCAGCTGCCATTGCTGTTGTTGAAGTTTTGCATTTCCGGTATGCAAACAAACACACACACACTCATAGGAAGAGAGAGTGAGAAAGACACAATCTGAAGACGCAACAATGTGTAATTGTTGTTGCCCATTGATAAAGCTTAACAGTCAAAAAACGAGGAGAGAAACCAGCCACCGAGCCACAAAACTCATTTGCATTTAACACGTTGACACACAGCAGGAAGCTACAGTGGCAATCAGCTAAATGCAACTACGCGATGCCATCTTAGAGCAGTGCTAAGAAACCGCTTTATTGCTACAAAGTTTGTACCCCTTTAATACTTAAAATGTTTAGGAAAATACTAAAAACAAGAGAGAACGCTATAGTCGGGTGCCCCGACAATCAGATACCCGTTACTCAGGTAAAGGGAGTGCGAGGGAGATAGAAACTTTGAACACGCATAACTTTTTAACGAATGGTCTGATTTGAAAAATTTCTTCTACATTTCGATAGGTATTGATAAACACAATAAAACTGCATTTTTACTTTTCCGAAATATTGAAATTTTTAAAATCGTATATAAGCGTTTGTGGGCGTTAGAGGGGGCGTGGCACCCTTTTGAAACAAACTTGCGCTGCGTAGGAACTCCAAGAATCTTCATGCCAAATACCAATCGTCTAGCTTTTATAGTTTCCGAGATCTCAGCGTTCATACAGACAGACAGACGGACAGACAGACGGACAGACAGACGGACAGACGGACATGGCTAGATCGACTCGGCTAGTGATCCTGATCAAGAATATATATACTTTATGGGGTCGGAAACGCTTCCTTCTAGCTGTTACATACTTTTGCACGAATACAATATACCCTTTTACTCTACGAGTAACGGGTATAAAAATATTAGAAGTAGTTTTACTGACATTGCTTATCAATTTGTAAAGGAAAAACTAATTAATATAATTCCCTTTTTAAAGAGACCGTTTCCTATTATTAAATAATTTATTATTATTATTTTTAATTTTTTTTCTGACATTTATGTAACATTTTTATTCAATATAAAAATATACCAAATTCTAAACTCTTTTGTAATAAATGAACAAATTTATTTGCATGGCTAGATTTACGAACAATATTACCTAATGTTAATAATTATTTAAAACACACTCATCACACCAATCAAGTATATTATCTTAAATTTATTTGTTTTCTTACTTTAGAGTTGCACTGTAATTTACTTTAACATTTAAGCTGCACAGTGAAAATCGAATTTACGGCAAAATCAACAAAGGACAGGGGCCAACTGAAAGCCTTTGATTACGACTGTTATCATTTGAGCCTGTCCCTTCTTCTTTATTGCACACACACAGAGACGCACTTCTTTTTCATATAGATTTCTTTTTCACTTTGACTGATTGAATTTTCGTCGGCGCACCTAATTGTACACTTAACCGAATGAGAGAGCAAGGACCGAAAATAAATAATTAAAGGAGACCGCCGGCTCGGCTCGTCCTTGGTAATTCTTTTGGGTTAATTGCAGAGTTAAATGTGAGTTTTACAAAAAGTAAGTAAGTATTGCCTACTTAAAGGGGCACTCAAACGCACAAAACGTCCGGACGCGATAACGGTACCAAACGACAATGGCTAACGACAATCGACGAGGACGAACGACGCAGGATAACGCCGCTGATCAGGACATCCGTACCGTTTGAAAGCACGATTTATACTAAATACTGCTTTCGCTTCGGCAGCAGAATCGGCAAAATTGTCAAATTGAATTTCGCACACTCACACAGAGTCCTTTGGCGAAGGTCCTGCAGGAATTGGCTCTCTGTTTACAGGCGGCAAACGTTGTGTACTAAAACCCAGAGTGAATAAACTCGTTCTCTCCAGGAAATTTTCTCTGATTCGCTTTCGTGCTCGGCTCCACGATTCGCCATCTCTTCCACATGTTGCCATCATAGCAACCTGTTAGACTAAACATTATACCTTCCCCTTCAAGCATTTTAAGTCCTTAGAATTAATGAATGAAACATTCGATGATAGAGGAAGCGATTAAATAATGCAGTAGGTAAATTAAAAATATTTAAAAAAAATTATAGCCCTAATTAAAGGTTTTAGTACCTTAGTTATAATAGTAATTTACATTAAAAACAATTTTCATCGCCATAAATTTAATAAAAAAAAATTTTAAAAATATTTAATTTATTTGTTACTTGAAATCCTAATAACTAAAAAAATATAAAGAATAGAATACATAAATAAAATATATTTCTAATTAATCAAAGCAAAAGTAAAAGTAAATGTAACAAATAGTACATGAACCCAATCTTGGAATGAAACATAGGGAAATTTTTCAAGACTATGAAGAGAAAAATAACCCAAGGAGAAGAGCGCGCATGCGTCGAACTTGTTAACGGTAAAAGGGAATTTTGGCTTACGAAACGGTTAGGGAAATATTGTATGGTCTAAAATAGACCAAAACAAAAAATCGTACGTAGCAAAATGTAAACAATCAAACCCGGAAACAAAAGATGAGAAACACCTTAACTAAAGCTTAACAAATTATAAAACAAAATTATAAAATAAAAAGATAACAAGTTAAGAAAATTACTTTACGTAAAAACACATATTTTTCAGCATTACCCCTTAAATAAAATGTTTTTTAAAGCAATTCCATACGAGTAGCGTAATCCCTAAATTAGGTAAAAGTCTACCTATTAATGCAGCTCCTTTACGTTATCCCCACCACAAACAGCAACCAACTAACCAACTGATGGACACAACAAGGATAACAACGAACAACGACAACAACCACAAACGTTGACAACGAACTGTGTGGCCAGCCGAAGAACAAATGCCGGCAACTTTAACCGCGAAAAAGGAACAAAAATGGCAAGGAAAATAAAAGGAAGGCCTGAATTTTGTAACAAACTTTTTTTGAATACTCTGAAGTGTTTATATAAAAATGAAATTATTTTTATCGAAGTGCTTGGTATATTTGAATAATTATTTTACTTGGCAAATCTGATAAAGCTTAAAAATTATCGATATTTTCGATATTTTAACAATATCGATACGAATATCGATGTTTTTAAGGGAAAACTCCTTTTAAACATCGAGAAACAGCAATTTGCCTATATTCTTTCCAGCTTTAAAATCTGAGGTTCCAGTTTTTGATATTTTATTGGGTCTTTCACTTCGTCATTTCAAGAAATCAATTTTTCCTCTTTTTTTGGAAAAGTTTACAATTTAAATTTTAAAAATTAGTTTGTGTTAAATTTTTTTTGTAATTTATTTTAAGTACATTTGTATTCAAATGCTGCAACACTCCCAAAAAGGGTAAAGCCACGCAGCGAAAAGGCATGAATGGAGCAAGTTGAAGTGGAAACGGAATGTATCCAACATCATCAGAAACAGCAATGGGAATGGGATCTGAATGTGGAGATGTTGAACCTAGACGACAATAAATACGCAACAAAAACTACAACAATAAGCAGGGAAAAGCAGGGGTAATCAGGTGGGTGGAAGGGGCGATGGAAATCCGACGTGGAAGTAGTACAGCCATAGCATCCTCCCTCTCTCTCTCTGTCACACTTCCCGAGCCATATCATCGCCGCATCATGATGTAAAAACTTTCCCGGCTCCCCGCTTTAACCCTTAGGAAAACCTCTAACCCAAAAGCCCCAAGACCTCCGATTTTCCACCTCTCCTAACGGAGAGTCTGCCCTTTAACAGAATTTTTGTTTACAAACTTTTGCTTGTTTGTATATTCTATCCGAACGGAGGGCAGGGACAGGGGAAAAGGCAAAGGACCTCAAGCCCCATCCACAAAGGACTCCCCCATCTCTCACATTTCCCCGCTCTGTTGACTTTTTCTGCGGCGACGCGACGCCCGCTAAAAGTTGCGAAAATTTCGTTGTTTTTTTTTGTTTTTGTTTTTTGCTTCTCTGACGCTTAACAAGAAAATTCCTGATGCGATTATGAGGCTCTTGTTAAGGTGAGCCAGAAAAATTGGGAGGCACAACCAGATCGCATGACACAGAGAGTGGAAATTCCTTTGTGGTTGCTGCGGTCTGCCGAAGCCAAAAATCTGATTGGGAAGTCAGCGGCATTTTTCTTATATGAGTTAAAACAAATTTAATTAAAATTTAAGATATGAAATGTATCCGGTATTAGTCAGAATTGTATATTAATTAATTTATTTGAGCCTTGGGAAAACATTTTAAGATCGTAAACTATTAAAATTAATAAAATATACTCATTGCAAGTAAATATATATAAAATAACTAACTAACTTAAGAACGCCTTAAAAATAATTTAAAAAACTTAAAATCATTTTCATAAAATTTTAATGTAAACCATTTAAGATATTCAGATTAGCTCTTTTAAATGTACACCCAGAACAAATCATAAAAAAAATTTAAGATTTTAGAACAATGATTTGCTATTTTCATTTAAAGAATCATGAACGTTGTTTCTGAAAAAGGTCAAGCAATCACCGGTTTGATTATAAGTACAGAACCGCACTCACCTGCACAGAGAAAGAGAAACACTAGATACGAATCAATTAGCTGCAGCTGCATCAGATACTCGTGAAATCACTCCCTGAAAATGGATCAAATTCCGAAACGGGCAGGGCAGCTCCTTGAGAACTCAATAAACTTCTTGAGAAACTGCAAAGGGCGACCGCAGGAAAATGCACTCAAAAGTCTAGGTGACATCACACACCGCCCCCTTTTTATTCCGCCCACCTTGGCGAGCGACCACACAATGCAATAACGCCGACAGATTACAAAGTGCACATGTGGTAAGCTCCCGAAGTGGTGGGCGCGATGGGTAACGAAATACCAACGGAGATGGGTTCTGAAAATCCATGTAAGGAACAACAGGAAACAAAGCACTTGGAACCTTGCGGTGAAAACCTTGTGCTCTCTTGGTCTCAAATGCCCTTACACATCCGCCTCCTTCGGCTTCTCTATACTGCCTTCAAGCGGTACTACCAGTTTTTCCAGGATTATATACTACACATAAATATACTGCATGATTATTACGAACTTTGGAATTAATGTGAATAACCACTACCTACATTATATAATGGGAATTAAAGTGAATAAACCAAACCAGGTCTTTAATATATATTGAGAAAAACGATAAAAATACCACCAGGCTATCAAATTATTTTAACGAAATTATCTAAGTAAGATATGATATGTCTAGCATCGGGTAAATACAAAAATTAAAGCTGTAACAAGCTAGGAAAATTGAATATTCTTATATGAACTGATTAACTTATTCCGCTTTTGTTCCCAATAACTTGATTTTTATTTTTTTTTCTTAAATTTTATTCATCTTAAAATAATCATAAATCAAATTAAGAGGGCACCTTAAGATTCGGCTTTCTTTGGGCATGTTCCTTTCCCGATCTGGGTGTCAGTTTGCCGAACTCCATTAAGTTGACGCGAAGAACTTTGCGTTTGTGGTCACTGCTTGTTGCTCGTAGCGTTGTACTCGTTGTTCGGAGTGAGTCCAAAATGTGTCGTTGTCCCTATGACGGGAAAGCTACCCCCTGGAGTAGCAAGCGGGAGGAAAATGCAGTGGGAGGAGGTCAACAAAGAACATTCTCATATACATGTTCATGAACAGGGACAGACGCCCACAAGGGAGGATATTCGCCTCCTTTTCACAGTCCCGAACTTCAGTGGACACACAAACTTAGTTCAGGGGTTCTGTTGACGAAGCGACTGACTCTATTCATAGGACTGACCTATGACAACATCTACCCATCATCAAGGCAGACTTATGTTGATTTGATGACGAAAACTTCAGAGGAAGAAGACCTAAATTATACGCTTTAATTATTGTCTGCTACAAGCATTTTAAGTAATGGCGTCTCAAGCTTACAATTTTTCTTACATGTACAACAACAAGAACAAGAAATGGCTCTCCAGTAAAAGGTTTAAATAAAAACGAACAAAATCTAAAGCCTAGGTGGCTTGTTTAATGCGATAAAAAGGAGGAAAATTGCTAGAGACCTTTTCCTTTTCCTGCCAATCTATCTCTTCGAATAAGCTGCTACCGGAAAAATTTCTGCACAGGGCCTTTTACAAAAAATATCAACGCACCCTGTGGAAAGAGAAGAGCAAGCGGATGAATCTGCCACACTGGGGGAATAAGGGATCTGAATTGGGAGAAAGAAGCTGAAGGATGAACCGTCTCCATACACACGTACACAAAACAGATAAATGGTAGCAAGTTTTTAACAAAACCAACGGAACGGGCAGTGCATTGAGCTCAGGCATTTCCTGCCCCATGCATCCTCAAAGAAAATAAGTCAAAAATAGCCGGTTTCGACTATGGGATACCCAGTATCTCAAACGAAAAAACAAAGTAATTCGGAAAAAAAATACTAGATGGTTTGACCAAAGAAATATACTGAGAATACTATTTTAAAGGTAAAAATTAAATTGAGTTATTTTTTAGTATACCTAGTGTAATCACTAGATATTGGATTAGATGCAAAACAGTCAGTACATTAGCATTTTAAGCAAGCAAAAAATACTCCTATTAGAAATTTCCTAAAATAAATAAATTTTTACTTTACACATCAATAGAACTTGTTAATACAAACTAAAAAAAAAATATTTTTGATTTAAAATATAAAAAAAACATTAGAAATATGTCAAGTTTAATGAATCCAAAAAGTAAAGTACAGGGTACAAAAGGAAACCAACAACGACAACATGTAAAATTATGCGTCAGTAGGAAGGAAAACTTTATGGGGTGACCCCAACAAAGTCGAAGGAAAAGCAGAATCGCAGACGGAGATGGTGGTCCAAGTGCATTCATTGTCCCTCAAACTCACACAGAGATAAAGGAAAATCGCAGGAGGAGATGAAGAACAGGCAGTCAAAAGGCGGGAAAGAGACGGGACAGAGCACGCAAATATGCCAAAGCTTGCAGAGACAACAAACAGGAAGTACGCATTTCCTGCACCCGAGAAAAAATTGAAAGAAAAAAAAATAAAATAAAAACATTCCAAGGACTAGGAATGGCTGGGGAAACATAGAGAAATCAGGGGAGGAATCGGAATCCGAGCAAAGGGAAACGCAGGCGAGACACAGTAGAAATGTCGCGACGACAACTTTTTGACACAAAAGTGCCTGGAAAACAGTTTTTCCTTAGTTTTCCCAGCCAGTCGCCCTTCGCCGTGAAATTAATTGAAACCGACTAGACTCTGGGGGAGTGAATGAATGAGGTAGACTTGCAGACTTGATCTTGACACTGTCCCCTGGCGATGTCCCTGAACTTGCCAAATACTCCAGCTGCCTGCCTTTATCCTCTATCAACACCCAACACTCCCTAGAAAATTTTAGAAATACGGTGCATCCTTACATTTTTCATTTATATATTTTTTAACCAATGAAATAGCGTTTTACGTAGTTTTTTATAAAATGTTAAGTAATTTTTTCATTTGAAATTAAATATTAAAGAAATAATTCTTTCAGTTCTGAGAAATAACATTTCAATTTATATTTAAAAAAAAACGTTTTTGGAAACGTTTTAAAAAAAATTTATATTTTGAAGTCTAATCTCCATTGTATTTTACTATTTTTGTCCACTCAGCCATTCTGGGCACCTTTCCCACCAAATGAGTTTCGTGTCACAAGTTGACCCGGCCGAGATTAAGTGGGCGTTTAATTTGCCAACTCACACACCGTCCTCCCAAAAACCCAAAGCCCCTCCCCGTAAATCCTATTCCTCGCTACACCCTCGTCTATGAAAATACTGCGTTAATGTAATCCACGCTCTTGGCATTTCCGTATGCTTCCGTTTGCTTTTTCTTCATTGCTTTTTATGTTTTTGGGAGTTTTTTGTGCAGGACTTTGTCCTTGGCAGTTGCGCCGTAACTTTGCCACTTGGATGATCTCTCTCTCCCCTACTGTTATGCTATTTTAGCTTAATCAACAAAGTAAATAAAATGTCCTGGCGACTGACCCCTGGCCGGAGGTAATTTTTTTTATGAAGTCATAGTGCTTTATAAGTTACATATAAATATGTATTCTCGAATAAATTTGGGATTACTTCTTGGGCATAAATGAGGCTTGCTAGGAAAATCCTGTTTGCATAAGCATCATTAAAATAAGCATAAAATATAAGCTCAATCAGTATCTGAATCTGGAGAAACTATAACGAGAAAGTAGTAATATGAATTTTTATACACTCAAAAAATTATTTTTCTTAAATATAGAAAAAAGAAAAATTTACTGTGCTTTAGAAATATATTCTATAAAGAGGAAACATTTTCTAAACTTCAGAAAAAATTCTCTATTAAACGAATTTTTTAGAATTTTTTTTCTGAAATGCAGAAAACTCCTTTTTTTTCTAAATTATAAGGTGATTTTTTCTAATCTTCCTTTTTTTATTTGAGGGTTAAAATCGCCATTGATTTTAGAAAAAAAAAAGACTAAACTTTTCTAAAAACAAAAAAAAATCGCTGTCAAAATTATAAATATTTATACAAAATAGAAATATTGGTTTTCTAGAAAACAGAAAAAATGATTAATTATTTTTCTAACATTCAGAAAAAAATGTGTCTGTTTTTTGAAATATTTTTCTAAAAGATAAAAAATGTAACCTTATTTGATCAGTTTCCCTTCTTATACACTTTTTAGAAATTTTTTTTTAAGCCTTAGAAAAAATTGTCTTAAATCGAAAAAAATTTCCTTTATTGGTAGCCTAGGGGTCTAACGCGTGCGTGCATGAATATGTTATTCAAGCTTATAGCCGCAAGTGTGAGTTCGATCCCATGTCGAGGCGAAAAACTCATGGTGTTTTTTTTTTTTTTATCTCTAATATTTACATAGTAATAAAAAAAAATGTATTGCATTTTTTTTTTACTCATGAATAGTTATATTTTGGTAAAAATGATTTTTATGTTCTTCAAATTTGAAACATTCAATTTCTGTTACTATTAAACCATAATAAAATATATATTTGCATATAAATATTAGTATTAATCATGAAATATTTACGAGCAAAATTAAATGAATACTAGGGGGAATAACTAGAAGAGAGTCAGATCAATTTGACTAAAAAGAGGAGAACAAAATGTGAATAGACTTTGTACAGCGCCTCACGTGATGCTTCCGTGGCGCAGCTAGTAGAGTGCTTGACTGCAAACCGTGAGGCAAGCGGTTCGATTCCCGCGTGGGGCGACCCAAGATGTTTTTCTCAAAATAGTAAGTTATTGGGTTTTTATATTTATAATTTGTAATTTGTATACTCGTTTCAGTTATTATTACAGTTCCAATTTGAAACTATAAGTGCATTTACATAAATGTATACATCACCCATGTGCTCAATTAAAGGAAATTCGAATAATATGACAAACAAGAACCAAAAACAACAACACAAGGGGCAGGGGACGTGGTGTCACAGAAACAACCAGCATTATTCCGATTCCCGAAAAAAGATTTTTGTATTTTCTGGATTTGAGGATTTTTTTTTGTTTTTTAGAAAATATTTGTCTATATTAAAAAAAAAACGTATTTATATTTTTTAGAAAACCTTTATTTCTAAATTCTAAGAAATAATTTTTCTACTTTCTAGCAAGAAATTTCTAAAATGCAGTCTTTTTTCTTTTGATTTAAAAAAAAAAAGCCTTTGATTTAAGAAACCTACTTTCTTTAATATAGACAAAATCGCCAGTAAAGCAAATTCATAGGCGATTTTCTAAAACCAAGGGCGATTTTAGTCGATTTTTTTTTTGAGTGTAGAAACCACCGCAAAAAACCATACCCACAACTCATTAGGTTCTTTTGAATTCACCATGCACACATGTTACCATGGAAAAATCAGAACTAAATCAAGCGAATTCACTTTGATGTGCAATAACAATATGCCTCATATGGGGGGAAAAATGGTGAGCTCTAGAGCTAACCAAACTGAGAATTGAAAGCATAGCTTCCTTTTTTCACTCCCATTTCCCCTATTGCAAGGAGTAAGTTGTCAACACGGTCCCACGTAATTATAGACTTGCAGGCAGGGCTTACACAACACCACACAAACTCTTACAGCTATAGAACACTTAATAGAACTTTTAATGAAATCTATTCGGGTTTTTTAAAGATGATTCATCAAATCCTGTAGAACTTTAAAACAAACTAAGAATATTTTTTACAAAAATCTTATAATAAAATAAGATTTAATTTGTTCCTTTTTTTTAAATATGTATTTTTTATTTAAGCTGGCATTTAAATTAAAGAACTAATATTTTAACCGCCATTGTTGCGCACATCGAGACACATTTCATTCGCTTTCTAATAATTTCTGTGGAAAATTCCGATTGCACATGTGGGACTTTATATTGGCAGCACTGTGGAAACCAATTAAAATGCTGCACTGGCTCTGATTATGGCAAACGACAACGTTGTTGGGGGGAGTGGCGGTGTGAATAGATTGGTATGTGTCAACTAAGTGCAGTTAATTAGTGCGAAAATCACTTCAGTTGGCTTGGGATAGTTTTTCCTCTCTCTCGGATTTCTTTTAAGCTTTTTTCGCGCCGTTGTCGTGTTGCTGATGTTGTTGCTGCCACCTCCAAGGTTTTTCCTTGGCGAATTTTCACGTTAATTGCTCTGGGTCCTGCAATCAGCCGGAAAACAGTGGCAGAAGCCGGGAAAGGCAGCTGCTTGCAAGCGAGCTAAGCCACTCAGGGATTTACTCAATTTGTTGTCACTTCATTCCACAATTTATTTCAGTTTATTTTCTTTCCTTTCCTTTCGTTTAAATTTAGACAATTATTATATCGCGGGGATAATTAATCATAGGAACTAGGTTGTTGTGGTAAAATTAATTCAAAAAAATTACTATGCATTAAAAAATTGTCATGTGCTTATACTCGGAAATTAAATACATTTATTTGTGTACGATTTCATTTAAATATAGGCAAACGAGTTATATCGAATTATTGTATTTTTTTATACAAAGATATTTTTCAAATATTTAAATATATCCCCGAGTTCTTAAAAATTTAAAATAAATATTCAAGCCTCAAATTTACTTAGGTAAATTACTCCGCAACTGACCTAAATCTAAGATCGGCTACAAGAGCAACATGATCTGATGGAAAAACCGCCGATGGTATGGCGGCATTGGCCTTTAACTCCTTCTCTGTTGGTAATGGAACATACTTTAATAACTCAAAGCGATCGTTTTGGTAAAAAATATAGTCCAAACATCCCGAAAAAAGTGTGGTATAGTGGGTAAACTCTGGTGCCCCACAAGCCGAGGTCATTTTAAAGGGCTGTGAGAGCTCCACGTTCGAAACAGCCTCTTCGGAATTACTACGCCAATCCTCCAGACTTTTTTCAGCCAGTTGCTCGGTCATCAACTTGTAGATTCCACACTCGGGAACGCTATTAAAATCGCCACAAAATATCAGACCAATATTTTTAGTGCTACTGATATTAAAATCCTTAACAGCTTTACTTATGATGTGCTCAACAAAAAGTATAGAAAATCCCATTTGCAGCAGTCGAATGTGATCGGCATCCGGGTGAAAGTATAAATGCGTGTTAGCCACAAGAACGTAGTTATCGGTTCCCTTAATCCTGAGCAAGCAAGTTTGTAAAGTTGTGGACCGATCACAAATTCGTTCAGCTAATTGAGTATTAACTTTGATTTTATTCCAGAGGCTTTCGAATACGGGCAGTTCGGGGATACTAGATCCTAAATGCAGAACCTGAGAGTCCAATAATTCAAAGCGCGATTTCCGAAAGAAAACTGCCACTCCTTCTGCACACTTTCCTTTCGGGGCCATAAGGCCGTGAAAATTATACGGTGGTTGTTCTAGTATTTCCTTTAAGTCAAAATCAAAAATCCGCTGATCGACTTCTTGCAGGCAGATAAGATCGGAGTTATAACCAATAATTTCGTTGATAAATAGTGGTTTCCTATAGTCTATTTGTAGATATTTCGATGGGCAATAAGAGAATAGAGTTGATCCAGCGTAATCACTGCTCGCATATAAATCGGCCAATAGATTGTAGGTCACAACACGAATTTCGGTGGAGTCACTCAAATAATCCGGAGTGTAGCGGTGTCGATTTTGAAAGGGACATAACCCTGGGGCATCCTGTACGGCGGAGTTTGAAACCTTTTCCATCACAGGACCATCTATTCCCTGTTCGTTTCTTGGAGTTAATAAGAATTTTAGGTGGTAACCCACATCTTGTGGCTTAACTAAGTATTGAAATCCTTCTCCGCAGATTTCCCACTCTGAATCGGTTGGTTTCTTAGCTTTATACCAAACTCCTTTGCTGTACTGACGTTCACCAAATTGGATCTGAACGTTAGTCGGGTATATCACGAATCCTGCTAAAATGCAGGAAGGCAGTTTTAGGGATGAAATCCAAGGGGGATTGAAAACCATTTCGTAGACTGTATCCACCACCTGCAGCTTAACTCCGGAAAAGTCTTTACTGAACAGCTCGGCAAATGTCATTTCTTTAACATTTCCATCATAAGTTCCACCATAAAGCTTAACATTTATCTCAGCTGGCGGTTTGCCGGATTTTTTGAAGGTCTTCGCAAGTCTATTTTGAATATTGCTTTGAATCCGCGCCAATATAGCATCAATGGGCTCATTCATTTGCCGACGGAAATTAAATTCCCGGTCGATGTTTAAATTAGCATTCACAAAGCGAAACACAATATCAAGCTCTTTGCTATCACTGGCATTTCTAAAGTAAACTTTTTCCATATTGACCGAGTTAAAAGTGCTGCAAAATCTGGTCAACAGTGAAACTCTTGTCTGGTTTAAACTTCTGGGAAATATATCAGAGTGGCAGGTTTGGTGTCTCAAATAAACAGAAAGACTTTTTGCAATTTTGGTAAAACCCATCAATCATCCAAGTTTCAAGATCCGCGAGTTGAGTATAGATCGGTTACAAAGTGTCGATGCCAAAGATGTAGACTCCTATTGTTTACGTATTTACTGCCGGTTTATCTAAGAAATATTTACGTTAACCAAGTTTAAGATGTGCGGAGACTTTGTACCAACTCACGTATAAAGATGTTATGTCGAAAATCAAAGGATTTGACGTTGCTTAACACTTATTAATGCAGACTTTTCACATCAAAACACCACTTCTAAGGGCAGATTTTGGGGGAAACTGCTCCGATTCCGATAAAACAAAGAGAGTTTTTCACTTATTCGCTCTGCCACGCTATGATCAGCTGTTCGTTTTGACATTCACCCCGAACTGAACCACATGCGCCGGCAAAGATAAACAGCTGATCTTGAAAAAGCTTTGAGCAAAAAGTTCCAACGTTAAAGCTTCGATAGAGACGCTTTTATATAAAAGCGTTTCTTTGTTATTAATTTAAATAATACAATATTATATGATGATGATTTACTTTTTCCATATATTATCATGGATAATTAAAAATTTGATAGGTAGTAGATTTTTTGTACTATTTTTAAAGTTTTACAGAAATGGCAACGCACACTGAAAGCTTAACTACCAAGTATATAGCCACATTTGATTGGAAACAAGAAAGGAAGTTAACTTCGGCCAGCCGAAGTTTATATACCCTTGCGATATGCCTATTTAAAATGTTTTTAAATTGTCAAAAATCAAAACGCCTACTTCCTACAAAGTTACAATGTTTTTTGTATTATTTTTTTATTTTTCCAATAGGAGCCATAAGATATAGTGGTCCGATCAGGGTCGTTCCGACATATGTACTACCTGCAATTGAAAGACGACTTTTGGGAAAGTTTCATCGCGATAGCTTTAAAACTGAGAGACTAGTTTGCATAGAAACGGACAATCGGACAGACAGACAGACGGACATGGCTAGATGGACTCGGCTATTGGTCAAGAATATATATACTTTATGTGGTCGGAAACGTCTCCTTCACTGCGTTGTAAACTTTTGACTGAAATTATAATACCCTCTGCAAGGGTATACAAATATATATAAAAATAAATAAATAAAATATAAAGACAAATTTTAAACTAATAAGGGATCGATAAAATTTTGATTCACAAAAAATTGATATCACATTAAATCGGACGTTTAGTTATAAATAATTTAAAATCAAATATTTTTGTTTGTTTATTTTAGCATAAATAAAATTAAGACGCATGAATTTATTTTTTTTTTCTGTCTTGTACTTATTAAATATGTCTGTAATGGGAAAAGAAAAGTGTCCCACTATCTTAGCATTTTCTCAAAAACTGATAGCAGTGTTCTCTCGAGAACTTAATTATTACAAAAAGAAAATACAGGTGAACTCAACCATAAAACCTCCTATTTCACCTCAGGAGAAACTCTCTTCATGGCAAATACCATAAACATTAAGCTAAGTGTTACGATCCAAATGAGACATGCTACCCGAAAGAAACTCAACTTTTCGGCCAAGTTAAGAAAGGACAACTGAGACGACGGCCATAAAAATTCGAAACAGAAGCCAGATCATATGGGAAGAACGAGCGTATTTGAAAGCGGGGAGGCAATAGGAAGGGAGCACAAGTGCATAAAAAGCAGAAACAAGCCAAGAGATGACTTGGCCAGGGCCAAAAAGGAATTGGCTTGGCCCCGAAACAGAGTCAACAACTGTGCGCCACACAAGAGTTTGCCAAAAAAGATTGCAATACGGCAAACAAAAAAAATCAAAAACAAAAAAAATACGGAAAAATCGCATAAAACTCTATAAAGGACACGGAGGACCGGGCAAACGAAACCAATTGAAGAAATGTTGCTGACACCAAAAACGAAACTGCAGGAAGCGCCGATGATGAGGATGAGCCTGGGAATGAGACTAAGCTCGAGGATGCAGAGAATATCCTTGGGCCAGGGCAGCAAGAGCGTGGAGCGGAAGCGGTAAGGACAACAACGAAATTAGTTAGCACTTGAGAGAAAGCAGCTTTGGCTCAGGTCCAGGACTCGTTGCTGGCTTACAACACCTGCGGGTAAAGGAGGACTGGACTCCTTGCTCCGCCTGCTCTCCCCGCCTTTCTTATTGACCCCAACTAGAGATGACCTAAAAGGCTCGATTGACTACGACGGATTGGTTTAAAATGAGGACTTACAAATGAACATGGAAAAATATTATCATTTTTGATTTATAAAAAATTTATATTGTTTAACAACCGTTTTTACAGGTCTTGAAAAACGGGGTTGGTTTATCAAAAGGTTCCAAAATGTTGATATATTTTTTGAAATATATAAATACATTTATATCGACAATTTCTAAGTTCTAAAGTATTTAAATTCAAAAATTAAAGTTCATTTTTAATTTATAAAAAAAATATAGTAATATATAACTACATTTTAACAGGTCTTAAAAACCGGGGTTGGTTTATCAATAGTTCCAAAATGTTGATAATTCAAAATTTAAAGTTAACCCGAAAATCTACTGTCAAAACAATATTCAAAGAAATATTCCCGGAAAATGCACACCCACAATATAGATAGGTCATATCCGACAAAAATAGTGAAGCCAGATCTGAGAGGCAGGCAGCAATTAAATAGCTTCGAGCACTCCCAACTCAATTGCAGCAATTTCAATAACCGTTGAGAACACTCAAAGGAAGGCGAGAGCCCGGGCAGGCCAGCCAGGTCCTTGCGATAATCTGTCATGCAGTCGAGGAAGAACCGAAGAACCCAAGAGCCCTGTACCCCAAATACACCCCCACACAGGATTCACTCCTCATTCCATTCACTCCAGCGACAACTACAATATCCGCCTTGGGTCTCGACACTTGAGCAACTTTCTCGCACTCACCTATTTCACTTGCTGCAGGAATTTGTGATATTTCTTCTTTTTTTCCGATTTACACTTGTAAAATTTGTAGCCGAAAGCAGGGTGTACTGGTCTATTTCATTTGTAGTTTTGTGGGGAGAACTACTTTATAGATTTTTTTTGTTGATTATTTTATGATTATTGATAAAAGCATGAAACGTGACGCGGTACGGCCGAAAAGTTATTACATTGAGAATTTTGCCACCAAGGAGCCGAAAATTGATGAACTTTTATAAAATTATATGTACGCTACACAATCTGATTTAGAAACACTACGACTAAAAAAGTTTATTTCAATATTGAAACGATTTGACATGCTCTGAGGAGATCTGCCAACTTCGATTGAAATATTCTTCGTTTTTAGTTAATTTTAATAAATACCAAAATATAATTAGAATAAAAGATCTATTAAATTAATTCATTCCAATCAACTCCATCTCATGCGTTCGCCAAGTCGAACGTTTGACATTAAAAATAAATGAATCAACAAATATAAAAGTTTTGCCAAGAAAGTCATTTGCTAAAATTGGCGAATCGAAAAAGAAAGTCAAGAGGGTGAGCAAAAAAAAATTCAATGAGGCTGAAAATTTCCTGGCTCGTTGCCAATTGAAGGCAAGGAAACCAAACAAAACTCAAGTTTCTAATCAATTAAAAAATACAACAACCAGGGGGAGAAAAATCAAGAGTGGGAACGATTTTCGGCAATAAATAAATTACAACCAGCAGGCAGTCAATGCGATTAAATAGAAGAGGAAGTGAAGAAAAGGGAGCGGGTGTCGAAGGAACTACAGAACTTCACTACGTCTGCTGCAATTTTAATTACGACTGCGATAAGAGCAGGACGAAAGTAATAGAAAGGCGCAATGGAAACCATTCAGGAAGATATACAAATTCGTTTCGACTGTTTGAATTCTCAGTAAGCATTTTTAAATTGTTTACATTGGTGGTTTTAAATAAACTTGCTTGGATAGAAGGATTTTTGATATTTGAAATATCGATGATATTAACAAAAAAAAATTTATTATAATAGCGATTTTTTTTGGGCCGAAATATCGGATATCGATATTATTTGTAAATGATATTTTGGTCTTTTTTAATGGTTGATCAAAGGGAATTGTGTTTAGTTTATTAATACAATTTGATGCAATAATCAATCACGAATCTGGCGAAATAAAACAAAAACGTTTTCATGGTAAAATTCGTGGTTATTGCATCAAAATATATAAAGAACCCAAAAGTAAAAAGTGAAAATGATTTGATAACAATTTTCGATTTCTTGAATTTCTTCATATCTTATTTGTTAAAGCAACATTTTAAGTGTGCTGCGCTCTGTGAATTTTAAATGAGCAGCCTGTGATGTCCTCTCCATCTTAAAAATTATCGAGATATCGATATTTTAAATTGATATTTTCAAATATTATTATATTTTTTCAAAAATTAAATATCATCCATACGATATTTTTTAAAAATAAATTAATTTAATACCAATGTTGCAAATCAAAAATTCCTTTGTTTTTATTATGCATAACTTACTTTTAAGGTAATTTTAAAATAAAATAAAACAAGAATTTCAATTAATTTTTTTTATATAACAGACATTTTTTTTATCAATACATTTTTTTCTTAAGCAATTAAGGATTTAAAAAATTGTCATTGTAGTGATTAAATATATTATGCTAATGTAATTTCAATAGAAGAAATATATACATTTTGTTTACTTATTTTTGATGTTAATATACCCCTATTTGTTACAAATACAGGGTATAACAGGGCAAAAAGCACTAGCTCAACTAATCCTTTGGCAAAGTCTTTGACAGTTGTCTTAGCTTGCACAACAACAAACGACAAAAACAATAACATCTTCATCATCATCGTAATTTCCAGCATTGTGGGAGGAAAAAGCACAATAAACAAAAGCAAACGAAGAAACAACAAACATTATCGCACATCATTATCGTTGTCATTCAGGGAGCGTTCCAGCTTAAAAACACGCCCCACCCCACCAGCCTCCTATACATACTTATATAGATATTTGCTTTATTTTTGTGTTTAGTTAGTTTTTATGAGCGTCATTATTTTCGCTTGCCATGGCGCTAAGCATCTTAAGTGGCTCCTCCTCCCGCATTTTCCTCCATTTTTTGGTCCAGCATTTTCCTTGCGTGTGTTTGTGTTTGTATAGGCGCAAAATGTCTTCGTCAACTTTTGACGATTTTATAATTTAACTTTTCCCGGGAGCTTCTGCTGATGCTGCTGCTACTGCCGACTTCCTCTTGTTTTTCCTCTTGCTAGTTTCGAAAACAACTTAATAATAAGTGAGTGTTGAGTGGTGGTTGGAGAAAAGTTGACTTGGTTAGAGGAAGATGGCTGCAATTAAGGTGGCTGTGTGATTTTCTTGGGTCTTTTTGGGCTAGGCAATTACTACAAGGGATCCACCACGGTGTGCTGCATTTAGAAAGTTTTCAGTGCGGAAATAATTGTCAAGGATAACCACGGCAATTGTTAGGAAGAAATGGTGAACTAAAAGGGATAACCATTGCTTTGTCGCCCAGTAAAGTATGCTCTCCATAAGGGTATGAAAATATATACATATATTTAAAATATGTTCATAAAAAACACACACAAATTATTGTAAGTATTGGTATCTAAATCATTTAAAAATAGGCCATAGTTACAAAAATTATATGTTTTCCATTATGTTTTGTATTATGACAAGCCAAGGTAAATATTTTAAGCATACATACATCCGACCCAAATAAAAAAGAATAAAATATCATAAAAAGCATCAATACTTATCTCAAGTATAGTCGCTAAATTTTCACAAAGAAGCTACATTTAAGCATCTTATTTTAGGAATATAACCCAGTGACATTTCAAAGGCTTCTCAATATAGAAAAACAAAGTAAATTTGGTTTAGGAAGCCAGCGTTTTTCTTTGTTCATTTAACATTTCAAACATCTGGACGTGAAATCTGCTCCGTCTCCACTTGAGCGCTGAGCTTACTCACCTGTTAACTTGACCCGAGGCTTAAATGTTGTTCCCAAACTTATTTAAAGGCTTAAAAGTTAGTTCTAAGTTGGCTAATTTGATAAAGGTATAAGACTGGCCATCTGTAAGGCCATAAAGTTGTAGATGCCAACGGGTATATACGCATTGCATATACATATAATATCAAAACATCATCATCAATATAAATTTGTTTTGTCAGAGCCGGTTTATTTTGTAAATATCAAACAAATGGCGTGGAACATAAGTGAAACATATGTTAAAAGCTAGAGGAAACGAGTACAAAAAGCGTAAACAAGGAGCTTTTCATGCTTGACATGCGCTAAAAAAAAAAAGAAGAACTAAGAACCCACAGATACATCGAGAACATATTACAAAAGTCAAGCGGGTAAAAACAATGAAAATACATACAATATATGTGTATAAAAAACGGAAAACAATGACAATTCACAAAACAAGTAAAGAACGCCGGAGAGCTCCATTTCGTAAGACTGCTAACAAGCAAAGGGAGAAATAAAAATCTTTAAGCTTCTTTTTACCCCCCACCCACCACCAACAATGCAATTTATATGCGAAAGGCTGAGACCACGCCCCCCTTTCGTTACCATAATAATGAAACATCTATAAATTATCAGCCAGTTCGGTCGTTTCCCGCTCCTTAGCCACCCCGTACTCGGTTCAGCGATGTCCTCTCGAGGACCATAAATAATATTATTATGGCTCCAGGAGGCAACTTGTATTTGTCAAAGCAAACAAAACTGCTATCGGTTTGAGTGGGTGGGTGGGTGTGTGTACTAAGAATCCTTTCCACTTCCCCCCACTTGGAACTCTCCCCTTGTTAACGGCATTATTATTGGCAGCCATTATTCATGCAACAAGTGATGCTCAATGGCAGAGCAGCAACTTCCGTCTAATTACGGCTAATTGAATGGCTCGAAGTTCCGGGATTTGTCAATTGATTTGTAGTGGGATTTCCGATAAATACGGGAGAAGATATAGATGAAATATTTCAACTACTATTGCGAAATATATTAAACGATTTTAATAATAATTTATTATTTTAAAGATATTGTAATATTCAGAATTTATGTTCAATTTATTATAAAAAAATATGAGAAACCTTAAAAAAATGTAAGAAACAATAACGTTTTAATTTTTATATTTATTAAATATGGAAATTGAATTGAACTAAAATTATTTAATGATAAACCGTATGCCATATATATGCCACAAATTGACCGACAGAAATATGTTAATACACATACACATAAGCTTTAAATAAAGTTTTTTAGTCTTTTAAGCCCATTTGAAAAAACACCAACTACCAAGAAAAAACTATTTAATAAATTGATCAATTGAATAAAAACTTGTTAAATTAATCTGTCACTCGGGAAAAGGAGATATGCATACAACAACATTTTAATCAATTATAATGCCATAAAAAAGTAAACACAATGTTGAGGATAAGGAAACCTTTATTGGCACATCGACAGCAAATAAAAACCGCAGCATCAACGACAACAACAACAGCAACAAATAGGCGAAAACAGATAACCCAAGCAACAAAGATTTATTGCATATATAAGCACATTTATACAGTTTTATTCACGTATATTCGCTGATTTATAGAGCCGAGTTAAACCCATGTGGTTTATAATGAGACAACACAGTTAAATGAGGTTAGAGTTGAGTACGTTTGGCAATAAATCGCCCGATTCAAAGTATAAACACAACAGCGAACTTAAAGGCTTAAAACTAAAGATACTCCAGTCGAGATGTACTCACATAAGACTCATATGCATGTAGGACACAGACAGATATAGTAAATGATAGCTGGGATATCGAGATATAGATTTGAGTAGAGACCAAAGAAACCCACAAAGAAAGCAAAACAGGCACTTTTTTACGGTTTACGGGAGACGTGACGTTACGCTACGATACGTAATGACATAAGCGTACAATATTTTTGTATTTATTTTTTGTTTTTTTCCAACTGCGTTAACGTTCACGACAATTACGGCACTTTTCCAAGGATTTTCAGTAAGAATTTAGCGTGTAAACGTATTCTATGACCAGAATTATTTTATAAACGCACAACACGAAAACGCAGACGAAACACACAGAAAAAAGTTGAATTAAATAGTATAGAAATTAGAGACGATCAGCAACGTTATCAAGACAACAGACTCTGACAAACTAAAAAAACGAAACAAAAATTAAATAAAATAAATGAAAAAGCCAACAACAACTGGCGGTATTCAACAGATCGGTGATAATGCTCATGATCGAATTAAGAGGCGGCGATCGCAACTCAGAGAAATCGCTTCGAAAAAGAGAGCTCCCTCGCCCGATCTATTTTCGAAAATTGATAAGAACGCTTCAGAACCGATCAGTTTGGCATTTAAACTCGAATCGAAATCAATGCAACTGACAGAAGAGAAAGACTATCGAAACACAATTTCGAACGTAATTCTTATCAGTCCAAAGTGAGAGAAATTTGTGCGAAGGAGGGTGATATACTAGTGTTTGTGTAGGAAATATGATCTTCAGAGCAGTTCAAGGGTAATTACAAAAAATCTGACCGTTTCGTATCTAGGATTCCAAGTATTTGAATGAATTATTACTGTTACAGAAACATTTAGTTATTATCAAAATGTATGCAACACTTATTTAAAATTCAAAATTATTATAATTCTCTGCCATTTCTATTTTGGAATATATATTTTAACAATTCATTTAATTTTGTATCACATTTAAATTTTGAATTTAATTTGCAACATATTTCTAATTGGCTTAGGGTTTACTGGTGCAGAAGTTGCATTTTACAATTTATTGCCAATCCCATTAGAACCCTTCAATTAAGGAATGTTCAGCTGAATACTTTCCACAGCGGTTTATTTTTTCCGTCCCATTGAGCTAAACATCTTTTAGGACTTCTAATGGAGTCCATTCATTGATACTCAGGCTGAAAACATAAGAACAAAATCGATTTACAGGACACGGAGCACGTGACCACCAGGTATTATCGCTAACCCCAGACCATCCCCATTGCACTGGACTCGAAATACCACCCACTCCCACGGTTTCCAGTTCAATTGGCTACTTAAAACTTTAACAGCCGTAAATTCGCAACAAGCAAGGGCCATGAAATTTAATAGCAGACGCGAGGAAACCCCACTCCCTGGAAAAAAAAAACCCCTGGAAATGTCTGACCAATACAATACGCAACTGTATTAGCTCACGTAACAGTAAAAGTACGTATTCCGTCTGGTCATTATTCCGATGTTGCTACTGCTATAGCGAAACACACATTATTGACTTTTATCGCCGTTTCTGCGACTCTGACGGGGCTGTAGATATGTAGCATTTACAGTCAAAGTTGCATAAATACAAATAAATATTTTATTACAGATTTTGTAAAAGTGCAAATGCCATTTTGCCGTATTTATTAATACCTATCGAAATGTAAAAGAAATTTTAAAAATCGGACAATCCTTTAAAAACTTTTGAGCAAAAAATGAAACATCCGCTAGATGGCGCTACTAGCTTTGACGCGTGCATATATTCACCTCTCTCCCACTCCCTTTTTAGCTGAGTAACGGATGTATCTATTAGTCGAAGTACTCGATTAAGTACTTTATAAACTGCAATCTTAGTTTTGAAAAAAAAATTTATTATAATTGAATTAAAAATTAAAAAATAGTTTATATAGCACGATTTTTTCTCCAAATTAAATATTGTGGTTTTAATTCTAACACAAGAAGGTATAAATAAACTAAATACCAATCAATCAATCTGCATTATTTAGTTAATTTAATGCCTGGGGACCTTGTTAAGCAGGTTTTACTGTACAAAGGCCGCTACTCTGCTACTGCTTCCTGGACTTCCGTTTTTTCTATTACAGCTGCTGATACTTTAGCCTTTCCTGAACCCTTTTGCGTGTGTTTACATTTTCAACTATGTAATTCGTTGCATTTTATTGCATGCGTGTGAGTGTGAAATATTTATGGGGGTTTCCCCGGGGGGACATTGCTCCTGCACTTGCCATACATGGCCAAAACAGAGCTGCTCAAGGAGGTTCTTATTTTTACCCCCTTTGGTTTTTCCGCTGCTGCTGCTCAAGTTTAACGAAGTGTTAAATGGCCAGGAGCAGCGAGGGGTTAAGAAACGGGGGCTATGTGCTTCGATTTCATCTCATCGCTCTCCTCGCTGTTGGTCAACGCCTTTTTATCGAAATTTGTCACGCACGGGGAAATTTTTCCGCTCCTTTTTGTTTGGTCTGGATTAATAGAACGAAAAAGATTTTCATTTGGAAAATGTTTGCTACATGAGTAGCATGAATGACAGCTCAGCTCCGAAGGAAAGGCGCCGAGGGGCCAGAGAGTTGGCATGTTGACACGGCTCAAAGCGCACGTGTGTGGGCTAATACCTTTCGATGACAAAAATTGCATTACTTTTACTTTCTACCCCCAGAAGATGGTTGAATGGAGCTTAAGTAGTTTACTTCTTTGTTTGCCTATAAATACCTGGATAAAGGTGAACATGATTTTTGGGATTGTCGTTCTGGTCTGTGATAAATGTGAGTCATTTCGATAGACGTTTATTGAATCTAAGGACACACAAAAAATGAATGAGATTTAATAGCTTTAGCAATAATAAATGTTTAAAATACTTTGGCCCGTTTATTCGTCCGCATGTTAAAATTAAAGGAAGCTTTAAACTCTGACTTCCCAAACGATTTCAAGGTTTAAAGATAAAACCCTACTTAAAATTTAACAAAGGAACGAGAAAACGGCCCCAAGGGATATTAAATAAATATAAAAAACAAATTAATTAAAATTCTAAATATCTAAATGAAATATTTGTGTTTATTATCTAGTAAAGTTAAATCGATAGCATTATCCACTATCGATACTATCGATAGTTAAAAAATGTAGGAAACATCGATGGTTTGGGCTCACAATCGATACTATCGCTCAAAAAATAATTTAATTTTACATTTGATTTTTGGTATATTTTTAGAAATAGAAGTATTTTAAGGTATATATTTTAGAACACGTAGATATTTGAATTGTTACTTAACATCGATAGTGTCCACTATCAATGTTTTCACCACCCTATTATCTAGTACAAAAATTATCCATGTAAGAATCAGATATAATTTTCCCTTGTGCACTCTTTCCCAGCAACGAGGAATCAATAATGGCCACACAATAAGTTAATAGCTTCATTTACCGACAACAAACCCTCTACTTGTGGTTGATGGAGGGCAGGGAATCTTGGGTATCTTTCCTGCCAAGGCTCTATTCGAATCTAATGACCGGCAATTTGCCAAACACCCACGGCCTGAACCATTTTAGAGTGTTGCAAAGAAATTAGCCATCATTTAGTGTAATGAGCATAATAATAGCAACTAATGGCCGACCACCGACAAGCCACTAACCACCACCATTTGATTAAACAAAGATTGACTGAAGTGCGATTAACTTTGGGATAGGGCGGAAAGTGTTATAAATGTGTTGCAATTTGTACGAAAAAGAAAAAGAAGCCAGGGCTGTAATGATAAATACATATTAGGCAAAAAATCCAAGGCCATCCGAATTACTCAATTAATTCAGCTCGGTCTGCCAATAATCATAAATAAACTCCTACGAAACCAACTCGGGTGGTACACTTTTAATTATTTTCCTTCCTCTTCTTGGCAAATTTAATAAAGAATAATTACAAGGAAACCAATATCAGCAAAGGCCCAAAGAGAAATATGTGTGGGGAAAAATAATTAACAAAAACCGCCGCAACAGCAGGCAGTTCCAAGTGCCGACACCCACAAAAAAATATACACACAAATGGCATGTAATTAACATATAAATTAAAGACTAATACATATTTACGCAGTAATAAAGTGCTAAAATTGCTGCCTGGAAAGATGTACATACTCATTCGTCAAGGATTTCAGCTGTACTCTCTCCATAGAAATGTTTTCGATTTCTTAATTAAATACTTAGATCATTTTTATTTTAGATAGATAAAATTAAATTATATTTAATGTCAAGCATTAAAAATTAAATATATTAATTGAACTTCATATTAAACAACGAAATTAATTTTCCGCCATAGAGCCGAAAATTAGCATTGATTAACTGAACTGACCAAACACTAAATGCAAAAAAGTGTCGGAAAATATTTCGAAAAAATACAAATTTTGCCAGAGCGTGGAAATGGAAATATAATGGGAAAATGGGATTGACGCCAAATCAATTTCCGTAGCGAAATTTTAAAATCAGCGAACAAAGGCTGAATGAAAAAATGTCAATGCTTCGCACAGCCCCAAATAATTTTCGCAAAATTAGTTGACATTTTACGATACGAAAAAGGGTTTGAGTGGGAAATGGAGATGGTTAGCTGTCAGTTTGGTTTAACAAAGACCCGAAAAAAGGCAGACAGAAATGGCATATAAAATAAAACACATTTACACCAGAATCATTCATTTGCGGAGCACATTCGTAAAATCGACCATCGCATTGTTTTATGTCAGCTTCATCAGCAGCAACTGAAACCGAACTGGGGCATCATCGAATGGGGATTCAATTGTGCTGAACAGTAGCAGTAAAATCAACAGTCTGCCACCGAATAACATGTCGAATTGTGTATGCCCTAGGTGTTTAGTATTAAAATCGTATTTATTATATTAAATTAAAAGTGTTTTATGAAATATTTACCTGCTATTCATAATAATTAAATTAAATAATTATTTGTGAGAAAAAAAATGTTTTTCTTCTTTTTCTAGGAAAACAAAAATATTTTAATAAAAAAAAAAACATTTTAAATTTTACTTTCATTTACAATTGTACGAAAATTATATATTCATATAGTTATTTACATAAATATAACGTGACAATATTACATGTGGTTTATACTTATCCGATGGACCAAATATGTGATTGATCTGCTCCAAATCTAGACCAAATCATCCCATCCACCATTCCCATCCCATCAAAAGCATTGATGGCTCTAGGAAGCGCCAATGCTGATGTTGCTGATAATGACGATGACGAGGATACTTCGGTTTGGCTGCAGTTTTTAACATGGCACGTTCTTGTCTCCCCAAATGCCCCTCGGTGATTGCAACAAAATGCTGACGGATTCAGGCACTGCCACACATGGACAAAACATCACATACAAATTGAGACAAATACACAGAGAACAAACGATCAGTCGATACTTAAAATTTTGTATAATGCTCTAATGCTTAGGATAAAGATAAACACAGCTTGTTAAAATAACAAGACTGTTATTTTGTTTATGAATTTTTACTATTTAAACACTAGCTCAGTTTTCCTTGAAGTATTATAGATTTTAGTAGTCATTTTTATTTATTCAATATTTTTTTTATTTTTTAGATTATTAACTTATTATTTTTCGTTTGTGTAAAGAAGATAAAGGGATCTGCAGTGAAAACTAAAACAAAAATAGACTCCAGTTGCCATTCGTTCGTTCAGCTCGTTTACGGCTTTGTCGTTTTCGTTTACGTCCTGTATTCGCAAAGGTTCCATTTTCGATGTGTTTTAAAATGCATTTGATGTGGGCGCTAGAGGACCAAAAATGTAGGTTGGTCTTTATGATTGTGGATAAAGGACCCTAAACGTGATGATATTTTTTTGAGGACAAAGTTTGGTATTACAAATATTTTGTTAGTTTAAGGGGCGGATAAATTACAAATTAATAAATTCAGCACAATACAAAACTTACTACAAATAACAAAATTAATAATTAATAAATTAATAAATCAATAAACACATGAAAGATATAAATTTAATGCTTAAAAAAATATTTCAGTTTTCATAATGGTCACAACGATTTAGAAGAAATAACCTTTATACTTGTCCCTTACCTTTCAGCTCCCAGAACTTTATCTTCAATTTGAATCCGCTAACAACTTTATTCAATTTCGTGGAGGCCCTTCCCGGCCTTTTGAAAGATTATCTCTGCTTGGTTTCCCATCAACCACATCAAATGCTTTCTGTGCTCCATTTCCCCTCGCAAAACTTCAATCAAGCGAAGGACCGCAAATCCCGAAAATCAGTCACAATTATTACACCCAGAGAGCAAAGGGAGTTAGAAGGTCCTGAGGTTATGCCGCCCACAAGCCCTCTTCATTAAGCCTTCCATTTGAAAACAAGAAGACCAAGGAGAAATGTCTGTGAAACAATGCTAAAACTATTCCCCATAACAAATACGAACCGAAAATGGAATGGTTTTTGGGGGAGGCGAAAGTTGGTTGGCTGATTGATAGACAAGGAGACAGTCACCGACACCATCGACGTCTATGGTACCACTCTATCCCGGTCTTTTGAGCCATGGCAGCTAGCTCCTCCCTCCTCGCTTTCCCCTCGGTTGTTGTCAATTAACGTACGAAAATGACTTCCGCTTTGATTGTGCCCCCGAACCACCCCTCCTCACCACCAACAACCTCATCCATCGATCGAATGTCAACTGGTTGACTGCCTGCCTAACTGTCACAGCCTGTTTCCGTTTCCGATTAAAGCTTTGGCAAATAGTTTTGAGAGTGCAGCCCCCGATTCCCTGCCCCCATATCGTATTGTTGGTGAAAGGTTTCACTTGAACTGATTTCTGCAATTGTTGCCGAGTCCTCATCATCATCAATCGCTTGATTAATGACCGGTTAATTGTGGATTTTATAAAAGGGAGCTATGGGCTGTTTTCTTTACTTTTACCTTTTGGGTAACCCTAATGTTGAATTATTGGATTTTTTGCTCATAACTTTTTAAGGGGGGGTAGGGTCTTTGGCACCAAAAAATCGACTAACTTTGCGATTTTTTCTATAAAAACTGGTTGGATGGATTTAATTCAAACCTTTTGTATATTATTAAGTGTCATTTAAATAATATCCACTAATTTTTATAGCCGATACTATCGGCTAATATATCGGTGGCAAAGCGATTGCTGGAACACTATTAAAAAAAGGCGTTTTGCGGTGTTCACTGTACCTCCGCTAAAAATGATCGGATTTCCATTTTGTTTTTACAATTCGCTTAAGAATTAAAAAAAACCCGCCCCCTGGGAAGCCCTTTTTTAAATTTTTTATTTTTAAGAATTTTTTCCGAAAGTCCAAAGTCAAAAATGGGTTTTTCACCTAAAAAAATTGACTTTCGGCTTAAAAATAAAATATTTAAAGTTAAAAAATAAAAAAAAACGCTTCCCAGGGGGCGGGTTTTTTTAATGCAGAAAAATATGCGACAAATTTGAAAACGATCGGTTGAGCCGTTTAGAAATGCCGATGAACACGGACTTTCAAAACGTGGTTTCGAGAAAAACGCACTTAAAGATGCACTTACGTACCTAAAGTCTTAGAGGTTAGGGTACTAGTTTTAGCATAACTTCTAAACTTTTTGTCCGATTGACTTACAACTTTTTTTGTATAATCTTAAGATGTTAATCTAATCGAAATTTTTTTTTTGCAAGACCCTACCCCCCCCTTAAAGGATTGTCCGATTTTAAAATTTTCTTCTACATTTCGATAGTTATTGATAAGCACAACAAAATGCCATTTAAACTTTTACAATATCTGTATGTAAATGTATGATGCAATTCCGTGAGTAATATTTCTTCATAATGATTACCCTAACCAAAGGACGGAATCCCAATCTCCCTCCTTGGCGCGTAAACCCAATGCAAATGACTCTCGGCAAATCAGAGTCGCAGGGCATCACTTATACATCGGGCGACACCTTTTGGAAGCAAGCAAAGCATGAAATTAGGCAAACAACTTTACCAAGTCAACAACAACAACAACACAGAAGGAAAAGCGTCGCGCCTAAGCTGCAAAAAAAGAAAGAGAAGACGTCGAGGAAATAAAGACAGTGGCAGACTGAGAAAAGAGCAAACAAAACGAAACGCACTGGAGCACTTAAAATGCAAGGAGCGCCCAGGAAATCCGTGCACTAAAAAAAAGTTTTAAATATAAATTTTTCCTAAGATTTATGAACGACTAAATATATACGAACCTAGATATATTTAACAATTATAACATTTTTAAACCAAAGTTAAAATACAACATTAAAATTGCACATGCCAGAAATTGATATTTAAGATTAAACTGAAGGATACACTTAATTAAACTTAAGGACATAAAACCAAACGATCTTACGATTTTATATTTTTAGTGTGTAACATGAAGTTAGCTTCCTAACTTCGGCCAGACGAAGTTTATATACTCTTGCAAAACATTCCAATTAAATTACAAATTAAAACTTTTAATTTTGATTTACTTGCGTATATGTTACAACAAATTTTCGTATTATTAGGTAAAGTTTCATTCCGAAAGCTTCAGAACTGAGATACTAGTTTGCTTAGAAACGGACAGACGAACGGACAAACGGACATGGCTAGATTAACTCGCCTCGTGATGATAATCAAGAATTTATTTTCTTTATGGGGTCGGAAACGTCTCATTGACTGCGTTGCCAACTTCTGACTGCAAATCATTATACCCTCTTAAAGGGTATAAAAACGGATGGTCAGTGGGTGGAGAAAGGGGTGGTGAGATTCGCGGGGGCAATGAAAAGCTGAAGACGTCGCAGCCGCAGTGCAGACGACGCAAACAGAACGCCTAAGTAATTGCAGAATAAACAAGCATCAACAAAAGATTAAGACGCGCTCAGGGAGCCGACTTTAATCGCCCAACGCCCATCCACCCATATTCCCATCCTCAGAGAAAACTCAACCAAAATAAATAAGCTGAGGGAAACAAAAACACAAATAGCAGAAGAGTGAAAAGCAGCGACAATGGCAAATATTTTATTTGTTTCGTGGGGCAACAGTTTTCTTTTTTCTTACACTAAGGACTATTTTTTATCTTTAGGTTAAGCTAAAAGTAGGTTTTTAAATCCTAATTTCCGTACGTTTGATAGGTTTAAAACCTACTTTTAGAAAAGAAAAAAAACTTGTACCGGTTTTTCAGAAGTTCTCAAAAGACTATTTGAAATATGATATAGGTTTTTTGAAAATTGTGCACAATTAAAATCTATCGAAATAATTCGGAATAGTAATTGAAAAATAAATCCTTCCTATAAAAATGGATTTTAAATGTAAAGCAATTAAATAGTTTAAAGAAGGAAGTCTTACAAGAAAAGCTTAAATATTTTCGAAGGGTTGGGAAACGGAGACAAATTTAAGGTTATGAGTAGACGGCGGGAGACTTTTAAAGAAAAATACGAGAGTGAGATAGATAGAAAGAGAGTCGGGAACTTTCTCTACATTTGTGGTCGATGTGCAAATGAAGCTCAACGCAAAAAGTGGTCATTACAAACCCCACAGACCTCCCCATCTACCAATAGTTGGAAAACTTGTCGTTGCAAAAATGTTAGCAAAACTCCAAGAAACTCCTCACCTCTCGCAATCGCCAGAATTTCTTTGGATTTTGGAAAGCACAAATTTTTAGCGCAAAAAAGTTTTAACAACTGCGTTAAGAAAATAAGGGAAAACGAGTTCAGGGGATGCTTTGAAGCGTTAAGCAATTTGCCAGCTTCATTCACAGTTCCCACCCCGACTAACCCCTTATATCTACACTTTCGGACGGGTCCTGGCCTTAGCCAATTTTGGTCCAACAGTTAAGTGCGGGATTAAGAAAAGATAAACATTTGTAAGGATTTAGCCAAAAGTTTGCCTTTTGGCCTGCTTGTTTTTGTTTGCGCTTCATGTTATAGTTATTATAGTTGTTCTTTGTGAAGCTTTGGGCCAGTGATTTTCTTCTTTTTATAATTTTCGGAGGTCAAAACTACAATTTTTGTTTGATCCTATTTGGAAGTGCGGTAAATGAAAATTCAAACTATGTAATAAAATAAAATCGATTAAAAAAAAAACGAAAAGATTAAATTAAATTAAATTAAATTAAAGGATTAAATTTAAATTGTATTATTATAAAATGCTTTGGAAATAAAATTGCCCTCCCAAGCAGCATATTTCCATTCCCTATTTATTTCCCCTCCGTAAATAGTAATAACTTTTTATGGCCAAGTGCTAACTCAAGAATTTCATATCCACAAACAACATCCATTGCAGTGGATGGACCATTTGGCCGATGACTTGTAGACAAGAATCGTAAAATATCAACGCCAATAACTTTTGCCAAAGGCTGTCATGGTGCCAAAGGATGTGCAGCGCGTGGAAGTGGCGGAAGGTCCTCTGTCAACGACTGACTAAGCATGATGCAGCCGGGACGGAAAACTGAGGCAAATGGAAAATCATGTGGCAAACGCTTTGCGACACGAAATGAAGAATGAAGAGACCCCGGAGGCGTTCGGTCCGTGCCACGCCCCCCGGCAAATGCAAACGCAGACAAAGTAAAGAAAAGGGCAGCATTATGCGTGCGGATAACTCTGCCATGGCAATTCTTTCTGGCCAAAGGCGTCAGTCATACACATATGGATGGGACGACCAGGAGCAGAGCTACCATATTGATGATGCATTTGCTGCGGCCAATGCACAAAGGTTGCCCCCTGATCCCGCAGGCTGCGCCCACTGCTCATTTTTTGCTGCTGTTGCTTCCTCGGAGAGATACACTCAAAGAAATGTGTAAGTAATGTACTTAAAAACAAAAAATATCATTTTTAATTTATGTACACAACAAAATGTAATTGATAAAATTGTCCTATACGGATAGTTACGTAACTATAAAAAAGGTATCCTACTATTAAAAATAGTAACGTGCATTTTGTTTTTGCTTTGGGTACTATTTTAAAGTTAAACTAGTCAGTTGTGAGTATTTTCATGTTGTTAGAGTAAC
The DNA here is from genome assembly GCA_037075285.1 of Drosophila lutescens. Classification (NCBI taxonomy): domain Eukaryota; kingdom Metazoa; phylum Arthropoda; class Insecta; order Diptera; family Drosophilidae; genus Drosophila; species Drosophila lutescens. The sequence goes on from JBAMCF010000300.1 coordinate 211,820, forward strand.
TATTTGATTAATAAAATTTACAATTCTGTGGTTGGGGACCGTTTTAGTATTATATTGGCTAGTTTTACCAATCAATATTTTTGTGTGTGGGTTTTCAAAAGGAAAAAATGGCGCTGTATAATTATTTATTTGATTAACTTTTTAATTACAAGATTAACTAAAATCATGTCCAAACTTTTTCAATGTAAAATGAAGATTTAAAAAAAAATTTCCTAGAGTAAACAGAAAAATATAAAATCTTAACAAACAATTTTAAATAATTTCAAAAATGTATTCTTCAATATGGAAAGCCAATAAATAGAAAAAATTTACTCATTTATAGAAACACAGCACATTGGCATATTTGCTTGAGTGGTTTTGGTCAGACGATATACACATTTTCTTACAAAATAAACTTTTTCACCGGTTTCTCCCAGTGCAGTCGAAGTTTAGTGCATTTTTGTTTTTTCTTTTCTTTTTCGGCATGCAGTTGGCAGTCTGATTCCAGGGGCGTCGGAGTCTGAGCCCTTGGTCTCGGAGGCGCAAAATGTTTGCACAAAGGCTTAAGGCAAACAAAGCTGAATCAGCAGGGCAGAGGCGACTGCTGTCTGTCAGCAGCCACTCTTCACTGTAAGGGGGGACGATATAAGGCAATGGGGGCTGGCTGGGTGACAAAAGCAAGGGGGCGGGGTCGAAAAGAAATATCCATTGGCGTGGTACGACAGTCGAGCCTCCTCCTCTTGTATTTTCCTCTTTTTTTCTCCAACGCAAACAAATGAAAGTGGATCCACTTGAGCGCAGCAAATGAAGTGCCATAGTTGGTTGGCAGGATATTCGAGGGGAAGGAGTTCAAAAAGAGGGGCGGATGGATACAAGGAGCAACAGCAGCAGGATCGGACAGTAAAAGTGCAACGAAAGCGAAAAAGAGCACATGAAACAAAGACAAAAAAAAACAAAAGGTATAAAAAATAAGGGAAGCAAATGCACACAAAATGTCGATGTTAGCCATACAAATGATACAAGCGTAGTACAGTGAAAAAACTGTAAAAGGGACACTAATATATTTGTAAACATAATAGAAAAATATAAGGTTATAAGTTAAATATTGCTTATCGTAATAGTGAAATTTGGTTTGAAAAATATATTATTTTAATATTAATTGGATATAACTTAAATCGCTTTTAAGTTACTTTTTAGGCAACATTTTTTATATAATTCATTTTTATTTATATTATTACATAATAAAGCGAAAATAATAAATGATAAATTATATTAAAATAAATACTACTATTTATTAAATAAATAGCACGTTTAAGCCTAAAGACAACTTTAAAAAAAGTTGGTTATATAAACACAATCAATTTTTAATCGTTGGCAGTTTTCACTGTATCCATTTACATCAAGTGTGGGTTTGGGAGAAAGTTTAGTTGGCAGCAGTGTCATATGTGTTGCACACTAGTTGATGATGTTGCTGACGTTGCCAGGAGAGGATAGGTCAGGACTCGAGGGGTCCGGAAGGGAAAACGGAGTGGGTATAGCCCATTGGGCTGCTTACATTGGATGAGCCGCGCTGGAGCACAATTTTCAAGAGATACGTCAATATTTGACAAGTCGTCATTGTCGTTCGCTGCTCCCTTCCCTGATTTTCCACCTACTTCTCCCACTTCACTCACCAACCTCATTTTCCTGCTCGACGTCATCGTTGTGTATTAAGCGCTATTTTCGCTTTGCTACTTGCGGCTCCTTGTTGCTCCCTTTTCTGAATATTTCTGAGTTTGTTTTCTGTTTCCTGGCGTATGTTGCGCTTTTATGTTTGTCATAAAAACTTAAGCGGAGTCGCCATTGTTTTATATCTATTTCTAATATCATTGTAGTACGGAAATGAGGTTACATTTAATAAAAATATATAATTATATCAAAAAAAACACACATGTATTTACATTAAAGTTTATTTTAACATCAATCACTCTTTCTTGCATTATTAACATTAGGATTTACTTCTAAAGTTACAAATAAAAAAGGAAAATATATTCATGCTTAGAGGTAATAGCATCTGTTTAAGTCAATTAAATATTCTTAAATTTTTATAGATTTTTATTTTATCCCTGTTGATAGAAAGAATTTAGAATTCAATCAATTACAGTTCAATATATTTATGTATATATTCTTATGTTTATATTCTCTTTCACACATTATAAATTTCGTCGTGTTTCGCACTCAACTGCTTTGATGCCCAATAAGATACTTGACAGTGCATCTTTCTCAAACCACCCGAAAACTTTTCAGTTCTGTCGGCTTATTAAAAGTGCCATGCAATATGAAACTTGTTCACTTCCCTCGAGGCGAAACAAATGAATGAACCGAACACAAAACAGCCTAAGCCCAAAACTCAAACTCTATTGAACTTCACTTTGAGCTTGGTTACCCACACTTAGTGCGGAGCAGTTGTGAGGCTGATGAGCAGGGGAATCATGAGGAGGAGAAGGCACTTAAAAAAATATATATATTTACCGAATTGAACTTAATTTATATGATACTGAATATGTTTTAATGTTTTCAATGTTGTAGTTTGGGTTTGTCAGTTTAAATTAAAGTTTTCCTATTTGTATAACTATTTGGTTCTAAATTTTAATGAGTAATTAAGGGCCATCTATAAATCGAGAAATGAGCGAAAATGTTTTATCATAAATATGAAATTTTATATAATATGCAAACAGCAGGCATACCAACAATTATAGTTATTGGTTTATTATGACCATATTTAAATTTACTACGGTTTATAATGTTTTACTGTGGTTTACTATGATTTACTATGTTTTACTATTATTTACTATGTTTTACTATGTTTTACAATGGTTTACTATGGTTTACTACGGATTACTACGGTTTACTACGTTTTACCATGGCTTACTACGGTTTACCACGATTTACTACGGTTTACTACGATTTACTACGGTTTACTACGATTTACTACGGTTTACTACGATTAACTACGGTTTACTATGGTTTACTACGGTTATAATTGAGCGTTTTCTTTTTGAGTGTATTTCTCGGGACTAAAAGGCACACCTCAAGCACCGGAAAAGCCGCTACTCAATAGCCACAGAGAGACAAAGACATGGACGGACAGCCGATGGAGAGGCAGCAGCTGCTGGCGCTCATGTTGCATTTGTTGCTGCTCACCTAAATGCAATGGCAAAAGTTTTATGTTCGAAACACGAGCAGGCAGGCAGACAGCAACAGCAACAGCGACAGCGAGGACTAGGACTAAGCTCACTTCCGCAAGCATTAACGATGCACGCCCATGGGTCGGGAAGATACAGCTGCATAATGGAGTCTGGAACAGCCAATGACCATTAGATGGGGCCCAGTTGCCGGGAGCAAAGTTTGTCTAGCGGAGTGTCCTGGCCATGGGATGGACAATAAGGCAAAACGAGTTATTAATAAACAAGATTGGGATGCACTCGAAATGTGGCTGAAGTGAAAATACCCTTTTCTGTCTTAAATACCATGTTAAGGCATTTGAATGAATGTTTCGGAAAGCCGAAAAAAAAATTATCATCTTTTTCGATTTGGTGGTATAAGTAAGGAATTTATAGGATGAGAAATATCACATTTATTGTAGAATTAAAAATAATTTAAAATAGTCTGATCAGAATATACATCTAAAGACCACTCAAGTGAAAAGTTATCTTATAGGAACTCGTTATATATTACAAAGATTTATCCGCAATAAGAATGAAGATAAACCTAGGACGACAACCAAATGATTTGAGGTATGCATAAATATTTAAGAATCAACATTGTTTATTTATTCAAGTTATAAAAGTTAAGTTTAAATTTTAAACTGTAAATACATTTCAATAATTATATACTTTGGGTTCCAGGAAAGTTTTGATAACATGAATAATATTGCAAATATCGAGCTTCCTTTAGTCGGAAACTCAAAGTACTAATGCAACGCAAACCAACGAGAACTGCTCAGAATGAACAATATTGACAGCAGTGATTATGGCATACAGATCGCAGTCCAATCCCAATAATTTCTAACAAAACAAACAACCCAACAATGCCTGATTGGCTTATGGTAAGTGTATTATAAACAAATATGAAGTGGGCTGAGCAAAATATTCCGGCCTAATACAGGAAACGGAAGTGCCGACAAACACACACACATGTGAGCAACGGCAAACACATCGAGGAGGGGGAAGTGTGAGAGGGAGAAAGGAACAGACGGAGTGATAGGCAAACTAAGTGCGAACAAATATTGCAAAAGTTTTTGCTACAGCACATAAATTTCTGTCATGGGCATCATTAATTAGCGCCCCATGCTCACCACCTCAGCCAGAAAAAAAAAGATACTTTAGCTCAAAGCGGAAGTACAGTCGCGTTAACATAAACAAGCTGGCGATAAGCAGAAAAACCCAGAGTTGCAAAAAGTTAAATTAAGTTGGATAGTAATTTGATGCTTTTTTTTGCCATTTTCGTATCACCACTTGACATGAAAATTCAAATTGAAACCATCAATCATGCTGCTGAAAGTCAAAGGAGATGAAAGGATTCGAGCAACTAATGAAAACCAAACACAGCAGGTGATGGTGATATGTTATTAGAAAGAGGAGCAGGTGCAGATGAAGGTGGAACACAAAACGCTGTCGTTGCATTCTGCGGCGCCTTTTACTTTACTTGACTTTTTGTTCCCTTTTCTCTTGTTTTTTTGTGTTCAGCTGGTTGCATTATTTTTTTCTTTTTGCATTCTGTTTGCACGGCGGTATCAGTGTAGTAATCAGAAATTTTAATCAAGAGGAGAGATGCCCTCCTCGTCATTTGCCTCCTGATGCCGCCTTAACGCTTCACTTAGCTTGGCTCCCAGCGCCGGGGTAAACATTGCAATTATGTCGAGCACAAGAGAGCAGCGCGATTCAGGTAAGCCATGATTAAAAAACAGGGCATAAAAGCAGGTGAAACGAAAGAAGGGGCTGCCGCCATTTGGAGTTTATGAGAAGCGCCGAGAAAGGCGCTGCAGTTTTGACAGATCAAGTGTTAGTTTTATGACACGGTGCTCGGAAAGTGCTGAATGCAAACGTTTGATAAATGTTTGCTGCAGTAACTAATGAATCAAAAAAGACAAGAAAAATTAACATGGCAGTGACGGAAAATTGTCCAACGATGGAAAGTAAATAATTGAACCTACATGTTAAATTAATAAAATATTTACACTGCACTGCACTAAAAACCTTGCAGAAAAAGTAACACTTTAGAAAATTATACTATTTCAAATTCTTTTAAAAATACAACAAAATATGGAATACCACTTACAAAGATATATTATACTATTCAATATTATACTATTCAATATTATACTATTTCAAATTCTTTTAAAAATACAACAAAATATGGAATACCACTTACAAAGATATATTCTTAGATTTAAGTTTTAATTAAGAACAACAAGAGCATAGCCCCCAAAAACAATTGAAGAAAAGTAAATAAGGCAAACCAAAATGGCAAAATAAACGCATCGGAGCAAAAGTCGCACGAAGGAAAGAAAATCGGGAGCGGAAGTGTAGATATAGATGTGACTGGGTAGAGGGATTCATGCAAAGCAGCCACGTGCAAAATGGCGCACAGCTGCCAAGCGGAACTGGATGTGCCCCCGACCCCTCGTCGCCATTGCGAATTTCCCATGTGGAGTGCCTTTTGTGGTTATGATGAATATGAATGCTATGTGATTGCATTAGCAACTTCCACTCCTCATGCGACCCTCACCTCTCCGGCATTCAGTACACGACATGACAACACACTCATTTTCACATAATGCCCAGCCAAAGGAGGGGTAATTGGGGATGGGTGGCTAAAAAGGAGGTGGGAGTTGCAATGTGGAAGGCCGTTGGCCAACAAACGGAAGCGTTTTGAAAAATGTGTTTAGTGTGTGACAAAAGGCGTAGAAAACTTGTCCTGAAAGCAGGGTTGTGCGTATACTTTTGAGGACTGGTTCAAATACTAGTTCGTCATAAAATAAATTATGTATACTTTTGCGCTTCTCTTTTTGCTAAAAACTTTAGGTTCTAGTTTAAGTATTTGTTATATAAGACGAATAAATTTTATTTCACAACAAAGTTTATGTGGTCTATAACATTTTCGGACAGATAGCTATGATTGCGACGCTATAACTCACGAACGACTTAAAAAAAAAGACAATCAATCAAACACGTGTTAGCGCGTGAAATGAGCTTTCCAAAAAGGTATATTATGACCAGATGCGACGAATAAAACAAGAACTACGCGCTTTCAGTGCCAACTAGCGAAAATACCGCAAGACTTTTTTGACAACCTAATATATCTGAGAGTTTCTCACGGCTTCGGGAGATCGGCTCTTTGTGAGCAAAATATTAATTTCCATTTGCAGCAAAGTGGAAAATTGTATTAAAGTTACACCCAAATGGTTTAGGAAAGGTAGATTCCGTAGAATTCCGTAGAAAGGTAGATTCCGATTTAGCGTGACAGCATCCGATGGGAGTTCCAAAAAAAATCCAAAAAATAAATAAAAACATTACCAGTAATGACACATAAATTTACAATTTATATTGATGCACATTAGAAACTTAGCCGAATAAATCGCCTGTGTCACCCCCTTAAAATTAAAAACTATAGGTTTTAAACCTGTATATAATCGTAGTTAAATAGATAGCATAAATCTATTTCTCAATTTTTAAAATTACTTTTAGTTTATTAACGATCTTGGTAATAACATTTAAATTCGCCTGTGATTGAAGGTCGATAAAACTCAAGAATCGATAAAAACAAAATGGGGAAAAGTTACTAGAACCTGAACCAGTTCCAATAGAGTCCCCAAAAGCCCTCGAAATGCTTTTATCCCCAAGTGGAAGTACGGTGCAGAAAGATGCAGCACAAACTGAAGCAACTTCCTATTTTCCCCACCCGTCTGGTTAGCGTCCTGTTTTGTGGTCAAAAACTTCACTTAGTGGCATTTTAGTTTACTTTTTCCCATTCGTTGGTGTATTTTTTGCTTCCTTTCATTTTTGTTGTGTGTGTGTGCATGTGTTTATTTAAATTATGTTGTGCGGTTTGTAGACTTCCGTTGGCTCAATTAGTGGTCGGTTAGTTACGGACACTGCTTTCCGCCGTCAAAACACACACTAAAAAAATAAAAAAAAAAAAGTATAGCAGGCTACATTAGAATTACGCATTAGGAATATTGCGCATTATTGAAATTGCGCATTAGTATACACATTTCTGTGATATTGTTGTTGTTTACTTTTAAGTTCTGTTAGAATGTATAAGATAGTTGTCTCTCTCTTATACATGTTAACCGATCTGTTAGAACACATATAGCTATCTCACTCTCTGGAAAAGGAGATGAGAGAGAACAAGAGAACAGGGTTGTTGGAAAGCTGCGATCACGCAGCGGGGTCAGTCTAAAGCGAAACGTGAACGAGAGAACATCAAGTATAAAGACAAATAAAATAAAGAAAACTAATATCTACACAAGTGTTCTTCTTTCGTCCACAAAATCAGAAGTGGTTAAAAAGCCTACGTCAAAATGGACAAAAACATTGAATTTATAAACGCTAGAGTAGTGCTATTAAAAAAGTGGCTGGCGTCAGTAAATTTGGTCACCACGGGGTCCAAAGCGGAGTTGTGGGCTCGGTGGCTGCAAGTACCGGAAAGTGTGCGGCAGAAGATAGAAGCGGAGGAGTCCGAAAAAGCCAAAGGCAAACAGGACGAATCTGACGAAGTTGATGGAGCCATTGGTGGACAGGGCGAATCAGCGATCGCACAAATGGAGCAGAACATAGTGCAACCAGCGGCTCCAATGTTTAAAGTCGAGCATTTGGCATTCCTAAGAATGTTAGATTCGGAGATGAAAGCAGCAATGGATTTTCTCGGAAAAATGCACCTTCCTGGAAATTCGTATATTCCAACAAAAATTATTTTGCCATGCGACAGTGATGGCAGAGATGATGTTGTCGGCGACAGTGATGGCAAAGGCGGCGACGATGATGGCAAAGGCGGCGACAGTGATGGCAAAGGCGACGACAGTGATGGCAAGGGCGGCGACGGTGATGGCAGCGGCAGAGGTTTTACCGTCAAAAACAACGACGACAGGAATGGTGGCGCCGGAGACAAAAAGTGCATCGAACAAATTGACAAGAAGAAGCCTGTTGGTGTTAATAAAAATGATTGGTATTCGTCAGCACTGGCGTTTGCGAAGGAAATTGTATTCGAATTCGCGGGCCAAGCAGGAGTACATAACTGGATCAAGCAACTGGAAAACGTATCGAATTTGTACCAGCTCAGCGATATGCAGCAGCATTTGTTGTGCATCGCTAAATTGAAGGGTGACGCATTGCAGTGGCTGCATGCAGATCCCAACCGTATTAGTATGCCAGTTGGAGTTTTATTGGAAGATTTGGCACTGGCGTTTGGTGGAAAAATGTCAAAAGCAGAACAGCGCCGAGTTTTCGAAAGTCGTGTGTGGAAACCGGAGGAGCGTTTCACTGTCTATTACGATGACAAAATGATGCTTGCCAGGGAAATCAATATAGACATGGAGGAGCTGCTTGATGGATTGATCGAAGGAATACCGATGGAAAGCATGCGCATACAGGCGCGTGTGCAATGTTTTCAAGGTCCAACTCAGATGCTGCGAGCGTTTGCGCAGATCTCACTGCCCAAAAAGAGAGTGATGAGCAGCGTTAAATTGGAAAAAGAGAAGTCGTCGTTTGTGGTACCCAAGGATTCACGGTGCCACAACTGTAACTCCAAGGGTCATTGGGCCAAGGATTGCTGGAAGCCGAAGCGTGTACCAGGATCATGCTACGCGTGCGGAGAAATGGGCCACATGGTAGCTGAATGCAAAATGAAGAAAAGTGGAGACGTCAACCAATATGTAAGATTATTTAGAATATTTTTTCAAACTCAAAATTTAAAATCAATTATTACAGAAAGCCTCATAGACTCAGGAAGCCCAATTTCGTTTATAAAATTTAGAGAAATCCCCAATGAAGTAAAGTTAGAGCCGGTAAACACGGTATATTATGGTTTAAACAAGAGTGTACTAAATTGTTTTGGAAAAACTTTAGTTTATATTAAAAAGAACTCAATAAATGTTTATTTTTATTTAAATGTGGTGGATAATGAGTCTATGGGCTTTGATGTTGTGTTAGGACGAGACTTTATGGATGCATGTAATTTAAATATTGATCTAAACGCTTTGAAAATGGTAACAGTGGAAAAAGTAGAAAACATGAATGAATCTGTTAGAAATAAACAAGAAGTTATAAATGAATTAGATAAGAAAGAAGAAACAGTTAGAAATGAAGATAAAAAGGAAACAGTTAGAAATGAAGAAAGAAAGGAAACAGTTATAAATGAAGAAAGAAAGGAAACAGTTAGAAATGAAGAATGTAAGACAACAGTTGGAAAGGAAGACATAAATGAAATAGTTAGAAAGGAAATAGGAAGATCAACATTAGAAGAAAATTTTGAAAGAGAAATGTTAGAGATAAATTGTGTAGAAAATGGTGAATCGGAATACAATATATGTGACGAAGTAGGGTACAATATAAAAAAACGGTTCGTTGAATTACTGGAAGACAATTATATTAATGCAAATAAGCCGGATGAGCCTGACATAAAATGGGAAATGAATATTAAATTAGAAAAAGGCAAACCATTTAGCTCTTCGCCAAGAAGATTATCGTACACAGAGAAGGAAAAGTTGCAAGATATGTTAGATGAATATTTAAGAAAAGGAATAATTAGACATAGTTGTTCGGAATTCGCGTCTCCAATAGTATTAGTGAAAAAAAAGTCAGGAGAATTACGGTTATGTATTGATTACCGAAAGTTGAACAAAATGACAATTAAGGACAATTATCCATTGCCCTTAATTGATGATCTATTAGATAAACTTGTTGGGAAAACGGTGTTTTCGAAACTGGATTTAAAAAACGGATATTTTCATGTTTTTGTTGAAAAAGAGTCGATTAAATATACATCATTCGTAACCCCGTTAGGTCAATTTGAGTTTTTAAGAATGCCTATGGGCCTAAAGAATGCTCCACATGTATTCCAAAGATTTGTAAATTATGTTTTTGCAGATATGATTCGTGATAACACAGTAATCATTTATATGGATGATATTATGATTGCAAGTAAATGTTTAGAGGAACATTTTAAGACTATAAAAACAGTACTGGCAAGGATTAAAGAAAATAAATTAGAACTAAGATTGGAGAAGTGTGAATTTTTGCAATCGAGCGTTAAATATTTAGGGTTTTTAATTTCGAAAGACGGTGTTAGAGCGGACGATAAGGGCTTAGAAGCGGTAAGAAATTTTCCAGTGCCGGGGAAAACACAGGCTGTTCAAAGTTTCTTAGGACTGTGTTCTTATTTTCGTAGATTTATAAAAGATTTTTCAACGTTAGCGAAACCTTTATATGATTTATTAAGAAAAGAAAGAAAATTTAGTTTTGAAGAAAAAGAATTAGAATGTTTTGAAATGTTAAAAGAAAAGTTACTGGAAGCACCGGTTTTGTCAATTTATAATTATAAGGATGAAATTGAACTGCATTGTGATGCAAGCGCATTGGGATTTGGAGCAGTATTATTGCAAAAGAAAGATGATCAAAGATGGCATCCAGTATTTTATTTTTCGAAAAGAACCACAGAAACTGAAGCAAAATATCATAGTTTTGAATTGGAAACATTAGCTATAATATATGCATTACGAAGATTTAGGATTTACGTACAAGGGAAACACTTTAGAATTATAACTGATTGTAATTCGTTAACACTGACATTAAATAAGGTAGAGATTAACCCAAGAATTGCGAGATGGGCATTAGAACTGCAAGATTACGATTTTGAATTAGTGCACAGGGCTGGAAAGAAAATGCAACATGTGGATGCGTTAAGTCGATGTACGAATATTTTGATAACGGAAGCAAACACATTGGAGGATAAATTGTTCGAAATGAGAAATGGTGTGGTTTATAGGAAAACAAATGATGGAAGGTTGCTGTTCTATGTACCTGAGGAGATGGAAGAACACATTTTGTATAAATATCATGATGAATTGGGTCATATAGGAAGAGATAAGATGCTAAATGCAATTGGAAAAATGTATTGGTTTAAAAATGCTAAGGAAAAAATTATGAAACATATTGAAAATTGTTTAAAGTGCATCGCTTTTGCACCAAAAAATGGGAAACAGGAAGGACTTTTACATAGTATACCTAGAGGGAATAAACCGTTTGATATAATTCATATAGACCATTACGGGCCAGTAGCAACAGGAAGATCGAAAAAACATATATTAGCTGTAGTAGACGGGTTTACGAAATATGTTAGGTTATATACAACGAAAACCACTAATTCAAAAGAAGCAATAGACGCGTTAAGAGACTATTTTCGTTCATACAGTATTCCGAGATGTATAATATCAGATCGTGGAAGTTGTTTCACATCAATACAGTTTGAAGAATTTATGAATGAGGTAGGTGTTAAACATATAAAAATTGCCACTGGTTCGCCGCAGGCGAATGGCCAGGTGGAAAGAATAAATAGAGTTTTAGGTCCAATGATAGCGAAACTTACAGAAGTTGAAAATGGATTACATTGGGATGTAGTTGTAGAAAAGGTGGAATTTGTACTTAATAATACACAACATCGTAGTATAAGGCAATGCCCGAGTGAAATGCTATTTGGATTAATACAAAGAAATGAGACTAGAGATGAGTTGAGAGAAGAGTTAGAAAATTTAGTAAATACAGATACAGTTAGGGAAAGAAATTTAGAAGATATTAGGCAACTAGGAGAAAAAAGTCAAAAGGAAATTCAAGAAAGTAATGAAAAGTATTACAATCAAAAAAGAAAACAAGCGACTGAGTATAAGTTAGGTGATTACGTGATGGTGAAAAATTTTGACAGTACGGTAGGAGTTTCCAGAAAGTTAATACCAAAAAATAAGGGACCATATAAAATTGATAAAATTTTGAAAAATGATAGATATCTACTGAAAGATGTTGAAGGTTTTCAGCTAACACGAAATCCTTATCAGGGCGTTTGGAGTTCACAAAATATTAGACATTGGATGAAAAGAAATTGATAAGAAATTCCGATAAACAAATAATGTCAATTGTAAATTAATTAAGTGCAAATATGTAAAATAATAGATATAAGTATAGAGATAAGATTACCTTGTACTATAATTAAACTATGTAAATTGCAAAAGAGAGATCAGGAGATCTCCAGTGTCAGAATGGCCGAGTTATAGCAGGCTACATTAGAATTACGCATTAGGAATATTGCGCATTATTGAAATTGCGCATTAGTATACACATTTCTGTGATATTGTTGTTGTTTACTTTTAAGTTCTGTTAGAATGTATAAGATAGTTGTCTCTCTCTTATACATGTTAACCGATCTGTTAGAACACATATAGCTATCTCACTCTCTGGAAAAGGAGATGAGAGAGAACAAGAGAACAGGGTTGTTGGAAAGCTGCGATCACGCAGCGGGGTCAGTCTAAAGCGAAACGTGAACGAGAGAACATCAAGTATAAAGACAAATAAAATAAAGAAAACTAATATCTACACAAGTGTTCTTCTTTCGTCCACAAAAGAAAGAAGGAGAGAGAGAACAAGGATAAAGCCTCGCACACACATAATATCATCCGTGCAAGTTTCCGGCATTTTTGCTGCATTGCGTTTCATATTAAATGTGATTACTCCTCGCCCAATGCCCAGAAGATTGGCAGGACCCAGGGACAGGAAGTCCGCCATCCAATGAACCGTTAAGCAAACGCATTGTGGGCGGGAGGGGGAGTGGCAGGCGGAAGGAGCCACCATCCGCTCCGCACACCCACCCCCGCAATAACCGCCAATTCATTTGAGTGCCGTTGTCGAATTGGCAACATTTGCCGGCCTTGCCGTTTTTGGTCCTGCGGGATGTCGGTCAAAAAGGGTTATGGTTTACCTTACACAGATATTCAGGTACAATAGTGGTTGAAATTGTAGTGGTTGTAAGAAAAAAACAAAAGAAAACGCTTTTAGTCGAGTACTTAGACTATTATATAACCGTTACTCAGCTAAGGGGAGTGCGAGGGAGATAGTTTTCCGGTCCTCAAAGCTACCGGCGCCATCTAGCGGCTATTTCATTTTTTGTTCATAACTTTTTTATAGATTATACTTGCAGTTCAGTCTTTTAAAGTTCCTGTATGAGAAAATCCTAATAAAATAAGCATGCGAAATAGCAATATTATTAAAACTGATAGTTATGAATTAACTAAGTACTGTTGTTATGCACAAATTGTCCATTAAATTGAATTTAAAAGTTTTAATTGTGAAAATATTTCAAGCCAATAATCCATTGATTTTAAGTTACAAATTGTTGATCAGGTTTGGTATGAATATACATTGGTAAAACATGGATAAAAACATTTTAAATAAAATTTATTCGTTTTTAAAAGTGACTAGTAGTAGTGAGTTTCTACTAATAACTTGACCTCTCCTGTACATATGTGCGTGAGTGGTGGAGCACAGCCAAAACAATCATAAAAATGCCTTAACCCAGCGGCTGGCGAGCCATCAACATTTGATTGAAAAAGTCTCCGACCCCGAAAGGCGAAGGAAGGGACGGAGAATCGTCATCAGTTGGAGATTTGATTGCATTTGCTCGGGCCCACTCCTCCAGAGAAAAGGATATCATATTCGCACGACTCTCCCCCGAGGCACTCAGATTTTACGACACTAAATTTAGTACTGCATATTAAAAACGATAATAAATGCTTCTGCATGTGAAAGATTTTTCCCTTTTTTTCCTGGTGAATTATTAAATTATTTGTTGATTATGAATATGTAACCAGGTCAGGGCGTGTCGAAGGGCATTTAAGGTAGTGAGTACGGAACTTTATTGCAAAATTAATGTTCATTAGGCAATTGCGTTTGGCAGTGAAATTTTATTTAAAGTGGATGAGCTAAATAAATTTTGAATTGTGTTTGGGGAATGAGAAGCAATTCCTTTTATGTGCAGGCAAAGTAAGTCTAAACCATATCATCTGAGAAATTCACTTAAAGGGAGGTTTTACAAACAATGTTTTAAATATATTTAAAGCATGGGAACTTTCACATATTTTTTTTTAGCTCTAATTGAAATACCTTTTAATTTTTCACCACTTTTCTACATCATATTGACAAGCAAATCATTTTTTTAGCCCATATGGAACTGAGATATGGTTTTTCCGCTCTATATTTTCAGCTCATTGGATTGTTTACCTTTTGGCAATCGAGTACAAAACACAAATCCAGATTGGCTCAGTAGCTGACCCCATTCAATCCCCCTATCTCGATCTATTTATTTGCACCTCGCTTTCCCTGTTTCTGTGTGAGAAACACATTGTGTTTTGCACACGCGATGCAGTCGAAACAAATTGGTTTCATTAACTTTTACTATAGCATTTTGGCCCGCTTGATGGCAATGCTCCTGCCACCTTTGGAAGCCCTGCCAGCTAGTAGCTACTTCAGACCAAAGGCCAATACATATTCATTTTGTTGCAAAATTTTCGCACATATGCAATTGTCCTGCGGAGTGAGTGAGACAGGGCCTGCGAGCGAGTGAGTGAGGAACAGAGTGTAACGGTTCGAAAATTGTGTGGGGAATCAGTTTTACAAAATTGAATTTATTTCGCTTGCGTTGCAGCATCCCCAGCCGAAGGGGACCTGCACTGAAAGAAACAGATACCATTTCTAACAAAGAAATTATCTCGAATTTAAAATTTTTTTCTGTCACCATCACAGATTTTTTAATAAGTTTACACCAAGTGATATTAATGATTATAATAGATCATGATGACGATCTATCAGCAGAATTTTCGTACAACTTTCCTCGACAGGCATTTGAAAATCATTATGAAGATTGAGCATTGGCGGATCTAGGATTTTGTTGTAGGTGATATCAGAACAATTTAGAGGGAGGATCCCCTCGATGAGTTTGTTGGTGTGCGGTGCTATAAGTATCAATAAGTCCAACGGCAACATCAGCTGGCGTGTAACTAAGAAGGATAAGTGCTCTGCTCCACTCTGTTCCACACTAGGTACCCATTCCCTCTTGCCATCGAAATTTTCATTATTATTTTTACGGGGCCTCTATCTATGCATCCATCTATCTCGCCATCTCTTTTCCGTCCCGTGGCTCTCTAACAATTGTTTAGTGGCGCTGGAATTTATAGCGATGTTTGTGCGCCACCAATGGGGCAATAAATTGAAACGTGTTCCCCGGGCCGAGGCCATCGCATAATGTGGTAAATAAATGTGAAAATTAGAAAGACCTAAAATTCGAAGCTGTTGAAAACTATCGACTAATTGGTGTATAGCTATTGTTTTGTAGAAAAGGAAGTTGAAAATTGTTTAGAATCAGAATAATTTTTTTTAAGAATTTTATTTATATAAAACTATGTTTCAGCACACAAAAAATTGTATGGGTAAAATATACCCATTCAGATAGTTACGTAAACATAAAAAAAAGTTTACAGTTGAAAATAGAAACTCGTCTCTTGTTTTTGTTACAATTTAATAGTAAAACTACCATAAAATAGTAAGTTGTGCGTATTTGTTGTTGTGAAAGTAACTATTTGATGGGTAAAATTTACAATTCGATGGTTGTGGACCGTTTTTCTATTAAATTGGTTAGATTTACCAATAGATTTTTTTGTGTGAGCTGTTTATTATTAATAAATTTGTATATTTTTTTGGTCAACGCAAAAAATTGAGGTATTGAATTCTATAGATTGAAATACTATAGATTGATTCTCATCTCCACTACTTTACAAATAATAAAATTTTCAAAGAGATCAAAAGAGAATTTATACAAACTAAGTGACCGTAGAAAAATAACTTCCCCCACAAGCAACATATGAACCGCAAGGATACCGAGGAGTTACGAACACACAAAGTCTATAAACAATTGCGAAAGTTGTTCCAGGCCGCAGCCACGAAAATACTGGCAACATGAAAGGAGACACAGAAAGCTTTTAATGCCCAAAGAGTAGTAAATATGAGGGAGGATGAGGAGTAAGCAGCAGAAGGAGGAGCACAAAAGCCACAGACAGGAAGTGAACTCACAACGAGTCTGTTGTGTTCCTGGCAATGAATTGCAAATTTCATAGAAATTGTTTTCAAGCGCTTAACATGGCGTATGCGTAACGCATTCTCAGCCTGAGCGTTCTACATCCTTCCTTTCTTCCCACCCCCACTCCTTTAACCTTCGAATGCCGTTTTAGCGATACCATTCTGATTTCATTGAGTCGATAACAACAGAGAAACAAGAATGGAACAACGAATGCAGACGTCAACCGAACGACGTCACTTTTATTGGTTTGTTTATTTGTAGCGCAAATTTTTATGATTTTTCCTCACTTGTACGTAGCTGCTAAACTGATTTCCATGGGGAAATCATAAGGATCCGCTCGGCAAGTTCCTTATTCAGTTTGCTATTTGTTGGTTTTTCGCCTTTGATTTGGATGCCTGCATTTTGAGTTGCCTGATTTGCTTCAGTTTAGTGAGCTTCTTTATCGCAATTTAAGGCTGTGTCGATAGATGAAGATTTTTGTTCACAGGAAAATTGGGCTTACAGTTTAATCAGAGTAAGTGTATCTTCTTACATTTTTCATACATTTTTAAAGTAATTTATGAGTTTGATCTCTTTATGGATTTTTATGACAGTACCTGGGTTTTTTATATACCTATTCTAATTGTAGATATTATCTACTATATAAATCTCAACAAAAAACTACTAAAACACCTACTTATTCAAAAAAAATGGTTTTAGAATCATAATTGTTAAAGCTGGTAAGCCATCATTCGCAATTCTTTTTTCCATTTAGAAAATCCGACATTAAAAATCCCAAAGCTCGACCATCGAAATGCGAAATCAACTTTAATTAGCTTCTGAAATTGCAGGGCGGAAATGCAGGCAAGTGCCTAAGTAAAATGGACTTTTAAATCAACCGCACAGGACTTTGATCCCTCATTCCTGATGCCGGATAATTGCAACTTAGCCACGCCCAGTCGGTTAGGCAACCGAGCCAAACACCATTAAGGAACAGATGCCGTAGGTAGACGGCTCTCCCAAATGAAATGTAAAGAAAATGTTATTTATGGCCAATTTCACGAATGTCTGATGCTGTTCCTCCTGCGGAAAGTGCAGCTCCTCCTGTTGCTCATGCTGGCCCATCTCTCCTGGCAGCTGCAGTGGATAGCTCTTGGCCGGCGAAGGAGCGAAGGCTTCTCCCCTTCGGATCACCTCGAAGGATTCCCTCAGAATGCGTGCGTGTTTGAAGCCTCCGCATCGACGAGGAATGCAATCTGTAATGCAAAAGGCGAATCAAACGTATTTTGCTGAACCAGCGCCACCACCAGTGATGCCGGCTTAGCTCTTTTCCCAGCCAAATCGACTCATTTGTTATCTATAATATCGAACAAATTATCAATTTAGTGGAAGGTCAGGAATAATTAATATTTCACTATTGAAAGCATTCATTATCTAATAATTTAGAGCACTTAAATAAAGTAAATACAATTCCAAAAAATTGTTGATAAATATGTAGAAAGGTATATTTTATATTATTAAAAGCAAATGCATTCGGAATATTTTGTTAAGTCCAGTTTTATTTTTTTTTATAAATATTCAGTCATCTCTAATTTTTACATCGGCAGTTGTTAATAGACCCTTGCACACGGAGAAAAATTTGTAAATATATTTAGAAATTAACCTTATTACAACGTATTTTAGCACCGACTGCGAATAACGCTAATCAATATATAGGAAAAGATAATTCTAAAAAAAAACTTTTAGTTGAAAAGTTTTTGAAAATCTGTACTTTAGACTGGTCACATCGAATATAAATGATTTGGTAAATATATTTAGAGATTAACCTTATAACAACCTATTTTAGCACCGACGGCGAATAACGCTAGTCAAAATATTTCACAAGATAATTCTAAAAAATCTTTAATTATACAAGTTTTTAAAAATTTGTATTCTAGACTGTTCACATTGAATATGAATGTTTGGTTGCCAAATATCAGTCTATTGATCACATAAGTTTTTCGTTTGAAACATGGTTAGCATCAGAGAAGAAAATCAAAAGCGATGAACAAATTATTTATATTTTCTCTCAGTGCACACATATGTACGCACACATGCAGTCACTGCCTGTGGGTTGCTACACCTCCCCTCATATCTCCGATTCCCTCGCTGTCTGCCGGATTCTCTTGGTGCTTGGGAATCGAATGCAGGTTAAATGAAAATGTTATTTCATTTGGCCGCCACTTAGAGTGTCGGAAATTGAAATTTATATCCGTGTTTCTGGCCAGGATGCGAAGGACGACCCAACTGGGAAGAAAAAGCGGAAGAGAAGTAGCCCATTGAGGAGCGAATTCATTCGATTGTGGTTTATTGCCCCGATTGCTCAGCTGCTACCAAACTCAGACAGCCAATCCGCCTCTTTGCCTTTACAAATTTACAATTGTGGCCACGCCTTGTTTTTGGGACTCCAACTTCTCGTGTTTGGAGGGTAATGCTCTGTGACATTTTAGACGATACATTAATAACGAATTTATTCCTCAACTTTGTTTTAATTTATAGCACTTTCAGTATCGCCTCAGCTGTGACTCGTTTTCGATGGCATTCCATTGGGGACAGTATAGTGCTTGGTTATTAGAAATAATATATTAGGGATTTATGTTTTTTTTTGTCGTTACTTGTTTTTTAATTTATAAATATGGAATATTCAAATTTTCAATTACAAAATCATCACTAAATTAAGAACAACATTTCTTATAACATTCGTCCAAGCAATAACCACTAAATATGTAGCTTTATGTAGTTTAAAGTCTGGAAATTAATTTATTAAAAAATATTTAGTATTATAGTATATATAGTATAGTATATATATAGTATATATTATAGTATAGTATAGGATCCTTATACATCTGTAATTGCTTTTTTATACATACATAACTGTAGTATGTATTTAATTATTTTTATTAACAGTTTGGGTACGCACCAATCTCAGTATACTTCTTGTTATCTGCCCCAGCTTCTTATTTGCCAGCTTTGTCTAGATTTATTGTTATTTTCGAATTATTTGCATTATGTAAACACAATGGCCTATTTCACCCTGCTGGGAGAGGTCTCCGATTTGAACGGCACTCCTGGATATATGTATATTCCATTTTCCGACTAGAGCCTGTACAATTTAATTAACTTTCAGCAGATGTGCCTCCTATCAATTGAATTGAACTGCTGTTGTGCTTCTCGGTAGATTGTTTTAGTTTAGTTGTGAGGGGAATTCCATTGTCACATGCTGGTCAAATGTCCGTTCATTTAGTTATATTTACATGAGCCGTGCAACGAGATTACCCTTAATTGCATTCCGGACCCAAGACAACAAATAAAATGAGTGCAGATGCTTAAAGATTGTATTGAGCTTCCACTTACAATTGGAGTTTTGAAGAAGTTTTAATTCTATCAGGAAAGCACATAACTATAATTTAATTATTATTCATGTATATTTTTTTTGAAAATAATATTTTTTTCCTAAAAAACTCTTTCTAAACCTTTGTCACCTTTGAACTCAATACTATTTACAGTTTACTAAAAAAATCAAACAAATTTCTCGCTTTAATTGAAATTTCATCATTAGTATTGAAATTGGTTCTATTTAAATTCTGGCATTCTTTTATTTTTCAGCTCCTCTTGGAAAGTCGAGCTGCTGCTGATGTCAAAACAAATGTGCACTATCATTTTGGCCCCCCAAAAGTCCATAAACACGTGCCACTTTGGAGACATCTCCTCTGCCATTTTGGACCGTCTATATGAGGTACTCCTCACCCCCTTTCCTTGAGCCACTGCTTTTATGCCCACGTGCCAAGCGACGTGTTGCAAATTATTTCGACATCTGATTTTAAGCGGAAAGCAAGAGATAGGAACCCAAACGGGTCGAGGGAAAGCTGGACAAGAGATTTTCTTGTTCACTCTCTGTGGGTCTAAGCGCAAAATTACTGGCTAAAGAGGACAACAGCCGAGAAGGCCAAACGGACAGGACAGAGGACTCCACTCGCCATTCGCCTGTCTCCATCCTCGATTCCACTATAGCTGGGCTTTTCGGGGTCCACTTATGGCCTTTCTGTGTAAACTTTTGAGTGCATTTTTCGTTGCAGTCCAAACAAAAGACCGGAGAGCAGCGTTGGACTGGGGATTCCCGGCAAACGGGCACATTATGGAACGATAGTCCAGCTGCACAGGGAGATATTGTCGGCGAGAATTAGGGAAAATAAAGCTCAAATTTTCAAGAATAAGATTTATTAACTATTTATTTATTCAAATATATCCCTCCGTCTAATGAAATCTTTTTTTGGCTACATTTTCTTTTCCATTTTTGACCATAGATTCTCTTATAGACGAGACGTTGGTATCCTTTCCCTAACTCCTCTAGATGACCACAGAACGCATACAACCAGCATGTTCCTAGTATACATTTTTTTGGTAATAAGGAAAAATTTATTTTTTCTAAGATTTTTAAATTTTAAAATGGCATTTCCCATCAAAACACAAAGTTCATATAGCACTTCGATGAAGAAGACGGAGGTCATTGTATATCAAATAATTTCCATAAATAGCGAAATATTTTGTTTAGCTCTATAACGCGAATTCTTTATGTAATTAGCAAGAAATACATTAAGTCAAAAAGTATACTCTTTTAGCTTTCAGTGTCACCAAAAGTTTGAGTCTTCATGGCTGAGCAGCAGTCCATGGGGAAGGGGCATGGGAGTGGCGCCAAAAGAGGTGGAAGCTCCATCAGAAAGTGGTGCAGTTGGTGACATTTGCATGAACATAAAAAGCTCATGCACAGCAATTTGCGACTTTGCCAGTGACATTAAACGTGGACAGCAGCAGCAGTTCAGCAGCTCCAAGTTTCGGGCATCTGGAATGGGGTGGGCTATTTGGGTTGGAGCGGTGCATAAATGCGAAGTGGTCAGGGGCTCATTTCGTATAAGACAGAGGCAGCCGAAACCAAGGGGTTTAAAAATAACAGCAGAGCCTCATTAAAAAAAAAACACAAAAACCTTCGATGAAATATTACTTTCTAAAATTTTTCTCCCGATAAAACATTTATTTTTAGTTCCAAATTATAAAAAATTATAAACACAAAAAAATACAAACAATTTTAAAACTCATTAAGTCCAAAATAAAATTCACAGTAGATTTTATATAAAAAGAATTCATATTTTTAAATTTAGATAATTAAATTTGACATAAAAAACACCGAACAAATTTTAAATATTTTAAAAATATTATTTTTATATCAAATTTGTAATAGAAAAAATACTACAAAAAAATAAAATGTTCCTTTTTCCCCCTTTATAACACGAACATTTCTACGCATCTGCTAATGGGAACTCCCTCGCATTGCATACAAATAGACACACAGAGGTGGGGGCGTGAGGTTGGGCAGACAACACTTTGCACACTTCATTAGATCGCAAGTGAAAGATAATGGAAGGCGACCGAAACAATGCCCCGAAAAATGATGTGTTAACTGCAGCGTTAAAAATCTAGAAAAATAAGCGAAGGAGCGAACGTTAACCTTAAACAGCCCCGAGGCACAAAATCGGTAGAGCTGAGCGGTGGAGAATGGATTTCTTTGCCTTTTCGTGCTCTAGATTTTTTGCTGATGTTGCGTAAAGTAAAATGTGCAATTTATGCCGCCCCCGAAGTGTTGAATTTTAAATTTCCCTAAGAGCGCCCATGGACTCAAAGGCCGCCCTTCAAGTTCAGCCCAACAATGGCCAGACATTGATTTCTTATCGTTCGCCTGCCTTTGGAGCTCGGATACTACACACATCCTGCAAAGTCATTTTGATTTATTGGCAGTGATTTTCCAAGTTATTGAACAGATTAGATGGGCGTGTTTTAGTTTCCCTTGCAAAGTGCCAAACAATTTGTTTATGTTTTTTTGGTAATGGACTTTGCTTCCTCTCGATCCTTATTCTTCCCCGCCATTAAATGCAGGAAAATCCTGAGACGAAATGGAAAATTTTCAGCTCGTTTCTGGTAGAGCAGGTTTTCCAAATGAAATGACAATTGGCCAGACCAGACTGAACCGAGCCAAAGCAAAAAGGGAAGTCTGTATGGATTCGCCCCAGCCCTAAGCTTATTAAAATTGTGCAGAGCAAGTCAAATTTCGTAGAAGGGATTTTCTCCAATTTGTTGCTGTCCGAGTGCAACGAAAAGCAGATTGAATATAATAAGTATGAAATAGCTATAAATATCATATTGCGAAAAATGGTCAGCAACAGGCAACGGGAAACTGGACTCCAGACTCTGGATGCAACCTGCAGCAACTGGTTCCAGAAGAGAAGTAAAAATATGGAACGACTCGCATCAGGCTGTTGATAATGTTGATAACAATCGATAACGCTGTGGAGAAACTCAATATGTTTGAAAATAGCCGGCATTTAATTTCTCTACAAATGCAGATTTTTTAAATTCACTATTTTTGATTAAAAACCAAATTTACTAAAAACATTTTTTTTTAAATTATTTATTAAATGTCCAAACATAATAGCATTTGCAATGCTATTTCATGAATTAAAATGTATTAAAAGATTTTTTATTCCAATCGTGGACGTTTCCCTTAAAAGGTGTGTTTATAGGACACCGAAAAATTAATATTTTTACAATTTTTAAAATTTTTAATGTTTATAGAAAGCGAAACATTTAAATGCAGATCGAAAGAACAATGTATCATGTGTACAAAAAAATACCACGTGTCCTTGATCTGCTTTTAAAGACCTACCGCTTATTTTCTAAATAAAGTCTATTTTTCAGCTGTTTGCAATTTTTTTATAATCATAAGACACCATAGATTTTTCCCGGTTCCAAGGTTCAATGGCATTTAAATGTTTCGCTTTCTATAAACAATAAGATTTTTTAAAAATTTAAAAAAATTAATTTTTTGGTGTCTTATAGTGTTGAAACAAACCTTATTATAACTAGACATCGGAATTTAGGTGAAATCGTTTTTTTTTTAGTCCAATTTCAAGCCACATTTTTTTTATAAAACCAAATATAGATTTTTGCCCAACTTAATTTTAATTTCTCAATTTAAATCTGAAAATCGTTTAAACAAAATTGTACTAAATAGCCATACAAATAAAGAGGGTATCTACAAAAGGAAGTTGGTTGCACTCACTTTTAGCCAAGCTCTTCCCAATATATAATTGAATTTAAAGCCAACGCAAACATCTCTAGAGAAATAAGAAGAAGAAGAAAGATGCATCTGTTCGTACCGCTCCTCTCATCTAAAATATAATAGAAAAATTGTATGCCCGCTATGCGGTGGCAGGAAAAAAAAAAGATAAAAGAAATTCAATCAGAATTTGTTGCTGCAGCTGACCACAAAAGAAAGCTGAGAAAAGTGAGATGGAGATGTGGCAAAAATGGAAAAAGCAAATCCGCTTAAGATATTCCATAAATCATGGACCACAACATACGACTCCCTGGCCCCAAAAATGGCCCTGATGTCGGCATTCGTAATTATGTGGCAAATTGGCAGCTTGACAATGCAATTGAATGCAAAATATTTGAACAATGAACGGCAAAAACCCGCTGAAAAGCCGGAAATTGAAAATGTTCTATGCCCCCCCATAAAAACCAACCCTTTCATGGAAGTTTTCATTTTGAAATGCATTATTCGAAATTCGGCGTATCGGTCACATTGTTGTTAGATAGGTCCAATGGCACATTCCCTAGTTAAGCGTAATCAAAGTCAGTTGGCAAATAGATATATGGAGCAAGTTAGATGGCTACATTGTCATTTTCATTTCAAAATACACAAATACCGACCACAAAAATTTATTAATTAAAATTTCCAACGGTTCCACATTTAAATTAATCGAAAAATTTTAAAGATATTCCTCCTATTACAGAGCAATAGCCCTTGTATTTTGTCAGATAATTATATTATGTAAATTAATTTTAAATTAAATCAGTGAGCGGATTTAAATATTTGGTACACCATGCTAATTGACAAACTCATTGAGTTACATTTTGGTTTTTTGCGGCGCAATTGAAACAAGTTTCGCTACACCAACAATATTTTCTACTCAACAAAATAAACGCTCAAAAAGCTTTGAGATGTGAGAAGTTAATTTAGCATGAAGAAGTTCTATAATATTACAAAGTTCTTCAAGGGTATGTCGACTATTTTAGCTAAGACGTAGACGAAGATATTTATAAATAAAGATTTATAAAATGGCCATTTTGTAACTGCAATACACACACTCCTTTTTCTTCTCAGAAAGGATTTGTTGCTCCCCAGACGGCTGCTCTTATCGCAGAATTTTCCTCTTAGACCAAAATTGCCATGGTAGCAGACAAAAGGAAAAGATTCAATGAGTCGATTGCTCAAATAACATGCAACAAAATAAGCAATCAGTGCTCACAAAAAAAAAACGAGGAACAGACTTTAAGTAAAGTTTCAAAGGACGAGACAACAATAGGAAAAGGATTAATCGAGCTGCTCAAGGTCTTCGAACTCTCGATAAAGGAAGGAAAACGAAAGAAATATGTGAGCAAAAAAATACTATTATTAATGTTTGCAAAAATTGTATAAAAGGAATGGTGATAATTTTTAAAAAAATATTCCAGAACCCTTTTTTAATTATTAGTTATAGGTATATAAATAATTCAAGTAGCGTTATTTGTTAATTATAAATCACAAACAACTGACGTTGAAGGGATACATAATATTTATTTTATAATTTAAAATCAATAATAGTTTTAAGATCTGCTGCTTAAAATGTTCTTTCCATTTTATGAACTGTTTAAAAATAATAAAAGATAACTATAAAACTAACTTAGATTAACATAAATCGAATATAACTTAAATTGATTTAAACCGTTCTTCAAATTGTATTCTAAAAATTGGTTGCCTTAGAACTAAAATCATTCTACCTATCACCTTGCCAATAATAGTTCAATAACCCAAATCAGAGAACTGTGTCACTATGCAATTTAATTCCATTATCCGCACTAAATTCAATTGATGAAAAAATCCCATAGTTCAACCGCAGTCAATTCCCACAACCAACAACAATAAATGGACCCATAACGGCAGTAGGTATAAATACGTATAACCGCCTACGAATCTGCTGATCAAAACAAAATAGTTTTATTTTCAGCGACCCCAATGCGTGGATCGCTAGATTGACATAACGTACGAATAACTCGTTCCGAGTTTCACTCAACTAATGTCAGTCTTTGAGTGAATGAGCAGAGCTTTTCTATCTAATCTCACTCGAAAACAAGTTGCAAATGGGAAGAGTGCGGAAAACCAACCCAAAACTAATTTCAGTTGTTTAGCGTCTGCCAAACTGATCAAACCGTCAGTTTTTTTGACTTTTTTTACAATCTAAAATTTAAAGAATTTAAATATTCTAGCAAAAATTATGAAACAAGTGATTGGTGTTCTTCTTATCGCCCTGTGCATTATGCACAGTGGTAAGTACCTTCAGTTTTTAGATAACATTTCTGCTAAAACGATTTTGAATAATCTATGTCAAACGAAAACCAGTTTTGAGTAAAAACTTGGAAAATAGAGAAAACTGTCAAGTAAAGGTCTAATTTAGAGTGTGTTTATAAAAGAAACACTGGAAAAGATCATAATAATAAATACAAAAATTACTTTTCATCAAACGGCGAAAAAAAATGTATTCGATTGTTCAAGAAATGTTTATAATTTTTTTGTATACAAATAATTGAATCATCACGTCCACCCATATAAGTATTTGAAACGCGCCCACAATAATTTCCAAAAATAATAAGAAATATAAAAAAAAAAAAAAAAAACCGATATATTCACGTAGTTTTCCATACGTTTTTTTAACGGATATAGGAATGACTTCATAGCCGCCAAATGACAGGGGTCTTGAGAAGTTTATGGCCTGAGAGTTATTGTTTATTCGACTGAGGGCGTTACATAAGGCTAGCGAGAGTGAGATCGAGAGGGAAATGGAGATCTCAAACTGGTTACAAGCAAAGCAAATTCAAATCGGCGACCTTGACCAAGACCATTGGAGTGAATTAATAAATATTAATTGAATTTAATTAATTTCTGTCTATTTCAGCCTCGGCCATCAAGTGCTATCAGTGCAAATCCCTGACGGATCCCAACTGCGCCAAGGATAAGATCGATTCCGCCTCCAACATCCGTGCCGTGGATTGCGATACCGTGCCGAAACCGAACACCATGGAGCAACTGCAGGCAGTGACCAGGTGCAACAAGGTGGTCACCAGCGGTGAGTGAAATCCCACGAAGATCCCGTCCTGTATACTGATTCCAATATTAGAGGCGCACGCACCTTGAACGCAATAAACACTTTAATAAGACGTGATGTCACCCGAACAAAGCGGTTCCAATTAACACATGGCAAACAAAACAAAAACTGAGAAATCGTATGCAAAGCAGATACAGTGCGTTTCTCAGTCGTATGACCATCGAGTTAAAAAGCTCGGAGAAAAAATTGAAAAGTATGCTTCGAAAATAAATAATTTCTGGTTTTGAATGAGTATTATGATAATATAAATATAAATTAAAGTGAATATTGACAGGTTAATGAACTCATATTAATATTTGAAATAGAAAATACTTAAAATATTTCAAGGGGTATAAAACCTAAAATTGTACAGAATAGTTATTAAAGAAATTTGGACCAAGGAAAACTTATAAACTATAGTAATTTAAAACATTAACCAGAACACAAACCCAGTTAATTTTTTAAAAAGGTTTTCTAAAATATAATCAAATTTGTTTTACAGCTTAAAAGATGCAATTTTTAGTACATTGTTGATTGTGACTAAGACAGCTGGCTGATTTGTAAAAGATGCAATATTTTCGTATTTGTATTTGCTCAACTGGTGTCGGTTTTCTCCATTTCTATTATCGGCTTCTTTAAAGAGGCAACTAAATGTTTTATCTCAACCAATAAGTCACATGCATAATAATGTCTAAAATAAGTTGATTTCTTAAATATGTACATGGTAATAAAATAGTCTTACTTATTGCCAATCAAAAACAACTTGTTTAAACAAATAGTTATGACTCTTACTTGGATTGAATGCAATATTTCCAATTTCTGTTTATATAGAATTTCAGCTCATCACTTCTAAACTATGAATCTGTCTCAGATGCAAATGGGGATTGAGATTTAATTACCGTGTGTATTTTACAAACATTATTTGTAGAAATGGATCATGATTTTCAATCACCAAGTGTACTTGACAAATATTATGTCTAGAATATTTTCTTAAAACATTACAATTTTTATAGTAATTTAATAAATTAAAAAAATGTATTCCACAGACCGTGCTGGAACGATTGTATCTCGGGACTGCCACTTTGAGTCCATCGGGCAGAAGGAGAACGAGTGCACGGTGACCCACAGTCGCCAGGTGGAGAGCTGCTTCACCTGCAAAGGGGATTTGTGCAATGCCTCCGGAGCGGGCCGCTTTTTGGCTGTCAGTGCAACTGCTCTCCTGGCGATCTTCGCCCTTCATATGAGCTTGTGAGCCGTTTCCAAAACCAATCGAGGAATTTATAAAATAAATGTGGATAACGTACCTGTAAAAAACAAATGTAAATTGTTAATTAAAATCTTGAATAAAATAAATTAAAAGCTAAAAAGCATTGATTTTAATAAAATGGGCGGACTTATTAGTTGTACTTTAATGATTATGATACTGCTTATCCTTTAAAAAAAAACTTATAATAAATGCCTTGACTTAATTGACTTGATTAACTCAACTATTTTGTATCTAATCTTTATCAACGAAAACATGTTTAAGGTTTTAAGTTTTTTTTTATAGATTTTATAAAAACACAAAAACGATCTCTTTATTATTTTTTAAAACATATATGGAATCATATACTATAATTAAGAAATATATATTTTGGCAAGAATTTAGTGTCCAAAAACAATTTGTTTATATTTTCAATATTGGTCTTTTCCATAAAAATTTAATTTGCACAACTTTTCTCAGAATCATTTTTTGCTAGAATCAAAACGAATTTAAGTTTTGTTCAATTAGGAAGTTAGTATTATACCTGCAATACTCCAAGAGCTCCAGGCGCAACTGATCAAAGTTAAGGATGTTGCCACGAAGAGCCTCCGTATCCATGGGTCCATACTCACAGTCCAAAAAATCATCCATTGATAAAATTAAAAGTTTAGGCGATACAATAACAAATTAAATACGCCGGACAAAGACTAGAAAAACAAGATGGCGACAACGGGACTGGCAGACTTTGCAATTGGAAGATGGACACAAGATGTACGCTCAAAACACAACGCCACAAACAGTTCTTAACAATCAAACACTCGTTGCATCTTTGCCTAAAGAATTCAAACGATTTTAAGTCTTAAATAACACAGTTAACAAAATAAAATATTCCGGGCCACGCTCACAAAACGAAGAAAACGAAAGGAAGAAGGAATTAGAGATGGGAGAAATCGTCAAAAGCGAGGTTCTTATCGAGTATGCAGCCCTGCTTCACATTTGATGCGGAACTATCAAGTATCGGGGGTTTCCATAGTGTTGAAAGCATTGAATTTCGGTCACGGAAAGTCACAGGAACTTTGTAATATACTGGTAATAAAGTACGCACTAATTCTTTTAAATTAAAATAAGGAGTCTAATTCTAGTTTTCTTAACTCACTGATACTTTAAGACGGTAAATAAAAATAAAATATAATATTTACAGCTTATTGCAACTGTGTTAATATTCAACATGGAACAATTATGGGTCGATCCCTCTATCGCTGAAATTTTCTGTTCAATTTTGAACAGTTAAGTAATTTAATAGTTATAATAATAATTATTGTAAACAAATTTAAAATTGATTAAATTTACCATCATAATTAAACGGGAACATAAGAATGTGTTATAGTATTTTAATATTGAATTTCTCTACCGAAAATGTATAGTTTTTTTTAACTAGTAGGATCGAATTTTGTGAAAAACTTTGGTTTTTTCATAGAAAATTATTAAAACTAGAGTTCTGAAGTTTTAAATCTAAAAGTTGGTGCTAAAAAAACAAAATAATCACGAATGAGAAAAACCACGATAGAATTCGAAACAAGTGTTTGTCAGCACTGAAAAATAGGAAGCTTTAATCGGTTCTAGCGATAAATTTTAAGCAGCTCTGCCATTTTCCTTACAGTTTGAAGATAATTGCAGATAATTCCAGATGAAGTCCATGGCAGTGAAAACTATTTACAAAGATGTTGAACCATAAAAACGTATAAATACATTTCGTAAATCATTTTTAATGAAGGTACCCACGCTTTAATTTTAAATTGAAATGAATAATCTGATTGGTGTGTAAATCGTTTATTTCAATTACAAAAATGTTCTAATTTTCTTTGCGTTACAATAAAAACTTGTAAGCTTGCTGGCGACTAAAACTAGTGTTTCTTTGTAAAAACATTACAAAATACAAGTAGAAAATAGTGGAGATTACAATATTGAGCTTACGGGATGGGATGTCATGTGCGTAAGATACTTTTTGGACGGAAAACATTTTCCAGGCTTAAGTTTAGTTTCGAGTGGTTTACAGAAAGGCACTTTAGTACACATTGCTCATTTTATGCAAGACTGTCCGTGAATCAAAAAGGGGATTTTGTAGTGTTATGCAACTTTCAGGCCGTATTAACTGATATATAGCGAATATAGATCACAGAAAACATGATTTGGGATATTTGATGTTAAGCAGAACAAATCGAATTAGTGACTATTGATGGAAAATATATGGATTATACTATACACAATATGGAATACTTGTTCAGTTTAAAAACAGTTTTAGGATTTTAAAGTCTCATACAATTTAAAGGGATCTAAAAATGGTAACAGATATTAAAATATAAGTTTAGCTGTTTTTTCTATACTCTCAGCCCAAAAGTAGGGGTTTAAATTTAAAAAAATCCCCTCTTATCATTCCTAAACAGCCTTGCGGCAAAGGAGGCGTGGGAATGGCTACGAATGGAGGACTCCCATCCAACTATTGCCGCAGGAGATGCGCCACAAGGACGGAAATGAGGGTGCCCGAAAGGACGCCCATCCAGCCGAGCCGATGAACGCCCGCCGAATTGCAGCCATCCTTGCTGTTGCACGTGCAGAACTCCATGAAGATGTTGTAGCTCCCAGTGCGCATCAGGCAGAAGCGTTCGTCGCCCTCGATTCCGGGCTCGCCCATGTAGGCGCAGCTGCGGAAGTAGCGCCACTCCCCGTGGACCTTCTGCCGGATCTTGCGGCACATCGTCGGCCGCACGCCCTTCAGGTGCTCCAGCTCCGGCGCCTGCTGGCAGTCCGTAATGGCCAGGGTGCTGTTGTCGAAGGGATCGCCGCACTTCGGATCGTTATCGCTGCGACAATCCCAGCATTTGATCGCCTGGCCTGCAAAATTCAGTCACACATTTGAGCATCTCTTGTTGCGCAGGCGCAGCTGTGGACGCACTTTGGCACAGATAACTCACCCACTTGCAGCAGACAGCAGAGCACAACCACGGAAAGGACACATTTCTCCGCCGTTTTCATCTTATTATTTGTTATTTGTGTTTTTCGTTGCGTTTCAATTGATTGAATTTTTTTTTTGGGCGTGTAAATAGTGATGTGACCGTGCCTGGCAGCATTCAAAAATACCGTGGCAAAAAATATATTATCAGAGACACAAACCAGTGAAATGAAAACAGGGTGGCAACATTGTTCAAAGAAACCCTGGAAAACCGTTAAGGAATTTCCTTAAAAAAAACCATTTTCGAATAATAAAAACTTAATTTAAAAAGTCCCTAAGTTTAATAGATTCGGGAAATTTTTGTTAAGTTTTGATCACAAATATAGTTTGAGTGATAAAACATTAAAAATATTCATTATAATTAATTTAATTGATTTGGGAACAACAGGACCTCTCCAGGACCTAATTTGAAATGGGTTCGAGTTGGACCCAGAAATAAATCCGAGGATAAAAACTGCTAATTAATAAGTATAGTTAAGATTATTATAAAACATATGCCAAATCACATATGCCAAAGTGTACTTTTATAAATTAGAGTATAGGTCCCAATTGATTATAATATAAGAAAGTCTATATTACAATTTTAAAATGTGTAGTATGATTCACGAAGGGATAAAAAACTAATAAATATTTTTAAACTTAAACATATTTCAAAATTTCAAATAAAAGGAAAAAGGGTTGTCACCAATAACACACAAATAACGAATTTGCCTCTGCAGGTATTTGCTAGCTACCCCGCAAACGGTCACATCAGGGCTCGCGTTTATTTCAATTTGTTGTTTTTCTTTGGTTTAATCGCATTTTATTTAAGTTAATCGAAGCGCACAAAGCAGTTTTAAGTGAAACATGAACGTCTTGATCCGCTGCTCCTTCCTGCTGCTCACGCTGGCCATTTGCGGTGGGTAATAACGCCGCAGTCATTAAAATCCCAACGGGCCAGCTTCTAATCTCGGCTTTTTGGGTGTGGCTTAGGCGCAAGTGTTTTTGGGTAATTGGAATTAATCACTGAAATATTTCAGGCAGCTGGGCCATCCGGTGCTACCAGTGCTCCTCGGACCAGGATCGCAAGGGACACGACAGCTGCGGCGCCTACAAGCGATTCAACCGAACGGAGCACATCGCCATCGAGTGCAACAGCGACGAGAGCCACATGCCAGGTTCATTCTGCATGAAGGTGGTGCAGCAGGGGCCCCGAGGATTCATCTGTGAGTTTGGGGGATCCTTAGTGAAACATCCAGCTGATCTCTTGACAATGCGATTACTATGATCAAGGAAAACTCAGTTTCCATATGAAAGATAATTGTATATTTCTTTATACTGGAAAGTCGTGGGTTTTATCTTTCCAAATGAGGAACATAGTAAAGTAAGATGGGTCTGCAGCGCACCTGTGAGTTTAGTGCACTGTCTCTTCAAGTTTTTTGGATAGACGCATAGCATATAACTGATCTTACGACTATATTTCTAAATTATTTGAAACAAAATGTATCACTTTCTTTGGGAACATTTACTTTAAGATTTTGTGTTCGATTACGAATTCAGAATTACGGTTTTAAGTTTATAAAAATCTAACGACTTTAACAGAAAAGAATCTAATAGTCCTTATATAGTCTTTCCTTTTCTATGACTTAGTTATTAAGCCTAGTACTCAGTTCGGCTAAGAGTTTTACTAGTCGAAAAATATTAATCTTTTAGTGTGGCCGAAGTTTTTGTAGTTCATCCGCAATGCATGTAGCATGGTCTTACTGGGTTTGTTGACAAACAGCAAACATCAACTGGCGCCAATTTTAAAATATTACAAAATGTTGAGCCGACTTGGGTCGCAAGAGTTAAATTCGCTGTTGGCATGGCGATATGTATTGCCGCAAATCCTACAGGCACTTTTCTATTGGCTTTCGGGGTTTTCCTTCCATTTATAATGTGTTATTGGCACACCGCTTTTGCACAAACACAGCCAAAGATCAAATTTTCTATTCTTTGAGCCGCGGCTAAAGGCGTTCATCGGAATTCATCCGCTAAATCTGGTATTTTTTTGGTATTTCCTTACTATTTCCTTAGCTCAACTGAGTACCGAGGTGGGAAAAAGTCCCAGCTAAAGGCGTTAGCTACCTATTTGCCTCTCGCTTACTCCTATGCTTAGCTAGCAGTTTTCGTCGTACTGAGTACTAGGCTTTATATAGGAATATCTTCCTTCAATGCAATATTTTAACATATTATTTAATTTTTCCCCAGGGGACGGTCGTTGGCGGCAGGTCATCCGACGATGTGCATCCGTTTCCGATACCGGAGTTACTGGTGTCTGTAATTGGGGCGTCTACGAGAACGGCGTTTACTGGGAAGAATGCTACTGCTCCAGCGACAGTTGCAATGGCTCCAGTCTAATGCAAATGCACGGATCCTTGCAGCTACTTTTGGGATTCCTGCTGATTGGCGCTGCCTCCAGGATTCTTAGAAGTTAATAGGAAAACCAGGCTTACTCTCCCCACCAAAAAACGACATAAAGTGCCTTTTCACTGCTCCATTTTTATTCATATCTTAGCTGCGAATGACTTTTGATAACAGACACAGATTCCGTCCATTTTTTCATGTCTAAAATTAAGTCAAAAAGTTGTTCACGCTCTTAAACGTTAAGATACATAGTGCAAATTGCAGCAGGTTAATATGTAGATCACAGAAAAAAGTTAAAATATTATAAAAGCAATAAGAAATCTTTGTTTTATGCGAATTTAAAGTCCATCTTTCTACTTTTTTTGTCTTGAGACAAAATCTCTTTTTTTCTTTATATCTTAAATTCACTTGTTTGATGATTCCGAATAAGAAAATAATATTTAAAATCTAAACATTTCCTTAGGGGTGGTACAGAAATCTCTTCCAACCAAATTAAAACGAAAAGTCAAAAATTGTTGTCCCAGAAACTTGGTAAATTAATAATTTAAAGCAAACCGAATTGCCTCTGATGTCTGAGTAAAATATACTACAAAAAGCATTAAACTGTTTCGGTAGTATTATAAAACCGTCCTTAAAGATCACTAGAACACTTAAAAACAGGTGGATCCTTATTTTCCAAAAGGTTATTTATTTTGCTTTTATAGTGGATAACTACTAAGAACTTGGAATTTACATATCAAAATGCAATAATACAAAAACAATCTCGAGTTAAACACGTACAATAAAAGTATACATATGTTTAGTATATAAAAACTTTTATTTATCATCTTGATTCAAGGCACAACCAATTTGCGTTTCCATCAGAGTTTTCAGACCATTTTCTGACCAACCAGCTTTCGGATCCTTGGCCACTGCTGTGAAAACGGTGGTGGAGCCATCTTCAAATGTTTTCATGGCATAAAAGGACCTTCCCTCCTCCAACCAAATTCGCATTTCATCCATAGAGGTTGCGGCCGATGAGGGAGACTTCGAATCATTGCCAAAATGTTGACCATACTAAAATATAGTCAACGTTTACTTCATGATTGCTACAGATCTGCATCTCTAAACTTACCCATTGCCGATATAAATCCACGGGCTGATTCTTTTGGGTCCACCTTAACACTTTCAGATAGAACATCATGAACTTGTGGACATTCTCCTTGATCCTGATCGACGAAGCCTGATTAAACTTGGCCAGCTCTTCGAGGGTGTTTCGGCATATCTCGCGATCTTTCGGCCTTCCGAGGTTCTGACAAATGGCCAATGCAATGCGACGCAAGGACTCGAACTCCTCGTCTAGCAGCTCCTGCCTCATCATGGAAAATTTTGTGGATTTGTAAACTCTTAGAAAAGGTTTTCCAAATCAGAGTGAAAATTACTGGCCGTGTTTGTTGTTCATCACAAAAGGAACTTAAAAAAAATCCAAACACTTTCTTAATTTGTATAACATATATTTTTGTGGTTTTTGATCTTGCCATATTGTTTCCTTTACAATATTTTAATTAAACTTTAACTTACTTTATAAATGTTTTTATATTTCTTGTCAATTGTTTTTTTGGTTTTTGTTTTTAAATACTTTTCATAATACGTATTGCCCAACTGTATGAAGAAGAATTGCGCTTCTGTTAACATTCTCAGCTTAAAATACGCTAAAATTTCAATTTATTATATCAGTATATGTATCATCTTGTACACTAAAATCGACTCTTTGCTATGCTTAGATGTTAATTTATATAGATTATATGACGATGGAAATCATGTAAGTTTAACTACAAAGCAAATAATAATTGTTCTATGAATGAGTGCAGAGAGAAGAAGGGAAATTACAATATATTTCGCTATGTGCATGAGAGATAAATTAGATTTGATAATGCCAAGTCCCTAGGGGTTCCAATGGACTCTATGAGACCCATCAGACCATCTGGCCGTCTAAATTTCTTCTATACAACATCCTTTTTCGATCCGAACGAAGTGAGAAAAATTTGCTCAATGTTGATCCTTTTTGTGGTTTAAAAACAATGGAGATCATGGATGATGGCATAATGGATGGGTGTATGGTTAAAAAGCCGAAAGAAAAACATTATAACATGAAGATTGCGTTTATGCGGCAGAAGAGTTGAAGATGATCGAAAGCTTTTAAAGTAAAGCGTAAAAGGTAATAAGGCGGAAAAAAATGGTTTTTTAATACCAGCGATAAATTATAAAAAAAAAGTTTGTTACTTTTGAGAAATTTAGTAATTTAGTAATATTTAAAATATAATTAATTTTACACGTTTTCACAAGTTCATAAAATAGTGAAATTAGTTGGTGGGATATTTCTTAATCCTTGTTTGCTTTGAAATATTTTATGATAGGAAATAATTTTAAAACAACTTGTTGCAGGAATTCAACTCAATTTCTTCCGCATAAACGCTTTTAATATTTAAACAACTTTGACAGACACATACACACAAACATTATTTAAGACTATATTAAACATTAAGCTGTTTATTTGTTGCTAACTGTTTGTTGTTGCTCTAAGACTGTGTAAACAAAATCACAAGTTAAGCAGATCGGGGGGTGAGAATCCATCAGACCACAATGGGTGTACGGCCATCCAGGGTTTTGCTATCCGTCAGATTCGATGACAGCGAACAGGATGTGTTGTTATCATCATCGAGGAGCTGCAAATGATGCGGAGGATTGTGCAGTTGCACCTGTTCGGTGATGGTAATGGCATCACTGCAGGACACCATTGGTGACTCCAAATTCTGCGGCATCAAGAGCAGACCACTGGGATGAGCCGGAGACGGAGTGTGGATCGCGTAGAGGGAACTGCTGGCCGTGGAACTGCCGTCGCTGGAAAATGGCAGCATTAGCTCCACCTCCACCGGAGGCGATGGACTGTTCACCTGGGTTACCATCGTCTCCTCCTCGCTGCTGGTCAGCTCATTCAATTGGGCGACCGTTTGATGGATCCTCACGTGCTCCGCGTCATCCAGGTCGTTGAGTTGGTAGTACAGGTTCAAGCTATCATCCAAAATGGGCGCGAAGAGGCGGCGAAACTGGGCGATCAAGGCCGCCTCCTCTGATCCTGGCTGCTGCTCTCCCTTCAGGGTAATCATCTCCTCCGAATCCGATTGGTGGAAATTAAATTCAATGGCATCCTCCACCAGGGTGGTTGTGCCCTGCCTCCCATAGTCTTCTATTGAGCAATCTTTAACACTTCGTTGACCTCGTCAGACTTTGCCCTTGGGCGATTTTAATTTCGTTGGCGTACTAGGGGAAAAACAAAAATTGTTGTATTCGTTTTAGGTCTGATTTTTAAAATTTTTCGATTTCAAAAATAGAGAAAAAACAAAACAAAAGCACGTAGCGGTCAAATAGATATGCGCATGGTAAATTTCTGGTATTGCATACGCAAATCGTTTTAACCGAAATCTCTCTCGGAGATTCTCGGACTTTAAAAAAGAGAGGAAGACACATTCGAAATTCGAATTGGCCTGTTGCTTTCATTTCGAGCATATCGAATTGAGGTGCCCGCATATCAAGTCAAAATTAATCGATCCTCGTTTCATATCAAGATTTTTTTGGGTGATTGATCAATAATAAAAAATATTATGTGTTAACCTCGCTGACCTGGTCTCATCTTTGCCAGTTTGGGTCTGCGCCGTGGAAACCGTGTTCTTGCTATAGGGCGCTTGGAACGAGGTTGACGTTATGGTAAAATATCCGCCCGGCTTTGGCTTTAGATGCCTGTTGTTCATCTGCATGTGCACAGTCTTCATGAACTCAATTTGGTGGGCCAACTTCTGGACTTGTTCCTGTCGAAAGAATGTCATTTCGCTAAGTGTTTTAATTTATATTCATCAAGTGGAATGCTTACCTTAAGTTCCTCATTCTCCTGATACAGATCGGGCGATTCTTCTGGCACAAGACCCACTCCGTTTAGGGAGAAGGAAGCCGTTATGCTCCTCACCTTGGCCTTTTGATCCCACTTGTCGCCCTGTCCCTTGAAAACTCGCAAAATCTTTGGCCCAAATACCAGGGCTATGGTGGTGGTCGTCGAAAGCTGGGTGCGCACAAATCCCAGCATATATTTGTAATCGGGTCCGGCGTTTGGAAAAAGCATTACACTGTAAGGGGGATAATAATCAATTTATTTGGAAATAATCTTAAACTCTGTTTCTTTTGTTTTAGGATAAGAATTACAAAAATGGATAAGGATTTTTCTAAAAATATATTTAAGGTCTTAATAAAGTTAAAATAAAATTCTAGAAAATTTCAAAGTGAATATATTCCAAATTTAATTCTGCATATGTGCGAATATATTCCCTTTTACATCACGAGTTCCTTGAAATATTCTAGCACCTTTCGCGGGTCAGGCAATTATGGTTATATCCACAACACTAACCTAACCCAATTGGGATTTGTTTAGGTGCGTGGCACAGCAAGTTTTCCAACAAATTGCATTAATTATAAGGACTTCATCAAAGGGATTTCAGTGGGGAAACCCCCTCTCAAACCGGCAGACAACGGAGAGAATGGCCAGGAATGTGTATGTAAACAAAGCGACAGACAGATGGAAACCCGTATAAGGGGCGCGAGGATGCGAGTCCTTACGGGCCAACAAAAAGGATTACATCGCGAACACGAGCGCGCACAAAGCAAAGGAATTTAATTAAAAGCGGGCCGCGTAAGACGGGCAGCTTTACATTTCCCCAAATGGACGCGATGCGTGCTCCAGCATTTTGGATTACCCAACATGTGTCAACTGCTATAATTCAATTCTATGCGGGAAGGAGCTTCATCAGGTGACGATTCCCCCGTTTGCATCCAAGTAAACAAATGTATACCTAAAGAAAGTAGTTTGTTCTATATCCAAGAAAACTAAAATATGAAGAAAAAAATTGTATGTATGGAAAAAATATATTGTATCAAATACAACTAGCCAGATAAATTAGATAAAATATCAAATAAGTAAGATATATTAAATAAGTTACGACTGGAGAGCGAACTTACTGGAATACCACCATGGCGATATTGACGAGGGCTATGTTGTAGATGGCGTACGAGATGAGTCGCGCCTCATTGTACAGACTCTCCGCATTTCGCACATTATAACACACCCGGATTCCCCACGCCAGAAAGAACACTTCTCCAATGGCCAAACTGTGATCCCACCAATTGTACGAGCACTGCTTGAACTTTAAACGGCTCTGGTCTAAGATCTTGAAAAATAATCGGAAATACAGAAAGGCCTTAGTAATCAAAGCATAAAACCTCCCATTTATACTTACCACTTCAGCATTTGGCGTTGCCGAAATGGTCCAAGTTCCCAAGTAGATCAGCATTACCAATAGAATGGGCACCATCCACTGCAATAGTTGCTGGTCATTCAGCTTTATTTTGTGGGCCGACTTGACACGATAAGTCAAGGAAACTCTGCGTGAAAAGTGAATACATAATAGTTTGCAAATTAATTTGACATTTAGAAGACAGTCCTACCGCCAGGTTTTCATTAGTAGCGAAGTGTAGGTGATGCAAAAACCCATATGCCGAGTCCATTTGGTTGCGATACACCAGGTAGTATCCAAATACGGAAATATGGCTACCATCTATAAGGAAAAATTTATTATACAGCTTACAAAAGAATATAAAGAATACAAAAATGGATATTTTTTAGATGGAACCCAAATTCAGCATTTAATAAATCTAATATCTAAGTTAATTTTTAAGTTTGTTGGTAATAAAACTTTAGGAATAGTTTCCATAATTCAAGGTACACATTAAAATTTATTGATATTTATAAATTTATTACACAATATAATTGCCTTAAGCTAAGCACAAAATCATTCCTTTTTCTTTTATCCATTTTCTGGATCCGTGGGCTGCTGCATCTGGGTCTTTTTCAGGTCCACCTCCGCTACTCCCTTTTCCAAGTCCGCTGACCTCCGTCTTTCATTTTTATCCGTTGGTCTCAAGCACTGATCGCAGTTCTCCATATCCGGCGAATACTCCTCGATCTGTATGGTGGTCTCGAAAAACCTAAACCTTTTGTGAATCAGTTTGGTGGCCTCCTCGAGGATCAGCTGAGGATCGGCATCCTTTGAAATGGCCAGGTGGGCGGACAAGGCCACCTTGTTGATGGACAGCGCCCAAATCCTCAGGTTATGAACGTGCTCTACACCCGGAATGGAGAGAAATGTCCGTTTCACCTCCTCGTAGTCCAGGAAATCTGGAGTGGCCTCCATGAGAACCATGAGTACGTCCTTTAGGATTTTGAATGTGACCACAATAACCAGCACCGAGAAGAGGAACGTACAAACGGAGTCCATGAAGGCCCAATACGGCACAAAGAATATTATCAAAGCGGCCACAAAGACCCCAACGCTCTGGAGGAGATCTCCGATCACATGAATCATAGCCGCCCGCACATTGATGTTCTGTTCTGCCTTCACGGGGAACTGGGTGGACATAGACCTTCCCACCCTCGTCGTTGGATCCCTTTGGGGGCCTAAGGCAACCTTACTCCCTGGCTGCGATTCGGCGACCTTCGACCTCTTGAACTTCCCCGGAGTAAAGTGCGAATGGCCGTGATTCAATTGCAAGGCCATTATCACGTTAAATACTATGCCCACCGCCGAGGTGATCAGCATTATCTGGGCGTCCAGATCAAAGTTTTGGCTTACCCACCGCATAATGGCCATATACACAAGGATGCCTGAGACGAAATTGACACAAATTTTTAAATTTCAGGAGGAATAATTTTTTAAATGTATCAAGCAATAGCTCCTACACACAAAAAAAAGCGTGTCGCCGTAAAATCGATATGTGCATGTAAATTTCTGGTTGGGCAAAACCCATATCGTTTTTACATGAAATACTCATTTTGACCATATCAAATTTACCTGGGCCCATATCAAGTTAAAATCGATATTACGTAATGTAAAATCGATCAACGTTTCATATCGATTTTATTTTTGGGTATATAAAAAACTTTTCTTAGCTAAAATAATAAGCTAATTATTCTTTCAAAGGCGAATATTTACCGTTCACCTGTGATTACCCAGATAAAGAACACGGATATCATGGCCCCGATGACCTCCGCGCGATACCATCCAAAGTTAAGTCGCTCCGACGGGGGTCTTCCAGCCAGATGCAAAGCAAAAAGTGAGATAAGGAATGAGGCGAGGTCCGAGAGCAAATGGGCAGCATCTGTGGCAATGGCCAGACTATTGGAAATAACCCCGCCGACAATCTCGATAATCATGAATACGGTGCACAGAATGCAGGCGATTATTAATTTGCGTCGGGCGGCCTTATCCACTCTGGTGTCCTGCTCCTTAAAATGACAGTGCTTATCCAATTTTGTGGTTATATGCGAGTGGCCCGTGATTGTCAGGGTTCTTTGCGAATCGTTTTTTTCACGACTTCTTTCTTCGGAATTTTCTGCAGTCTTTTCCTCTCTATGTTCTCCCGATTTTTCATCTGATATTTTCTTTGCTTTTTGTTC
The DNA here is from genome assembly GCA_037075285.1 of Drosophila lutescens. Lineage (NCBI taxonomy): Eukaryota > Metazoa > Arthropoda > Insecta > Diptera > Drosophilidae > Drosophila > Drosophila lutescens. Next base: position 252,382 of record JBAMCF010000300.1, read on the forward strand.
TTTTTCTGGAGCTTCTGCTGGAGGCTCGGAGGGTCTGTCTTCAGGTAATTGATTGACTGTCGTCTTATTATTCGTTTCATCATCTGAAGCATAATTTAAATTACGATGAAATGGAACCTTCAAAATATTAATATACCTATGCTTTTCCTCAGTATCAGTAGGTTTCTTCTTGTCCGCTTCATTATCCTTATTTTTTGTGAGAGAAGAAACCTGATTGGGTCTTATGACAATTGGTGTGGGTCTCTTCCAAGTTTTAGGCTTGGAGGCCTCTTCAATTTTGCGTAATTTCTCAAGAAACTCCGGTGATTCTTCCCCTGATGCCTCGACACTTAACTGCTTTCTATTGGATGGTGTTTCTTCGGGTTTTCTTTTAGAATGCCCATAATGATCAGTTTGTACCAGACTTTCCGTTGAGGTGTCTGTATGCTTCCCCTTTTCTGTGTCATTCTTAGATGACGCTTTGGTACTCGGTTGTGCTTGGTCCTCTTCGGGCTGCACGACCTCAGTAGTTTTGGGGTTCTTAATCCAGCTAAACCTGTTCATAAGAAGTGTAGCCCAACTGTCTTCGCTATCCACTTTCTTAGGTTTACGTTTCGATTTCTGAGGTTCTTCACAGCTGTCTCCCGTTTGCGATCCTTGTTCGGCTTGAGATTTTTCTATCACTATTGGAATTCGATTGCGTCTATCTTGATCTCGAGAGGAATGGCGTCTACTGGTCTCCGGTCTTTCTTCTGTATCGGCGGTCTTGACCATTTCCTTAATCGCTGCCTGTAAATCCACCGCATCTTCTTTCTCAGAACTTTCATCTTTCGAATTTGTACCTTGATTTTGAAGTGATTTCTTGCTCATAATCCTTTCCTATTAATTTTCAATGGTTTTTTGGAATTTTTATTTGTTGTTTTTGATTAGAAAATCGAGTAAAATTGTATTCTTTAAGTTTCCTTTTTTATTCCAACCTTTTGACCCATTTGTCGTTCTTGTTTGTAACATCTTGTACTGCCTTTTGTGTATGTTTTGGTTTTATGTGTCCACTGGGTGCTCTAGCATTGTTGGTCGCTAATGTTGACAACATAATTGCCAACCAGAGAAAGGGGGAATACAAAGCTAAAGGCTTTTTAAGGTGAATGTGCAACGCCCTTTTGAGCTCAAAACAAATACATTAAGAAAATACTTTTATATTTTTAGATGATTTACATCTTTAATTTGATTAAACTATCTACGTTTATAATTATAAATCATTTATAATACATATTAGAAAAATATTTAATTTTGTATTTTTTTTTAAATTTTAAAAATCCGCCACTGCTTTATAATGATGTAACGTTTTAATGTAAATCTTAAAGCTTAAGCTTTCTGATATAGAATTTAAAATATATTTAAACTCCTATTGTTACGAAATGAGCCCTGTAACCTGCATTACCCTTACGACAAGTAAGTGCTTAAAAGCCGCATTTAAAAACCCATAAGTGGTACTTTTGTGCTGTGGTTTGTTCGCAGATCCCTTTACATCCAGAAATGGGAGTGGGATAAGAACCAAAATGGGCACACATGTGGGTTAATTATGAATGAGCGCGTGCCGACCACGTTTGGGCCTTTTGTCGCATTAGCAGCATTGTTTTCAAATGGCCTTTGTGTGTTTTTGGCCCTTTCCTGCGCTTTCAGCCGCCCTAATGGGTTAAGAGCGTCGCCCCAAATGACCCGAGTACTACTCACCTCCAGATACATGATGGCGCAGCCGATGAGCGTGATCATCAGAAAGATGGGGCTGGCCACCTTGAAGACCTTGACGCGACGATGCCGGAAGAGATAGCCGGCTAGTACAAAGGTGCCGCAGGCACAGCCAATGGATATGGTCAACAGGGATATTCTAAAGGAACGGAAAGAACGGCATTGACATGGAGGATGCTTAGCTTTTATGTTGCTATTGAAATGCCAGTGATGGAAAAGGTCCTTCGATTTTTCTTGTTTTGTGCCTATTTAATTTTCTTAATAGTTTTATAAAATAAAGACTAAGTTTTTGTGGATTGCAGAATATTCTAAGCTATAAAATCTATACAAACAAAATAAATGGCTTTATTTGGTGTTGAAGCACTTAAAAAATAAAGCTCATATAATATAAAAGAAAAATATTTATTCAGCTGCAAATACAAAATAATAAATAGAATTATATTTTATACATAGCTTCTAAAAATTAAACATATCGATGCAACTAGACTGCCTTCTTCCTTTCAATTTTATTTACCAACTGAATGGTAACTTTGTTGGCTACACAGTATCAAACTGTCACCAAACAGTATCACCTCTCCCATCACTGGCAAACAATCACGGATACGGATACCAACCTGAATGGCCAGTGGTAGTTGGCCAGACACGGCTCCGGACCCGTGCACGTGTCACAGCCGGGGGCGCAGGGCAAACACTTGAAGACCTCCGTATAGTAATTGCTTATATTGTCCTGCTGCTCCTGCCAGGCAATCTCCATGATGGTGCCGTTGAATCCGTCCGGATGCCGCAGCGAGTAGAATCCCCCCCGGCACAGGCACTGGTAGGATCCCCGGGACCAGCTGCTGCTCCCGGTCAGCGGGGTCAGCAGCTTTCCGCCGGTTATTGTCGGAGTCTCCGCACTCGGCTGACGGTAGTCACACTGCCAAGGGGAAGAAGAAATGCACTTGGGATAAGAAGCCGCAGGTGGAATCAATGTGGTACAACTAATACACAAAAAAAGTGGAATTAAAATTGTACAGCAACACTTTCAGAAAAAATACAAATAAAATAAGTTGTAGTTATAGTTTAAAAATTTTTTTAATGCGTTCATAAAATATATATTTTTTGTAATATTTTAGATTTAACATAAAACCATTTTGAAACAATATTTAACCAAAAAAATTGTTTGCCTTACTCGGCGCTCTAGGAATAAATGTAAAAAACTAAAAAACTAAAAAAACGACGCGTTTGAAATTGCTTCTTCTCATCAAGACTCATTTTGCGCCAAGAAGAAGCACCCTCCACAGCTAAAGATCCAGGATTAGACTTCTTAAACTTGACCATGAAATTCTTGTAAGCTGTTTTTGATGGGCGTCTCAAGGCTTGACGATTATCTTCTGAAGACTTCGTCGGTGTCACCATCCTCCGAGCCCCATTATTGAGCCGCTTCACAGGCTTACGCAGCTGTCTTCTTGAATTTTTCTGCGTGCCTGATTTAGACATAACACCTTTTGTATTATGGATCGCCTTTACAATGAATCATACAGCGCAGCTCCCGATAATTTATCTTAGTAACTAATGGATGTTTCTTTCTTTGCAATAACTCAAATTTAAGAACAGAAATATTTTCCTTGAAAAAGATAATGTGTCCTGCGTTCTTTACTGAGTCTGAACGACTAAACTAGACAACGGCAAAGGCAAGGGTAACTGGGACTCAGGCCTAGAACTCCAAAAAATATCGACAGTTTGGTATTTCTCGAATTTTATTTGTGGTTTCCCTTCAAAACATCGATATGATCGAATCGCTATTGTCAAAATATCTATACATTTTCAAGCTATAGGGCTAGTACTCAAACCAACAAAAAGTCGTCCAAACCAAAAACTTCACATGAAACAACCTCTTTTTACGTTTTTTTCATATAAAGTTTTATGTTTTGGACGACTTTTTGTTGGGTTCAGTACTAGCCCATACTCAGGCCTGATAATGATTAGTTTTGAACCCATAAATATTAAATGCTTGTATAAAACATAATATTAAAATTCATATGTTTTTCTTATTTATTGATTGATTCAGTCTAACGCCTAAAATGAATATATAAATTTAGAATTTAAAATGTAAATAATATTTTCCTTAAATTTTTGTGACAAGCACTATCCCTACTATTTGAATTTTAACACCTAATGTAATAAAAGTATAGAATATGAAATTAAACACTTTATGGAGCTTCGATAGACTCACCACCATGGAGGTGCGATGACACTTGTGGGAGCTGTGGAACGCCTGCAGATCGTTGATGGTGCCCTCATCAATGAGCCCCATCCTGCCGCCCAAAAACGGGGACCTTCGGGCGGTGAGGCGATGTTGTTGCTGCAGCTGCTGCAATTTCTGGCGGCGACTGCCAAATTGATAGGGCTCCGCCTCGCACTGGTTAACCCGCAGCGTGGACAAGTCGATGTCGATGCTGATGAAGCCCCTTAGCCCGTGCCGACCAATCGGCGGGATTGCGATGCTGTAGGACACCAGCCAGCGGCTGAGGGAGCACGAGAAGTAGGGATAGGTCCACCAGCCCTTGTAATAGTTGTTGGGCGGACTGGGCGCGAATTTCGGAGAACGTAGTGTCGGCGACGAAGTCTCGTCGTCGAACCTGTGGAGATGATTACAAATCAATAGTGTTGTCAAGCTAGCTTTTATTTTAGAATTATAGGTAATTGAATGAAGCATAAATTACTCTCATAATTAATTATATTTATTAAAGGAAGTGTCTTTTTTTGTAAGATCTATATCGTAAAATATTTATCTATAAGTCTAAGATCGTAAAATATTTACGCATATCCGTTTTTGGGATACACTTTAGAAATATATTTTAAAATCTACCTTTTTGTAAGAATCGTAAGCTTATTAAATATATAAGTTTATAAAATTCCTAATGTTTATATTTTCTTTAGCCTTTAATAAGACAATGATTAATAAAGACAATGATTAAGCAGAAAGGTCGTAAAAAACTTTAACAGATTCGTTTTTAGGATACACTCTCTCTCTCTACTTATGAAATTCATAATATTTGCGGAACATTCTTTTAATAAAAATCACAGAAAACTTTAAATTAAAACACTTTATGCTGCACTTTCTGGCAGCAATTATTTTTAGGTACCTACCAGGGATAGCTGCCTGCGGGTTTTTTGCCAATCTGCAGACCATCCTCGTCGTAACGCTGCGTTTCCGCCTGACCCCCCTTGACCCACCAAACGTACGACTGCACCGCTCCATTAGTCAGATTCAGGGCCAAAATGCGGGCCCCTGTAATAAAGTCATCGGTGAGCAGACCCTTGGCCAAGGCATCCGACAATCCTGCCAATGAAAATATATACATATATATTAGTACACTAGCATTCTGGGTCTCATGGGCAAAATGTTATTTCAATAATTGGTGGCGGAAATTAAATGAAAGTACGCACAAAGTAATTAAAAATCCTACGAATTGGTCGTGTCACATCACTGCCCGTAATTGCTGATTACAGCGCACAAATTGCCCAACTTTAATTATTTATGGCGCGAAGGTTGCGGCTCTCATTTTCGGCCCGCCGTTCATTTCGATTTCCCAATGGGAAATGCATTTCCATTGTTGATTTCCCAGCTACCGACGTGCTTCGTTTGATTCCATTCTCCGTGATTTACATAAATATTTTTCCGTCCCTGTTCAACGATTAATTCAATAGAGTGCTACTCAGATGCAATATTTAAAAATCGATAGGAAGCGAAAAGTCTTTTAAACAAATGTTTTCCATGGAGCTCTGTTATTTCGAATTGTTGTGTTAAGTTCGTTAACAGTTTTTTATTATTTAAAATATACTTTCTGTACAGTTAATACTTTAAAGTACATTATATGTACTACATACACAGAAAAACCATTCGATATGAAATAGGGTCATTTCTACCTTATTTCATATCAATTAAAAACCGATATGATTAATGTCAATTTTGTGATTCAAACATATCACTTTGATATTTAATCATATCACATAAAATACCAAATGTAGTATTTTTTGAATAAACATTGTAAAATTAGATAAACATTATCTTTATTCATATCAAAATGATATGAATGACATGATCTTTAAAAAATTTAAAATTCACCAGCATATATTAATCTAATATTTTGTCAATTTATTTATTTTATTTTCTGTGTACATGTATTATATACTTCCTTCAACAACATATTCTTTTGATTTGTTAATTAAAACTGAAGTTTCAATTGAGTAAGCCCTGAAATGTATCCTGTTACAATTGTGTGGGTGGGATACGTTAATCACGGGATGTGTTAATCACGTTAGGAGGGCTTTCGAATTGTTAACCCATTGCGTTGCATTTTCTGGAAACTTAAAGCGCTTAACTCGGAACATCTGTTATTGTTATTGCGACCTTGAAACAGTCATTAAAAGCCGCAGCTGTTGCTGCAGTTCTTCTTTCGGCCTTGGCGAAAGTGTCAAGCCAACAACAATGATTAATATGCGCGGCAGGACATCAGAGGCCTTCTCGCTCCTTCCTCCTTCCCTCTCGCTCTAGCCCCTGCGAGAGTGGGCCTGTGTGGGCGGTGACTGTCAAAAGCTAATATTTTTGCAACACTCGCCCGCCCTTTGCTTTCAGTGCTGACAAAACTTTAAAACTGAGCCACAAAATGTAATCGAACTTTAAATTTTCCGTGCGGAACAAAAAAAAGGACTTTAAGTTACAGGATTTTGTATAATTTTCCATATAAAATAATTTTGATTTTTTGCATTACAAAAAGGTTTAACGGAACATTTTATTTTATTACATTTTATTTAATGCGAAAAATTTCCAAATATCTTAAATAAACAGAAATTAAATTATTTTAAAATATCTAAATGATAATATATTTTATCCCCTTTTTCAGACGAAGTATTCTTAATTTTTAGTTCATTATAGATGTGTATAGTTTTTACAATTTCACAAATGGTGGAAAAAGTTAGATTATCTGGAAAAAGGCTGAAATGAAAGCTCTGGTGTTTGACTTTCACTGAGGAAAAATAAGGGGGAGTGGTAGCGAAAGCGAAACGAGAATTGTTTACAAAGTAAACTTATTTAAATTCGATTACCGCAACTTCCGTGGCACTTTCTTTATTTTTATGTTTTAGTATGTATAGGGTTTGCTTATTTTCCTTTTCCTGTTTGTTTTTGTTACTGCCACTGTATAAGGTACGCGTAACATCTCGTAAAGTTTTTCCCTTCTTTATCCGGCAAAAAGCAACATAAACCGTGTACGTGCATTTTTTTAGCTGGCAAACTTTTGTGATTCGCTGGCGTGGGAGTAAAGTAGAAACAAAAGGATCTGCGATATCGTAGGACACGTGGGTTAAATGGCGCTGTATGTTTACTATTTTCATCCAGCTAAAGAAATTATCGTAGTGGCAGAGCTTACCCAATACTCTACGGCTTTTCGAAATGATGTGTGCACTAGACTTAAACACACTTATTAAGATAATGACAGTATAGACCAAATCAAATTTATATCGCGTTTGGTAAGATAACAAAACAAGCAATTTAAGCTTTAACAGTAAAACTATACATGATGGATTCGATAAAAGACGTAAGAAAATGACTTGGCTTATATTTTTGCATTAAAAATTTGAAATTATTAGGACTTATATTTAAATTCATCTTAAAGTTGGAATACTTTTAAGCAAGATAAAATATCAGAACACGCTTGCATAAATAAGCAGTCCAATTAAAGTTAATATTTGATTTAGTTTTTACAAGTTAGAGGCAATAATGATATTATGAAGTTCAAAAATCAAAATCCCATTAGTGTTGTCACAGTTAAAGTAACAAATAACAGTTATTTTCAGTCCCTGCTTTGAAGACTTGTCAAACTAATTTGTAGATTCCACAACTTTTACTTCACCTTGCAGACATATGTGCTCAATCCTTCCCCATTTCTTTGCCACTAATTCTGGGCGAGACAGAACGCTTATGGTAAACAACATTTCGCAATGGCTGTCAGATGGTTTTCACCTGAGAAGGTAACACACTGCGACAGGACGAATAACGGGAATGATGTGCTTATGGGTCACGGGCTCATTCATCATCCGGTCTGCCATTTTTTCCGCACTCTTCCGTGTTCAGTCATCAATCTATTTTTCCCCTTTTTTTGGATAGCTGTATAATTTATTGCCTCTTGCCATGTTTTTGTTTCTCCCGCTTGAAAGGTGTTGCAGAAAATGTAACAACAATTGTAACTATTTGTGTTTGTCTTTTTTTCGTTGCTGGAAGCAAAAGTTTCAGAGTGTGTAAAATTGGCAATTATTCAAACTACAGTTTTGCTGTCTCATGTGGGGTTTTTTTGCAGATGTCAGGTGTTTCAGGAATAATTAAATTTACCCGAGATTCTGTTGGCCTGAAAACGGACATCTGGGAACCATTTTCTGTGTTTATTTTGGGGGGGAACAACAAGTGAGAGAACATTTATTTACTTGTCGGATAAAAGACGTAAGGATTTTTCTGAATGCTTTATTAGCTCTCCCATTTAAGAAAGGATTTGATTTTATTTTACAAGTTGCATAATGTTCATTTTAAATTAAACATACAAATTAAATCGATTTCCGCTGTCAGCATCTAAACGAATTACTATGAAAAAATGGCAGTAACTGGCTTTCAAAGACTGAAGAAAGTGAAATTTAATAGTTTTATTCGCTCTTTAAATTAAAAGGTTATTTCCAAGCCACTCACGGAATCCTTTTCATTTAAGCCTAAAAGCTGGCAATGGATTCTTCACTCGGCCTCTCTCCGCGCTTCTCACTCTCTGCAGTTCGACGCTAGTCAAGCCAGTGATATCCTTGTGAGTGGCTGCCGCTGTTGCCCCTTTTAAATTGGCTTAAATTTATTCGATTTGCGAGGGCACTTTATACGAATAATTTATGCGCCGCATCAAAATTTCAGGAGTCAACACAGTCGGCCGAGGGTAAGATAGAGGCAAGAGCCGAAATTGTACACAAATGGTTGCCTCCTGTTGCTCTGCTGCGCTCAACAGGATGATGGAACAATAACAACAGCAGCAGCAACAAAAGGCACCAATTTGCCTTCGTTTTATGCGATTTTCGCTGACACGTCTCACCTTTTTGAGCACGAACAGAAAAAAAAGCCAGATATAGCTGTCTGCCAACCGAGAGAGGTGGCCTGTTTCAAGACGGTGTGGAAATCATGACCATAATGGCAACTTGTGCGCTCCAACACTTCCAGCTCCTCTTGTTATCCCGATCCGATCCGAAGCCAACCCGAGAACCACAGCCCCAGCGATGAGTTCATTGTGCGTTTTGTGCTCTGGCTCGTCCTTGACTATGCATGACACACTGATAGCATTTTATTGGGTGATTTCTACACTCTGAGAAGAAAGTCATGCGTTTAACCCTGTTAAAGTTTCAATTCACTTTTTACCCAAACTAAGTTCGAAGCTACTTCGATGGCTTGATATCTTTTATGTTTTGTATGTATGTTTTGTTAAATAAAGAAATCAATGTTCCACAAAATAAAGTTCAGAATAAAAGGGTTATAACTAGAGGTTAAAAATAATCGATATTTTCACAATATTGATTCGATAATATCGATGTTTTCAAGGGCAAAAACACATATTAAATATCGAGAAATAACAAACTGTCGATATTCTTTCAAGTTCTAGTTATAACACTGTTATATCTATAAAACAAAATAATAGCTTTTAGATTTGCATTAAATCCTTTGTTAAATTTCTATTTTAATAAAGAGCACCCACGTTTCAAAAATAAGATTTATAATTTCTTTCAGTTCATCACTTTGTTGGGCATTGTCAAGGCTGCTGTCGGGTGACTGGCAACTGGGATCAGAATGAAAGTCTTGTCCTGACAGCCGTGCGACAGCATTGGGGTTGACAACGAACGACGCACTTGTGGCGCATCAAGCAATGCCGACGCTTCGTCCTTTCTACCCCCTCCTGCCGACCTTCCTCACAGACCCACCCACGCACCCCACCACCCACCACCCACTCAGTTCACATGCAATGTCCTTTGCCGTTGTTAGTCCCAATGTTAACGTTGTTGCTGTAGATTTAATTTAAAGTTCACATTGTGCGTTGTGTCATCCGTCGCATTCGTTCTTGTACTCAACTGTGATTTACCCACGAAGCTTTTACTGGAACATCGTCAACGAGAACGAATTGGTTGTGGGGTGGAAAGAGGGGTGGTGTGAAAAAGAGGGTCCAAAAGGAACAGATTTTGTGAAATTAAGCAAGGACATGTATGGCAATAAGTACAAATATACACGGCATTTTACAAGGTTCGAGGGCTAAATGAAATCTTTACACAGCAAAAGGGAATCAGATTTCCACTTAAGGGATATAAGGAACTGTGTTTGAATTGGGGAGAACCAAATAAATTTTTATACCCGTTACTCGTAGAGTAAAAGGGTATATTGTATTCGTGCAAAAGTATGTAACAGGGAGAAGGAAGCGTTTCCGACCCCATAAAGTATATATATTCTTGATCAGGATCACTAGCCGAGTCGATCTAGCCATGTCCGTCTGTCCGTCTGTCCGTCTGTCTGTCTGTCTGTCTGTCTGTCTGTCTGTCCGTCTGTCCGTATGAACGCTGAGATCTCGGAAACTATAAAAGCTAGAAGATTGGTATTTGGCATGAAGATTCTTGGAGTTCCTACGCAGCGCAAGTTTGTTTCAAAAGGGTGCCACGCCTCCTCTAACGCCCACAATCGCTTATATACGATTTTAAAAATTTCAATATTTCGGAAAAGTAAAAATGCAGTTTTATTGTGTTTATCAATACCTATCGAAATGTAGAAGAAATTTTTCAAATCGGACCATTCGTTAAAAAGTTATGCGTGTTCAAAGTTTCTATCTCCATCTCCCTCGCACTCCCTTTACCTGAGTAACGGGTATCTGATTGTCGGGGCACCCGACTATAGCGTTCTCTCTTGTTATAATATAAATTCCAGCAATTTTGGGACTTTCATTAAGAGATCAAGGTAAATGCAACGTAATTTTGGGGAAAACAAGTTAAAGAATATTTAATTTTTGAAAATAATTCGGTTTTTCCTTTTAAATGCCTCGCAGAAGAATTCCACTTTCAACAATATAAGATCTGAATAATGTAGTAAAGCTGTTCTGACTTTTTATCCTTTCTTTGATGATTTTATTTATTAATAAAATTTACCATCGGATAAAGAACTCACCCAAAGTGTGCTACACAAAGCATCAGCACAAGCAATATATAAATCCCGAAGACACTTTGGGTGAGGAATTCCCACTGTGGCCACTAAAATAACTTTAAATGGCGGCTATTTAATAAAAAGTTGCGGAGCTTAAACCATATCGATACAGTTCAACCCACGCACACATACTATATTTTAATCGGCTCCGCATGTGAGCCACACGTATTGACTTTGGTATATGAATTTTCCCAGCAGGAAAATGTCATTCGGCTGCGATAACAGACCAAACATCGCCCACACGCAAACAAAAACGAAATCAATAATCGATGATGGGATAAAAAATATGGGTTGTACTATATGTTGGTTGTAAGGTAGGTGGAATTATATTCTGTTCAGACTCACCGCCGTGCCGAATGATGCCCACTTCCTGGAGTATCGAGGCGGCCAAATCGGCTTTCTGTCTGGAGCTCTCATATCGTTCCGAGTTGATGGGCACTTGTAGGGGTCGATATAGGGTCGAGATGCACAATGTCCCCAAATTCTCAGTGGCAATGTCGTGTATCGTTACCAGCGATTGTTCGATGGCCGTCTGTAAATGGTTTGGGAAATGGCCTTTATTATTATTAACTGAGTAGGTTTAAAATGGGATAGGAACAGCCTAAGTATGTACCGAAAAAAAATTAATTTAATTAAGAAAATTATAATCTGAAAGCTATGTGTTATAGTACTTTAAAATGTCTAACTGTACACTTCAACAACAAAATCAGCAATCAAAAAATCGTTTAAACACCTCACAATATAATAAAATAATCATGAGAAATTTTTAATCAGTTATCCATAAACTTTTTTTTCAGTGCAAATTCATATTTTGCGGCTACCCAAATCATTTTTTGTTGTCTATTCAAGTCTTTGTTTTTTGCGTTGGCCTGCCGCTGACAAACGCATTAAATATACATTTTAGGTTAAACAAAAATTCGTGGTGCCCAACCATTATATCGTCATATTCCCTTTTATCGTTTGAGTGGAAAATTACGTTATTGGCTTTTCTTTTTATTCTATAATATTCCGTCCTAGGCTCGAAAAAGTTTGCTTTGTGTTGACTTTAAATTGCTAAGTAAAAGGGAACAAAATTGAATTGAAAACTTTTGTTAGAATTTTCAGTTGAAGCATTGTATTGTTTAGCAAATGTTTTGACTATTGTTTGACAAACCAGAACATTCAAGTTTTTGGACTCGGAAGTTGAGGTGCAATCAAGTTTTCCCCAAGGAAACTTTCCTACACAAATATCTACACCAGAATTCGCTTCGCTTAACTACTAACCATTTAACCTAATTAACTTTGCTCATTATGTGTACATAAACCTCAGCAAAATACGCTAATCTTGTTTGCAAAAGTGGGGTACTTAACTGTAAGAGCTTATGTGAAATTTAATGGGCATACCTAGCACATTTAAATTAATTGATTTACTTTCTAAATTTTATAAGTAATTTTTTTTTCAAAATATTGCGTAAGAAAATAAGGATATTTCAAGTCTCTATCCCTGTTATATTTATCGAGCGCACTGTATTTGACAGCTCCTATCGTTCCTCATTGAGCATTATAAGTGCACACTAAATAGCCACTTTGTTAATTTTGGAACGGAATGGAGAATTTCAAGTGGTTTCGCGTCTGCAATCGCAATTCAATTAAATTCAGCCAAGTGCCCTAAGGCGCAGAACGCACCGTTTGGATTAAAGTCCCCCTTCCCAGCTCTTGAGCTACACTTATTCTCATTATTTCAATTGCACTCCTGTTTAATTGCAGCTTGAATGGGGTTAACACTAGGCAACTGTAAGTTCACATTTCTCTATGTGTAAATGCTTTAATGTAGTTGTGGAAATCTACACATTTTTTTCACTACTTGGGGTATTTATCCGTATATTAAGGTGATGTATGTTATTAGGATTGCTTTTTAAAGTGTACAAATACTTTACAGATTTTGTAAAAATGTAAATGCCATTATTAATTATTTATATCTATCGAAATGTAAAATCGGACAATTCATTTAAAAGTTATGAGCAAAAAATGAATTAGCCGCTAGGTGGCGCCAGTAGCTTTGACGACTGCATATCTCCTTCTCCCTCGCACTGCCTTTAGCTGAGTAACGGGTATCTGATTCTCTCTTGTTTAAATAAAGTTCGAGTGAATAAATTAATATCATTGCTTTCGCAAACAAAGTTTAATTTTTCCTTAAAAAATAATATTTTAAAATCTGAAATTTTTCATAGAGTTTGTGTTTGCTATAGAGTTTTGCTTTGTCTTTAACTATGAATTTTTCAATAAAGTATTGAATATTTCTTTTTAGTTTTGAGTGCGTCTATTTACGTGGCCTATAAAGACTTACCCGCGTGACCGTGTTGCCATCTCCAATTCGAATGGTGTTCTTAAACGAATCCTCCAGGATTGCCCAGTTGCCTGAGAATTTATCCCCGGCTGCGGATGCTGATGAAGTGGTTGCCGTGGATGCGGATGCGGATAATGTTGTCGTCGTATAGTTGCTTAATGTTGTTGTGGTGGCCTCGGGATTTGTGGCAGTTGTTGCTGCTGCCGCGTCTTTTGCAAATGCGACCAACAGCAACAAGTGCAGCCACAGAAGGGGGACAGACCGCGTTGTTAGCCAAGTGTCGCTGGCCACTTGTTGCTGGCCCTGGCAGATGACATCTCCATCTGGAGGACCTGCCACGCCTCCCGCCCCACCTGATCCTTTCCTCCCCGCCGCCGCTGCCGCCAGCTTCTTGCGCCTCACCGCATTGTGCCAGCATCTCATTGTTGTTTTCGCATTTGCAACTGCAAGAGAAGAACACAGAAGGCGGATTATTAGGGGACAATAATGGCTTTAAAAATATATTGTAACCCCTAGCATGCGAATACAAAATTACATATTAAGGTTTTTTATTTATATGTTAACCTTTTTATCTGAAACGCTGTTTTGTTACGGTTGTTAAATTTAGTTACACCGTTTAAATTTGTCTATAATGGGTGTTCCTGAGTTTAAGTCCCTTAAAAATGTATTTTACTTAATTTAAGGGTTTTGCAAAAAATAAAATGTATCGTAATTCGATGCTTAATTATTTATTATTATTATTATATAATTATTATTATTATATAATTATTATTTATTTTAGCTTATGCCTATTTATATACAAAATCATATTTGAATACATCAATTTAAAAGTAATTTTTTAATAATTGCTGCAATTGCATTTAATGCTAGCTATTGTTAATGTGTTTTTGATAACTTTTTAGAAATCCTGCGAAATAGCCGATCAAATTGTAAAGTCTTGTCTCATATTAATTAAAAAAATACATTAAATTTAAATTTCTTTATTTTTGTTGAATAAACACTCTGCTAATAAAATTCGTTAATATAAAACCCTTTACAACCAAATCTTATATCCAAAACATCAAAATGTACTCCATCTTCATGGCAATATTAAAAGAACGTTAGTTGAATTTAAATCACTCTCCCATATTATTGAAACCATTTCGCAAGAGTTGGACAAATAATAAAGAGAACCAACTTCAATCGATAGGAACTTTATGACCGCACACACATACGTATATATTTTTTCAGACAGGCCATTATTATACTTTCTTACAAATGGCTGTCATTTTTCTGTGTTTGAAAGCACTGCAAATAAGGCGACGAGAGTGGTGGTGATGTTGAAGGATGTGGGGGAGTTACCTCTTTCGGGGCGGAAAGCCATTTTTATGACAAACAACTTCGATTCGAAGTGAAACTTAAGTCTAAAACTTACATCCATGGCTCTCAACTGAAATGCAAAAGAAAATACTACACATATTTCCCTCGTTTTCTACGCGTTTTATTTGATATTTACATTTCGCTCGCTTTCACTTGGCCGAGGTGGAAATGGGTCGGTTGTGCAAGTGTTTTCCACCCTCTCGCCCCTATTTTATTTATGTCTTTGGTATTTATTTACGAGTTGGTTTCATTCAGACCCAAGCTGTGGGCGTTCCAGGTAAGCAAATCGCTATCTGTCCATGCACTTACTTTCCTGTCATCTCTTTCGCCAGTTGCTGACTTTCTCGAGTTCTTTTCGGTTTTGTTTACACCTGGCATGTCCATAAATAAATATTTCAACAATTTATTTATGTGTCGGCTTAATAATTTTTTCATGTGCCGAAAGCGAAAGTAAAACTGACGACGGATAATAGGGCTTGGATGAAGAAAATGGACAAGTGTCAACAGTGATTGAAAAATATATGATACAAGATAACTTCTTTTTCGGAAAATACACCTTTAAGTTCAAAGAAATTATAACAGTTTTTGCAATTTTAAAAGATATTTATCTTTCATTGTGGAAAACTGCTCCCATGTTTGCCCTAAAACCCCTTCCATCGCGACATATCCGCTTTCTAAAGCTGTAACCACCTCTTAGCCCCCAACCCTATATGCATTAGCCATTTGTTGGTATATGGTAAATGTTTATAAAAAAATTTGCCAGCCATTTGAACTTGACTGACGACAGCATGTGGATTATGACGATGATGATGGTGGGATGGGATTATTATGATTCCGCCCACAGCGCTCCATGTTTATATTTATTGTTTACAGTTGGGGAAAAAACCCCCTTCTCCATCGTTATTCGCGTTTTTCGCGTTTCATAAGCATGACTAAGCAGCGACCCGGGTTAAAAAGAACACACACATGGTTAAAAGCTCCAGACAGGCGGCGATGCCGAAGAAATATGAGCAATATGCATAGGATTGAGTGGATAGCTTTTGACTGGCTCTGGCACCAGGATCCCGTAGCCAAGTCCTGCGAAAGGGTTCCGAGCACACTCCCCACAGCACACACACACACATAAGTCAGCTCAAACCGAAAAAAAGAGACTTGTAAGCGGAAATGCTGTTGAACATGGCTGCCAGTTGTTGTTTATCCTTTTTATTTGCAGGCTAAAATAAACATGAACAGGGACAAAAAAAAAAACGAAAGTCCCTCTAAATCTGTGCCGGGCATATGAGAAATATATATATGAATATAAAGACACTTGTGAGCAAAGTCCTGAATTTAAGCGAAATTTTTTTAAAAGACTCTTAAACATGGTATAAAATCAGTCTTTGTTATTATATATTTTAAAATATTATAAACCATTTGAAGTTTTTGGAATATAATACACCCCTAATCTGTTGAGAATAAAAGGATGCGTTTTTGGCCGAATTTTGTTGGTAAGTGTGAACACACGTGCAGTTTGGTGACGATGTTCGTTTTGAAAGTTTTAAAATTAGTTTTTTTCCCCTCCGGCTTCTCGCATTTGTTGTGGTTTCCAAATTTTTTTATTTTTGGTTTTGTGCGAACCTTTTTTTGATTTTATGCATACAGTTTTTTTTTAGTTGACCTGTTTCATGGATTTTTTGGAAGGATTGGTTAAAGTTTGATTTGGTAACTCTTTTTTAAAATATTATTTTGTGATTTAAGTGAATAGTTTTGGTGAATCCTTGGATAGATATTTATTTTATGGCAACATGAGTGTTTGATATTGGTTAATTTTTTAAAAATGTTAAACTTTCGGTTATGTTTATTTGTTTAAATATTTATTTGAACTTTTTAACTATTTTTTGTTTGCATGTAAAAGACATGATACCTTCATTTGCATTTCATCTGAAATAAAAGTCCGTATACACTTGGCAAGATATAATATGTATACAATCTAACAAAATGTTTCAATTTTTTCCGTGTTCTGAAAACTAAGCCTGTGGCTTATGCTGACTTTGGTCCTTGAAGGGTCCTGCCAATCATTTCGGCCTCGCTTATCAAACATTTCAAATCTTTGGGACAATTTTCCACTAACCGCTAAACACGCTTTCCCATGAATTACCCAAGTTCACAGGAGTGGTTTTTCTTGGACAGAGAAAAACTCCTGAGGCTTGCATTAATTTAATGAGGTTTCCTTCTGCCTTTGATTTGCCTGCGGTTTATTTTTTTGGACCAGCCCATTTCTGTTTCGGTCCGAGTGTCGACAGACGTTGAAGTAAATGAAACGTTTCAACGCCTTTTCACTGGCTTCTCTGGCCGGCTTTCCTTTCTATTTCTTTGGCTCGCCTACACTGGCCAACCGCCTGCGGTCAGAACGTCACAACTCAACTGGAATAAGTGAAGTTGTCAGTTGGCTGTTTTAGTTGTTGTCCCTGGGATTCGGATTCCTTAAGCTGTCATGTGTTTTGCATAATGCTCGGGACTCGATTGAACATTTGATTCGACATGGATCAACTTTCCCTTTTGTGTGTGCCCACAAATTGGGTTGCGGAAATTGGTTCGCAGATTAGGTTTATCAGTACCCGTTTCGCCTTAGGGGTTTGATAAAAAAATGTATTTAGCTTATTTGGACAATCTAATACATGGTAGAATAATATACAGAATTACCTTACCACACCTGCTAAAAATTTTGAAATGTACTTTTTGGGAAAATCGAGATAACAGTTAAGTTAACGGTACAATATTATGATCTACTTTTTTCAAATAGCCATTTTGTTTAGCCATTTTAAGGGCTAAAACTCAACCCAACAAAAAGTCGTATAAAACAAAAAACTTCATATGAAAAAAACGTCAACAATTTTTGTTTCATATGGATTTTTTGGTTTTGGACGACTTTTTGTTGGGTGCCCCGACTGTCAGATACCCGTTACTCAGCTAAAGAGAGTGCGACGGAGATGGATATATAAAACTTTGATCGGGCATAACTTTTTAACGAATGGACCGATTTGAACAATTTCCTCTACATTTCGGTAGGTATTGATAAACACAATAAAACTAAATTTTTACTTTTCTGAAATCTTTAAAGGTGTGGTCGCCAGACACCTTTTAAAATCGTTTAATGCGATTGTGGGCTTTAGAGGGGGTGTGGCGTTTGGCTGAAACAAACTTGCGCTGCGTAGGAAGCCCAATAATATGTGTGGGTAATCCGAACTTTCTAGCTTTTGTAGTTTCCGAGATCTCAGCGTTCATACGCACAGACAGCCAGACAGACGGACAGATGGACAGACGGACATGGCTAGATCGACTCGGCTAGTGATCCTTTTACTCTACGAGTAACAGGTATACAAAATCTGAAAAATCTTAAACTTCCTATTCAGATTTCATATTTTGTATAAAATGATTATTCTATACTAAGCTATATTTCATTTGTACTTGGGTTTCTGCGATGAAATTCGCCCGCCGGACAACTTAAGCTCTTAACAAAATTGCCATTTACCAAATCAGTTCTCACATATGTAGAAAGATACATAATAGCCCCATTATAAAGTCATAAAAAGAAAACACACAATAAGCTAAAGAATTGCCTTGGGAATAGACGGGAACCGGAAAAGAGGAGGAGGCAAACAAAAAATCATAAAATGAAATCATTGCAGAGCTAAAATCATCGCATATGAGCAGGATGAATGCATTGCAATGGATTGGCAGATGGTTGTCGTCCTTTTTAGCGGGCACTTTCCGGCACATAAAGCACATGAAATTATTATGATCGAAAATCAATGACAGAGAAAACTGACAAAATCAGCAGAATGTGGCTAAAACGCACAATTGCTGGGCTTGTATGGACTGGGTGGACTGAATGAAAGAAGCTTTTGCGGGCGAACCCTAAATGGGGCTTAAAGGACCTCCGCTTGACCCTCCCCCAAGCGCACTGCTCCCATTTCGAGAGACGCACAAATGTGTAAAGCAGATAAAAACGTGCTTATGAAAAGGTCCCAAAAGGCATAGATATAGTTTATGCGATGAAAGGCAGCCTCCATGGGTCCCCCAAATAAAGCCACTGGCCGAGCAGCTAAAGAGCTCAAAGTTTGTTTGCTTTTTCCCTTCAACGAGGAAGTAATTTAACCCATTTCCATAAATAAAAGTCTACTTTCATGTCTGCAACTTTGGACAGGTGCAAGTGTTTTTTCCTCTGGCCTTTAAGGAGCAAAGTCAGCAAAGTCGAAAGGCGACAAAAACTTGCGTAGGAACTGCAATGACATCAAGAGAGATAGCGGTGGTAACATCTGGAACTGCCATTTTGCCACTGGCACTAATGGCAACCTAAGAAACAGATGCACCAAAGTTATCTCTACAAATAATAATAATGAAAATATATTCTGGTGAAGGGTAACCATAAGATAAATTACAGTCCAAGAAATTTAAAAAAATTAAAAACTCACAATTAGTTCAAATAGAAAAGACCTTTAATTCACCGTTACCTTCCAGTTAAATTAAATTAAATTAAATTAAATTAGTTAAAAATAATCTCAATTTAAACAAGAGAGAACGCTAACTTCGACTATCAGATACCCGTTAATCAGCGGAAGGGAGTGTGAGGTAGATGGAGATATGCATTCATCAAAGCTACTAGCGCCATCTAGCGGCTGTTTCAATTTGTGCTCATAACTTTTTTACTCATTACTCAGCAAAAACGGGTATAAATATGTGTTTAATAATTATTAATTAATTAATTAATTACTTTAATTTAATTAAAGAGATTTCTACAGCAAATGAAATGAAATTCCAGTCCGAGAAATTTTGCTTATGAACTTTTGAAGGTCCATAAAAACAAGAAGACAAGTACTTAGAATGAACTCATTAACACAAGGAAAAAACCAATAATACTACCAACAAGCTGTGGCAACAGAAGAGAAAACCAGCAAAAATGGACACTAAGACTAAAAGTCAAATGACCAATATTAATATAAGAAACAGCAACAGTGGTGTCAAAGAAAAGTGGAAAAATGAAAAAGAAACTTACAAACATGTTGACAAATTTTGTCTCTGCTCGTTTTACTAGGTCTTTATTGTATTTCCTCCTCTTTTTTTCCCAGCTCGGCCCTTTTAAACGCCTGTCATGAGGAAAAATGCGCTGGAGAACACAACTTGAAGCTGGCGGAAGGAATGCGGAAAAAGTGGAAGTCGTTGCCGCACTAAAAAAGACTTAGTACGGGCAGCTGAAATAGCGGAGAATTCAGGAGCAGCAGCTGCGTTTGATGTCTTTACCCCAAGAAGCTGAAGCTTGAGGCGCTGGGCGGAGGAAGGAGGTTCTGACATTGCATTGCCCTTACGGCATAAATATTGTATGTATATAGTACACTTTTCGAGGGCAAAAGGAGCAGCAGCCACCAAAGCTGGGTAATGCGATAAAAAAATACTGAAAATGTTTCTAAAATATTCTCGTTTCACGGCACACACGAAAACTATTTTAATTCCACTGTCGAGCTTCAAGGAAGAGGAGTGCCAACATCTATCATACTTATTAGATAAATTTACCTAAAATGTTATATGCAGTAAGAATTTATTTTTTTTTTAGTAGCTGCCCAGTTTAATTTATGAGTTTTTTACTTCATTTAGTAAATATTAATGAGTTTTGATATGTAAATTATAAAAAACTCATTATAAAATTTTTCATGAAGTGAATGTTTATTGTTCAAGAACTGCTCATGCCCCAAAAATTTGAAAGAATAAATCCTGAAATAAATAGAAACTTGCCATTCTCTTGTCAACCGTTGCAAAGTCTACTTGTTTAAAAATGAGCCACCAAAGGGCGACACATATGCAGATTGAAATACAAAAGGATGAATGGGCCCTCGTTAGACGACAGCTTCTGTGTCGCCATCGTCCCTGTCGCCGTGTCAATTGCAGTTTGCATATAAATTAGCGTAATTAAATGTCGAACAAGTGCTATAAAATTACAGCAACAAAATTGTGGTTAATTGCGCTTTTGATGCTTTGCGAGCGTGTGGTTATAAAACATTATGACTAAACTTGATGGCACTTCAAATGCTGCAGCGCCAACACTCAAGTGCAGTCGCCGTTCATGCTAAGTCTATTATGGTCTTGAGGTTACGAAAAGTTTTTGAAGATAATAGTAGTGATAAATCAAGAATTTTTTTTTGGTGTAATTTTTATTTTTATTGGTCAACGAGAATATTTTAAATACCCAAGCATCCTATAAAATATATTAATATATATAAATCTGTTCACTTGAAACAAAAAAAACAGTTTAAACAAATATATTTCTATGTTCAAAAATATTTAACGATATTTACAAAAAAATTCATTTAATACAAATGGAAGTCAACAAAAATTACGTATACGACTGGTAAGACTTCTTAAAAAAATTGTATAATTTAAAAAATAAAATATTATTCTTACTAAAGGTCATCATTAAAAAAAAAGGTATACCTAGTACGCCCATTTCCTGATTCAGGTCTCGACCCACCCAACCTTGGTATTCGTTTTCCCCACTTTTTCGCACTTTTGCGACCATTAAGTGCAGAAGCTGCCTTTGGAGACAGAAACCCGGCTTGTTTGCAACAGTTTCTTGGCACTTTTAAAGGATTTACCAGCGTCACTGGGTAGAAAGCGAGCAAAATTAAAATGGAAGCGCAAATTTGTTTCTGTTTGAAGGCAACTCTTTGGCGTTTGACTTTTGGGGCCACGCCCACCGACGCCCACTGGGAGATGCAAATGAATCTGCCCAAACAGTTTACAAAAATGCACGCCCTCCTGGATGCCACACCCCTTTTCCTTTCCCTTGGTTTTTTAGACAAACCATTTTTTGTTCACTTTGTCGGTATTTAGTTCTTTTCCCTGTGTAGGGAATTTTATGCAGATATATATAGTACATATAGATTTGAGTAATGAGAAAAGTTCGGATTGAGGGCAGTGCGGATTATTCATTAGCACTGGTTTTTCCCCGTTTTTCAGCTTGTTTAGGATTTTTTTTTTTTGGATCCCTTGCCTCGCTAATTGCCGAATTTAGTTGAACTTTTTTTGATAATTTAATTCCGTTTTCCGGTAATTAAATAAATTTATTAATTATACAATACTTGGTATAATAAATAACTCCTAAAAACATGCTTTTCATATTATTGGTGGTTGTTTTTCAATGAATATGTAAACAGTTAATTGAAACAAACCTTTACCATTAACATTATTGTTTTATTTTTATTGTGGGCCGTGGAAGGTCAATAATGTTGTAATGTCTTTTTGTCATTAGGCATAAACAATCGACACATAATAAAGAAAGCTAATACAAGTCATTCGGAATGGAATTAGGGGGTTCGTGTTGAGGGCTTCTGGTTATGACGATTTAATACCAATTTCATGGCACTATTAGAGAGTTACATTTGTTTAAATATCTATTAATTCCGTTGGTCGTAAATATTTATTATCACTGTCAGGCGAAACCATGTGGCTGCTTCTGTTTTATCTTTGTTTTTTTAGTGATGACTCTATTTAGAGAGTAAAATCAGCCGGGAAATGAATAAGCAGCTAATAAGCCTTAAGAACATAAGCAGACTAGGAGCTCAAATGCTCACACACTCACGTCCATAAGTGCGCATACGTATAGGGCTTATGTCAGGTCTATTATATCACTGCCTCCCCATATGTACATACACTGATAAAAAAAATATTTGCATATTGAAAGCAAAGATTTTTAGTAGATATTTGAATTAAATACAAAATCATAATATTTAATATAAAACACATTAGATTCATTTAAAACTATTTGAATTAAGGTCGAAAATATTAGATTCGCTGTTAATCATATATAATCATATATACAAATGTTAAATTTAATATTTTCATATTTAAAATTAATAAAAATCGAAATGGATGAAAAGCATACCGAAAAATATTTAAATGGAATATGAAATATTTTGATTTAATATGTTTTTTGATCAGTGTACATATTTGTTTTCATTTTTCCAGTTGCTGGTAGGGCATTATCGTCAGACTTCGAGTGCTATGATTGATGTGGAAAAGCGAATGCAGGCAGCAACATACTTAATCCAGGCAAACAAGGCTTTGCTTAATTACAACAAATGAAAGGGCTGCGATTGTCTTGGCAGCAATAATCGAGCCACAATAACTTGGGAAGATTTTTCATCAACAACATGTCACATGACTTTGAATATGCAAATTCATTTAGTGGGATTATAAAACAAGCAAGAAATGAAAATTTTAAAAAATTCAAAGCATCAGAATATAAATAATGCCAGCCAACCATGTTATGTAGTGTAAATTGGATAATCAGTTTTTTATTTTATTAATATTATTAAACAACCACAATTAACCAAGCTTGTCTGATGCCACCTAGGTTTCCAGCCAATTTATACTTATAATCAAATTGCTAACTTCCATTAAAATATTCTCTTTCTCATTGTGTTGAAGAGTACTTTAGTCTAAACTTTGTCAATTGATTTTAACTAGTTGTTCAGTTGTTCATATTTGCTTTCAGGCCAAACAAATTTAAATCAATTTAAACGAAAATGTTGTTATGTTTTCCATTGGGAAATTATCGTTTTACCAAAATGAGTTTATTAGGTTTTGCAATTAAATTTGAATTATTGAAATTTAATCTTGTTTCACACTTCTAAGGATGCATTCAACTTGGAATCACTTTGAATGCATTGTTTTAGATTATGATTATGCAGATCGTTAGTATGCAAAATTGTTATGGAAATTGAGACTGCTGGTTCAATGGCTTCTCCAGGGTCAGAGCCCTGAATATTTACCTAGTAGACGAGGGTCGCTGTTTAATCTTTTTTTATTTTTGGTCTCAAGTGAGGAAAGCAGGTGAACGAACAGGCAAACGCATATATGTATACAAACACAAGTCCGCTGAGATACATCAATATTTATGTCGAGAATTTGTAGCATACTTTCCAGTCGCCAGGCGAGTCTAAGCCTTAAAGCCATTTAATATTATTACACTTTGCGGACTTTAAGGAGCCAAGCGGCGGTTAAAAGGTCCCTCCTTCGGCAACCCCAAAAACTCATCAAGTAAATAATTTAACTGATTCAATTATGTACAATAATTTGGCATACACTCCATATAAAATGTATGTACATATATACTTGGATACACGGAGGCCTGGGCTAAATTTAAATCTCCTGGGGGGTGGTTGCGGCTCTTATTTTGCTAATACATCTGATGAAATGGAATATCTATGCCGCACTTCGGGGATGTTGGCTGGGATGTTGTTGAATGAATTATGAAAATTGGGTTAGTTGTGTATTTTTACTGAATATGAGAAAAGGTTGTGGGCGCTTAAAAACCTTGAATGTGTATAAATTAATTTTATAGAGTAAACATACATGAATAAAATATTTGAAATGCATATTTTAAGATTTTCATCGGTAATAATCAACTAATTTTATTGCCATACCAATCCATTAAAAAATTTTTTGAGCCAAAAATGAAATAATGTCCGCTAGATGGAGCCAGAAGCTTAGATGACTTGCATGTCTCCATCTCCCCTCGCACTTCCTGAGTAACGGGTAATCTTATAGTCGAAGTACTCAACTATAGCGTTCTTTTGTTTAATATTACTTAAAATCATGACATTTTATCGCTTGAATAAAACTCAAATAAAATCTCTTCACTTTTCTTAATTCCAATAGCTCACCTCCTTTACTCGAAGCTCAAATCATGACTCTGACTTTTAATTGCCTTCTCAAAGTCAAAGACTTGGATGCTTTTCTTCCTTCTTTTCCTTTGTATTTTATTTTATCGTATCGTTTTTACTTTCTTCTTCTTTGTTTGTATTATTATCACGGATTTTTTATATTTTTACTTCATCATCTCCTCTACTTTAAGTTGTTTTTATTGTCTGACTTTATTCAACCTAGTGCGGAAACTGGATTTATCACAAAATGTGTATAGAAATATTTAAATAAATTTTAGAAATGGCTTTTGCCATTGCCAGCCTTTGAAATGTGTGGGTGTAGATTTGGCTCGTTATTGTTGAAATTGGCTTTATTTCAGTCTTATGCCTTGTTTGCTCGTTGAGTTTATGCGTAATTTGTTTTCTGTTTATTATTGGTTTAATACTCATGGAAGTGTAAAAATATTTGTTGATTTTATTGTTTGTCGGGATATTTTTCAAAACTTCCATATAAGCCAAGACTTCATTTGCTTTTGCTTTTAGTGCTCAAGTTGAGAGATAGATAGAACTTTTCAAAGGTTCTAAGCGGATTTAGGTCGTGTTCTCGTCCGTTTGTTAAATTTAAAATAGGCTTTAACTCTTGAAATCGTATGAAAATCACAGCCCAAAGCTTCCTTTAAATTTAACATCCGGACGAGAAAAAGGTCCTTAGACTTTAAAGATATTTGTAAGCTTTAATTTAAAGTAAGCTCTTACCCAGAATTCCCATACGTTTTCAAGGCTTAATCCGTACTTTAAATTTAACATGCGGACTTAAAACGACCCTGAAACTTCCGGTTTCAAAGTTGCCTATAAAGTTTGTTATTTTCAGGGTTAGATTGTCAGATGACAATTTCGAATATTTTCCATATGTATTAGGTGAACTGGTCATATTCACGTATTCATATTTAAAGTGACCAATTGCCCAAAGATCCTGTGTGAAATAAGTACATTCCTGCACTTAACTTGGTAGTTTGCAATTAATTGCCAACTTTATGCCAGTGGCATTTCCTAAGTAAGTATCAGTGGAGCCGAGCACACATTATCGTTAATAATGAATGGAACTAAAAGTCAAGCAGCCGACGAAGGACAACGGAGGAAAGTTGGTACAAAAAACTTTTAAATACACTCAAAATTTGGCCAGCGGCAAAAGCGCGGGAGGATTTTATTTCGTAGTTAGTACTTTGAAAATTGCCAACAGCTGAGCGATATAGATATGAATAATATTAGCCGTGAACTGTCGCTTATTAAAAACTTAATTGAAGCTGCCGAGGAGGAACCCGTTGCCGCCTCATTAGGGTCGGAAATTTCCATCGGTTCGCCCGTCGGCAGCAAAGTTAATTTGCAATATTTCATTGCTCCGGTGATGGTGGGTGTGCTGTGTATTTCATATCCAACAAATTGCCAACGGGGCATTAAACGCAATAATACAAAAATACAGAATAAAACGAGAAGAAGAAATTGAACAAAGATGCAGCAATTTGTAGTAAATAAAAAGAGGAATGCTGAAATGGCGCCCAAATACGCAACTCAAACAGGAAGACAAACTTTTCACGCCCCCACAACAAACACCCCTATAGTATGTGTGAGCGACCTCACAGTGGCAATTCACACAGATGTGGCCAATACATTGACAGGGCACACTGGGGACTTTGATTTTCATGACCAAGTGAAAGCGAGAAGAGAAGAAGACGGAGAAATGCTGGAGAAAACAGTGGAAAGTTGTCTTTTCTTTGGCATGCAGAAGGCTGAATGCTCTTAAAATGCTCAAGTTGGAAAAAGGAAAGTTGCAAGGACTTCTGAAGCGGTGAAGTCAAACCTAAACCTAACTAATTAAAAGTAACAATAAAAAATGGAAATGACTCTGAGGAGAATATATTCAATTATTTGCCTTTAAAGGGAAATCTACTAAAGGGCGTTTCCTCGTGAGCATGTTAAATTTATAGTTGGCTTTAAACTCTAAACTTACATATGCTTACAAAAGAAAACGACTTTAAAGGACTTATTTGATGCATTGTATGTCGTACGCTGTGAAACAAACAAGATTCTACTTTGAAGATTTTAAAGGCTGTCTTCAGTCGGTTAAATTTAAAGGAAGCTTTAAACCTGATTTCCCATACGATTTCAAGGTTTTAACCCTACTTTAAAAAATTTAAATTTAACAAACGGACGAGAAGACGGACCTAAGAAAATAAAAATTTCGTTTCTAACGCTTAGGTACACATAGTTTATAACTTTTGAGAGATTTTTTATTTTGGGCATACCTTTTCTTCTTTTTTTAAATTTTTCCCTATTTTCTATATTAAAATAATTAGATTACCCTTAACGATAACCCATAGTTATAATAACGAATAAGCAACTGTAAGATAATCATAATAACTTTAGTTTTCGAATTCCAAAAAGACTAAAATATTTGTTTTTCCAACAAAAAAGTAATAGACTGACCATCCTTGTAAAAAAATGTTGTAAAACTTTTAAGCAATAAGTTAGTTTGTTTTCGTAAAACAAAATTTCAGAATGAAGTAAAATTCGTTGTTTTTATCGCCTACTTTAATGCAAGGCCTGCAAAATTTTCGCGTTTGCTGGAGAGCTCCAAAAACAACCTGTAAATAAAAGTCAGAGGCAGACACGCCGTTTTTGCCTAGGTAGGATTTATGTATTTCTTATTTTTTTCTGCCTTGTTCTCCGTTTTACTTCTTGTATTTTTGGGCAGACGCCCACGCGGCGCCAAACTGCGCAGTCTGCTCTGCTTGATTATTCAACAGAGTTCGCATCAAAACATATTTTTTTCCCTTTTGATTAGATTGTTTTTAATTTCAATTACTTCGGAGTGGAAATTAGTTTTCTAATTTGGGTAACTTATCAGTGATAAGTGTTTTTTTAAAACCTTTTTGATCCCTTTTTTTTAGTGTTAAATATAATAAGTTATTTTTGTATGTTTTTTTTTGCAATTATTTAAACATTAGTTTTTGAAGTCAGCCGCATAAAACTTTCGTTTTCTTTACAACAACACGGACCACTGAGGATAAGACACCCACACACTCACAATCGCACACACAGGCTCCTCTCTTAGAAGAATGTGGTGTACCGTTATTCCGCTATGGCACAACCGACACACGAAACTCCGCCACGAACTGTCCCGTTATCCGTGGCTCCTGCTGAAGGAAAAGTTCAACTCGGCCTCGTGCTTTTCCGCTCTCTCGTGTGTCTGCTGTCCCTGTCGCTCTTCCCCTCTCTTTCCCTCGTATGTTATCAGTTTGATTTGATTTCGCCTAGAAGTCCTCGCCTCGCACAATTTGGCTTTGCTTGGCCAAGGGTGACTGCGTTCTCAAGGATGTTTCGAAACTCACCACACTTGTCGCTCGGCTCGCTCTCTTTCAGTCGCCATCTCGCTCTCTCTGGCGTGACACCTGTAGTGTGAAAGCTTTGGGTTTGTGTCAGTGTTGTCACCGTAATATCAAAAATTCGCATACATCAATTCGCATCTTTAGTTTTTAAATCTTAGATACTTGTTTAAATGAATAGTACTGTAAATTACTTAAAAAAAGTTCATAAGTTTAACCTTGTAAGTAATAAGTAATAAGTTTAACCTTGTAGTTTATGGTTAAAGTTTATTTGAACCTGTTCAGTGTTTGCAGCTTATTGCGAGAATATCAAAAACATAAGTACATTTATTCGAAAAGTGATACAGATATTTCTTCCAAACAAATTCGTTTCACCTATACAAATATTAGAGCTATTAGACAGCTCTGCCATTAAACAAAATAAGTTTAATTTCTCTAAGTCCGATTACATAGGTAATTCATATCCCTAAGCAAGAGAGGTGATATTTTTCTGGTTAAATGCTAAAAATAGCTTACCTAATTATTTTTCTGCATTTGAATTCCCCAATGCTTGTTAACACATGTAGTAGTAGGGTAATCTTACCCCAAATGAGCCATAAACAAGTTACGCATTCATTCAACTCGCTTTTATGTTGGACGTATTGAACTCTTTCCCTCGAGAAAACCATTAAATTTTTAGCCTCAATTACTCAAAACACAGCAACAACCTGTTGGCATTTGTCTACTTGTGCTTCCTTTTTTTCTGCCCCGTATTTTCCATGCACATCCACTGCATTAAGCGTTTCAGGATACTGTCTAAATGAACTCTTAAAAGTGCTCTGACATTTCACATTGCCTTGCAGGGGGTCACGTGGCTCATGCTGAGCTTCACTGTGAGAAAACACTAAAATTAAAATAAAACAATTAATTATACCCGTTACTCGTAGAGTAAAGGGTATATTGTATTCGTGCAAAAGTATGTAACAGCTAGAAGGAAACGTTTCCGACCCTATAAAGTATATATATTCTTGATCAGGATCACTAGCCGAGTCGATCTAGCCATGTCCGTCTGTCCGTCTGTCTGTCCGTCTGTCCGTCTGTCTGTCTGTCCGTCTGTCCGTCTGTCCGTCTGTCTGTCTGTATGAACGCTGAGATCTCGGAAACTATAAAAGCTAGAAGGTTGAGATTTCACACACATATTCTTGGGCTTCCTACGCAGCGCAGTTTGTTTCATCGGGTGCCACGCCCCCCCTAACGCCCACAATCGCCATAAACGATTTTCAAATGTGTCTGGAGGCCACATCTTTTAAGATTTTAAAAATATATAAACGCAATTTTATAGTGTTTATTAATACCTATCGAAATGTAGAAGACATTTTTCAAATCGGACCATTCATTAAAAAGTTATACGCAATCAAAATTGTTTATATATCTATCTCCCTCGCACTCCCGTTAGCCCCAATAGATAGTCGGGACACCAACCCGAGTACAGCGTTCGCACTCCCTTTAGCTGAGTGACGGGTATTAGATAGTCGGGACACCAACCCGACTATAGCGTACTCTCTTGTTTTTTTATCAAAAGGTTAACAGCGGGCAATATTTAAAAATTTAAAACCAAATATAAAACAAGAGAGAACGCTATAGTCGGGTTGGTGTCCCGACTATCTAATACCCGTCACTCAGCTAAAGGGAGTGCGAACGCTGTACTCGGGTTGGTGTCCCGACTATCTATTGGGGCTAAAAAGGGAGTGCGAGGGAGATAGATATATGAACAATTTTGATTGCGTATAACTTTTTAATGAATGGTCCGATTTTGAAAAATGTCTTCTACATTTCGATAGGTATTGATAAACACAATAAAACTGCATTTTTACTTTTCCGAAATATTGAAATTTTTAAAATCGTATATAAGCGATTGTGGGCGTTAGAGGGGGCGTGGCACCCTTTGAAACAAACTTGCGCTGCGTAGGAACTCCTAGAATCTGCATGCAAAACGCCAATCTTCTAGCTTTTATAGTTTCCGAGATCTCAGCGTTCATACAGACAGACAGACGGACAGACGGACAGACGGACAGACAGACAGACGGACAGACGGACATGGCTAGATCGACTCGGCTAGTGATCCTGATCAAGAATATATATACTTTATAGGGTCGGAAACGTTTCCTTCTAGCTGTTACATACTTTTGCACGAATACAATATACCCTTTTACTCTACGAGTAACGGGTATAAAAATTGATTTATTATTGAATTGTATTTTAGGGGTTATTAAAAAAAAGAATACTTTATTGAATTTCATTTTGCTCCTAAATTGTGTAGAAAATGAATTCACTTGACCTTTTTACAGTGTACTTTCATTACGTCCCTATTTATTCGGTTGAAAAGAGGACCATTTCGACTTAACCCACTTTGGATCCGAACTGTTTTAACCTAACCCCCATAACAGACCCCTGTTTCTGGATCTATCCCTGCTCCCAGCAACAGTTGACGTAATTTGCAGGTAATATGTGTGTTGCCTGTTGCTTCTGTTTCCATCCATTTCACTGACCAGGACAACCACATTTCATCCCCTGTCTCCCCAGGTCCCTGTGGCTCTTTATTTATTTCTCCTTCATGGAGGGTTCGTGTACAAGCCAATCGAGCCACATATTGATTTACGTGTTCAGGATGTGTTCTGGTAGCAATTGAAACCCAGCACTTAGAGAAAATGCATAAGGAATAAAGATTTTAATTGCGGAATTCACTGATTAAAAAATAATTCATAATTATCGGATAATTTTAATAGAATAAAGCACCTTTGCTTTTCTTTAGAGGTGATAAAATTTCAATTTTCCAAATATGTTTTTAATGGAATATCTTTACTTAAGATTATTATGAAAACATTTGTTATTTTATTTGTTTTTTGGTATTAAGTTTTCTATTTTTTGTATAGTTATTTATGATTGTTAAATTTTTTCATAAAACTAAAGTGCTCACCGAATAGTTTCAGTGCATTGATTAAGTGTGTAATGTGAGATGCGCTATATGTCTGGCTCGAAAAATGTGTAACAAAAGGAGAGAGAAAGTGTGACAAAAAAATCAATTAAATTGTATACTCCTTGCATATGATGTGCAATCAATTAAGCTTTTCTGACACCATACGGTTACCGATTTTCCCCCGTTTTTCGTGAAATGCAACTTATCATCTAACCTCATTCCGGTTGAAAAATTTGCATACAAAAAAGGGAGAAGAAACATATTTCTGCACACATTTCCGCTGCACTAAACGTGATTGAAAGCGGAAATTGCTTCATGTTCTTTTTTCACCCGCCGAGCATCCTTCCTCGTCCCCTCTTCCCCCCGCCTCTGGCTTCCGTTCGATGGCCGCAAACCGTGGACTGAGTGCGGAAAAGAGGCCCTGACTGATGACTGGCAAATCGGGTTTTCAATTGACATTTGATAGAAATTGCGTTAGTAACCTCTAGTGCCGACCTGCGCTCCTCCTTTCGCATCCTTCATCAAGAGCCCAGAGTGTTGGCTGATGCGATTATCGCGGGGCTCAGCAGAAGCCTGCGTTCCCCCTGTGGATTTTTTCAGCATTTCGTTTTGGTTACTCTCAGAAGTTGTCCTCGGATGAGTGATTTATGAGGTACCATTTGAGGGATAAACGTCGGAAATGGGCTGAAAATTTGTGAGCTGTCCGTATAATTATTTAGGAGATAGATTTATATTTGGAAAATGTTAACGATGTCTTTACGTATTTTTGGTAATTTAAAATTATTTTTGACACAACAAAACGAATGTTTAAATTTTCCAAAGCACCATTTATTTAATTTATAATTGTTATGTTTATGAAAATTAAATTGAAAAATTGATCAATTGAGTAATTAAGGCACAATTATATTTAATTTATATTAAACATTTGCATGAAATTATTTTTATTAGATCTTTATCAATACTTTTGTAGTTTTCCCCTTATTAAAAGAGTGCTTTTCCGGCCGGCTTTTCAGGCACATATTATTTTCGCAAAGAAAAGTTATAAATTGTGATAAAAAGTTATGATTAAAAAAACTGCTTAATTGAGTTTGGCTGAACCTTTTATGACATCAGCCCCTCGTTGCGCAAAATAGCAGTCATGTCAAACTGCAGCAAGACAATCAAATAGGATGTGGCTGCACTTACAGTCTGGAAAATTAGATTATTGAATGCTCAGAATTTAAGAGTATTAGTACCAAAAGCTCACCGAGAATATGAAAGTGTAGTCCAGGGCAAACAGTCCTATGCCATTGAACTGGAAGAAGCCCTCCCAGTGAAGAAATTGCAGTGTAAACGATTTCATTTTGTTGTAGAACAGATCGTTGCTCAGCATAAAGGCCGGTTTCTTCTGCATGATCTCATGGACTATCATCGCCGATTGCTTGGAGTGATTATTGGCATTGCAACAAAGTCGCAGTACGATATATGCAACTACCATGGTGGTGAAGCTCCAAATCACATACAAATAGGTCATATAATCCAGCAGGCGGCTCTTGCCGCTAACAATAAAATTGACCTTGGTCTCCAGGAAAATCCCGAAAATGCTCACCACAAAACAGGCCGCCATATAGGGTACACACTGTGGACCGAACTCGCCGTTTGTAATCACACTGAGCGACAGGATTTTGTCGTGTAGCTTGAAGAGATCTGGTAGATTGGCCTCCGAGGTGGTTCTAAATTAAATAAAAATTAAATGGAAATGGAAAACTTTACTTTAACTTTAATTTACTAGTACTAGTACTATAATCCTAATTTTAAGGTAATTAAATCCGTATTTTCAGAATAACCTATTGATAAATAAATAAATAACTGTCACGTTGTCACATTGCTTGATTTAAATGTCCTTCTCTACATAAATCAAAATACGACAAACAAGGCAACCAAAAAACGACTGTAACCATTAATCAAACGTTTCTTTTCTGTATGAAACCTTAGCCGTTG
Organism: Drosophila lutescens; assembly: GCA_037075285.1. Taxonomy (NCBI): domain Eukaryota; kingdom Metazoa; phylum Arthropoda; class Insecta; order Diptera; family Drosophilidae; genus Drosophila; species Drosophila lutescens. The sequence goes on from JBAMCF010000300.1 coordinate 285,035, forward strand.
AATCGTTTTCCCTACCCTGTACTTTCGGCAATGGTGGCATTGTCATAATCAAAATCGTCCTCATCCTCATCATTGCTGGTGTCCATTTCGTCCTCATCGGTCTTTTGTTGGCCCACTTGACGTTTCATTTCGCCAGCCAACTTGTGCTCATTGCCAAATGTCGTCCTGCCGTCCATGGCCGTAATCGGCGTTACGGTCTTCCGCTCCTTTTTCCCCTCGCTCTCGATATCGAACACGGTGAGGGGGGCGTGGCGGTGGCGCGCCTCCTGGTTAATCTTCTCGAACAGCGTGTTAATCTGCTCGAAGCGCTGCGAAATGACCGACACATGATAGATGAACTCGCCCTGGATGATGCTGCCGGCCAAGTACGGGAAACTGGACACCATGAACGGTATGAAGGCAAAGTTGCCAAAGGTCCTGGATCGGTAAATGAAAGAAGCGGGAAATTTGCCTACGGTTAGTGAGCTGCAAAATTTAATTAGAAAAAGTTAAGGTATAAAGTGATAGCAGCCATACGTTGCTATAATGGTCCGTCGTCCGTCTGTCCGTATGTCCGTTCGTCCGTTTCTATGCGAACTAGTCTCTCAGTCTTAAAGGTAGTACCACTATATCTTAATTGTAATCATTGTAACTTTGTAGGATGTAGGTGTTTTGATCTTTGACAATTTATAAACAACATTTTAAATAGCCAATAAAATATTTGGAATCACTGGAGCAGTACCGATCGAGTGAGCATTAAACTATAAGGATTTATTTTATCTGCAAGGGTATAATAAAATCATGTTTTTAAATAAATGTTTGCAGTGTTACCAGATAGTGAAATAGTACTAAATAGTGAAAATGTGTTTATTTATAGCACTAAAGACTTTCAAGCACTCATGATAGTCCCAAGTTTACAAAATAAACACAATGTTTTTAAAAAACAAATACTCACAGATAAAGCCCTCTGACGTCATAGTACAAGGCAAAGGTGAAAACGCAGAATAAAAAGAGCCAGGTGAAGTGGTAGGCCACACTGTGTTTCACCGCGGTGCCCTTCACCTTGTCCATTTCCGCCACTCGCTGACACTTCTGGATGACTGCATCGATGGCATTTAATCGCTCGTCGAACTGCAGGAAGAACTCCTTGCGCCGATAGAGACTCATCAGCGTGATTGTCAGATAAAGAAAGGCTCCCAAATGCATGAAGAGGTGGTTGCTCAATTTGCAAACACTATTGCAGGCGTCCAAAAAGCAGAGCCCGAAAACATGGCTCAAGTTAATCAAAAGGTAGCAAATCACATAAAAAACAGGCACAATAAACATCATGGCATAGTCGACAATGAAATTGGTTTCCGACTGCTGGCGATTCAATGGTATAAGGCCTATAACCTAAGGAATAGAAGTAGGTGGATTAGAACTAAAGGAAGTACCCATATCATATTTATTTTTACCATTGAAAACCAGTTCATAATTTGAATCATTCTGTAGCCTCTATTTTCTACTCCGTAATTTGGTAACTTTTCCCTTTCAGTTCTCTGTTTGTACTGGTCGGTTGGAACTCCAAAAGGGTTAGCATTTACCTTATGTACTCACTCGATTGTTGGCATAATGAAAGCGCTTATACGCAGTGGCAGTAGCGGATAATGTGCATACGGTTAAGATAAATATCTTCGGCGGGGAGCCTAAAATGCTTTTAGCTTATTAAATGTGAACTGAACTGTGCACAATGAGAAATAAGTGAGCGATAAATAAAAGAAGGCTGTGAATATTATACTAATAAAATGTTTTATATACTTATCAGTGTTAATAAAAAAGTTAAGGAAACAAACATAAATAAAGTATTTAGAAAATGATCGTTAAAATGAAGGAAATGTAAATTATTATGCAATATATACGAATACTTTAATGAAATTGAATAAGAGTGAGCATTTTTTTGAGTGCTTTAACAATTGATCTAGTAATTTAGTGATTAATAATATTGTTTGGTAAGCACACTGAAAATTATTTGTTTGAAGGTGGCATAATGTATTATTATACTACAAATATTATATTTTTTTTATTATGGCATAAAACAATCATATATTTTATATTGACTAGGGTGGTTAGAATTAAATACTGAAGAACATATTATTTATTAGACTTTGTTAGATAAATAAAAAATTCAATTAATTCCAATCCCACGGGTTTCAAATACCCATGCTACCGTTTTCTTTTCTTCCCTACCTTTTGTGTTCAGTCCTTGGAATCTAATAATTTCCACATATTTTCCCCGTATTTTACATGCTAATTAAACAATTATAAGTTAGTGCCGCCTAACACTAAATTAACAACTAAGACAACACCGGAGACAACATTTCCTCTTCCGCGCCGCCCTTAACCATCGTGTGCTGCCAACTAGCTAAGACGTTTCTCGCCCGAGAAAACCAATTAAAAGCAAAGCCCTTCCTGGCAGAAATAACTGGCGACAGGGGATGCAAAAAGGTGCGGGGAAAGTGGGCCGAAAACCATGAGATGATAAAATGCAAATTTCCCCTGAGTTGGGTAGTCAGCATGGGGTGGGAAAGAGGGGAAGTGGGAATCGGCTTGGGCAAAGAGACTTACAACAGTTACAACTAAAACAAGACGGCAATGGCAAAGTGTAAGGTGTTTGCCGGCTGCTAGATGCCTTTTGGCCCTCTTAGTTAATAATTGAGTTTGCATCGGAGGCACGCACCAACCAACACTCACGCACTCACACATATTTAGCAAAAGGGGCTCAGCAATGGGAAGAAAGGACTTCCCTGGAAACGACCTTCGCATCTTACTTATGCCCATGCACGCCCAATACACCGCATAACCGTTGGGTTCTATTTATCCTAGAGATGGGCAAGTTATTGGCACGCTACTAAAGCGATTAAATATTTATGTAATTTGGAATTAAGAATTTCCTTAGTATTATTGAAAGGTATTTACTGCTTAATTTGGAAAAATAAAACACCTCCATAGACATCGAATGTAATATTTCAAACTAATTTATCAATCTTGCAAATTATTTTTGCTTCAAAATATATCGACATATGTGTAAAATCACTCATACGACACGTAAGCCAAAACTAATTTTAGAATAAATATGACTTTATATTAAAATTAAATTTAATTTAACTGAAAGAATTTAGAAATAGGAAAGGAGTCTGCTGCTACTAAATACAAATACAATTTTTTACATTATAGGGATAATTACTGTTTATACAAAAATCACTCATTCGACTAGTTAGCCACAAAATGAAATTTTGTTTAACTATTTTCAAGACGTACTGAATGAAAAACTTTAATATTAAATTCCTAAAATTTCACGACATTCTACGACCAATAATTTCGAATTATAAAAAAATAAATAAAAACCAATTACAAAACATATAAGAATGTTTCACTAGAACAGAAGTTGTACATCGATTTTAGATCTATTTTTCTGGTAAAACTTATATGGTCTTTTTACCAGATTATTAGATTTATTTTGGTCCAAATCTTGGTTTTACCTACCATCTCTAGGTCGTAGTCACATGCTTTGCCAATGAAACGAAGCTTGTTAATATTTGCCTTTCGAGAAAGTCGTTACTCGCTCTGCATCTTATCATCCGAGGCTTTTCCGGGAAAGTCTTTTAAAACGCTGCTGAGTCGTTGCATGCAAATTTGATGCCCACATTAGATTAGTTTATTGTAGTGCTCGGTGGTGATTGTTATTGCCTTTGGTGTCCGTAATAAAAGCGCCCAACAATGCAGGCAAACTCTCGAGTAGAAATGTTCCCACTGCGCTTTATAGCCGGCAATCCGTTGAGATTCCTTGGGGCTTCTCGGATTTACCCGATTTGGGTTGCTTTACTTTATTTTGTATTTGCTCCCTTCGGCGGTATCAATAAAATTGCGGTCATAAACTGTGACCGTAATGGTCTTCAGTCTCTGCCACGCCCCCTTTTTTCCGGCTCGAAGCAAGTCACTCAATCATGAGGCACACTTAGTTGCCTCGCTTACAATTTTCTCCCGTCTTATTCTGGCTTTACTTCTCTTTTCTGTATTTTGCTGGCCTGTAATGAGCTTGTTTGCCCAAGATTTTGGCCCACAGATTTGCCTAAACGTTTTTTGCTTCCTTTAGTTGGCTGGGGGAGAAATTTGGCATTTTGGAATTTGTGCGCTGCTAAAGTGGAACATCTTGGTCCTGTTCGAGGGGAAACCCGACCAAGTGGGCAGGGACCGAAATTATGTTAGGCCCCTGGGGTTTTACTGGCGTGTTGAAGCTCCTCATTTGCTGAGTTATTCGTAGGCAAAAAGTTGTCAAGTGATGTATTTTTGCAAGCACAAAATATTTGAATGAAAAAATCTTTTGAATGAAGAATATATATCACCACAAAAAAATGTTAATAGTTATACCCTTATACCCTAGTGCATAATACAAATGTAAATTAAATATTAAAAAAAATTAATTGTAAAATTAAATTTAAATTAAATGTAATTAAAAGCGGATTTTATACATTTAAAACTATTCTTTAAAGTTTAGGGAGATATTTTTAAGATTTTTTGAAACCATTTTACAAGAATAGTCCCCAGTTTTCAAATCGGACTTGAAAACCTAAAAGCCACTTTCCCTTTAAAGGAAAAGGATCTTCTCCCTTTGACTCACAGGCATGTAAGTCGGGGGTGAACAAATAAAGCCACACAGACATATCAGACACATCAGCCGGGATAAGTTTGTGTCTGGCTTAGCCAACTTTCCCTCTTTCCGTTGGCCTTGCCGCATTTGTCAATTTGTTGTTTTCGGGTGCATCTCCTGACTTTGTGGCCCGTAGCCGTTGACTGTTAATGACTTTTGGCAACACAACCAGCCAGTGAAGTTTATGACAAACACTTAAATAAACATACAGTTGCGGTTGAAGAAATAAAATTCTAATTTTTCTTAAAAGATAAGATTAAAAAACTTATAATATAATAATAACATATTAATTTCTTTGTGGAAAAAAATCCCAAAATCAAGGTTTTATTAACTTCACAGAATTGACATAATACATTTTTAAAAAAATTTGCATTGATCTTATTAGTGTAATAAAACATCAGATTAAAATTCATGTTTTAAAGAGAAAACAAAATATATCCTGTAAAATTTTAAATGAATGAAATTGAAAAGAAAGTTCATAATTTAAAGAATTATCCTTTGCTTTTATTACTTAAATTCATACAGGAATTCTACGAATTTTTCCATGGCTGTGTGGTGTGGCAAGTGTGTGTTTCCTCGTTTATGTGTTTGCTTTATCTTAGTTCAACGTTGCGTCAAACTTAACTAGCCAAACAATTATTTCCAACGCTTTTGTGCTCTACCCGTCTCTTTCTGCAATTCTATTTCGCATTGGTGCTATCTCTTTCACTTCCGCCCAGAAGCCAAAAGTGCTCCTCATTGCTTGTTACATAAATATTTCATTAAAAGCCATTCATAACCAAGCATTCGGTGTTGACAGCCGCCTCGCCTCCCACCATTAACGCCCACCACGTGTCCAGCCGAAAGAGCATGGCGGTAAAAGAGACGGCTGCAGGCGAACGAAAGAGATGGGGAGAGCGCGGAGAAAGAGAGCGAAAGCTTTTCACCACATTTCAGTGTAAACAAGTCGCTGGCGTGTTGGAATTGTTGCTGCAACTTCTGTGCAACACCGCTCACTTTAAAATGTCAAATGCCAAGGATGCGGCTGGTCCAAATTAAATTCGAGCTACAAGTTGGCTGGAATATTAAAGTGTATAGCGGTTGGCCGCAGGCGAAAGTGCATCAACTTATGGATTCCACAAGGAATCGCTGGGTGTCTGTGTCTTTACAGCTTTCAGCACTTGTCCAAACCTACTTAATTGATTATGCCAATGCTGATTGATGACTACTTTCTGATGCACTTTACCCTTTTATTAAATGTTAGGTACTAACAAATGTTTAGAAAAATATATATAAAACATTTGTAAGTAAACATAAATTCGTATTTATTTACTAGAAAATTATTTATTCTTCAAAATTATGTAGTCATTAATTAATTAAGTTGAAGTAAAACAAGAAATTGATCTTAACATTATTTACTATCATTTTAAATTCGGGAAAAATGTTAAAAGATTTGAATACCGAATTCAGATAAGCAGAGTTGCGAGTATTAAACATATGATCCTGAAAACATATTTGTACAGCTATTTCAAGAAAAGTGATTATTAGTGAAGGGAATGATTAGGTTTAAACATTCAAAATGAACACCTTTTGTGTGTTGTATTCTAAAGTCGTCTCCGCTCGTTCGAAACCTTTATAAAGTTCAAGTAAAGTAAAAAACGAATACATTGGGAAACTTTTAATAAGAGGATCGTATTAAACACAAGATTGTTTTTCCTAAAAAAAATAAAAATAGGCGCTAGTCAAGACTCGAACCCTTGATCGCCCAAAAGCATGCTTTGTAAGACTTAAAAACTGATTTTAGTCATCCGTCAGCCGGCGCGATTCGGTCGGCATGGAATGGATCGGTATGGATCGTGGGGTTTTGGAAGAACAATCACCCACTCGGCCTAGTAGCGCGTTCAACGTTCCGCGCATCGGTTGTCGGCGAGGCGTCTTCAAATCGCATTATGTCTGCCCAACTGGAGAGCAACAATGCCAGTGAAAGTAATAACAATAGCGTCAAGGATGTCAGACTCCTGCTGCTGCCAGATACTTCTTCGGATGGCAATCCGGCGAGTGTCATTTCCCGCTCCGAATTGCAAAAGAACTTCATTGATGACCTGACACATGTGAGGAGGAAGCGAGTGGGGCGGGTGCCCTGGTTTATTTTGCTGATGTGTTTTATGCAGGTTCGATTTTATGCAGTTGCTCCCCTTGTTCGATTGTCTCTCTTTTTTTCTATTTTTTTGAATACCCGGCAACGTGGCGGATGAGTGATGTGCGTGTGCCTAATTTAGAAAATCATTTAGAAAAGATGGAAAGCGTTTAATAGATAAGAAAATACGTAAGCTAATAAATTACCTGTGAAGATGTCAAAGGTGAAACTATTTGTGTTGCCCATAATAAAAGTTGTTGATTACAACAAATTCAATTAAATATATTCAACAATGCCATGTGCTTGTTTGCTTCAAGCTGATAACAAAGTTCGATTTTGTTAGAAAAGATTGTGCTTATGTGCCCCAAAAATCCAAGTTCAATGAGTAATTTAATGAATTACACAATAAAATAATAATAACATAAATATCTTACAAATATTAGTCAAGAAATGCCTAAAATTAATTTGATAATTGAATAGTCAACATGTTTTCTTAAAAGTTTTGAATTTATAGTGATAATGTGAATACTTGCTTAGTAATCATTCGCTTCTGATAAGCACTCGGTTTCATTTTCATTTTGTACTAAGCTACCTAAACAGAAGTGTTCTTAAAAATGTCTGTTTATCATTCCGCATCTTAATAATGATTATTTCACTTGATTTGTTTAAAACAAAACAATTCGTTTTGTTTTTGTTTGGTTTACCCGTGGATGGTGCCATTGTGTGAGTGCTCCATAAATTATTGCTCTTCAATTCATATGAATTTTCATTCATTGGAAATTTTTTTCAATCGCTTATGTTTGTGAATTGTTTGTTCTTTGTATTAGGCGGAAAACAAGTAATATATATGATTTATGTAAACTTATAAATAGGTGTTTGATTTTATTTTCTGTATTTTGTGAGCTTGACGGCAGTTAAGTGAATTGAACCAAAATATAATGGAAACGCCACACAAATAAAATATTTAAATACATTTAATTTACCTTTTAGTTGTCTGTTTCTGTGCACTAATTGGGTTTTTGAACTTGTACTCGAATAATCCATTTTAAAAGTAATTACTAATTAGCAAAAATTTTGCAGTCACCCGAGGTATTTTGAAGTCTTGGCAAACAATTAGCTTAGTATAGAACTTTTTTACCTAAATCTGTTTTTGGAATTATTTACTCGCAGTGAATCGAAACTGTGAGGTCTTAAGTAATATATTTAAAACGAACTACCCTTTTAGTTTAGTTCTTGAAGATAATTCTTAGTGATCCGTGGCAACAAGTGTTTAACCGCTTGATTACTAATTGGCTCTTTGCCAATACCAATACCGCTGACTAACAAAGTCCCACAAGTGTGACCCATTTCGATCCGTTCAGATACTCACTCTGCACACTCAATAATGCAGATCGGCGATCGGTAAGGTTTTATTTTTAGGCCCAACCCAACCCAACCCAACTCCGTAATGATTGCACAATCGACGCGTCGCTGGTGCGATTTAGCTATATTGCCATTTTAGTCAGCGAATCGATCGAATGCCGCAACTTGCAGCTCTGGCATTTGTCATATTTGGTGGGATCGGGATGCATGTTGCACCGATTTGGTGTCGCAGCCGTGTTTCTGTGGCTGCTGTCAACTCATGCGGCGCACATTGTGCGGCATCTCAACTCAACACTCGCACTTCTCAGTTGGCCAAGTGTCGATCGATTGAGCGAAAGTGACAGTCAGTTGCCATGACACTGTTCAGCAAAGTTGCGGTTGCTTCCATAAGGCAAAGACAACTATTTTAAGCTTGGTGAGCTGTCAGAAACAGTAATGGCCAGAGCTTCGTTCATAAGAATAACTTATCATCAAGCAGTTGCCAGAGTTTAAGTCATTGGAATAAAGTTATCATCAAGCAGTTCAGAGAATTCTTAATTCTTAGACCCAGCTTATCTATTAAGTCGCCAAAATAAGTATAGTCATCCAAAAAAAAAAACATTGTTATGCATAATGAGACATTTTACGAAAAAGTGAGTCAGTTGGCGTTCCGAAAAAAATATAACACTATTTTTATGCTAATGTGTTTGAACAAGACCACTCTCTCCAGTTTCTTTCCTGGTCTTACCATAAAACAGATCTTTTTATCGGTTTAAGGTGATCAAGAAATTCAATCAAATAAATATTTGTATATGATAATTACACTAAAAAAAAAAACGGCGAGCCAAATTTTGTATTCTTAATTTTAATTTATTCTGAGACTAAAATACTTTCCCCTCTTATTTCCCTATTATTTTTAAGTATTTTGTAGTATAGTGCCATGCAATTAAAGGTCTTCCCTCTGTCTTTTCTTACACTTCACCAGATATCAATGCACTGGATTGCTAATGAGTGCATGCAAAAAAGACTGATCTTTAAGTCAGGGTGGAGTACTGGGGAGTACTGGCGATTACTGACCTATATGCTGTTACACTCCGATTATTATCACCTGGGTCTCAACATTTGCCTTCAGGTGAGCATTAAGCTACATAGATTCACTTTTTGAATGGGTTTAATTTAAGAAACGAATTAAGCTACACCTACAAAGAAAAATGATGTTATATTTATTAGGAATATATTTTTAGTATTATTTTATATTGTTTGGATATTTATTTATTTTAATTTTTTTATTATGAATAATTTAATAAATATGTATCAAACCTCGATAAGATGCTGACTAAATTACAAAGGAAAAATTAAGGAATAAAATTATTTATTCAATGAATACTGAAATATTTATTCAGTTTTAAAATGAAAGACCTAAAAAGTATTCAAATAATTTTTTGGTTGTTTTGACAAAAACATATATTTTAATAGGTCTAGGGATCAAATTAAAATTAAGTGAGGGCTTTCTTCACAGTCATAAAGAAAGCAGTTGACTCTATTTATGACCACAAAATGAGTTACCATCGTGTCCACCTGTTGTTGCATTGTATCACTAAGAAAGGTTAATGTCTCTGCCAGTGCTTTATAGGTATCTGGCTGGAAGTGGAGCAGGGTCACTGTCGCCTGGCCGTGGTCTACATCGTGGGTGGCGCTGCCGGTTCGCTGGCCAACGCCTGGCTGCAGCCCCATCTCCTCCTGATGGGGGCTTCCGCCGGGGTCTACGCCATGCTGGGGAGTCATGTGCCGCACCTGGTTCTGGTCAGTCAGCTGGAAACCGCAATTTAATTTTGATTTAACGTTTACACGTTTCCCTATTCACGTTTTCTCGAATAGAACTTTTCGCAGTTGTCGCACCGCTACACCCGCATCGTCTCCCTGTGCATTTTGTTCCTCAGCGATGTGGGTTTAACAATAAACCACTTTTACCAGCATCACAATCGCAATCCGCGTATCAGTCTGGAGGCCCATATTGGAGGGGGCGTGGCCGGAATTCTGTGCGGTTTCATCGCCTACCGACGCGTCCGGCCATCAACTCATAGAGCCATTTACTTATAGTCTCAAATAAGGTGATTAGTTCTAAATTGTATAGTTTGAGTGGTGAGATATGTATATTTATAGTCAATTTTAATATATAAATCTCTTTTAAATGGATTTCACATAAGCCGAATAGTCCACTAATTATTAAAATACAAATAAGCTTTTAAAGCCTTTGCAGCCAAGTATAAAAAAGTTGTATCAAAAATTAAACTAGAAATTATAAATCACTTTCGAAAACATTTTTACTTAACTAATTTTATTGAATCATTTAACCTGTTATTTTGACAATCAAGCAATAATCCTTAATGGAATAGTCAGCAATTATTCAGTTTATTTTTTTATGGACTGTCCCTATTGTTTGGTCACAAAATCCGTTGTAAACTTATTATTCTTTCTGTTCGTCATGCATAATTTCGGTGTTATGAATAAACATTTATTTTACACCTCATAAAAGGGTGGGCAATGTTTTATTGCTGGTTTTTATGTGTGGTTTATTAATTGACCTACTACGCTTGTTAACTGAATGGCGTCTCTATTGAATTAATTAATCGATTACTCATCAAGTGGTTTTGGCAAATTAAAGCGTTCGGAGAATGTGGAATTTAAAATCACGTAATCAATTTTCTATGTGCAATTAAAACCAAAACAATTCGTGGAATGTCTCCCCCAAATATATAGATTCGTGCGTATTAATTAATTTTTGCAATTAGTTACTTGACAATGTAGCAACAAGGTTGAAATGCAATAAATATTTATATATTTTTGATAGATATTTTATTACGTTTTAGATGGCAGCAATTTTAAACTAAAATGCATTTTTTTGAGCTATAATTTATTTAATTTAATCCCCTTTTGCAAAACATATTAAAAGTCAATTTTTATTATTTTTATTATAGATATTTAATGTATTTGTCTTCTTATTAATAATGTATGTTATAAATGCCTTGCTAAAGATAAGTCTGTCTTATGATTTGTTTTCAAAGAAATTATTGTAATTTTTCTATATTACAACTTAGCGTCTAGAGAAGGCCTAAACTACCCCTTAGTTAGTTACAGCTAGGGATTAGCATACGAGCTACAAACTAAGGCTACGAACTGACACTTAACCTCTATACACTCCCGGGGGCATTACGATCATGGGGCATATCTAAATTAACAGTCTAATGGGCCGCACTTGACGCCCACCTCGGTGCATTTGCATTCCAGGCACTGGCTGGATAATTCCACGATAATCCGACCCACCCGGTACATGCGTCCGTAAATGTTGCAGCCCGCTAGTTTCAGCTGACCGAGTGGATCATCGCCACCCGGATATCCTCCTCCTCCTCCTCCTCCACTGCCATTCCTTTCCCCCGAAACCGAACCCGAACCTGAACCTGAACCCAAATCCTGGGGCACATCCTCCGGGGATGTTACCGGTGGAACGGTTGTCGGCGGTCGTGTTGCATGTTGGTAATGGTGGAATTGCTGCGGTGGCTGCTCATGCTGCTGCTGTTGCTGCAACGCCTGCTGCTGCTGCGGTTGCAATCGGTGCGGCCTTACCTCATAGCTGGTATCCATGAAGGGTAATTTGTCGAACGGTGAGTTTAAAAATGGATGCAGAGTGCTCTTCGTTGTTGTGGGCTGGCCCGTGGTTGTTGACGCAGATGTTGCTGGTGGGGCTCTAGTGGTTGCTGCTGTGCTTTGGCGTCGCGTGGCACCCTGGACTTTGCGTCTATTGCCGTTGGTCTGTTTGTTTTTCGTTTTACTATTTCCCTTTTTGGCCGGAGCACGTGTTGTCGCTGTTGGCCGACCTGCGGTCGATGTTGCTGGCGTGCTTGTTGCTGTTGCTGTTGTTGATGTTGCTGTTGCTGGTGTTGCTGTTGTTGTTGTTGTTGATTTTGCTGTCGTTGCCGTTGCCGTTGGCAGTTGCTTAAAGGCAGGCACTGTGCTGCTCACTACCTCTTCTTTGGACAACTCCATGCCAAGCAGCTCATCCAAGAGCTTATCTAATTTATTGATTTCATATTTATCTATCAGGGGGGTTTCCTTTTCCGTTGTTGTTGCCTTGGTTGTCGTTGTCATCGTTGTTGTTGTGGAGCTGCTGGTAGATGACAATATGGAGGAGGCTGTTGAATTGCTGACACTGAAAGTGACGGTCTCGATATGCTCTTCACTCGGCTGCTTGTTCGCCTTGTCAACGATTAATTCATCGAGATTGGGCGACGGCTCTGTGTGTATGACATCCTTGAAGGGATCGGGTGTGGTGATTTCTGAAAAGGGGAAAAACATAACAAATATTTTTAGTAAAATCTAGATAAAGGCAGCTCTTTTAGCCCATTGAAAGCAAAGCATATCTTTGGCTATCGAGATCTAAACGGATTTAAAATTTAAGTGATTTTACTAGTACTGGAAGGTTTCAAAATAGTTACTATCTATAAGAAATTAATCTACAAGCTAAAGCATTTTAGTTATATGTATAACCTTATCAAAACTTGGAGTAAATGATTCTAAATCTTCTATAACACAAATTATATTATATTTAAGGTACAAAATAAGACCCACCTATCGAAGCAGTATCGTTTGCTTGCGCCCCCGATGTTGTGATATCGATAACGTGCAGGGTGACATGGAAGTTATCAGCCGGACCGTTGATTCCACTCGAGGTGACGTGCTCCTGGAGAACTTCCCCATCGATAACGAGCGGTTCCTTGGGCATGAATCCTCCCTCCGTTTCGGTGGGCGGTGAGAAGCCATTGTGCGGGGGCGGCACCACCGGGCGATCGAAGTCGAAGTTAACGTAGGCTGCACTGCCCTCATATTTGCCACCCACATGAACCACAGGTTCTGGAGCGGACTCCACTGCTGGAACTTCCACATTGAACTTGTACTTGTAGGCAGCCTGATCGGGCTGAGATTGCGAGAATAGAGCCACCGAATCATCAATGGTGTCGTACCCAACCACATCCATTTTATCGGAGGCCACCTTCTGCTGATAGAAGTTGGGTGGATACTTCTCCTTGGGAGCCGTATCCACGGCATCGGTTGGGAGGAATGGAATTATTTTCAGGTTCGGCAGACTGGGTGGCAAAGTGGGTTCTCCATTGGTGTCCAGTGGTTCGGCTTCCAAAATACTTGGGTTAGTGTTGATCACCAGCGGTTTCGGAGTGCTTGTCACATAAGGCTTGGTTTTTGGTTGGAATTTCGGTTTGCTGGTGGTTCGTACAGTAGTTGTTGTTGTTGTTGTAGTGGTGGTGGTGGGTTTCGGAGTAGATGGTTTTGGAGTGGTGGGCTTAGGAGTCGAGGGTCTTGGAGTTGTGGTTTTCGGAGTGGTGAGTTTTGTAGTAGAAGGTTTAGGTGTTGTAGGTTTTGGTGTGGTAGTGACTTTTTTGGTAGTCTTCAGCTTGGGCTTAACCGTAGTGCTTGGCCTCATTGTGGTTTTGATGGTAGTATCTAGTTTTGCTCGCTGTGTAGTGCTAGCCCTTGGTTTTTCAGTGCTTTTGGCTATTGTGACGCTGGTGGTTCCATTGACCCTCTTATCCGCCGTTCTGTGGGTCACCGGCTGACCATATTTGCTGGTCACCACCAACATGGGCGGTGTCACCGTGAGATTAGCCAGTTTCGAGTTGATTCGGGTGTGAATGGGCTTGCCACTCGGCAGGGGTCTGAACATAGGTGGTGCGTGGTGCACTGTGGTTGGTCTCTCAGTGGTTGTCGTTGTACTCGTAGAGGTCTGATTGAGTGGCTCTTCGAGTATGCCGGACAAACCATCCATGAAGGCGTTGAACAAACTTGGTTCCTCCTTCGGCGGCGGCTTAACTTCCGTCGCGGGTGTTGGCCAAATTCCAGCATTCGCCAGTCCAATTTGTTGGGCCTCCGCCGGCAGCTCACCCGCTGCCATTTCTCCACTATCCAATTGCTCATCAAAGTCCTCTGCAATGCGTTTTATGCTATTTGTTGAAGTCTTCAGCTCATCGGGTTGATCCAGCGTCGTGCTCGTTTCCAAATAAGCTTCCGTTTTGGGGTTCAGCTCCTCCTCATCGGGTCCCAGCAGGATGTCCATCCAGGAGAGTGTGTTCTTGACCGTAGTTGACTCCGGTTGCCTAATCTCTTCGTGCCCCGCGGTCTCCGTACTGGGACCCAAGAGCAAATCCAGAAAACTCAGAGCCGTAGTGCTGCTCACCTCCTCACTGGACTCCGTTCTCATAAGTGGTGGTGCCTGGGTGGTTTCCATGCCCACCAGGTCCAAGTTGTTGGCCAGCATTTTGTTGTTATTGCCATCGATAAACTCCAGACCTTCGCGTAGGGTGTCCATGATGCTCTTCTCACTGCTAGCCTCCAGGGGATTTCCCAAAGGAGCTCTCGTGGGATGACGATCGTGTGGATATCTCTCGGCCATGGAATTCTGTGGTATCAAGGCCGCTTCCTGTGGCTCTGCTTCCTCCTTGCCAAAGAGCATATTGTACAGATTAAACTGTCGGGCGTTGTGCGATCGGCGATAATCCCGCTGGCTACCGCAGTCATAGCTCGATGGACAACACTGACCCTTCGGCACCACCGGAATACAGTTCTTGAGAGCCGGCGAGCACTTCTTGGGTGCACAGCGCCTGGTTCCCCGGATGCAGAAGCATATGTCGCACGGCCTGTCCGCATCCGATCGCATCTTCTGACCCTCCGCGTAGAACTGGGCGCCCACAGTGCAGCCTCGATTGCGCTGCAGCCGCTGCGACATGCGCTGAAAGTGCTTGTTCGAGGTCTTCCTGTAGCGCACCTCCTGCGATGACTTCCCCGACGTCTTGCTACTGCAGTCGTATCGCACGGGACAACAGGTGGAATCCACGAATATGGGCTTGCAACCGTCCACGGGCAGCATGCACTTTGGCTTCACACACTTCTCAGTGCCACCTGTTAAGGAAAATCAATAGTTAATCTATCATTTCTGATTACCAAAACTAGATGTCCTCACCTATGCAATAGCAGTAGCTGCACAAATTTGAAGATGACATAGCAGAACCCGACTTATAGACCGTTCCGTTCTTCACACAAACTGTAAGTAAAAACTTTAAGATCCATTCATCGCCTATCTATAGTATATCAACTACTCACCAAACAGATCCGTGTCGGAATCATCTGATCGTCTTTGCAGCATATTATCGTTGACCACCCTATCGATGGACTCCCTCTCATAGTGATCCAAATAGGCGATGATGCGACGCTTGGTGGGTATCTTGTAGAAGGCATCCAATCTGGCGCAGGAAAGAAAGGGACAGCAGGTGCTCTTCTTCTGGACCACCACACAACCACGTGGTGGTGGCATGGGCATTTCGGGACAGACCTTGAGGCGACACACCAGTGTCTTTCGGTTACACTGGCAATTCAGGCACTTCTCCATGCTGGGCACCACCGATTTGTCCGCGAACCAAGTGCCATTGTGGTGACAGCCTAAGGGTTAATTATTATAAAAATTTCTCAATTTAATAGATATTAAAATATATTTTTTATTATAACATACACTTCAACGTTATGAAGATAAAAATAACTATACAAAAAATGTTAACTTTTTATTTCAAGAATTCTTGATTTAAAATGTTTAAGTTAAAATGTATTAAGATAACCAAAAATGCTACTTTTTAGATAGTTTTTTTTTTAAGTAATAAAATTAAATCCATTTTTTTTTAAACTTGAACTTGAATAATTTTTAATTTAATAGTCTTAGATTAAAGTCTTACAATGAAAGTGACGAACAGCTTCGAGTTGCATCACTTTTATAGAGAACGGGCGGTCGAATTGCTTCCCCTTCAAAGAGTTCACATCTGCCGGAGGCAGGTTTGTGGGATTTGAAGGCTCTTGTTCTCTAGTTTGGCACTTTGGTGGCTGAAACAGCGATTCTGATGGACTTTTCGCCCATAGCCCCCATCTATCCTTTGTGAAGCTCTGATAGGGAGCCACAAAAAATCACTGAGGGGCTCGCAGGCCAGTTGCCGGCATGTTGGTCACCCTGTCCTCGGGTTTCATCTGCTGGGACCCATAAACAGTGCTCTGAAAGGGTATCCCTGCACTGATGTCCCAGGCTCAGATTGAATTGCTGTAACCACATGCCGGTTGATTGGAATAATAATTGCTATGCGGCAACAAGAACCTATCAACTCCTTGTGGTCAAGTGGGCGTAAGATTGTTGCTAACAATTTGTTAGTTTGCTCAACCCAGTTGTTTTGTGTATAGAGCTTAAAGTGTCATTGAGAAGTTTACATCTGAGTTGGCTATGAACTGGTTAACAAAAATTATTTAAATTAAATTAAATCTGAAAGACAACTTTCTTAACACTTTTTATTAGCTGTTTCGGACTTTTTTTAAATTTAGATGCAATGTTTTATTAGGGAAATGATTTAAGAAAATGATGATATAACTAGTAAGTAGTATTGCAATTATTTATTGGTGGTATTGGCCCAAAAATAATAAGATGGTACTCATAGATTAAATTATGAAGTTAATGGTAAATAAATAATCCAATTTAGATTAGATTGTTATAAAATTATTGTGAAGTTCCCTTGACGGCTACAGAATCAGAAATAAATATTCAAAATATTCGATATGATAATTTCCACATCATCGGCTAGTTTTCCAGCGATCCGCTATGGATCGTAGTCTCCGCATCTCTAACTTCAACTCACCCAATGCCACACATTTCTCAGACATTATCCGCTAGCCCCGTACTCACCTGTATTCGGTGTGATAAACGCATCCAGCTGTGCGGGCCAAAGGAGAAGTAATGCCGCCGATAATATGCTGACTAAGCGCAGCGTCATCTTCGCTCGTGGATGCCGTTCCCGTTGCGTGGATGCGGTTCTGGATGTCGATGTGGATGTGGCTGTGGATGCCGCCGAAGAGCATGAATAATGCAACGGAGCCGACTTTGGACTTGGGCCCAGGCTAGAGTATAATCCCCTGGCTGCCGGTCCCCCTTTTTGGTATATATATATCTATAACTCCCAGATGCGGCAGGGCAGCGCTCCAACTTGTCTGCCAGAGCGGAGAAGAGTCCAACTCAAATGCTCCGAATGTGTGTCACGCAGAGGCAACTTTCGAATGACAGCGGCCAACGGTGCGCATGCCCATTTGGCTTAGACTTAGACCAAATTAAAGCGAGCTGGAAATTACCCGCACAATTTGCCGGAGCATTGCCACAGGTCGTCGTCGTCGTCGAAGTCGTCGCTCGTTACTTGTCGCCAGTGCCAAAGTTCTGCCACACTTTTAATGAACCATATATGTAGCTTTATACGCGGCGGCAAAAAAGAAGGAAAATTTGTTCGCTCCACAGCTGCAAAGATAGGGAAAACAGAGTCGGAGATGAGGGTAAGTGCTGGTCATTAGTGGTACGTTGTTGAATAATGTTGGCGAAACTATGCAACAGGTTGCCGGGGCAAACAACTTTATTTGAATATACAATTTTAGAGAGCTAAATTGACATGCGTACTACAAAATGCGCGAGAGATTGTCAAGATTAAGTAAGAAGATATAGTCAAAAAAAGAAATGCAGACTAATTGTTGTACTTAAATGGCCAGTCCATTTTGTATACAAGCTAAGAAAAATAGTTGTTAGAGAATAAAAACTTCAATACACTTTGTGATGATTAAAAGCTCAATGGGAAATCTCTAAAATAACCTAACATTAATCAAACTTGCAACTGAGTTTTCCTTAATGTTAAGCCCTTGCTATAATCTAGGGATTAATTGATAGACAGGAAATTGTTTAAACAGTAGATTAACTTAAGCAGTCTTCTTTCTCCATACCCCGCAACTTTCTTTTTTCTTTTAATCCCCTTAAAGCTTGGGGTAAAAAAAGACCTGAACACGAAACAGATCTCTCAGTATTTCCTCCCAAATTCCCCCAATAATTTCACACAACTTTATCGCTTTGTTTATCCACTGCACTTCGAACGCTTGGCATAAATTCTCACACGGAAATATGGGCCAAACGCAAATGCTGCCAAAATCCATCAATAAATACACAAATAGAGGAGGCAATAGAGTCGCAGCGACACCAAGCCGAAGTCATAAATAATACTAATCAAAATGAGAGGGGGGGCTCTGGAAACTGGTCGTCTGGTCGTCTCCGAAGAAGAAAAGTTCTGCCCGCAAGAATTCACTTTGCTGTTCCGTGGAAATCCAGCCAGACGCGAGTTGCATGCAAACGCAACAACTGGAAAACAGCCAAACAAACATGAAAATCAAATAAAGCCAGGCGAATGGCGGTCATTGCCAGCGAAAGATCCACCGGACAGCCAGACTTCTGGCCAAGAACCATCGCCAGTGCATGTACATATGTATAGAACAGCCAGCGGCCAAGAGCCAACTAACAACATGCAACTAACAACAAACAACAATGTTGTCCACGGACCACTCCGAACTGGCCACTGCAGCCACTTTCATTAAGAACGTGATTAGCAGCGAAAACTCACTGGCATGCAAATGCAAACGAAAAGTCTGGAACAGGGGAGATTTTCAGGTTCTGGGATAGGGAAAGTGTGGATACTCTGCCAAAAAAAAAAAATTTAAATAACAATTCAGGGTTTATTTGTAGCATGAATTACAATAAATAAACTATAAAATATTTAACTTGCATAATGAATTCAAACTACATTTTTTAAAAAATTTTATTCAAGAAAATTCAATAATGATAATAAAAATATACTCGTATTGTAGAAAAATTATGAAATTATGAAAATTAAAAAAAAAAATATTTATGATGATAATGTAAACAAAAATAAATGATAGTAAATAAAAACAAGAGAGAACGCTATAGTCGGGTTGGTGTCCCGACTATCTAATACCCGTCACTCAGCTAAAGGGAGTGCGAACGCTGTACTCGGGTTGGTGTCCCGACTATCTATTGGGGCTAAAGGGAGTGCGAGGGAGATAGATATATAAACAATTTTGATTGCGTATAACTTTTTAATGAATGGTCCGATTTGAAAAATGTCTTCTACATTTCGATAGGTATTAATAAACACTATAAAATTGCGTTTATATATTTTTAAAATCTTAAAAGATGTGGCCTCCAGACACATTTGAAAATCGTTTATGGCGATTGTGGGCGTTAGGGGGGGCGTGGCACCTCGATGAAACAAACTTGCGCTGCGTAGGAAGCCCAAGAATATGTGTGTGAAATCTCAACCTTCTAGCTTTTATAGTTTCCGAGATCTCAGCGTTCATACAGACAGACAGACGGACAGACAGACGGACAGACAGACGGACAGACGGACATGGCTAGATCGACTCGGCTAGTGATCCTGATCAAGAATATATATACTTTATGGGGTCGGAAACGCTTCCTTCTAGCTGTTACATACTTTTGCACGAATACAATATACCCTTTTACTCTACGAGTAACGGGTATAATTAAAATGTTACATATTCTCCAGCCATTCATATTCAATTATTATATTTGTGGTAAAATTCTTTATTAAACCTATAAAATATTTATGTGTTATGTGCTATTTATAAATCTATTATAAACTAATAAGAGAGAGCGCGGGTCCTCTCTGGAAATTTTAAATACATTTAACTAAAAATGAACATTTGATATATTCTTCTTCTTTTCATAGTTAATATTTATATTTGTGGGAAACTTCTTTATTAAGCCTATAAAATCTTTGCAATTTATTCAAAACATTTATTATTTAACATATTCTCCACCTTATCGTACCGAATAGTTATATTTGTGGGAAAATCCTTTATAAAACCCATAAAATATTGGTATTTTATGAGCAATTTATTCAAAACATTTATTATATAGTGCGGGTATTATATAGTCAGTGGCAAATACCACGACTGATCGTTGCAGGAACTCCAGCCCGAATGCGCAGAGCTTCTTCGCTTAATTGGAGCTCTCTTTGCATACCGGATTGGTGGGTCTGCTCTGGTCTTGCACAATTTAGTCGCAGTTGGTTCTCATGACAACTTTTAATCAAGTCATTATCTGAATGTCGGGCCGCAGGAGATCTATGCTAGAGAAACTTTCACGAGGCACGAAAAAAGCAGAAGTCGCAGAATAAAACCAAACGGCAGTCACCGAAAAGAATTTCGGTTTCACACAATAAATCAGCTGCAGTTGACTTTTATTTTGTTGTGTGGTTGACTTTGCTTTTAATTGAGAGCCAGCCACTTGGGGCTCATTTGCATGCCAGCCTCGTGTAGTTGGCCATGAAAATGGAGGCTTAGAACACTGGAATTACGGCCTGCAACTGGGGTGAAATGGATCGAGGCGAAATCTCTCTTTCGCTGAGGTTGGCCTAGGGCCTAAAATTGCAGTTAGTGAAAATCCCCAGCATAATTACCAAAAGCGATTTACATCGGGGACGGGCCGGGGCCAAAACAATTCCATAATTTCCGCTGAGGAACCACGCACTCGCAGATACTATCAAGAATTTCTATGGGTAATCCACCATATTCAGAACGTGTGTAAGCCCAGTCGCCTCATAAATAAATTACAGTAATTACTTGGGCAAAGACAAAACCAAACCGAACCGAACCGAAAGAAAGCGAGGCTGTGGGAGCAAATGCCACTCAGGTGTCCGACACAAGAACCTCAAATAATGGGGCCAAGCAATTACGCCCAGACAACTTTATTTATATACCTACTCTTTTTTTTCAGTTTTTATTTTGGCCCGGCCATGCACTGAGCGAAATTAATCAAGTCATTTATTAGTCTGCCCCCGGTGTTCGAAGCGAAAGTGTTGAGATTAAAAGTCTCCGATTGCTCGATTAGTTAATCACAATGAAGAGTTTGCCTGGCTTCATCAACCCAGTTTACCGGGGTTTCGAAGAAATTAAAAGTTTTTAGGGTTTCAGTTTCATTAACCTAGTTGGAAGATATTTGACAATGGTTTTTGGGAGATGAATAAAGAGAACTGAGAACTGTAAATGCCGAAAATATAAGTGATCCATGGCATAAATTAGAATTATAGAATTTCACCTTCGAAAGTTAATCAGCGAAATTGGGACATTATTTTTGGTTTACGATAATTACGATTTTATACCACTTGGAGAAGTTAAAATCAACAAGAAGTTGGCTGTTAATGTCTCATCGAAAATATCTTAAGACATTCTATAAAAATGTTGTTTTAGAATTCTAATTATTCTCTAATTTAATAGTGATAATTATCACAAATATATATTTTAATTTTT
Organism: Drosophila lutescens; assembly: GCA_037075285.1. Taxonomy (NCBI): domain Eukaryota; kingdom Metazoa; phylum Arthropoda; class Insecta; order Diptera; family Drosophilidae; genus Drosophila; species Drosophila lutescens. The sequence continues at coordinate 306,406 of JBAMCF010000300.1, forward strand.
TGAATTTTATTTTTAATATTATTTTTTCTAATCTTAACAGTTATATAAATTGTAATATACTGGAAAAATCAAAATAAATTATAAATGATAATAAATTTAATTTTTCACATTTTTTTAAAATAATTTAAAGTGCAAAATAAACACTATATTTAATAATTAAGACCAAGCCAAGTTTCTCCTCCGATTGTAACATCTTTATTTAGCCAAAGTGAAGACACACATGTTCAGCCAAAGAAATCAACCCAATTAACTAGTTCGACTGTCCCGAATCGCCACAAAGCCACTCCGCTGACAATAAATTCTCCACTTGGGCCAAAATAGAACTCGAAGTCGAACTGTAGCCGTGACATCGATTCGGCAACAATAAAATTGGGTATTGAGCATTCGCAACTGATAGATACTTTGTTGGCCCGTCCATTGGACCATTTGACACAGTAGCAACGCCCCACTGACAGATTTATTTATCTGGCTTTTCGGGAAGGCGATGGAGAGCACTCCCTCCATATTTGGACGTTGATTTGTGAAAGGCGAAAAGCAAAACCAAAACCCAAGTCGAGTGCAACATTTTGTGCCGTTTTCATTTGGATCTGGCCTTTGTTTTGTGACTACTGGGCATATTTTTGGGCGCATTCTAAACTTATAATTTGTAACAACTTTCACCGAGCGATCGTGGCAGGCACAACTAGCACTTAGGATTATGTAAATCTCGACCAGGCAGAAAATCTAATAACAATGGAGAGCTGCGGAAAGTGAGGCATGGATGGAAAGAGAAATACTGCGCCCGAGATTCCGATCTGGGCCTATTTTCACTTTTGCAAATTGTCTTAGAACACGGAACACGAATAGAAATCGAAGTCAGTGCGAGTCAATAAGCGATCATTGAGAATTGAAACGTGAGCATGACTACACCAGTCAGCAAAAGTGAGATCTCTGATCATATTCTTCAAAGTATTTTAAAATAATCATTTTTGATACACACAAAAAAAACTTGGTAAAATTAACCAATATTATTGTCAAACAATTCTACCAATTAAAGAGTTACTTTCACAACAACAAATACACACAATTGGCAAAGACACACACCCAAAGCAAAAACAAAATACACAATACAACTATTTTTTATAGTTACGTAACTATCCGTATAGGTCAATTTTACCAATCAAATTTTTTTGTGTGTAGTTATGTTCCAACTATAATATTGCAATCAAATAATATTTTCTATACAAAAACTTTACGAAAACAGAAAATTTTAAAATAAATCATCAAGATCAATGTATATTTTTAAGAGGTTACCTTATTTTGCATTCAAGTGTAATTCTCATTCCTTTCTCAACAATTTGTAATGCTTTTAATAACCACATTTGCATATGAGCTCGTATATGCTGCTTCATCATAGAGTGAAATTTGTGTCATCATAATTGAAGAAATGCCAACACGCTTCAACTTCAGCTTCACAGCAAGAAAATAGATTTGGCAATACTTGAGTCATTGAAATGATTCCAGCATTAAGCACATGCCAAACAACTCTGGTAGAAAAAAGCTAAACAAAAAGCAAGCCTGACTTACAGACTGTCAGAGCCATCAACATGTGTGGCTCATTAAATATGCTGCGAACACACAACAAGTACAAGAAAAGCAGACGAGAACCAAGGAGTTTGAACAATTTTCATGTCCAACTCTATTGATGCGACTACTTCTTGTACTGGTACTGGTACACCTACAAAAACGTTTTCTAAAAAGTTTTTTTTTTAATGTATTATATTTCTTTAACTAAATACCTACAAATTAAGAATATTAAAACTCAATATAAGTGATTATAAAAAATTCAGAACATAACTTTCCCTTGAGAGTAGAGGTGATGAGTTAAAAGGAAAATAAAGCAGGGTAAGTTTATATTCCATTTAAGATATCTGTAAGTGCTTTAAGTAAAGGGTTAAAATATTTTTGAAACATATTTTTGGTCAGGTGTATCCATCCACCTCTCCCTTTGGCTGCAGACAAATGCCTGTCATTTAGAGGCCGTCAAACATGTTCGACCTAGCCCCTGGAGCACCTACTCCTATCCCCCTGCTCCACCTCCCCACCCATTTTCCAGCCAGCGATCGACGATCTCCGCGCTCCCCATCCAAAGTTACCAGAGCCGCGAGGGCTCAATAAATGGGCGTCGTTTATGCACCTCATCATCAGCGATTGCACAGATCGCAGCTCTGTGTTTTTGTGGCTCGGCCAAGCGGAAGTTGTTAAATGAAAAGGCAGAATCCAGCATGAAATGGGAAGAGGTGTCGGTGTCGCCTGTGCGGAACGAAGAGCAAATGCTCTTGGAGAAGCTCCTTCAGATGGGCCCATGTCCTCAGAGGAATGGGAGGTGGAGATGTCATGTTAATTCAAGATTCCTGGAAGCCGCAATTTCGTTGCTGGGCAAAAGATTACGATTTTCAAAGGACAACTTGGGATGATCAAAAAAAAAATATAAAAGTAGATGAAAGATATTGTTTGAATTCAAAAATAAATAAGATTAAAAAAATAACATATTATAATAAATCTGTATTAAATTTGCAGTAAATAAACTATAAAAAAATTAATTTTAATGTTAAATTTTGCTAAAAAAATAAGCATACCCTTATGCCAACCTTCATTTATTACTTTCGAAGAACCCCAATGGGATATCCAATTCACCAAACGCTTTCGTACCATTAGTCATAAAATTTAATTGAATTTCATTCGGTCAGTTGAATGAAGTAATAGTTGACTTGTTAATTAGTAGTGTCCAGAGCCCGACTGTTACATGCAGGCCAAACCCTCAGCCCCCAAGAAAGATGGCTAAACGTGGTTCGGGTGAAAGTCGAGTCAGGTCGTCGTCTCCCGACATCTCCTTCCCTCTAATGAAACTAGAACAAACTGCACGATTGTGGCAAATGGTTAAAAAAAAAAAAGCTGCAGAACTGGGAAAGGTTTTTGTGTTGTCCAGATAGCACCTTTCACAAAAGTCGAAACTATCAGCGAACCCACACCGAAATAGCGGCAAACAATGAACTGAAAGTTCTTAATACCCCTAAGTACTTATTGGCAAATTGATGTCGCCCTGTTTGGGTTCTCTTAAAAGGTAAATAATCGTTTCGTGATTCAGCCAGAAGAGCGTAATAAAATTGTCAACATGACAGGCTGCGATTAATATAGACTTTATATTTATAATGCATAAATCATGCAGCAGACGGAACGTGCTCCTTTGCCTTGCATTACTTTTCCCACAACTTAATGTTGCGACTCCTGGGGCGAATTCCGATTGCATTGTGCTAGATATGTGATATTTGGGTATTCATTTGATAAAATAAATAAAAATAAATATTTATAAAAAATATAGCTGTTCATAACTCACGTCATATTATTTTGAGAGGAAAAGTTACTTATTACCAGAACCGTAAAGGTTAAAATTTATTTAAGGATCTCAGCTTTTAAAAAAATGTTGAGATCACTTATATAGGTGTCTCCAAGAATAAAGTCAAAGAAATATCTTCTTGATCCTTAAAATAATATAATATAATAAAATAAATATTATTTCCTGAAGTTCTAAAAGCCCCTCATCACGCTCATCTCTAGGCCAAAGCCAACGACCGGACAGAGTTTGTGGCAAACTTGTTCTGACTTTTGTTACAATTGGTGATTCCTTTCTTTTTTATTCTGCTTTCTAGCGCTGTAAGACAATGCACCATAAAACTGCATTGGAGTTGTGATCGCTGTTTTTGCCCCGTTTGGTTCCCACTCCACCCATTTCCATTTCAGTTGCCATGCAAATTTCTGCCTTGTGTTGCTTTTTCCGTCTCGAATGTTTTCCTCTTTCCGGGCACATTTGTCAAGGTGTCTTGTAAACAAGGAACCCAAACCAAAGAAACCCAAAGCAGCCAGACCAAAGAACCCAAAAGAACCCAGATCCAAGCACCGTTAGATCAGATGCAGACGGAGTGCTTATATAACGCATTGCGCCAACCGAATTTGTATGTTTTATTGGTTACCTCTTTAGGCCATAAATGGTAGTGACAAAAGTCGGAATTTATGGCCTGCCGACAGTTCTGATAAATAACCCAAGGCCCGACTTTGGCTTAGTGGCCTGGGGTTTGGTTTTCTTTCGACGGGAGATAGGGCGTTTTGCAGGTGGGGAAAGCACCTAAGAGAGTCATAAAATGTTTTATCTTCGACGCTGTTCTTCCAGCACTTCGTCGTGAGGAGCCTGGAGTTAATTAGCAGGGAATAAATGGCTTTTAAAATTCCACCTCTTTGGGGAAGTAAGACGGGACTACAGAAGCGAAGGAAAATTCATGGCTCTACGTTCTATTGAAGAAAGGAGAAGAAGGCATTGAAATTGATAGAATTTAATTCTCTTATACCATACATAATCCCTATGTAGACATATATCGAATTACCTTCAAGCATTCAAAGATGAAATAAATATTTTTATTTTCTGTGTATTGTTCTGATGCTGTTCGGATAGTGGAGACACAAAAGAAAGAGACTCTCCTCATATGGCCAGGCTCAGTTGGTTCGGTTTTTTCGCTGCTTTTTTTATACATGCACTCTTTTTCAGCTGGTTGCCTCACCGTTTTCAATATCAGATTACGTGCGGGCCATCTTTTGTTGTTGGTCGGGGACTGGGGGCTTTCCTTAAGTGCTGCAGTGCTTTTCGGCATATCAGATGTTGCTAATGTGGCTCCGCTAACTGTGGGCCGGGCTCGAGCGCTCCACTTGAAAGGAGAGCTTAGATACGAGATACTTTTTTCGACCTTGAGATGGTGGTCGAGGTTCAGCTCCAGCTCCCGGCCCTGATAATCGCATTTGTGGCACACCCCGCTCTGCAAGATAATCGCCAAGTGCAGTGAGGCGTGGAGAGATGACCAAAGGGCATCCAGGAAGTTCATTTGATATCCCGAAGATATCGGATACTTTTTTTTATAGAACTACGGAAGCATTGCGCTTTAATTAGTTTTTAGACCTAACTGGGTTCTTTTACCATCTTAAATTAATAACTTTACCCCAAGTATTTCCTAGAAACATACTTATTAAAAATCAAAAATTAATAAAACAAAAGTCAGTGAACAAAAGTCTTAATTATAATTTTAATAATAATTATTAAATTGATGATTGATTTGCAATGTTACTAAATCCAATTCTGTAGGAAAAACCCTGGGTTCTATGAATTATTTAACTGTAGTGTATTTTGAAATTAAGATAAAGACTGTATGTTACCTAATGTTTCTTTCTTCCTGTCTTCGGACTTCGTAGATTTCCTTCATCTCCCTGCTTCTGTTTCTTACATTTTCAATTGCGGGCAATTAGCAAATTCTCTTTAGGTTCGCTATAATGACCGTCTAACGTAAAATGTCGTCTTACACTCGAGTTTTATAGCTTCCGCTTTGCATTATCAAATATTATTGGTGTTGTTCTACCGCTTCTTATAACCTGCTTCTTTTTCCTATTCTTACTGTTTGCAATTGCATGTCGTCACGTCAGGCTCCAAGAAGTGGCAAGAAGAAGCAGAAGAATCGGCGCATCAGCTGAAAGAAAAAACCCTTGGCTATCTAATGATGATCATTAGGAGCGGTACTGTAATCACACAGAAGCCAAACTCAAACTCCCAGCTGAACCTTAAGCCAGTTCCCCTTCTTCTTACCCCCGCTGCTTCTTCTTCTCGCTTTTTGTCAACACGAAACGGTAATTTCTTAAACAAAAAAACAACAACATCTGAGGCAACAACTGAGGAGCAAAAGATTACTCTAAACATTTGTACACAGAAAATAAAAATCGTACTCGAAGATATTAATTAATTAATGGTAAAAGTATTAAATTTGGATGGTAGTATAAATTTGTTTTGTTTGTATTCAGAATTTACAGAATTTCTCTTTCTTAAAGTGGTGTGGAGATCACTCAAATAAATTTATTACCGGATGGAAAACTCTTTAGTTGACATGCCCTATAAAAGGGTCTCTCGAATTAAAACTTTTAATAAATTTTCTTTTGTTTTCCTAATCACTAATATAAAAATATACATAATGTATCCTTAACATTATATATAAATATTATATATAATAAATAAAACAGTTATTAAGTTATTAGAACTCATTTTTTTGGCAAAACTATAGTTGATTATCAAACTACTATATAAAAGGCTGTATTTAAAAACGGTCAGTAGCAAATTCCTCCCAGAACGAATTGACATAAAAATCTAGAAAAATCACATTAATTAGTAAAATTGTCAATAAATTTGTTTGATATTGATTTTTCTTCTAAGCATCAAATTTTTCCGCAGTGTAGTTATAGCCAATGCAACCTACATTCTCTCCCTTGAATCTCCACACTCGTGGTCTCTTTCCCTTCAGGTTTCCCCGGTTTTCAAACTCTGAGTGCGTTTTTTGCGACTGTGTGACCATTGTAACGGCTTTGATTAGTCTTAGGAAGTCGCCTAAGTTTTGTATTCGTTGCGTTGCGTTCATCTTCCCCTTTTCGCGCAGTGTGGGGCACACTGATGCGACTTTTTCTTTGGTTTGCTTGCTGCTGCTGGCAGTTAACAGTTAAATGCTTAGTTTACATCATTAGCATGCCGTTTCCATATATTTTCTTCTCTTTTGACTAATAAATAAGCAATTTAGTGGTTGCTTCTTCTACTGTCGCCGACTATGGATTTAATTGGTCTGCGCAAGTTGCTGAGTTTTATTTAATTTGCATAGATTTGCAGGGAATTAGAATCACTTGATTAGAATTGTACAGTTGGGATTTTATTTGCGGTTGAGCCAGGGAATTTTTAAATGGAATGGAAAGTGTACAAGTGTATTGGAAATTCCGTACATCCCATTCACATATTTGGACATTTTGAAGGCGGATGATTTCACAAAACTCAAAAAGCCTGGAACTTTAAATATATAATTACAAAAATAAACACAAAAAAAGGTAGAAAAAATGAAAAATATCAGATAAGGTACATTTAACATATCTCCAACTATTCAAAACCAAATAAATATTTTAAAAGAAAACAGAATAATAATAATAATAATTAGTTTCTCTACAACAGCTTTAAATAAACAAATTATTTTAAAACGTTAGCATCCTAAATAGATCATTTCCCTCCCCAAGCCCAAACAATTTTTCCTCACCCATTACACACTCCAGAAAGTTCATTGCCTCAGACTTATGAATGTGTTCGAAAATATGAATTTTCATGTTTTCCTTTACGCTTTGATAAATTCACGAACGCGTTATCAATTTATTGTTTCATTACTCCCTAGTCTAGAAGTATTTGATAAACAAAACCACGGCCTTATTATGAATGGGTATCTTCCGAGAAATGAATTAAATTGTAGATGTTCTTTTGCCGCAGTCATTACACCTCGATTAACACACAGGAATCATTGCCTTTGGCCAGTTCGTTGCCTGAGTCTTTCGTTTGTGTGTGATTTTGCCTTTGTCTCTGTCTCCGCAAGAACGAGTGCACTGAAGCATGGACTTTTGGCTCCGACTGCTGGTTTTTGTGTGAGTCTATTATTTATTTATCTGGCCACCAACTCGGTGGGTTCTATTAACAATGTAAACAATACCGTTAACACGACACGACACGTTAGGAAAAAGCGTTTTGGCAGAGGGAGCGAAATAGATACATAGATACATGAAATGTGCCGCAAGAATTTGCCAAGTTGGAGAAGCCGACTTTGCCAACTGCATATTTTACCCAGCCACCTCAGCTCCCCTTGGCAATGCATCAAAGAATCGAAGAACAAGAACAGAGAGCTACGTAAAAAAGCGTGAAAAAGAGGCGACAGGAAAAACGGTTTGAGGAAAACACTTATTAAATTTTAGCATGCCCAAAGTGTGGATAAAGGTGGCAGGAAGGCAGGGAGGCTGGGAGGCAGGCGGTAAAGAACCGCAACAACGACCCCAAGAACCACAGCTGGGAAAAGTCCGTGTTTGCTCAGCGAAGCATTCCTGGAGTTACCCGCAAATGCACATACCTGTCTAAGGTGAGGTTTTCTTATATCCACTGTTAACTGTGTGAGACACCAAAACAAAAATATGACTCCACCGATTGCTATTATTTCCGTTTGTTTGTTTCTTTATGCTTGCACTTCACCGCCACTCGAGGGTTCGATCATCCTTGACCACAAGAAGCGTCTTCCAGTCTTCGGGTCTTCGGAGAAGAGTCTTTTTTGCTTTTCTTTTGGATTGTCTTAGTTTATTACAGTCCGATCCGTTTTCTGAACGTTCTGAACGCGTCGCGTGCTGATTCCAAACTGAGGCTCAGCAACAAGTTCGAGTTGCTTTTAAGAAAAAGCATTCGAAAGAAAGTTGTCTGCATACGAGCGAGCCAAAGATTCTCGTTCGAAAGCTGCAGTGAAAGAGATTCTCGCAAGAGAGTGCCTGCTAAGAGAGGCCTCTCGACCGAAGGGAGATTAATTACTGGTTGTACTGCTGATAAGCATGAAATGTCGCTTGTCCGCAGTTTGTTGGCCAATTAAAAATTAGATTTCGCTCTAGATTTGTACGCGAGATTGGGAAAGGTTCGCGGAACGATTGCAAAGATAGATGCTTCACGGGATATTCTTTTTTTTGTCAATAGTATATTAAAAGGGTTCAATGAACCAGAAAGTTTGGAAGTAATATTCCGTAATATATGAAGAAATAATTTTATATTTCATTTCATTTGTACCTCCTTCGAGGTTTTCAGGCCTAAACATTTTTTAAATATTAATGCCTTACTTAATTTTTAAACCATCAGAAGTGTTTTGTTTGCTTAAAAATGCATTTTCTCAATCATCAGAAATTTTATTTAGTGTTAAATATTTTATACACAACATAAGACAATAAGACATTACAAGGTGTTTTTCAGTTTTATTTGAAATTCATAAATCAAAGAGTTTCAATTAAGAATTTAATCTAGTGTCTCTTATTTATGGCCCACTCATATCTAACTCATTTCCATAATCTGTTCTTCTCGTTACCAATTATAAAATCATTTTCAGTTTCCCAACCACAGAATCCAGACAAGAAAAAATATAATAATAAAAGCACACGCATGTGTGTATATAACATATATACAAAAAGACCATAAAGCACAGACATTCATTCCGATGCCAAATGCCGACGCCAATAAAGCCCCCAAGTAAACAATTCCAGGCATTACTCCATTACTCATAATGGCGCAGCCAAATGTCGCGGTCGCATCCTCATCCTCTCCAGCGGCGAAAAGGAGAATCCGATTGCGGGAGCAGCGAAAGGGGAGTGGAACGGGTGCAGGGAATCTGCAGTCGGAGGAGCTCCCGCCCATGTTGTTCCCCAGGTTGCATAAATCTGTTCGATTCATAACACGAAGATTGCGAAGGGAGCCAAGAGATCTGGCCTTGCCTTGACTTTGGTCCGATTTCATTCCTTTTGTACTGGCCGGAGATGTAATCGTGATGGCCAAAGTGCTGTTTTTACAAAAATAAAATACTTTTAAATATTTAGCCAAAGTTTTTGAAACCTTAAATTATTAATTTTACAATAATTACTTCAGAACTGGGCTTGTGCAAAAAATGTAACATACCTATACTTTATTGTTTTTGTTCAACTGCCAAGGAAATCTTAACTTCCTCAACTTCTATAAAATAAAGAGTACTTTATGATCGAATTGGTATTAGTTAAAAAATATATATTTATGTATATTAAAAAATTACCAAATTTATTATACATACCTATCTATTATTACTTAATAAAAATATCCAAAATAAACCAAAAAAAAACCTATCTCACGTTATAATCACGTAAACGCTCTCTAAAACATTAAGATCAATGACATGATTATCATGTTAGGCGATTTGATTTTTTAAGCTATTTGTCTGCTTAGTTAACGTTCAAGTTTTATGCTTTAATTATATTTTCCTAAAAATAATGTGGTATGAAATTTGTTGAGACCTTAAGATGAATGATATCACGTCTAAAAAGGTTCCTTGGCCTGGCTGTGGTGTCACTGTGGCATCTCTAGTCCCCGCAGTCGGGTTCCTTTATCAGCCTTGTCTTCATCGATCGCGTCGCAGATTCTGTCCGTCTGATCGCGGGTCCGTCGGCGTGTCTGTTGTTCGGGTCCCTTGTTCTGGGGCCCGTTCCTCTCGATCTCCCTGTTTGTTCCCGTTGAGTCGTCGCTTTGTCTTGACTCCTTGCAGCTCGGAGGCGTGTCTGGCTGGGGCGAATAAAAACAGAATAATATAGAATGAAATATTTATCGCCATTACAGCCTGATTAGCTGCGGGCGTGTTCTGGTCATCGTTCTCCGGGCTCCGGACCACGTTCCTCGCTCTCAGTCCGCCCTGCCCACCACACTCCATGATTCTCTGATGTTCTGGGCCGCAAAGCTCTTTTGGGGGCACTTAATAAGCTTTTCTGGTGTGATTGTGATGGGAAATTGATATGTTCATTCAATTATGTGCTCTGGTCGTGTCAATAAACTGATTGCGATCGTGTCCAGCAACTTGCCGACCAATTAGTTTCCCAACGAGACCTGCCCGATCAATTTGATTGATAAAACGGCGGCCGGTTTTAGGAGGAGTGTTTGGGATGAAATGAAATCTGGACGTGCTGAAGCCCACACCAAAATGGGCAGATCTTAAAAGCAAAAGTCATCTCATGTGCTAAGTATGTACCATGGTGAGAATAGTTCTACGAACGACTGAGCAACAAGGAAATGGAAAGTTGATCCGGGACTTATTCGCTGAAGATAAGAATCTGGTTGACATTACGCAGTTTTAATAAATTGCGAATTTATTTTGGTTATATTCTGTTATGAGTAAACAAAATATATTTACTTTTATTAGCTCAAAATAAACAAATTGTGAAAAAACATAATATTTATATCTCGTTGTATCTGTTAATGCGCGGCCTCCCAACATTAATTTATCTGGTCACAGGATTTCTGTTGTGGAATTGTTGGTTAGTTCTGAGACTGATTTAACAAGATATGTAGATTAAATCACGTTAACAACATATGTAGAAAGGGAAAATAATATTACAGCTATTCTTCATAACTCACAGCGGGTAATATTGGCAGCAAGTGTTATGATATATGAGTCTTTGTTAAACCTTTGGAAACGCGATAATAAATATATTATGTAGGTCAATGAGTATTAACAGTTTTCGTAGCAGTATCAAGAGCAAAGTGTCTAATGACTTAAGTTGTCTTTAATTTTTGATGGTTGTTCTTGAATATTTTGAAATATCTTCAATCTTATCAGGGTTATTTCTGTGTAACTCTTACGTTGTAAACATTGTAAAGCCCCTTAATGCCTTAATGGAATCATAAGATAAGATAAAGGGGAAATACAGATGTTCGATGAAGTTTTATGATTTCATAAATAAAATAAGATCAGATTTAAAAAGAGGCAAAAACTTAAAAAGAGTTTTTCCTAACTTTTGAACAACATCATAAACTTGGATACCAGGAACAAACATTTCATGGTCTTAATTTGCTATTTCTTCACCAGATCTTTATTTAGATACACCTTTAAAAAAATTCATATCTTTTGGTTGGCAGCTATCCAGGAAATGAACGATGAGACTTGGACATAAACGGACGGCGAGTTAGGCTGACCACATGGCAGCTTTCCCCAGGACACGATGCCGATGAGGACATTGCCCTGGACCAGTGGACCACCCGAATCGGAGGTGCAAAAGCTGGTGCCGCCGGTGAGAGGACCCGTGCACAGATTCGTGGTGTGGACATCCTGGCCCTTGGTGCCCAGTGCCGTCGCACAGGAGTTGAGGCTGATGATGGGAATGTTCTTGGCCTCCTGAAGCGTGGCGGGATACGAGGGGCTGTTGGTTTTGCTGGTGCTGCCCCAGCCGAAGAGGTTGGCTGATCCCGTGGGGCTCGATCCGGAAGATGGCAGCTTGACCGCAGCCACTGCAGCGCTCCAAACGAAGGCGGTGGGCGTGTAGATCAGTCCGATGTCGTAGGGCACCGTTCCACCGGTATACAGATCGTTGATCACATAGTGGGTGATTTTCCGCTTTTGGGTGGTGCTCGCTGTTCCGGCCACCGCAATGCTTCCCGCAACGAGGGTACTTCCCAGGACCTGGTTTCTATTTGAAAGGCAATGGGCAGCAGTCACCAGCCAGTTGGTGTTCAGGATACTAGCAGCACAATAATGGGTTCCGCCGTACTGCATTGATACTATATAGGGAGCACTATTGGCCGCCGCCGCCGTACCACCCACCACTCGTCCTTCGGGCTGGGCAAAGGCCATTCCCGAACCTTGGCAAAGTCCCACAGCCAGGAGAAGGAAACTGGCCAGGGAACTATGGCGCCACCTTATTTGTTGTCCATTCGCAATCATGGTTTTCGCAGAACTGTTTACATCGGCTCTATCGACGGCTTTTTAAATTAATTCGTGATACCGAATTTCACGCGAGCCAGTCAAGAAAATGATAAGAACTTTCAATTAGGGCCCTTGTCTTATAGATAAGAACTTAATATAATTTAAGATTAGACGGTTTTTATATATATGTATATATTATTCTTTTGCTATGATAGACTGTGTCAACATGATGTGAGAGCTGCAATATCTCAAGTTTGTAATTGCTTCGTTTCATTCTAGATTCTGATGGGATTCCCCTACGAAAAGAATAAGTAAAATCCAGGACCAAAAAATGTTACTTTTGATTATCCAGAATACCATTTAAAGTTAAATACGAAAGGCCCTTATTTCGGAAAGATTTACAAATTTACAGCTCTTGAAAAACTAACAGAAATAAAATGCAATTAACTCGGTAAATGCTTACAAATATTTTATCAATAATTTAGAAATATTTTCATACGTAAGTCAAAGCTTTCTTGACGATCAAATAAGCGCAGCCCGAAAATATGTGAGATATACAATCCCGATCAGTTTTGACCCCAACGCTCTCTGTTTTCCACTCGAACGATAAGATAAATTTTACAAACAACTTTATTGTGATATAGTCGAGGCAGTGCGTAGGAAAGTCCCACACTTAAGTCACCAGCCACTAAAGGCACAACTTAGATTGCTTTTATTGAAGAACAAGGTGTTAATTCGGAAGTTCAGGGCACCTGTTGGTTGGAGGATATCCAGGAAATGAACGAGGAGACCTGCACATAAACCGAGGGCGAGTTCGCCTGACCACAGGGTAACTTTCCCCAGGACACGATGCCGATGAGGACATTGCCCTGGACCAGTGGACCCCCCGAATCCGACGTGCAAATACTGACGCCTCCGGTCAGGGGACCGGTGCACAGGTTGGTCGAGTGGACATCGCTGCCCTTGGTGCCCAGAGCTGATTCGCAGGAGCTCAGCGTGATGATGGGCACATTGCTGGCCACCTGGAGGGTCGAAGGATAGGAGGCGGTGTTCGTGGTGCTGGTGCTGCCCCATCCGTAGAGATTGGCGGTGCCAGTGGGAACCACTCCGGAGGAGGGAAGCGTCACGGCAGCCACGGCAGCGCTCCAAACGAAGGCGGTGGGCGTGTAGATCAATCCGATGTCGTAGGGAACGGTTCCCCCAGTGTACAGATCGTTGATCACGAAGTAGGTGATGCTGCGCGTCTGCGTGGTGCTGGCTGTTCCGGCCACCTCGATGCTGCCCGCCACGAGGGTACTTCCCAGCACCTGATTACTGTTGGTCAGGCAGTGGGCGGCAGTGACCAACCAGTTGGTGTTCAGGATACTAGCCGCACAGTAGTGTGTTCCTCCGTACTGCATGGACACCGCGTAGGGAGCACTATTGACTGCCGCCGCACTGCCGCCCACCACCCGCCCCTCGGCCCGGGAAATGGCCACTCCGGCACACACCTGGCACAGGCCCAGGATCAGCAGGAGCACACTGGCCATCCACTTTCTTCGCTGTCCGTTCGCTATCATAGTTTTCGCGGAACTGTTTACATCGGCCTTTATCGCCGCGCGTTTAAATTAATTCGCGATACAAAAAATTCGCCAGCGCCAGAAGATAAGGCTTTCAATTACCGGCCGTGTGTTCTTCAGATAACCGCTTAATATAATTCAAGATTAAGCGGAGCAGTGACTCTTTGGCAAAAATACGTCAACTTTCAGCAATAGGATGGGCAAAACACTACGTTCATATCTCAAGAATGCCTATTCACCCTTAAGAGCTTTTAAATTTGCTAAGTCAAATATTTGAAAATCACTGTTCACCTTTTTAGTATTCGGTATTCCCACTAACCGTTTAGTATGTTTTGTTGTTAAGTGTCCCCTTTCCTAAAAACCCACAATTGGGACTTTTCACTTGCATTTATTTATTGATACAACATAAAATGAGAAAATCATTGAAATCACTCTTGTTTAGAATTTGTAATTTTATATTTTACTCGATAAAATTGCAATCGATTGGATTAAAAATATTAACATTTTAACTGCGCGCCAAATATGGATTTTCCAACACTAAAGCATAGCGATAGTATCGAAAGAAATCTTTTTGTGCTCCACCTCTGGCCACACAGCAACTGAGTCAGAAGTTGAAGAAGAAGCAGAGACCGTAATTTTTCCACGACTTAACCAAGCGATTTACTGAGCGAATCGAGCCGCAATTGGCCATTTAGCTAGCCGGAAGCATTTAGAGCGTGAGCAACAGAGTGCGGCCACTTGGAAGCGGTGCCTCCAGAGAAATCGCAGTGCGAGAAGTGCCCGAAAACCGCTGGCCCAGCCCCATTATAAACAGAGAGGAGGGGTGGAGAGTGGAGAGTGCGCAGCCGAGGAGTGTGTGTGTGGAGTAGTGGAGAGTGGAGAGCGGAGCGAGAAGAGAGGTCAGCAAACCCGTAATTAAGAAAAAGTAGACACGTACGTGAAAGATGTCATCCGGCGATTTTGGCAATCCGCTGCGGAAGTTCAAGCTCGTCTTCCTGGGCGAGCAGAGCGTGGGGAAGACCTCGCTGATCACTCGCTTCATGTACGACAGCTTCGACAACACGTACCAGGCGACGATCGGAATCGATTTCCTCTCGAAGACCATGTACCTGGAGGATCGAACGGTGCGCCTGCAGCTGTGGGACACGGCGGGCCAGGAGCGATTCCGCTCCCTGATACCCTCGTACATTCGAGACTCCACGGTGGCCGTGGTCGTGTACGACATCACCAACACCAACTCGTTCCACCAGACCTCCAAGTGGATCGATGACGTGCGCACGGAGCGGGGCAGCGACGTCATCATCATGCTGGTGGGCAACAAGACGGATCTCTCGGACAAGCGCCAGGTGTCCACCGAGGAGGGTGAGCGCAAGGCGAAGGAGCTGAACGTGATGTTCATCGAGACGAGCGCCAAGGCCGGCTACAATGTCAAGCAGTTGTTCCGGCGGGTGGCTGCGGCACTGCCCGGCATGGATTCCACGGAGAACAAGCCCTCCGAGGACATGCAGGAGGTGGTGCTGAAGGATTCGCCCAATGAGACGAAGGATCCCGAGGGCGGATGCGCCTGCTAGAACCGGTTGAGCCGACGACCCAACCCCGATCCAACAATCCTCCCCTTTGAACAGCAGGAGCAGATGCAGGAGACCGGCCGACCAACAGCACACCGGTGTACACGGGTGTCAGGTGTATGTTCTGGCTGGATCTGCGGCGGATTCCTCAACATCTATACACACATACACACTTTACGTTTAAGTTTATTTATAAAGTAACAAATGATAGCAAAGGCAAATAGACTAAACAACAATTAACGAAATCGGCTAACTAATTAATGTTAATTGAGCTGAGCAGTGCAGACCAGCTAATCCCGAGCGTAGGCGAAGGCTAACTAATTGACACGAGATCAGGGATCAGGATCAGAGTAATATTTGCGAGTTAGCTACCAGACAAGAATATAGTGTTGTGCATTTCCGATACCCTACCCCCAAAAACCAACCCCCCCAACCATGTACTTATGTCAGGCCAGGCGGTCCAGGAACCTCCGACATTCCAGCTCTCGGCATCTCCATCAGTCGTAGATACCACGCAGCCAGCCTGTGTTCAATGATTCCACCAGCCAGGCATTTGGTTCCCCATTCTAGCCCCGTTCTGTTCTGTTTGCGGCTTTTGTTTCGCCAATTTCGGTTCGGTTTTCGGTTTTTTTAGCACAGCGAGCGCGACTGCTAACTGGAACTTTGGATGGCATAGGACTAGGCCACGTGCATCTTATGAATAAATATACACAGATATATAATATGTATTTTTATGACTAAAACTGAAACAGACATGCAGCACGAGCAGAGCAAACACTTAACAATATTATTAACGATTTTTGCTTCGATTAGCGAGAGAACTTTGTGCATTTTTTACGCGAAAAGCAAAAGCTTACAAAATTGATAATTGAATAAAAACATAAAACTATGGATGCAATTTTTAATAAATCAAATTATAAAAATGAAAAGTATACAAGATATTAGCAATAAATTAAAACGAAAAAACAATCCCAAAGCATGACTCATACGAAGTGGGTGTACAATGTACACCCTCTCACCATTCCCTCTTATAAAAAGGGTTTCACGATATTTGGGGCACCGTATCTTATCAATTTCAGGCTGCGTTACCGTTAAAAATCGTTTCTGTATGACCTGCGCACCTGTGTCGGCATGACTAGTCCGAAATCGCTGACAAATTCCACTGATTCGTCAAGAAATTACAGTGTAATAGGCTTAGGCTGGATTGTAAAGATATGATTCCCAGTTGGGATTACTTAATAATCTTACAATTAGCTGCATTACTCTTTTCAATTTTTCTTTATCACCTTCCGCGAATATAATCGCTATATAATATAATAAATTTCGTCATCACCATATGGCTTCCTCATGTGTTCATAAACTAACCATTTAAAAAGAGATGATTCTCTTCAACATTATAAATACTGAACAATGCGTCACAAATTATGTTTGGATTTGGTTTTTATTTGTGATTTCCGGTTTCATAAGCGTAAATACATAGAAAGAACAAAAAATGCGTACTTGCTTTGCTATGCAAATGTTAAGTATACTTTTGATAAATAGATTGAAGTAGAGTCTTAGAAGTTGTCCTCGTTGGTGATGAACTCGTCGCGAATCTTCTGCAGCTTGGTAATCAGATCCGCCACGGAGACCTCGCCATGCACCTTGTTATCCCGAGTGCGGACGTTTACGGTGTTCGAAGAGCGCTCCTTGTCGCCCACCACCAGGATGAAGTTGAACTGGGCCAACTGAGCATTGCGTATCTTCTTGTTCATCGTGTCGCCGGCATCGCAGTCCGCCTCGCTCATGAATCCGGCAGCATGAAGCTGGTCCCTGACAGATTGCGCGTACTGGTCGTAGGCAGGACCGACGGGAACCACCATCACCTGGCGCGGCGACAGCCAGAAGGGCCACTTGCCGGCAAAGTTCTCCGTGAGAATGGCAATCATGCGCTCCACTGAGCCAAGAATGGCGCGATGGATGATCACCGGCCGCTTCTTCTCGCCATCGTCGGCGATGTAGCTGAGATTAAAGCGAATGGGCAGCTGGAAGTCCAGCTGAATGGTGGCGCACTGATGGGCACGCTTCAGAGCATCCATAATGGTAATATCAATCTTGGGTCCGTAGAAGGCGCCATCGCCGGGATTCTCCTTCCAGGGCATGCCGAACTCGTTGAGTGACTCAGCCAGGGCCTTCTCCGCATCGTTCCACTGCTCCAGCTCGCCCAGATAATTTTCGGGGCGTGTGGACAGAACCAGCTGGAAGGAGAAGCCGAAGATGGTGTACACGTGCTTCAGGAACTCCAGGCAGCCCTTCATCTCGCTCTTGATTTGCTCTGGGGCACAGAAGATGTGCGCGTCGTCCTGCTGGAAGCGACGCACTCGGGTGAGTCCGGTCAAGGCGCCGGAGAGTTCGTTGCGATGGAGCACACCAAAGTCGGCCATGCGCAGCGGCAACTCGCGCCAGGATCGGTTGCGGTTATCGAAGATGAGGCAGTGTCCGGGACAGTTCATCGGTTTGAGGGCGAACTTCTCCTTCTCGGCCTCGAAGGAGAACATGTTCTCGGCGTAGTGCTGCCAGTGACCAGACGTCATCCACAACTTGGCGTTGTAGATGTTGGGCGAAATGACCTCCTGGAAGCCGCGCTTCCTATACTCCGCCTTGATGAAACCAATCAGAGTGTTGTAGATGTGCGCTCCTCGCGGCTGAAAGAAGCATGAGCCCGGCGACAGCTCATGGAAGAAGAACAGCTCCTGTTCGCGACCGATCTTGCGGTGATCCCGCTTGGCCGCCTCCTCCTGCAGCTTCTCCCACTCCTTGAGCTGCTTGGGATCGGGAAACGAGATGCCGTAGACACGCTGCAGAGTCTCAGCGTCGGCCTTGCCCTCCCAGTAGGTGGAGGAGTTCTTGGTGATCTTCAGGGCCTTCACCTTGCCGGTGTGGCGGACATGGGGTCCCCGGCAGAGATCAATCAACGAGCCGCACTTGTAGACAGTGGTACGATCGGTGGTCACTTTCTCGTTGAGAATGCGCACCTTGAACTCGTTGTACTTGAACATCTCCAGCAGGTCGGACTTCTTCATCTCCAGACGCTCAAAATTCTGCTTCTCCTTTACGATTTGCTTGACCAGGCCCTCCATGGCGCCGTAGTCGTTGGTGGAGATCTAGTAATGCAGATTATTAGCTCGTTTTGTTAACTTAGAAAGACCGAAACTACTTACACCCTCGCCCTCCAGGTGCATGTCGTAGTAGAAGCCGCTATCAATGGGCGGCCCGTAGCACAGGTGTCCGCCGTAGAGGCGCTCCATGGCCTCGCCCATGATGTGGGCGGAGCTGTGCCAGAAGACGGCCTGCGCCTCTGGATCGTCGAACTTGAGGAGCTGAAGCGTGCAGTTGCCCTCGAGCACGCGGTCCAGATCCCAGACCTCGCCGTTCACCTTGGAGATGACGGTGTTGTCGGCCAGACCCTGACTAATGCCGCGTGCCACCTCGTACGGAGTGCTCTCCCAGGAGGTGGCGTCCACCTGCTTTCCGTCGGGCAGCGTCACCTTGATGGGCTCCCGAGTCTTGGCCGCCAGCTCGGCCTCGTACTCCGCCTTGCACTTCTCCCAGAAGACATTGCGCTCCTCGATGTACTGCGGCCAGGGATTGAGTTCTGGAATGGTTATGTAGGGATTAATAGATTGTAAAGTGGGTTTTATACTGTTTTAAACTAATAATATATGTAAGGCTTTCCTAGCTTGTAGAACAAAATGGTTATTAGAACAGGAACCAAGATTTAAATCAGCATGAAAAGCCGATTCATAATATTTAAGTTTTGATCACATCAGTCTATTAAATTTTATTAACAGCTAAATAATTTGGATTCGGCAAGGAAAATCTTTTTAGATCATGAATGCTTAGCTTTAATTAATGGCTCCTGCATTTTTATTGAAGGAATAATGAATAATTTATATTTTATTTTTATTTTATTAAACAATTAATTATTGAAATTTAAGCCAATATTTTTTATGAAAACTTATTTGAGTTATTATAATTACTATATTTCCTTTTTAAAAGCAAACACGAAAATGATTCTATCGAAAGTGTTTCTATCTGTGTTCCTTTAAAACGCATTCCTGTACCTATACCTATACCTATTGTGACTTTCTGTCTGCTTAAAATTAAAAACATTTATAAAATAATTTAATTTTCGTATGTTTTTAAATCAAAGGGGTTTGGCATATGTTCGTTCTGATATACATACATACTTCCAATTCTCCCTGAGAGACATTTTCCATTCGGAACATTTATAATCCTACTAGATCCTTACCCTTCCGAGTATCTCCACCTCCGGCCGGCTTCTCCTTTTTCTCCTTCTTCATCTTGGAAGCCTGCAAATCCATTGGAAAAAATCAATAAAACGGAAATTCGAAAGGGGCTCAAAATTCTGCTACGTATGCAATTAGGCAAACGCTTTTTCGTTATCTACTTTCGACTGTTGATGTTCTTTCTTGTTTTCTTGTTGTTTGAACAATTGGGGACAAGGCAAAGGCAATGAGAGTAACAAGACGCTTTCGGCGCTTTTTGGTGAGCGACCTATCTCTTATTTTTATCGAGATGTATACAACTTCGTTACTTTATGGCTGATGCAATAGCAAGAAACTTTTTAGCTCAAAAGTTGAATGGTTGTTAGTGACGTCACAGCAGCCGGCACTGAATCACTGCAACTCGCACGTACACACACACTCTCGCACTCAGACAAACAAAACATTTACACGTGCCAAAAACAGGAATTTTTTATCCAAATTTTACGGTCAATTCTTTTAAACTAAAAACACCAACCAAAGTTGCGTAGTTGTGTTGTTGTGGTTCTTTCAATTGCTGTTGCTGTTGTTGTTTTGCTGGTTTCGTGTGCGTCTGAATTTTCGGCAAAATTCGCTGGCAAATGCGGGCCAAGTGGCTGTAATATCTGCCGCCCTGGGGCGCCAACTTCAACATTACTCGGCTATCTAGGTTTTCTCATACACTCGAAAGCAGTTCGAAAGGAGTTTAACATGCCTTTTGCTTGTTCAAATCCAAGTTATTCAGTTCCGTCACCACGTTGTCACCCATTTTTTACGAAACAAATTTAATCGGAAAAAAGAAGAGGAGCTTCGTAGTGTTACCAGGCGGGAAAAGAGCTTTTCCACCAAAAGCTGGGAAAGAAGTGCAGCAGCAGTATAAACTTAAAATAAGGTATTCGCACCAAACCAAAAGGGAGTTAAACAAAATTTTGTTCATTATTTTTAAGAGTATGTGGAATTTTTTTTTTTTTAAGTATAATTATACCCGTTACTCGTAGAGTAAAAGGGTATATTGTATTCGTGCAAAAGTATGTAACAGCTAGAAGGAAACGTTTCCGACCCTATAAAGTATATATATTCTTGATCAGGATCACTAGCCGAGTCGATCTAGCCATGTCCGTCTGTCCGTCTGTCCGTCTGTCTGTCTGTCTGTCCGTCTGTCCGTCTGTCCGTCTGTCTGTATGAACGCTGAGATCTCGGAAACTATAAAAGCTAGACGATTGGTATTTGGCATGAAGATTCTTGGAGTTCCTACGCAGCGCAAGTTTGTTTCAAAAGGGTGCCACGCCCCCTCTAACGCCCACAATCGCTTATATACGATTTTAAAATTTTCAATATTTCGGAAAAGTAAAAATGCAGTTTTATTGTGTTTATCAATACCTATCGAAATGTAGAAGAAATTTTTCAAATCGGACCATTCGTTAAAAAGTTGTGCGTGTTCAAAGTTTCTCCATCTCCCTCGCACTCCCTTTACCTGAGTAACGGGTATCTGATTGTCGGGGCACCCGACTATAGCGTTCTCTCTTGTTTTCCTTAATCTAAGCCATAACAAGAAAAAAAGCCATTCAATTGAAATTAAAAACTTTTAAGCACCATTTAAGATAAAACACCATATGAAAGATGTTCAAGTTAAACCAATTTGATTGTTTTCCACAATTGTATACCTATTATTTTACAAATTTTTTAAATAATCTTTTAATTCATTTTTAATATTATTAATTAAATTTTAATTTTTATAAGAAGCTTTTTTCTTATCATTGCCCAAAATAGATAGTTGTGGATTGATTACTTTAATAAAAAAAGTCCCTCCATGAGCAATCAAAGATTTGAACACTCCTCGTTTATAACCACTTAAGGTTTTTAAATTGAACGATAAAAAAGCTATTTTGGGCACACTTCGGAAGAGGCACCGAAAATAACGGTCAGCTGTTTGCTGTTTGGCGCCAACTCGAGTTCGAAAGTGGCCCCAATTCGAGTCCTGCGATTCGAGCCAGTTATTGATTTTCTCACAGTGCTGACATAATTTCCTTGCCATCGAGTGCAGTCGTGTTTACCTAGCGTGTTGCGCTAAAAATTGGCCAAACGGAGTTCAAATTTCGGTCGGAGCGTTACGGGAAAAAGCGACAAGATTGCACACCTACTGGAAAACCCCCTGCATCAAGGCAACGGTGGAACGGCGGACCGTCTGGGCGTCGACTTCGAGTTCTACATGGCCTCGAAGGTGCACCCCAGTCCGGGGGCGGCGCGCAGTGTGTGGGCGCTTCCCCTAACCGCCTCCTCCTCCTGCAACATGGTCGTCGCGGAGGAGGATGGCCATGCCCACGCCGACGACATCCATTTGGATCACCGCCCGCACTCGCCTCCCTTGACGGGTCGCGGAACGGACGGTGGTCATGGCGGTGGAGGCGTGGAGGACCATGAGAACGTGCTCCTCTTCGAGGGATTGGATGGAGCCACGACCGTGAACCTGGACGACATCTTCGACATCATCAAGAACGGAGAGGTGAGCGAGGTGGAGAACCTGGTGGACAAGTTCGGCATGGAGTGCCTGTCGGCCAGGGATCGCCATGGCTACACGCCCGCCCACTGGATAGCTCTGAACGGGAATGTCCAGCTTATGAGGTACCTCATCGAGCGCACGGCGCCCATTGATCTGCCCTGTTTGGGAACGCAGGGCCCCAGGCCCATCCACTGGGCGTGCAGGAAGGGGCATGCCTCCGTGGTGCAGGTGCTCCTCCAGGCTGGAGTGGCAGTCAATGCGGCGGATTTTAAGGGACTCACTCCGCTCCATCTGGCCTGCATGTACGGCCGGACAGCCACGGCCGCCTATCTCCTGGGAATGGGAGCGCTGAACAACCTGACGGATATCAACGGTGATACCGCCCTCCATTGGGCGGCCTACAAGGGGCACGCAGATCTGATGCGACTGCTCATGTACTCCGGCGTGGAGCTGCAGAAGACGGACAACTTTGGATCCACACCACTGCACCTGGCTTGCCTGTCGGGCAACATGACTTGCGTTCGCCTGCTGTGCGAGAAGTCGCAGCTGGATCTGGAACCTAGGGACAAGAATGGAAAGACCCCGATCATGTTGGCCCAAGCTCATCAGCATCAGGATGTGGTGCGCCTGCTGTACGGGGAGGTGAAGAAGAAGTCTCGCTGGATTCCCTCGGTTTCGGAGAGCTGGGGCTGGCTATTCGGCGGAGCCGGCGACTCCAAGGGTCCGCTGTTCCTGTTTCTTTTCTCGGTGCTGCTGTGGGGCTATCCCATGTACATGATCCGTGCGATTCCCATCACCTGGAACATATTGCGGCGCTCGCATTACTGCTTCATCTACTGGAACGCCGTGATGTGGATTAGCTGGGCCATTGCCAACCGGCGGGATCCGGGCTATATACCGCTCAGTTCGGATGCCTACTACCGGGCCATCAAGCAGATTCCCTACTTCGACAAGCTGAAGAAGCGGAATGTGATGCTGACCAGGCTGTGCCACAGCTGCAGGTGCCTCCGTCCGCTGAGAGCCAAGCACTGTCGCGTGTGCAACCGGTGTGTCTCGTACTTCGATCACCACTGCCCCTTTATCTACAACTGCGTGGGTCTGCGAAACAGGATGTGGTTCTTCCTGTTTGTCCTCTCGGTGGCCGTCAACTGCTCCTTTACCATCTATTTCGCCTGCTACTGCGTGATGATCGAGGGCTTTACGATGCTCTATGTTTTGGGTCTCATCGAGGCGGTTGTGTTCTGCGGACTTGGCTGGATACTCACCTGTACTTCGGTAGGAGCTTCTTTTCCAGAGATATTCTGTTTTTAACTGCCTTTTTATTTGCAGATCCTTCATGCCTGCATGAACCTCACCACGAACGAGATGTTCAACTACAAGCGATATCCTTATCTGCGCGACAAGCGTGGTCGCTACCAGAATCCCTTCTCGCGCGGCCCCATCCTGAATTTGCTCGAGTTCTTCGTCTGCCTGCCGGATCGGGGCGATGACACCGATCTTCTGCTGGAGGATAACATTTGATTAAGGATCTAGGATCGAGCCCCTGCTCGCCGGCGCAAGCTGCCCGTGCGTGGATAATGATGTGAGGAGGCAGCCAGAGACCCACTCGGGTAGGCTGCCAGTTAGGTTTTGCTCCGCAGGCTTTGTGCTTACTCGAATGCTTTAAAGTTCGAACCGAAAGTCAGCAAGTGCGTGTTTTATCATCTACAATTGCAATCTAGTTGTCATTACGGAAGGGAAAGCGGTAATACTCAGTTAAACCCATATTGAACCCTGTTTAAAGGGAATATTAGCCCAGTTAACAACTAATGAATTAGCCTTAATCTGAATTGCACATTTAAAAGCATTCATATAAAACTACAATGCTGAAATTCCATTATGTCAAGATAAAACGATATACATATTTCCTTCCGCAATGATGTCCAAGCATCGGCCAGCCGATCTTTTCGCTTTTCCAACTTGTTACCTTATAGCCTCGAATAAGATTACGCTTCTCTCGTTAGTTTTTGTACAAAATTGTTATTTATAAAATGTGTTATTTAATGATCTCTATATTATATACCTAATATAATAATAAATGGTGTAAAAGTTCACTAAATGGCTAGGCAGGGGAAGTCACTCGCAAGTGCCCGCACCAGTTTGTTCATTTTGTGTTCGGGGAATTGCACAAGTAATACTAGCAGAAGATCAGATCGGGGTATATATGTAGTGGGTACACTTTGGCATGTATCTTGGGTGATGGGAGTCTAGAATGAATCGATATTTTGTGTAGTAAATGTGTGCGTTATGCTTAGCTCTCGAAGCAAAAGTCGTAGTTCTCGGGGTCCTCCGGTATGGGTGGCGGGTCCTTGCTGATGTCCACGCCCTCGGTGTCCAGTAGGCGCAGCTTGATTTCCATGGACAACAGGGTATCGAAATCCTCGTTCTTTTGTTTGCTGACCATCGGCTGACCCAAAAGAGCGTTTATCCCGTCCGTCCAGTAGTTGAATATGCTTTCGTCGGGCGCCACAAAGTCCAACGTGGAGTGCTCCATGTTCTCAAACGTTATGGAAAAAGCCAGATTTACGGCGGATTTCCTAATACGGGTTTCTTTCATGTGCGGACACTCCTTGCCCTCGAGCAACTGCTTGATCTCACTAATTGGCAGCTTTTTGGGCAGCTCCTCCATGGTGGGTATTGTCTTCTCATCGCAATCGCCGTAGTGAATAACCTTGTGATTGGGCGAAAGGCGAGCGTACCAGAACTTGTCCTTAGTTCGTGTTCCTCGCAAATATTTTGCGAAATGGGTACCTATTATTAAATAGGTAAATTAAGTATAATATTAGAAAATAAAGTTAAGGCATTTACCTTCCACCAGAAAAGAAAGCCGCTGCTGCTTGATCAGCTCCAGAATGTGCGGCGATATCTTCTCTTTCAGCTTCACAATCGCCGAGGCAGTGGAGTCGCACTCCTCCTTCGAAGTGCGCTCTTGCTGACGTAGAGTTGTGATCTGCTGATAAGTCAGCAAAGCGATCTTGTTACGGAAATCCTCCAAGTTTTCCGGTCTGCACTTGAGAGTGCGTTGGATCTGCTCCCGCACCACGCTGAAGGTTGTGGAAAAGTCCTCGGCAGTGGCACGCATATCCTTCCATGTGCGATTCAGTGTGATGACGCAGATGCAAAAGAATTCCTCGAACGGCGAGTCGTGAGTGAAGAACATGGGCTGGAAGTCGCCGGATTGCTCGGCTGGCGGCTCGCCAATGCGCAGGATGTCACACAGCACCTTTACCAGCTCGATAGAGGTGCGTCCGAAAGGACACTCGTGCTCATCCGCACGGCAGGAGTTCTCCCGCACAATCTTTGCATACTGTTGGGTGTAGTTTCGAGCAAAGTAAACCATGCAGTCCAAAGCCAGTATGCCTGAAATACATGATTTTAATTAGCATATTGCTTTAATATGTTAAAAACTTCTTTACCCGGTGGCGTCTCAATGAAATCCTGGGCGGGATTAATGTCGCATTTAAAGCCCAGCTTTTTGTAGTACTGCGAAAAGTTCACGTTGCCAGCTCCTGAGCCGCCACCACGTCGAATGT
The DNA here is from genome assembly GCA_037075285.1 of Drosophila lutescens. NCBI lineage: Eukaryota > Metazoa > Arthropoda > Insecta > Diptera > Drosophilidae > Drosophila > Drosophila lutescens. The sequence goes on from JBAMCF010000300.1 coordinate 332,235, forward strand.
GATCGTCGCTCTGGTTCAAGGCGTTGGTATGATCGTCGAAAGCGATCCGGCGCAGTTCCTTAATCTTCTCGTGGGCATCCTGGTCCTGGGCGTTCATTTTCATGCGCATCCGTTTCTCCAGAAGCCCAAGAGTCAGCGTTTGCAGCACGTACAGCTGGTGGGTCATCTCGGTGCCCAGTCCGTTGCCAATGAGGGCCAGGCGGAACTGCTTGGCGCTTATGGTGTGGGCGATGGTCCTGCGTCGGGCTTCGTCTGCTTTGACGAACAGAGCGTTTAGCAGGGCGATGGCATTCTGTCGCATCACCGGCGAATTGACCTCCTGCAAGAGTCGCAGGATGTCCTGCAGTTTGATATCCTCTGCGACCAGGACATGTTTATTGCTGCACATGACAATATTCTCCAGGTTGGAAAGGGCACTCTCTCCGCAATTCGTCGGATACTTCTGGAAATTCCTCACAATCTCAATATTGCGGACCACGAAGGAGTTCTCCGGCACTTCCCAGGAAACCGTGCCGTGCTCCATCAGTTCCACGAAACTGGCCAAGCTGTACTTGAGAATATCCTCGTTGGTCTGGCCGCCATCCTCGATCATCTTGATGAGCGTGTCGAGGCCCTTTTCCTTGATGAACTCCAGGGCAAAGGTGTGGTCGGTGCTGAGGGAGGTGAGCTCCTTGAGGCGCTGCGCCTTCTCCTGGGAACTGCCATTCAGCAGGATCTCCATGGCATCGCTGGCCGTCTTGGAGGGCGAATACTGCAGCCGCAGTACAGAGCCGTTTTTGATCTCATTGCGGTTCTTCTCGGTCACGTACTTTTGGTTGTTGGATTCGCAGAACTGGAGGGCGTAGTTCTGGTGATCACTGATGGCCCAACCATTGCATATGTCCTGGATTTTACCTGAAAGGGACAAAGCAGATATAAATACCACTTCCTGTGTCATTCTACGCTTTGCATATTAATGAGGACTGGGAAAAGAGAGGGCGCTGACATCACGATAACACTTGAACATATGTATAGTGAAGGGCGTTGGTTATGGGCTTCCGGTTTTTACAGGTTTTATCCTCAAATATTAACAGAAATCAGGATGTATCCCATGCATTGTCCTTATTTAACTTGATTTGACTGTGTTCTTTAAGTATTCCTAACTAGCAAGGCCAATAAACTAAGATATTCTCTTTTATTTACTCACTTGCCAGGGGATGCCTCTGATCCAGATTTATCAACTGCGCCATATGGTTCTCCCGCTCCACGGCTATCTTTACAATATGTGAATCCTTTACCGTCGTCTTTTTTGGAATCATTTTGGCTCTTAATAGGCGATAACTGCAATTATTATTGTTTTTCTGCGTAAGATAGTTTCCCGTTTTTTTTTGTTGATTAATCCAGAGTGTGCCCAGTTGTCAGACCACATAAAATGCCTCTATTTCTTACACACAATACCGTTGCGCTTGGCGGCATTATCAACACTAGGCGGGAAGAATTTTAATTTTAAATTGTTATTTTTATGATTAGAGCAATGAAGTACATAAGTTTCTTTAAACAATTTTGAATGCTCTCCCTTTTTTTGTTGTCAGTCAGTTTTTCTTTTAAATAATGTAAGTTAATTGAATATTCAAACTTTTCTTTATACATTATTATTCTTTGAAAATGCAGTTAAATGAAATGATATTATTATTCGTACCATAGCTGATTCGATGATTTATATTTGCACCTTTATAAGCAAGAAAACTAGAATAAAAAAATTGTTGTTTTTATTATTTAGTGGTCAGCAGTTTAATAAGTTCCCCCACAACCTTTACATTAATGCTATTTCCCAGCAGGCGGTATTTTTGGCGGTTCGTTGTCTCTGCGGGAAAGTCGAAATCCTCTGGAAAACTCATAAGACGAGCCACTTCGCGAGGTGTGAAATATCGCAGTTGAACTTGATGCAGAAGATCCAAACGTTGCTGCAGGACTTCCTCCGATTTTACGGTTTCCTGATTGTTTTCGTCGATTTCCTTGACCAACTCGAAGATCCTATGGGATTCCGCTTCCGAAAGCGGTGTGAATGCAGAGCCCGTGCCCTCGGTGTAGTGGGTGTACCCTTTTGTGAAGCACATGGATCTACTTTGAGTAGGATGAATTATGTCCATGACCAGAACCCTTTTGGTTAAGACATCATCGGGCACTAGGAATCCGGGGGATACATTTTCCTCCAGAATCTCGGAGATTTCTGAAAGCTTTTGAGCCTGGGATATGCTCCCCGGCATTTCCTCCCAGATCTTTCCGCCAGGAAAAGAAAAGTCCTGATCCTTGCGGGCAATGCAATAGTATCGATGTCGGGTATTTGGTACGTTAAATTGCGTGGGCGTTAGTATAAACTCCCGCCAATGGAATCCCGACTTCTCCAGCGCCTCAATGAACTGATTTCGCGCCTGCGAGCTCTCGAATCCCTTGACGTTCTCCATGAGGATGTACTGGAGGTCCTGGCACTCCGGAATGAGGCCACAAAGGTGAGTAAGTGCGTCGGACCGCTTGTCCTCCGTGTCCCTTTGCAATCCCTGGCGGGTGTGGGGCTGGCAGGGCGGGGACATCAGTAGCACGTTGGCCCCCAGCTTCCCGACCTCCTTTACGCTCAGACTCTGGATGTTCCTCGTCCTCACAACATTACTGCCGTAATTATGCGAATAAACCGCATTGGCCACGGTGTTGACATCCAAGGCGGCCACTATTTCACCTTCCAATTGCGCATCTGTGGGGAAATCTTTAAGTTCTCTATTTTTTATATTTGGTTTGATATTTAACTTACACTTAAATGCATAATGCATGCCGCCAATGCCGCTGAATAGTTCTAAAACCCGAAAAGCCATTTCAATTCCTTATTTTTGTTTACAAACCGCACGTTTTGATCTGCACCTTTTCCAACACTGCCCCCAGCAGGTTGTCAACGTTTCCGTGCGAATGGTTTCGTGTCGAGCAGAAGAAGAAGAATATCAACACGTGCGGCTTGCATTTTTAGAACTCTTCTCTTGATTTAACGTAAAATGATTAAAGTTAAGCGCAAGCTAGCTCCTCCGCCGGTGGAACAGGACTCGGACAGCGACTCCAGCTTCGACGAAGAGGAGCCGCAGGATGTGGAAATCCAGGAGGGGCCAGTCACCGACAGCAGCGATGATGAAGAAGCTGCCTCCAGCAGCAAGAAACAGCCCAAGAAGGAGGAAGCTGGTGAGGATCTGGTGGATGAGGACGATGAAGATGACGACGAAGAGGATGAAGATGACAAGAAGACACGCATTCCCGTGCTCAATCCCCTCAGCCTGATGCGCAACAAGGAGCAGCGCTTGGCGCTCTACAAAAAGATGAAGAAGGAGAAGCACAAGAAAAAGATGCAGGAGCGACGTGCCCGACGCAAGGCAGGAGTCCCCGCCAATCCGGGCCACACCATAGAGAGCCTGCGCGAGAAGGACCAGACGGAGGTGGCCAATCTCAACGACTCCGACAACGAGGAGCTGCAAAAGGAGCTGGAACTGGATGACTTTAGCTCGTACTTTGAGCGCTCTTACGAGCCCAAAGTGCTGATCACCTTCGCCGACAATCCGGTGACCAAGACCCGTAAGTTCGGGCTGGAACTTTCGCGCATATTCCCCAACGCCCTGGTCAAGATCAGGAACAAGTCGTCGGTGAAGAACATCTGCAAGAGCGCCGAGCGCGAGGAGTTCACAGACGTAGTGATTATCAACGAGGATCGCAGAAAGCCCAATGGACTGCTGGTCATCCACCTGCCCAATGGACCCACTGCCCACTTCAAGGTGTCCAACGTGAAGCTCACCTCGGACATTAAGCGCGACCACAAGGAGATAACCAAGCACAGGCCCGAGGTGATCCTGACCAACTTTACCACCCGTTTGGGTCTGACAGTGGGCCGCATGCTGGGCGCGCTCTTCCACCACGATCCCGAGTTCCGCGGCCGCCGAGCGGTGACGTTCCACAATCAGCGAGACTACATCTTCTTCCGCCACCATCGCTACGAGTTCTCCAAAGAGGGGAAGCGCGTGAAGCTGCGCGAACTGGGACCCCGATTCACCCTGAAGCTGCGCTCCCTGCAGGAGGGAACCTTCGACAGCAAGACCGGTGACTACGCCTGGATCATCAGCAACAAGCGGCACTCCATGGAGTCCCGACGCCGCTTCTTCCTGTAGTTGTATTTCGAGGCATTGTATTTAGGTATAGAGAACTTAATAAACCAACTGATAATACAAAAGTAATAGCTCGATTGAAGAGAGATGATAACCATTAGCGACCGCCGGATTGTTTTGTCGGGGATAAAATAAAATACAAATTGCTTAGCCTAATAAATGTGCAACACTCAACAGTTAACCAATTGGCACACCACGAGACGACCGTGCTCCGCCAGCCACTACATGGTGGGGCACTGCGGACCGGGACCGCCGGCAGCTACTGCGGCCTGGGGATCGCCGAAGGGCAGGTCGCCGCCCGTCTCGGCAAGAATCTCTGCCGGAGGCTGGCCATAGTCTTGCAGTTTGCGCATGTCGTCCAGCACCACGCGGAACTTCTCGCGCTTGACGGCGGCCGAGTCCTCGGCCTTCTCGCTCTGTAAATGCCCCTCGATCACCTTGTAGAGCTCCATTTGCTTCTGGTATCTGCGGATATGGCGTTTTAATAAATGATCTTATCCCTGGGTTTGGTTATTGACATACCTCTCCTTGTCCTCGGCCGACAGCTTGGCGTCGTTTTCCTCGAGGTACTTGGGGTACTTCTCCAGCAGCTCTCGAATGCTAGGCAGCAGGATCTCCGCCGACAGCAGGCTCTGCATCATGCCCTCCATGAAGGGCAGGAACATGTTTCCATCTCCCTCGCCAGCCGCCTGAAAGGGGGATTACATTAGCATTGGGGAGTATGAACCGTGTGCCGGATAAAGCATACCCCATCCAGATTCAGGGAGCCAAACATGCTGGCAATGTCGTTCTCCGAGGCGGGAGCGGTCAGGTTCTCGGAGCCCTCCTGCAGGCCCTTGAGTGCCTGTGAAATGCTATCGGAATACTTGGAGACATCCTCGTCGGTGGCCGAATTCTCGCCGCTCAAGGTGAGCGCCGCCGCCTCGGCCATCTTCTTGAACCCGGCCATGATCTGATCGGGATCTTGGGGCAGGGGCGGGATATCGCCTGTGGGCGTGTTCGGACCTCCAAAAAGCGTGTTCATGCGATCGGCCAGCACCTTGGCCTGCTCACTGAAAAGCAGGTTGCAGGTCAGAATACAAAGTTCAAGTGCCGTCTTGTAATTCCGCAGTGACTTGACTCACATGAAAAATGCATCGGGATCCTCGGAGCCCTCGGCTCCTTCGGTGGTCGCCACATCCGAGGACGAGGCCTTCTCCTGTTTGTCTCCCGCACCACTCTTGTCGAAGTCCTGCAGAGCACCTGTGCGGAAAGTGGAGGACCAGGTGACCATTATGTAAGGCGTGGGAAATGGATCTCCAAATGGAGATCCGGCTTGTACTCACTGTCCAGCAGGTCGTTTAATTCATCGCCGTTCTTCTTTTCCTCGGACATTGTGTAATTTCGGGCTGCTTTTACCTGATTTCGAGGTGGGTGGGAAATGGTAAAAAAAATAAAGACCCGTAGTGATGTAAAAAAAAACCTTGATGAACTAAGTACCGATGTTTTTTGCGATATTTTTCTATGTTTTCGGTGCTATCGATGATTTGCACAAAATCGGCGCGGTAGTTTAAAACTGTCTGACTTTTTTCCCGAATGTTAATCCTCCTGTTCGGAGGACTTGAAAAAAGTATTTTTCTTTTCATACTCCCGGCAGATAATCTGGAATGTTTCCAAGTAAATGGAAAAATATAACATTAATAAATATTTTTCTAATTTTATTGAGTTGAGATTTTTAAAATTATACAAAGAAAATAAATTGATTGTGTCAATCCATCATCAATGTTTAATTTTGGATGGCTAATACACCTTAAACAGCTATTTAAAAAATATATATTTTTTTAAAGAACCTTTGTTTTTTCATTAAGTCAATCGATATATTTTAAGAGAACTCACAAACTTTCTGGTGATAAGTGGAGGATATATCCAGAACATGATTTTAAAATTCTTTGTTATTAAAGTTAACACTATACGTTTGATTTTTAGAAAATTATAAAGTATTTATTTCAAATTTAAAGATGTTAGGATGGTTATAGAATTAAAATAATTTTTTAATAGTAAAAGCGGAAATTCCAGATTCCTAAAGATCTTAACTACATGTTAGCTAGGCCTAAAGGCAAATAATAATCGTCCATTCCAATCACTTAAATATCCCTCTGGCCGAACAAGACGAAACAATCCAAGGACATTAGTCGAAGATTATCTAAAATAATCACCCAAAATATTTACGCTTCTTCTGCGAAACTCTCAGCCAATCTCCCCGGGAATTGCACCTTGCTGTGCGCGGACGGAGATCGGCGACCAAACTGCGACCAGAACCCAAACCGCACATACTATGTGGCACTGAGTGGTGATGGGTCGCAAATCCATCAAGGTCACGGCGCGACGCTGATGCGCGACCAATTCCGAAACCAGAACGTCACACCCATGGCCGGGACACATGAATTTTGCAGTAGGGAGTCCACTCCCGTCCGAAGGTCATCTCTCCGGAGGAACCCCGCTTGGTTTTTCGATTCCTCTCATATGGTCAATTGGCTGGGCTGGGCTCTTTTCGACTTTAACCGCACGGTTTACCAAAAGAGCAAAGCGAATCTTCGATTCGGTACGCCCACGCAGCGAAGTATTGTGGTAAATTTGTGTTTTTTCTTCCACTTGGGGCGGAGTTTTGTTCGGGTTCCCGGTTCCCTGAAAGTGCCCAGCATGGGCGGAGCTTCGGCTGAAATATAATGCATAATTTGTTGTTTTATTTGCGGCTTAGGGTGGGCGATTCCGCCTTACAATTTCTGGGGAAATATGGAAATTTTACTTTTTATGGGGTGTAATCTGTTTTTTTTCCCTTAAACCTTCTAGATTTTCCTAAAAAGGGTAATTTTCTTTTTAGGAAATAAAATATTTATTTAGAATAAAAATATAAAAGACATATGGTTTAGTTTCCTTTTCTTTTTAAATGCCAAACAATAGAATATCTCGTTCAACTTATATTTTCCAAGAATCTAAGCAGTTCAAAAAGTCAAGACAACCGTCAAAAAGTCAAAACAAAAGTCGAAAACGTAAAAACCCCTTCGCTGGCCAAAACAATAGATCTGGGCCACACTCACACCCGATCCCAATAAACCAGGACTCGCTCTTTTTTGACATAATTTTTAAGGTTCATCATAAAATTGTTTATTCGGATATAATTGGTTACTGGAGTTTGAATTTACCTGAGCCTCCAGCCTGCGCTTGATGTACTTCCTTAGAAGAGAGTTAGAACGGAACCCGAGATCCTAACCGTCATAAAATATGCATCAGCATCCTCATCCTCACTGGCATTTCACTTCCTCCCTGCACGCACACATTTTTTCGGGAACTTTGCGAAGATTGTGTGTATAACCATACCATATATTGGCTGCGATTTCACGGTCGCTGATCGCAACGTTATTTTTTTCCGACTTTTCCGTATCCTTCCAGCGAAAGAGGCGCGACTTTATGATCCACTGATCAGGCAATAATGGATTCCGCGATTGTTCGGTAATGGCAATGATTGCGGTTTTATATGCACATCATTTAGGTTGTCGATTCTGGCGTGTGACTGCATTAAATATATATGATGGAAAGGTCGTAAAAATATGTATTTAAATAATTAAAAAAATATGTACTAAAGGACTGTAAAAGCTGAAACTCGAGATACTTCTTATGAAATATATTTATAGATTTAAATGGAGTACAGCTCACTAACGGTATTGATATGTTTTTGCGTTATCTTTTGATATTTTGTGCATACAAATTGCGATTACAAGGCTGGCAGACGTTCCTGGAAAACTGGGAGTTTTCCTTTGAAATCCTTCCACCAAAAAACCGGCAAAGACAACTGCTCGCAGCTTTCCAAAAGACGCGATACCCATTTCCATCCACCATTGCGCAATGGGGCGAGCTCTTCATGCTCTGACACCCATCGCTCTCCATCAAAGAGCCCATGCAAATGAGCCCTTGCGTCTGTCGCACGTTTTCCTCGAGGGGATTGGGGCGGAGGGTCGTCTGCTCCAGATGATGTGGGTTGATGTGGCTGCCCCTGGTCGCTGTTCTGTTTGATTAAGCGGAAATTAAGTGTGCGTTACGGTTGCAGCCTCCCAATTCGCCATGCCCTGACTTTTTATCATGAAATGCAGCACATAGTTTTTTATGTTCCTCGATCGATTTGATATTTCACAAATTTGGAACACTCGCAACTGCATCTTGTTAAAGTTGAAGAATTTTACATAATTAAGACCAACGCATATAACTAATTTGAATTAAAAATGTAAAAAATTACAAGTTCTGTAAACTAATCACAGCCCTATACAAAAATATAATTTAAAACTCTTTTGAATTATTTATTTTAAAGATTTCTTATACACACAAAAAAAAAACTTGGTAAAATCAACTGTAATAAATGTCAAACTGGCCCCAACCAGCAAAATTGTCAATTCTACTAGTAAATAGTTATTCAACAACAACAAAATACACACACTTAGCAATGACACACACCCAAAGCAAAAACAAAATACACATAACTATTTTAATAGTTACATAACTATCTTTGTTGGTCAATTTTACCAAGCAAATTTTTTTGTGTGTAGTTAATACCTGTTTTAATGCACTTTTTATACTATCCTAATAAAAGGCGTTACAAAATTGTATCTCACTAGTTGATTGATATAAATGTAAATTAATCTAATCTAACTAATCTAATTTTCTCCAAATTATATTTTTTATATTTTTATTCGAATTGAAAGCTATTTTATTAAAGGCATCAAAATAAAACCAAAGACTAAATATGTTCAAATAAAATACTGATCAAAACCCATGCAATCTTCGTTCACATCCTCAACAATATAAACTTCAAGTCTCTTTCGTACTAATGTATAAATAATCACAGGCTCTGAAAATCATTTTCCATTTGCAATGCATTTTTTAATAGAAAACGCAGCCCAGGGCCAGTGATTAATGAAACAATTGAATAATATTATTTAAATTCGCATACATCCGATGCGAGCCGTGGCTAATGGACAAACGCCGCCGAAGAGAAGATCCCCAAGCCCAGAATCCAAAATAAAAGAGTCGAAGACCCGCGAGATGTGAGAAAAACGCCACCTATTTTGTGGACTCTACTCCGAGAAAACTAATGATGTTCTTCGCTGGATGTGTTCGATCCACGATCGATGCTGATCGACTACAAAGCAGAGCAATTACAAATCGGGGAACTGGACAACAGGTTGCTGGCTGATGGATGGATGGAGGTGGATGGCGATGGGAAATGTGGATGTGGATAGAGATGGAGATGGAACCACTCGACGGGCCCGGGCCGGAAAACAAATTAATCTTGTTGACGTCGCGGCCTCGTCACTTTCTTCGTCAGGTCGAGGGCCCAGGTGTTTGATCTCGACCTGATGCTGATCTGCCGATCTGCTGATCTGCTGTTGGACAACGATGGGTTGCGCCTACCTTTGCGCCTTCTGTTTAATGATCAATTTGTTGGCCTCCGTCTCAGATGTGTGCCGACAGCGTTTAGCGGACGATTGGCTGGGATTGTTTTGTTTGGGCTCCGTTTGTTGTGCCCCAGGCTAATGAGTTTCTCGAAAGTGGGAGTATGTGGCAGGGGCTCCCCTTTCGGCCCCGGGATAAGGAAGCAACCCTGCAGACACTATGCTATATGCTATACTGCATGACCAGCGAAATTTCCACCAGACTGTGCGACGTCGAAATACACAGGAGGATAATTCTTTTGAAATAAAGTGAATAAGATTTGCTTAAGTTCTATGATAAATCATCATGTAACCAAGATAATTTGGAAAATATTTGAACTTTTATATTCTAATTTCTAATTCTAATTTTACTTGCCACGAGTTGATTTAAAATTTATTTATTGTCATTTTCCTTTTTTAATAGTAGTAGTTTGTTTATAGTTGACCATTTTTGTGGAAAAAATTTTTAATTTGGAATGGAAGGGGATATTTTTTGTGAGGATAACCATATGTTTAACTTAAAAAACTATAAGCAAAATTGTATTAAACCCGTTTACATATCACTTGGCTTTAATATCCAAATTCCAAAAACTTTAAATGATTATGGAAATACCAGCACGTAGGATATATTACCATTAAAACCTGTATAAACGTTTACTGATCATATAGTTAATCTGAGTTAATAGAGTTAATTTCCGCAGGCTAAATAAAAATATTTTTGTATTTTATGCTACTGTACCTTCCTTACAATATGGCTTTGGATGAATGTGCATAATTATAGAATCAGGAACTGTGTGCTGCATTTCCAGCAGAGTGTTTTCCCTGAGTGCATGACGAATGCCGTGCGGTCGGAGTGCCAAAACCATACGATTGTGGGCAGGGGCGCGAAGTTCCCTCCGATCGAGAGCCTTATGAAAGATGCTAATTTGAGGACAAAGCAGTTCTGCGGAAGCCACCTCGCGACCCACAAACAACTAATGCCTTCAATTAGCCCGGCTAAACTGCTACCAAGAGCAAGGGTTAATCGCCCGGAGATCGGGAAAGGCCCTCAGCTTTCCGCCCCCTTTTTTTACGGTGGGCGTGGGCTGCGTTAAGCCGCAGCATTTTTTCTCCGGCAGTCGGGCTCTGGCCATAACTACCTGAGATTCCTTGGCCCGGTTTAGCGTGTTCCACCCCAAATGCCATGGCAAATCGTTTACAAATGTTGATCAATAAAACGTCCGGCTGTAATGCGATTATCCGCTATAATCGTGCGATCAACACTCGAGAACTTTTCCAAAATATTTGAAAAAGTCAACTGCCGATCTGCGGGATCCAGGATGCAGAATGCAGGATGGCCAGGATCCAGGGCCTAAGCTGGTGCGACTTTCCCTCTAATCTCGCACTTTGCCGCTATTTGTTTGCATGCTTTAGCGGGGATTTCGATTTACGATCGCTTCGGACTCCGGCGAAAACTGCGCTCGGGAGATTCAGAGGTCTGGTTTTGGGATGGGCCGTGACCAGGGGGACTCTTTTGACTCGTATTTACTAAAACTAACTGCGGATTAGGAAAAAGTCAATCGCCGCCTGCCAGTCTGTCGGGCTAGTGGAAATATTTGAGGATCAGAGCAAAACCCGAGGATCAACAGTGGGCTTAGGATTTGAACCAGAAATGAAGTTTAAAGGGGGACATAATAATAAGGAGTACACTAGGAACTGATTTCGGGGCTAAAATATAATTATTTAAATAAATTAAAACTTTTTTTTGATAAAGTTGAGCCAAAAAAGATTTAATAATTATCGGAATACCTAAAAATTTGTACTTGCTTACAAAATAAAAACTTAAAACTACATTTGAGGATGATTTATTACACTCCACAATTTAATATGAAGAACGTTCGAAATATAATCCTTTTAAATATTTCTCACTTAGAAACAAACCTTAAATAGTTATTTACTTAGCTTAGAATTTTAATTTGTATTTAAACACAGAGAATAAGTAACTAAGGATAATATACGACGCATTAGACATGGCACGATATGGTACGTTAAGATATTCTGTCCAGATTTCCCTAATTTCTAGAAATCATGGCTCTAAATAGTTCATTATCTAAGCATCCCGTAGTGCGTTCTACGAGAAGAGCCTTCTGTGGGCTGTGGGCAGAAGAAGAAATGGAAATTCGTTGCACACCGCAGCATCCAACAAGCAGCAAGAGAAGCAAAAACAACAAACGCAAAGGGCCTGATAAAGACATTAGAGCCAGGGAACGTGAAACAATCAAGGCCGTTCCAATGTGTGACAACAGACCGCATTACGTCCGGCCAAAGCGAATCGATTGCCAAACACAAACAGCAGCAGAAATTTAGAGAGAAAAGTGGGAAAAAAATACTGCGATTCTGAAGACTTGGACATACCTTTTAGCAAAAGTAAAGCCAAAACTCCATAATGTTTAGATATCGTTTCTATAAATACTGATATTTACGGTTGGTTTTGTGCAGTGGCGGATCTAGGATTTTGTTGTGGGGGCTAATATCAAAACAATATTTTTGTTGCATACTTTTTGAATACCAAAATTCCTTTCATTTTTCACCCGAGTGGGTCTTAAAATTGTTTGACCTATAGGTATCAAGCTTAGAAAAGAATAATTTTTTTTTTATGATATATTTATTGTTTTCTAATTTTTAACAAATTGTTGTATGGATCAAACCAATAAATGGCTCAGGTAAACTAGTTATCTTTTTATAATCCGAAATAGTCGAAATAATTTAAATAGGATATACCTAAAATTAAATAAGGATTGCTTGACAAACGATATATGTATACATTTTATAGAATGTGTGATTGTCATAGAATTGGAGAAAAATAAAAGGCACAATCTATTCAATGTTGCCATCGATTATAGAGCTATTTGTTTGCATCGATTGAGCGCGCGAGTCTCTCGAAGCAGGTCCTCCAAATCAGATGCGATCCTTGGCTTGGAGGTTCAGTCTCGCAGGTACAAGATATCTGCTGGCGAAAGTTGACGATCACGAGGAGGATTTTCATTCATAGCACCCTGGGTGGCATCATAAAAAGTCTCTTAGCATCCTTATTCATTGCACGGATGTGTCTTCATTTTCCCGCTGGCCGATTCGTGGAAATGCGAGCGAAGCTGACTCGCTGCGTTTATGGCACCGATGCCTCCTACTGTTTCCTGCTTTTCAGCCAGGACTCTTCTCTTCACAAAGTCCCGATCCTGTTGCAGTATCGCCTCTTTCCAAGTGTTGATAGCGCGAAATTAGCGTTATATGAGTTGCCTTTTCAGCGCTCATTGTCTTGCTAAATTGTGAAATCAACAAGGATCGAATCGGATTGCGAATCGATTGAGTATTGAGGCGCCTCTTTTTTTCTCGAAAGTTGATATCCTGCCTGCTCCAATTGAAACACTTAGCTTCGGATACTGGTTTGACATCAAGGCCATCGGCTCAAGGTCGTCAGCTATTTTTGCTATCCTGCCAGGCGAAAATGTGTGGACTCGTTACTGGGGTGCCTGGCACTCCGAACTCCTCCCGTTGGGTTTGCTTAACCAAACTCCCAACGGGCAGCCGCACCGAGCAGTAGAAACCCAACCTTTGTTATCCTGCGGCCTCCGTTGTCCTTGATCTATAGCTGTAGCTGTCTCTGTATCTGGGAACTGGATCTGGATATGGATACGGATCCGAGCCAGGAGGATGCGCATTCGTCACGTCTCTCTGGGCCAATTTCCTCGCTGGCGTTTCGACCATCGGGGTCCATCATTAATTCTCCCAACACTTGGCGCTCTCCATTGTTCGCTGGTTTCGGGTTTTCGTAGTTGTCCCGCTCAGCGCTTTCTTTTACAGCGGTTTTACTTAACTTCTTTTTGAGGGTCTCTGTTGCGTGAAATTCCATAATTAATCAAACTCATGAGAGCCCATAGAATAGGGTCGCAACGATGCCATCACCTTGAGCACCATAGCATAATGGTTTCAAAAGCGTGACAAGGATATGGATATGGATATGGATATGATGTTTCTAACCCTAATGTTGAATGTTTTATGGGGAAATAACTAACAACCACTGATCAATATCACATGTTGAAATGGCAGTCGAATTCGCGTTTATCACTAAAGCTCCGTGTTCATTTCTTCTATATTGATCTTGCTTTTTAACAAATTATTGTTCATCTTTATTCAAGAAGTATGTAGAATTATATAACTTATCCTTGTCCATTTAAATCACAATAACTTTATAATGAAATCGTTCCATTTTTATTCATATTAAACTGGTTTTCTTTTTTAATGCTTTATATCCTATCACAGAACTGTTGCCCGGTTCCGATTGGTATCTAAAACTGTCAGAAAACTGCCTTCTATCGCTCCTATATAAATGAAAAGCCCTAATGAGGTATCAATAAAGGATATATTACGCTTGTAAAGGGTGTTAAACGCGTATTCGATTGCATTATGAGTTCCAGTGAATATCTAATTTGATTTCCAGGGTCAAGTGGAACCCCAAAGAATATTTAAACTTTCCTTTTCAATAATTTAAGATAATTTAAGGTAATCGTGTAATTGTAAGACATATCCTTATAACAAGGTGTCAATAAAGGATATATTACGCTTGAAAAGTGTATAAAGTGTGCTTGATTTTATTGGGTCTGCCACTTAATACAATCTTCAATTTCCGGAAACCAGTGGAACCTCCCGAAAACACACATAATATAAGCTGAAATTATGCCAAGGATATGAATAATGTCAAGGAGCTTGTGTAATTCTGGGGTTCCCTTGTTCTCGTATACCCCATCCTAAGTTCTCCCTTTGTCTCCCCCATTCCACAGCGCTTTTCGAGCTGAGACGCCCCCCGGTGCCGAGATGGGTGCTATATGGCCCGATATCTGGCAGAGTGAGCCAGAGCGAGAGGCAGCAGTTGAGAGCTCTGTGATTGGTCCGCGTGGTGGTTACCTGCCAAGTGGCAGTGGGATATGGCCGACGTCTGGGCCGGGGCTTCACAGAAAGGCAACGATCTTGGCCGACGTTCGGATGGTGAAGTCAGTCAGGCACAGACTGCGCAACGAGTCACACCACATCTCGTCTTCGTCTTCGCCTCCGTCTCCTCGCCTTATCAAGATTGCGCCCTAAGATATTCCATATTCGAACTGAAACTAATCGGTTAATCAACACCTCGCAACGCTTACTTATGACTTTGACAGAGTGTCCGAAATTCGTCTAGAACTAAAGTGATACGATAACCAAGTGATACACGAACTCCAAGACTGAGTTACCGCCGGTTTTGTGCCGGGACAACTTCGCGGATCTTGGAGCTCCAGAAACTATGACCGTAACCGCCTTTGCTGCCGCCATGCACAGACCCTTCTTCAATGGATATTCTACCATGCAAGGTAAGTGTCTGCTGTTTCTAAAAGTCTAGATCTTGATATATTGACATCGAAGAACCTTGTGATATAACCCCAAGATCTGAAGTTTTATCAAGTTTAGCTCGGATCCTTCGGACGTTTTGGTAAAAGTTCTTACCTTATCGAGATGATATCTTAAGGTTCTGATTCTATTACCTTTGATTTAAATATATTTCTGGGATGTCAAATCTTCAAAGCTTTTTAAATACCTCTCTTGAGGTCTTGTTTATTAAGAATCATCCCTAACTCCCTCCAAATTTTTTCCAATATATCACAGATCTCCTTCAGATCTCTCGTTCTCACTGATCCCTTTCCAAACTCAGTGTCTCTCAAAACGACCTCAGTTGCGATCCAAGGCCGTCGGCAACTCTCTAATGGCCATTAGTTGGCCCGGCGGGAGAGTCGCGCGCCTCTGACCTTCGACCTTAGCTCCGAGTTTCCCGCTTCCCGGGAAGTCAACTCCGGTCGAAGGTGTCGTAAATCAAGTGACACGCGCTTCTCGCTACCTAGCAAATTGGAAAAGCCTCTAAAATTTCCATTTCCTCTTCTCCCATTCCAGACATGAACAGCGGCCAGGGGCGCGTCAATCAACTAGGTGGAGTCTTTATCAACGGTCGTCCTTTGCCCAACAATATTCGCTTGAAAATCGTCGAGATGGCCGCCGATGGCATCCGACCATGTGTAATCTCCAGACAACTGCGCGTGTCCCACGGATGCGTATCGAAGATCCTGAATCGCTACCAGGAGACGGGCTCCATCCGACCGGGAGTGATTGGTGGCTCCAAGCCGAGGATAGCCACGCCCGAGATCGAAAATCGTATTGAGGACTACAAGCGTAGCAATCCGGGCATGTTCTCTTGGGAGATCCGCGAGAAGCTCATCCGCGAGGGAGTCTGCGACAGGAGCACAGCACCCTCGGTGTCCGCCATTTCCCGCCTGGTGCGTGGCCGGGATGCTCCGCTGGACAATGATCTGTCCTCCGCCTCGGAATCGCCCTCGGGTGGTGTCACCAAGGCCTCCAGCTCCTGTGGCTCGGATATCTCGGGTGGCCATCACACCAGCAACAACAACAACAACAAGCCCTCCGATGAGGACATCTCCGACTGCGAAAGCGAGCCGGGAATCGCCCTGAAGCGTAAGCAACGCCGCTGCAGGACCACCTTCTCCGCCTCCCAGTTGGACGAGCTGGAGCGCGCCTTCGAGCGCACCCAGTATCCCGATATCTACACCCGTGAGGAGCTGGCCCAACGCACCAATCTCACAGAGGCTCGCATCCAGGTGTGGTTCAGTAACAGGCGGGCTCGTCTCCGCAAGCAGCACACCTCGGTCTCGGCTCCCGGTGTTCCCGGGGTAACCTCTGTCAGTCATGTGGGCACCTCCTCCACCGCCCTGCCCAGCGTGGTCTCCACTGGTGTGCCCAGCATGGCTCCGCTGGCCATGATGCCCGGCTCCCTGGATGCCATTTCCTACCAGCAGCAGTACGATTTCTACGGCACTCACGCCAACATTTCCGTGTCCGCCGGAGCTCCCATGGCCAGTAGCAATCTGTCGCCGGGCATCACGACCACACCACCGCACCATCATCAGTTCTACAACCCCAGCGGGAATACCGCCAGCTATATAATGCCGGGGGAGAATGGCAACACCACACCCACCGCCAACATCATCGTGTCCAGCTATGAGACCCAATTGGGATCGGTTTATGGAACCGCCGAAACGGATGCCCACCAGACGATGCCGCGCAACGAGAGCCCCAACGAGTCGGTGTCCTCCGCCTTTGGCCAACTGCCGCCCACGCCCAACAGTCTGTCGGCGGTGGTGGGTGCAGGTGCAGGAGGAGCTGGTGGAGTGACCACCTCCAATGGAGCCGATCCCTCGCAGTCGCTGGCCAATGCCAGTGCTGGAAGTGAGGAGCTATCGGCTGCCTTGAAGGTGGAATCGGTGGACCTGGTGGCGGCCAGTCAATCGCAGTTGTATGGCGGATGGAGCTCCATGCAGGCGCTGCGACCCAATGCGCCACTCTCCCCGGAGGACTCGCTGAACTCCACCAGCTCGACGAGCCAGGCCTTGGATGTGACCAGCCACCAGATGTTCCATCCGTATCAGCATGCCCCGCAATATGCCACCTATCCTTCGGCACCCGGCCATGGGCACTCGCACCCGCATCACGGTCATCAACATGCGCCACATCCGCACGCCCATCCGCATGCGCATCCGCAGTACGCAGGCGCACATCCGCACTATCCGCCACCCAATTCGTCGGCACACTTTATGCCGCAGAACTTCAATGCCGCCGCTTTTCCATCGCCCTCGAAGGTCAACTACGCAACGATGCCGCCACAGCCGTTCTATCACTCCTGGTACTAAGCGCCAAGGATCCTCCACCTCCAGGAGCAGGTGTCACCAGATCCCAGGGACAAGTCGCCAAAGATGTACATACTAATATACGATGTAGCTGGGGAGAAGCATAAAAATAACATTTTTGTGTGTGGGGCAGTACAGACATTTTCCATGTGGGAAAACCTCTGACAGACTCGCCCCCGAAAATAGTTCCAATTTGTAGACCTAAGCCTAGTAAATAGTATCTGATATAGTTCAGAAGATAAGATATGAATAGCCTAAGTAGCAAGTGCCTTGAAAATAAATATATATATCTATGCTAATTTATCCCGTATTCCATGATCTTTCACTCGAAGTCCTGGCCATTCAGCAGCCTTGACACGCTTCTGTTCGCAGCGGGAATTGGGAAATCCTGTGGGCCATTAGAGCCTTTAAGTAGCTTCGCTTTCCACGGAGCTGGCTGGAGATCTCAACAGTCGCCCCGGGGAACTGCTCCTTCTCCTTCTCTCGGAACTCCTGATCAAGCTGTGCGAGGGATCGCTTAGTTTCCGGAGAAAGAGAAAACTGCCGAAGTGGGATGGAAATGGAAATCATTCCATCAGTTTAGCAGAGCGAAGACAACTCCAACCAAGGTGTTAATTGCCCCCTCGATTTCAGAGTAACGCAGAGTAATTGCCCTCGTTCGGACTTACCTCAAATTCACACCTCATCCTTTAAGATCGAGGATCGGCCCATCCTACGTGTCCGAACGAATGGCAATTAATGAAGTCATTATCCTTGAGTCCTCACCTCCAGACAGCTCAGACAGCCTAGGGCTAAGTCTCTATTGATTTAATCTAGAAAGAACTCCAAATCGCTGTTTGCTTTCCTCTGGCCAGCAAGAGAGAAAAGTAAATATTGACTTTACAATCGACTTAGGGTTTTCCAGGTAGTCCGAAAGATTAGCAAGGAAAATTGCACAAAATCCATTTAGATCTAGTTGATTTCGTTCTTCTCGAAACCATAATCAGGGGATTTGCAAACCTGTTATCCGGCATCTCCTACCATTTCTAGACAAAACCTAATGCCAACTGGGTTAATAAACCAATTACGATTATAATTCGTTACCCACTGGGATGGAGAGAAAATTCTCAGCCACAGTAGCCGAAAGAAAGCTTCGATCGGGAAATGATTAAATCCAAAATATTACGCATTAATTTTCGGTAGCGATATAAAATTACCCAGCAAAGCTGCGAGAGGAAAAGCTCGTCGGCGATGTAACCTCCAAAAACTCAGAGGGGATGCCTCTGTCCAGAGATCATGGACACGCCGATCTCCCTGCTCTGGCACTGTGCCCTCCCCACAAGCCGTGATTAATGAGCTGACAAAGTGTTGAACATCAAAGGCAGGGAAAACAGTAATTTACAACGACGCGACTCGAGATGAAATTTAATTTAATTTTTTATTAATTGTTGCTGGGATGTCGGTCGGATCTGGGGCAGGCAGGTCCCGATCGAGATCGCGATTGAGATTGAGATTAAGATTTAGATCTACCTGCTGATCCGATGATGAACCAATAAACCCAGGCGTTGCCTGGCACATAAGCAGCGCAAAACCTCAAAATATTTACTCGATAGCAAGGTGGACTAACCCAAAAGGGGGATTTGCGAGCGATTTGCGAATCAAAATTTCCAGTTCCAGGAGGCGGCCAAAAGGTGGCGAAAGGATTTGTGTAGCGCCCTCTCACTCGCTCTTCCATTCCCATTCCCACTCCCGTTGCCCACGGCCAGGATTAGGCCGTTTCGGAAATAATCCTTTGCTGCCAGGAAGAATGCAGTAAACGGCGCACAGCCCTTCGGCCAGGTCAACTCGTTTTTCGGCCCGTTTACGACGGTGCCATAAACTTTTATTTGCTGTCATTCTTCGTCCTCGTGCGCGGTGCTCGTCGCTCAGCCAGGACACGAACCCCTTTCCTTTCGCAGGATAAAGGACCCTTTCGCAGGCAAGAGTTAAGGCAGGAGAGTAGGAAAGGCTTAGCTTTCAGTCGGACGGAGTCAAAGTCAGGTAGAGTTTATCCATGGAGAAACTAGGTAGAGTCCTATCTCCCGAGTCCCGAACTGCAGCGATAATCCCTGCTAATGAGGTGTCCTGTGCCAAGCCGAGCCATGGGCATCGAGATATACGAGGTGGATGAAAGTCCGTAAGTCAAGGATAATAGGGAAATAAAAGGGGATTATGGGGAATGTAACGAAACAAGGCAAGTGAATGAAATAATCTGGTCTAACAGCATTTTAAAATATTAACATTGAGATCAACTAGATCAACGAGAAAATTCCATGTTCAATAGTTCTTAATTTTAATAATTGGTCTGAAGATTTCTTCTAATTTGAAATTATTATAAATGTAAAAATACACATTTTATTATTATTATTTTATTATTGACCAAAATGTTTTCATAATTTTCTCTGTGTACCAATTATCTTATATCAAGATATAAGTAACTAACTAAGATAATGAATCTTAAGTGTCTTTCGATAAGAAACGTGATTCGAACTCTTTAGGCGTTAAGAATCTAATATATAAGAGCCAGAACTACAAAACAAAAATCAGCTTAAGATCTTAACGCATTATTAAAATTGGTATTGTATTATTTCAATGTCAATTGATTGTCATATGTAAGTGTAGAGTATTGTAAATTAAATTCCAATTTTGTAAAGGAAATTCTAATTCTGCAGGAAAATTCAGATATTATGACAGTCATATCTGCAACCCTATGAGATTCATTTATCAGCAGTTTCACTTGCACACCACGACCCATCCAAACAGATTCCAGCCGTATTGGCAAACATTTCGGTTTTGGTCTGTTGGGCCAACTACTCGTACTGTGATCCCTGTCATCGCCGATGTGAAAAGAGATCGAACAAGGTACTTTGTGTGTCCTCGGCTTCGTCTTCATCCTCTTCCTCGTCCTCGAGTTATCCCACTGACTTGCAACGGACTGGGAGTCGAGCGCATGCTGTTAGCGCACAAATTGATTTGTCAAATCGGGGCGCACAAGGACATTGCCATCATTAACGATGATTGCCCAGGACCCTAGGATCCTAGGACATCCGGCCGAAGGTCGTTGCGCAGTCGGTGCCAACGACTTGGACTTTGGGCATTGGCATTGTCAACACTTTGCGTACCACCAACTGTTTCTGTTGCTCTGTCGCCGTCTCTTTCGCTTGCCCTACATCCATCTCTTTCGGGGCGAAATAGTTGGAGTTTTATTAATAAACACTTTGCTAGAGGAAAAGCGGGAGAGCTGTAAGTCTGACTCGCTCTTTGATCTTTCGAAAAACACTCGTAATCGATTTGGAATGCTTGGCGGGATCTTTTGCTCCTTCTCCCTTTGCATCGCCTGGATGGTTTGCAACTTGTCAGCTTCCTTTTGGCCTCTCCGCCCAGCAAGTGTCTTCTGTCCAAGTCGGCTGCTGAGCGGTTCCCTCGCACTCGGAGTGCCAAAGTTAACGTGGCCGAAACGGTTACGCTACTTTCCACCAATTAAGCGGAGCTGCATGTTGGATTGGCTGGCTAATTCCGATTGTATAAGGTTAATAAGGTGTGGCTCTGTGAGGAAAGGTGGCGAAAATAACCTCTTTTGTTTGCATTTGGTAACCTTGAATACTTTGGTCGCTCGCTAAACCTTAATTAGGCTAAGAAGAAATTATCAGAAGTTACGAAAAAAAATTATTTGTATCTCCAAAAAACTAAATTATTGTTATAATTACTACTTTAAAAATAAATACTCTAGTGAGTAATAAAAAACTTTAAAGTTTTTAATACATAGTTATCTTTTAATTGTAATAATAATAATTAAAATTAATTGAATGGATATTTATGGCTTTATAATCTGTAAGACCATATCCTATATAGTCTGGTTCACAAGAGCCTAAGTGGTTTATGAACTCTCACTTTCTTATAGATAGGTACTATCTGTAAGCTCGATCTCAGCTTGTTGCATTTACAGTTCGCCCTGAACAGGTGCCTTCACAGCCCCCAACACACAATAGCTTGCTTACACACAATAGCTCAAAGCCAATTTCATGTACAATACAAGCCATCCAATTGAGCATTTGGCCAAATGGTAATGCGCTCGCCTCATGCCGACATTATTATTAATGATAAGCACAGGTCGCCCTTTTGGCGGCAGCGGAAAAAAACTCTATTTTATGCACTGAGGGAAAAGGTGCTTCTCCCAAATATATTTTTCTTTTATAACTTTTTTCATAAAAATCATTTAAATTCGAACTTAAACCTGAAAAGTCGTAACAATTAAATTAAAAAAAAACATTATTTATTATTATACAATAGTAATCTATACAGGGAAAACTTTTTTTGTCATTGATTCTTTTTAAGATTTCTAACATAAATGTTAAAATATAAAGTGTAAAATCTTATCAGCTAAATCAAAAGGTTAATAAGCCTAATAAAAAAACATTTTATGACATTTATAAATATTTTAAAATATTTTACGGTGTGGTAGTTCGATTTCGATGTAGGAAAAGCGCGGTTTTCTTATCGCCTCGTTTTTCGGGGGGAACTGGCATATTAATGGTTCATTACGGTGACCAGCTGGCCCGATCCGCTCTCCACCTGGCCTGGACATGGAGGTGGACATGGGTGCCGGGTCCCAGCTTCAGAGGTAGCTCCTTGTGGACTCGGTTCGCTTGGGGTTTCGATGGCTTTGTTTTGTGCCGCGATTGTTGGCCAGGTACTGGGGACGTCCACTGACGCCTGGCGTGACGGTTTTAATTTTATTTTATTATTATGTATATGGTGGCGCAGGGTGCTTGCAGTCTATGGCAGCTCGCCACCACAGCCACATCCACCTCCCAGTCCATTGTTGTTGGGCATTTTATCATGAACTTGTTTTTATGGCCGGGGTTTTGGCGGGCTGCCTCGTAATTAGTTGTGGGACTCCTGCGGCAGCGCCACCTACCGGCCGTGGCGGGAGTAACGAACGACATTGCCCGACATTTTCAGGCCCCAAAGCTAATGAAGCAACAGCCCAAGTCCCACCTAACCGAATCCGAACCCCTCAGACTTTCAGGCTTCACGGACGCGTGCAAATTCCACTGAAAAAGGAGTTAAACTCCGCTTTTTATTCCTCGACCGCCTGGCTTTATCTGCATTGGCCCAGCAATTTACTTGCTTCGTATTTTGTTTCTTGACTTCTTTGTATTATTTTGCAGTTCTGCGGAGTTTCCTAGAGTCGAGGCCCCACACACATTGTGGCAAGCTGAAGTTGGCGCGGCAGCCACTAATTTTGCATGCGGAAATTGGAGTTTGACATGTGCCCATGAGAGGGCTCGAGTTGAGAAATATTTAGGTAAGTAAATTACCGCAAAAGCTATCATTAAAATCTAGAAAAAAAAGGAGTTTTCAATATTGAATTTAAATGAATCAGATATTGTCTGAACACAATGTTAGTATTTTAGGTATGGAAATCTTTAAATACATATAATATAAATAAATTAAAAAAAATTATTATAGTATAAAAAACAAAAAAAAGTGCAATTAATATTTTTTAATAGGTTATCTTAAAACTTTTATTGAAACCCTTTTCTTCAAGTAATGGACCCTTAAGATAGTGAGCGTAAAAAATATATACAAAATAGTTAGCAGACAGTTCAGAAAACCGCCGAACGGCAACGTCGAAGCTCGGATTTCTGCTCCTCCACCGTGTCCACCCCGAAACCGTGCCAAAGTGTATCCGGCGGCTTACTCCACCGCACAAAGTAGGTCTTATGGACGGCGGCCAGCGGAGGTTTGGACTTGCTCCTGGTGTCCAGACGCCGTCGGAAGGGCCACAGGAACCAGTGGAGAGGTCCCCGACTTATGGGAGGCACCTTCAGCTGACCCGGAGCCAAGGATTGGATCGCCTCCAGCTGCAGCGTGGGATGCGGCTGCTCCACTATCACGGGAGCTGCCGGAGGATTCCGACTTGGCGATTTAGTTAGCCTGGTACTGGAATCGAAGACCTCTATCTCGTTCTGATCGCGCGATGACCAGGACTGCAGGCAACTGGATTTTAATGGAGAGGGTTCCTCATCCTCCTTTTCCTCCCGAATGGGGGAAACGCGACTGCCACGGTTGCATTTAAAGCACCGAGGAATCTTGGACTTTGCTGGAGGCGGGGACGGATCCGGTGGCGGCATCTTTACCAGGATGAAGTGGTCATTTAGCAGGCAAACATCCGACACCTTCTCGTACTTGGGCTCCTCGCCGAAAAAGGCATCCAAGTCGACGTTCTGCTGGTAGATGCGGTAGTCCTTGCCAAAAGGATTCGACTGCTCCCGCTGCTCCTGCAACAGACTCGATTTGCGGCATGTTCTGACGGTCTGGCCAGGATTAGATTGCTTCCAAAGCAATGGGGAAATCCTTTCTTGTGGTCCGTTCATGAGGCTGCGCTGCAGCGAGAAAATCCTAGCAAAGATCAGTCCATGGAGGCGATGGTGCAGGAACATCCTGGCGGAATTTTATTCAAGCAGACCTGTTAGGGATTGAAATGGAGGTAAGAAACTTTTGACATCAAAAGAAAGGAGGGGAGAGATGGGAAAAAGTGTTGCATACTTTCAGGCCTCTAATAGAATTTAAGCAAATGATTTAATTTAAATTCAAGATATATCTAAACCGAAATCTAATCCTAATGTTTTTTAAAAACCTTTTTATATGTAATGTAATGGGTAATCTAATCCTAATGTTTTTTAAAAACCTTTTTTATATGTAATGTAATGGGTAGCTTTATCGTATATTTTGGCGATTAATTTCAAAGCCTCAAAATATTAAATTGAAAAGTTTGCAGACAATGTTACATGTTTAATATATTGCCCTTTAGAAATTGGGGTACCTAACCATGTTTCATATCCATTACATATCTCTCACTTGCGTTTTCAGGGGGCCAAGTTTAGATTTGGGTCTGGATACTAGTTACATGAAGTTGGCTGGCATTTTTCTTGTCGGACAGGCACATTATCCTTCGCTTGACTTTTGACACTGCACTTGGCCAAGAAATGGAGGAAGCAAGGAAGCGGCAGACAGGCGTCGAGAGTCCTTCGCTGGCTTGTTTCTCGAATCCGCTACCAATGCCAACAACAACAACAGCAACAACTGGCCGTATTTTATGCCCCACGAAAACAAAAGTTATATTTATTATTTTGACAGGTAAACAAATCACGAGCTCACCGCACTAACACAGACACACACACGGAGGGGGAAAAAACAAAATGCAGGCAAGGAGACACAGACACTCACATTTCCACGCTCCCCCCGTTCGCGGTCTTCTTCTTGCTTCCGGTTTCCGGCTTCCTTTCCGCTCTCAATTGGGCGTTGTTTGCCGCTCGGCTCACCAACGGCAACTGAAGCCGCCTTTCAGGCCGCCGCTTAATGCAGCACAGCCACATGCGTGGCCAATTAAATACCCTTTCGAAATGGCGAGGCTGCCTCGGATTGTCGGTCAATTAGCCCAATTGCAGGTCATAAATATAAATAACAAAACAAAGGCTTAAATCAAAAATGTACAGGAATAGATAGAACATTTAAACGAGCTGCTTTCCAGTCTGTTCACGCCAAAAAGGCGTTTAATTTCTGGAGGCAGTGTCGAGCGGCAGTTTTCTCCAGATCTCCACATCTCGCTCGCTCGCACTGCCCTTCGCTCTCCCTCTCCAACTCTCCGCTCCGCTCTGGAGCCACTAAGCTTAGATTCATGTAGTTAGTTCCTTTTTACAAGTGTAATAATAAACAGCCGCACGTCGCGCAATACCCCGAAAAGTTCTCCCGTGTTTTCGATAATATTTCTACGCGGATGTCCACCGCCGCTTTTTCTGGGACTCATCACAACTACTTCAATCAAGCCACCCCCGCCCCAACATTTGATCCATCGACCGGATATTTCCGACCAGCGTTCAGCAGCAGCTACGGTGGCTTGACCCGCTCCAGATAAGTGCAACTTATTCCTATTATTTGCCGGTCATACAGCCAGTTGTTTGAACCCCATTTCGTTCAACTTGTTGTATGATTTCTTGTCTAAATCCAAAAGAGATTTAATCCGACGCAACGGCATTTAATATATATATTCCAATATATCGCAATTTCTTTGTGCCCAAATTCCGTACACTCCAAATAATTCCGTTGCTATCCAAAAGTTTGCAAATCCGCAGTGATAATTTATTTAAGTTACAAATAAATATATTTTCCTATAAACTCGAAGTGTGTGTAAAATATTACCCAGCCACAGTAAAAGTTTACGATTTTTAAAATTGTTCCGCAAAAAATTGCACTCTGCACTTTTTACTGTGTTCCAGCTGCGTGTATATATTTATACATAAATATTCTAATACAGTCCACTTATACTACTCTGCATTTCTAAATCAATTCCAAGAACCTAATAATACAAACATACGACACGGCCATTATTACATATATCCTATAAACTGTCTATAAACTACATTTTTCCGAATGTGTGTAAAAAATATATAATCCAGCCACAGTGAACATTTTCAATTTAAAGTGATCCGCCGAAATTGGCAGCTTTGTGTTTTTACTGTGTTCCTGCTGCGTGCATATATTTTTTTACATAAATATCAAAATACAGTCCACTCCATCCACATACATTTTAGAGCTAGTTGTTTCAATAAGTCCCCGCAAATATATTTTGCATTTCGAAGCTATTCCGCTATTCGTAATCGAAGTCTCCACAATTCCCGCAATCAGTGCCCTCACTTTATCCAGCTGTACATACATACACACGTACATACCGAACGTACTTCTACATATTCAGCAGCGCACCGTGGTTCAGGGATATCCAGAAAATTAAAATATATTATTTTTTTTCAAATATATTTCAACAAAAATTCGAACTAACTAATAAAGTTAGAAAATTAATATACGCTTCCACGAGTGTCAGTGTGACCATATTATACTAGTCTGGTCTCCATTAAATATTTTAATTAATATTTTTGCGCCCACCTTAAATATTTTCTGTCGAAATTATTTCTAAAAATTTATATTACGGTTCCATAAAACCTCCACAGTACACTCCAGTGTGACCGTATATCCTTACGGACTTTTCAATTGGTTCCTAAATTCCAAATTGTTTATTAATTTTTTACCCACCTCTATAAATAGTTATTATTTGACATGGCATCCCAAGCAAAATCCGCTTTAAATAAATTTATTGTCACAGCTGACACTCTGATCCATTTTGAAGCTATCATTACTGTACCGGGTGCATCCACCCCTACCTTATCCGTCCTCAAAATCCGTAGGG
This sequence comes from Drosophila lutescens, assembly GCA_037075285.1. Lineage (NCBI taxonomy): Eukaryota > Metazoa > Arthropoda > Insecta > Diptera > Drosophilidae > Drosophila > Drosophila lutescens. The sequence continues at coordinate 358,891 of JBAMCF010000300.1, forward strand.
AGCATGTCAGTTCCTTGTGGCAAAAGGTCAAGGAATCATATGACATATGCTCCGATTGCATTTTGGCTGCAGGCGATAGTGCCGCAGATACGAAATCTATGCTCAAGGCGAAATACAATATAACGTACGATGTATACGAAAGGGTCGCCGCTCAGATCCTCGGGCAAATCGAAATCCAACAGGGCTCCTCCCAAAAATCTCAAGCTCCAGTAACTCCGTCCCAAAGTGTATTATCTTATGGCTGTCGACTCCCTCCTATCGACACAGAGGTTTTTTCGGGCGACTACCTTCGCTGGCCTACTTTCCGGGACCTTTTCACGGCGATATATATAGACAATCCGAGTCTAACGCCCGTTGAAAAATTATTTCATTTAAATTCAAAAACAAGTGGCGAAGCTAATTCCATAGTTTCAAAATCCCCACTCACCAATGATGGCTTCCGCTCAGCTTGGACAAATCTAACTGAGCGTTTCGAAAATAAGCGATTCCAGGTGAACAGCAACCTGAAAACTCTTTTCAATGTGCAGTCTATAGCACAAGAATCTGGAGATGCCTTGAAGGAACTTCAAAACACCGTTCAAGCTTGCCTAACGTCCTTACAAGTATCCGGCATAAATATTGAGAATTGGGACCCTATCCTCGTCTACATGTGCTCAACGAAGCTACCAAAGCTCACGCTCTCATTATGGGAGCAATCCACTAAAAATAAAGCCGAGCTTCCAACTTGGCGAGAGCTTGATTCTTTCTTGACTGAACGCCACCGAACCCTAGAGGCCGTCGATAGCATCCGGTCTGCTAGTTCACTCCAAGTTCCGTCCAAAGCCACAGCTCGATTGGCAGAACTTCCAAAAATAAAGTCCTTCACTACAAGGGTAGTTCCGATACCCAATGTTTGCGATCTATGTTCCAAGAAGAACCATCCCGTGCGTATATGTCCACGCTTCCTACAATTAACGGTGGATGATCGTTCAGACTATATCCAAAAAAAACAGTTGTGCTCCAATTGCTTTGCGAGCAACCACCAGTTCCAGGATTGCACAAGCGTCCAAAATTGTTTCACTTGCCAAAGTCGGCATCATACGCTGTTGCATCCAAGCAACAATTCTCCATTGACTTCGATTCCATCCAAACCTCCAGGGCCAGTGTCCGCCTCAATCCCATACAGAATTTCGTCCTTCTCAGCGCGTGTTTCCAACGCGTGTGGGACTAATAGAATTTCCGATCCGGACCCGATTATAAGGGTCCTTCCTACAAAGAATTCCGACTATTGGGTTCCATATCCCGCCTTGGATGGCAGACGTTCCCGAGGTATTAAATCCTACCAATGCCGAGTCTGCCATAAGATCCATCCGCTACGGAAATGCCATCGTTTTCTGCGGCTTAGTGCTGAGAAACGGCTCCAGGAAGTACGTATCCACAAGTACTGCTCCAATTGCTTGGCCCACGATCATTCCGAGGACTCATGCCGCAGTGATGACCACTGCCACAAGTGTGGAAAGGACCACCACACGCTGCTACACATGGACCACCGATCTTCGCTTCAATCATGTACCTGAGCCTACTATCCTGAGGTTCTTGCTACGGAGGTCCTCGCAAAGGGGGGGAGAATGTTCACGCCAAAAAGGCGTTTAATTTCTGGAGGCAGTGTCGAGCGGCAGTTTTCTCCAGATCTCCACATCTCGCTCGCTCGCACTGCCCTTCGCTCTCCCTCTCCAACTCTCCGCTCCGCTCTGGAGCCACTAAGCTTAGATTCATGTAGTTAGTTCCTTTTTACAAGTGTAATAATAAACAGCCGCACGTCGCGCAATACCCCGAAAAGTTCTCCCGTGTTTTCGATAATATTTCTACGCGGATGTCCACCGCCGCTTTTTCTGGGACTCATCACAACTACTTCAATCAAGCCACCCCCGCCCCAACATTTACTACCTTTTTCAAGTATGTCTATATGTCTACCTTATAGCTATTCTAAGGCTTGAAATTATTAGCACCAAAATTGAAGATATGTTGCTGTTATATATTATAATATAAGTCTAAACTGTTATTTTAGTGTCTATTAAACACCATCTAAACATGATTTTTTTCTTTTCTGTGTAAAAAAACAAATATTTAAATTAAGAAAGAATTCAGGAATTTCAGTAAATTAAAAAAAAATAATAAAAACAAATTCAAAAAACCAAAAAAAGCACCCTCTTTTGGATTAGGGTATTTCTGCTTCGGTTCCCGCCCTACCATTAACTTTCACTTTTTGTTTAGCATGTTAATGGAAGGACGAACAGACGGATTGATGGTTGACAATTAGCAAAACATACCAAGTGCAATGTTTATAAATATTCCAATAAAGGACTTGTTCCGTTAATGGAATATGTGATTTCTGTTTTTATTTGTTCACATTTTATGCTTGGATTTTAGTTAGCTGTATAATTGAACTGTTTATAATAGCAAATTAAGACAGAACTCGATTTATATATGTATTTCTTAAAAGGAAAACGCTTCGTCATGCTTATGTTGGTGCTAAAGTTCAATAATTATTTGTCAATTTGCATATTTTCACGTATAGCACTTGATGTATGGCTCAAGTAACATTAGTGACTATTTCCGACAAGATCAGATCAGATATATGTATGTATACCTGGTCGATTCCATAAGCTTGCCACCCTTTTTGCCTCTTTGATTCCAAACTTACCTGACATGTCATATTGATTGTTAATGCACGCCACGTCGATAAGTCAAATGAAGCCAGAAAATCAAGGTGGATATTTGGATGGCGGAGAAGGGTGGCAGTCCACCCATAACCATAAAGACTAAGCATTAAGCAACAAGCTGGCTGCCGACTAATAACCCCACCCATTAGTAAAGGCGCGTGGGCGGGGGAAGTACAATACATAATAGGCAGAAATTCTTTGTTTACTTTGATTTGTGTTCACCACGATGATTACTTGAGTGACAGGCTGAGCGTTAAAGTCGCGTTTGTTTTCCATTCTAACTGGGGAGCTTCACTTAATATAGTTATTCTTAAACAAATATTTGCATAATTTTGCTAGTTCAAAGTAGATAATGTAATAAATAATTAAACAATTTAATGTTTTTCAACGAATTACTTTGTTAAATAATTTTGAAAGTGCAATTGCTACTGCTTTTGTTGTGGCTATTGTTTTTGTAGCGCTGCTCCAGTTGTTGTTGCACTCGAAATTGACACCAATTATGTGAACGGGTCGTCGATCGCATAAAATTGAACGGCAAAACGGGGAGAGCCCTTCAATGACCTTCTCTCAATCAGATAACAAAACAAGAAAAAGCCAATGTCCCGACTATGAGATACCCAAGGAACAAAAATAGGTTATACCCAAGTAAACCCAAGTACATATATTAGGTCATATGTATTTCTATCCGTTACCATAAAAAATTGCGAATCTTATTAATTTTCAAAACCATTCTTTATCATTCAAAATTCTTTATCGAAAAGATGTCAAAAACGTTTTATGGTAGTCGAGAATATACATAAAAGAACTGGAAGTTCTTTTTATATATTTTACTTATTTTGCATGATAACAATATACCCTTTTAATTGGCGAGAAAAGGGTAAGAAAAACAATAAATGCATTCGAGTAAAAGTGAATTTCGTTTACATACATACATATATTCTGATCATCAGCCAAGGACAAAACTGGATAGGAGCATTATCCAGATGACGCTCCCTCGCTCTCGTTTCATTTCTTTATGATCACTGAACTTGAACTTGGTGGCGAACTTAAGCTTACTCATCTCGAAAATAGGCAAAAACAAAACATGAAAACTGTAAATCATGCTTAGCCAAGTTGGTTAAAGCCAAGTTTTTGCTTCCTGGTCTTTTGTTATCGTCTGGACCCCGTTGAAGGTCGCCTGTGGTCGGTTGTTTTTTGTCTGGAAGAGCGAAAAAAGATGAAAATCATTTGTCAGCTTGAGGTGGCCTCCAAGGATCGCCTTCCACATCTCTTCCAGTCCACCCGCTCTCTTAAACCCTCTCTTTTGGGGCCCCCACTCTTCCCGATTTGAACGTAGGCTTCGTCGCTTTGGAAGGCCTGAAACTGGAATCATTTGGCGCCGAGCAGCGAGACCTATCGGTCATTCCCGCCTCGACTTGGGTTCGGATCTTCTCCACACTTAACGATAACGATCCATTGGAAATTCTCGTATTGTGTAAATACATTTAATATTGTTTCGGCGATTTCAAGTAATTAAAACTTAACATCTTAATACAGTGTGAAGTGTGTAATTTGTGAAAGTGTAATTAGATGTTGCAAATAGATTAACAAACATGAACTCCAAAAACTGCAAAACTAGTTGTTTAGTAACAGGATATGACACAGTAATTCAATCGATTAAATCAACCATTAAATAAATGGACACACCTGTTTACTGAATACAATGATAAGATAGATAGTCAGTTTCATTAAGAATAATGGTTTTTGGATATCATGTCTATTAGTAACATTTAAACATTAAGCTATCAAAGAAATATCTTGAAGCTCGACATTATACAATCTTCTTTATTTAATTGATATTTAATGATAATACTTATATTCCTGGAGCGAAGCTAGATGATAATATCATCTGAATATCTGTGATCCATAAAAACAAAAAAGGGAGTTCTTGTCATTCCAGCTTTTTCTGTTGCTTTTAATAAATCAATGTTAAAAGCGTTGCGTAAAACACCCTCCTTTATTATATACAACTACGTTTTAACTAGTTCAGTATGCAAGTAGTGAAGAAAGCTAAACAGTGATTATATAGATACCTTCGTGATTAGGCAACCGAAAAGCCAGGAAAAGTATTATAGAGACCCTCGTTGCATTTTATGGTTATGTCTTTCGGTTGTTGCAACAAACATCTGGCTTCCCCATTGCAAGAAAATAAAAGAGCCAAGAGCTGCAACTGGCCAAAAAGAGAAGAGAACTGCCACAAGAGACTTGCACTTTCTGGCATCGAGCCCCTTTCATCAGGGCAGTGTAATATGCTGAAATAAAAAAGGGGGATTTTAGAATTTTTCTTAATTCAGTTTTATGTATTAAAATTAAAATTTCTTAAATTAGGGAAGAAAAAAACCACAAGGTGAAAAAGTGTTAGTTTTGAAGCACCGCTGTTTTAAATTATAAAATTAATATTATAAAATAAAAGTATTTATATCTGTAAAGTTATAATTATTTGTTTATAATCACAAAAAATCAATTATGTTTGCACAATTTCAATTAGTTTAACCCCCATTTCTACGCCCCTGCATCCTTTTTTCTTCGCATGCATTTGTCTCTTTTCTGTGTGCCACATTGGAGTGCACGTAATTTTCCATTTAGTGGCAGCCGAATCGAAAACGAAAGTGGAAATGTTGCACTGCCGCTGGCCGCTCCATCGCCTCCTCGCTCGCCCACGCCGCTCGCTCTTGGCCAGCCGGTTGTAAAATCGAGGAAAATGAAAATAATAAAAATGAAGAAAACCGACTCCTCGCCAAGCTCAAAAGCCAAAAGTTGTGAAAAGGAAGCCCGCAAATACGGAAGAGCGACGAGTCAGTCAAACAATCCGTGACTCAAAATCATTATTTTTCATTACAGGCATTGGAATCGCACTTGGTTCTGCTTGATTAAGCTGTCAAAGGGCGCCGGATCTCGTAAACCAGAGAAACCATACATACGATAGTAGACATTACGCATAATGATAGAACGAGAAATTATCCAGTAAGTGCAAACGCTTATCGCTTTATATCCAACATAGATGAAATACAAAAAATCAACATTTTGCAGACAGCTTAAAATTCATTAATTTAATTTATCATTAATATTTAAAAACTAGGTATTATATTTCATTAAAAAGCTAAATTATTTTATTTAGTTATAGGTTGTACATAACCTTTAGCATTATACAAATATTATTTAGGATCCCATACTATGATTACTAAAAGATTACTTAAAAATAATATACAATTTTAAATTTTAAATTATACCCGGAATTTTAAAATTCAATTTTCCAACCAAGCGAACCTTCACTGTCGTTCGCTTGGCCCCTCGAGTATCCGAAAAGGGGGCCAAGACCCAGTGTCAATACTCGAGGCAGTCTCAGCATTCTCCACAATCTTATGTTGTACTATATTATGGGGTCTTGGCAAAGTCCGCCGATCGCCTTCTGTCCGACCGTTTGAACATTGCACATGCAGCGGGCGCATACAAATAGATAAATTAAATCATTTCGGGGTTTGTCGAGCCACAATTTTGTTCAAATATTTGCCAACTCGGGGTGACCAGTAAACGCAACTAATTGTTGATAATTTCAGTTCGATATTGTTTACTAGATTTGATCTTTATTTCAGCACGACACCCGCTTCAAAGCGCATCTTTGATGTCCTCCAGGATGTCCTGCAGTTCCTGGTGCTCTTTGTGCGAATCCTTCTGGAGTTGTTTGTTACCCTAGTACAGGCCTTCTTGCCCAAAAATCAAAAGGATGTCAGCGGGGAGATAGTCCTGGTAAATACCTTTTATTTTTTAGGAAATCTTTAATCAAATTTTCAAGACTTCCTGTTAAATTAAATTTTCTAACCCCAAAGATAACCGGAACTGGACATGGAATAGGTCGAGAGCTTGCCCTTCATTACGCTTCTTTGGGAAGCACTGTGGTTTGTGTGGACATCGATGAGAAAAATAACCTACAAACGGTCCAGAAGGCCACAAGGCTCAATCTAGGCGAAGTTCACAGCTACAGGTATGAAAAGTGTAATTAAATGTAATGAAATGAATCAAGATTTTATTTTTCCAGTTGCGATGTTTCCAAACGCGATGAAGTAATGGCACTGGCGGATCGGGTTAAGGCGGAAGTTGGACACGTATCGGTGCTGGTTAATAATGTCGGAATAATGCCCACCCACCCGATCCTCCAGCAATCGGCCGAGGAAATCCAGAGGGTCTTCGATGTGAATGTATTCTCGCAGTTCTGGACCATCCAGGCCTTTTTGTCCCACATGCAGGAGAAGAATCGTGGCCACATCATCAGCCTTTCTTCTATTGCGGGTTTGGTGGGGATCTCCAACTTGGTACCCTATTGCGCCACAAAATTCGCAGTTCGAGGCCTGATGGAGGCACTGCACGCTGAGCTGCGAGAGGGACCTTACAGGGATCTGGTAGGATAGCAAAAACACCTTAATAATAAAGAAATTAATGTAAGCCCTTTTCAGATAAAGACCACCACCATCTTTCCCTATATGACCAACACTGGCCTCTGCAAGCATCCCAAGGTGAAGTTCCCCTCGATCTTGGGCCTGCTCGACCCCAAGCAGGTGGCCAGAAGGATCGTGGAAGCCCACCGCTCCGACTTAATGGAGGTAACCATTCCCAGCTGCCTACTGCACATCAACAACTGGACGCGGCTCCTGCCGGATCATTGTGGTCTGATGCTCAAGGACTTTATCGACAGCGGCGTGGAGTCGGATTTAATGTAGGTTACCCTCGATATAGTAGATCGTAAATCAAGTTACAATATGTTGCAGTACAATAAACTTACTATTGGAGTATGTATAAAAATAAAATCGCCATCTCTTTAACATTAATGGGGTTACAACATAGTTGATGTATTAAACTTGTTCCTATTTAATTGAGTGTTACGATTTTCTTACTTCTTTATTCAATGTGTGTTTGATACCATCTACATTGTCCACTTGTTCTATAGTTGGTTCTGTAATTCTTTTCAAAACCTCAGCAGAGTACAAAGCCATGATTTAGAAACAATTCCCATATCAGATTTCAGTATTTAAAATCTGGACACAACTGGTAACTCAAAACTCAATTTTTAATTGATAAAATTATTTTTTAGTAAATTCAAATTTAGCGCCTTCTATTTCTTTCGATTGGCGATACCTGTTGAGCTGCAATCGATTTTCGCCATAGCGATTGTTGGCTATATTCTAGCTAAATCCCTAAAACTGTCTGCACTGCCAACTCTACAGAAAATCAGCTGTGTGATGAAAACAAAAGGCGATGGCTTGCGAAGTGAAACACTGCGGAGAAATCCGTGATTTTAGGAAAGTTCAGGAATACTTTGGACTCGGACACGGTGAGATAACATTGGCATATTCCCCTGCGGCAGCTAATCACAGTTTATCCGTTCGAAGCAGATGACAACTGGTTAAATGCGGTAAATCATGCCATATCACCCACTGGGGAACTGATTGCCCTGGCCCAGGGCGAAAAATTGGCATTCCTCTCCACCTGCTGGAGCAGCCACGGAAATGCCAACACCTACGTCCTGGGGTGGTGCGGCGAGCTGGAGGATCACAACCAGATCGTGACAAGTCTCACCTGCCTGCCGATGACTCAGAACCGGAGTACAGACGGAGCTATTGAGTGGACCTGCGTGGCAGTTGGCCTGGTATCGGGCATGGTTATCTTCTACACGGACTCCGGCCTGAAGCTCTTCTCTCAATGGTTAGTTGGAAGATGAAACTTATCCCTCCCCCACTAAACAAGTACCTTTTCCAGCTGCCAAGAAGATCCGGTTATTGGAGTCAAGCTGCAGTCCGCCCCCCGTCATTCCGAGGCAGATTCCCTGCTCTATATCGTCTATCCCCGCTGCCTGTGCTTCATCCAGGGCCAGGACATTTTGCCCACGTTGACCAACTGCCGGCACAATGTGCAAAGAGGTGCGTTGGAGAGAAGTACGTATCCCACTGCGGATGTGGTGCCATTCCAAAAGTATAAGTTCAAACAGGAGCGCGAGGCCGTGATCAACGACGCCGTCATATCCAGCACACAGCGACCTCCAACGTACGACTACATTGTTCAGCAGAGCATCGGCCTTGGTTACTTCGCCAAGGTGCACGCCACGCCGCCGAGGAGCTCACAGGTTCTGGCCGCCGGAGCAGAGCCCTATTTGGGTTTCTTTCAGGCGGAGGAGGGTTACAAAACGATGTCGCTGGGTGAGGTGGCCAAGGATGTGATCGGTATAGCGTACAAGAACCTGCTGGGTGGGCTCTTTCGACGCGCTCCCGAGCCACTGCCATCGCCAGAGGAATCCCCACTGCCGGTGCCCACAAAAGAGGCCCCGATGAGGATTCGCTGTCGCCTGTACGACGGAAAGAGGGATGGTTTAACCCTAGCGGTGGCACCAGGTGGCCGACTTGCTGTTGTCACGGATAATCTTGACCGTGTGATGTTGGTGGACACGCAGCAAGCCATCATCCTGCGTGTGTGGAAGGGCTATCGGGATGCCCAGTGCGCTTTCGTTCCAGTCAAAGAGAGATCTGTGCGCGGGATTAAGACGCACAAGCGAAAGGCTTTGTTCCTGGTGATCTACGCTCCTCGAATGGGCTGCCTGGACATCTGGGCCTTGCAAAACGGGCCCAAGGTGGCCGCTTTCAATGTCTCGAAGAGCGGCCAACTGATTTACAACAATCACAGTGCTCTGGGCACAAGCGGAAGTGGTGGATCTGCCGGCAGTAGCAGTCAGACCCGAAAGGCTTTGGCCATCAATCACTGCCTGTTCCTGGATCCCAGCGATGGCAGTCTGAAAGAGGTACACATTCCCTTTCATTATGCTCTGAGCGAAACAAGCTCCCAAACATCGAGAGATATTCACATGCTGAGGCGTCTGAGGAATCAATTGAGAACCTTAAATCATGGCGATGCCAAGGAAACAGTTCTGGGAGAGATTGGCGAGCTGGCTAGTGAATTACAAACGCTGGAGGTACGACAACAGTGCCTGGAGATGTTGCTTAAGAGCAAGAAACTACAGCCGGAGGTATTTCAGTGCATCATTAATGCCTTCATTGAGAAACCTCTTCCCGAGACGACAATCTCCGAGGAATTCGTTATTCAAATTGAAAACTATAAACGCTTGACTGATCTCTACTTGGCCCTAAGTCAAGCCAAGCAGCGAGGAGACAATGAACCACCCGTGGAGCACCTAGAGCTCTCTGACGCAGATCTTGTCACCATTAACAAGTTGGTTTTGCTCCTGGACGACGGCACCGATAAGGAAAAACCCTCCTCCACACGCGAGGTTAGCTTCAAGCTGCAGGAAGAGCACAAGACCGAGGAGTTTGTCGACTACCTAAGCGTTTTTAACATCGAGAGTCCAGATGGTATCAGTTTGCTGCCCGAGAAATCCGACAAGTTCGGCGGCGTTAGCATCGATCTCTTCAGTCAGTTTTTTGCACAAGGGCTGTGCTTTGGTCAGTTCAAGCAGTGGATCAATCAGGCATGTCTGCCCAGCAGAGATTTGCTGAAGTTGATCATTTGGTTTTGGCTTGAAAAGCCTTTTAAGTACAATAACTGGTAGGGAAAGCCAATTGCACATAAATCTTCATTTAGCTTGATTATTATCCATTTTCTTATTTCAGTGATGAAGTAGTGGATGACATGTCTAGGATCGCTGCTATGGTGCAGACTATTTGCGATCTGGCTGGTGAACACATCCACGACTATGCCTACAATGCCATCTCACCGTGGTGGCAGGAGGTACGAGAACTGCTCTTGGAGAGCAAACAGTTTTCTGGCTTGCTGGTAGCCATTGTCTGCAAAACGGTGGCCAGTAATTTGTGGCGTAACAGGAAAGAGGTAGGTCTCCTAGGTGTAAAATCTAACGCACTTAACTGTTTGATTATGGTTTTCTTTAGGGATCTTGTGACGAGTCCTCGCAGAACGAGGAGGAGGAGCGCTGGGAACGCATATCACACGATGAGGCGCAGTGGGGACTGCTCACTGGCAAGCTAGAGGATGTGGCCGTGCTGGGAGCAATACTTGGGTATGCCTAGAATCCTTCTTTCGATAGATTTTTATTAATTACTCCTCCATACACAGTAAGCCGCTCACCTGCCAGGATCCAGTAGGACCGGAAATGTCTTACGAACCACCAGACTGCAGCCTCAAAAGCATTGTAAGCAGTGGCAAAGGCATCGTCACCGAACTGACGGCCAAGTGGCTAATCAGTGCGCAACTACATCCCAGTAAAATCCTGGAGATCTCGGCGCCGGAAAAGGAGATAGACGAGGAAAGTAAAGTTAAGACAAAGGATGAACCAAATAAGGAGACGGCCAGCGAAGAAGCGGAATCAGAAGAAGACTTGGAAATGGCTAAGGAAGTGGAGGCACCAAACAAAGATGCCCACGAACCGATTCTCGAGCGATTGGCTTTGCTCCGTGCCCACTTTCCCTTCAGTTTGGAGTCGGGCGTGCTGTTAAGTCTCATGTCCTGGCAATATATGGTTCAATGGAGCAAGCAGCTTTCATCACTGGATCACCTGAGAGCAGCTCTGCTCTGTTTAAACCAATTCCGTACACCCGACTGGGCACTAAAGCATGGAATATGCTGTATGTTGTGGAATGCCACCCTGAAGTTTCCCCTTCAGGCAGCGGCCAAGCTAATACAGAAGGTGGGGCGCCTACCGGTGGACAAGATGTGTCAACAAGACCTGGAGATGTCGGCGGGAAAAGTGCCCGAGTTCCTGGAGCTCAGCCTTGAATTCCTTCAGCATTTCACCACTTCCATGGAGCACGATAAGCGGGAACTGCACTTCGAACAGTCGCTAAGTGAGGGAGCTTTGCCCTTGCAGTTCCTGGCCCTCCAGCAGCATCACGCCATGCCGCAGTTGCTTCGTCTGCAGACAGAACTGTGCAGTGTCCTCCACTTTGTGTCCTTCTTCCAGCTACGCGTTTCCAAGCCATTGACCACCCTCTTCGATTCGATGAGCAACAAGGCTCTGCTTGCGGAAATCAACAAGGAGCTACCCTACGTCCTGCCAGCACCAGATCTCGTCCTTCAACAGCAGCGCACGGATTTCCTATGTCGCCTTGTGTCCGCCACTATGGACCTGATTAGGGAGGACCTGGAGCAGTTGTACATCCTTGATCACGTCTTCTACATGGCCAAGATCTGTGCTCTGGCCGACAGCTGGGAGGTCGACAAACTTCCCATCCTGAGAAAACAGGTAAGATTGGTCCCAAAAGAGGGAAAACAATTAACATGATTAAAGTAATGGGTTACCTTTTAATTCTAAAATGTAGCCTTTGCTAATATAGGTTATTTTTATGATGATTTAAGGACCTTTTGGTCTATTTTTTTTCCCCAATCCCCGTTTTTTTTTTTTTTTGGGATCAAAGTGAGCCATTTGTAAATTTTGTATTTCATTTGTGATCCCAGCAATCCATGATATTTATTTTCGGGCACCATAAGGTGATTTTGATTTATAAGTTCAGTTTGTTAGTTTGTTCAATAGAGAGCACAACAGAGGAAACACATAAGAATATAAATATTTTCAAATATTTTTCCCTCCTCCAGGTGGTGGAGCTGTACGCTTTCGGGTATGATGCGGAGGCCCAGATGCTGCTCCAGGACATCAGTGAAGACGAGGAGCTGGGCCGACTGCTGCTAGAGATAGCCGGCCGAAGGCTCAATCTCTACGCGGAGAGCTCGCAGTCCACGTTTCTGAAGATTGCCTCAGTTGGCCACCAGTTGCTGGCCTACTTGGACAACCTGGTAAGTGCTGCCAGCGTTTACCATCCGCAGTACTGATCCACGTCCACTTCTTACTCGGCTCACGCAGAAGGAACCGATGACTGAGCACAACATTCAGATTGCGGCCACCAAGCCCGATGACATCGATGTGGCCGCCCTGGACAGGCTATTGTCCCACGCCTACAAATACCTCTGCCGGCGCGAGTCCAAGCAGCTGCCCATCATTGCCCAGATGTACAACGCCGTGCGTATCCTGCAGAACTGAGAGTGGATGACAAGGAAACACTTTCGTTTATCAACTTTGATCGCAAGAATTTTTGCGAGTGTTGTATTGGAACATTATTTTAAATGGGTTAGCAAGAACCCACTCAGATTGTCTAACTGAATCACATTTTTTTAACACTATTATCGAGATCTATGGATACAATTTTGACACCTGAAACTGACTATATTGCAAGATTGAATGGTTTAACAAGGAACCAAACACATTTTCTTGATCGTTTATCAGCAAGATTTGAAGCTGTTTCGTTATTAAGAACTTGAAGGAAGGAAATTACCTTATGCGCTCTGGAGAAAACCTCCAAGGAAAATGAACATGTCTTATATTTCATTAAATATTATATTAGTTTAAATATTGTTTTACTAAATTATAGTTTGACTTATAGGAAATAACACTGCACACCTAAAAGCAATAAGTTTGTCTGCAAATTGATAAAACAGGAACAGGAAATCAAAACTAATCTTGTACTGTTCAGCATAATTTCCTAAATATTATATTTATAGATATTTGAAAGCGGCAACATATTATTAAAGCAACTTAACAATTTAAAACTCAAGTTACAGTTGAACAGGGATCACCACGGCCCTTGAAAGTTCGAGTCCTTGATTTGCCCTCCATATTCTCCGCCTGTGCGCGCCCTATAGCTTCTGGCGTGGGCAATCTGTCCGGCATTCCGGTGGCGTGCACCTTGAGATGAGTGTACACGGCAATGTAGCTTTGGCTGGTGTCCAGTTCGATGGCTTGGGGCTGTCCTGTCCGGCCGGGCAGGGAAAAATGCTTGCCCAATATAGGCTCTTTCAGGGATCTGCCCAAGAGCTTTTTTAGTCCATTGCGTTCCATCTCCCACTCCTCGATCTTATAATTGGAATTCATAGGGAATTTAAGAAAATCTTGTAGATGTTGAATTCTATGGTGTAGTGCCTGGAATTTTTCCGAACGCAGGATACGACGTCCCGAGTTGCACTAGGTTAGTGGCACTGATTCCGACTAATCGGAAAACAACTTTCCCTCCTTCATGGCAACAAGTAGCTCAATTTGGCATGCCTTGCCTACCCTTCCTCCCCCTGCGGCTCCTGCTCGGTTATGAGTTATTTATTATTCGTAGCAAAAAGTTGATTCTCTGGTTTGTTCAATTTGGGAACTTGGCTTGGACACGCAAGGCCAAGAAGCAAGGAAGTTGTTTCGTGGGTGGAGTTTATCATGTTGATAAACATGCAGGATAATGAGGAATGTCGTTAGAGACAGTTTCATGTGGTTCCTTAATGGTCTGAGGATTGCTTTTATGAGCTTACAGTGAACTCGTGGTAGGGCGGCTCTTTCACACTATATCACTATCTAACTACGACCCTTAAGTTGAGCATATGAGAAAAATCAGTTAGTGCCAAGGCATAGGTTGTATATAAATGTGTATTGGGCTTAGCTACAGAATGGGTTATTGAGGTTGAACAATCACTTAAAGGTAAACTGGCTTAGGTTGTCTACAGGCAGCGGGCAATCAGTTCGTTGATAGCACTGCCGCGATCGCCGTATTCGCCACCGCGTTTGTAGGACACGGATACCTTTTTCTGCCAGCCATTGCTGGGACTGGACAACTGCAAGAGAACGAATGACGGATTAGGATTGTTTAAATAGGACTCCTTAAGATAAAACCCACCATAAAGGAGCACAGGAACTCATTGACAGCCGCAAAGTTGGGACCCACTGTGCAGATTTCGTGGATGATGTCCTCCAGACAGATCACGCCCTTGTCGCCCAGCTGCTCCTCAACCATGGTGTTCGACTGGATGGCCGTCTTCTTGCCGTCGATGCGGGCGAAACCCTTCTTGAAGACCAGCTCGCGAATGGAGCTCAGCGAGGGAGTGCCGTAGACCACAAAGGGTTCGATCACGCGCAGCAGCAACTGGTTCTCCTTGGTGTTCTCGAGGAAGACTGCGTTGTGTCGCGTACCCATCCGCAGGGTTCGGAATATTTCCGATGTGGTCTTGTCGAAGATCTTCTTTCCCGCATGGCGCATCACGAAGATCAGCTTTGGGTTGCAGTCATCGGCAGCCTGGGCGCTCTGTTCGGTGACGTTGGTGCGCAGGATGACTTGCTTGATCCGCTTGGCCGTGCGCTCAGCTTTTAGGTAGCCCATAACAAAGGATTCGGCACGGCGGAACTTGTGGTGATTCTTGCTGGCGGTCCTCTTCTTGATGCGATCATTTTTCTTCTGCGTAACGACTGCCTCATCCTGGAGAATCCTCCTCTTGCGATGCTTCAGCACCGAGACTGTTTTGCCGGGCAATTTGTTGGGCACTGCATACCTAGGGGGTGACAAAACACGGTCCTGTATTAAATGATCACCTATTACCAGTTTATATGCAACTTACTTGTCTGACATGGCTAGTTTTTGGCTTTTAAAACGCAATCAAGGAAAACACGTGCAATTACCAAAACAATAACTAAAAAGGATAGAGATGGGCACTAAGCGATAGATGGTTTGCTATCGATAATTGATAGATGCAACAGCTGGCTGCTTTTCGGGGTGAATGTCTAGTAAATTTGAATTTCGGGCGGGAGTACAAACCTATTTTATGAAATATCTATCTTTATATTGTATTTTAAACACATGTAAAACCAGTTGGCAATGGAACACCTGCTAGCATTTCATTTTGTAAACAAACAATTGGACTCCAATTTCCGGTTTTGAGTAATTATTTCTCTCTTTTGACTTTATTACGCACACTCGCGAATCCAATGGGTCTCTCGCGCTCTCTCCCTCTCTGTTTATACCCGTTACTTGAAGAGCATATTGCATTCGCGAAAAATATGTAACAGTTAGAGGGAAGTGTTTCCAACGCCATGAAGTATATATATTCTTGATCAGGATCACTAGCCGAGCCAATCTAGCCATGTCCGTCTGTCTATCTGTCTGTTTCATTAGGTGAGTAACGGGTATCTAATAGTCGGGGCACTCCACTATACCGTTTTCTCTTCTTTTGGGGTGGAAATTGTTAATTATAGGTTGAAATGCCGGTCTCGTTTGTAATGCCAACGCACAGTCGCTGTTCGCAGTCGAAGCCGTTTTGTTGTGTCGCGCTCGAGGTAATGAAAACCGTGTGTTACAGCCAAAGTCGGACAAGATAAACCGAAATAATCAGCCAAACTGCATTCCAAACGTTGCAAAAAAAGCCAAAGGGGCAAACGCCAGTGAATTACAACTCCGCAAGTGCAGTTTTCATTGCCACGCGACGCTGTTTTGATGACGAAATCGTGAAAATTGGCACGCGGCGAAGGCGTCACTACGAAAACACACGCAGCTCTATGGGGAAATATCACGCCAACCCCAAACGGCGCTACTTTAAAGCTTAATTTTGTGTATCGAAGATAGTGCTGTCGGGAAAACATAATTAAAGTTTATGTCTGACAATGAGAGATTAGTTTGGTGGTGCCAACTAAGCAAAGATCGGAAAAGGGTCTTCAATAGCAATTAGTAACTAGCCGTGGAACCAAGAAAAAACAAAAAACAGTGCCATTTGTTTACAATTTGCGCAACACGTGCTGAAGTCTCATTTGGCGATAGCAAAACTTAGCCCATTTAAAATTCAAATATTCCCCTTACTTTTCAGTGGCAATGTCAGGTATTCAGCACTAGAAGAGCACCAGATTCCAGCACTGAACCATGGCGGACAGATATGCCAATGGAGTCACCACCAGTCTGGTTGAGTCCACAAACGGACGCACTTCCTTCGCGAATGGTAATGCCGGCGAGGGGGAGGAGAAAATTGTCCTGAAACGGAAACTAACCCTCATCAATGGAGTGGCCATAATTGTTGGAACCATCATTGGATCGGGCATCTTTATCGCACCTACGGGCGTCTTTCTATACACCGAGTGAGTGAGATGATATGCATATTCATATGCCCACTTATGTACATATAGTATCATCCTTAATTCAATTTATTCACAAGAAGGTTAATTTAACCGTTAATTAACGGAAAGATTGTCGCAAACATTCCTTTAGCACCAATTAAGATGAATTTATTAGTGGTCGATTTTCCCTCGAAGATTCGCCCTCGAAATTCTGGGCAAATATTGCGTCAGCTTTAAAGTGTTTTGAACAAGCTGTCTCCAGTTACAAGAATAACGCCAATAAGGCGAGCCAAACTTGTAAATTATTGATAAGATCCACTGAGAAGGTGTGCGTCATAAGTATAAGGGAGTGGATAAAAAGTTCCAATAATTAAATTACTAATTTTAAGTTGTATTAACCAATGGGGGTACCTATTATAATTTTTTTTTATAATTTAAATAACCAAATATTATTATGAATTTATAATTGTTGTAGTATTCCTTCACCAAACTTGTTTATTTATTTCTACCCATTTTGTTTATTTACTTATCACACCCTCTATTTGTTTTTCCAGATCCGTGGGAAGTTCCCTTTTGATTTGGTCGTCTTGTGGCATTTTATCGACGATCGGAGCTCTTTGCTACGCCGAACTGGGAACGAGCATCACCAGATCTGGCGGGGATTACGCCTATCTGCTGGTCTCCTTTGGACCGCTCGTTGGGTTCCTGCGGCTCTGGATAGCACTGCTCATCATCCGGCCAACCACGCAGGTCAGTTCCAAAGGCCTGTCAATTGAATTACGGATTGTTTATTTGTCTTGATTGATGGATGGGCAGCGCTTCGAATTGATTGTAGAGGCAAATAAATAGAAATTTATTAAGTGGCGGCTACCTTCGACCGGAATTGAATTCAATTACGGGAAAAACATCTTTCTCGAATCAAAACAAAGAATTAATATATTTAAAAATATTAAAAATCCATATATTTTTGTTTACAGACTATAGTGGCATTAACTTTTGCCCATTATGCGGTCAAGCCATTCTTCCCGGACTGCGAACCGCCCGAGAATGCCGTCAAGCTACTGGCCGCCATTTGTCTAAGTGAGTAAGCCAACCCAATCACCTGGATTCCAGTTAGTAACTTTAGCTCGCACTTTCCCAGCCCTGCTCACCGCCATTAATTGCCTGTCCGTGAAGGTGTCGATGAAGGTGCAGGATGTGTTCACGGTGGGCAAGCTGCTGGCCCTCATCATGATTATCCTGGCCGGACTGTACTACATGGCCACCGGCAAGTTGGAGAACTTTAGCAATCCTTGGGAAGGCACCTACACTGCCCGCAACATTGGCTACGCCTTCTACTCGGGTCTGTTTGCCTTTGGCGGATGGAATTACTTGAACTTTGTCACCGAGGAGCTTCAGGATCCGTACAAGTGAGTAAAGTGGGTTTGGGGTTTGGGTTCCTGTCCCTGCCATCATGACAAATGGCTGCGACAGTGGAGTGGGTGTGGATTATTTGCCCTATTCATTCCTTTTGCGTCATGCGCAGGCAGCAACAAGTTGAAACTTGTTGAGCGTCCTTGATGTCATGGCTTCCAGAGTGTGGCTGAGTGGGCGGGATGCTGCCCACCGCCTCCCTAACGAATTCAATTTGCTCACGATGCGCAGCAATCAATTTAAGTGCTCCACCCTCTCCATGGCCAAGTGAAATTCTCCTAATACAGCACGTTTCTTTTCACACAAGTAGAAAATTTAAATCTAGATTTAAATAGAAATAGAAATCACTATCTCTACATTTCTTGTTTGAAGATGGATTACTGATATTTTGTTACGATACTAATTTTGAAGTTTACATACCCTTGAAGCTATAAAGATATCATGCTATTAAAATGTGTAAATGTAATTAAATCTGTGCAATTACAGATACCTTATAAGTGGTTCCTATGAATTTTGTTTCTATTTGCTTGTTATTTTTATTTCATACTTAAAAAAAAAAATTTAAAAGTTTTCCTATAATTTTTATTTTTCGGCAGCAACAAAATAAAGTTGTCTGATTACTACCTGTACTATTTAAAATTTCATTATAAAATCCTAAAAAATCTTTAACCGCAGAGTAGACAATATAATCAAGACTTAAATTTATTTTCCAATTCCAGTTTAATTTCATTTTTATAAAAGAAAATTAAAAGTCCAAAAATGAATGAAATGCTAGACCGTTGAGTTATAGAAATAAAAATAACTCAACGTTAAATAAACTGACCTCGAGTCCGCTAAAAACGTATTCAATAGTAATGCAGGTCGCCAAAAATCACTAACTAATAAATATACATATATTTATTCTATAATCATGTGATCTTTTTTCCTTGTGCAGAAATCTTCCGCGTGCCATTTGGATAGCCATGCCCCTGGTCACGGGCATCTATGTTCTGGTTAATTTGGCCTATTTCGCAGTGGTCAACAAACCGGAGATGCTCAGCTCGTTGGCCGTGGCGGTGACCTTTGGAAACCGTGTGTTCGGACCTCTGGCTTTCATGGTGCCCATTTTCGTGGCCTTGAGCACCTTTGGCGGTGTAAACGGGGTGCTCTTCACCTCGGCGCGACTGTTTGCAACTGGAGCTCAGGAGGGGCATTTGCCAAAGTTTTTCCAGCTGTTCCACGTCAAGCAACAGACTCCTATTCCCTCCCTGATTTTCACAGTAAGTTGGCACCGCACTTTGTGTTTTCCTTAGAACTGATATTATATGATATTTGCATATTTACTTTCAGTGTCTGATGTCGCTGTTAATGCTGCTCACGGATAATGTTTACCAGTTGATCAACTATTTCAGTTCGGTTCTCTGGCTATCAGTGGTGGCCAGCATAGCTGGAATGTTGTGGCTCCGGCATAAGAGGTTGGTACTTTAAAGGATATTTAATTTTTTTTTTTACAATAAACTAATAATATAGGTAGTATGTAATAATATAGGACTTAAAAACCCACTATTAGCCTTATCATTTTTTAAAAATTATAAATTTGAAATGGCAATTATTGTATTAAAGAATATTGAAAGCTAAACATATTGGATATATTGCTGTATGTCAATAAGATTATAAAGATTTTGATATTTTATAATACTACATTAATACATTGTTTTTCTTTCAGGCCCGACTTACCAAGACCTATTAAAGTGCATCTCGCACTGCCCATTATCTTCATGGTGGGTTGCGTGACGTTGGTGCTGCTCCCGAATTTCGAGGAGCCTGGTAATCTCCTGATTGGTATCGCCATCACCCTGGCCGGCATTCCATTCTACTACGCATTCATCGCCTGGAAAAATAAGCCCAAGTGCTATGGACGATTGTCCAACTCCGTTGTGGAGATTTGCCGGGCCATTTTTAATACCACCATAATCGAATCGAATGAGGCGATAAACTAGATATATTTACCTCCACCGGAAAACTTGGTGCTTTTAGTTCAAAAACACTCGTAATTGATATTCGAAAACCCTAAAAACTTGTTAAATTTTAAACAGTTTTAAGCATACCCTGCCCCATTTGTATGATATTTTCGCTAGACAATTGGCATTCCTCAAAACGAAATCGGCATATATTAGACTTTAGTTTTTAACGTATAATATGTATGTATTTATTTGAGCAAGCTCCTCGGTTAACAGGTTTTACACAACCCAAGGCCTTTTGGCTCACTTCCCACTAAAGTTTATGGTTAGGTGCAACAATCCTAATTCCTATTTTAACACAATCAGGAAGTTATTGAATGCGCTTTGATGGGAACAAACTATATAAATTGTGACATGTTTAGGGAAGCTACACAGCAGTACAATAAGCAACATTTGGATGTTTAACTTAGCCGCTTAGCAAATAAATGTATTACTGCAAACTCAATATCTTTTATAGATCCTACCATGTAAATAGAACCCTGAACAGATTGAGTTCTACATATAAATTCGACGGGTATTATATTCTATAGCCGTTTCCACAATGGTGGTACCCCGTATGAAATCTACTGACACGATATTGGCATTAGTACCCAATTCATTGCGATATAGCTGGGAGACCCGCCAGTTCACGTTATCGGCCATCTTGCGCAGGCCGCCTGGCTTGTCCAGGATGACGTCCCAGGTCTCAGGGGTCAATTCCGCCATATCGGACACCGGGCGGCTGGAGAATCGACTGCGGGAGTAATAAGCGATAAATGTATCTTATCTAATCATTAATTGGATGCACTTACGATACGTCGAAGTCATTGACGGTGCGCAGATAGGTCTCAAGTTGTGCCCACGTCTGCTTGTTTCCCCAGCGCTGTTCCACGGACCCGAACAGGATCTCTGGGAACTCTTCCACCATGGCCTCATGGTCGTAGGCCAAGAACACATTCTGCTTCCGGGCCCAAATGTCTCGCAAGGATGCCCGCCAGGTCAGCGTAGGATGGGCAATGAGGTCCTGGAATTGATCGCGCAAATAGCTGATCAGCAAGCGGTGAACACCAAGTCCCTTGCCAAAGCCTAAGTAAAACAAGAAATGATTATGACATGATATCCTTAAAATATGTGGGTATCCTAGTCCTAAATGTAATATTTTTCCTTTTATCAAAACTTGTTTTTATATTTTATATCCTTACCCACTGGGAATTCCTTCAGTCCGAAGATGACAATTTCGTTGGTTTCGTAGATAAAGTCCTTGACCTGATTGATGACCTCTTGCAGCGGACGCTGTTTGGTGATCCCGTGGTAGATGAAGAACGGTTCCGGTGAGTGCCGGTAGTAGCCCACCCGTATGTCCAGGTAGCGCACTCCATGCATCAACTGCCCCCTGATATCCTCATCTTGGGTCAGCGCGTACTTCGTAACCAGACTTTCCTTGAGCAGTGGATCAAAGTTGGGGCGATATGAGCCCGAGTCGTGGGATCCGGGAATGAAGAGATCTCGTAGGCGCATCTCTCCTATTTTCGACTTCAGCTCGTTCATCCAGCGCGGAAACACTCTGAGACATGTTTTGGCCAAGATATTGCCCTGGCCATCGATGTAGCTGGCCCAAAAGCCATAACAAGCGGTTTGAATTGTCGCATTCCTGGACAAGGCATAGTCGTAGGGTATGCCAGTGGTGAACCACTGGGAGGAGAGTCCCTGACTTGGTTTAATGGAAGCCACCACATCGGTGGCTCCTCCATTGGCCACCCAGTACTTCTCTTGCTTTTCCTTAGATTCCGACGAATTCGGTCTGATTGTGAACCCACTGATGGGAACAAAGCTGGGGGCTCCTTCGTCGGAACCACTACCCTCCTCACTCCGGAAGGCCGCCAAAGGAGTGCGCTTGGGCAGGAGCTTCGTCTGGAAGTTGAGTGGAGCCTCTCTCGTAACGAGGACGTGGTCGCCCTCATTCGCCGGGGCATTACTCCAGGAGACCTCCAGGAATCTCTCGCGGGCACTGATGGTCAGCCAAACCTTGAGCTTGGTAGGATCCTCATAGTTGGGCTCGGTCTGGGCCTCCGTCCAGGAGGCTAGCAGAGCCATCGCCGCAAGCAGTAGCATTTTTCCCACCATATCTCTGATTGAATTACTGCTGATTCGAGCTGATTGCAACTGACGTTAATCGGCGGTTGGGAATCAGAGCAGTAATATAAACACGACACCCCGAGAGATCTGAACAGATCAACCGTTCGCGTCGAGAGCTCCGCACTTAATGAACTGAGAACCAGACCCCAAATCCCGCCGTGGTGCAGGTAGATCTTTATCTGTATGCTTTTTATGGGGTGCCAGTTATAAACAAAATTGGAACCCGACCCGGGAGCTTAGCAAGAAATGTCTGTGTAAATTAACTTAGATGTTTAGACTTCCTAGACACCTTTTTCGTTGCGTGCGGCTCATTAAAATTTCTATTTACCCTCGGATTTCCAGATATTAGGCCCTTTGCTAACCGAAGGATTACGATGTGTTTGCATACAACACAACTTCACTAAATTTTCAATGACTGAGTAAATAGAACATTTGACCGAGATCCGGATAAGATTCTGAACAATAGGGGAGGCGAATTCTCAGAAATGCGCCAATTATAAAAACTTATTTATTCGCACTCGACTTTAATTGGCAGTGTAATGTTCGTCGGTTGTTGGTTTTTCAGAACACAATTATAATCGGAGGTTAAATATGCGTATTTCCTATAGGAAGCTAAACAATGGAAGCGTTATGATTTGATTTGATTCAACCTAACATTGCACCGACTAATAAATTAATGAAAAAAGCAAGCGATCTGCCCGATTGTGACATTCCGAACCCAACGTCGCCTCTCAACTGAAGCTCAAATGCGAGAACCGAGCCGAGAAGAGCTTGTGCAATGGGTTCTTTTTATAAACTTGTGTGTCAAGTGTTGAACAAACAATTCGAGGCCCAATTCGAGGTATTACATCTTTTCTAAAGTGTTTTTACGTGTTTTTACTTGCTTTTAAGGTTTTAAAAAATTGCTTCACTATAAATTGGCTTATATTTTTCGAATTACATTACTAGAAAGTGATCTTTGAAAAGATTTTCCACAACAATATCTTGATTAGATCGATTTTATATTTAATCTTACAACCTAAAGTTTATTGAGTAACTTAACGACATTTTCAATGAAGTTTAAAAGAGTGCACTTTCAAAATATAGCCTCAAAAAAACATTCCTTTTTTAAACATTCAGAAAGAAAATGATTTAGGAACTGTCCTCTGGATTTTGAAACGGTTTCTCTAACACAAAGATTTCAATTTTAAATGGAAGAGATAGCGGTAATACAGTCAACCGTTTTAATTTTAAGCCTAACGGTCAAAAATACTAGTCAGTATTTTGTTGCTGGTATTTTTAGGGAACCATCGATTGGTCATACCTTGTAACAGCTGTTTTAGCGTCCTATACCCAAACATTTAATTATTTTGTTTTGATCGCGAATTATTACCATATCCCAGCACGATAAATGCTGCATCCCCAGGCGATGGAATCTATACCCACTCTGCACCAGCCGCTGCACTCCAAGGTGTCAAACTATCTAAACAACCAGCGGAGAACGGGTCAATTCTGTGACCTGCTCCTCGAACTGGATTCGGACGACTCCCTGAGCCTGAGTGTCCATTTCTGCGTGCTGGCTGCCCAGAGCCAGTTGATAAACACCAACCAGAAGCAGCAGCAGTTCTCCATCCACAATCCGCTAAAGATCACCATCCGGAATTTCAGCTGCACCCAGTGCCTGCACACAATTGTGGACTTCTTTTACGAGGATATAATGTCTGTTTCCAAGGAGCACGAGCCACACTTTCGGGAATTGGCACAAATCCTAGCCGTAACCGAACTGCTCAATCTCTTCCAGCTGCAGCCTTTGGGCGAGGTGAAGGAAATATCGGAGATCACGACTCCTGGAGGGTTGGAGCTGAATCCAGAGCCAGCCAGGAAACCGGAGGATGTGTTTGAGAATCGACAGAGCTACTTTAAGGTAGGTAAGTCCTCTATGAATTACCTATATACATTAATCACCTTTTCTTAATAGTTAAAGAACCCAAGGGCCGGGAAGTCCAGTAGCAAGGTGAACTACTGCATTGGCTGCGACTACAAGTGCTACCAGGTTCAGAAGATGATCGAGCACATGGGCAGCTGTGAGCCCTCTCATTTAACCTGCTCCCTTTGCGAGGTGGGCTTCCTGGACTGGCGGGAGTACGACACGCATCTTCGCAGGCACTCCGGTGATCTACGCAAACCGTTCTTCTGTCTGCAGTGCGGCATCCGTTTTACCACTCGAGCTGCCCTACTCGTCCATCAGCCCAAGCACTCCACCGAAACACCTCACATCTGTCCTCATTGCGGGAAGGGCTTCAAGTGGAAACAGGGGCTGAGCAACCACATACTGGTCCACAATCCCGAGAAGCAGATGCTTTGCGACGTCTGCGGCTACAGCACCACTCACATGAAGGCGCTCAAGTCCCACAAACTACTGCACACCGGGGAGTTCTTCGCCTGCACTGTTTCGGGCTGTAAGCATCGAGCAAATCGCAAGGAAAACCTCAAGCTGCACATTGAAACCCACAAGCAGGGTAGGGATTTCATCTGTGAGATTTGCGGATGCAAGTTCAGCCAAAGCAAGAACCTCAAACGTCACGCCTTAAAGCACACAGAGAATGGTCCCAATCGGTACAAGTGCCAGCTGTGCGGATTTAGTAGTCATCGTTCCGACAAAATGAAGGAGCACGTTCAGCGGGTTCACACGGAGAAGGCGGTGCAACTGGAGCTATCGGAGACGGTGGACAGTTCCTTTCCCGATGACTTTGATTTACCTGTAATCGAATCCTTCGCGACGCCCAAAAAGAAACCCAAAGAAGTCAAGAGCAAAGAAAAAAGGGATCCAAATCCTGACAAGCGACTGAAAACTTTATTGCCCAAAGAGACTGTTGAATAGAAACACAACAAAAGGTTAATCTAAGAACCTGCTAAAAAGAGATATGTATATGGAAACCGAAAAAATTCGACCATAAATGTTGACTTCCGAAAAAGTAAGCACTTACAAGTGGAACAGTTTAGATGGGAGATGATGAAATCCTAAAACTTGGTTAACAAGATTACAGAAAATGAATGCTGAATAGAAGGATCTCGAAGTGATCAGTTATGATGCAACAAAAACGTACCAAAAATGTTTAGTTTCTCCTTGGAGTCAGAAGAAGAATCTTCGAGAACGTTCATAAATGATTTGCTACCAATGAACTGTTATCAACGTTGTGATATATTGCGGAAGGTTCTTGAAACAACATTGTTGGGCCCGTTCTGGTTCTATCTTATCTTAGAATGTGATTAAAATCTATTGCGTCGTTTCCAGAGTAAATTCAGAACGAATACCTCCCAAATGACTAACTAACCGATAGTTAGCACCTTATCACCGCCAGAACGCTACGTAACATCTGTTGTTTATATAAAAACCATTAAACCAAAACAAACTTAAAGCTTTGCGCTTTTTAGAAATAAACAAATGCGATACGGTTGGTGGGAGGGAACTGGGTCATCTGATCAGGTTATATGCACCCAAATAAAGGTGTTTTAATGGTAATTGATAAATCAATTTTATTGTGGGTTTTACATATTTTAGAAATATTTTTGGTTTAACAACAAAAGTTGTCATCGAATTGGCAAAACTTCTCTGTACAAAAATCTTTTCTAATTTATTATATTTATTTATTAATTTCTTTATAAGGAAAAGCCAAATTTGTGGCAGTGCAGTGGTTTATCATCCAGAACTTGTGTTTCACTTTTTTCTATATTTATAATGTGGAGAAATAAATGCTGGGTAAATGCACTTTGAGGGTCGTACATACATATGTACATATGTTGACGGCCAAGGTGGGCGGGTGTTATATAAGACTTTTAAAACGGGTATATTGTGAAAAGTTCTTTAATAATTAAAATAAATGGACAAGGTAAAATAATATGTTTGGCGATGTGTGTTTTTTTTTGTTTACCGCGCACTTTGTAAACAACAAAAATTAAATTGCGCAGCAAAAATGGTTTAAAAGCGGGCGCTCTCTTGTGTTGAGAGAGGAAAGGGGTTGTCAGGGTGCGAGAAAATATATTTTAATTATTTAAAGGGACTGAATTTAAGGGGTGATAAATGAAATGGGTACACCATCACTAAAGACAATAGGTATAACTAATATTTGTATCAACAATTTCCTGTAAAGCCGTTAAACACCATTTAAGTAAAGTCAATAACAAAATCTGGCAACTCTGGCGGAGAGAGAGCTTTGAGAGGTACCCAAAAAGCTCTGCGGCCTATATAAGGCAGCTGTTCGGGCGAAAAAATTCAATTCCGTTCGCAGCGCAGCGAAAAGTGGAAAAAAAAGAACAGCCTATAAAATAAGAAGCCAGCCTGCGAGTTTGCAGCAGAAAAGTACAAAAACCAAGAACGCAGTTAGATTTGCAACTTAAATCTTAAATCGCCATTATGTCCGAGGCGCACTTCGACGAGTACGAGCACTACAACTTCGACCATGACAAGCACATTTTCTCCGGCCACAGCGGAAAACAGCGCTCCAAGAAGGAGGCCACCGAGCACACCAACCACTTCGACCCCTCTGGCCATTCCCGCAAGATTCTCACCAAGCTGATGAACACCAACAACAACAAGAAGGCCGCCGCCTGCAAAAACTGATGCAGGGCATCTGCGGGGGCGGAAGCACGGCAGCGGGAGTGCAAGAAGTAACGGGGAAAGGAGAGTGCAAGAGAAAAGAAATCTTCGAATTTAAAAAGAAAAAAGAAAAACAGTGGAATCGCAGTCGAAGCTGGAAGTAAGGGAAAGAGAAGGAGAACGAGAGAGAGAACAACAAAAACCACCTGGAAATACCTTTTTGCATTCGTATTTGTGCATTGGGTTTTCATGCGGCGCAAAACTTTGTGAACTTTATAATAATTTTATTTCGCTTATAATTTTCACAAACACAAAAAAAGGCAGATATTACTCTTAGCTTCTAATATATTCCTAAAACTAATTCAGACTTGTACGTTTTAGTTGCTAAGCCTTAGTGCGTTTCAAATTATGAAGTTTGATTTAGGTATTACTTATAAAATAAAGAGAAAACCAAAACTGAATTTTAACTGTGCTTTTATTATAATTTGTCTCTGACTTTTACAGCGCCTTTCCAAGCGAGATGGCTTTCCCAATGCTTTCCAATGACGTCGGTGTGTTGGTGTGCACGTTCGAGTGCATATTTATAGCCTTTTTGTTGAACTCATTTGCACTCAGCTCCTCGATTATCGCCAATGCAATTGCAGCAGAGTGTTTTCTTTGTTTAGAGTAATCAACAATACAGCAAAAAAAACACATGCAGGTTGACATTTAGTTTTAAAGCGGAAATTTGTATTCCCGACCTTCCATTGAAAGTTCATAATTTACACAGGTAAATAAACTTGCACTCACATAAGCAGCATTTCTTCCGGTTTTAATTAGCGCGTGTGGGTGCATTTATGCATATTGATCAGCTTTTTATCGTCTTTCCATGCATTAAAACTAATTTTTACAATACATGTGGAAATTTACAAGAGCCATGTTATTTTCCACTCGCAAACAAACAAGCATACAAACATACATACATACATACAAACGCAAAATCATAAATAGATCCAACAAACTTCCAGAAAGGTCCACTCTAATGGAATTCTCCCTGTCTCTCGCTCGCTCTCTGCGCCATTTGCCGGCTTTTTAAATTGCGTTGTTGATATTTGTTGTTTATTTGGTAAACAATAAAACAGACTCTCGATCAGGTGGTTTTTCTGCCTATCTGCTGTGTATGCTGAATATTAATCATCAAATATTTGGGCAATCGAATTTCATGATGCGTCTGCTTGTTTCAAATTTGTATTCTTATTAGTCATACATACGTGCAATAATCAAACAAAAATTTTATTGATTAGTGTGTTTGTATACATTGAAAAATATTATAGACACAAATAAATACATGTACATAAAAACATGTAAGTAAGCTCGATGTTTGGGTTCCGCATAACTTAACGGAAATTCACCTAACTAAGCGTATCAATATCTGTCATTCTCTGCTGCAACGGATTAAAAACGATCCTTTTTTGAAGCGGATCATTACTGGCGACGAAAAGTGGGTTGTTTACAATAATGTCCAACGAAAAAGATCATGGAGCAAGAAAGATGAGCCAGCCCAAGCCACATCAAAGGCCGATTTCCATCAGAGGAAAGTTATGCTGTCTGTTTGGTGGAATTGGAAGGGTGTAGTGCATTTTGAGCTACTGGGACGGAATGAAACCATCAATTCAGATGTGTACTGTCGCCAGCTATCCAATTTGGCGGATCCCTAGGGTCACTTTGGTCACTCGGCAAAAATTAACGGAGCTGAATTGGGAAGTGCTACCACATCCACCTTATAGTCCGGACTTAGCACCTTCACGCTACCATTTGTTTCGCTCTCTTTACTCTTTGAATGGTAAAAACTTTGATTCAGATGAGTCTGTCGAAAACCACTTGTCGCGATTCTTTGCTGGAAAGGACCAAAAGTTCTTCGAGCGCGGAATTATGCAGCTGCCCGAGAGATGGTCATTAGTGGTCGAACAAAACGGCCAATACATAATTGATTAATTATAAGACCTGACATAAATAAATCATCTTTGAAAATATTGAAATATTGAAAATATTGCCAACCCAATAGAATCGTAGGAATCGGCATCGTTTTACTCATATCTGACTCGTGTTTTTATATTAAACAACATGAACCAAAATTTTTGTCAGAACCAAAGGAACCAATATAGACCAAGATATCACCATTCTTAGTCTTATCCACTTAAGACCATAGATTAGTTCTGTAACAATATGAGACCGCGAATTCTTTAGAACAAGAGGAATTTTTTTGTTTTACCGTCTTGGAACCCGACATACACGAAATCGTGATCAAAATGAAACCGCGAATTCTTTGGAAGAAGAAGAACCATTAAAGGACCATTTCCATAACACGAATTCACGAATTAAAAAAAAAAATTACCCGCGAATATTTTAGAAGGGGAAATTTCATGAAAATGTATATTGAAATGTCAAATTTGAAATTTGTTGGCGATGCTACGATTCTACTCGTACGATTCTACGATGCCAAGTATACTCGTCTCGTTGGTCTCCCCTGGCAGATCGATGAGGAATAGAATCTAGTTGGGCGATTGGTCCGCCTGGGAGTTCGAACCCGAGTTGACTGCGTTGGTCGGCTTCTTTTTCTTGATCTTTCTTTCCACGGGACCTGATTGCGATGGCTTAGGTGGCTTGACCTTCTTCGGTCGCTCCTTGAAAGTTCCCTTCAGCTTGGCCACGACATCCGAATCCAATTTCGAGTAGGCTATCTTCATGGCTTGTCGTAGAACGGGAAGATCGACTACGTTGAGAATACACGGATGCAATCACAGCCGTTGCGGCAGCAGCAGCATCGGCGGCATGTAGCGGCATCGGTTGCAATAGCACCAACAGTGCCAGCCCAAGCTGCTACCAGCCCAACGGGACCTGCAACGGCGAATCTCCTCCTGCATCATTCCACCGAAGCTAACCAAGTGGCACCCAGTGCAATTGGCTCGAGTGCCGCCATTCACTTGGTGGAAGGCTCGCTGGCTGATGCTTTGCTGGAGGCATCCTCCGAGAAAAGTTCCATCGACTTCGACAGCATCGACTACAACGCCATGACGAACATCAGTAGTCTGACCTTGTCCAGCACTTTGCTTCAGTCCTCCACATCCACGTCGTCATCCAGCACGATCTTGGACGAGCTGATAGCCGAATGTCCTATGTGGAAGTTAATCCTGCATCAGGACAAATATAAGACGAACTTTAGTGCACATGACTGCATCCCATGTGGATTAATTTTCCCAACGAAACGGGCTCTTGTGGCACACTCAAGAGAGGAAGGGCATACTTCTTGGGAAGGAAGGAAGTGCGACATATGTGGGCGCGGCTTCCCTCGAAAGATCGCATTGGTCTGCCATATATTGGTTGAACATTTCAATATCGAGTTCAAATGCCAGTTGTGCAAAGCTTCATTCGCAAATTTATACAATTTAAAAGCCCACATGAGAAGTACAAAAGGACACCATCAACAGGATATATCAAAGGGAAAGGGAATTGTCTGCGAATGTGGAAGTTAATCCTGCATCAGGACAAATATAAGACGAACTTTAGTGCACATGACTGCATCCCATGTGGATTAATTTTCCCAACGAAACGGGCTCTTGTGGCACACTCAAGAGAGGAAGGGCATACTTCTTGGGAAGGAAAGAAGTGCGACATATGTGGGCGCGGCTTCCCTCGAAAGATCGCATTGGTCTGCCATATATTGGTTGAACATTTCAATATCGAGTTCAAATGCCAGTTGTGCAAAGCTTCATTCGCAAATTTATACAATTTAAAAGCCCACAAAAGGACACCATCAAAAGGATATATCAAAGGGAAAGGGAATTGTCTGCGAATGTGGATCTTTACTCTCAAAAGTACATTCTTACAAATATCATTTGAAATCCGTGAAACACCCACGCTATGTAAGTATAAAAATGTAAGATTATAACCTTTGGTGGCGTTGCGCCACCTTGGAGGCGAGTCTTCGGCATTGACGCCCACGTTGAGAGTGACATCCTCCTCCTCGCGAGAACGCTTCCAGGAAATGGAAGCAGCAACATCGCATTTTAGTGTTGCATTTTTGAATATATCGTAATAAACCAAAAATACCATTCGATATATTAAAAAATGCCACACTAAAATGTGAACCAAAAATACCATTTTTGGTTGATGTCCATTCTAAAGTTGATTTGAAGGCGCAATCTGCGGTTTAGACCAAAATGGCAATGTATACATTCAAAAGAACTTTTCCATTCGGTGAGCTGCGAGGATCTGCTGGGTTCTCCGACAAGAAGCCCCAAGGGTTGCGAACATGGCGTTGGACTCGGATGAAGTACACAATTAGAGGTTGAACATCTTCTCATTTAGGTTGTTGATATAGATCGTCTGGTTGGGTTTTACATCCATTCTGTCGGTCCTTTTTAAATTAATTGGGAAAATGAAGACAGATTTTTGGCAATTAAAATGCTTTTCATGCCGCAGTGTTAGAAAGCGTGCTTCAAACTGCTATCAATTATCTAGTGCCAATACTAAAAAGTGACCAATAATTATAAGGCAAGATTTTTTTGAATCGGTTTTTTAATTTGTTTTAAATGTTTACCAGCTGATGTACATAAATTAAAATTTTAGAAAAGCCTGTGAAAGAATCCTTTAAAATTCTGCCTTAGAAAAGTGATAAGGCAACTCTGTTAAAGAAAAGTATAGTGTAGAATACATTTAAAATAACCATTAGAAGAACTATTAAATTCATAAACCAGAACTGTTTAAATTCGTGTTGTAATTATTTTATTTTTAATTTTATTTTTAGTGAAAAGCAATTTTTATGCAATGTGAAATGCTGTAAGAATTATATTTCATTTAATCAACGTAATGTAGAAAACCTTGGGTTTACTACATATCTCACAAAAGAAATAATAAAGCGAAATCGAGCGATAAACATTATCGCATATACATTAAACAACAAACACAAAAAGTTTACGACCACAGCTTTTTAGAGGAAAACAAGTGAGAGGTCTAAAGTTTAGACTCTAAACCAGCGGTCGGCAGCGCCCTATTAAGTGAGCATAGGGTTTTGTTCTGCCCAGCCGCTGCTCGCTCACGTATACTGTAGAACAGCGGTCTGCACACACACTCTGATGATATGCCCAGTGCAATTTACTCATACAAATATTAAACAAAACGTTATTGTATGTGTGTGCCGACCGCTGCTCTAAACCATATTGTAAACATTTTGGGGGGTAACGAAACTAGTTTGCCACGGTGCATATCGCCGGTAAACAAATGACGCATTAATTCAGAAAAATCTAGAAATCGATAGAAGTATCCATTCAAACTGTTAAATGTACTATAAGTAGTTGCGCTAGTTCTTGGGTAGATAGAATTATAGAAAACCAATGTAATATGAATTAACTGCAGATTTGTATTACTATTTTATAAGTTTTTTCTGTCTTAAGATGTAAGCTCTTAATAGTTATAGAAAATAAGAGGGAATTTATATAGAACGGTGGCTTTTGATCTGTGAGGCATCTGAAAGAAAAAAAACATTTTCTGATAACTTCCACGACTTATTATAAAAAAAAAACATTTTATGTCAATAAATTGTAAGTAAATAATATGTAAATAATATGTATTTAAATTCAGTTTTATTATTTTATTTGAACTATTTCGAATCCATTTATTACGACATTAATACACGTGTTTCAATTTCATTGATATAATTTCTTAAAGTTGTCTAGGGGATGTCACCTGTCTGTAAATACCCCATTGTTGTTGCACAAATATATCCTAACTGTAGAAATAGATTTCTTTCTAAGCCCGTAATGAAAGTCGCACGCTTGCCACGATCTATGAGCATGTGTAAGTTTAGATAAATATGTAAGCTCCTCCTAGATCGTGAGTTACGCCTGGCACACGACAGACGATGGACCATAGATCCACAGACCCGGAGCAAATGCGACCAATTACGACTTCCTAAATTCCTCAGCCCGAGTTTCGATCTTCTGGGAAGAGAATCATATTGCACACTTTCACCGCGAAAAAAAACGAATTTGTGGCAAACAACAAAATCGGGGATTATGCATAAATGAATGGAGATGGATGGGTATTGGAGTACTGGCTACAAGGGGATCCAGATCCCGGATGGTGCTAATTGCTGCGGCACTCGGCGGCGGATGAACCGTTAAATCGAAACTGGAGCACTGGCCCAATAACGATGATGCACGCGGCCCACGGATTAGCACCTTTCAACGAGCCACTACGGATAGATGATGTTCTAGATACCCAAAACCCGCCATTAGCACCATCGCAAGGCGGAGTTTTTCTGGAGCAGCATTTCGAACTCTTGGGTTAGTTGTCGATTAAACTCCGAGCCAACTGGCCGTGCGGTGTGTGCTGGAAAATATAAGGATTCGGAACAAAAGTGATCCCACGCCAAACGGATAATGTCTGCCTACGAGGAAATGTCGGCGAAGGCGCCACGACGTCTGTCACCCATTTGGATTCTGGTGCTCACGCTGCTTCTATTTGCGACCACCTTAACGGCCGTGGCAATGATCGAAGCTGGGCGGGCACAGAGCCACTCCGGTGGCGAAAGCGATCTCCTGATCCTCACACGCATGTGGAATCACTTCAAAGTCAGTGCCGGAAATGAAACGGAAATTGCCACCGTGGAACGCATTGCCAGGGAAGCGGGAAATGCAACTAACCCTAATCCTAATCAGCCGGATCAGGGTAGAAACTTTAATTACGAGGAGCAGCAGGCGGTGGTGGTGAATGCGCAGAGCATGGATCCCGTCATGGGACAACGGCAGGATGCCTACGGTCCACCACACGGCAGGCAGGACTCCTACGACCAGGATCCTTACTACGATGTTGCCGACGACTACGGACCGGGAAGCTACCCATATCCCGAGTCCAAACAGGAGTCGGCGGA
This sequence comes from Drosophila lutescens, assembly GCA_037075285.1. Lineage (NCBI taxonomy): Eukaryota > Metazoa > Arthropoda > Insecta > Diptera > Drosophilidae > Drosophila > Drosophila lutescens. Next base: position 392,501 of record JBAMCF010000300.1, read on the forward strand.
GGAGGAGAGCTTTTATGACAAGGATGACTCGTCGGCGAGCACGGATGAGGGCAGGGCAGCGCGTCCCTACGATTCTTTCTACGCCCCCTGGTCACAGGGTCAGAAGCTAGCTCCAGTGGCTACTCATCCTGCAGCTGAGGGCAATAACAGGAAGCTCCAGGCAGGTCCTCCTAATAGGTAAGAAAAATTTAAACATATATGTAAAGAAAATGATAGGTTTTAAAGCTAAACTGTAAAAAAGATTATTTCTGAGAGGAATGTATTGAAAGCAGAGAGAATTGAAAACAATACCTACTGATATTTCATATCATTCATATTGCAATATAATGCATATTGACCTTATTATACGAAAGTAAACTCAAAGACGCAATTCGTAGATTAACTACAGTCCACAAGTATTATATATTTAATATATATGTATGCATAAATATGTATTAATAAAGAGATTTAAAAGTAATATAATTTTTGACACAATTTCACAATTTTGTAAACAACTTGTAAAAGACAGATGATATCAATTGAGGCATCAATATTTATAAGCCATGATTATAAAAATCCTACATCATATTTTGAACCCTTTTGTTTGTAGATCTCCCTACCCCGCCTACGATGAGGTGTACGACTATCCCATGGGCTTTCAGCCACGACCTCATCCGGAAACTGAGGTGGCCAAGCAATCACAGCCCGCCTCCGATAATGCTGTGGCCCAAGTCCAGAGCGAATCCACTCTGGTCACCGTGCTGAAGAGTCTCAAGCAGATCTGGGATCTGTACCAGGCCCTAATGGGTGCGTGGGGCGCGGTGAGCGAACGCCATCAACAGAGCACCGAGAAGTTCCGCCAGGAACAGGCGGCGAAGCAGGCCGAGAAGGAGCGACTGCGTCAGCAGCAGCAGCAGAAGACCAGGATTAACTCAAAGAAACCACCACGAATGGAGGGAAACAAAAAGAACCAGAACAAAAAGCCCAGCACAACGACAACTAGGTCAACAACCACGTCCACGACGACCACTGCTCCAGATAACTCTGAGGAAGATGATGAGGAGGACGAGGAAGAAAAGCAGCCGGAGAAGAAGGTGGAGAAAGTTGAGACGGTAACGCCATCGGTTCCATCCACTAAAGTGGCCGCTCTCAAGGGGGAAAAGGGCAATCTGAGATCTGTTCGTGGACTGCGACACAGACGCGATGCCGAGCCGGAGGAGAAAGCAGACACAGATGTGGGCGAGGGTCGCTATATCAAGGGCGATCCCCTCAAGGGATACTACGATTTCGTCATCACGGAGGGCTCCTACAAGTTCTGGGCCGTCTTTCAGGTGAGCGATTAATCGTGATATAGTTAATATAGACGATAGGTTTTTTACGAATATGAAACCGAGTTCAACGAAATGTAATCCAATATTGTATTAATACATCTTTAAGACTTAAATATATAGAGAAAACAATACTTCACTAAAATGTTTTTTGTTAAAAAGTAATTTAAGAATAAATTTAAAGGGGTATTATTTTGTAACCTATATTTCCCAGAACGAAAATAAGAGAAAGAGTAATTGACCAATAAGGAACTAATACGTATTAAATTAGGATATCGATAAAAAAAACCTTTAAATCTGATTTACTAAACTGACATCGATCAATCCTTAATTCTCAGGTGGGCACAGCACTGCTGATCATCTACTCAACGTTCGCCGCTATTTACTACTCCAAGGTTAATCCTCTGACCAGTGACTACGACTATACGGATTATCTGGGCGGAGTTCGTTCACTGTCCGGTGGTGATGCCGATTTTGTGGACGATGGCGATACACCGACGCCGCCAGTTTCGACAACATCCCGCATCATGGAGTGGCTGCCACGAACGGCGCACTCCATCAAGTTCATATTAGATGCCATCGACAAGGTGCCACTGGATCATGACAAGGACAAGGAGCCCGGCTGGTCCACGGGGAAAACGGACGCGGTGACGGGCATGAGATAGGGAACTGAATTCTATATACGATATTTGTTAAAGAAAATATAATTACGTTGAAGATAAACTTAAAATTTCATTTTTTTGAGAATGTTGCGGGAAATCTAATTAATTTGGAGATCACAGAAAGAAGCTTGAATCAAACCCAAAATTAGGACTCTTGTGGAATGTCGTAAAAAATACATTTAATTCAAATTTTAGTGTTTAAGATTTGAGATATCTGGTAGATTTTTTGAGCCTGACCATTAATTAATATAACGTTTAGACAAAGATGATATAGTCTTTAGTTAAGGTTATTTACAAAATATTGCGTATCTTTTTTTTAATCAATTGAAGTATTCAGTTGTAACGGTTAACCGGTTGAAACGGTTATTAGTTCAAATGAAAGCAACATTCACCCAGTGAACACCCATTTATCTTCTTCTTCTACAATCACCATTCACAGTGTCACGGTTACAACAAACATCTGTTCATTGCTTTTTGAGGAAAACAACACGTAGCGTTTATAAATATTTTTGTATTTGTCACGAAAATACTCATGTAAAGGAATTGCGATTCTCAACACGAAAATGAAGAACTCCTACGTGATAATAGCGAAAATAGCTCTGCTGCTTAGTTTAATAATTTCAGCGGCGACCCACGAAGCCAAAGATTTTGACGATTCAATTTTGTATAAAATTGATTTTGAAGTACCGGAATTGATTGGACAGCCAGTAAGCTAAACTATTAATTTAAATGTATACATATACTATATACTGATATTCCCATTAGGACTTGGGCAATCAGCTGCGAACATTCTACACACCGGATAAGGAGAAATACGACTGTTTGATTCCCACTTTGGAGCACCAAAAGGAGGAGGAAAAGTCCGACAAGCCGGAGTTGTGTAAGATTTTTAGAATAGGTAAAGCTATGGTTTATATATCATTAAATATATCTGCAGCTCCCGTCAGCCTGCTGCAGCCCATTTTCTCCGCTCTGACCTGCACGTACCGCATCGAAGCCTATTGGTCCTACGAGATCTGCCATGGCCACCATGTGCGTCAGTATCACGAGGAGCGCGAGGGAAAGAACGTCAAGTTCCAGGAGTACTACTTGGGCAAATGGACCGATGACAAGACGGAGTGGCTGACCAAGGCCTGGGAGTCGGACCTCAAGGCGGGCATTAAGCCAAAGTACAAGAGCCTCAAGATCGACAACACACGATATCCCTACTTCGAGATGGAATACAGCGATGGCACAATGTGCGACATCATTGACGCTCCCCGCACTACAATGGTGCGCTATGTTTGCTACCCGCATGGCAAGGATGACATTTACTCCTTCAAGGAGACCTCCTCCTGCAACTACGAGGCCATTATCCTCTCCTCGACGCTCTGCGCCATCCGTGGCTTTCATGCCGAGGAGACCAAGGAGTTGTCCATACAATGCTTTAACTCCGAATCGGAGCCGCACAGACCGTTGAGCATGCTGCGATCGGAGCTGAACGAATGGGCTGAATCTGAGGCGGATTTGCTGGTCTCCAAGGAAAAGGAGGGCAAGCCTCCAGCAAAACTGTGGCCCAAGACGGATGGCGATATGATCACTTTTAAGTACAGCGGGGACATGGACAAAGTCATACTGGAGCTTATCAGTAGTGGAGACCTTGAGGTGGACGGCGACTACCAGCAGCTACTGCTGTCGAGAGCAGCCTCTGGAACAGGGCCCACGCCCATTACAGATTTGACCCCCATCAAGGACTTTATTTCGGGCAAACACTGCCTGACTGGGGTAGGAATAGCCGTCAAACAGCCCATGATTCTGGCTAATTAATTCATTTTGTTCTAGGGCAATGGGTGGTGGAAGTATGAGTTCTGCTACGGACGACATGTGCGCCAGTTCCATAAGGATAAGAACATTGAGGTGGAGCTGTTCCTGGGATATTTCTCCGAGGAAGATCATCGCGCTTGGTCCAACTCCAACCCGGATAAGGGAGCCCGTCGTTCCGGTTTTACGAAGTCCATTTGGCACCATTATGGAAAGGGCACCCACTGCGACCGCACTGAATTGCCTCGCGAAGTCGATGTGAAACTGACCTGCACACCTGTGACCAACAGCGGCACCGCCGTGTCCATGTATCTGTTGGAGCCGAAGACGTGCCAGTACATTCTGGTCGTGGAGTCGCCCACAATTTGTGATCTCTTGCACTATGCCGATTCCCACGGCCTGGTGAAGGCGGAGAACCTGCATAAGGTTCTGGCTACCGGAACCGAGAAATCGGCGGCTACCACCGCTCCTGCTCCTGTTCCGGGCCCAGAGGAGGAGATCCGCTCTTAGATTGTCCTTCTATTCTAGTAAATTAATTTTAAATACATTGATTGTAATTTTAAATCTTATTGAAGGGGGAGGTATTTGGGTGGGTGCATACGTTTTTGTGTGACTGGCAAGCAACAGCTGATAAGAAGTGCTAAAGAACACCAGCGGGTAGTGTTATAGCAATATTATTTGCGGTTCTAATTTAGTTAGCCAAAAGGTGCAACAATAATATTTGTTAATACATTTCCTGATTATTAATATAACGTTAATGGGAACTGAAATACAAGCCATGGCTATATGTATGAATACATAGCAATTAAGGAATGACTATATTTTTGGTATAGTTCAAATGGTACTATTAATTTGAACTCCATTGTACGCCCACATGCATGGGTGACCATGCGTCACGTAGTTTCAAAATCCACTCAATGGCACACTGGGAACACTGGGCAATTCAAGTGGACACGGTCACACCCCACATTTCCACATTTTTGTGCTCAGCAGGCTGATGTACCATAGAATCTAAGTTTCTCGAGTTCTAACTGAAAATAGGACAAACAACGTTTCATATTTGCCAAATTCACAGCAGTGTTAAGTTTCGAAAAAGTGTAAGTTCCGTTCGCGGGATGCAGTGCGTCAGTTGGCCGGCGGATGGGGGTGTGAAAAATCAATGGGGTTGGGGTTAGGCGGTGCAGAAACGTGCCCCCCGCCCGGCATTTAGCGGGCTCAAAAGGCGCCGAGCGATAAGCCAGCGGAGTATTACACAATTTATGACGATCCCGGCACTGAGCAAACTCTCTTTCCTTGCAGACCACATATAACACACAACCGCAAGGAGTCCGGCACGATGGCGATGACTCTGAACATTGGCTCGGTGAAGCTGACCAAGTGGCAGCTGGCACTCATCCTGGGAACTCCTTTGGCCATTGGACTGGGCACCTACGCTGTTAAGCGGTGGACAGCTGCGCCCAAGGAGGCCGACGGGGAGAAGAAGCGTCCTAAGGCCAAGATCGAGAAGCAGGCCATCTCCCTGGACGGCACTGCACCCGACAAGGAGCTGGAGCGCAAGAAGAAGGCCGCCGAGCTGGGCGAGAAGCTGTCGCCTCTCAAGGAGGCCAACAACTACAAGACGGAGGGCAACAACTGCTACCGGAACGGAAAGTATGACGAGGCCATCATCTTCTACGACAAGGCCATCGACAAGTGCCCCAAGGAGCACCGCACCGACATGGCCATTTTCTATCAGAACCGCGCCGCCTCCTACGAGATGCTCAAGAAGTGGTCCAAGGTCAAGGAGGACTGCTCCGCCTCGCTCGAGTTCAATCCGCGCTACGCCAAGGCCTACTACCGTCGTGCCCGTGCCCACGAGGCCACCAAGGATATGAACGAGTGCCTGGACGATGTCACCGCCACCTGTATCCTAGAAATGTTCCAGAACAATCAGACTATCATGTTTGCCGACCGTGTGCTTAAGGAGACGGGTCGCGTGGACGCCGAGAAGGGTATGCGCAATCGAGTGCCCGTTGTTCCATCGGCTTGCTTCGTTAACACCTACATGCGCTCCTTCATCGCGGATCCGCTGCAGACCTTGCAACTCCCGGCCGCTTCGGAGTCGGACGCACCGCCAAGGGGTTTCGTGCGCGCCCACCGCGCTTTCCTCGAGGAAAAGTACGAGGACATCATTCCCGCCTGCACCGAAGAGATCGAATCGTCCGAGGCCGAGGCACAATACAAAGTGGAGGCCCTGCTCATGCGTGGCACTTTCCACCTCCTGTGCGGCTCCTACATAGGAAGCCAACAGGACTTTGATGCCATCTTGGCAAATGGTAAGATATTTATCGTTTTTCAATCTTACTCAGTAACTCTAAAAAGTCTGAATAGGTTTTAAACGCCCTTCATTTTTATAATTTTTTTTTTAATTATTATTTAGTGTGCATTTTTACATATCGGAATTTATAATTATTTAATGCCAACAAGATCTTTTTTGTTTTAGACCACAGAAAATATAAAGTATTCGAAATTTATGAATTTATTTTACTTTCAGGGTGAAAATAAGATAAATATCGCTAAAATAGACTGTGCACGACCAACTATTTTTACTTCTTTAAATTCTTATTTACAATTCGAATTATTTTAACATTTTTTCCCACAGCCGATGCTGATCCCAATCTTCGAGCATACGCCTACATAAAGCGAGCCGCCCTCTACATCCAGCTTGACCAACGCGAAAAGGGTTTGGTCGACTTCGAGGAAGCGGAACGCCTTAACCCCGAAAACCCTGACGTGTACCACCAGCGCGCCCAGATCCTCCTGTTGCTGGAGCAGATTGAAGAAGCTTTGGCCGAGTTCGACAAAGCGGTGCGCCTTGCGCCCAACCACGCCATCGCCCTCGTCCAGAAGTGCTATGCCGAGTACCGCCTGTCGCTCCTGGCCGGCGACCAGAGGCGTTTGGAGGGCGTGATGCACACCTTCGAGCAGGCCATCGAACGATTCCCCAGCTGCGTTGAGTGCTACAGTCTAATGGCTCAGGTTTTGGCCGATCAGCAACAGTTTCCCCAGGCGCAGCAGTACTACGAGAAGGCCATGAAGCTGGCGCCGAAGAATCCTGCGCTCATCGTTCACCAGGCCATCATGGTGCTCCAGTGGCGTGGAGACATCGAGGTGGCTGTCCAGTTGCTTAACAAGGCCATCGAAGTGGATCCTAAGTGCGAGCTGGCCTACGAAACACTGGGAACCGTGGAAGTGCAGCGTGCGCAACTTAAGCGGGCAGTGGAACTCTTTGAAAAGGCATTGCTCTATGCCAAGAGCCAGGCGGAGCTGGTACATGTATACTCGCTGCGCAACGCGGCAGTGGCCCAAATAAACGTTACCAAGAAGCTGGGCATCGACATGAACTCCGTCTCGGCCATGGCCCAATCCGGATTGATGCCCCAGGGCGTCGTGTAGAGTATTTGAGGATTGAGAGGACAAGAAGTGAGAGCGCGGAGCATTTAGTCAGACCACCACCAGCAGACCTACTCTAATTAAGTTAATATCGACCATACCTGTTATTTATATATATATAAAGCTTGTTTACGTTTATGCTCCTAGCTATAGCATAGAAATTGTCATGTATTATGGTACATATGTAATCTAGAATCTGTTGCCTAAGGAATTCACTAAGACAAAAACCAGTAGCTTATGTTTAAGCGTAAGATTAAACTAATAACAAGCGAGTGTCCTCATTGTGGCTCCGGTTCTGGTTGGTTGAACGCCTGCACATCGCCGGAAATGTAGCTGGCGCCGATTACCCACATGGCGGCCCTCACACTGCTCATCAGACTGTAATCCGTCTCCAGTTGCTCCAGATAGGGCATCAAAAGTGCGGGCAGTGCCCCCATTCCGCCGGAGATTCCCATCAAAGTGCCGGCATAGTTCGGACTCATATCCAGCGGTAGGAGCTTGATGCTCGCATAGTAGGCGCCCATGGCCAGAACACTCCAGATCCGTGCCCCGTTAACCTTGATCTGCAGCATGTACATGGATCCGCATATGAAGACCAGCCAGGACATGAGACGGCGCGTCTGCGTGCGAGTGAGGATCTCCTGTTCGATTAGCACATCGCTCAGGCGTCCTGTGGCTAGCGAAGCTACCCAGTTGCCCACGTACGGAGCTATCAACTCGATGGCGGTGGAGAGTTCTTCCGACAAACTGCTGCCACGGGTCTTCATTTCGTCCAGCACAAGCTTTAGCTCCTGGGGCAATTTCTGGTGAAACTCTTGCTGCATGGAGGCGGAAACCAGTGCCCATAGCGGTGTGCTGGTCAGCATGCTCCTCCAAGGGGCTGTGCTGGATGACGCCACTTCTTCAGCTTCTACTTCTCTGCGGAATTCCTCTTCTTCAGCTTCTTCTCCATCTGTCCGTTCCACAATAACTACTCTTTCTCTGCTAGTCAATAACAGGGAGGTGCTCGTATTGCACCTAATATAATCCCGCTCTTCGTTCTGGATAAATGGGCAATGATCGGGAGTACTATAACAAACAAGGGTCTATTGATAAGAAAATTAGGTCGTAGCATTCAAAACCTTTTGAAGTTATTATTAGCTATGGTCCCAAGGGACTTAAAAAAATGTGATATCACCAGCTTCAAAAATATATATGTAGGCCAATGGGTCCCAAGAGTCTAAAATTTGGAAAAATTTGATATTACTAGCGAATGGCGAATCCCAATAGTCTAAAAGTAGTATTACTAATATGATTTCACTACCTTTATAATTTTTAAGATGATGCTACGCACTTTTTTTTTTAACTATGCAAACTTTTAAGATATGTACACTTCTGAATTCGATTAAAATCAATCCTTGGTAGACGTTTCGTGGAATTGTTATAAATCGAAGTGATAATACAACTGGCGAAATTCGAAAATGAGGAAAGGTACAAACATGAAAACTTACAAATCCCAAGAACCAGACCACAGCTCCTCCGCCAACCAGATAGAAAACCATGGGCCAGTCTTGCTCCGCCACAACCAACCCGCTGACCAACTGGACCATCGTGATTCCAATCTCGCCGCCACTGAGAACGCAGCTGGCCAGCAATCCGCGCTCCTGTTCGGGGACCCACTGAGCCAGGAGGGCACACACGGCCGGAAAGCAAGGACCCTCACAAAGGCCGACCAGGAGACGCACGCCCACTAGGGCATACGGACCGCCCTGATGCACTGCAGCGGGCGTAAGGAGTGTCAGCACCGCCGAACTGAGAATAGCCACTCCCAGGACCCACTTTCCTCCATATCGCTCCGCCAGTCGCCCGCCTGGAACGTGGGTAAGTACATAGCCGGCATAAAAGGCCACAACCACAATGGACTGGGTTTGACTAGACCACAGCTCTGAGCAGCTAATCCTTTCATGAGAACTTATCTGATCAGGAGAATCAATGACAGTCTCCCTGCTTTTCCGCTGCCTCTTGTAGCCTTTCATCTGCGCCGGATTTGGCTGCTCCTTGCCTGCTTTCAACCTGCTCCTCAAATTATATTCTGTCTGATTCAGTCTCATGGCCAGTTCCAAACGCCAGTTGGGCAATGCCTTTGGGTTAAGCACTTGTGGAACTCTCGTCCTTTGGTCCTGCTTATCACCACCACACTCCAAGACGATCCGGTTCAGCGAAAAGTCCAGACACAGTCGCATAGTGTAGGTATTGATGATGGCCAGGAAGGTGAAGCAGCAGAGCACCCAGCGCTGTCTCACCTCAAGATCTGTAGGAACGGATTGGGAACCACCAGGTTTCAATGGATGCCAATGAAATTCAAAGGATTATGCTTACATATAAAGATATCGCTTAGCTTCTGTTGAACAGCGGGCAGCATTTTGGTATTTTTTATTTTTTATAAGTAGAAATCCTACCAATCGTAGCAAGCCTACTGGTATTGCACTGGTATAACTGAACATTTTTGGATAAGGCACCTACTTTTAAACAATTACTAGAAAAAACCCAGACAAAATTTCAGAAACGACCACGTCTAAATGGTCATCAAATTATATAAAATAGCACCAGTTAAGCTAATATTATATTATAACTTCTTAATAAATAGTACCCTTGCAAATGAATTGGTACATAAAAATAAAAAAACTGGAAAATATTACTTTATATGTGCTTTAGAAATCTATAAATATTTTGTAAACTTAACAATCGTAAAACTAAAACATTTCTTATCACCAAGATCAGTTTCTTAAGTTCTTCTTGGGTTTTTTAAAATACCCCAAGCCAAAAAATTAAATGACAACAGCTTTATTTTAATTAGCTTTATACACTTTATTTGACTAACGTCATAAAAACAGTAATGTCTTAACAGAACAGTTAAAAACACGTTTCACTTTACACATTGATCAACAATCTAAAATGTACAAATTATTTCATCATTTGATTTACAATACGGCAATACGAGCTCTGTGTACACTAAATCTTAAACGTGAAATCGCTTTCATTTAAATACTAAATAATAATTAAGAGAGTACGTTGCGTGCGCGGCTTAGGGGGATGGTGTTGGATTAGGATTAGGGTAAATGGTTTATCCTAGCTAAAACAGGAATACACGTAGAAGAACACTGCGCACGTTCGGGAGTGTAAGTAAATTCGCTTAAATTAGTTGTTTGGCGCCTCTGCCAGGGATCGGCCAGATCGGGAATACTATAAAACTAGCAATCTGAACAACAGCCACGGCGTATACAGTATGACAATGCCACTGGGATCGACTCGTTCCCGGATCACGGATCCACGTAGACAGCATTTTAACTAGATTACAATGTATAGGTATATGGCACTTTCGTTGGCGATCCGCCTTAAGAGCTCTGCTCCAGACCCCTGGACTTTCCGGCCTCCGGTTTGCGCTCCTGCGCCTCGAAGTCCACGGTACGTGGCTGGATGGGGGCGTTGTTGAACGGCTGCACATCTCCGGATGCCCAGATGCAGTAGATTACGGCAGTGACGCAGAGCACGCCGAACGCCACCCAGAACACAAGACGCCACTCCAGCAGCGAGGCCTGTGAAAAACATAAGAAAAGGGTTAGTTTGAAGTCTAAATGGTACAAATTAAATGGTATTGACGTAGGTGAGATTCAGCCTAGCGAAAAATTTATGTAGACCCTAAATTTTCATTCATTCAATCATATTCAGTATTTGACTGTTACATTTGTAGTTTTTTTTAACAAATCATATTTATACCCTTGCAGAGGGTATTATAATTTCAGTCAGAAGTTTGTAACGCAGTGATGGAGGCGTTTCCGACCACATAAAGTATATATATTCTTGATCAGCACCAATAGCCGAGTCCATCTAGCCATGTCCGTCTGTCCGTCTGTCCGTTTCTATGCTAACTGGTCTCTCAGTTTTGAAGCTATCGCGATGAAACTTTCCCAAAAGTCTTCTTTATATTGCAGGTAGTACATATGTCGGAGGAACTAGGCGTTTTGATTTTTGACAACTTAAAAACAAAATTTTAAATAGGCACGCTGAATCTGGAATCCCTGGAACTGCACCGATAGAGTGAGCATTTTAAAAATAATAAAATAAATAAAGATAGAAACGAACACATGTAGAAAACCGCAGTTAATTACTCAATATACATAATAATTTTTTTTCTTGAGAACTTTATATGGTTTATGTTTCACGATTCAAGATTGACTGAGTTATGACGAAAGGTCGGTCTCTTATTAAATAACTCAGTGTTAAGGTCTAGAGACAATCTAATTTTGAACTAGATAATTCTGTGGTAATTGAGATGGGAGAATTCAGCCAGACTACCGATACTCACATTTGGTGTCATCACGCCCACCAGATAAGGCGTAATCACTCCAGTAATTGCTCCTATTCCGTTGGTTATGGCCATCAGGGTTCCGGCGTAGTTTGGACTCATGTCCAGGGGACTCAGCTTCATGCCCGCGTAGTAGGCGCCCATCAAGCCCATGCAGATGGTGAAGAGGACCACCACTAGGACACGATCGCAGCCGGCGTAGGAGGCGCCCACCATAAAGATGGCCGGACCGAAGGCGGCCAGACCAGTCATTATCTTACGGGTGTTCGTGATGCTCATCCAGCCACTGCGGATCATCCAATCGGCGACGAAGCCACTGCCCACGGACACAATCCACATCATAATGTAAGGCAGCGAGGAGTACAGGCCGTTGGCCTTGATCGAGAACTGGAGGACGTCGGCCATGTACTTGGGCAGATCCGTTACCATGATGTAGAAGCCCCAGTCGTGACCAATCTGGGCGGCCACCAGGGCGAACATGGGCAGGTTGGTGAGGATGGCCTTCCACGGGGTGGGGGGCAGGTTCTCGTTGCGGCCAATGGTGCCAATCTCCTTGCTCAGATACTCGCGCTCGCTGGGCTTGATGAAGGGATGCGAAACGGGGTCGCTGTAGCAGAGGAAGACCTACAAAGGAGAATTGCACATTTAACTAATATTCATACGCTATAAGGAGTGCTAAACTGTACTTACAAAGATGGCGAACCAGATGCAACCCAGACCGCCGAAGAAGTAGAAGACAAACTCCCAGCCGTAGGCGTCTATAAACACTCCCGATAACAGGTTGCCCATGATGGTGCCCACCTGACCTCCGCCCAGCACCAGAGCACCTAGCTTTCCACGTTCGTTGGCCGGAACCCAGGCAGCCAGCAGGACACTCAAGGCGGGGAAGGTGGTGCCCTCGCCCAGACCCATCAGAACTCGGGTCACGATCAGCCAGTCGGAGCCTCCCTTGTCGATGGCCAGGGGCGTCAGCATGGTGAACACGGCGGTGGAGAGGATTCCCAGGCCCAGGGTCCATTTGCCGCCGAACTTCTCGGCCAGCAGACCGCCGGGAATGTGGGTGACAATATAGCCGATGTAGAAAGAGGACAGGATCAAGCCTTGCAGCTCCTCCGACCACTCGTAAGAGCCATTTTCATGCTGGAAAAGATTAAACAGATGGTTAGGAGGGCTAGAATAATGTATAGATTTTAAGGTATTGATTTAGATACCATTTAGTCATTTAGTAATATTTATATTAAGATCTTTTCAATATAAAATTAGTTTTCTAACCTTTGAACTACACGATTTTATATTATGTAATAACAATTTTAACTTGATATCCGGCCAGGTAAATTTGATATGCTCGAAAAGAGTATTTCATGTAAAAACAATATGCGCATTGCATAACCAAAAATTTACATGCGTACTTCGATTTTACGGCGACATGCTTTTTTTGTGTGTATACATTTGATATCGATTGATCTTTAAAATATATTTTGATTCTCTTCACTTACGCTTGATCCCTCGTCCAAGTCATCGGGCTCGCAGATCGCAGTATCAGCATCGACGTCCGTGGAGTTACTCTTGCGGACCAGCACCGTGATGGCCTGCGAGAGACAGACGCGCATCGTGTAGGCATTGAGGATGGCCAGGAAGCCCATGATGGCCAGGATCACTCGCTGCGGGATCACGAAAACTGCGGGCGAGAAGATCGAGAGCGAAATTGACGTCAGTGGGTCTTTCTTTGGGGGCATTAATTAACCTGCTGGACAACATTTGTGAGCCACTGCGTCAAGCGTTTTACGAGCGGAATGGATTTGCGTCTCACATACTGTTTAGGCAATTTAGTTATTTAATTTGGTTAGCGTGCGAATAAATAGTTTGACGGGTGGCTCAATTGGGTACAAATCAATTTGCGCTGATAAACTTCAAATTGCACTTGATTGCTGTGGCACTATATCAATTAGCGGATCTGCTGGGGCCGATTTCACTAATATCTCAATATAAACGATAGGATGGTAGGTATTCGAAAAAATTGTTTTTAATTGAATAATTATAATAATTCATTTAAATATCCGTGTTGAAATAAGTTCTACATAAAAAGAGTTGAGCGTAATTGTATTTCACTGGTAAATTTTATATGCAACTTAATTTAACCACTTTTTCTTGCCAAATTGAAGTTACCCAAGCAAACAAATTACAGATTGGGTTTCTCTTTTCCATTATCAAGAAAACTAGTTTTTCCTACCAAATTGTTTAATGAATAATGGATGTCATTACAAATATGTAATCAAACATAATAGTCAATATTCGCAAACTCATGATGCACTTATGTGCAATTTCATCGTACTAAGCGTGTCTAACATTAAAGATATAAAAAAATATATATTCCACTCAGATCTTGAACAGATTTTTAATATTTTAAGGGGTGATGGCTGATCATTTACCTGCAAACCAGTTTTCAATTTTAATGACTAACAAATTATGCATAGTCTACTGTGGTATTTTAATTCAGAAATCATAGAATATATTAGGCCTGTTCCGCTTTTTTGGTTTTGGCCAGACTTTCGTTTCAAAACCAAATTCTGGGAAAATTTCTTTTTTAAACTACTTTTTTACTTAAAGTGACTCATGTCCTCTATGAACCATAAGCTCTAGATATTCCACTAAATCAATTAAGGTCGAACCAAAGTATTTAAAAGTAAGCATTTAATTAAAATTAAACTTTTAATGTTGCTAACTTGGCTCATAAACAAACAATCAATAATCTTGTTCCAATCAACAGTTATTTTCAAAGTCAATAAATAACTATTTTTGACTTATTGATTAAATATTCTATAAGCAATTTGCTGATATATGATGGTTCTCAATCGTCTTTCAACTCATTCAAAATTTATTTGCTCTCATTCTTGGAGTTCATTTATAAATTATTTTATTGTTTATGTAGTTACTCAATGGCATTTGAAGAATTCTGGAAATTATAGCCCCGCTTTTGAACCTACTTCCTGTCTCGTGAGGTTTATGGCTCGTGTTTGAGTTTAGTATGGAGCACCCTGGCCGAAAGATTAGGGGCTATATTAACGGCGCTATGCACTCGTACTCACATGTCCCTCTATCAATCACCAGGCACCAATCCACCGATCCACCGATCGGCGGGCGTAGCTTATACGATCGGCCATATCGCAATCATATTGTTAAGCGGAATTACGCCCAGATAAGACGGAGTGTGGTAGATCTGCGATAAATATTTGGAGTGCAATCTCAAGTATGTCAAATGGGCAACCGAGAGCAATGACCATAAACCAATGGCGGGAGGCAGTGCCAATTAAGTAACGTTCGGCATTTGATAAATTTATAGGGCCCAAACTTTGACGACTTTGATGGGGTCACCTATGGAATTCGAAGGTTGAACTGATCAAGTTCTCGGACAGGCTGGGCTAACATTGACCCATTTCATCCAAAAAAGATCTAACAAGAACGGCACGCAACATCATTCCATATGAGCAAATAGCTTGGGTTCTTCGGTAAACACAATCAGAATCCAATTCATGATCTTATTATTAGATCACCCACAGCCACCGAGTGCTGTTTTTGTTGACATTTAGCCACGACTCCACCTACGTCAAAAACATATATCCAGCAAGCCGCCTATAAAAGTCAAACAAGCATGTTTGTCTTTTTAATGGGGATGCGAAACTCCCTTAGTTTATGACAGACTTTTTCGCTTTCGCAATAAACCCCATCGACGTCACTCACTGTCAGGTTTACAATGAGTATTTTCCCTATAGATTAGCATTAATAAATCTTCTGCTGCTGGCAAATTGCATTAAACCAGTGGCCGGAGCTGGTAAAATTAACAATGTGTCAATATTTGACGGGTTACTTAACACAGAAGATCGGCAAGAAAATTTATTCGCGCTGCTCGCCCCACGAGTGTCAAATAAAAAACAATTCGCCTAATATGATTACCATGTGATAAGTTGATAAGGCCATATATGTAAATGGGTGCTAATCATATCGCCGCCCGCCAAGTATGGCAATATTTCAGCCCACCAATCACGCTTAGTGGCGTTAATATATGACCGCTCTCGATCTAAGGACCATCACGCCCGATAAGCCGTTCAAGATTTAATCAGAGTTTAGAAACGCAGCCTTATCGCGTATATGAGTGGAAAATGAAAGCTAAGTGGGATACCCATACCCACGGGGGAAAAGGGAAACTCACTTTCCAATAAAATGTAATCGCATTCTGTACACCTATTTGTCATATTCATTTCTTTAAAATATAGCCCGAGATAAATATGTAACCCATATATGATTATAGAATTTGTTAAAGATTTTATTACTTATGACTCATTTGAAAATTGTAGGAATGTTAAATAAAGCCTAGAGAAACTTTCTAAGTAGCTTTATAATACAATTGAACTAGTTTAAATTGTGGGAATTTCGTTTGCTTAGTCAGTTTGTTAAGGTATATATGGGATATTTAAATACATTTAGGTTCTTAAGTCTCTCATAGAATTAATATTATTATTTCTGAGTTAATAATGTACCACTTAGTCACTATTTGTTTATATGCTGAGTATTATTGTTTTTAAGATTTTTTTAATGTGATTAACGTATTCATTGTCCAGTCATTCATATCCGTTGCGGTAATGAGAAAATGAAAACAATTTCTTCTGTCTGTCTGTGGACTGTTGACATTTCTGGGTCTGTGGCTCTTTGTCCAGTAATCGGCAATGTCCAGTGATAGCCCCGAACGAATAAACACCATTTCTTTTGCTTGCATTTCCGCGGTCTTGCGAAAATTATGTCAATGGGCCGGGGGGCAGAGGGTCGTCTCTAAAGTGCGATTGCTGCATAATAATACATATGCCAGATAGCAGGCCTATGCAAGACCCTTTCCACATGATAATGAGACTTTGAGCAACTGGGACGGGCCATAGAACAAGGCTATTAGTCGGGGTGATCGCCATAACTCAAAACTAATGCGTAATGCTGACTGCCAATCGGCTGATTTATGGCCAACTTGTATATTCAGTTCATTAGGCTAACAAAAAAATCAGTTTGGGATCATTTGAACCCTTTGTGGGGTGATATTTACAACACAGTACCATATTAAGTACACATAATTTATTTTCCCTAATTCAGAACTTGGCAGATAGGTAAAGTAAAGCATTTTACAACCACTTTATACTGATCTAAAGCTAATTAGTTAAATAGTTAACACTTTTTTCCATCGATCTATCTTTAAAATTAGCTTTTGGTGGCTTACGTGATTTTCACCCATAGACTATAGAATTTTATTTTCGTAAAGCTCTTACAGAAGAAATGGTTGCCCAATCTCGACGACGAAAAAAAAGGCCAGTGGACGGAATTCTTTATTGCATTGACCTTGCCCAAAAAAGAACAGAGCGAGATGGGGCGAGGAAATGGTAAATGGGCAGGGCCATAAACGGTTCTACAATACCATAATAACTGTTAACGTTTTAATGGTGGCAATCGCGGAGTTCGAGAACCGAACAGAACCGAAATTATGATATTATATGATACCCTGTGCCGGACAAACCGATTGTTCACATGCAAATCGTATGCAAAATATTTACCAATTATGTTGGCGCATGCCGGGAATATTAAGAGACCGCAGAAAAGAGAGAAGCACCAACAAACAAAACCCAAACAAACGTGAAATGCGAGACACGAAGCACACGAAATTCAAAAAAATCGGAAGTGGCAAAGGCGTTTTGTCATTGTTTTCATTTATGCATTATACAGCATACACACAATACATTTAGGATTTTATATTGCTGTCGGTCAATGTCGGTTAACTTTAACTTTAACCACTCGGATATTATATCAAGAATGCGCCCCGCGAATCGCAGTTCAACGATCCGCCGTACATTCTGAATTCCGCACTTCCTGATGATGATGTGAGATAACAACCGAGGAGAGATCGCATGGCGGTCCTTTTCGCCTTTTACAGGACTTTTGATAACACTTACACCTCGACAGGCTTATGCCCCATTGTGGTTGTTGAGTCATCTCGGGACTGTTGGTCTGCTGCGTCAACAGATTGGCCAGTTCCTTCGCCACGGTTACGGGTTTAAGGACAACGGCGGATCCTTAATTCGTACGATCGCGCACCAAACTCTCTATACCGATTTCTGTATTCCTTGGCGCACGCGCACGCGCAATTACGAAACGGAGATGAATATGGGATGGAGAGAGAGAGTGGGTTAACACTTTCGGTTCGAATCGGCGGTATTTGCTGTCTCTTTTTTTGGAAAAACAACTGTTGATCTCCCGATTCCGATTCCGATTCCAATCCCGATCGCTAATTCTCTGGGTTCTAATTCTCCGATCCGCGCACGCCGCCTGCCAAATTACAAATGAAAAATTATTCCCGCCGACTTTAGTTTATATGAGAGCAGATAAGCGCCTCTCCGCTGCTGCTGCGCCGTCAGCTTCTCTGCCGCAGCGGGAGTTTTTTTTTATTAGCTGCCGGCCAACGATCGTGTATCGCTATATTGACAAGGAGTTGACTCGTTATACTTGTTGTACATACTGCCACAATTGAGCACTGAGAAAAATAATTGTATCGATGTGAACTTTTTGGCAAATTTTAAGAATTCCAATTAAATTTTCCCTAAAATTTTAAAGGAGGTTATCTGGGAATAAGCTGAGATATTAAAAAAAGCCTTTTAAAGCAAGACTACCAAATACGTTTTGTCTATAATAATATCTATTACCCAAAGAACAGATCTTGAGAACAAATCTAGTTCGACTTACAGTGAAAAGAAAAAAAGAAAATTAGAAATTTTCGTAACGAACAGTTGTTTCTCAAAATAATAACAATTTCCTGGAAATAATTACAACGAAATGTATCCAACAAATTTTATAAGCAATTGTTCCTCTCAATAATAAAAAATATCCTGGAAATGATTACAAAGAAATGTATTGTACAAATTTTAAAAACAATAATAAGAAATAATGTCTTATAAATAACATTTTCATCATTAAAATAATACAAGTATAAAGTATAATACTAATAAATTCTAATAAACTATAGTTTTTTCCCTCTGCATGCATGGATGAATGTTTGTCGCACCTCCACCCCATAAAAACTCTCGCTATCTTGGCCGATCCAATCCGATCCAATCGGCCATCGGGCCTCCGCATGCGTGGAGCATTTCAACAAATGCAACAACTACCACAACTTTCAGCTGCGCCGCCAAGGAACTTTGGTTTATTTGGCCATTTCAAGCCCGATTTCGATTTCAGTTGGTATCAGTATCAGGCGAACAATCGATTCTGCGCTGAATACTTAACGGTTTTCCACCGTCGCAGTCGAAGTCTCACTTGCACGCGCTCACTTTATGTCGCTCTATAAAAAACGGCCAATTCGAAAAAAAAACCCACCAGACTATGTGCCAAACCGTGCACCCTGCTCTAGTTTAGAACTAGCGAAACCGGAATGCACGAATCATTTGCCAACAATGGCCCAGACAGAAAAGCCAATTTACCAATATTGGTAGCTGCACCCAGAGAAATATGCGTTTATCACCGATTTCCCCGATGAAACTGTGAACTTTCCACTCAGAGAACCATATCTTTGGAAAAAACATGAAACATTTTTGGCATTAATAAAGATTATGATTAATATTACCCTATTTTAATAGGTAACCTCCTGGTTAACTCTTTCCAAAATAAAGGGGTATAAAGTATTGTAATATATAATAGCTTTTCTGAAATCTGGAACCAGATATGTGGCTGATTAAATTTTGGCAAAACAATAGAGCTCAATGAACATGGTGTAATAATCTATTCTTAGGATAGTAAAAATACAATTTCAAGAACATTTACATTGCGACAAGGTAAAGTCTGGATATAAAAACGAAGCATATATATTTAAAATCACATAAGTATGCCAGATTATAGTGGAGAACTCCCCGAACAACAACACATATCTTTGTTTACCCCTCATCCGACCATGCAGAATATATAAAAAGGGACTTTGAGTGACTGATAATGTATTCCATCTTAAAGATGTATTAAAGCAATGGTACCCTATAGTCCGTGGGGTAGGGTATTTTTAGTAGAGAGCGACAACTTGTTGCGGCTCCAATAGAATTAGTTTGGTAGTAGTTATGGCTGTATTTTTTTTTGTTGCACGTTTAGTTAGTCAGCAGCGTTTACCGGTGAGAGGCGGGTTTCGACTTTATGCAATGCAATTAACTACAAAAGTGGGCGGCGGGAGGCTGGCGGTCGCGAGAATAGGGAATGCTTATCGTTTTAGTCGGGTGAACCACCTCAAACCGCCCCTGACACTTCTATTGTACGATCCGTATTCATTTCAGGCCCCTCGAATGCCATTTCAGACTCAGTTTCGATTTCAGTTGAATTTTGCTCGACTTATATATGTTTACACAAGTAGATATATCTGCATAAGTCGGGGCACACACAAAAATTCACGTCTGAATTAACCAGTTACAGATGCGGTTCAATGCAGCTAAGCTGGGTTATAAATATACATTCATAATTTCCTTCTGTATATATACTTTACGGGGTGACTGTTTAACGAGTACTTAAAACACCGACTCGTCAAAAATTATACGCTCTGAAATGCCTCAATGAAATGTACTTTAAGGGGATTTTCGTACGTCCGTTTCCAACTACAGTTGGCTTAAGATTTGGCACATGCAGTATCTGTAGTGCAATCAGCCCATTATCGCCGGAAATCTAATCCATTGCCGAGCACCACGAAATCCAAGAGAAGTATGCCATGTTTATCAGTTAAACCTTGCCATTCTTATCGATGGCACACTTTGTCCGGACTCGAGATCAGCCAGGTGACAACTGCATATATGCACACCTAGGGGCTAGATAAGCTGCATTTTGTTAAGAATTCCAAGCGACCGTGGACTGGGAATATTCCATCTCGCGGTTAATGAAAAGTGACAAACTTCAATTAATGTGCAGCCCATCAATTAACCGCACGCACATATGATCCATTTCGGACGATCCATGCAATCCGATAGGATCCAAGCCATGAGCTGATCTTCAAACTCGTTTTTCTGCGTTGTCATTTCGGATTGACGTTTACCAAGTCAGCGAACCATGCTGCGCAAAATGAGACGGCTCTGCAATTGAAATGTTTGTCCAAATTAATGACTAAATATTCAGAATATATCAAGCGAAGTCGAAATGCAAATATATGTTGTGTCCGACTGGGTCTAGAATCTAGCAAAAACTGGCTCCAACGTCCATGACCGAAAACGCTACTAGTTTGAACTGGTAATTCAGTTGGACAGATGGACAATCGGACGGACGGTCGGTCAGACATCGCGGCAGACAGACACATAGCACTCAATATTTAACTCGCATACCAAATATTTTGCGTTCTATACTATACGGCAAATTAATTGAAGCGGCCCGAAAGTCTTTTATATTTGAAGTCCATTAATGGGCTGTGGCGGGCGCCAAAATATTCACATCAACACAACATAATACTCTGGCAGAGGGTACTTCAAAAAGATATATATTACATTTCCGAAGAAAAGAAGATGAACCATGTTTTAATAATCCACTATTCTTCTTTGCAGATCAATTGAAATATTATTTAAAATGAACTCTAAGCACTAATCTCTTTTTATTGGAATAGATACATATTCTAATCACATTTGGCTTATCAAATAAGCAATTATAAGTGTCACATTCATGCTTAATGTTTCTTATTATGAAAAACATTAATGTTATACGATCTATTTTATAGATAATGAGGGTATTTCAGACTTCGCCTTGTCCGAAACCAGAATTTTCCTGTCAACTTTACTCCAAAGACCTTTAATTCCATGGGCGCACAGCATATTAAGAGGAGCCCAAGAGCCGCCATGTCTCGGCCAATTAAAGCCTCGAAGTCAAGTGGAAATTTCATCTCAGGATTGAAAAACAGTGTGTGTAGAAGGACAAAAGCCAGGAACCTCGAATCTTGGGGAGGGTATCAATCATGGAGATGTGTACACATGACAATATAATTATTCAAAAATAATTTTAGCTCTCTTTATTAAAGACCATTTGTTTTCTGGGCACCATTTTATTGAAATGGCAATTTAAACTGGTTAAAAGATAAATTTCTCTAGAAAAGTTCTTATAAAAGATAGCACAAATTATCATATACTATCTTTATTAGAGGGATCAAAGATAATGATGATATAATCTAAAAATATATCAAGTTATATCTGTCAAGATTAGATATCATGTATCTCCAGCAATTTTTACGGGCTAAGTTGTACTAAAAATTCCATAGATGACTAGACTAGTTCAAGATATTGTTCAAAAGGATAATTGTATTTTAACAACTGTTTTCGCTAACCGTGAAAAAATCGAAAATAACTTAAGCTTAACCCCATACATTTTTAGACACATGCCTCTAACGAGTTTGTAACAACCATAAATCATTCAAGCGAAATCTCAACAGGTGATCGACATCGGTTAAGGCGAGAATAGTTCAAGTAAAATGCAGTAAATAAGCACTTAAATAATTAAAATAGCTACCACAAATGAAACGAATAGTCGAGGCAAGGAAATTGCCACACAATTGACATTTCGAGGGTCATCGATGATGACAAGAAAATACTCGAGCTCGGGTCTCCAGCTCACAGAAATAAAACCGAAACCGAGACCGCAAATCGTCACGAGACTCGAATTACTTGGCTAAATTGGAGTGGATTGGATTGGGTTGAGCGATCGGTGCGAAGAGATATGGAGTGGGGGTTAAGTGATCGAAGGCTGACCACCATTGGGTCACGGGGTTATGTGAGTTCTGGGTTTTTTCTGTTCTGTTCACCGGGCGATATTGCCATATTGCGAGGCGGTCATAAAACTAAATAAACTGCGGGACGGGTCGGCTATCTTAAATATGCCTTTTACAATGGTACTAACCATAATATCGGTCCTAATCTTTATTAGCCGCCAGAGACTTTATAATGCGACTTTTGTACCAAGGCTTCAAGGAAAAGATAAGATTGGTCGGGGAGGACAGGCGGGAATCTCCGCTCCAACTATGGACAAACAGAACTGCCAAATCTGAGGCATAAAGCTCAGCATGTGATTTGCGGTTAAAAAAGCCCACTATACCGAATAATACCTGCATGCGAGTCCCATTGATACCGATTTATGGGCGGGACGTACGACCAACTGGGGATCGTTCCTGGGTGCGTCATCCATAAGGCGTTTAATAACTTAATTAGCCATCAGTTCTGATCACAGGCTGTCGTGTGCGCCGCTTTATGAGGTAAGGGAAAGTGCCAAAATCAATTGCCCTCGTATATAGGGTATTTTTAAAAATGCCAATATTCCCGAAGCCGGGGGCTGGCATTCGGCTTCGATATAAAATAATATAACTGCATATACTATACAACACATGTAATAAATAAGCACACATTTTAATTGTTTGCACAACTCATTTGAAGTGTGAAAAGTGGTAAGAACTTTTAGCAGGCAAACACCCCCCGCACCACGCAAAACATTTAATTGTGGCACTTTGCAAATATTGAGTTCGAGTGAATTTCCTAACAACATCTGGACAGGTGAACCTGGAACCGGAGACAAGCCTTTAACACGTGATTCTGTTATTTATACACAATATTTAAGCCCGCTAATTTGTGCGAAACGGAAGTGAACCCGTGCATTGGATTGGGAAAGGTTCGCCGGATCTTTTGGGGGCACCGAAACCAGTTGGATGCCATAATCGCACTTCTTATGGATACAATAATGATATTGCTACTGTATTCCATATGCGAGTCAACAGAGTAATCTAATAAATTTGTGAGAAACTCGTAGAACTCTTTGACCTTAAACTTGGATGCTGGTTCGGAGTTCTTTTAAGTGCCGATCGCAAACAGGAAAATCTAAGAGAGAGATGGGGAAAAATGGTCTGCAGAAGGCGGTAATTTACAAAACCGGCCACCTCATTGATAAGATTAGGATGTCGGACGGGAATGTGGAATATCTTGGGTAAGGAGCGTGGGAATTTCCATGAGGGCAGCAAACACAGGAGATGGGGAGCCCAAACAAAATTATTTAAATAAACTTTAAGTGTTGTGGATCTTTAAATTAGTGTTGGCCTTTTTATTTTCTAAGTATTATAAGGAATTTAAGAAAGATTTTTATCCATTTGTGTAAGGTTTTTTTTATTACGGCGAGACACGGTGTGAATAAAAAGTAATATATATATACAGTATTAAATGGGCAATTTAAAGAACTTTAGTTAGCAGACCCGCTCTAATCAAAGTACAAACTTATGTTGACTTAATTAAAATATTTGTAAAAGATATGTATGTTTCTCACATGCGTCGCATGCCGAGTTTACAGCTGCATTGCAGGAAAGTGTTGACATTGGTTGAAAATTGAATTATTTGCTTAGCAGTGGTAAACACAAATATTGTTTGTGTGGACTTTGACAAACTGCTCGATTTGGTTTTTAATACTATATATTATATTTTAATGTATATTTATTGTAAACTATAAATCTCACGTGATAATGTATTTTATCATTGTTTTATTCCCGTTCAAAGGCTTAAAAAAGCCGTTTTTAAACTTTATTTTGGGCATGGGCATTTTCTAAAACTTCCTTCCGAAAAATGATCTAAAAACTAATCTCATATCTTAGAACATTTTGAATTTTCGCGGCAAATGTTCTAAAACGAAATTTTCCACCCAGCGGACTAAAATACCATTCAGTATTTTGTTGAATTTTTTAGTCGTTACCCACAGTCTGGTCACATTATGGAACAGCTGATATTTTTTCGCGAAAAAAAAGTCGCAGCGTTCTTTGATAAGATAACAGAAAATCCTCGAAACACTCGATAAATCAGAGAGCTTAAGCCCAAAGAGCATATGGCGGCAGCAGATCGAACCTCGCCCAGTCATAAAATGTGATCACACCGCGGCGGCAGGCAGCAGCAGCGGATCAGGAACGCAGTATTGCCAAGCTTTCAGTTGGATCACCCCCGCAGGGAAATGGGCGACTGCGAGCTGATTTGGCCGGAGATTGGAGTGGATCCGCAGCATGTGTGCGAGGCGGGCGGCGAGGGTAGATTCCAAGTGATCTGCGACAAGGCGTGGCTGCAATCGCTGGAACGGAACAGGCGGCTGA
Organism: Drosophila lutescens; assembly: GCA_037075285.1. Lineage (NCBI taxonomy): Eukaryota > Metazoa > Arthropoda > Insecta > Diptera > Drosophilidae > Drosophila > Drosophila lutescens. Next base: position 417,185 of record JBAMCF010000300.1, read on the forward strand.
CTCACTTTCCCAGTTGGCCCCTGTTGGACCGCCGGGCCTATCCGACGGGCCAGTTGGAGCACCCGTGGACGCGGATTCTGGTGCAGACGTACCGCAAGCAGCCGCAGTCGCGGGTATACCCACTGCCCAGAATCGCCGGAGATGGAGCCACCTCCGATCTGCCCCTCTCCTACTCACAGGCCGTGTCCTTTGTGGCCCACACCAACTTCAAGCAGCTGTGGGAGGAGGCCTACAGAAAGTACAATGGAGCCCATGTCAAGCTCTGCAGATCTACTACATCTGCGCCGTCGACAAAGCCACCCACTGGTCAGGGTCAGCTCCAGCCGCATGATGTAGTGCTCAAGGAGCTCATCCAGCGGGTCTATCAATGCCCGGTGCTGCACTCTCATCTGGATCGTGAGGGGAATGGCGACTCTCTCAATGCTACCTCGAATTCCACATTCGGCAATTGTCATGCCAACGTCTTGCCCGCTCTGGTGGCCATCGAGTCGTCCACTCACTTCAGCGTCTTCTTTTATCCACCAGCCCTGGAATGCAGCCTGTATGATTGCATCACCTACAGTCCGGCACTGTTGGGAAAGAATTACAACAAGACACTGTTTGTGATCTACCAGATTCTGCAACTAGCCAAGCATCTGCAAGGGCAGGGCCTTTTTCTGGGCGACTTGCGTCTGCAGCATATTGTGCTGCGCGAGAATCTTTGGCTGCAAGTGCTCCCGCGACTGCAGTGCAATCTACTTGAGGATAATCCAGCGGGCGGGGACATGTCCCCACTAACTCCGATGGCCAGCGAAGATTTGGGAGAGACGAGGGAGCAGCAGCAGCCTTTGCCCTCCAGCAGCACCATGTTTGACTTGCGATTCGCCTACGATCCCGCCCACTTTAATCTGCGCGAGTATGCCGAAATGTGGTGCAATGGTCAGATATCCAACTTTGACTACCTCACAATACTGAACAATGCGTGTGGCAGAAGTCTGACCAATGCCGCTCATCACCACATCATGCCCTGGGTGACAGACTTCAATGGACGCGGAGGAGCCACATGGCGGGATTTAACAAAGAGCAAGTATCGCCTGAACAAGGGCGACGTCCATCTGGATCTCATGTATTCCCATGCCAGCCAGCATGGAAGCGCGGACGCCAGTTATCAACCTGTCGGCGATCAGGCGCCGCATCACGTATCCGATTTTCTCTCTGAAATCACCTACTTTGTGTACATGGCGAGGAGAACGCCCCAGGCCATCCTTTGCGCCCACGTCCGTCCCATCTGGGTGCCCGCCGAGTATCCGGTGTCCATTCAACGTCTCCAGGAATGGACACCTGACGAGTGCATCCCTGAGTTCTACTCAGATCCGATGATCTTTAAGAGCATACACGAAGATCTGCCGGATCTCGAGCTACCAGCGTGGGCCACCTGCCCGGAGGACTTTATTTGCAAGCACCGCGAGGCCCTGGAGTCGCAGTACGTAAGCGAACGGCTGCATCATTGGATTGATCTCAATTTCGGGTGAGTCATGGGAAATTATGAATAGTTATCGGTTCACATTATATATAGACTCACATTAAAACATTATCCTTTTTAATATTTTAATTTGATTCACAGCATTACTAACTAAGTATATCATTGTAATTCCCATTACAGATACAAACTGAGTGGCAAGGCGGCGGTTAAATCAAAGAATGTCTGCCTTTCGCTGGTGGATCAGCACAGGAATCTCAGCCAGCGCGGCATTGTGCAACTTTTTGCCAACGCACATCCACCGCGTCGATACGCCACGCCGTGGTTCAGTAAAACCGCCCCCAGGCTAAGCCAAATATACGCCAGTCCTGCAAAGCGTCTGGCTAAAAGTTCAGAAAACCTGCAAGCTGACAGTGGAACCGGATCATCTCATCTCTCTTTGCGTCTAGGGGATGATGGATCGAACGGCTCTGTTCACAGCAGTTCCGCATCTGCATCAGCTTCTAATTTCTATGCAATTACCAACTTTATTGAATTGCCGGATAACTATAATCCTGCCTTGTTGCTACATAATCTGGAGACCCTAGAGGCGTTTTACGCACGTACATTCCCCCAGCAGCGGCCGTCGGCCAATCCCGAGGAGAAGATGATCAGCAGTGATCTGCTTTTTGAGCAGAACTCAGCAGAACACTCCTTCACCAATCAACTTTTTGCCAGCGGTGAAGAAATTCCCACAAAATCGAAGAACCTCTTAAGAGAGAAGAGGAATTGCCTTCAGCATCTGGTGAATGCTACAAGAGAACGGGATCTGCAAGTCCTGGGATGTCTTATTGTGGAGCTCTTCGCCATGCAACGTTTGCGCCCGCTTCTGATGGGAAACGGCTTGAGTGCCACCTTTGAGGCTCGACTCTCCGCCTGTCGGACGGTGGCTGAGATACATCGTCAGGAACTGCCCAAACCAGTGCGCCGAGTGGTGCGACTGCTGCTGCAATTGGAGGAAGCCGGAGAGGGGGATCAAGGCCTGCCACAACCGCCCAATCCCGCTCAGCTGGTGGAGCCCATGTTTGCCAACCTGTTGCTCCCATTTCCTAGCCATTACATGGCTGTATACGCCCTTGTCAGATCTCTACATGCTTTTGAAACTAATGCAGTGCTACTGGAGTTGCACACCCATTTCAGCTGCAAAGGAGGAAGGGAGTGCGCCAGGTACACAGAGATGGATCGTCAGAGAGTGCTCTTCGAACGGAAAATCGCCGAATGTAAGGTCATGTCGTGCTGTGCTCATGTAAAGAGACTGCTCGAACCTATGGCTTTTGCTTATGAGCAATTTACTCCGGTTGAGTTGCTGCTTCCGCACATTATTGATCTTTTGAGAGACGAACGCACATCGATCTTGACCGCCTGGAACTTGTTCGATCCCATAGCTCAGGCTTTGGGAGTATCGCAAACCCAACAGCATCTGCTTCAACCACTGCTCAAGCTGTACGATGTGGAGGGAGTCAGTTCCCCGGAGGACGGTGGCTCCAATGGCGGCTCTACCAACAGTGGTGGCCATTTACGTTTTTCCGCCAGCAGTTCGTTTAAGTCGCGGAAATCCGTGAAGCTTTATCACCACAGTTTCCTGCTCCGTCTGATTGTGCGCTTCGGACTCCGCTGTTTTCTGCATCATTTTATAGCACCTCTCATCGAAGCAGTTGGTGGCTACAAGGAACCGGAGCAGGGAAATGGCTATCACTACCACAGTGGCGGAAGCAGAAGGACGAGTAAGAATCTCAACTTTGCCTCGGAAGAAGAGATCCAGCAAACAGCTGAACCAGAAACTAAACCTGACATCGAGGAGCTGTTCACATTCGAGGACGATCATGACAGGGCATCCATTCAGGACAGCAAATCTATTGACTCCTTTGACATGCGACCCAGCAATAGTGCTGCGAGTGCGGAGGAAGCTCGAGAATCCGATGGATCGCCGGATAAGCTGGTGATCAATGAACTTATTTATGGAGCCAGAATTTCGCCTGATAAGCTGTCTTTAAGAGAGGGTCAAACGCCTCCCGCTTTGGTTACACCTAATATAGGTCCACGCTCGCCCACCATCGAGATTCCTATGTGCCCAACTGCCGGTGGCATTCGTCGCAGCTTCCAGCTGAGCGCCATCGACTGCGATATTGGCTCCCGAAAGAGTGTGGACAGCTTTGAGTTGATCAACCAGGCGGTTGAGCAGCTACCTCCCCCGGCAGTGGAAACGGAAGCGGAGGCCTCGGACTCCCTTCAAGCATCGGTCATCTCCCGGCTGTCGGAGGCCAAGGCCGTGCAAAACAACCGCATCAGCGAGATGAGCGCCGAGAGTCTTGTGTGGCTGTCGCATCGATTGGGCCCGGTGCTCACCTCTCGGTTTATCACCAGAAACCTTTTGAAACTACTCTCGCTCTGTTATGTGGGACAGGAGAACCTGCTGCCGGAGGTGGACGATGGTGGCTTCAGTTCCAGTCCCGACGCGGCGAACCTCAACTACTTCAGCATTGCCAACGCGAGAGTCGTGGGCGATCGGAGTGCGGCTCGGGTTCTGGAGTGCCTCATGTCTATTGCGGGTGAGCTATTAGTAATCTCATTGAAAGAGCACCTTCTAATCTCTCGTCCTTCTCCATTGCAGCTCTCTATGGGGAAAACTTCCTTCTGCTGCAGTACTTCCCCCACATCAGCGAACTCATTGGTCTGTGCTCCAAACGAATCACTGGCAGTCTTGAGGGAGCCATAATCAGTTCTCTGCAGCTGCTAAAGTACATGGTTCCATGTCTAACCGATGCCAGTATCATGGAGCATCTTCAGCACATACTCCTGGACGCTATCCTCTTGCCCATTCTCCGCCTGTTGAGCTCCACAAACCTTCTGATGCCTAGTGGTTATTTGGGGCGCTCGCTGTTGGCTCGGAAGTTTCTGGATGCGATTTATGCTTTAAGTGTTCGCCTAGGATCGGATATGACCCGGGAGCACCTTTGTCAGTCGCTGCTCAGTCCCTTTTTCTTGATCTTTAACAAGGCTTTTGGATTGCCAAATGACTTTGCCTGCGATCTGGCTAATCTTTCGCTGGCTGGAGGTGCATCGCAGCAGGAACGCGCCCTGGAGGAGTTGAGGGATGTCTTTGGACCCGAGCTGGCGCATACCGCATACCTTACTTTCCTGCGATTCCTGGGCGAGGCCAACATGAAAAGGACTCTGAGCAACCTGGAATTTGTGCTGACCTTGTGCCACGAACACGAGCAACCCAGTGATAGTGGAAAGAGCAAAACTCAACTGTCAACCAGTGTAAGTTCCGAACAAGATGTGGACACTGTAGATGCCACTTGCGAACTAGCAGCCAATAGCTTCGGCACCCAGATCGTGGGAAATCGCCTGCAAGTGGCCAGAACCAATGTTGAACTCCTGGATATGGTGGCATACAAACTGGACCAGATGCCCCGAACTCGGCACTTGAAGGGCAACTGGTTGGCCTACTGGCGCAATGAAACGACGCGCAGTGAGAAGGACAATCAGACCCTAAATCTCAAGCAAATTCGGTTGCAGTCCTTTGTAGGTCATACAAACTCCGTGAGAGCTATATATGCCCTGGACAATGAGAACAGCTTCATATCCGCCTCGAAGGACAAGACCGTCAAGCTGTGGTCGCTGCGCAGCGAAGGCGATGGCCGCAAGACCACCGCCTGCCAGTTCACTTACACGGCTCACAAGAAGTCGATTAACTCGCTTGGCTTTCTGGAATCCTTGCGTTATGTGGTGTCCTGCGATTCGGGCATTCATCTGTGGGATCCGTTTATCGGGAGACCTCTTGGCATACTAGATGCTCCTCGTCACAGTGCTGTGACTGTGGTCAAATGTTTGCCCTCCCATTCCCCACTGGTAATTGCAGGTACAGCAGAGTCCACTGTCAAAATGATCGATGCCAGGAGTTTTGAGTATGTGAACGAGTGGCGGGTATGCAATGCTACGTTGCCCAATGCCACTGTCCGTTGTCTGGCGGTGGCTCCATCCGGAAATTGGCTGGCAGCAGGACTCTCGTCCGGGTGCATTGTCCAGCTGGACACGCGCACTGGAATGGTGATCAATTCTTGGCGGCCCATGGAATGTGATCTGCTGCAGCTGGCGGCACCGAGTGATCAGTTTCTGGTAAGCTCCGCTCTGGATCATAGCCTGGCCGTTTGGCATGCTCTAGATGGAATCATGCACTACCAGCTCAAGTAAGTTAAAGATAAAGTTAGATCAATCAGAAACAGTTATCAAACAATTATTTTTTCTAGACCTCCACCAGAACCCGCCCATTTCCTGCAGAGCGTTGGCTCTTCCTTGGTCTATGCAACTACTGGAAATCGTGTGGGCGTCTATGCGGATGTGGCCCATTCGCACGCCTTCAGCACGATCACCAAACTCCGCTCGGAGACATTCCGCGGCGTGCTCACCTCCCTGGCTGTGTTGCCCCTGAATCGAGCCTTCCTCGCTGGCAACGAGAGCGGAAACATAGCCCTGCTTTGTTAGAATGCTAGGGCTAATGATGTCTATACCATAATTTGATATTATATTCTAGTTTATTTTATATCCAACAGCACCAAATATTATTTTAAAGCAGCTAACACAGGTGGGACGTCGCTAGGAAATCTTTCCCGCCTAACCCAATGAATTTAAGTGCTACATATTTATTTACGATCGCACAACTAGCCCCTTCGGACAGTGGAACATCTATAGTGACGTTCCTTAGGCACACAGAAAATAATTAGTAATACTCGATGCTATAATTATACAATGTAAAAGCATTCCAGATCCACTATTCATGTATATTTATATTTATGTCTGTACAATAGAAGACACATTTGTATTTACAAATAACTACTTAAGCTGGAAAGAGGTAAAATATTTATATAGAAATATACGAACACAATAAAAAGTTCTAGATCATTTGTGTTTATTATTATATTTACAATAGTATCTACTAGATAATATCTAGTAACTGATTTTTATATATTTTAAAATAAAGGGTTTATATTAGATATATTTTAATAATTCATTGAAACCAGTTTGCGGGACGCAATCAGAATGATTTGCTCGCTCATTTTTTCGCAGAGTGCTTCTTTTTTTCGATTTCCTTTCTCGCATCGCCTTGAGCTGGGCCAATGAACTTGCTGGGAGCAGCAGCAACCACAGCACGGCAGCAACATCCCAGCAGCAACATCACAGCAACAACGGACATTGCAGTCGACGGGTTGAGATCTCCAGGGTCCAGGGAGCGGTATGTGGGGCGAGGGCGACGGCGAGTATCTGGGAGATCGTCCATTCGAAGGCGTTGCATTTATTTTTGGGCGATGGCGATGCCGATGACGATGCGGAGATGGGGACGTTGTCGCCTCTTTATGGCAACTTTTTTTGCATTGGCATTTCTGTTGTGCTGCTGCTGTTGTCGCTGCACTTTCCGAAGTCTGGAGTCAGGTCGACTTATGCGTAAGGCAATGATTCTGGGCGCTTGTTACAATGAGGATTTACAGAGGACAATAGTGCGTCTAACTCCGGCAGCACCACTGCCACCCACTTTTGGCCACTGGGAGTGGGACTCTCGGCCAGGTGGCTCTGGACGGGATTGGGTTTTTCGGTCGCACCCAGCAATGTCACCTTGAATTTAAGGAGTCGACCAGTCGATGCAGTGCGTAGTCGGCGGAGGGGATAATGAGGGTCTTCCCCACCCTCTCGCCCTCTCGCCCTCAGATTCAGATGGTACCAACTAGTTGGGACTTCGTCATTGGTTCGCCATGTGTTGCCAAGCAGCTCTTTCTTACTGCAAAGCAGTGCGGAAATAATTCACATTATAAGTCGAAGATCCATAGAAAATATTTTCAGTGTGCGAGGATGGGCAATCATTTTTTGAGTGCTACGCATAAGAACTTCATGATATAGTTTTCAGACTTTTGGGGGACAACTATTCAAAAATTGCCGAAAATGGGATTAGAAAGAAAGAACAAAGTACCTGTTTTTTTATCATATAAATTTAAATTTACTAAACATTTTATTTTTTCTATGTGGCGTTTTTACAAACGGCCTTTAAAGGCCTTTAAATTTTCTTGGGGTTTTGTTATATTCAATTGCAGTTTCCACGAGTGTGGTGCCCCGTATGAAATCCGCTGCCACAATATTGGCATAAGTGCCCCATTCTCTCCAGTACAGCAGTGATATCTCACGGTTCACATCGTCGGCCATCCTTCGCAGTCCATTTTTCGGGTTTATAATAAGGTCGATGGCAACGTTTAAGATAACGTCAAGTGGGGACTTTTCGTTACCAGCATGTTCTTTTCGGGTTAACTCCGCATTAACGCACACAGGGCTAAAGCTGTAGGAGGAAAAGTGGTTGTAGTGATCAAGTATCAAATATCAGGATCAAGTATATGATCAGATGAACTCACTTATTTAACTTATAATTTTCAAATAGTTCAGCATTTCTTTGGGAGTAAAAATCAATTAATTAATATAAGAAAATGAAGAATAGAAATATGAACTCACAGTTTTAGGTATTCTTGTTGGTCTCTCAAATATTTCCTAAGATTATCCCACGTATCCTTGTTTCCCCAACGCTGTTCCACGGGATTAAATAGAACTTCTGGAAACTCTGCCAACATAGCGTCATGGTTGTATGTAAGGATGATGTTCTGCTTATGGTCCCAAATTTCCTGCAAGGATGCCACCCACTTCAGCGAAGGACTAACTATGAGATCCTTAAACTGTTCTCGCAAATAGTTTATCAACTGGCGTCGAATTTCATGACTCTCGGGAAAACCTAAAGACACCGGAATAGGGAGTTGTTAAAACAAATCTTTAAATTTTAAAACTTTATAAAGAAGTGTTTCAAAATATTTACCGTACTCCTCTTTAAATCTAAAGATTACAATCTCGTTGGTCTCGCGCACAAAGTCCCGCACCTGAGCGATAACTTCCTGCAGAGGACGCATTCTGACGAATCCGTGGTAGGTGAAGAATTGGTCGGTTGACCACGCAGAGTAGCCCACGCCTATGTCAAGGTAACGCACTCCATGCATCAACTGACCTTTGATATCCTCATCTTGGGTCAGAGTGTACATTGTCTCCAGATTTTCCATGCCACGTGGATCAAAGTTGGGGCGATATGCTCCGGAGTCGTGGGTTCCGGGTATAAAGAGATCTCGCAGGGTGACATCCCCAATTTCGGTCTTCAAATCGTTCATCCAGCGAGGAAATGCTTTGAGGCAACTTTTGGCCAAAATATTACCCTGGACATCTACGTAGCTGGCCCAAAAGCCGTAGCAGGAGGTTTCAATTGTCACAGTCCTGGACAGGAGCTAATCATAGCGAAGGTGAGTGGTGTGCCAGTGGGTCGAGTGTTGTTGACTCAGTCGAATGGTAGCCTCGACCTCGGTGGCACCTCCATTGGCCACCCAAGATTCCTCATCCTGACCTTTCTCAAAGCTGAGGGCATCTTGTTTTGTCACCAGAACTTTGTCCCCTTTATTCGCAGGAGCATTTGTCCAAGAGACCTCTAGAAATCTCTGCTGAGCACTGATGGTCAGCCAAATCTTGAGACTGGTAGAATTCACGTACACTCATAGAAATTTTTACCTAAATACTAGAAAAGTCGCCCTAAAACCGAGATCGCCCTAAAACTACGAAAAATTTTCTTATTATACGGGTGGCTAGCCCTAAATATACGAAAAATCGCCATGGAAAATAATTTTTAGGGTTAGTTTTTTCAAAAAAGCAAATTTGCCCTATTTTTTAGGGCGAATTTTTATGAGTGGACTCCAAAAGTAAATTCTTATTTTTAGGGCGAAATCGCCCTAAAACGTAGAACAAAATAGCACCAAAAATTGCCCTAAAAACTACCAAAATTCAAACGAAAATTTTAAGACGCAATAAACGGATACATACATGTAAAACATGTTATGTACATGTGTGTGTAGTTGACAGGTCAAAGCAAGTGAGTTAGAATGGGTAGCCCAGCGGTCTAAGCACTCGCACTTTCAGCTTTGCTGTTTGAAAATACAGGTCGTGGGTTCAATTCCTGTGTGAGTCAATACTTTTTTTTTTTTTTATTAGAGTTTTTATTACTAATTAAGTTTTTTCGTCCACATGTTAAATTTAAAGTAGTCTTAAAACCTTGAATACATATGGAAATTCTGAGTTTAAAGACTAATTTATGTTAAGCATGCGAAGAAACGGCCCTAAGTATCACAGCCATCAGCAAAAAAATACAAGTTTTTATATGTATAACTTATACCGCAAGAAAATAAGATGTGTACAGTGTTTGTACGTTGCTTAGCGCGATGGGACTGTGGTGCAGCGCTAAAGCGTTAGACTCCAACTCGAGAGGCCGTGGGTTCGATCCCTCGTAGTGACCTAATGTTTTTCTCAAGTAAGTTGTTTTTTCTCCTTATATATATCTCCTTAATTCGATTACAAAGATGATTTTTCAGTTATAACTGGCGGTTATACGAGTCTGCTGCCTCCTGCCTGGCCCCCCAACGGCATCGTCCGATAAAGCGGACAATTCCACAAATGTCCGTGTGTGTGTATGTGTTGAGTCCAGTTCCCAGGAAATATCAACCACCCCCCCCCCCCCCCCACCACCGAAAAATTAATAGATTTTTTTGCTTTTACTTGGTTTTATTTTTGGGGCGATTCGCCTTTAAAAATAGAAAAAAAAACCCTAAATATAAGAAAAAACACCCTAAATTTACGAAAAACTGCCTTTAGTTTAAAGGTCTCATTTCTTATTTTCAGGGCAATTACCTTTAAAAATAGAAAAATCGCCCTAGATCTACGAAAAATCGCCCTAAATGTATGACTAATTCACTCGTATTTTTAGGGTAATTTGCCCTTATTTTGTTGCCTAGTCGCCATTGACCCCCGTTTTAGGGCGATTTTCCTTGTTTTTAGGGCGATTTTACCGGAAAATTTCTATGAGTGTAGGACTCGTTCTGCGCCTCCGTCCAGGAGATGAAAAGAACCGCTACCACAAGTTGTATAATTGTTCCTTTCATCTTTATTCGTATGAGTTCAATGATTCTGCTGCCTCGAGCAGACTTTATAAACTGGGTCTTTATATGTGGGTCGATTTGGGAGCCCAAAAAGCGTATAGGCGGAACGTATTCTTCAAAGGATTCTAAGCAATATTAATGTTTTTGAATATAGGCAAAAAACCTACGATTCCGAATTTCAATTTCTCAACCCGGAATGTATTCTATTACTTTATCACCATTTTAAACGAAAACCAATTCTAAGCTTTTTCCGAATTGCCTTATAATCTGCCTTATAATCTCTTCAAGGGTGAAAAGGTAAAAAGTAACTAGTAAACACTTTCCATATGAGGTATTTACAAGTCCAATAACCCGCCCACTCAAGGTCGCGAAGCGCCGGTCACAAAACAGTGGAATCGGAAAGTCAACCACCCCGACGACTCGGCCACCACGTCATAATCACGTGAACAGTGAGAACGGAGGCAAAAGTAACACACAAATGCCAGCGGCACGCCACGAAAATATGTGGGGAATTCGAAATTTGTGAGAATCGCGCTGCATGAAATTTCACTCAGCTGCCCGAACAGGCTAGCAGCGCAAAAAGCAGACGGCTTCGTTATGTTAGGAATGCCATTGGCCCGTGGAACGCTCGACCAGGGTTGTAGCGCGGCCGTCAGCTGGGCGGCCACCTGTCGCGCCTCGATCCCATCCGGTGGTCTGACAACCCTGATCTCGACTCTACCCGAAGCATGCGGTCGGGAATGCGGCCCCCAAAATTCCAACATACCGATTAGCGGGAGCGGGATGGCGCGAGAAGCGTTGCCAGAGCTGCCGCCGCCGTCGCTGTCGGGCGGCTCGGCCCGGAACATTTTGGGACCACAAAATGTTACCAACATACAACCGAAAATTTTTACCAGGCCTCCAGAAACGGGGAGCGCAGGGCTTTGCAGTTCGAGTGCAAATCCACCCCCCACAAGTCAATCGCACACTCTCTGTGGCGCATAAAATGACTACAAAATGTTACCATACACTCGAAAAACCGCCCAGGCGCCCAGGAAATGCAAATGCAGTGCCGAGGGCCCAGCGGACCGAGTGTGTGTGTTTATAAATTCAAGACGGTTTATGCCATCAATTTTATAACTCACACCCCCAGCCGGGGGCGTCGAGCCAATAAATTCTCGTCGGCCGCATACGTATTTTATAGTCGCACATTGCAGATCTGACATAATAACTAAGAGGCGCGCAGAATGCGTAGCAGCTGGGCTCTTGGCTCTCGCCTCTTTGCTGTTAGCGCCATGCCAAGAGGCCTTTTGTTTGGTTGGCTTTCGGTTTGGGGTCTGTAATTACGAGTATCCGAGTGTCTACAGCTCTTTTCTCGCTCTTCGGGGCGTTGCTGGAATTCTATAAAATCGAATTTTTAACGTTCAAATGTTAACAGAGCCGCAGGACAGGCCAAGTGGGTGCAATCCGAAACCCGAATGTCATCTGCTATTGATTTCCGTCATGTTAATGCTGTAAGCCTGCTGCTAGTTAACAGGCGCCCACCCCATGAATTGGCATTATTAGGATTGCCAAAATCATAGAAAGACGATTAATGTCGAGAGACGGAGATGGAGATGGTCGACTGTCTGCAACGGGAGCAAGCGAGATGGCGGAGGCCAAAGATGGTGCTCGGTAGAAAATGGGATGGTAGCTCGAAAAAGAATTGGAACTTGGAGGTACAATTACGATCCCACTCGTTTAATTTCTGAACTAGGCGAACTTGTTAATTACATTTAATTAAAGACTTTGTTATGCATAAATTAATAGAAATGTATTATCAATTCCCAATAAAAAATATACATGGTGGAATTTCTATTATATTAAGAAATACTTTGTAAAATTTACACAATCACCCTATTAACTTGTAATAATACCAGTACTATAATTAACCCAAAATCAACCATCGTTTCCCACTTAGAACGATTCTTTGCGTTGAATTCGCAACTGGGGTTCAAGGTGCTCGCCGAACGAGTGTGGGAGCGAGACGACCGTAGAGTGCCGCCCATTCGGTGGGCAATTTAAACTCGTGTGGATTTCAGTGCGAGAAACGCAGCGACAATAATGGCCGAACGACCCACTCGGCGGAGCTGAGCGCCTGTTCGCAAACGATTAAATTCAGTTTAATCATCCACTAAACAGCTACGATACCGTTTCGTTCGTTATTATTATTATTACATGCAACAAGTCGGGCGGGCACACACAATAAGAGGAATGTCGAAAACGACACACCAGCAAAGTCCGGACGCAGAAGAAGCAAACGAATCGAATCGCTCCGAGGCGACAGCACTTGAATTGGATTATCCGGAGAGTCAAAGGGGGTTTCTACCCGTTGTACACATTGTACTCATCCCACATACGATACCATGCCATTCAGATGCTGAATGCACACATCTGTCCATCTCTCTAATCCCGCACTCTCTACGCTCGTCTCGCTCGCACCTGCGTGTAGCGCTTCTAACAGCGTTTCTATTGAGTTTCCATTGGAAATCTAATCGCTCGCTAGCCAAGCGGCATGCTGCTGAATCTGCTGGAGACCTAGTAAAAATGTTTGTTGTTTCTTAAAGAGCAAGAAGAAGCCCCACTTTGCGCCACTCGCTCGCACCATTGTGGTCTGTGTGTGGCTATGTGGATATGGTGCTCGTATTCCCATCCCCATGCCCATCCCCATTCCCCGTGGAGCGGGAACAACTGCAACATTGTTGCCATGCTCCTCGCTCCGGAATCCGGATTCGGATTCGGATTCGATGGGCCCACCACTCCCACTCGGCCAGCCAATCACGCTTTCAACGGCCGCGTTTAAATGTTGTAAACCGTTGCTACCGCCTCTGTTCGCCTGGTACCGTGTGGAACATTCGCTGAATTGAAACGCCGCTTTTCGTTTTCGGATTGGTTGGATTGTGCAAGCAACAAAGAAGCACAACTTCTTCAACCTCGCCGGTGGTTGGACTGGCCGGCTGGACTGCCACCTATTGAAATCGCCGTTGCCGCCGCTTTTATTCGATGGTTTCAGTTTCTGTTCCCGATTACCGAGTGTGCGCTCTATGAGGCAGTCGAACGCAGGTATTTTCGATTGGAAAAAGAGGTCTTTGGGACTGCCCTGATTGCACCAGAGTAAGGGGAAAAAGTAAGATCCAAGCCTAGCTCAACGATACTTGATTTTATGGACGTTAAAAATAAAAATGTTTTAAATTAAAGAGGTACTATTAAAAATCTTAAAATCTATAGAAAAACAAGAGAGAACGCTATAGTCGGGTTGGTGTCCCGACTATCTTATACCCGGCATTCAGCTAAAGGGAGTGCGAGGGAGATGGATATATAAAATTATTTTGATTGCGCATAACTTTTTAATGAATGGTCCGATTTAAAAAATGTTTTCTACATTTCGATAGGTATATTTATACACAACAAAATTGTATTTATACTTATCGGAAATCTTTAAAGGTGTGGGCGCCAGGCACATTTTAAAATCGTTAGTGGGCGATTATAGGCGTTAGAGGGGGCGTGGCGCTCGGCTGAAATAAACTTACGCTGCGTAGGAAGCCCAAGAATATGTGTGTGAAATCTCAACCTTCTAGCTTTTGTAGTTTTCTAGATCTCCGCGTTCATACGGACAGACAGACAGACGGACAGACGGACATGGCTAGATCGACTCGTCTAGTGACCCCGATCAAGAATATATGTACTTTATAGGGTCGGAAATGCTTCCTTCTAGCTGTTACATACTTTTGCACGAATACAATATACCCTTTTACTCTACGAGTAACGGGTATAAATAGAAATACAAAGGAACACCTTGCATTTACTGAGCTCGAATAATATAACTAGGATGCAAAAAAACATTATTCTATATTGATTCGGTGCCAAGCGGTTCTTTTCTATGGCTTAACACCATTAAAAGTAAAGGTTTTTATAAACACTAAGGACAACTGACAATATCTTTTATTAAAACGCACCATAAAATCGATCTTAAACTTAACCACTACTTAAACCTAAACCTAGTTACTCAAAGAAGTAACTAATCCTCCCACCACTTTTAATTAAAAGGCACTCCGCTTTCATTTTCAATGCCAACTTTTTTTGGTTTGTATTTTTTGGAACTCTTTCAGTTCATTGCGCCTTAGAACTAATTAACTAAATACACCTTTTAGCATCATTTTCCATCGTTAATCCGTTAGTTGTCCCATCAGTTTTGCACACTTAGGGCCAAGGTATCGCCGCTGACACTGGCCACACTCTCCTGGCCGCCAGAAGATGCGGATGTGGCCTGCTTCTCGCGGATGCCCAACCAAGGCAGGCGGCGCTCCAGCTCCAGACGATACTTGGGATGGCTGGTGGCATAGACCCAGGGATCCAGGCAGGACACCGATTTACAGGCCAGACACGGTAGCATCGAGACGAAGGGCGTAATGAGCTGCTGCTCGCCAAAGCATCCAATGAGCGCCACCACCGAGTAAGGGGTCCAGGCCAGGATGAACAGCATGTAGATTATAAGGGCCGCCTTGGCAATCCTGAGCTCCACACTCATACTATCCGCATTTGCATTGGCCGACAGCGACTTGACATTCATCTTTTTGGCCTGATCCGCCAGCATCTTCTCGTGAACGCGGACGTGGGTGAAGAGCTTGTAGTAGGACACCAGGATCATGGTCATCGGAATCACATAGGACCACACGAAGATCGTTCGCACAAACAGCCGGTTATCGTCCGTGTTGGTCAGGTAATCAAAGGAGCAGGTGGTGAGGTAGCCCTCTTAAAAACGAATCAGATAAATATTAATGTTAAGACTAGATTCATAAACCAAGAACTCACCCGGCTGATAACGTCCCCAGATCTGAAACAATGGCAGGACCGAAAACGGCGTGGCCCACAACCAGGTGAAGATTATCAGCAGGACAATTTGTCCATAGCTCAATCGTCCGTCAATTGGGTTTGATATTGTCTTGTACCGATCAAAGGCGATGAAGGCGTTCGTTATGGAAGCCCCCATCCCGGAGATGCCTCCGTTCAAAGCGTATATATCGCAGCCCAGATCTCCACCCACTATATAGCCAACTGTGGCGTTGATAAGGTAATGTGGCATATTGGTGCACATGAAGAGATCGAAAATAGCCAGGTTGAGAATCAACAGGTTCGAGGGAGTTCGCAGGGACTTCGATCTACAACAAGATAACGTTCGAATGTAACAACTTTGTTAGTTTTTTTTAGAGTTCCTTACTTACGTTGAGAAAATCCAGATGACCAAGCCATTTCCAAAAAGATTCGAAAACATGAGGACGACATAGGCAATGTAAAATCCAGCATGATAATAGATGGGTGCTTCTCTGAATCCCCGCCAATGGGAATGCACCAGGTGCTGGTACTCCACCGGATATCCATGTCCCATGGGGAAAACGCCTCCATCTCCAGAGCTGTCGTTCACATAGGCCTGCGGCCCACTTGGGCCGTTGAGGTGCATTCTGCTTGATCCGCTCCGAACTTAGTTTCCTTTGGAGCCCAACATGCTGGCCCTTGACTTGTGTCACCTATGGCCTGGGACAAGTGCCGCCAAAATGCTTTTATAGCTGGCCAAAGAATCTAATTAAGGCGGATTAAGAGGTGCAAACTTGGCCTTGGGGTGAATGTGCATACCTCTGAAGGATAATCCCGACGTCTTATCCCCAACTTAAGACATTTTTGCGATGCTCAAATTACGAATGTATTCGTCAGCGGGAAGTAAACGTAAGTCTGCACCTAGAGAAAATCACAGTTAGTTCCCGCTGGTTTTAAAAAATGTTGTTTTTGGTTTTGCTCAAATGCGCGAATTTATTTATGTTATGAAAAGAGCATTACAAAATATATTTGGTAACATTATATTTTTTAGTAGGATATGTCCATAATAAACGAACTCTAGATAAAAAATTAAAAGTGTATAAGAAAGCCGAAAAACTTTCAGTGCAATTTGCCTTATAAGGGAAAACAAATTTATATTTCTGGTGTATGTCGTCAAATAAATTTTTCAAGCTAGTGTAATAGGTGAAACAAAGTATACTTAATAAACATTTATTTATTTATTTATTTTAAGATAGTTATTAATATTAAATCTTCTTATATATTGTAAACTGCGTTTTGGTAGTACAAGAAATATAGAGTCGTTGTGAATTTATAACCGTTGATTAAATTTCAAACTGATAGTTATTTAAAAAAAAAAACTTTCAAGGGGAGATGAGTAAACGCAAGTGATTCGTGGAGGCGATGCGTTTTGGGAGAGGGCGGATCATTTGCAATTGGTCAGGAGTGGCGGCATATTGTTTTTTCTTGTCTATCACATCTTCGGCCCTATGTTCAAAGTTATACTATTGATGATTATGTTTGCTGTATTTACAATTTAACAAAAGTAATAAATAGTTTCATAACTTCAACAACTTCGATATGAAATGACAACTAATTTTATTTTCGTAATTTATTTATTTCATTATTTTAATCATTTAAATTTGTCACATAATTTGTATAACTTTATATCTATATCTTTTCTGCCATATTTGTTCTTTGTATTTAGGCTTGAACCCAAAGGAGCTGGTATAATTTACAGAGACTCGGCTAAAAATCGCACCGTTTCTCCCATTTCACATGCGATTCGAATGGCTCATTTTACTGCACGACAAGCAGGCGGGAACAGAGCAAATTCGAAATGTAACGTCTCTTTCTGGTGCTTGCAGCGACAAATGCGGGTGCGAGCGAACACTTGCACGACATTTTCCGACATCGGGGTACCGGAGCCCAGAAATGGCCAGCAAGCGGATTTCGGCATTCGCCTCGAGCAGCGACATTCACATAAATCTCCGTTTCCGCGGGTTTTGGACGGCTTCGACCTGTTTCTTTCAGACGCAAAAATGCGCACCGGCGCCCAGCACGAGAAGACGGCCGTCAGACAGGGACGGCACGATGGGGCACAAACCACCCCCGAACGGAGTAGGGCTGTCTCGCTCTGGCGACCGGAAAGAGAGCGTCCTGCTCGCACATTCTGCGCACCTGGTTGGTTCGGCGCTGTCATTTCACAATGACCCACCTTCACGACTGACAGCGACGGCAAAAACGCGTCGCGACGCGTCGCTTCGCCTCGCGCGATTTCTGCCGTTTCCGTTCCTGTTCTTGCGGCTTGGCGTCTGTCTGTGGTGTGCGGTGTTTGCACGGTGTTTTATTATATCAACAACAAAAAACAAAAACAGCAACATTTTCATTAGGCGGCCAGAAAATATCGTACACATAACGACAAGAACACAACATCGCCGGCAGAAACAACATGGCAACTCAAAAACCCACGGGCAAACAGGCAACAAAAACAAGGAGCAACAACACTTGATTCGCTCCGCCTTTGTTGCGAGGCGGAATTTGTGTTTTTTGTGAAAGAGTGTGTGTGCTTGTACCGCTCAAGTATCGAGAATCGTGCGAAAGTAGGCGGCATTGTGTGCGCCCTTCTCCTAAACCAAGTAAAACATACATACTTTAATGATATTATATTTAAAATATAGGTTGTTCATTTATCAGGAGTATCCTGGTTTTCCACTCCTCTCGTAAGTCTTGGAAAATTAACATAACAAGTTATGGAAATAATAATTATATTTTCCCAACACCTTATATTAAAAAAAAAATTGTTTAAAACAACTTTTTTTATAGTATTTGAAATTACTTTCAAAATTTGACTGCAATAACCATTCGAAATTGAAGCAAAGGCATCATATGTATTCTTCTTAATTCTTCATGACTCAAATACGAAAATATTTTATCGAAAATAAAAAAAAAAATTTATTAAATTGGAAGCCAAAGTAGCGGCTGAGATGGCGAATGCATAATTTAGGGAACTAAATTTAATAACACTAAGATCATAAATACTTTTAATTTAATTTAGAACTCGATCCCATTACCAAATCATTATCGCCAATAGACCCCAAAAGTGTAGCGCACCGCGAGAGCGAGACGTCTGCTGACACACATACGCGTTCTCGTTCTGGCCTTCTCGTTCTCGTTCTCATTCCCATTCTCGTTCTCGTTTAGCCTCGCCCGCTAATATTAACCTTCGGCTGGTCGAGCTCTCGCCTTGACCGTAATTTCGGGGCCGTTCCCATTGCCAAGTGAAGGACGCACCTTGAAACTCAAGGATTTTGCGAATTTTGCGAAATTTCGCAAACTTTTTCGGCAATCAGTAGGTCAAAGCGAATTTTGGCGAACTGCTTGGTGCTCGGCGGCATTGGGGGGGGGTTTTGGCTTGTGCTCGACTGTTTCGATGACATAAGCAGCTCGTGTATAATCTCCAAGTGGCATTGAGATGCGCCGAAACAAGTTCCCCGTTCGGTTTCTTTTCGGCCAGTGGAGGGGGGTTGATAGGCGGAAATATTCACTCGATGCGTGGCGGCGGGTTAAATGAACTCTCGCCGGATTTTCCTCAACGCTGTATTTCGGGTGGCCCGGCCACCAACTAAACACTTTTGGGCGCCTCATAGCACAGGTTTTGATTTGAGCTTTTTTGGAAGCTAAGGTTAAGGTTATTCGCTAATTGTCGGCGTAACTAACCACAGTCAACCGACCAACCACCCCAGAGGGTGTGGCTGTCGCGGTCGGTGGTGCAATGGTTCGGTTTCAGTTCAGTTCGATGGTTGATTGGTACATTGGCAAGTGTCAACGCCTCGCTTGTCCGTCCCGGCACTCGATAGTGCGGTCAGTCAGGCCCCAAAATCCAGTTTCGGTAACAGGCGCGCACGATCGCAGAACAAGTGGACGACGCCCCGGCATTGGCGTCATTGCCGTCGGCGGCGCAAATCAAATCCACTCGATGCTCCCCAAGTTCCCATTTGTGCTCGGTCAGGGCGTGGTCTGCCAGTCGACTGGCCAGTGGCTCCCTTTAAATGGAGGGGGTTCTCCAGGGGAATGGGTCCAGGTTCAGTCGACTCAACTTGGCACTCGTCCAAAAAGGCCAGGCATGAAGTAATTTAGAGCGTCGCCGGTGCCATGGTCACTTAAACTGGCCCTTTGTTTGGAGCGTATTTGGTTCAAGGCTGTTCTCATGGCTCACAGTCCATGAGCTGGTGAAGTTCAAGGTAAGATGGAGGTTATCTTATCAAGTTATATTGTTGTTTGGCTCTTAATAAAAGATCATGTAAGGCAACATTTTAAAAAATGTTTAGAACATTCCACTTAATTATAAATATTGTATTTTATTCTTAACTAAGCGAGTAAAGATGGAGGTTCTCTTATCAATTAGTCAGATATTGATGTTTGGCTCTTAATAAAATATTATGCAAGGCAACATTTTAAAAAATGGTTAGTAATCTATTACAATCTTATTCCTCATAACTATAGATATCCTAAACTAAACGACTAAAAAAATAAAGTATTAAATTAAGGGAATTATTTCCAGATTTTTCTATTGCTAGAAAAGGTAATACAACGAACCACTAATTATTTAACAAAACTACCAGTTACTATTTAATTTTTTGCCCGCCTAATGTGCGCCTGTTAAGCAGCTCCCGAATGGAGCAGTAGGGTTGCTGGCCGTAAAAAAAGCCAAGGCAAACATCAAAAGCTGACCACCACACGCTGCACACTGGGCCAGAAAGTTAATTTTTTGGCCAAAAATCTGTAATTTCTTTCCTAGGACAGTTAGAAGGATGCAGTTTTTTGCGTTTTTTTCTTAAAAGATTGAACTTTCCAACGAACTAAAAGTAAAATTTCTTGGAATTTTATATGATATAGATAATCCAGACCAAAGTCGGAAAATTTTACGTACTTTTCGGTTTTTTATTTTTAAAAAAATAACTAGAAGACGCACTTCTTCCATTTTCGAAAACAATAAAGTATGAGATAAAACAAACTAAAAAAAATTAACATCACTAAAAAATATTATGTCATTTAAGATTTATGAACCGTTAAAAAGTGCAACTTTCGGAGGCTCCCACATCAACGTTTATCAAACAATCGATTTAAAAAAAATTTCTATTTTTTTTTTCTTGTTACCTTTTAAGTTTTATATAATCAAATTATGTAAAAAAAATTGTTTAAAAATATTGTTTTTTGATTTGTTTAATGTTAATTTGACATATTCTGAAGTCATCACAAAAGTATGCTACATTTATACTTGCATAGTTCATTTTAGTCATATTTTAGTTCTCAACTGAAGGAAGAACAAGAAAGTACAGGAAATGCAGCATACTTTTGGGCATACTTAAGTCCTTCCTTAAATCCCTTAGGCGCTCTGCCGGCATTTCGTCTCTGCGCTGTAATTTCCTGTTTAATAGTTTCCGCATTCAAACTATATAGATTTTGAAAGGACCTGGATCGACTAGCGTACGAGAGCAGCACTTTTCAAAAGAAGCTTTGTGTATGTTAAGCCAAAATGAAGATATATACTTAAGCGACACAGACATTTCCGATTCAGATTCTGAAGATTATTATGAGCATGTCAGACGATAGGTCTGCTCCTTGATTGTCGTTCCTTTATGTCATCTGCCTTTCGCGAGGCTTATGTAATCGGCAAGCCGCACGTGGCCAGTACAGGTGAAGTGCCGAATTGCTGCGCTACGAATCGCCTTCCAAAATATTGGCTCTATGGACTAGCCAGAGCTATGTGTGGCGTTACCGCGCGTGGCGCGTGTTGGTGAGACGATGTAGGCGTAGCAAGTGTCACATCCGGTAGTCGTTCACTTCCTTATTCGATCACCTTCCAGAAGATCGCTCGATGGTCAAGCCAGAACTGCGTGTTTACATGCCGCGCGTGGCGCGTGTTGGTGAGGTGATGTTGCACTCAATCAATGATCGGAAGTACAGTTACCCTCCAAGTTATCGCTCTACGGCTTAGCCAGAGCTGAACAGGTGGATGCCGCGCGTGGCGCGAGTTGGTGAGGTTATGTACTCTTCAAAGTCGTCGTTCAGGTGGTTGGTCTTTAGTTCAAGATGGTTTTAAGCCGCACGTGGCATGCGGTTGGTGAGATGCCGGGCTAGAGATTTGCGCCGTTGATGGACAAACTGTAGCCTCGGTCACCTTCCAGAATATGGGCGCCTTTTGTAGACAGAAGCTGCACACAGTAAGGCACGTGTCCGCGGGATTGTAAGCCTTTAAGATTCTTCTTCAGACAATTCTAGGTAATTTTGGTCCTCAGAATCTGAATCGGAAATGTCTGAGTCGCTTACGTAAATATCTTCATTTGGGCTTAGCAAACACAATGCTTCTTTTGGAAAGTGCTGTTCTCGTTCCTTGCAATTTTTTGAACGTAAGGAGGAAATAACAGGGTCGGAACAGTCCATTGATCTGTAGAACAGGTCTGACATCGTTGATATGCGATCACACTTTCTGGTATGGTTTAACCTATCCTTTTTGTAAAATTTGTTTTTGGCCTCAGAAGCTTCTTCGCCCAACATACCTACCGGTAAAACACTGGTTCGAATTATATCGGCTCCGTGAACCAATATTTTGTGCAAAGTGGCGGTCATTGGGTACCAAGGATATGTATCTATATAAAGAAAAGCTGTTTGTAAGGCATATTGTTCAAATTTGTTATCATTTATTTCTTTTTTTGAATTAATAACTATTAAAATAATTTTTAATTTATAAAGGAGCTCGGATTTTAAGCCCGTAATTTTTGAGAGAACGTCGATGTCCTTGAACGCTCTTCTGGCTGTATTTCCCGTATTGGTGTTCCCGTACCCGCCGGGCTTTGGCTGGCTTACCCTTAGACTCAGCTTTTCCCAAAACTGATTTTGAATAAAAGATTTTCTGGAATTAAATTCCAGTTTGTGTTCCTCGGACCGAACGTGATGTTTTTTTATATTTAGCCTGTACGATATTTGTAGGCACATTTCAAAAATCCGAATATAGGCATGCAATGGGCTTATGCCGAAAGTAAGTGCAGATTTTATTGGCACAAAAAGACGACCCTCAATATTGGCCTTTACATTAAATTCCTTGGGATTTCGGTGACAAATGGGGCATGTTTGCATGGATTTGGTGCCTGTCAAAACGTTTAGAACTTTTCCGTCTATTAATGTAAGAGCTAACTGAAACTCAATTGAAATATTTGTATTTTCAATACTTGTTTGGAACAGTTGCAGACTGGAAATCTCCTTTTCCAAATTTGTGTACTCTGATAATATTAACTCTTTACTTTCCTTCGCGAACTGTAGCTTTATCGGCCTGCAAAACTTGTCGGACTGAGCCGATTTGTTGGTCCAAATTATTTCCCCAGATGGTCTTAGAACAATTCTGAGGGGAATAAGAGTTGTTGCGAACAAATTTTCATCCTTTCCAGGCCCATTTAAATAGTTTTGGTTGTAAGCAGAATGTCCGCTGCTTCCGTCAAACCCATAGGAAAATATCATCTGCAAGTCAAGAGAATTGCTGCCTAAACTTATTAAAAGGTCTGAACATACAGTTAAAAGCCGTTGGGCCGTGTGATTCACTAAAGCTTGTAGCTTAACTTCAGCTCTTTCTTCGGAAATTTCCACAGACTCTGGGGACGGACGGCATTTATGTTTAGCCTCCCTTAAAATATTGTAAGAAGGCCAGATGTCGGCACCAGATTCCTTAGATGATACTCGAATGGCAGTATATTGAGCTTTAGAGAAGGAATTATTTAAAAAAAAAGCCAAGGCTTCATCGGCATTTTTTTTTTTAAGTTCCCTTTCTGATTTGATTCCGAGAATTTTGCATGACTTTTCCGGGCTATTAGAAATTGTTTTCAATGCTGAACTGAGATTTTTATCCCCAGACCTCTTTGCAGCATAAGTGCCAGCTTCAAGAAACTTCTGTGAATTATTATTATGTTCGACACTTATATTTGAAATTTCTCGACGCTGCGACCGGTTAGACATTTCCGAAAATTTTAATTTTGGACGACCCCTCTCGGATGGATCACGTTTTAAGGGAATTGGAAATAAAAATAATGAGTTTAACCAAGTCGAATGACGTTCGCTAAAATCGATACGTGATTTTTTCAAACTACTTCTTTTAACATGGTATTCGGATCTCAGTTTGCATACTTTCAACTTTATAGCTTTAATGCAAGTGTCATCCGAAATTCCAGCTTTAGATGCAATAAACCCAGCAACTAAAGATATATCATTGTTGTATTTGGAAAGTAGGTCCACAATTTCCGCTTTTTTAAAGTCAGCCATGGTGTGCTCGCTTCGAGTTCCAAGCACCGAATGACAGAAATTGTGAACATTTTCTAGAGAAGAGCCAAAAAAGTTGATATTTCTCCTTTTGATATATCGATATTACATTCGATTGTTTAGATTTAAAATTAAAAGAAGCGGGAATGAGTGAAAAAGTAGATTTTTGATGTAAGGCACACTAAAATCAAATTTTGGCGCGCAAAATGTACACTAAAACCTGAAGAAGAAAAATTACTGCATACTTTTGGGCATTTTTAGCAAAGCTCATCAAATTGGCTCGACTTCGAGTTAAGCCTTCAATTAAAACTTAAATTACCGAAAACTAAGGCAAAACCGCATCGAGTCGGTGGGCTACGCTTTTAGTAAATTGATCAACGAATTTTTTTTGAAGGAATGAACTAATTTGGGGATGGCACTCGAAGGCACTCGAAAAGCAAAGTACTCATTTGCTGAAAAAAAGCGTAAAAATTAACAATTACATTTATTTTAGCAAACAAGTAAGACATACGAGCTACATTATATTTTTTACTAGTTGAAAATAATCCCTTCTGCAAGTTTCGGAAAGAAGTCGAACAGCAACATCAGCATATTTGACTTCTAAATTTTTTTTCATTTCCATCAATATTTTATGAATTTTTCACTTTGAAAATATGGTAAAAGAAAACTACTTGTCCGAATTCTTTGAAACTTTGGCATAAATTAGTTTAATGTATTATAAAAAGGATCCCAAACTCAATTTGGTCATTTTCTTAAAAAAGAAAAACGTATTTTTGGCCAAAAATCTGATCGGCTGGCCCAGTGTGCGCTGGTCAACTGGCCGTCGAGGCAGAATCGCCGGCGGACTCTTGGAGCAGCGCCAGCACTCAACACACAAACTGGTTTCCGCTCCCCCCGAAAACAGCCATTCCCCCTTTCAGATGCTTCTTCTTTTTCCTTGGGGCCACTCACACAGGCAAGGCAAATAAATAGTTGGCTCTTTTTTTCATTTTATTCGTTGAGATGTGCAGCTAATGCTGCTTGCCTGTTAAGATTCATGTGGGAAAACGTTGAACGCCCACAATAATGGACGCTTTTAGTCCGCTTCTTTGCCTTTTGGCTGTTAGTTAATCGGCGGTGTTAGGCGATAGTTTTCGATTTTGGCGCTTAATGGCAGGCGAATGCTGCCGACTTTGCTGCGGGCCCAGTAGAAATTTGTGCAATAAGCAAAATGACGGGCACAAAACAAAATGTCCGGCCGGAGTGGGCGCCCGCAACTTCCGCCGATGGCGCACTACATGGTTCAGTCCGCCGCCATCATGCAGTTTCTAGGCCCGCGCGCCATCTTATCGCGAATACCGAATACCCATATACCATATACCATAGTTTATAGTCTACGCGGTATGCGGTATGCGGTATGGTAGTCGTAGAACAAGCGTTTGGGGGCAATTTTCTGTTTTCTGTTGGCCTGTGATGTGAGCAAACAAAATGACTGCTCAAAATTGAGCAAAATGTTCGAGCGATTGCGATTGCAGGGGCGACGAGACACAGAGACTGTTTGCATTAGAAATTGCGGTTCAAACAAACAATGTTTTTCGTGTTTCGTTTCTTTTTCTCCGCTTACTACTGTGTGTGGCACAGAGTGGAGAAGAGAGCGAGACGGCAAGAGGGGCGGGTGCGCGCAGGGCTCGCATTTGTGGGCGTGTAGCATTGGGTTTTTCTTGCCTTTTGCCGCGGGGTTATATGTATGTGGCGCCCTCTGTTAGCCACCCATTGAACCAGCGCGCCACTTGGATTTGATTGCCCTTCTTATAAACAAAACCAGAAATGGAAGGGAAATAACTCTAGAGCGAGAGAGAGAGCAGCACAATTGTTTGCTCAACTTAAAGAGTTTCTCAATAATCACTAGTTTTAGCCTTAAACTGCCGCAATTTGTCAGCTTTGGCAATTTCTTTGCTCACACACACACACGCACACACCGGCGACCAGTCACATTGAAAACCCCTGCCATTGCGACACTATGGTCGTCTCGTTCGCACTCAAGCGTTCGCCGCTCCGGTTAAATTCCCAGTCATTTCGACGACCTACTCGTTCTGTGAGCCTGGTGAAAAAGAGGGAATTCACTTTTGGCGGGGTTCTCGTTTTTCCAATTTTGTCCAATCGGCCTTTGTGGGCGCTGCTCTGTCGGAATTGCCGCTCCGCCCGTCCGACGAGTCCGGGGCAGCGATTGCTGATAAGGCGGGCAAGTTGATAAGGCGTCGGCTTTTAGGGGAGTAGTTAGTAATTTGCGTTAAATGGGCAGCAACAGCAACGGCAGCAGCAGCCAGGCGGCAGCAAATTAATTCGCACGGTAGGCGTGGTTGCGGGCCTCCGCCCACATAGCACGTGCCGATGCCGATGCCGTACCGGCGATGCTTTCGGAACAAAAGTTCCAATTCCGATTGCTGCGATTCACAGCGATTCACATTCACAACGAAATTCGACAACGGCGACAAGCGATTCGCTCCACTCGACGGCCTGGGGAACGAAATCGCCCCACACACACGCGATCTGGCAGGTGGGGACGTGCACCGGCCCGTGGTGGTGGCGGACTTTTTCAGACACGTTCGGTTTTCGGTTCGGTTTCCACCAGGCGACCAGGAAAAGCAGCCGGCATGCTGGCTCATCGCACAAACCGGCCGTCGCTCGCTGAAAAACATCAGCTGCCGCCTACAGTGGGGTGGATTATAGTAAATTTTGATATAAATTCGGAACAAAAGTTCGGGTGGGCACAATGCGTACGATAAGCAGTTTTTTTTTATAATTTTGTAATTTTATTAGTTTATTGTATTGTGTATTTTTCTATACCTAGCCCTGTGATCAGGTGATATTCTCAAGTACTTTTTAACCTACCTAAATAAATACATATATGTATGGGGGTGCCAAAGTGCTGATTTCGTATTCAGATCTTATGTTTTTACATCAATATAAACTCGAATGAAGATTTGTAATTTCTCCCACTCTAACAATAATGTCATTGATAAAAACTTCTTAAATATAATATTTATATCTATTAGTGAATATTCATAATTTCGATTTTTGTTTACAATTTTTGTTATGAAGAAATGATTTCAGTCTGGACTTTAACTTAGAGCTGACATTCAGTGCTTACAAAGTGAATTACCCTTTGTACATACCTATTAGTAAAAACGTTTTCAAAAACCATAATCATAATATGATGATCGCGGGTAAAGGGTATTACCTTTGTACCCAGGGGCTTTGAGTGGGGGAACCACCTATCCATGAAAAAACCGACTTAATTTGATTTTGAAGGGACTACATCTTGTTTTCATACCCTTTCGGTAGCTTCTTTTGCCAATGTCAGATGGTAGAAACTAAGATTATAAAAAATACTTATTTATGATTTTAATATCAATTTAGACATTTACCCAAAAAGGGTGAAACTATTTGGTAAAATTGGTTTATTTAATAAACTCTATTAAATAAAATATATTTCATTAAGCCAAGGGTGTAGAAAAATCGGTTTCATCGGATATTGGTTACCCAATGAATTTGGCATTATTTGGGTGCTCGCACTGCGGTCATACTGACCAACCAGGTGAAAGCGACTTCGGAATTATCGCGCGACAGAGCGATAAGTCCAACGACTGATTAGTTAACCAGCGGCGATCGTCGAGGTGAAAGTTCACGCAGCTCCAAAATGTCAGCAAAGGCAGTCAAGTCCAGCAAACCAGGCGCCTCCAAGGAGCCATCGGCGGTCACCAAGCTCTACCTGTTCGCCTACAACGCCGGCCAGGTGGTGGGATGGAGCTACATCCTGTGGCAGCTGGTTAACTACTACCTGCTGCAGGGACCCGAGTTCCGGGCACAGGTTACGCTGTGGGAGTACACGCGGCTGGCCGTGATCATCTTCCAGAACGCCGCCTTCGTGGAGATCCTCAATGCGTCCTTCGGACTGGTCAAGTCCAATCCAGTGGTCACCGGCTTCCAGGTGTTCAGTCGCATGATGGTGGTCGTCGGCGTGGTGATGGCCACGCCCACGGGAAAAGTGTCGCCAGGTCTGCCCATCGCTCTGCTGGCCTGGGCCATCACCGAGATCATCCGGTATGGATACTACGCCCTGAACATCGTGAAGGTGGTGCCCCATTTCGTGGTCTTCCTGCGTTACACCACCTTCATTGTTCTGTATCCCATCGGCGTCACCGGGGAGCTGCTCTGCTTCTGGTGGGCCCAGAGCTACGCCCGTGAGAACAGCGTGTGGAGCGTCGTGATGCCCAACAAGTGGAACGCCACCTTCTCCTACTTCGGTTTCCTGTGGATCGTCATGCTGGGCTACATCCCCATCTTCCCGCAGCTGTACCTGCACATGTTCGCCCAGCGCCGTAAGATCCTCGGTGGAGGAGCAGCAAGCGGAGCACCCAAAAAGAAGGCCAACTGAACCTTGACCAGCGGCGAATGCAAATTATTGCATCATTTGCATATCTTTGGCCGTCGCACTTTGCAGCCGTTTTCGCTTTTTGGGGTCTCTCTTGCCTCACCTCTTACACAAGCACATTCGTTCGGACTAAGCTTAGTTTTAAGTGGTTTTGTGTACAAATAAACCTAGATACTCTTCCAACTAATTTATTTTCGCTTCACTTTCGAAGTGTGGTGTAACAGTAACGGCTTACATATTAGTGTTATTAGTGCTGTGACCACTGGATGGTCTTCAGGTCGATGCCCTCCTGGACCATCTCCCACAGCGGCGACATCTCGCGCAGACGCTCCACATGCTTGATGCACTTGTCGGCGGTGTAGTCCACCTCCTCGACGGTGGTGAAGCGGCCGATGCCGAAGCGGATGGAGCTGTGGGCCAGATCCTCGTCGGTGCCGATGGCGCGCAGCACATAGGAGGGCTCCAGGGAGGCGGAGGTGCAGGCGGATCCGCTGCTCAGGGCCACATCCTTAAGCGCCATCAGCAGGGATTCACCCTCAACGTAAGCGAATGACAAATTCAGACAGCCATTGTATGTGGCTACGGCATCACCATTCCTGATGACATGCGGCAAGGCACTCGAAAGCCTGTCCAGCAGGCGATTGGAAAGAAAGTCCACCCACTTCTTGTCGTAGTCCATCTCGTGGAGAGCCAGTTCTGCAGCAGCTCCCAATCCCACGGCCAGCGGGGCTGGAACAGTTCCGCTCCTCAATCCGCGCTCCTGGCCTCCGCCGCTTTGAATGGGCTCCAGGCGAACCCTGGGCCTACGTCGCACATAGAGGGCGCCCACACCCTTCGGGCCGTAGATCTTGTGGCCCGATATGGACATCAGGTCAATGTTCATGGCATTCACGTCCAGCGGGATCTTGCCCACAGCCTGAGCGGCGTCCGTGTGGAAGAATACTTTGCGGGAACGGCACAATTTACCGATCTCATCAACGGGCTGCCTGACTCCGATCTCGTTGTTCACTGTCATAATGGACACCAACGACGTCTCCGGTGTGATGGTCTCCTCCAGCTCCTTGAGGTCGATAAGTCCGTTGGCCAGTACAGGCAGGTAGGTGACTTTGAATCCCTCGTTCTCCAGTGCCCGGCACGAGTCTAGAACGCACTTGTGCTCCGTCTGGGTGGTGATCACGTGCCGCTTCTTGGTGCCGTAGAACCGGGCCACCCCTTTTACGGATATATTATTCGATTCG
This sequence comes from Drosophila lutescens, assembly GCA_037075285.1. Lineage (NCBI taxonomy): Eukaryota > Metazoa > Arthropoda > Insecta > Diptera > Drosophilidae > Drosophila > Drosophila lutescens. The sequence continues at coordinate 446,495 of JBAMCF010000300.1, forward strand.
GTGGCGCCGGATGTGAAGATGATCTCCTTGGGATCGGCGCCAATCAAGGTGGCCACCTGCTCGCGAGCCTTCTCCACCGCCGTTTCCGTCTCCCAGCCGTAGGCGTGGGTGCGGGAATGGGGATTTCCGTAGTAGTTCGTCAGGTAGGGGAGCATGGCGTCCAGCACACGTGGATCCATTGGAGTTGTGGCCTGGGCATCCAGGTACAAGGGTCTACCCTCGGTCTGTTCATTTTTGATGTTGAATCGCACTTGCCTCTCCCGGAATTCTGTTGGGATTCAAGACTCGTTAGGGACTATGGTGCTCTTTGGTGGACCCACTTACCTTTGGATGTAGCGGCCGGTTTGGCGGAGGTGGCCTCGTGCCTGACCACTGTGGTCACTGCATTTGTGGCCCGGAAGCGCAGCACCTGCGCCTGGATTCGTCCCAACACTTTTTGCATTGTGATGGAATCCTTAGAATTCTTGTGTTAAAATCGTTATCAAAGCGGATTTCACAATCGGTAGGACCGTGCTAGGGAGAATGAAATATACCGGAGGACTTGAAAATATACTTCAATAATACCATTATAACTTGTATCGCTTATGCGGATTTATTATATAAAATGCTATATAATCCCTTATTTTCAGAAAATGGATCTCTATTCTTTCGTATTGGGTATGACACTTTATTTTCCAGTTAATTTAAACTATTTTAGAAATACATTTATATTTATTTGATGTGGTTCATATCGTGAATTGCTTTATGTTGCATAAACACGAGTAGATTTCACGTAATTCCTGGCATAAACTCAGTATATGTTTTCATGTGGACTTTAAAATACTTAATACTAACTTTTGGTATTTTAACGGCACATTTTGTTTGTTGTCTTTGAAGTTGATAGTACTATTTTCAAAGCCCCAATTTTATTAGGCATTTTTTAAAAGATATATAAATCTATTCCAACATGGTTGTTTGCCGGTTCTTTCAACAAGGTTCCTGTCGCTATGGGACAAAATGCCACAACGAACACTTCGATGTCAAGTGAGTAAATAGAGATTGAACCATCCCATGAAATCCGAATTCCTTTAATCTTTAGGCAATACCTCAAAGCCGACATGGAATCGAGCTTGAATGGCAAGATGTGGCCTTTCTCCGCCTACGGACCCTTTAAGGACAAGGCCAATTTCCCCAACTTCATCGAGGATCAATCCTTTGAGGAGGTCCGCTTCCTGTGCTACGAGGCCAAGCGACAGAACCAATTCGATCAGTTCACGCAGCAATTCAATCGCGAAGTCATGGAAGCCACCAATAAGATGAAGACCATGCTGCAGATGTCGCCACAGGTTCTCGAGATGATGATCAAGATCCACGAGACGCCCGAGGGCGGAACTGTGTCGGCTGCCCCGCAGCAGCCCAATAATCCCTTTGCTGCAGCCGGTCCGGCGGCCAATCCATCAGCGTCCATTTTTGGCAAGCCCACTTTGAGTGCGGGAAACATCTTTGGTAATGCCACAAACCAAGTCAACAACGCCAACAGTATTTTCGGTGGTACCATGGCGAATGCGAATCCGGGCAACAGCATTTTTGGCGGAGGAGCTGTGGGAGGAGGAGCAACAAGTGTCTTTGGACAACCCCAGCAGCAGCCACAACAGACAGCCGCTCAAGCCTTCCAAGGAGGCAATATTTTCGGCCAGGCACCAGTCCAGGCGCAAGTTCAGCCAGTGAATCCCAATCCTTTCGGTGGTTTCCAACAGCAGCAGCAACCTCAGCCGGCGGGTATCTTTGGCCAGGCAGCTAACCCCAATATGGGTGGAATGTTTGGCCAAGCGGCACAGCAGCAGCAACCTCCTTCTGGATTGTTTGCTCAGGCAGCAGCCACCGGTTTTCCAAACCAACAGCAACAGCAACAAATGCAGCAGCAGCAACAACAGCAGCAGCAGCAACAACAGCAGCAGCAACAACAGCAGCAGCAACAACAGCAACAGCAACAGTTGCAAATGCAACAGCAACAGCAGATGTTGCAGCAACAGCAAATGTTGCAACAGCAGCAGCAGCAAGCCCAAATGGCCAACGAAATCCCATCCTCCGTTTACAGTCGCATGGAAGATCTCAACGAACAGGAAATCGAAGCCTTCAAGGCGGATCAGTTCATACAAGGTGCCTTGCCCTTCAAGCCACCACCACGTGAACTTTGCTGAAACACTCATTTTTGCAAACTAGCGTATAATGTATATAATTCTACATAGAGCTGATATTAATTTAGTACAACCAATAAACTAATGCATCATCATGTTGAGTCGTTCCATGTTGATGGAGTAAACGGCATGGGAGCCGATCAGGTTGCGATCGCGGAAGGCCAGCTGGCAGTCCTTGAGGGTGATCACTGTGCGTTCGCTGGGCAGGCTGTAAAGATTAAAACAATATAATATTATAACTCAGATATCTGAGCGGGCAATCCTTACACTTCTTCACAGGCTGAGAGAAAGGTCACATCGTCGTTCTGTCGCCGCATAAAGTTGGCCGTATTCAGCTCCTTGTCCAGCTCCAGCGGCGTGTCGTCCACCTTCTGGCGGGTGACAGTGTTCCGCAGCGATGGGTCCCGCAGCGGAGCACCCACATCGTAGTAGAAGTTTCCTTCGCCGCTCGTCTTGTAATGCTTTCGCTTCTTGATGATGGCCGACAGCAGATCCTTCAGCAGGACCTGCACTGCCATGGCCACGTACTCGGCGACGTTGTCGTCCACGGAGACAAGTCCGATTTCCCAGGCGCCGATCAGAAAGCGTCCCATTATGAAGCCCGCATCGGGCAGGAAGAGCTCCTGGGCGCAGTAACGCTGTGACTGGAGCTGCTGCTGCTCCGAGGCTCCGCCGATCGCGGGCGGTGGCCGGATGACCTGCATATTGTCCTCGCCCACAAAGTCCAGGACCTCGCAGAGTTCAAAGTTCAGACGCTCAGCGAAGGTGCGGGAGCTTCGCTTGCGCCGCTTGCTCCGGTTTCCGCCGCTGCTGCTGTTTTGGACAGCCGGCGGATTGTCCACGGGTGAGAAGGCATCGATCTTGTTGAGCAGCGCCAGCAGGAACTGGTTGTGCAGGTGCAGTTTGTCCGGCGAAAGGATTTTTCGCGACTCCGCATCGAACTCCTCCTTGGTCCAACGGCTGCGGAACCAGTTCTTCATGTTGGCCCGGTAGCGTTCCCAGTTGTCTCCCAGGGCCACCACTAGCGCCTCCTTGGTAGCAAGCACTCGGTCGGTCAGCATTTTACGGCCAATCAATCGAGGATAAACAGAAAATTACAAGATTTTGCAATAAAAACAAATTTTAGCAGCTGTTTAGAGTGACCGTTTTAGCTAGGTGTAAAATACCAATACCGGTTCAAAAATGATTGGTTATTCCTAAAAATTAACGAGGGGATTCCCTAAACTGTTGAATTGCTGAATTGTTGAATTTTGGTCAGCTGAATTTTCGGTTGAATTTTAAACAATTCAGCAATTCAACAGTTTAGGGAATCCCCTCAACGTTACTATAATCTAAAATTATAGAAACATTTTCCTTACTTCAACATTAACACAGAGAGCTATTGAATGTAATGGTGGTAATGAGGAGTGAATAAAGAAAAGTCTTGTTTTTGAATAAATTCAGTAGAGCTACATTTACTTTTAAAAGTTTGAAGGTTTGGCATTTTGTTCTAAATTCAATACAATAGTTCGATTTTTACCGAATCTCAAAATAATTTTTTTCTTTAATTTAAGTCTAGTTTCACCCTCCAATAAAAAATCTTAAAAGCGTATAATCGAGTATTCGGTACTGTATTTTTGAATGCACCATTGTTAGATGAATTTTAAATTTTAAATACAAAACATATAGTGTTTACCGGTTAATCAAAAAACTCGTCGTCAGGATCAACTTGGTTCATAGCTATTGTTTCCATTGTTGTAGCCACCGGCATGATTTGTCTCTCCCTATAATGGCAGAGTTTCATTACAAGAATAAAGTTCACGAAGAAAGATATAAAAAAGAGAATACAGAATAAGAGAGCCCAAGGACTGGTGGCATCATATTTGTCATCATCAAATATTTTCCTATTTATCCACATTTTTCCTCCACTTAAAACGAGATAAACTTCCCGTAAGCTTTTCTTGATTTTACGATCAATAAAATTTCCATCTATGTTCAAGCTTCGAAGATTAAAAACGTCCTTTATACCAATTTCTGGTAGGGTTTTTAATCTATTGTATGCCAAGTCCAAATGGGTAAGCCTTGTCCATGGTAACGGAGAACTAAAGTGTAGGTGCTCCAGAAGATTTCCTGAAAGGTTCACGAACATAAGATTGGGCAGCAGAAAGAGCTCACTTGAATTGCCACTCGCTCCAGTAAAGTTATTTATGAGGTTTTCGGAAAGGTCCAGGCCTTGAAGTCTCCACATGCCCTTAAGAAGTCCTGTGATATCATAAGTCGTCAATGAATTGTTATGTAGATCTAGCTCGGTTACAGAGCTCTTGTCGGCTAAACTTATATTGGCCAGCTGGTTGGACCTCGCTTGGAGTTTGATAACACTGCCCTTAATGTCCAGATTTTTCAAACCGATCTTGTCCAGGATTATAGTATGAGCACTTGGCAGTGTCAGATTCTGCAGAGGTCCAACGTTGTTCAGGTCCAAAAGACGTAGATTCCTTAAAGATCCCAGAACCGTTGGCGGTATTCTCGTCAAGGGATTCCTATTGAGTAGCAGCATCTCAAGCTTAGGGTTTTCAGCAAAGGTGTTTTCCTGAAGGTTCGTAATATTATTGCCACTGAGGTCAAGGTGCAGAAGCTCCGGTAGGTCATGGAATATGCCCTGTGGCAAAAGCTGAATGCCATTGCCCGGCAGAGCTAGCAGCCAGAGCTGCGCTATACCTTTAAAGGATTCATTGGATATTTTAGTGATTAAATTCCCTCCCAATTGAAGGATTTTCATATTGGGCCACCTGGCAAAGTGTTCATCGTACAGCAACGAAAGATTCCCACGACGCATCTCAAGGGCAGTTAGCTGTGAGACTGGAACCAGGAAGTCCATGCTAAAAGTTGGGATGTAGCAGTATTTCAATTTCAGTGTAAGCAGATTGGGCATGTGATTTAGTTTTTCCAGTTTCAAGCAGGTTTCCATGTGCAATTCTATCACTTTTGAATAGTCAGTTTTATTTTGTATTATATCGGGAGACACAAATGCATGGACACTCAAAAACAGCATTAGGTATATAAAATACATTTTAGTCTTATTACAGTCAATTTTACAATTATTAAAAATCAGAGTGATGCGATTATATTTTCTTCTTTCTGTTTACCGTTTTAAATTTTAAGCGCATAGAGATGGAAAGAATCAGCTTTACAACACGAATTGATTTGGAAAAGCTTTTTTAACCGTTCTTTTTTCTAAAACTTCTTATAGAAACTCATGTCTAACTGAATTGGTTACAAAAGACGAAGTAAAAAACGTAGAAACTTAGAAGATGTTTAAAATATGTATATAAAAATGCAATTTATCCTTCTAAAAAATTACATAGCGGACATTTAGGTATATATTATTTGGAAGATTAAAAATATTAAATATTAAAATATACACTTTACAAATTATTCTAACAAAATATTGATAGCATTGAGCGTTTTATATCATAGGTTAATAAATTAAAATTCAGAATATAAATAGGTGATCCCACACCAGTCGCAACATTTTAAAATATTCTTCGTGATTTGATCACTTTAAAGGGAAATGGTAAAATAAATCATGGAAAATGCGCGATTAATAAAAATAACAAATTAAAATACAATGCTTGTATTAGTTTTGCGAATACTTATGCAGTGCTGTATAAGAAAATCCTGATTAAAAAACTCTATTTGAATACCTTAATCGTGTTTTTTGTCAAAACATTATTAACTTAAAATAGGGCTCAGCTTGCCTAATTGACGCGATCCCATCGCCAAACGGTGCTATCATCGCACACGCAGACCAAAATTGACCCGTCTTTGGAGAAAGAAGTTTGCCGGATGGTGGAGTTGCTCTTGGGATGGACCAGCTGGCTGCACTTAGTCAAGTTGGGATCGTTACAGTCCAGCTCCCAGACGAAGGTTGTGCCCTGTTGGTTACCCAGGGCCAAAATCTTTTGCCAGGCGTTGAAGGCGAAGCGCACAAACCAAATCTCGCACATCTTGTAGTCAAAATGATGGAGCACCGTGGTGGCCGACTCCTGCGGCTTGATCTCGTGCCAAGGGGCTGAAAGCTTTCCCGGCTTCCAGCACACAATTGAGTTCTCGCAGGATTTCGAGAAGACAAAGTCCCCGAACCACTGAACGCAGTCCACATAGTTGCGGTGTATATCCCTCGTTGAAAAGTCCGGAAAGTGCTCCTTGATGGTGGGGAACGGAGCCGTGTTCTTGTTGGGGCTAAATCCAGAGCTCAGCTCGATGGCCTCTTTTATGTCCGGCTTATCCAAGCGCCACAGCTTTAGCGAATGATCCATACCACTGGACATTATGCGATCACCTCGCAAATCGAAGTCAACGGACAACACTTCGTCGCGATGTCCTTCTACCCCTCCAAACACAGCCACACACACATCCGACTGGATGTTCCACAGCCGCAGAGAGTGATCCTTACTGCCGGACAGGAGTAACTGCGGCCTAACCGGATGAAACTTGAGCTCATTGATGGCGTGTCCGTGACCAATGTAGTTCTTGCTGCATTGGTGCTTCACAGGATTGAAAATCCGGATTACCCCGCGGTAACCAGCCGCGGCCAGGACAGGGTCGCCAGTCTCAGAGTCGTAGGACCAAGCACAAGTGTAAAAACTTTCATCGGTCTGAAAGAGGATGAAAAATTGGTAGGTTACATGTATATAATGGATAATGGTATTTAAATATGATTACCATTATGAAAGTGTATTAATAGGAACTATCTTTTTTCCAATAATAAAGAAAGAGCTAGTTTCAACGGAGTAAATAAATAATAATAATTCCTTTAGATTCAAAGTATCATCATATTCTTATACAAAACCAAACCTTTCTAATGTGGAATCGTTACTAAAAAGTTTATTGTTGGAGTACCTACATCGGGATCTGCGTAGACCTGCAGCAGACGGATGCCTTCGCAGGACTCGTCGCCGTTGCTCCTCTCGCACTCGTATATGGACACCCGATCCTTGCCAACGGTGGCGAATACCTGGGGCTGGCCTCTGTCCAGAAACGGATTGAACTGCACCCCGAAGATCTGGTGGTTATGGTCTTCACGGACATGGGAGCTGCAATGATGGCCGGGGATTAAAGCATACAAACTGCAGTTACACTAAGGGAATCCCACCTGTACTTGTACAGCGGCTGGACCATTTTGGGAGCCTTAACGCGACGGCACAGGCGGTTCAATTTCCGTGTGTTGGGCGATTTGCTCCTGGTGGTGGTTGTAGTTGTGCTGAACAAGCTGGCCGAGTCATCCCGATCCACGGAATTGACCTCGAGCTCATCATCCGGCTCCAAAACATTGCCGGCACTCGAGGAATTATTGCTCAGCACTGCCTCTGGCGGAGATTGGTCCAGGGATTCTTCCTCCGCGGGTGGCTCCTCACTGGGCGTAGCCATCATCTCAACAGGATTCGTTTCTGTCATGGTTGGCTGACTCCAGCCAACTTGAAGGCTTCTTTTGTTTACTTTAAATATTATCCCACAAAAAAAACTGTTTTTCCGACAGTATGACCGTTGTAACAAAATACCATGTAACGATGGAGTTGCCACTATGCCGGCAGAAACTAGACCAATAACCCTGTTTGACTAACAATTGTAATGTATTTAATCCTAATCTTCATAGTTATAGTTTTCCTAATTTACTTCTGGGCGGCGAGCAGCTCGTCCAGGTGCGCCTCCACCTCCTTGTGCGCCTTGACGCTGTGATCGGTGCGAGATGCGGATTCGTGGACAAAGTAATCGCGCAATAGCTCCGCTTTCAGTTGAACGAGTTGCGCCTGCGCTTGTTGCAATTTCAGTTCGTTTGCCATTTGCGGTCCTAGTTTCAGTTCGGCAGAGTCCTTCAGCAGGGAGCACTTGCGCCCCAGAAGCGCAACCAGTTGCTGCAGTCCACTGCGTTGCTCCTCCTCCAGCCGCAGGATCTCCTTCTGGTCGGCACTCAAGTCTGTCTCCTGGCCTCCGAAGGCGTCCGGATATTCCTCGCGCATCTTGTCGCCCAATTCGGCAATGGGCTGCAAGGTGGAACGTAACTGAGCGGATAGTTTAGTGCGCACCGTCTTGCGATCCGTGTAACTCAAGGGTGGAAAACTGCTGCCATTCTGCAGGCCTGTGAGATAGGTTACCAAATCATTCACTGCTTTTTGGGGGAGTCTGATGGCCTCTTACCCAGCACTTGCTCCTGACCACCGCTCTCGATCTCGCCCAGACGCGCATGGCTCCTGGTGGAAACCAATTTGAGGGCTCTCTTAATTTCCGCACTCGGATTTGGCCCCAAATCCAGGCGACGCAGCTCGTCTAGCACCAACTTCAGTTTAAGCACCTTCTTCAGCTCCGCGTCGCGCGCCTCCCGCAGATCTTCCGATTCTCCGGGCAAGAGCGTGGTGGATGCATCTTCCATTTAGGAGGTAAAATGCTAAAATTGTCCACAAGTTGATTGTTTAATTCGAATGGGCAAGCGCATGGCCGCGATACGGCAACGCCACTAAATAAGTGTGGCCAGAGGCTAGTAGAGAGATAATATTCCCAAGATCAGAGTTGCACATTTATGGTCACTATAAGCTAGCTATTTGAAAAAAAGGATATTCGCCAAAATGTTGTATTCCCAATTAATTATGGAACAGATCCGAAATCATCCCGTTGCGGCCACCATTAGCATTGCCGTCGGCGCGGTTCTGGCATCCGAGGTGGTATGGAAGGCGGTTTTGTACTTTCGCGGCAAGCGGGAGAAGGCTACCCGCGTGCACGAAGTGGTGTGCTTCAATGAGCTGGGCGAGATCTGTGCCGCGCAGCATCTCCGGAACTGCAGGCCGGGATCACCGGAACCGGTGGTGTCCCACTGTCGGAACAAGTACTGCACCCTGAGGAATGTGGGCAAGATCGTGGAGCAGATCGACCGGGCGGAGTACTCCATTGACTTGGCCATCTACACCTTCACCTCGCTGACCCTGGCGGAAGCCATGAAGCGGGCTCTGCAGCGCGGCGTAAATATCCGGATCATCAGCGACGGCGAGATGGTCTACTCTGGCGGATCCCAGATCACTATGCTGGCCCGTTTTGGCGTCCCGGTGCGCGTGCCCATCACCACGTACATGATGCACAACAAGTTCTGCGTAATCGATGGAGTGGAGCGCGTCGAAGAGATTCGGAAGCTTAGGAAACGCACATGGATGCGACCAAGTTACAGCATCGCAGTCATCGGCTCTGTCAATTGGACACGCCAGGGACTCGGAGGCAATTGGGAGGCCGCCGTCATCACCCATGACGAGAAGCTGGGTTCTATGCTCCAGTCGGAATTCAACCGCATGTGGAAGGCCTTCGAGAAGATCGAGAACCAAGTAGTCCAGACCGAATAGAGCACCGAACCTCCTCACCAAAAGGCATAGCCTTTTGTTATATTACCAAATAGTTTCTTTAATCTTCCCGATAACTACTTAATAGATTTGATAATAATTTACTCTATAAATGCCACTATTACTAGAGTAAGAGTAATAAACTTAACAATCTCAAATGGATAAATGACTACCAAAAAGGAGGTAACGAGGCGATTATACCTGAAATCAAAAATCATTTTAAGTTTTGACTATTTTCATTATATTCCGTTTTTTTTGTTTTATTTTACTACCATTTAAAACTTTAACGAATTTAGAAACAGCTTGTGAAATCTGCGATTGTCACATTGGAATTAATTATGACTACTTTGATTACTAACTTACTGATTAAGTAATGTTATTACTACTATTGAAAATGTATCGAAACAAATATTTCCTTGTTTTACTTACTACTAATAAGTTGCTAGTCTGTATTTGATCAATTTAAAACCCACACGGCTAAAAAGCAAATTTCTTGGACTTTTATAAAAATATTTTTCACGATTATTAAAAAACTATGTTAACCATTTCGTTACAGCATATATTGCATACAAGATTTTGCATCTGTACATACATATTTCAGACTGATTTCATTATATTTCTATTGTTTTCTTAAAATAAATCGACCTATACACTATTTGTCTTGCTGTTTCAATTTGTCGGCACGACGCAAAAAGGTCTCCTTCACGCCATTTAGTCGCTCAATTTCTGCCCGGATTTCCAGGTATTCCAAATAGGACACTCCCGATCTTAATAGGATTTCCTGTTTAAGGGTAAGCACGCGGGCCACTTCCTTTTGCTTGCGATGAAGAGCCGTCAATTTGAGCGAAACGGCCGAGTCCTTGGGAGCCTTCGACTTCTTGGCGTTCTTCGATTTCTTTGACTTCTGCGGGCCATCAAAATATATAGTATGCATTTTTAAATAGTTTGGTTTACCTACTTTACTTAGTTCCATTGTTTATGTTGCCGATCTCCGCGTGGTTGTTTGTTATTATGTGCGTGGTGAATGGTGAAATGACAAGATGAAGAATTAAGGCGGGAGTATTTAATTTAACTTTAAACAATTATGTAATTATTGCTTACTTATTTTTGACTTTATTTGGTAAATATATCAGCTTTACAAGTGCAATATACATAGCGATATTTGCTTTAATTTGGTATAAATATTTTAAAATTATTTGCTGACCCCTTTTTTACGCCCATGGTTGTGAATGGCAGATTGCCAAGAAGTACTTTTGGTAATGGTATTTTTGCGCACGCCTGGTATATTTTCGATTCCCGCTTGTGGTCACACCGGCGTCGTTTATAAAAAAAATTGTGAAATTTTCTCTATTTTGTTGGAAAAAATTAAAAAAATGGGTTCCTCGTCGTCCGGAAAGAAGCACAAGAAGGACAAGAAGAACCGACATCGGTCACGGTCGCCGGAGCGCCAACGGCGAACCACGGAGGACGAGGATGTGACACTAGACCTGACGGATGACTCCTCGTCGCGTCACAGACACCACAAGCACAAGAAGCACAAGGAACACAAGGAGCACCGCCACAAGCACCACAAGCACAAGGAGCGCGAGCGGCCCAGCGAGGTCATCTCCCTGGAGGAATCGGACTCGGATAGTAAGTGTTTGCCCGCTATTTTACTCGAGTGCAGGCCAGGCTCAAGGGCAACTGCCGCTGGCGGCGGATCCGGCGGAAAAGCGATAATCTGATTGACGGACCGCCCATTGCCCGGCAATTGCCTTGGTCCTGCACTTTTCCGTTTCCGGACATACTAAAGCCATCGTTGCGTTTCTCCGCGTTTCTCCTTTTCTTCCAGATGTTCCGCTGCTGGAGCAGATAGTGAGTGGGCGAGCAGAAGTGGTTGAAGCGATTGTCGCTCTGCTGATGATTAGACAGCTCTAACCGGTGTTCCCTATTTGCAGGTTCCGACTGCGTGGAGGTTCCGGTGCAGGAGCAGGGCAAGCAGGTGAAGGATGCCCGGGAGGCCTCCAATCGCGACCGGGAGCGGGAATCTGGACGCGAGCGTGAACTTCTAAGAGAAAAGGAACGTGAACGAGAACGTGAGCGGGAACGCGACAAGGATCGGGAAAAGGAGCGAGAAAGGGAGCGGGAGAAGGAGCGGCTCCGGGAGCGGGAGGAACGCGAGAGGGAGCGGGAGAAGGAACGCCTCAAGGAGCGCGAGAAGGAACGCCTCAGGGAGCGTGAAAGGGAACGCGAACGCGAACGGGAACGGGAGCTTACCGCTCCTCCACCCCCCCAAATCTCCAGGCATGCCGAATACGACTCCCGGCGGGAGCGCGAGATCGAGCGGGAGCGCGAGGCTCGCAAGCGATCGGGCAGAGAGCGCGAACGGGAGCGCAACCGGGAACGCTCCAGATCCCAGTCTCCACAGCCGGGCTCACGCAAGCCGCAGGCCGCCAGGGAACGCGAACCCTCCTCACGTTCCTTCTCGCCCATACCCGAAAACGGAGCCGGAGATGTTCTTTCCATTACGGAAACCAACAAGCTTCGCGCCAAGCTGGGCCTAAAGCCACTCGAAGTGGATGGTGGTCCAAGCAAGGTGGCGCCGCCTGCAGGAAGCAGTAGCCAGGCCGAGAGCAAGAAAACCTCTGGCGAGGCCGATCTCTCCTCGTACAAAGATGAGTGGGGCGAATTCTTGCACAAGCCGGCAGACAACCTAAAGGAGAAGAAGCAGGCAGAAAAGCTGCGCGAGAAGCTGAAGCAGCGCAAGGAGAAGCGTTTCTTGGAGGAGCGTCTGGCTCGCATTAAAACGCTGGGAGAGTCAGACGAGGAAACGGACAATGTAACCAAGTGGGTGGACAAAAACAAGCGAGTGGTCAACGAGCGTGAAGAAGCCAAGCGAAAGGTAGTTACTTTTACACCCTTTAAATCATCCTATTGGAATTAATATTATTTTCTCCCTCCCCAGGCCAAAGAGCTAGAGGAACTGGATGAGGCCTTTGGTGTTTCGGATCTGCTCGAGCAGGAGAAAACCAAGGCCCGCCAGCGAGCCTATGGCGATGGCAATCTGAAGGGTCTGCGAGTGGATCACGACATGGATGATTTCGGCGAAGGACGCACCGTTATCCTAACACTTAAGGATCAAGATGTGCTGAACGAGGAGGAGGGCGATACTCTAGTCAATGTCAACATGGTCGATGAAGAGCGCTACAAGAAGAACGTGGCCAATAAAAAGCAGAATCCGCTCAGTTATGGTTACAATGTGTACGAGGAGCAGTACGACGAATTGGGCAATCCCATCGAGCGTTCGGTGCTGGAGAAGTATGATGATGATATCGACGGCCAACCGAAAAAGCGAAAGAATTTTGTTATTGGCGAGAATATGGATGAGGAGCGGGAGCACAGACGCAAGCTACTGGAGATTAAAACCAAATTGGCCGGAAAGCGCTTGGAAACTCTGGAGGATACCAATCTGCAGCTAGCATCGGACACATACAGTACAGAAGAGTTGGCCAAGTATGTTCTTAACTTCTTTGTTAAATATCTTCTTTTTTTTTTTTAATAACATGTATTTATTTGCAGATTTAAGAAGCCAAAGAAAAAAGTTAAGAAACTTCGCCAAAAACTAAAAGCGGAGGATCTTGAGTCGTTGGTGGAGGCGGGGACGTCTGAAACCTCAAATTTTGGCAGTCGTGGTGGACGCTATCGTGATCACGAGGATGAAGAAATGGAGATTAAACCTGAAGTTAAGGTGGAAGCAGAGGATGACGATTTAGAACGCGTTCTAGCAAAGGCTCGCAAACTAAAACAAAAGGAGAATATTATCAAGAAACCCGACTTTGAGAGTATTGAGCGGGAAATCAAACCTGAACCCGTGGAGGACACCAGTTCAGGTGTGGTTCTCACCGGAGTGGACGGCAACATCGTATTGAATGCCACAGCGGAGTTTTGCCGCACTTTGGGCGACATTCCCACGTACGGTATGGCAGGCAATCGTAACGAGGACTCCAACGACATGATGGACTTCGATAAGACCGATCAGCCAGAGGAGCAGATGGATACGCATAACGATGAGCCTGCCCTGAGTCATGGCACCTGGAATTCAGTTAATCCAGATGAAGTCATGCAGCCCGCGGATTTGGATAATCTGGGAGAGGACCTAGAAGATCGTGCCATTCTAGACGAGGAGCCCGATGTGGGAGCCGGTGTAGCGAATGCTTTGCGGCTGGCTCTGTCTAAGGGATACCTTGAAAAGGAGGAGAAGAATAGGCCTAGCAACACCAAAATGGCCCATCTCCAGGCCAAAAACTATTCCATTGAGGATAAAGCTGCTGGGTAAGTTGGTGTAAATTAACTGGACCAATGAACTGAATTTAATTGGCTGTCTTATCTTCACAGTGAGGACGACAAGGTTGGGCGTCGTGATCGCTTCCACTTTGGGCCGATTACTGACTTTAAGGACAAGGAGACCTTCAAGCCCAATGTCAAGCTGGATTATATCGATGACAATGGCCGCATATTGAACCTCAAAGAGGCTTTCCGCTACTTGTCACACAAGTTCCACGGCAAGGGACCTGGAAAGAATAAGATTGAAAAGCGTCTAAAGAAAATGGAGCAGGATGGGGTGAGTACACCATTAAACAAAAAGGTTAAAAAGAAACTAATAGCTAAATTATTCCCTTGCAGTTAATGAAGACCATGAGCTCGACTGATACACCATTGGGAACTCTGACCATGTTGCAGCAGAAGCAAAAGGAGACCAAGACCGCTTACGTGGTGCTCAGTGGCAGCAATAAAAACGCGCCCGGTGTCAGCGGCTCCTCGATAGCCAAATTCAAGTAAAGAAAGAAGGAAGGAGGAAAGACAAGCGATTTAATTACCAAGATAACCATAACCAAATGCAATAGATACTTCCTAATCCGCGTACTAAATACTTAAGTCTAGAACTCCCAATTATGCATCCGGCCCAAATATGTAATTCTCTTGATATTTATTCAAATACACTTTGGATTTATCTTAAATGCTTGATCTGAATAGGGGGATCTTCATTCCGACGAGTCACTGAAAAATAAAGGAATACCCATCTTAAGTGTATAACCATCAATGTGAAACATTCTACTTACAATTAAAGGTTTTGCCAAGCTGAGTTTTCTTCTGACCTTGAATCATCTGGAAGCCCTGACCTAACCTATCTGAACACCATATACTGGAGGACTGATTTCTGTAGGTCAAGCTACACTTGGCATCCCCGTACGGGATAGAGCTGATATGGATTTCGTCCACATTTGGGGGCGTCATAGTAATACCAAAAAACATCAAGAACTGGTCGTCGTTAGTTCTGCCAAAATCTAGGGCACCATAGCCGAAGATCAAGGCTTGCAGGAAGCCACCGATGCCGGTGAGGAAGTTAGCCGATCCCTCGTATCCGAGGGGAGTCTCACTCCAGACCTTGAATTCGGGTCGAACGTAGCTCTTGTAGCCACGCTCGAAATACTCGTTGGCCGGCTTCATCTGAAAGATTCTAAGATAATTCGCAGCGAACATGGACCATGTCATCGCAGGACCCGATTCTCGGGTTGCGCTTGCATAAAAGCCAAGGTCATTGGTGTGTGTGGTGCTTTAAGGAGTAAGGAAATGGGGTAATCTAATAGATCACTTATAACTCGTAAATTTTAATCATCACCTGGTATCAAAATTTAACGGATATCCGAGTAGAATGGTGTCCGCCTGCTTGACAATGGTGTTTGGAATATAGCCCTCGTGCTGGGGATGATAGTTCAGGTTGTCATCTCGTAGAATCACCAAACGATCGCTCAACTCGCGCCATTTCTCAATCCTTTCGGTGCTGGCGCTACCACACATTTGACCCAACCATTCGGCGAAATTCAGTGCGATTTTGGACACCGCATTCGTGTAAACATTATCATTTACGTCCGGATGATCCTCGTCCGGTCCCATAACGTTTAGGAAGTGGCACGCATTTTGGGATTCCTCACAGGTGGCTCGGCTCACCAGGAACTCGGCCACTTCGGCGGCTATGGGCCAAGCCGTATCACAGGCCCAGGCGCTATCGTTTGATTGGGCGAAAAACTTTTGCAGGGCAAAGGATATATCGGGGGATATGTGAATCTCCTGTTGCGACACTTCGGGGCAGCAGGGATTGGTGACCTCTGTGCCAGTGTAGGCACTTTCCCAGGGAAATCTAGTAACAATATATATAAATAAAACTATCTTTTAAATAGAGTATACATCACACCTGGCTCCCTTGTAGCCAGTCGAATTCGCATGGTATTTAGCTGCCTCCAATTTCCTGCTGCGATAGTCTATCACTTGCTTAGCATACTCATATCCAAATAGACTGACTACCGGCAGCATCCAAATCTCAGTGTCCCAGAAGTTGTGACCCTGATAATCCGACTCCAGATTGCCACGGCCCAGGCCAGTGGGACTCAATCCATAGAAGGGTTCGTTTTCCTGGTTGGTCTCGATTGACGGCAGAGAACTTACCAAATAGAATATGCCTGCGTTAACAATCTGCGAGAGTTCCAGAGCATCACCGCGGATTTCTATGGAGAATTCATTGTCCCAGAAACTGTTCCATGATTCGGTGTGCTTCTGGAGAAGATTTTTAGAGCTCAATTTGAGCACATCTTGCAGCTCCTTTCGCGCAACACTTTCCTCTCTATCTATGGTGATGATAACTCTATAGGTAAACTGATCTTGCCACGTTGGCCACTGCAGTTGTAGGGGCTCTTCCAAGGGTTCACTGAAGAGGACAAACACCTCCTGAGGATCTGGTTGGAACTTCTCTTGCTCAAGGACCTTGGTGCGTCCTCGAAGTGTGCGAAAATCGCCACTGGCAGAGCTGCCATTGTTCATAACGACAAAATCAAAGGCATCGCTGGAGTTGCCGGGAAAATGGGTGAGTTTCAGAAACTTTGGAGCTAAAAAAGTAATATCATCTTGTAAGAAACTAGGCTAAATAAAATTTTTTATATAAATGGATATATAAGTCCATCGCAGACGTAATATTTTATTTATATTTATTTGAATATTTATTTAACTAAAGATTTGAGACTTTTAAATTTTAAATTAAATTCGAAATTTAGTAAATAAATACTAAATAATTATATAGTTTTAATACTAGCTACTCACAGTTAACTCTCGAATTTCGGCTGGAAAGTCTGTTGGCTACCACTTCGTATACCAAGGCACGATTGTAAAACTTGTGCGGATATGTTCTCTGCTCCACTGAAATCCCAAGTGTTCTGTAGGTTGTGAGAACGCGGAAGTAGCCATCCCGAAGATCCATCTCGTAGCTGGTTCCATTTACGTCCACATCGTTACCAGTAGCACAACCGAAGCGATCACAAACTTCCGTGCTGAAATTTAGCCAGTTGGGAATGCGAGCCCGCTTGCTATTTCCGCCAGCTCCGTTGTAGACTCCGTTCATGAAGATCGCATCTCCGAAGACCGTATAGCCCAGGTGGCCATTGCCCAGGGTTGGCATAAAATTCAGGTCCGAGGGAAGACTGTAATGTGAGATTTTGTATTATTAACAAGAGTTAGTTATATTTATACTAGGTACATGGGAAATTTCGCTAATAGGTATACAAAATATTATCAAACATGGAATCTACCGATAAGCTATTTACATTTGTAGATGGTTAATACATCAAATTAACGAGTGCCTTAGAACCATTTTTATATAAATTAAAATTGTAATTAAGTGCAACCATTTTACATCTTACTTTAAGAAGTAATTAATTGAAATAATGGATTTTAAGCTTTTTAGAGAATTGTAATACCTATGAGTTTTAAGAAGATATGTTTCCGGTGTCTCAGCCAAGCAGCTCTGCAAAAGAGCTATATAAACGATGAAAACGATAGTTTTCAGCATATTTTCGCGATCTACTCAGCAGCAGGGTCCGAAGTATACTGATTTAGTTTCTCACTTCATACAATTGCAAGTCTCTTGAAGGTGATAAGAGGGCTGATAATAAGATGTAATCTTTGGCGGGGAGGAACGGGGCGATTGAGTTGAGTAGTCAAATCAATGGAAGTGAACTTTTCTCTGCTCACTTTTCCTATTATTGAGTACCCTCGGTGCTTCCCCTAAGTCTTAAGTGATTCCTTATCAGTTGATATATGGCCATAGAAATCAACTTTAATAAGTGCTTAATTAATTTCTACAAAAACTATCTAATCGATATGTTTTATTATTTAGAATTAAAAAAAGGTTTGACCGAAACCGCTTTGCTCTACTTTTTTCACCTTTTACCCTACGAGTAATAGTTAAGTTTATTTTATTTTAAATATACCCTCATACCATTGTTTATAGGTTATCGAAATTGTTACCTTTCTACGCTATTATTAATAAATTGTAATTAAAGTAAATTTTTGTTGATTAAGGATGGAAAGTACTAATAAAGTATGGCAAAATCATTGGCTAGAAGAGAATGTAGCCTTTCGGCATTGAGCTGAGTTTTTCTACCTCAATGCCTATAATATTGTCCCATGTCCAAAGGCAATTGGCATTCTTCCCAAGCACTTGAAAACAATAAAAAAGTAAAACACGAGGAGGGAAGTACACACAAGTGGCTGACTTTTTATTGCACCGCACTTAGAGATCTGAATGGGCAGACAAGAAATCGACTTGGATGGGCCAAGATTATCAAGGCGGAGATTAGACCTGACCCAAAGAGAAGATGCGAGTGCTGAATGGGAATGGCACAATCATGGGAAATCTTCTAATGTAAGGAGGAAAAACTTAAAAATGAAATAAGAATAAAAGTCATTAAAGATTGACTACTGTCAGGTGGCTGAGGCCTGATCTCTGTGACTGGGTGGCCCTAGACTACATTCTTTTCACTATTTTTTTTGTGTAGTTATTTTTATGATTTTTTCATAATTCCTAGTTACAAGGTAATTACGGTCTTTGTTGTCGACTCTAATTACCTGGGAGTCAACGTCTGCCCTTTTCCACATCGGATGTCGGCTGAAGCTCTTGCTAAGCTTTACATCTGACTGGATCGGCCTCCCACCCGATCTGAACATATCCGAAATATTCAACGCCATCTTAGTATCTGACAACGAAGCGTAACCAAGCTAAGAACCGACTAGCTATAACCGATATGCGTTCGTGACTGGAACCCCATTTGATGGTTCTGTTACCCCTAAGTATATATCTATATCGGTACACTAAAACGAATTTAATCTTGGTAGAATTCAAGGCGTTTTAAATTATAAAGAAATTATAAAAATAAAAGAACTTTGTTGAAAATAAAATTTTTTTGTAATTTAAATTTTTTAAGAGTTTGACAATATCATATTTTTAAGATCGACATGAGTTTACTCTATAAGCATTGGTAAAAGTTGAGTATTAGATAAAATATTTCTTTGAAGTATAACCAAAAATGATATTCCTGAAGGTACGGTATTGTTAGCTTTTCAATAGTGTATCTGTACATTTTCCTTTATCTGAATCTTACCGGGCCATAGTTCTCTCTCCAAAGGCTCCGAAGTTTGGTTCAGCTGAGCTCGGCACTAATTTTAATGGCGTTACGCCGCGATAGGTTTTCTGCTCAAGATCCATAAAGAAATGCTCAGGTGTTCGTTCCCCATTTCGTTGGTTCGGCCTGGTAGAGTCTTCTACGGCTGTGGTTTGGGTTGGCACGAGATCTCCATCGGCGAGTATCGTATGTGGGGCTCCTCAGTGATTTACCCTTTTCCACTGTATCATCCCCCGCCTCATACATACATATGTACTATATGGTGCTTTTCAAGAAGTCAAAGTCGGGGGCTCTATCGCGATGTTGTCGCTTGCCGAAGCGTAACTGAAATATTAAAACAAATTTTTCCGTATTTTTTGTTGTTTAGTTTTTGTTTTGGCTTTTGTTATTGTCGGCCATTTTGCTGGCGGTTTTGGTTTGGTTTGGCATCAGATTTTTGTTTTCTTTCTTCTTGTTTTATTTGACGTGTTTTTTGTTGTTCTTTTTTTTTGCCAACCTGTTGGCCGAAAAGTCGCGTCGAGAAATTTACGCAACGAAGCGTTACCAATGAGTTTCCGCTTTTGGAGGCATTGGGCTTAGTTGTTGCCATCCGAAGTTTATAATGCCATGAAATGCCCAGAAGTACAAGAACAAAGTATAAATGTTGTTAAACCGACCCGATTTGGTTTTCAAAAGGGGCGATATATTTTAAAGGGCTGACTCTAAAATGGAAGTTATTTTGTTGAACCCATAAACCTGTTATATTTCTCCTTATTATAAATTACTTGGAGATTATTAGCTTTCAAAAGTATAAAATTGTAAGTTTGTCTTAATCATAGAACCTAAACTGAACACTAGATCAAATAGATTGGTTTAACTGAATTAAAATGTTGTTAAACTATCCCTAAAGTAGAACAATTTTTTTTTACAATTTCCCAAACTATTTTACGATTTTGAATTTAAATTAAAATATTTTCAGAGCGGATTAAAGCAAGAACATTTTTTAGAAAATATGTAATTTAAAGAAGTTTATATTCTGGCTATACGTATTTCCAAATTTCTATCGATTGAAATCAAAAGAGAGAGATCGAAAGCTGAAAAATATCTACGATCTTTATAAAAATTAGAGATGCATATTAGGAATATAATTCTGTATTTTGGAATCGGTGGCGAAGACAACAATCCAATTCATTCTTCACACTACTTTCTAATCAAAACGGAGTTACGAAATAAATTTGAAATTTTAAAAGTTTTTTACCCTACCCTCGCTACCCGCTGTGGCTTAGACCATTGCTCGCGTTTTAAATTTTCTAGGCCCCAGTGTTTTTCTGCCTAATTTGTGAGCGAGTGGGGTGCTCTGCCCAAAAAATGAAACGCGTGTGAAAATCATGTTTATTGTGCGGCCACCCAGCCATTGTGTTACATACAATGTACAGTGTGCCAAGAGGAGGGACACATTAATACAGGCAGCCAGCAATCATTTGCTTTCCCCTGGCATGGTTTGGTTTTGTTTTTTTTTGGGTTTTTGGGACCAACTTTTGGGTGTTATCCAACTCCAACTGTGAGTCGGGAGCTGCCTAATTGTTGTAATTTGCCTAGATATTATATTTATTGTTTGCCAGATAATTATGATGATTATCTATGAAACGGAGTGTTTAAAACGTTTTCCGCTGGCCTGGGAACCAATGGCCAAAAAGAGCTGAGAGCCGAGTGGCGAGACCCAACCAACCCCAACCCAAAGCATTTGCAACTCAATTATGGACGAGCAGCGGCTTCTGGCTCATCTTCCCCAGCTGCTGCTTCACTATGCACCTGACCACTCGTGCAATTTCTAGCTGATAATTTGCATTATTTTGTGCGCCCAGGTGGCTGCAGCCGGAGTAGCAACATCCATGGTTATGGGTTATGGCAGTGGCGATGACGATGGCGATGGCGATGGCGATGGCAATGGCTACGGGTTCTGCCTTATTCATGGATGATCTCACGCGTTGAGCACTCGCTTTAATTACACTGCCCAGAACGCATAATTTTCAAATAATTCTAAAGTTTATTATTCCATCTACAAATATTATTTTAAATCTTTAACTTTAAGCAATCTAAATTGTTCTAGTAGATGAATGGATCTTAGATAATTTTGAAGTTACCAAAACCTTTATTAAAAATTCCAAATGATGTTAAATATTATATTTAAATGTTCAGTTCCTTATAAATAAATAAATCCTTCTCGATGCTCAATTTCAAAAACTGCACCCCTTAAAATTACTTGTTATACAAAAGTTTTAAAATCAAGTGTATTTTATTACAAATGTTTAATAAATAATAGAAATAAATAAAAAAAAATAAAGAAATTATTGTAGAAATAAATAAATGATAATAAAAGTAAAAAAAAAATTATTAAATTAAATAAATATGATTGAAATATCGTAATAAAGAACCAAAAGAGTAAAAGTAATCCCCTTTAACTCCAAAGGGAAGTCAGTTGTAAGATAAATAGGTTGATTCATAAGACCTAATTAACTTTATTAGATGAAAAATGCTCGTGAATAAAATATTTACAAATGTATTTAAGTATTATTTATTAAATAATATTAAAATATTTAGTTTTTGAAATTTTAGATATTTTTCTTACTTATTGAGCAGTTTGTATATTATTCCATTGTTTATAATAGAGTAATATTTTGAATAGAAAGCTTGCCCACCAAAAATATGTTTTTAGTTCGATTTGCAAATACCTCATGATTTTGCAGATTGGTGTTGCGTTTTTTCGCTGACTGCGCTTGCCATGTGCAGTGTCTGTGACCTTTTCGCGGCTGCACTCCAATTCAATTACCAGCCGCACAGAGGAACAGAGAGAGACAGGTGGAGAAATGGAGAAAGAGAGGGGACCATGGTGTGCAAAGATAATTATCAGCATGAGGCGCAGGTTGCTGGTTTCGGGGATTGATATGTAAATTTTAATTTGCCTCACTTGTAATGCGTAAGTCATCCACCAAAATGGAAATATACTACTAAGAGGAAAAAAGGAGACGAGCTGCAAATGAAACTGGGTGCGACATGTGGAAACGCTTGGATGGCTGCCTAATTAAGGCAGGTCAGGAGTCTCGGTATCGTGGGAAAGGTCTTGTGGTGACCCGGTCTCCTGGAGGACACCGCGGACCAAGTGGCGTATGCGCTATGCCACTAAGACCTACCATCCGGTATGGCCCCCATCTTCCCAATTTCCTCCGAAGGGGTTGGTTAAACATTTGCTGTAATTTTACAGCTGCTGGTTGAGTTAATGCTTAGACAACCGCCAAGCGTAACCGCAGGCCAAAAAGTATCTGCCGAAGAATATATCTTGGCTCGCGCGCTCACTCACCGTGATTAGGGTTTTGTGGAAAAACAGATTTCAATTATTACACCTGTTGCTGCTCGGTCACCGAACACCCCTCCTAAGATTTCCAACTTCTTGGCTTTATATCTTTGCCCGCTTTTTTATACATTTTCATAAGTTACTTGGAGCGTGCTTCCTGCTACGCAATAGTGTACTCAGAAAAATCGAACTAAGAAAAACTTTTTAAAGAAATGCAATGAAAACTTCCTCAATTAGCGAGTTTATATCTAGAGAAATGTTTGTAATTACAAATCCTATATAATATAGGGCCATATTGATAAAAATTAAGTATGAAACCATGAGATATTTGCATTGATCTGCTTTAAATCAGAGGATTTCAATTTTTAAACTATTGGTTTGGAAATCACTTAGTAGGGTGTTCGAAGGTTCAATAGTTCAAGTACTATTTACTATTTTTCGAATACTGTTTACACGGTCTACATTTTTTGTAGTGCAATATCCATCAGCGGTTTTCCGTGGCCTTTTGGAGATGGAGTGCCGATAGAGTGAGAGGAACTCCCCATAGATGGCCCA
Organism: Drosophila lutescens; assembly: GCA_037075285.1. Taxonomy (NCBI): domain Eukaryota; kingdom Metazoa; phylum Arthropoda; class Insecta; order Diptera; family Drosophilidae; genus Drosophila; species Drosophila lutescens. Next base: position 469,407 of record JBAMCF010000300.1, read on the forward strand.
GCGATAGTCCATTCAGCTGGCATTCAGCTGGACGCTTCCATTGATGAGTATCTGGTGGGGCCATCGGTTCATAAATATTTCTCGCTTCTTTCTCAGGTAATCACAGGCTCTCGAGTTACCAGTCGCCATTTAAGGTGTGATCGGGCTAGGATGGAACATGAATCGACATCTACTTCGACTTCGACTTCGACTTCGACTTCGATGGACTTTAACTTCAACTTCAACCGGTAGCCCAGGTCCCTCCATTGGCCTCAACCTCAACACGTTTACGCATCGCTGCCGCTTCTTTCAGTCGGACATTGTGGAAATTGATTTCAGATTTTTATTGTTTTAGAGCGCTTCATATCTCACGTCATCTCAGCGAGCGGACGACGCTTATTGATACAGCCATTGGCCAATAATAGAGATGTTATTGCACTTTAATTGAAGTTATGTTTAAGGCGCCGTCGCCTCATCGCAACACCTGGCAGCAAGTCTGGGGTATTCAGAATATATACTTGATAATAGATATAACTAAATGGAAAATCTTTTAAAATTTTATTAGTATTTGAATATACGAAAACTAAAGATAGCTAAAATATTAAACAAATGGGATATTATTTATATTAAGTATTATAACGTTCTATAGAGCCCAAGTAAAGGAATTCAAGGTCAAGGGGGACTGATATGGCAGGTTAAGTTTTGGACCTTATAAAAAACTACAATTACATTAGGGCAGGAGGTTAAAATTAAGTGTTTTGTGTTTTATATTGTGTGAACTTTATAAACTGAATTTTTTTTTTCAAATTTGAAAGCCCTCATAAAATTTGTATGTATTCTATGACCCTTTTCCAAGGATTTTGTTGCCTAGTGTAGGCAGGCATCAGCCAAGAATGTGCTTTATATTTTGTGCTAACTGTACTCATTCAGACTGCGTGTTTAGCACATAATTTTTCCTCGGTTTTCCATCCACGGCAGCGGAAAACTGTTTGCATTTTACAGCGGAGCTGAACTCAGATCCGTACCATATTGCATGTTGGTTGGCTCTTTCAGGAGATAACAGTCTAAATTATTATCATACTTGTAGGGTCGCTAGCTCTATCTTTATCCCTCTCCCTCTCTCTCTCTCTCTGTTTGAAGCCATCTCTTTTGCACTCTCAGACTTTGGCAACCTGTTGATGTGTTCTGCCTTTTGCACTTTTTTGATTTTCTGCTCCGTTGAGTTTGATATGTTGCATGAAACATTTGGCTCCGCTTGCATCCTCCGCCAAACTCAACTGTACCCCCAGAGGTTGGGTTAGTGGATCCCCATTAAAATGTGGAAAACTATAACGACTTGGAAGTACTTGCGGCAAACACCCCGAAGGAAAACACGTGCGACACTTGGCTCGGACTGGAATCGGTCGAAAAACTCTCTTTTTTTATTTCGCTATCGTAGATCTGTCAAAGGCAGCCGTCCGTAGCCAGAATTTCATTCGAAAGTATACTGGAAAAAATATTTTAAATTGCAGCCTTTGGATATTTTGCAGGAAAATCAAATGTATTAAGGTTCAGTTAAGTTTGAAGATTGCATTTTTTTACTCAATTTCAAAATGACTGACCATTATTAAGAAAGTGATGCATTTGTTGATAGTATGACTTATATTTATCAAGTAAGTAACAGCTAGTTCAATGAACATTTTGGTGACTTTGGCTAGTGATAACAATAAGTATAATTTTAATCGATATTTTATTTTTATTCAGGACTTTTTCCCACCGTGTACGATGTACAACTAAAAGAGAGCCCTGAATAGTTATGGGTTGGTTATTCTGGTTTCAGTTAGGTCGTAAAATAATTGCCGACTTCTAGAGCTGCGATAGAGCGCGACACATATCATTGCCCTGATGAACGGACTTGGACCTGGGATCAGAGACAGAAGAAGTGCTCTGTAATTATGATGAGGCCAATACAAGAAACGACCCTAAACACGACGATTGTTGTTGTCTCCCCGCCGCTTCTCCGCCCCCTTTTTTTCTTGAGTAATTAAGAAATCCTCTTTACGGTTCAGTCCCTGTCCCTCTCCCTCTCACTCTTTCCGTAATATTTTTATTTTTTTGGGTTTTATGTCCGGGGCTGTGGCAAAAGTTTCACAGAATTTGGTTCGTTTTGTCGCTGATGCGGCCTGTTTTGATGACTTCACTTAAAGTCAAATGGTCTTACATACCGGTACATGTGGGTTATTATTATTATTTCTAGTATTTCGGTACCACAAGTAGGCTGTTTTTACGTTACGGAAATATATGAAGGTTCTACATTGGGTTGCCACAGGGTAGGTAACTGACCAAAGATGGAGTACCAGGGTATATTCGATGGTGGGATCAGTTTGAAAATTTTAGAATTTTATTTATTTATATACATATAATCTGCTATTGATTATTTTGATAATACAATGCACTATCTAATTCAATCTTATAAAAGTACCTATTAAAATGTATACTGGGTATTTAAGAGTCGAACCTGGTCTCTTGATAACCCGACGACTGGTCAGTGGAACCTTTACCCGACTTCTGTTCTTTTTCTGTGCCGTGTTGATCTGAAATTAAGCTTTAGGCCCTTTTTTCGTGTTGGTTGTTCTTGCTGGGCGGCCAATTGCTTTTGACCCGAACCCCAGTCCCAGTTTCCCCGCTTTGCACATCCGTTAGGTTCTGGAAATGATTTTTCCTGTTTGGTAAATTTCGGTGAAAGTTCATTAGACTGTTAATTGCAGTGAGAAACGTTGGCGCGAAGAGAACTCCATTTGCAGGATTGACTGATTGAGCCACCATAAGGTATAAGGTGAAAGTTTGGTGATATTCGCAGTACCCGAAAAGCTTTCCCAAATGCAATTTGCCAAATGTATTTGCCAATGATTGCAACAAAGCGCGCAACGAAAGCCAGCTAAAAACAATAACGAAATCAGAAAATTGCACAATTGGCCGAAAGCGATCGACGTTGGCTCAGCTGACTCATTTTCGTGGAAAAACTATATCATCTACGGGGCACAGAAGACACCCCTACAAATGTACATATGCTTAGACAACAGAAATGGGAAAAACAATATCATAAGCGGAAATTTGGTTCTTTTCCAAGCGAGAACTTCCGCAGGCGAGATACCCAATATATATTGTGTGCTAGTTTCTACTGGGGGAACCCATGAAAATTTTCTGCGTTTTGCGCCTCGTCATTTCCTTATCGTAAGGTGAAAAGAAAAATGTCACCAGCAGCAGCAGCCGCGGCATAATTAATTATCCCTTTTTCGGGGCTACCGTTCCGATACAACCTCGATGTCATGCAGGCGCTCCCGTATCCACCAGTTTCACCAGGGATCGGACTCCGATGTTCACCCCTATATTATCGGGGTTTTGTACTAAATGCGAACCGAGAACGGCCGGCCATAAACATTATCGCATGTTCTACACTTAGATCACCAGCTTCTGCGGGGGTTATACTGCCTGCCTATAGAGTTTTGTATGTAGGTACAGGTACATCGCAACAACAACAGCAACGCATCGTCACGGTTCGATGACAATGTGAAAAATAAAATATAAAAAAAGAGCATTTCAAATACAAATGAAACACATGAGCTGCGAATAGACCGAGTTTTGTGGGCTGTTGTCTGGCCAAAATGATAGTTGCGTTCGTTCACCACGCTAGCTGTCTATATAATGTGTATTTCTAGATATAAATATACATATATGGGTTTTGGGAAAATTAGGCGACAGTAAACCTCATTTACTTTCAAAAATCATAATAGAAATCGAATGTAGGTACTTCTCTGTTCGTTAAAATGGTAATTTTAAAAGCATTGTATTTATACCTTACATTTTTATACATTAATTCTTTTTATTAACCATTATTTCTTTAATATGTCGATTTATATTTTATAATTCGTGGGAAATATAAGAATGATTTATTTATAATTTGGTGAAAGGGCGACTTTTTTTTGGTTCAAGTAAAAGTTTCGAAAGCCTAGAAATGTTCACATCGTGATCTATTGACAACTGCCCAAAGGAAACTGAAAAGTATTAAGGAACACTTTTGCCATTTAAATGCCAAGTAAATACAGTTTTCCAAGTAAACGATCGAATTCACATATAAATGAAAGATGCACTTAAGACGGCTTTTCTTCAGCCAGCTGGGTGGAATCACATCATTAGACGGATAAATGTGTTTCGCCAACTTCCTTTATTATATTTTGCCAGAGATCATTTGCAGAACGCTCGTATTTAGGCTGCTGCTTAGCCGAATGGAAAGCGGACCGCCGGGCTTTTGGCCATGTTGCTGCTGCAGTGGCATCCTCGCTCCACGGCAGCCACCAACTGCAACTGCAGCAGCTGCAGTTTGTTGCTGCAACTAATTGCATTTGGCTGGGATCGCCGGCAACAGCTTGGATTCAGAGATCCAGCTATAGCTACATATAGCTTCGGATCCAGCGCCTAACGGTTGCGACCGCTTCCGTTAAGCAGCATGAAAAACGACAAATGAAGTTTTTCTTTACCTCTCTGCATGTTCTGTTATTTGTAACGAAATCAAAGCATCGAACACCCCATCGCAGAACTAACAGTAGCGCGAAAATCTCCACTTGAATGATCACGGGTGGTAAATAAATAAAAACACCAAAAAAAGTACGATTTATTTGTTATCTCTTAATTTATAAGAAGTTTTTACCATTTAAAAGAATAAAATGTTATTTTCTTTACAAAAATACCTAACAATACATGTCATGAATAATAACAGGGTTGTTTAACTTTTTAAAAATATTCTGGGTAACATTTTCATTATAAACAAAATGTTTCTAAAATTCTAATTACCTGTAACAGGTTTAAACGTACTAGGCTGCTATAAAAGTTTATAAGCATATACCTCGATCCCAAATTTTTAGGGATTTTAATTTTTCTCTGTGCAAAATCCCAGAATGTGAAAATTGAGCTGGCAATTTCAAACTGATATGGTTGTGTTAATTTTTCTTTGCAGTGACAAGCGGAAGCTTAAACTTATTACAATGTAAGAACCTCAGCTAGAACCTTCCTTAATGATAATAGGGATCGATTAAGGCCTCGTGCTGGGACTTCCGATGCGCCCAAAGGAAGCTAGTTCCGCTTGGAATGGCGTATAATGATAAGGAGTGCGTATGGAGGCTGCTAAGAAGATTGCTCTAAACGGTTTGGTAATGGCCAAACAAATTATGTCTGATCGGCCAGCGGAAGTCTTGACCAGCGAAAATGTCATCGACAGCACACTGTGGAAAAATTGTAAAACAATTTAAAAAAAATGTAGATAATGAACTTCTGTAATGTATTACTTATTAGCAAAAGAACATAGACTCTTTTTGATTTCACATTTTGTAATTAATTAACCTAATCAAGGTAATATGGTATTTGGATAAAGAAAACATCTAATAATCATATTTTTTTGTTTTATAAAGTAAAAAAATTGTTAGCCATTTTATATGGAAAATTTTACTATTACATTAAAAAGTACCTGGTGAACAGGTATGAAAAATGCTAAAAAATCATATATCAATAAAGTCAGTGAGAAATATACCCTAAGAATAAATTAAGAGAAATACCTAGGATTTGAATATTTTAAAGCTGTTATATTGAGCATTTGAGCAATTAAATGTTAAGTCATTAAACGTTCAGTTAATGATGCAAATATAAGCCGTTTTAATATCATAATAGGATGCCTTTCCTGTGTGCAATGCAATGTGAGGTGAGATACTATATCGGAAGAGTCGCCCGAAGAACGACTTGATACCAGGTGACTCAGCGGCCTAATGATCATTGGGGATCGAAGAGCACGACTCTCTTAGGCCCGAGCGAGCGAGAAGAAAGACAGGTAAAGAGAACGCGTTTCGGAGAGAGCACGAGCGAGATGGATATATCCCGCGACGGCAGGTAATTACACCTGTGCTAATACGGTTCGCTGGCTCCCCCGAGTGCGAGCGAGACAGCTGGCTGGCTGGAGTTTTGGAGAGTTCGTACCGCCGCGAGGTTACAAAAACCCCGTGCCATCGTCGATAGATGGCAAGTCGCAAAGTGGAACGCAGAGGCGAACGAGCTAAGAAACTCAGAAACTCAGAAACAGTTGAAAACAGTTAAAACGCGGTGCCAGTTCCAGTGCCAGTGCCAGTCACTTTTTTATAGAGAGGCCCCTGGCAGAGGCACTACCTTCTCACTTACTTACTTACTTACCTGTCGTGTTGGCCACGTTTGTGGCGATCCGATCAGTGCACCGTCAGCCAGCGACGCGCACACACCGAACCACTCTGGAACATACAGCACCATTATCAACAGAAGTGTTAGATAAACTGATAATACTACGGAGCCAACGGAACCAACAAAAGCACTAACGTGGCGTGGCGTTAACTCTATTAACTAAAACCCATACTCACATAAACCGACGGCAGCAAAAAGCTGGCGAAAAAACAGTAAAGACAATAACCCAAGTAAAACAAAAACGAGTCAGCGGCAAAGTGTCAATAAAACTCTCGAATTCATTAACACAACTCAAAACGTTCTATTAGTAAGCACTTGCAAATTTCAACCAAACAAAAAAAAGCTAAAAAGCTAAAGTTGAACAGATAGAGACGGAATGAGAGATAAAAGGAGAGGGGCCTAGACACAAATTAGCGTGGCCAACAGTCAAAAGGTCTAATAGAAGCGCGTGTATGCGAGTAGAAATGCCCGTATACCGCCATATACACCGTATACACCTCGCCGAGACCCGAGAGCCATGATCGTAAAAACTACATCAACAAATGTTCGACAAAAAAATAAAAACAGAAACGGAAAAAACGCCACGAAAACCAGACGAGGCTGCTGCCATGTCCTTGGCCTGTAAAAGGGCAGGTGAGTTCAAAATTAACAAAATTTTTATATATCTAGGTGTTGCTTTTTTTCTGTGGTTTTTGTTTTTATGATTATTGGGTGCATCACCATTAATCACCGCCATAGAGCCATAGAGCAGCCCCAGGCTGGAAAAACTAATGGATCTCCGGTCCGGGCGAAGAAAATCTATTGAAAACGATTGTTCGCTGAGAAAATTGAAAACTAATTGATCTGACCACAGTCGATTCCATTCATTGGCCTGGTCTGGATGAATGGTTTCGAAAGTTCAACTAGACCGTGGATGATTGTGTTGTAGCTTACAGAAATAGTACAGTAATCTTGGATAGGAATAGTACGAAGTTTTTGTTCTATTATTGTGGCAGGATAAGAATGACATGCTGTAAATTAAACTTGTATTTATTAGACACAGTCAACCAAAGATCATCTTAAGAAAAACATCTGTTAGAAACAGCTCTCTAACTCCATTTATAGAGCCTCCATTTCTGTCTTTACGAATCTTACAATCGCAGCTTACCAAACTGCTAATAATTTTCTGGCTATAATTCGAGCTGTCAAATAACCAAAAAATAGAAATGGAAGGGGAAAAAATCCCTCAGTTTTGTGCTCAATCATTTCACATAATTTATAGCATAGCATTCGAATGGCATGGAAAACATTTAGCGGCGCTTTAAACAAGTCAATAAACGATTAAAATAATGATTTTTCAAAACCCCCCCAAAGAAGTCGAGATCCCACACACACTCACAAAAGGCAAAGCGGCCTACAAAAGTATATTACAAAAGCACTCTCGAGAAAAAAAAGAAAAAGAAACGAAAATGTTTATAACCAACAAAAATGATATAATAAAAGGCAACCTCAGTGAGCTCAGTGCTCTGAGTGTTGGCTATAATTGCGAGTTCGAGTTTGGGCCATCGAGTGACATCATTTTTGGGCAACTTTTATATTTTTGTTTTATAATATTTCGAGTGTCGGCGAGCGGTTTTCTGGCCAAAGATATTGCCAAACAAGTTGTACGGACAGACGGACACTCGGGAGTGTGTATATTGTATATTTCCGAGAGCTTTAATTGCTATGACTTTATTAGGTTATCAGAGCCACCGAGCAGCGTCGCATCGTCGTCGAGCTAAAGCCGATCTTGATGCCTGAGTTATGTCTCATTAGCAACACGTGTGAGTCGCGTCGAGTCGAGTCGAGTTGAGTCTCGGCCGGATCGAATGCGAAGTGGAGTGCTGGAGTGCTGGAAGAATGGCCAGCGAAAGAACCCACGATTCTCCCCGACTGCCAGCCATCCCGCTCGCACTGGCTCCATCTGTCCCGCTCAACACACACAGTTGCAATATCAATTACAGCATGCCACAGGAGCAGTAAGCAGTGAACAGTAACTGGTTTCGGTGAGGGTAGATAATGCCAGGGTACATCGGCTATATTGAATATGATTAAATTTATTACACACTTCTGGGAAGTATTTCGAGAGATCTTGGTCGATTTCTTCTACTTTTTTCCAGACCAAGTGGGGTTCTTATATAAGAAATTACTGATTCAGTGGTGATAGCAATAGAACCAGAATATTTTCAATTATTCATCCTCAAATGATTTTATATAATTGTAGTTATATATTTAGTTTCTAAATTCTAGATTCTTGCGATTCTTTCACTAAGATATGTATTCTTCCAACATACCTCTACATATCTAAGTTTTTGTTAGAGCACCTTCAAGTCGATCACTTACCCTCTCAAGCTGGCAGTTGCTGTCGCTGGGACACCTTATGCTCCTTGTGCTCAGAGGTTTCATGTTGCATTTGCCTTGACTGCATCCTCTCAGAAAATGACCCAGAGCTATCGCCACGACCAGTACCAGTACCTACCTACCACTGCTAAAATAAGAACCACTGCCAGCGACGTGCCCAATACCCATTGCCATAAAGTTGCAGCAGGAAACCGAGTGAAACCGGCAGCAGCAGCAGCAGCGGCAGCAACAATTTGCAAACTCATGATGCAGCCTTAAAAGGCCGCCTCATCCGCTCGGGCAAATAAAAAGTGCGTGATTTGTGTGATGTGCCAAACCACCAGAGAGAAGAGAGTCTCTTTGAGTCTTTCTTTCTTGAATCTTTCTCGAGTCCCTGGCAATCCATCAGGGCAGTCAGGGCCGACAGTTTGCCGGAGGTCTGTTGACCCCTGAGTGCTCTTCTTGGCCCGGCAACAGCAGTTGCGCATGTCTAATTGCAGTCAAGTTGGTAGTGAGAGGCTCTCAGGGTTCACGTCCCGGGGTCCGTGAGAATTTGCCACCTGTCAGCCAGCGATAATTGCCAACGGGTCAGGCAGCAGCAGCCACTGCAGCAACAGCAGCATTTACGGCAGCAACATCAGCGGTTAACTTGAGGACCTGAGTCTTTAGCACACAAAACCGACATAGATTCTACTTAAAAGTGCAACGGGTGAAGGGCTGACATAGATTCCACTTGAGGCTGACGAGTTTGAAAGAATCAAAAGTCCCTAAGAAAGTTCTAAAAATCATATATCATTTTCATACCTGCTAAGACTTGTGATATATTTTTTATTTCCCCCTTGACAAATGAAAGATTCGAGCTTTGATTCGCTTACATCACTATTTTCAAGCTAATCGCCTGTCAGAGATTTTGGGGAAGTGAACAAAACCAGAATAGTGGCTCTGGCTTCCGCTTAAATCTCTCCCCGCCCATATGAAGAACATTTAAGAGAGTTCCCAACCCAACCCAACAGCTACGGCAGCTACAACATTTTTATTAGGCTGACTGGCCAAAGGTTCCCATTCAAGTGGCTTGTCACTTGTTGTTCTGTTTTCTGTTTTGTTGGGCACTTCTAAAAAAGTTGTTGGGTTTCCTGGAATGGCCCCAGCTCAGACAATCTCTCCGGCTGTCCCCCGACTTATTTTATGTTATTTTTTCTGTATTTCTTTTTTTTTTTCGTATTTTATATATCGTATATGTTTGTACGGGCTGACGGTAGCTGACCTTTTTGCTGCTGCTGCGGTTGCCAATGTGGCTACTTGCTGCTCTTTTCGGGCGAAGTTGTAAAATGTTGTTCAAAGCGCCGCAGAAACCGTTGGCGTTAATGATCGCCGCTGGGCATGCGACGAGGATGAGGAGCAGAAAATGTTTCCTAATAGCTGAAAGGAACCCAAACTCAAGCCCGAACCCGAACCCGAACCCTCCTCAACCCAAGAAATCGCAATGCTGAACGTTTTTTGGCTACCGGTTGCGTTTTCACGCAACAAATGGCAACATTTAAAAGTCCATTTCGCCTGCTCATCTCCTCGGTTTTGGCCTCACCTTCAGATGGGCTCATCTTCATCCGCGTCCACGTCCACATCCACATCTCTGGGCACAGGTGCACAGCGGGCAGCAGTCACAACATAGCTCTGGCTCATATATCTTGGGTCTGAATGGTTCGCCAGAGGAGAGCAGATCTTGGGAGCTTTTGCGGTGTGGAGCTGGCTCAATTGATGCTGACAGCGAATGAAAGGCCCTGGCTGAGAGTCTGCAACTGAGACCTCGGTCAGAACGGCAAACGCAGGGCACAGTGGTCTGAAAGTCCCTTGAAGATCCCTTGAATTGAAATCGAAATGTATTGGATTCAGGAAATATGGTCTCTTTAAAAATGATATTAAAGGTTTTTCGAAAAGGACTTAAATCTTTCACAGTTGTATACCATTCTTCAGCCTGTTATTAACTTATAAAAAAATTAAGAATGGAAATTGTATTTATTTGTTAGCCCTTTCAATTATTTTACCTAAATTCATTTGAGTTCTTTACTGCTAGTGCATATAAAATATTATAGAAAAAAGCCTAACTTAACAACTTCTATAAATTCATTTAAATATAATATTTGCTGCCTTTTATTTATTATCTAATAAATAATAGCCAAGGCTGTATCCATATATAAGTCACTATGCCTTCAAGAAGTATTCATAAAATGAGATTTAATGGTGTTGGAAATGGATTTTTTAATAATCCCAGATTGTTAGCTTGTACCGCAGTGATTTTATGGATTTCCCCGGGACACTGTTCCCGGCTAAGCTGCTCCAGCTCCGTTGGGCTGGCTAACTTCCTCGCCAGATGTGTAAACCAGTTTTTTGGGTGCCCATTCGAATCGAGCGATACAGCAACAACCACAGCCGACGACGACGATGACTTCGACTCCCCACAAGATCAATTCTAGCAGATTTCACTTTTTCCTTGGCCCGGCTCAAAGTTGGGATGTCAGTTTTTTTTTCTTCTCCTTTTATTTTTCGGATTTTCTTGGTTACCTGTGTGTGTGGAAGGTGCAGCTTGAACGGTTGCAACATTTGCTCCGACTGCAGTGTGTTGCCTGCCTTGTCGTCGTTTTGTTGCCAGCCTCCCCGGATTCCTGGATCTCGGCACATTGCATTTTTATCTCAATGAGTCGGGCGAACATGTGGTTGTTGTTGCTGGTTGGCTGGTTGCATGCCACAAATGTGCGATTGGCATGTCAAAAGAATTATGTATTGATTTTTGATTTCTGCCTAAAAGCGGAAGCATAGGCTTCTCGCCCCTTACACGAAAACTTATTAAATTCAAACAAATTAAAATCCGCGGCTAACCGAACATCTATCGATGGGTTGTCTGCTATAAGAGGTGGAAACTAGTTTCCCAACAAGTGGGCGCCGCTTGGCCGCAAAATGAATGACACTAAACGCTCTTGACAGCAAACATTTGTCCGCAACAGAGGTAGTTAATTAGTTTTGCACGAAATTATGTTAGTTAATTGATTAACTATCGAGCTGACTAGTGAAGAGGGGTACAGAGGTACAGGTTCAGCCAGAGATCGATCTGGTCGGTCGGTCGGCCAGGCTTAAAGGCCCTGCCTTTAAAAGCCAGCGAATATAAATTGCTGTGTTTTCTCTTCACTCTTTTTTTTCGGTTTTTCCTTCTTTTTTTTTTTGTTTCGCGAGGAGCACGGGCTGCACCCACGCAAGAGATCCGAAAACCGCACAATCCAGGCTAGTCGAGATCGCTGGGGCTGTGCGCTGTCTAAATATGGACATGGGCGGCCTGAAATTTCGAGGGGCCGAAACACACCGAACACAGTCATTGCGATCGGCTGTGGAGGAGTAACCAGGCATGGACTGGTCCAGTGGTCTTGGGAGTCAGTGATCCGCGCCAAGCAGAAGCCGATCTTCAGCCCCATGATTGCCCCTCCTCGGAGGTGAAATGGTATTTTGTGGATAGAGTTTGCCAAGCAATTGCTTACTAATGGTAGAGAAGGGAAGGCCTATATGGAAAGGGTCTTAAATAAATTGAATTATTTTATTATTAGGAAATTCGATAATATAAAATTCAAAAAAATTCTAGTTAGAAGTTCCAAATTATATAAAAGCAATATTATAGAAAAAAAAATTAAATTAGGTTGTTTCAAGAACAATTTCGAATATGACTGAAATACTCGTAAATTACACAACTAGAAAAAAAGAAAAAAAAATGAAGTTAGCCTGTTTTAAGAATAATTTCGGAAATGACTAAAATACTCATAAATTACACAAATTAAAAATAAACAAATAAAACCCAGGTTAAAATTCCGAAAAACCTTTAAAAAGAACATAAAATTTTAAGGCAAGTTCAGAGGGCAAAGATCAGATGGTGAAATAGTTTAAACCAAGCGCTAAAACAAAGCGTTTGAGCTGCGAAAAGAGAATGTTCCAAGCTGGCCCACAGATCGAACTTTTGTGCCAGAGAATGGCAGATCTCGTAGATAAAAGTGGCTTAAACTATGAAAGCCATCAATGTGCTGAAACGTTTTACGAGAGTGGTATAAAGAATCGATACGACTAGAACGCGCGATGGTGAGTGGCAAGTTCCGTTTCGATTAACTTGCGAAGATCGTGCCAGCCAACACGTAACTCTTTGTTTCGGGGCTATATCATATACTATATACAATATACAATACTAATACTGTTTCCTCAGGCGCTCTCTGTAGGCCGTAAGCTGCTCATCAGCTTTGTTGAGTCGCTAATGAAGATCAGAATGGCCGAATGCGGGATGACTTTTTGTGTGTGCCTTGGTAATTAATAAATATTTCAACAAATCCGACACGACACACGGCTCAAAACAGATACAGATACAGAAAAGAGCTGAACAAAAAATCGCCTAGATGGGTAGGGAAAAAATTAGAGCCAGTCAGACAATGGCCCTAACCGTGCCAAGCTGCTTTGCCAACGCATTGAAAATTGTGCGCATTGTTCGAATGACTATACAATGTGGCTGGTTGGCTGCTCTCTCACTGTCAACTACTTGAAACCAGAAAAAGGCAAAAAAAAAAAAAAAACTAAAATAAACGATATAACAGACACAACACAAAAATCACATACACGACTTTTTCGTAACAGTCACGTTTTTTATTTCATTTATTTACTTTGCTGACAAAACAAGAAAAGTACTGGCCAAAAAACAAACAGAAACAGAGTCGAAAATAAACGAAAATCGAGCAGAGCTCGCGCCCAAAGTTGACGCATCGTGCCAGCAAACAAATCATAAATATCATCGGAAAGAAAAAAAATCCAGTAAAAATGGTAGCCGACATGAAGAGGCATAAAACCTGAGAAATCCAACAAATCTGATTAGAAGGAAAACTAGTAAAAAATCAGAGATAAAAGATGGTTAGGAATGGTAGGAAGTGGCAGCTATTTGGGGAGGGATTATGATGTTGCAGTCGATTTAATGACAGCTTCAGGTTATATCTGCCCCTGCTGCAATTAGTTTGTCTGTCCCAGGTGGCGTATACGCAATGCGCTCATATATCATTCCCTGGCTCTATAGCACTATAGTGGTTGTTGTTGCTGCCTGTGTAAATGATGAGTGTTGAGTTGCAGGTAATAATTGCTACTGGTCGTCATCGGGCTTGTCGTGAGCTCAGCGCAAACATATAATTAAGATTGAGCTGAGTTCCCGCTCAAGATGAAGTCTCCAAAAGGTCACTCTCTCTCGCTCGCTCTCTCCCTCTCTCATTCTGGGCTCTTAAAAGTCCATATTTTAGCCAAAAAAAAGAAGAAAAAACTGCATAGCTTGGCACAATTATGAAATATTTTTGCAAAGCTCAAAAAAAGATACAAACTGAAACCGGTTCGGTCGGCATAATGAAGGATAATGATGATGATGATGACGATGCGCCGACCACAGGCTCCACCAAGCAAGCCGCGATCTTCAAGATCCCCGAGATTCAAAACCTCAGTGCTGTTCTAGAAGTGGAGAAAAGATTTATGCCCCATGGTCGGGCCAAAAGGAGCCGGGCATCGGCAAGATGAAGATGCCACTTGCCACTTGCAACTTCTCTCGCCCGCAGGCCGCTTTATTTGTCAAGATTAATTACAAAAATTTGCGTTAAATCATAATTTTCAATGTTTTATGAGCCAACCCGCCCGCCTAGAACACTGAAAACCGCTGAGGGAAATAGGGAAAAAAGGAAAAAACACCTTTCGTTGATTTACGACTCATTGTTGGCTGTGTGTTATGGCAAAAAGTAAAAAGCTGTTGACAAGCCCATGCTGGGATCGCTTTTGGCATTTTGCCTGGGAATGACATTTATCTGAACCTGCGGCAAAATGCAACACGAAATTCGTTTCTTGATAAGATTTAGTAAAGAAATATTTGGCAACTACTTGGGCGTCAAATTGATGAAGTGCCAATAAATATGGATTTTCGTGGGATAGGTATTTAGCTATTTTTTGCTGGTCATATTTGGTTGGGAAATTAAACTTAACAAAAAGTATATTTTTAAGATTTTTATTTTTAAATTTTTGTAGCTAGTGAAGACAAAAACTCTAAACTTTTTAATTAAAATAAACAGAAGAAATGTTTCATTGCTTATCAAAAATAACAGAATATTTTAACAAATATGCAATAAAGAAATCTAGCTCCTCTTTATTTTTCTACCTAATTCTACACACCCAATTGAAACAAAAAATGCATTTCCTTTTCAGCGAAATTCCTTTGCACTCCATAACAACATCATCAAAGGCCAGAGCGCGTTCGCTCGGTTCCCAGGAGTCCTTTCAGCGGAACCGCGATGCCGAAGTACAGAATTACAGAATTACAGAAATTCAGAGCCCCCCGCCGGAGTCAAAGTGCCGGCATCGGCTATAAGAAGGTAAGCCAAACCAGAGATGCTGTTTATGGTTTTAATTAAACGGGGGCAACATTGGTGCGGCTCATTAGCGGCAATTTGTTGGGCATGCCGCCATCAAATCGAACGGGTAGCCTTTTCACGGAAGCCACGCGGTCCCCAGATAACCCAGTATCCAGTAACCAATAGGCTATAGTACCCACATAACAGATAGTGGGATAAGCTAACACCGAAGTTTGAGCCAACAGTTCGGAGTTCCAGTTCCCGCCGGCGAACCTGCTAATTATGCATGTGTGCTGTGACGGCCTCACGGGGTTTCTCGGTCCCTCGGTCCCTCGGTCTCTCAGTTGCACGGGGCCTCTCAGCCTTATCTATCAAAGCGTTGCGGGGCATAAAATTCAAATTGACACTACGGCCAGTGAAAGCGTGTGAACTGAACTTGAGACGTGGCACAGATAAAGATATACCGCATAGACCAAACAGCCAACAGAGCTATATAAATTAAACCAAAACCGCAAATAAACATGAGGTTTTTTTATACGGAAAAAGATAACTAGGCAGACAAGTGGACGCGTGACAAATACAGGGGGTGACTATAAATAGAGCTTAGGTAGGTTTGAAAAATGTGAGAAAATTAAAGGTTTCTGTAAAATACAAAAATCATCTTAAATGACCAATAAAAAATATATTTTACTTGAATTTCTACTTGATTTTTCGTGACTCACGCACCTCACGTTTCCTTCGACCCCAAAACTGAGCCACTTTTTCATGCATATGCAAACGGGGAAAGACAACAAGCACAGAAAACATTTAAGAAAACCAGCAGACTCAACAAAAGCCGTTGCCACAACAATCACCGAGCTTAACCCATAAATCTACACATGTTTACATTGGCTTAGCCACTCGAATTGAGGCTGTTCGCTGAGGCCGCCGGTGCGCTTCCATATCAGTTGACAAATTTGTCAACTTGCCTGGCAACTTGAATGACATTTTCCAAACCAATTTCCCCATCCTCCATCCCTCAACCCCCATTAAAAGTGGAAACCACCCAAAGGAAATCCAAACAATGGACAAACAGCGAACAACTTGAGTCAGCTGCGGCGCTTTCAATTCATGAAATGGACAATTGTTGTCTCGCTCCGTTGACTCAATTGAACGGGCCTATAGAAACAGAAACAGGTAACAATATTGGCCATCAGCAGGAACGGTAGCAGTCGACAACTGTAATTACTCCGCTGCGATAAGGCAGTCCAAGTTTGAAGACAGAAGACTGAGAGTTGCACAAGCCTGTCTTATCAGCCAATAAATTGCAATCGGATGAGTCAAATGGTTTGACTTCAATGGGAAATAGTTGGTGGAAACTAAGTTGAACAGCTTAATTATAGGTAAATTGAGTAGAACTTTAAAGTCATTACAAATCAGACCAAGTTTATACTTGCTATTTAGGGGCTATAACTATACATTTTTTTTAATAACATTACAAATATTTTAATTACAATGTTTCTTAATAATTATGTGCAATAATATTAAAAACAAAAGAGAACGCTAAGTAACCAACGGACAGACGGACAAACGGACGGACGGCCGGACATAAATAGATCGAGTCATTTTACTCTACGAGTAAGGGGTATAAATATATAACAGCATTGAATAATAACTTGGCATCTTAAATCAAATGCCCATGGACTTTCGTCTATAAACTTATTTAATAATCAAAAAAAAATTAAATTCTTTGGTTTCCAGCATTTTATTTGTTTGCTGTAATCAAAACAAATTATAATAGTGCCTATGCCTATAACCCTATAAACATTGAGCATAAATCGTGGCCATATCTTTATCTTCCATCTGCTTTATCTAATGCCATCGATGCAGCTGCTACTGGCCAGAAGTCGAAGATAAATGCGACCGCGAAAACTTTGACAAGCGATTAACTTTACAATTTATCGCCCGGCAATTTGAATCGTCGTAAATCTCGGCGAGGCAGCGAGGCAGCTCTTTCGTGTATAAAGAACTGGTGCCCCGGCTCATGTTGCGTCATTAATTTAACCAGTTGTTGCAACAAGCTTAGCGCACCCAATGGGTCAGGTTCGAGGCGCTCTCTCTCTAAGAATCGCCCTGATTAAAACATCAGGCTCAGGCTGAGGCTGAGGCAGAAAGTAAAGTTGTTCAGCCAGGTAGTCAGTCCCCTTCTTATCCCATCGAGCTGTTTTTATTTATGCATGTTTAAACATATTTAATGTCATTACGGGCACCTCTTGCCCATCGACCATCGACCATCGCCCATGCCACAAACACGCATTTAATTATCTGCCCGGCTCCACATGCCCCATGCGCATTAATTTAATGAACGCATGCATTTCACATTTTTATCATGTCCAATTGGGGATATAGGAGGGGTATCTGAGGTATCTGCGGTGTATCCCGGTAGCTGCCCGGCCTGTTCCAATATATTTATTGCCTCGTCGCCTTCAACGTTGTTGCTCTGGTTTGCTGTTGTCGTCGTCGTCGTCGCGTTTTTAATCGCATTTAATATTTCATTTTATTAAGCCAATCGTTAAGTCCAGTTGGCGGTGCATCTGCATCTCCGCGAAATGTGCCTCTGATGTCTGCTGATCGTCTGGCGAGCGGTGAGCAATTTGCTTAATGCTGTCATAAGGCTGTCAGTTTACCATTTGCATTGCGGCGCCTTTGGCGACATGGAGATGACACTTAATAAGCAGCCAACTTACTTGCCACCACCTCTCGGGAGTTGTAAGTTGGCAATAGGGAGTCGGTAGTTGGTCGAAACGGACGAAATGCCAGACATTTCATTACTGCCATGTGGCTGCCACAACTCTGCAGCTGCGAAATGAAAACAAACTGCATTCCATTGAGCCAACCAAGCGAAGTGTAGCAGAGCAATTGTCAATTGCACCACCCTACAAGATATGCACAGAAAAAAATATTGTTGCAAAAACTATTTACAGGTTTTTAAAAGTATACTAGCCACAAAAAATCAATTATAATATTTAAACACAAAAAAAAGCACGTCGCGGTCAAATTGAAATGCGCATGGTAAATTTCAGGTATTGCATACGCATATCGCTTTTTCCGAAACCTCTCTCTCTCGCAGAATCTCTGACTTCGTGAAAGAGAATAAAAATATTGAAATATAATAATCTTAATCCTATAACTATGGGAGTTCCAGTGAAACAAACTGCTAGCTGGAAGTTCAGGGACCAACCCCAGTTGAAAGTTTTCAAGCTACGCTCATGACTTGGGCGCAAAAAGGGGTAACGCAACTGTGAGGCAACTTATTGAGGCAAGTTTTTGTTGCTCCTGCTTCCTGTCGTTATAGGAGCTGCATGTTGGAAGTGGATAGGAAGCGAGGGTAGCTCGAAAAATAATATGATTTTACATGGAAAATAGATAATTATGAGATAGTTAAATTTATATATAATTTTAACCAGTAATATAGCATAAATAATTTCTGATCACAGGTTTACTTGAAAAGTTATAGCATATATAAGGGTACTCTTTACTTTAATACTCACCAATCTACCCTCGCTTGGTATCCATTGATACTTATGTCAATTACCATTCTCCGTTCGCCTCTTTGCAGACAAATGCCATGGACTTGGTTACAATTTGGTCTCGTCTTGTCAATCAATTGGGATCGAGAGATCGAGAGTTGGGGCCTAGAACTGGAAATGGCCAAGGATGACCGGCGAGCGCTTCCTGTTTGGGTAAGTTGGTAAGTCGATACTCGGACTCGGACTCGGCCTGCTACTTAATTAGCCACACGACAGAAAACAGAGAACTGAAAGCCCACGACCCCGACCCGTGATGACCTCACACAGCAGACGGAGGCAGCTAATTTATCAAAATGGAAAGAAAAACTGAAATAACTCTACGCATAATTAAATCAAGCCAAAAAAATGAAGAAAAAAACCAAACAGAAAGATACCCAAATGCGTTTTTAAACCGCTGCGCAACGCCTCTTTCTAACAGTTTTATCTTTTGAGAGTTTTTGAAATTGCTTTTTTAGAGTTTTGTTTGAGTTTTTCCTTTGGTTAATTGCCGCTTATTAATCTCGGCTCGGTTAATGGTCTCACAAACAGAATTCTAATTAATGAAATATTTTTCGGCCTTTTGCTTGCATTGTCTCGGCATTCCAGCTCCCTAGAAACTATAATCAATCATAGCCCAAGACTTAGGATCCCACAGATGGTGGAGTTTTGGGGCGAACTGAACTTGAGTGTGTTGACAAATTTGTGAGTTGCCGGCAGATCGGCAGATTGACAGGAAAATTGAGTAATCAATCATGGGCTATCAAACAAAGCCGCCACCAAGTGGCCTTCAAAAGGTCTGTTTAGAGCGCCGAAATCCAGTCTTATCAACCCATGATGATGCACGTCTGGGCTATTATTGAAATGCTAATGTTATTTCACGAAATCACGTTAGTCGAGAATGTTGACAAAATCGCACAATCAGTGGCTTGAACAAGCTGAATCAGGTTTGACTTTATTTTTAGTCGCTGTGCCTCGCATGCGATTGAAATGAAATATAAAATTACATTAAATTACCGGATGTAATTGCGGTGGTCGTGCCAGTCGCCTCTCTCACAGCCTGGTCAATGAATCACGGCCCGGCGCACACGAAATGCGTCGAAACAAAAGACTCAGGCAACGAACTCGCACCGAGCACTTATGTCCAAATCAGGGAGAACAGCACAACCCACACAGAAAGGTAACCAAAAAAAATAACTAAGAAAGAAAGAAAGAAAGACCCACACGAAACCCAGTTGAGTGGTATCTTATCAGGGCTAACGATTTTGTCAAATGACAATTTTCTCGGCCTCATTGAATGCCTCTTTTTCACGCCATTCATTGACTTTTGTATAATCCATTTAGTTGTCAATTATTTTTGATAGGCCTGGCTCAGGCGGCTGATAAGAACCAGGGACTAGTCGACTAGCACAAGACTTGTTTAACAAACCCGGGAAAATGGAAAAAGAGGAACAGAGGAACAGAGGAACAGAGGATCCAATCGGATCTTGGCCGTGGACTCAGCAGTAGCCTCTCTCCGTTTTGGCCACATTTGCATATTGAACGGCAGTTTGTCTTGAGCCTGAGCTTTTAGTTATGGCCAAGCATTAAATTTAACTATTAAGCCATTTTCGGAGGCCAGTTTTGTGGAGCTCGACTTTCCAAACATTGTCCCCTGACAGTTGTACCCTATGGCAGCTTTTCATTCGTTTTGCCGGAATTTATGAGCCAAAAAGACACAGAAAGATAGACAGAATGATTAACAAGAAATGGAGAGGCATGGGAACTTTGGATTGGCAAACAAAAATGGTGAAGTGAAATGTTCAAAGTTTTTTTCATTGCCTTAAAGTCAAGTAAAAGGAAAATGGATGGAAACGAGGGATTTATTTCTCAAATCAATGGGAAAATATGGAGGATCTAGTTGGGCAGTAGTTACAGCCCAAAAAACAATTGCAAGACCCAACTTAATTTCATCGTAAAAATGCGAATTACCCCCAGATGAAATTCATTTCTTGCAACTCAATCAAGAGGCATGCAACGGAGGCTGCTGACCTATATATGGTTAATAAGAACCGACTTACATGCCTGCATTGTATATGTAGGAATGCTGGCAGCAAGACCATACAGATATCCTCGTTACATATTCCCCATATTGATATCTCTCCACCTTACCTCCCTCGGTTGCATTTGGGTTCGTGCAACAATTTTCGTCGAAAACAATTTTCAGAGCACGAAACGAAACGAGACGAAACGAGAAGGGGAAAGATCAGCGCAGAAAATGAGAAATTTTTACAGTGCATATATGCCACGCACGTAGAAAACAAAGAGCAAACCAAACCAAACGAAACAGTAACAATCAGACAATCATGCACATAATCATGCCATCAATATATGGCAATTATCAATGAAATTTATAACAATCCACGAAATGTAACGAAAACTTAACCGACCAATAAAAATTTCATTTTTCAAAAAGGAGTCCCGGCTCCTTCACCTCCACATCCACTGCAGTTCGTCATCCTCGTTCTGCAAAGAGTATAAAGCAAAAAGCCTGAAACATGATCATGTTCGGTCTGATGTTGGCTTCGCCTTGTGATCTGCATCATAAAAACGTGCCAGATTGATGCGTGATTGAAATGCCAATTGGTTTCCAGTTGGACTTGGTCCGTCGCTCGTCTCTTTCTGCTTGGAGTATGCGTGCTGTTACCGTTAGCCTTCCAATCTGCATTGTCATCTGGGACAATTAGAACAAGCCGAGATCTCAAAGATACATTTATTTTGTGTGTGCTTTTCTGTACGTATGTATGTGCCTTTATAAGAAAAGAAAAGTGGGAGGAAAGAGTCTGACAGGCAGTATTGCCCAAAGATCTTGAAGAGGAAGAGTAAAATCAATCCGCTAGATAAACAGTTAGTTAAAGGGGTGGAGAAGGGGGAGAGGCCGAGGTTTCCGTTGACCACTTACCGTTGGGAGAGGTTTTTGTCGCCATGACCATGACTTGTGGTCCGCATCCGTATGTGGGTCACACGCTCTGACGAGGGTTACCACGATTTCTTGACGGGATTCGTAACGTAACGGAAGCGGGAGTCGCATTACCCACTTCAGCTCGATGGTATCTGTTTCCCCTTTGATTTGACTATTGAGATTTATTTTTAAGAACATTAATTGAACTTGGAACCTTTGAAAATCGAAAACAATACTTAAAGCGGTTTTAACACATTTTTGATTTATCATCTAATATTATATTTTTCCCTAATCTTGAAAGCTTTAATATAAACAGATCCATTAACCTATCGAAATTCGACATCTTATTAATTTAAAACACTAAGAATTGGATTTTTACTAAAATATTATATCGTTTAAAACATTTTTGATCTATCATCTAATATTTTTCTTAATCTATATGGCTTATGATCTGAAACTTTAGTATTTGAAAGCTTTAATAAAACCACAACCGTTTAGCCTTTGAAATTCGAAATTCTTACTAAAATCTTAAACAATTTGAACTGATTTTTCGTGCGTTACCAAACCATAAATCCTAGTTAACAGAGTGTTACCCATTCGACTACCTGGCATTCCATAAATATGCATGTAAGGCCACTCGATGGCGTGCTGTCGCAGTTGGCTGATGAATGGAGTCTGCTGGCGCCACCGGGAACAGGCAGCAGAACTATCAAACTCCTTCGGATGGCTGGCCATCTAGGGCAACTTGATCGACTGCAACTCGGACTCAGACGCGGCGAGGAAATATCAATGCAATAACATCTCTTGCCTGGCAATCTGCGATGAACAGCTTCTTTTACAGCGTGTCTGCAACTTCCTCTCTTATCGCTGGCAACAAATTGACCATTTCAATTAATGAAACGCACTTAAAGACTAAAGAGTTTTGTTCGCCGCTCTTTGCCACTCAAGTGTTGGCGCTAATGAACATGGTGAATCGTAAAAGATCGTCCTCCTCTGTATTTTTTATTTATCGGCCGCTCCTTGTTCCTCGTCCCGCTCACATTTGCATATTTTGTTGTCGAGATTAAGCGCGTAAATTTGTCGTTAAAAATCATGTTTGAGATCGGCCACAGAGACACACGCGATTGCTCAAACAAAAAAAGGAAAAAAAAGGGGGGAAAATAAAAAATAAAGTCGAAACACAGGCAGCTGTTGATTTTTAACTGTTTCGGATCGAGTTTGTTTCTCGTATTTTGATTGCGGGCCGCTCGATTTGATTGATGGCTGTCGCCTCACGGCGCATGCGCGGCATGTCTATGCCACTGACGTACTGATTTACCGTTGCCTGATAAGCAAACTAACGAAAAAGCTCGAGAGCCGAACGAAAAAAACGAGTGGCAATTACCTCAAGTGGAGCAGCATTTGGCATTTGCATAAATTGGCCTAAAACAAAAAAAGAAACACGGCAGGGGAAAAAATCAAGCCAAATGAAACGAAACGAGACGGGCAATGAAATCGGAGCTTTCTTCGTGACTGGCGACGTTTTCCCAGCGATCCGAGTTCCGAGTTGAGAGTGCCCCTATAATGAGAGGTCCCAGGGGTCACAGATGTCCAAAGCAATTGGATGTTACAATTTGCTTGGCCAACGACAAGTCAATTTGGGGTTACTTGCCCTCGGGAGCATTCGTTAGGGAACCAACAACTAGCCTTTTATCCTTTTCGAATAAATAACTAAATCATTTTAGACTAAACAAAAAACCTAAGGGAGTTTATTATAACCAGAAAAGAAATGTTCCTTGGGTTCATATATTTCCCATCACACCGGAATATTTAATATAATTAATTTTACCACCCAATTACCAAGTAGAGCATGGAAAAGCTCTTAATCTCTCTTTCTGCCTAATTAGTTTAACCACCATTATAATTTTTAATTGACTCTACCCCGCCACAAACAAGATGGAAAAGAAGAAATTTCAATTGTAATTTTATGCAACACGCAGCCGCAAAATGATTTTCACAGCAAATTATGCGGCCAACCGCAGTTGGAGCCGTGGAACATGCAACAGGGATTTCCCACGCATGCCCCCAATGAATGGAAATGAAGAGGGCCAGAAAATATATATGTATATGTATATTCAAGTCTATGGCGCAGAATCGACTTCCGCGAGTTAACCTGCCGCAGAAAAAGAAGAACAGAAAATTTGCGTTTTTGATTAAATCGTGGGATAGATCAAAGCCATCTTATCAGGAGTTCACCAGGCAGGTTTTAAGCAACGTGGGATAGAATATGTTAGGTTTTCGGCGTGAACTGAAACTTTGTGAGAATTAAGATTCTAAGAATGACGGAAGTTGTACGCGATGAAAGGTAAAGATTATGTTTCACTCTTGATGGATTTATAGACCGGTGTTACAACATCTTCTTCTTTTATTGATTATATTTCCAGGACTCTGCTACTTAAAGGAAGATTCAAACGGATCCCCAGATAATATTTATGTAAGTAATTAAAAACACATAAAGTGAATCAATCGTGTAATCTCGGCACAGTTAATGGCACTGGAAGAATTCACGGGGTAATTTATATACAACCCGTGATCTCTTAGTGGCATCTATGGTGCGGGAACAAAACATCAAAGTGAAACTAAATTTAAATTTACAAAAAGTAAAAAAAAATGTGTTAATGTGAACTGCATTGAATCGGTAGCTCAAAGAGAAACAAATTAATAATTAGAGCGGACTCATTAGCACCTCAAACTTCAAAGCCCAGCCCAAAAAACAATCTATTTCATAGTTTTCAAATCTAAGGCAGGAGAAAACCTTTCAAAAAAAGTTTTAGAAAAAAATGAGAAGTGAGTGGAGCGGAACGATGTGATGGAGAGTTTATGGGGCCGGACATGGAGGCAGCCTTGAAAAATCACCTTTCACACCGCCTAGCGTTGCCGGTTCTCTCTGATTTTTTGCCCACAATTAACAGTTCAATGAACCAGGCCGCCGACTCTTCGTAGTCGTAGTCGTAGTCCCTTGAAGTTCCAGCCCAGCGGATGGAAGAAGAAACGAACACACAAAGTACCAATCTCCCGAAGAATAGCACAAAGCCCATGGATAATAGCCCAATGGAGCTGTCGGGCATGCCATCACTACAAAAAAAAGTAAAGACTCACATACAGATAAAAAAAAGAGAGAGAGAGAGATACAAAAAAAAAGATAATTAACTTTTTTTTCTTTTAGCACTAAGTATGCCAAAGAGGAAGCACTAACAACAGCAACAGCAACAAATTACAACACATTACAATGGAGGGGGTTCGGCAAGTGTGAGAGAGTTCCCTCAAGTAAGGGTTACCCGTCTCTTTCTGTCCGGTTTCCCTTTCCCCCTTCCCCTCACTAAACGCCTCAATGATTTTGTCATGCATAAATTTTGCAGGCTTGCTGAAATTTCTGCACTCTGCCAGCGAAGAATCAAATAAATTCCGGCACAGAACTCTTTTTTTCCCTTCTGGCCAAGTTCCGCTCGAGCACTTTTAAGCGGGAAAAGGGGCTTATAATGATGATGCTTCCTGTTTGTCAGCCGCACATATATTTATGAAACACCTTTCGCGTTGATATGTCCCAGGCGGAGCTACAATTGAAACTTGCGCTTAATTATGTCTGGTACGTCGATTCGGCTCCTCTTTGATCTTGGGCAGAAAAGGAATTCTAAGAATTTGAGTTGACCATAGTAATAGGAATAATTCGCTTGATTATGAAAACGTTATATCAAAGAATCCGGACAAAATTTAATTAACTTATATTTTATTTTAAAATAGAAGATCTATAAAACTTTATTTCTCGTTTCGAATGACTTAAATGTTGATAAGGAATTTTAAAATCGACAGCAGTTTTTAAAGATTAATGTTAAAATTAAATGGAAAATTAAACTTTCTAAATGTTCAAATTTATTTCGACGTCACTGAACCAAATAAGCTTTAATATTTAAAAAATATTTTTTGGTAATTATTTTAAATAGATATAAAATAAGCAGTTAGACCAGAAATTATTCGTATTAGAAAAGAGATTTATTTATTTTAGTTTCCTGAAAATCTGAGTCAGCCATTTGCTATTTCGAACACAAAGTGTTATAATGATTTGGAAAATGTTTTAATCTAAATCATAAGAACATTATTTTTGTAGATAAAAAGAATAACAATATGGCTAACGAGCTGCAACAAAGTTGTAAATTTTGTATGGTAAAAATAATGATATTGTTAATACAATCTGCATTCCATTGTCTATTATATCAGTTACGGAAGAAAATCCAGCCAGATGGCAAGGAAAACAAATTGATTGGCGGCAAATGGCTTAAATTTCTGCATAATTCGCGCACGCGTTCTGGTTTTAGTTTCGGCAATTTTCTCTTCCTTTATTTTTCCACAGACCCAGCTGCAGAAAATGGTCAAGAAATCTTGGTGGAAGAAAGGAGGGTCGAAGGAGGGACGAAGGAGGGGGAAGTTGTTGGGCCTGCTCCGATTCGCAATCATTAAATAGACGACAGGCGAAATCGAAATTGCAGTGCCAAAGTTGCCGCCTGCTGTTGTAGCAGTTGCTGTTTTATTTTTAACAGAGATGGGAAAATAATTTTTCTTTGCCATAGGTACCAGGTACATACTAATTTATACCTAATGTACCACCATATATATCACGTGTTATGTCTTATTGTTTCGAGAAAATAAGATAAATATTCTAGTTGCATTTAAAGTTGAATCGATAATAAGTAGCTAACAGTCTTCAGGCTTTTTAAGAACCCTAAAAATTACACTTTAAATAAATGCATTTCGCTTTAACAAGTGTTCTACACTTCTGACGTATATAGTTCTTATTAAGCAAACACATGTTTCATATTGACTTTCCCATCTAATTTATAAGTCATATAGTTATTATATAATGGAACATTAAATCAATTTAGTATTTGCAATTTCGGAACCAATATCGATGATTTTCTATTATAATACCTAATTTTTATTATTTGTTTATTTATTACATTTATAACTTTTAATTTAAAGCAATAATTAGCTTTTTTATAATGAAGTCCTTGTCAAGATGCTGGAATTAAATTTGTACCTAACCAGTGCACAAAGTTGATTTGTACCTAGATCCTCCCCCATCACTGTTGGCCAGTTGTTGTTGCTGGTGTCGCTGGGTTGTTGGGAAAATTTGAAAATTACCTTTAATCAGAGCGAAAATGAGATGGCTAATTTGAGTGTGCCGGAATCGGAATCTGGCTGGAAAATGGAAAATGCCGACTGTGGGAATTGCCGTTCTTGTCATTTTGGCCAGTGGGAAAACTTTTTGGCGTGGGCGGGCGACAGAGACAACAGCTGTGCGTTGGAATGTGCCCCTCTCTTTCCCGCGTCTTTGATCTTAACTTGATGAGAACTGGACTTGGTTCACATAAACAAAAGAAGTCGCTGTCCATGTTATGCAAAATTGCCACACGGTAAGAAAAGTTGAAGTCCTCATCAAGTCCTTACAATACTAGGAGATTTTCAGGAGAAGTATACCCGTTCCATAGTTAAATTTATATAAATTTAGACTAAGTTAATAGCTTTAATAAGAGCCAAAGATTCTTATAGGGGCAAACAGCTAAATTATCTTTAAAAGTTATACTTTACTTTCTCAGTATATTTTGAGAAGTATTTCTCGTAATTGGATTCGGGTTAGTAATATATGAAGACATTTTTAATGTCGTTTTAAAAGCCTGTAAATTAATGAAAAAAATTTTATAATATAGATATGTGTCTTTTTTATACTCCTTTTCACAGTTGTATCTCATTGGCATTTTCTTTCTGTGCAGACAGAAAGAGAGGCAGCTAGCACGCGTTTCGCTCGCCTGTTTTGATCTATGAGCTGCGATTACGAGGCGCAGCTAAAAGCTGCACAAATAAAGCGCGGCGATCTCCACAAGTTGATCCCCAAGTGAGGCAGCTGCTGCCTTTTTTTCTGATGCTGCCAGCAGTTGCAAATGATGATGAGGCAGCGGCAACAATAACAACCACAACAACGCGGCTCAGGCCAGGAGGCCATGACAAGCGACAAGTTGTCGTTAGGCCCAAAATTAGATGCATTTTGTATGCCAGGCATAGATCGCTGTCGAGAGCAATAGCTTACACTTGAAAAAATACAAGGACTTGCTAAATATTAAACGAAAATAAAAGACAATTTCTGGTTTAAGGTTCGGTACTTAAGCGATCGATATTGCTTTAAAAACAAATAATTATATACCAATAGCATTTAACAATAGAATTGATTTGAACTATTTTATTCAACTGTTTATAATAATATAACAAATTCTGCGGGAAGACAAATTACACTTACTTGTTACCTAAAATAAATTAAATTTTAGTTTTTATTTAATTAAATAAAGTTCTTCAAAGTATATATCTATCCTGATTTTCCTCAGTGTTTCCATGCAACTATGTGGTGAAAAGAAGGGAAGAGAGCGGCAGGCTGCAGTTATGGGCTTAGGGTAAACATTTGGCGACGCATCAATGCAGCTGGCCAAGAGCAACAGCAACAGCACTAGCAACAACACCATCGAAAACAAAGAGAAACAACATCCAGCAACAACAACATTAAGCTGCGACTGCAACTCAGAGCTTGTGGAGTGTGCAAATATTTTAGCAGCAATTTTCAGCTTAAATGCCTGCAAAACGAGGCGCATCGTGTGCCCAACAGCTTTTGGCGGCTCATAGGTCTTTCTTTCTTTTTGCCCCTAGCATAGGGTAATATAATTATGTGCAGAATTTTCAACGACATTCGTATGCCATAAGGAGTAGCTGCAGCAGCTGTTTATAAATGTAGAGACCAGAATTATCAGAATTGGTTGGTATTATTAGAGTCTAACTTGTCATTTATGGTCCGTTTTAAAAGTTCCTAACCCAGATGGTTCAAATCGTATCTCTGCTGGTTTAGTATCGTAAATCTTAACACAGATCTAATCACATTTTGGATTTTATATCAAGCTAAGCATTTTCACAATTGGTTGTCCATTAAAATATATTTTAAGATCAAAACATAGTTTAAAAAAATATAATATCTAAGGTATACAAAAATGTTGCGATTATTAACTCTTTTATTGTGTGGCGGATCCAAAATAAAAAGTACAAAAAAGTTGAACTGTTTATATAAAACCGACTTCTTTCGAAAATCTTTTGTATAAATGAAATCAATGTATATAAATTAATAAAGTTTGTAAGTCTAAAACAACTAAAGTGCTTATAAGCCAACAACAGATTTTTAGCGGAACACCTTATTTAATTTCAAATTATTATCTTGTAAAGAACCAATTTCTTGTATAACACCCAATTAGTGGGAACCACACGCAAAAGTGGTTGCTGATTTCGATTACCTGACAATTAAGTAATATCTAAAATGAGTTATAAAACTTCGTAATCGTGTAGATCAATTGCAATGGCTCTCTAATGTTCGGCATCTCTCTCTGGGGTTCGGGGAATTTCCTAGCGTTAATTAGTAAGCAGCGTACACGTGATGGCAATGACTCTTGCTATCGGTTCATAGAGATCAATGCAAAACAGATACCCAGTTCTCAGTTCTCAGTTCCCAGTTCCCAGACCTCTCAGCACTAAAATTGCGTCAATGTGTGACGACCTCGAGGCGGATCTTCAATGATTCCTCAATTTTATCGGGAGTTCGGTTTTGTTTTGGTATTCCGAAGATTTGTCCCTGAAATTGTGCAGCAACCCCGTTCCCGATTCGAATTTCCGTTATGCCCTCGTTGTACGAGTACCGTTGCGTGTCGATTGATTTTATGCGAATTTCTGATACACATTTATTAACAATTCAAATTTGAAGTTGAAGTTAAAAACTCAAGGCAAGAACAATTTCGTATATGCTGTAGTTATCAAACCAACTGAATTTTTAGTGCATCAACAACTATACATTTATAATTTATTACAAATAAAAATTAACCAGATAAACAAAATAAGGTTAATAAAACACTTTGAATTTTTGTAATTGACAAGGTCAATCAGAGTAATCCCCAAAAAAGTTTAAAGAGCTGAATCGTTGAATTTCAGGTAGCTTTTCTAGACAATTTTAAAATTCGCAAAAACATATTTTAAAATCTATTTTTTTAAATGTTTAGATTTTGGTCTGGCTGCACGTCTTCTTTAAATTTGCTTCTGGCAACGTTTTTGTTTAAGATTCAATGATTGTAAAACTGTGCCGGTTTGAATCTATACCAGCTTTAGCTGTGACTCCAACCTATGTGGTGACTTCAATTGTCTACCTCAAATGGCTGGGGTGAATTTTGTTATTCAAAAGTATTTGCAGTTATTTTGGATTTCTACAAAACTCCTTGAGTTTCTTGGATACCTCTTACTTTCTATTTACAATTTGGCACTCCCCATTATGACATCGCATCGAATACACCACCAAAGAATCCCCCTCCTAAAATTGCTGTTAAAAATAGATGTTTTATTTATTTTCTCAGAATCCTCGTGTAGGGGAGCATTTTCATTTTTATTAATTTCTTCATTTAAATCGTAAAAAATGAGTGAAAGTTGAAATGAAACAAGGCAGGTTAAATTTAT
Organism: Drosophila lutescens; assembly: GCA_037075285.1. Classification (NCBI taxonomy): domain Eukaryota; kingdom Metazoa; phylum Arthropoda; class Insecta; order Diptera; family Drosophilidae; genus Drosophila; species Drosophila lutescens. Next base: position 499,421 of record JBAMCF010000300.1, read on the forward strand.
ATACAATTTTTGGTTTATAAAGAATTTATCCATGACGAGAAAGTGGCGACAATAGGTCAGCGGCCAATTAAATAGCTGAAGTTTCCTTGCGTTCCCTCTCATCATCGTCAACATTTTTTGTATATTTTTTTTTCGGGGGCTGATGGCTAAAAGTCAAGAGGGTTCGCTTACTAGCTTAGTTCTCTTCGTTTTTTGAGCTCCTCGGATTCGGTTTTTGTGTGCTTCCTTGTTTGTCTCCCACGGACTTCACATTCACAGGGCAGCCAAACGGTTTTTCAGTTTTCCAGCTCTTGTTTTTCTTTTCCCGCTTTCCTTTCTGCCAACGTCAGCCCATTGTCGAGCCGAAGGGCTTAAGGGAGCCAGGCAGGCTGCGCTTTTGATGAACTTTTAAGTGATTTCCATGCGAAGGACTCACGGGCACAACATGCACAGCAGCTGCGAGTGGATGACAAGTCCATGACTTTGAATGTCACTTGAACTATGGCTTTATATTTAATTTGCTAAATTTTGACGTAAACCAATGTAGAGCCAACGGGGCTGAAGAATTTGCAAATTAATTTAGACGGGAAGAACGTTTATTTATTTCTAAAAATGTGTCTCAGTAGCTCCCGGATTTAAGGTTGCATAATTTTATACACCTTTATAATTGATATAAAAACTTTAGTGATTTCTGAATAGCGCTCAATAAGTTGATAAATACCTAAGACGTAAAAGAATAAAGTTAACATTTTCGTAAAATAATTTAAAAATAGTATTTTATTACAAAGTATCCTGAATAATTTTCATCCATTTATTTTTGAATACCTAACAAAAAGCAAGTATAGAACGACCAAGAGAGACCTTAGCCACTTGGAAAATTTCGTAATCGAACTGCATTCCACCTGGCCGCAATTTTCATTGGCCTCTGACGGGTTTTCATTACCTTTTGCCACTTTGTTATTGCGTTGGCTTCTTAATAACCTTAGCCAAACTCACCACCCCATGCCCCCGAAGAACCACTCAAGTGCAACTTTATTTTTAAGTGTACGAGAGACTAACTTTATGGAACGGAGAAGGAAACTTTTTCACCGTTTCCCCATCGCCCTCTCCCCAGTGTTTATTATTAAAAAATTTGTAGCCATTTGCTGCCCTAAAGAAACTTGGCTCCAGGGTTTATGGCCAAGTTGCGTGCACACGTGTCCATGAAGGTTGAAAAAAGGGGGTGGAAAGTCATGTGTGAGACTGCAGCATCCATGACCAAAGTGTCAGAGTCCATGAAAGGCGATTAGGGTCAACTGGCTTTGGCTTTGGCTAGTTGGCCAGAAGGAGTGCGAAAAATCCTTGACCACCTGTGGACGATTCTCAAATCTGCCCGGGAAGTTAGCCACACACTTAATTGCAAGTTGCCATAAATTGAGTTGCAAAGCCGGTGTCCTTCATTTGTAAAAAGAGCGTGCCGCCCTTATTCTATATTCTGGTTTATTTTTTTTTACTTTTTCACATTGATGCAGTTGACTAACTATCAAGTAACACAAAGACAATTAAACTTAGGGCTAAGGTTAGCTCGAAAAAGAAGAAGCGTTAGGGCGCTGGGTTAAGTTCTTGGCAAAGTTTGCTGTATGCTGCATGCGTTAGTTAGTTGAGACAAATAGAGCTGAGAGAATCACCAAAATCCCCGATTCTAGGCTAGTTAAACAAATTAGATTCGATCTAGTCGTCCTTATGGGCTAAACATTTTCATGGTCCGGTTGGCAGATCGCTGAGGTCGCTGTTTGAGTTTCGTTTGAGTTCAGTTGAAGGTTGGGTTGCTAGAGCTGGCCAGGATTACCAGTTCTTTGAGCGACGTTCGGCGCTGTTGGAGCTGCGCAGCTCCTCACTCTCCCGTCGGCGATCATCCTCCCGATCGTCCAGCCTGTCCAGCTGCCAGAGATCGTTGTTCAGCAGGCGACGTCCATTGGACCAACTTAGGGCGGCTCCAGCTCGTGCGGCATTGCCATTCAGCCGGGTGGTGATCAATCCATTAAGGTTTCCCGATTCCAACAGCAGCGGCGAACTGATGAGCTGAGCCTGAACGGTGGCACTAGAGGGCTGGCTGAGGATCAGGCTGGGCTGGGAGCTGCTGCTGCGATCGATGGTGATGCGTGCCTGGGGCAACTGGCGCCAGGCCTCCAGATCGCGTTCCCTGGTCAGCAGGGTGGTGGTCCTGGAGGAGCTGCTGGTGGTGGCGGCGGGCAGGCGGGAGGCCAGCAAAGTGGGCGGGTGGGAGACGACGGTGGCCTGGATGCTGGGCAGGCTTTGGGCTAAGAGGAGAGTCTGCTGATCGATCAAACGCTGGTTCTGGTTCTGACGACGCTCTGCCTGCTGGCGACGATCCTCGCGATCCCGCTGTTCACGTTCCCTGAGCTCACGATCACGGAGTTCGCGTTCCCGAAGTTCCCGATCACGAAGTTCTCGCTCCCGCTGCTCTCGTTCCCGCTGCTCTCGCTCCCTCAGCTCTCGCTCCCTCTGCTCTCGCTCTCGTTCCTCCCGATCTCGCTGCTCCTGGAGGCGCTGGAGATCCCTCAGTTGCTGCTCCTGCTGCTGACGCTGCTGCTCCTGCTGTTGCACCTGCTGCTGGAACTGTTCCATGAGCTGCTGGGCCTGATTGCGCGCCTGGTTCTCCGATTCCCGACGACTCTGGGCCTCCAGCTGCAGTTGACTGGCCTGCTGGGCCTCGGCCAGGGATTGGGCCTCTGCGATGGCCTGGGCTGTGAGACGGGTCTGCAGCTCCTCAAGGCTGTTGAAGCGGGACGATGACGACGATGAGGAGGAGATCCTTTGCTGCTGTTGCTCATCCAGACGCTGCTTGGACACGATGGCATTGAAGCCACTTGCATCATCGGCGGTATACTCGACAATGCGACGAGTGCCATCGGGTTCGATTAGGGAGTACTGACCCTTGACCAAATCGCCGTCGCGCTTCTCCTCCTGCCGCTTGTCATCGCCGGTCAGCGAGTCCCGCACATCGTAGGCAAAACTGTATTGGGGACGGGTGTCGTAATCCTCACTGGAATTGGGGGCTAGAGTGGTGGAATCATCGTCGTCATGGTCGTTATCGCTATCATCTCGGTTCAGATCGCCGCGCAGTTGCTGCTGCTGTTGAATGCTCGAGGATTTGGCCAGCTGGCTAAGATCGATGGGACGCAGGAAGGCCGAGTTGGCCACGTTGCAGGTCAGCAGGCTCAGGCAGAGCAACAAGTATGTCTGGAATCGGAAAAGGATGCACACAGGATTCGAATTAAATAGCTGTCCGCCATAAATCACCCCATTGGCCTCATCAATTTGTCATTCCACAATGGTATTCCCCATTTACTTGTTAGTTGCAAAGGGTCATAAATTAAAAACGACAACGGGCTATTCATGTTGCTGTACAGAAAGTTTGTGGGGATTTGTTGGTTTGTCGGACTCTATTGGCTGTCAAGTTTACAAAAAGAAAAAGCTTGAAAATCTGTAATAATACTACAAAGTACACTGATAAATAAGTCGAAGGTATTTCACATTTTTAATCAAAATGTGTTGTTCATTCTTTAGATTTTTATAGGACAAGTTAAATCATATCCACATCTTTAAATATTTTGGAAAAGTATAAATGACATTTTGTAGTGTTTATTAATATCTACCAAAATGTAGAATAAATTTTTATAATCGGACCATTCATTAAAAAGTTATGAGCAAATAATGGATTTCAAGCAGTGCAAGCAGTGTACTCTCTGAGTAATGGGTATCTGATAGTCGAGAATTCTTATTTCTTAGAATTTTAATAACCTCATAAAGTTAAAGAATTAATTTTGATTGGATTCCCGAAAATGGTCCCCAGTTTGTATGGCTTGTTTAACCACCTTCACCCCAAACTAAACTCTGTAGATTTCCTTTTGGCTTATGCCCTTTTTCTCTGCCTATTTAAATTGGCCTAATGCGCTGGGCTCTTTATCGTTTTGTATTTTTGATTATCCTGATTTATGGGCCCGACTTCCGCTTTGCCGGATTTACATGGCGGCAGAACAACAAGCGATGTTGGGAAAATTTATGGCCGTCGGCGGTTGACGGAAAACTTACCCGTTTCATGGCTGCTGACGTTAAGTATTCGACTAGTTGGGTTGCTGGTTACTCGTTTGGCTGCTGCTCTTTGCTGCCGATGGCGAACTGATGCCACCACCATCGCCCACTGGCCATTTTATAAGGCCGGGCAAAAAGGGCCATCGCCAGAACCTGACCGCACCTGATATGCCGGTGCCCAGCTTTCAAATTTGTTTAGTTAGGGTTACAAATGACCTTCCCGAGGCGTACAGATACAGCTGCAGATAAATTTGAGCTGCAGTGCAGAGCATTCACTTTTCAGCCGCCACTGTCACCCACTAGCCCAATACGATGTGCGGAAAACAGAGGAGGAAAATCGGGTGGCGCTTATGAAAATGGTCAGCAAACATTGCCTACGGAAATTGAAAATAGGCCTGCACCGGAGACAGTCTTTGTTGCGCTTTGCTCTCATGAATGTGAAATTTTGTAATCCCTCATCCGCCCGAGATCCGATTGCAAAATACTGGAAACAAGGCAGGGGAGGAAAAAAAGGGGTCGAAATTTGATAGCTGCCCACAAGTAAAAGAGGCGCCGGGCCGGAACGGTCACTTTAATGGACTTCCACTGTAACCAGGCACACTTTATCGATTATCTCGATTCATTATCCGACAGGTTTTTCATCATGCGTAGTAACCAGAGCCCCGGCTCATTTGTTGTGTTTTGCGGAGCTACTAGGAAGTGCAGACCCGGTTGACGGATGTGGTTATCGGGGGGCTTCCCGGCTTTTACGCAATGCAGGTGATTTATGAATTATGATTAGACGATAGGAATTCCAAAGCTCAATATGGTCTTCCTCTAAAATGTCACAATTTGATTTTGAAATCAAGTTTGGCAGCAGTGTTCTATCAAAGTGACATTTAGAACGTAAGAGAAAGCAAGGAAAATGTTTTTTTTTTAATTTAATTTAAGAATATTTATTTTCCAAGTTTTTGAATGACATATATAAGTTTGAATACATAATTGACTGAAATCCATTGTAACTGATTAAAATACAAAATAGGTACATCTTTATTAAATGCAATAAGTTTAAAATGATTGAAAATCGGTAACATATGTTTAACTATAATTCCTTTAAAATCTGTTAAGTTACATCTCAAAAGTAAGAACTTTGAAATGTCTTAAATAAATTTAAGACTTAGATATATAAATATAGGTATTTTTAAAGTTATTAAGCTATAAGATTTACATTAACCACTAATGCTGAAATATTTTACAGGGGGTGGGAACCGTTTGAGGCACTTAAACCCAAAAGATTAATGCGCTCACCCTTAAAGCAGTCTTTCATGAGATACTCATATGTGAGTTAGACACATTAATGGGGCCAAGTTAAGTCGATTCGGGAAGCGACACTGGAACAAGCAGGCATACTAACTTTATCAGCTGTAAAAACAAAAGTAACATCAGCCAGAACATCTGTGTCAGTGCGTATGAAAACAAAAAGAAATCTCCAACGTGAGCCAAACAAAGGGAGCACCAACAATAACAGGAGGCGAACCAAAGAAAACCGAAAGCAAAAAAGGCAACTGGCTGGAAAAAATTGTCATGCATGACTAAAATACAAGAGCAAGAGCAGAAGTGGCGGTGCACAGAGGAAATACAGATTGTAAAATCGGGTTTTTAAAAAACATAATTCTAAGAAAAAGTTTCAATTTATAAAACTTTTTAATTCACTGCCTAAATATAAATTTTCTTATTTATCAAAATTATTTATACCCTTGCAGAGGGTATAATGTTTTCAGTCAGATGTCTCCGACCCTACAAAGTATATATTCTAGCTATGTCCGTCTTTCCGTTTGTCCGTTCGTCTGTCCGTCCGTCCGTCCGTCCGTCTGTCCGTTTCTATGCTAACTAGTCTCTCAGTTGAAACTTTCTCAAAAGTCTTCTTTCTATGGCAGGTAGTATATAAGTCGGAACTTGCAGTATCGGACAACTATCTCACATAGCTTCCATAGGATAAATGGAAAAAATTCTTTTTTTTTAAATAAGTATGTATTCCTACGCCGGGGAAAATAATTTTTTGAATAATTCTGAATTTCGAATTTAATTTTATCAAGATCGGATGACTATATCAAACAAATTATATCACGGTTGGTTTCTATTGTATGAACTTCTCTATTTTTTTAAATATTTCAAAATTTCGAATTAAATTTAAGAATATTCGGACGAATATATATAGCTGGCATTGGAAGGATTGAAAAATTAAAATCAAAATTTTTGTTCAGTGCAGAAACTGCGAAAAAAGCTAAAGGCCTGATCCGCTCTGTTATTCATGCCGTGGAGCATAGTTTTAGGCGCCGGCAGTTCGGTTGTCCAACATGTTGGACACTTTTTCCAACATCCCCTTTGGAAACCCCATATCCAACCCCATTCCATCCCTTCGCCAGCTTTGTTTGTCTTTGATGCGCGTTTTCCGCTTGTTTTTCTCGCTGGACGGGGAAAATTGAATGCCCAACAGCCGACAGTCGGCCACGTTGTAATTGAGTTGGCCGAGTGGAATGGGAAAATAGTTTTGACAATTCCGACACGAATCGCAATGCAGCTGAACAGCGAACACGGAAAATCCCTATCCCTATCCCTACGCCAAGTCGGTGCCAATTTGCCGGCGGGTAATTAATCATTTTTCACTTTTTCACTCGATTCGGAAAGTGCGCTCAACAATTTCTCACAATTTGCAACTGCCAAAAGGCAATTAGAGTCGACACATTTACTGTATTAGCGTTCATTAAATAATCAGTGGCAATTGCAATTGCCACTGCAATTCCAATTAATTTTCTTGTGTTCACCAGTAGAGCATTTATTTATTTGAATTAAATTGAACAGCCAATATGGTTGTGAGTGCCATTAAGTGGGTTGTAAATTGTTAAATTTATTAGAGTTTCCAAAAAAAATTAAATGGATAAAAAAGTAATTGTATTTTGATTTATTTAAAACTAATTCAAATCTGATTATTATTTGGGTAAATTTCTTTATTTGACATAAATTGAAAGCCAATATGGTTGTGAATGCCATTAAGTGGGTTGTAAATTGATAAATTTATTCGATTTCCCAAAAAAATTAAATGGAAAATTTATTTAAAGTGATATAGTATTTTATTTTATTGTTTGTTAAGTTTTAATAATAATTGTATTTTGATTTATTTAAAACTTATTCAAATCTGATTATTATTTAGGTAAAATTTTATTTTTTTGAATTATATTGAACAGCCAATATGGTTGTGAATGCCATTAAGTGGGTTGTGAATTGTTAAATTTATTCGAGTTCCCAGAAAATTAAATCGAAAATTTATTTAAAGTGATATAGTATTTTATTTTATTGTTTGTTAAATTTAAAAAATAATTTATTTAAAACTGAATAAAACCTGATTATTATTTGGGTTACAAATTTAAAAAGTTGCTCCTAGCAATTTGGAAATCTTAAAGCTTGTGCAAATGCATTTCTCTCCATTATAAATGCAGCACATATTGCATTTATTATCGCAGATCAGAAAAACATTCTGTTGACTTTTTTGGGAAAATGCAAAAACAAAACAAACCAAGCTGAATGCAACGCAAATTGCGATTGCTTTAGCTCGGCATCTACATTCCGAATACCGCAGGGCTTGGCAATCAAACTGTGTTTTTCGGTCAGAGGAGGCAATTCAATTTGCGGCAGGAGGACGGTGGCCAGATCGCAAATCTGGTTTTATTTACAGGAGGGCCATGGCTTTTAGGCCCGATGCCATGCCGATGTCACCAATGCCGAAGCTCTGATTGAGTGGAAGCCTCTTCGGGAGACAGTCAGACAGCCCCCGGTTCGGTAGAGTGTTTCAATTTATTTTTCATATTTTTGTTTAACCGCTTTTTGTTTTACTTTCCTATTTCAGCCGGGCGAAATTCCCCCGGTTCGCGTTCGCAAAATGCCAAAAGTTAAAATAAACAGTTGAGCGTTAGGAGGACCAAGAGCAAGGAGCCAGGGCAACATGCAGGAAGGCAGGAAACACTTGAAAAAGTATGCCAACAATATTTCTACCATCTCTCGGCTCGGTGTCTGTGTGCTTTTGTGCTATTGAAAAGGAAATGAATGGCAGGCAGAAAAAGTTAAATCACCTCCAGCAATTGGGCCTGCTGTGGCTCCCAACTCCTCCATACAGGGTCTAGTGGCTGGTTGGATTGTACATTGGACTGTATTTTGAGTGCTGCTCCCTGGGGTGGCGTATGCGCAATATTCGCGCCGAGGCCTCTAAGCTGCGGCCTGAGCCCCCACATTTGTCGCATTCTCCACTGTTTTCCGTGTGATTTTATTTCATTTTATTTTTCGCATTCTTTTTCGATTTTGTTTTGTTTTTGTCGATTTCTATTTGCCGTGGGAAATTGCTTTCAATAATGACGCAAAGTGTTGCTGGGGGGACATTTTAATGGTTGCCTGGTTGGTTGGTTGGTCGCTATGCGTTCGACAGATAGGACAGTGCCATCTGGAGGCGACAAATTGTACTGACACAACCCCTTATCGCACTGCTCACCCTGCACTGTGAAAAATGGGTTTGGAAGCCAGTAGAAGAGCTGAAAGTCAATCGTTGTTATAGATAATATCCCTTACAGAAATGCCATAAAACAGAAAAAATATCAAATAATGAAATTTGTTTTATCTGCTATGTATATTAAAAAAAAAAATTAAAATTACTTGTAGGTAGTAATTAATATTGTTAAAAATATTAAAAATTAATTGGCAAATAATAAAATTAGTTGTAGGTTGTTAATGTTGTTACTTAATGTATTAAAACCAACCAAAAAACACAATTAATTTTTTTACTTATACTTGAAAAATATATTTTGATTCCAAATTTTTTTTTATAATTTAAGAACATGGTAGAAATTTGTAATTACTTTACACCTTAAAAATAAAAATTATGATAAAGTAAGGGGTATATAAAAATGTAAGCTCAGTGCACTCGCCATCACTTGAGGCAATTTGTACGCACTCATCGAGGCGTTGGCATCAATAAATTGCCACGGACGCCGTGCGAATCCTTGCGTGTCCTTGGCCACACCCCACATCACTCCACTCCCTGCAACGAGTCCTTGGTCAAGTGTGCGCCTACCTTTGTCCGTCGCCTCCTTCCTGGCCACTTATGCAGTCCGTTGTCCGATGCACTTTTCCGGCACGCAACGCCAAGGGCTTATCCTCATTTGCAATTCGGACAAAAGGCTCGTCGTCCGTTGAAATACATTTTAATATATTTTTCATTTCCACGGCAGCACATTTTTGTTGCAAGGGTGTTTTCCGTTTCGAGACGCTATCCATGTCTCATCTTCACAACATCCATGTCGATTCATTTAATCAAGAGCTTTGCAAGTGTTTTTTGCACTTTTGAAATTGTGGAAATTGTTTAAAGTTTCGTACTGAAAGTTTCTATGATTAGAATAAATTTAGTAAATGAAGTAAAACAAATGGATTTTATAATTAGTAAAGTTTTTATAGATATATTTAATAAAATATTGTAAAATCAAGGGTATGCCCAACAGTTCCATAAGCTTCCACCAAGTAACAGCGAAATGTAAACTTTTCTGAATTCAATTATTCCCGCTTGGTAAGAGTTTTAATTAAAAATCAGTCATTAAATGTGCGTGTGAGCTCGGGAAGCTTAAAAATTGAGCATCGATTCGCCGGGGCTTTTAAGTTTGATTAAATTTCGCCAGATAAAAAAGGCTAAAGGAGCGGAAAATGTGTTTGGATCACGTACACACTTTAGGGTGCCCCAAAAGAAGGTCCTAAATATTGGAGAAGGTCTCTTGTCATAAGTCAATAAACAGACAAAATGAAAATGGTCGAAATGGGGCAAACTCTGCCATTCACAGAACCGGAAAGTTGTGAATTTTAAAGCATAATCAAGCAAATTCAAGGACGAATAGCAGACTATGATAAATACAATTTATATGCATTTTATTTACCTATATTTCTTCTGTTGATTGGCATACATTTTTTATTTTAATTACAACAACACAAAGCGGCCAGATTTCGTTGCGATTTATGCAAGGCTTACAATAACAAAATACACAAACAGAAATCAGAATTAAAATTGTGTATACGTAAACAATTTATTTCATTTCATTTTAATGTGCCATTGTTGTTCGTTCGGTCGAACAATAGCAAAATATCCGTGTGGCAAACTGTTTATTTGCGTATCGCGACGGGGCCAATTAATGAAAATTCATTTTCGCGCCTTGATTGCTCCACTTTTGGCCAATTTGAGGGGGCAAAATCAATTGCAATACGGTGGCCGGGGTGGCCATTTAATTAACCATCCGCTCTATATACCCTTCACCCGCACCACAACGGCGAACAGGGAGTAGGCCATCTTCAGGGTGGCGAAGAAGGCATTCAGATTCAGCTCGATGAGTCCGCCCGCCTTTATGACCCGGCCCCTGGAACCCAAGGTCATCTGGGTAAAGACGAGCAGATCGAATCGATGCTCCCGCGATTGATCGTACCACCTGCTGGAGAAGATCGCATACGGTAGACTCTCCACCTCCTCGGCCACTTCGCTGGCAAAGTAGCAGCTGGGAAAGAGCTGCACGCAGACAACTCCAAAGAACACAAAGTAGTAGACCAGTGAGATGGTGTCGCCCACGAAGAAGAGCACGTAGGACACAATGATGCAGAGGGTGGCACCACAGCCGCCCAGCTGCACCAGTTGCACTTGGCTGATGGTCTGAGACACCAGGTAGTGAAATCTGCAAGATCGAAAAGAATGAGATCAAGGATTAGTTCTAAAAATCGATATTTCGATTTCAACAGTTCCTAACGATTTCAACAGTTCCTAAAGTTGTTCTGTTTCTAAACTTGAGAACTAAACATATCTTATATTGGGCTTATTATGTATTTATTATGTATTTAAATGAGTGCACACAAAAAAAACACGCCGGGATGAAATCGATATGCGCATGGTAAATTTCTGGTATTTATACACATATCGTTTTTACCATGCATAACCGATATCTCTCTCGGAGATTCTCAGACTTCGAAAAAGAGAGCAACTTAAACGACGAGAATAACTAATTCTCTCAATTCGAAATTTGAACTGCCCTACCTAGAACATGTTGTTGACATTTCGAGCATATCAAGTTCAAATTGATACCTTGTATCATCAAATCGATCATCGTTTCATATCAATTTGTTTTGGGTGTATTTCTGACATATAAAATAGTTCCCTATACTTTTTAAAGTAATTAAATTATGATTGTAGGGTGTAAAGTCCCTTTTCTCCGTCTTTTGCTTAGCCTAATTGCAGTTTACCTCACCAAGAGCTTATGCTGCTCAATGTATTCCATCAACCGCTGATGATTACTCGCTGTTTCGTCCTCGAGGAATCCGAGCTGAGCCATGCGAATGGACCACAAATGGAGGTGTCCGCCCAGAAGGCACAAAGTCAACGGGGTGTAGGTGTCGTTTCCCAGACCTTGCAAGCCTTCGACCAGGATGCTGAGCACCTGATAGCCCAGGGCCACAGCAGCCAGACATCGACTCCTTTCCAAGTCGAAGGGGAAATAGGCGGGGTATACAAGGTCCCAGTTTCCGCTGATGATCTGAACGATAATACCAAATAGGAAAACCACGTAAACCATCCCGAAGCTTGTGTAGAGACATCGAGTAAAGCGTTTGGCATGACATCGCACGTGATCCTGGTAATAGCAATACTCCTGCTCGCTCGTAATGAACGTATCCAATTGTCCGATCAGAGATTCGATCTCCACAATCTCGGGCAGATGATACAAATGGGCGACGTGCTTGAGACTGCAGGCAACACAGGTTAGGGACATGGTCAGGTTCTTTAAGAGTTCAGCCGGAGAGGGATGAAGCAGAAGATGCAGCAGCAGGTGCAGTGGGAACCACAAGGTGACCAGAAAGTGCAGCACCACCACATAAAGTTGGATTGGGCGTGGGGATTCCTTGAAGAATGTCGGCATCAGCACTCGCATGCAGATCCAGAACGGACGATAAAAACGAACACTATCGATGATGACCATTGCACACCTAATGGATAATCGCCGTTGGGGTTGCAGCTTTTATGCAGCTGCCTAGGCAGATGCACTGCGAGAAATCAGGGGACTTATATTAAGTTATATATTATATTATCAAAAAAAGATGGATTTTACCTCTTTAAAAAATATTCCGAACATCTTATAAATTCGGATGTGCAATATATAAATGAGGAAAGGCGACTTGTTATTTTTTATTGCAGACTTTTAGGCGCCATTATAGGTTATTAAAAGCTCACGCGATTGAATTCAAGATCCTGTTATATTTACTTTCATTTAGGTGCAAAATTGTCCAGGTGCATAATCCACCGCTAAATGGAATTTAAACGCAGCCAATGCAATTTTCATAAAGCCCCCGTTAATGGCCGCCATTAGTGGTAATTAAAATTAAGCGAGTATGCAAATGAGTGGGCCAATAGCCCCACGGGCCCACTCATTATCGCAGCGACATGGCCAGTGTGAAGAAGGAGTAGGCCAAGCGGACGGTGGCGAAGAAGGCGTTCATTCCGATGCCAATCATTCCGCCCGCCTTGATCTGCACCTCGGCCAGGGTTAGTTGCATGAATATCAGCAGGGTGCGGCAGTATCCCCGATCCATTCCTAGCCAGTTGCTCGAATATATCGCATAGGTCAGCCTGCTCATTTCTACGGATATCAGAGTACCGTAATAGCAGCACGGAAATAGCTCCAGGACCATGGATAGGAAGTAGACACCGTAGTAAGTTACAGCAAAATTGTTTTCCGCAAAGAACAAAATATTGACGAGCGTTATGGAAATGTTGACGCCACTCGATATGAACTGTCCAAGTTGCGATATATTCATGGTGCTGCGCAGCAATTCCACAATTCTGAAAATGGGATAAAGTACGGTTAGATATAGAGGTATTAAAAGATTGGTACTTAGTCGAACATTTTGTTTTTTAAATTTACATTTTTATACCCGTTACTCGTAGAGTTAAAGTGTAAATGCCATTTTGTTGTGTTTATTAATACCTTTCAAAATGTAGAAGAAAATTTCAAAATCGGATAAGCCGTTAAAAATGTACAAGCAAAAATAGAAACAGCCGCTAGATGGCGCTAGTAGCTTTGACGACTGCATATCTCTATCTCCCTCGCATTTCTTTTAACTGAGTAAAGGGTATCTGATAGTCGAAGTACTCGACTAAGGCGTTCTCTCTAGTTTTTACATACTTCATGATCTTTCGGTGGTCCTCAATGCTTTCGAGTAATTGTTTTCCGATCTCAGCCTTTGTTTCCTTTCGATCCTGGCCTATTCTACTCAAACGCATTGCCAGAAGTCTCACGTGTCCCGCGACCATACAAAATGTCATCGGTGGATAGGAATCATTGGCCAGATTCTGAACTATGGCCAAACTCACTCCCGCAATTTGGTAGGATACACTTAGCCAAAAGCGAAGCTCTGAGGCCTGGACATCGTATGGAAACCAGGCCGGATATAACAACTTATGTCCACCGCCGAAGAGAACCGATGCTATAGCCGAAATATTTGACAATCCATAAGCCACAATGAAACTTTTCCAAATCATATTCGCCTCACGTCTTGTGTTTTGATTAAAAAACTGGCATTCCTCGGGACTCACAGCTCGCTGATCCAGCTCCTTAAACAAAACTTCAATGGTTTTAATCTCTTCCAACTTCAGGCGGAAACAAACAAATTTAAAGCTGGCGAAAAAACAGGCAGCTGTGATTGGTAGACCTTTGCAGACATCACCGAGGGTTCTTTCCATAAACAGTCCAAGAATTAAATGAATTGGGTACCAGAAGGTGACGAAAACTGTGATCAGAACATCCAGCAAACGATTCAGGAAATAAGAGCTTTCCAAGCCCAAAAGACGCCAATATAACCAATAGGCTCGGTAGATGTGTTCACTTTTTATAACTGGCGGCTTTAAATCCATGTTCGAAACAACTGTGAAGGTCCTGCGGCATTTCCTCTTTTATACTTGGACCCCAACTAAATTACAGTCCACCAATGTTACGCCCACCAATTTAGTGTCACTGTGATAACCCTATAATTTTTGGTTAACAATTCACACCTTTCCTTAGGTAATAACCGTCTGGGCAGTTATTTTATATATTTAAAACTCCTACCTAGACAGAATTAAATTCATAGGGACTATTATTTTCCCGGGTTTCAGAATCTGAGGGCGGCAGCATAAGTAAATATTTATGGGTTGAGTAATAACATTTTATTGATACAAGTTTTGGGTATAGGTGAAACATTTAAATTTGTATGAGGCATAAATGGTTTTGATCAGAGCTAGTAAGAATTATATAAATGTTTATTTTATTTTTTAAAAAATTTAATTATTTATTTTATTATTTAATGTAGTTAAATAAACTATTGAGAATTTGATAAGAGTATTCATGTAATCCTAGAATCGAAACGACATGGCTAGGGTGAAAAAGGAATAGGCCATACGACATGTGGCAAAGAAAGCACTCATGTTGATGCCAACAATCCCGCCAGCTTTAATATCCACCGGAACCATGGTAAGCTGCATCAGGATTATCAGGGATCGTTTGTATCCTCTATCCATTTTAATCCAATTGCTGGAGAAAATTGCGTATGGTAATTTATCAAATTCCATCGTCATCAGCGTTCCGTAGTAACAACTTGGAAATAGTTCTATAAACATGGCCGCGAAGAAGACAGCATAGTAAATCATCGAAAACTTGTTTTCCGCAAAAAAGAGGATGTTGATCAGGGTTATTGCAATGTTGAATCCACTCGAAAGGAACTGACTAAGTTGGGTAAGATATAAAATTCTGCGAAGCAGGGTAATTATTCTGGAAAGATTATTGAAAAAAATTAATAATCATTTGCTCATAAGTTGTTTGTGTATAGAATTTATATAAAATTTTGCAAAATAATTATAAATATAACTTTATTGAATTAATTAAATGTTTTTAAAAACATATGACCGTGATCAAAATAAACTCAAAAGAAAAAGCAGACTTATTTAATTAAAAAAGTTAGAACCAAACAGACAGAAATAAATTCAAAAAGTTCTATCTTACTGCATTAGTTTCATGTGATCCTTGATTCCTTCGATAAGCTTCCTGTTATCTTCAACCATCGATATCTTCCGATCTTGCCCAATTCTACTTAAACGCATAGCCAAGAGCCTGACATGTCCAGTGACCACACAAAATGTAATTGGGGGATATGAATCGTTGGCAAGGTTTTCCAGAATCAACATACTGGACCCAACAGCTTGATAAGCGAAGCTAATCCAGAAGACTAATGCGGTGGCTTGGACATCATAGGGAAACCAACCCAAATACATTAAATTTCGACCACTACTAAATAAACCAGCAGCAGTCCCAGTGATTATAGAAGATATAGCAGCCACCAAATAGCCTTTCGATAGCATTTGGGCTTCACGTCTCGGCCCTTGGGCAAAGTATTTGCGCTCTTCTTCACTCTCAGCTCGCTTATCCAAATCCTGGAGAAATCTTTCGATGTCCTTTATTTGTAAAAGTCTCCAACGAAAGCAGATAAATTTCAAGCTGCAGAAGAGACATTCTGCTAGGAAATGGAGACTCCTGAAGACTTGTACCATCGGCTTATTGTACAGTCCGAGGATTAAATGAATGGGATACCAAATGGTGAAGAAAAAGGTGATTATAAAATCCAGTAGCCATCGGAACGGATACTCGCCCTCGACGCCCAAAAGTAGCCAATAAAGCCAATATGTTTTGTAAAGTCTTTCACTTTTCACTTCCTTACAGGCTGACTCCATATTTCGAACACTTGGTCGAGCAAAGCGACACCTCTTGCTTTTATAGTTGTTTTCCTTTTATAATTATAGCTACCTCGGGTAGGCGTAATTGTTGTCCCCATAATTATATTTAATTGCTCCTAACAATTATCACCTTTTACCCAAGTGTGATATTATGAAGCCTTAACACTTTATTTATTAAAGCAGTAGGAATTAATAAGCAATAGATTAAAGTTTTAAAAAGTATTCTTCGAAAAGTATGTTACAGGTAGATGGAAGCGTTTCCGACCATATAAAGTGTTTATATTCTTTATAGGGATTACTGGACAAGTCGATCTAGGCATGTCCGTCTGTCCGTCCGTATCAACGTGGAGATTTCGAAAACTACAAAAGCTAGAAAGTTGTTTATTAGAAAAAGTGTTTATTACTCATTATTTTATACTATAATACAATTTATAGTCATATTTATTACATTTTAAGTTTATGCTGATTTCTTTATTTAATATTTAATAATATTTCTTTATCTTTAGGGCGAAATAGGAATAGGCCATCCGAACGGTTGCAAGGAAAGCGTTCATGCTGATGCCGATAATTCCTCCAGCTTTGACTTTCACCTCTATTTGCATTATCTCTGTTAATACTACCATATCGCGGATGAACTTGCGATCCATTCCAATCCAGTTGCTCGAGAAAAAAGCATTGGGCAGGGCATTGAACTCCTTGGTCACCAAGGTACCGTAGTACCAACTTGAAAAGATCTCCACAAGCATTGATATAAAGAACACAGCATATCAGATGCTCACGAAAGTGCTTTCAGCAAAGAACAGAATGTAAATAAGCACACTGGCGATATTTATGTTATGATATTTATATTAACATCGTAGGGAAACCAAGAGAACATAGGAGGTTCTTGTTTTTAAAGCCAGTTTCAATTTAATTAATACGTAGGGGTTACAATTACCCATAATTACTATTAATTGGTGGCAAGCAATTAACACCTGTCCTGTTGTCACTAAATACATGAAATAACTGTAAGGGTTATCTTCATGTCCGAAAACAAACTTAAAGCGAGGCGCTTGACCTTTGAGTATAAGGTCTTATCGATTTTGAATACAAAATACTCTTGTTTTTGGTTAAGCAAAGCGTACTAAATGGGCAATAAAAAATGCAGTTAAAAAGTCAGGAAAAAGTTGCCTTTTAATCTGTGTTGCAACTACGCGGACTAAGTTGCCATAATTTGACATTAAAATCTTCTAGCTGCATCAGCTTGCAAATAGCAAAAGGAACAAGGGTAAAAGATTTTCCTTTCTTCGTGCTGGAAAAGTTGCATTTCTTAACTTTTCTATGTTTTATTATCGCCATCGATGGCTTCTGACGGCGAATTTCCATAAAAAACAGCTACTAAAACGTGGGCTTAGTTTACATTGTCTTGTCGAAACGCTAGAAAACGGAGACAGAGGAGTTTCAAGCGACATGGTTTTTCTGGCTAACTATTTACCACTTTCAAAGAAATTTTTTAGAGTTCTTGGCAATGCTATTTTTGCCGTTGAAGTCAGTCAAGGCTAAATGAATACATAAAATGTAGAAAAAAACCAAAGTCACAAAATCCTTTCGAAAGTAGGTTGGTTTAAGATACCAATCTTTTGCATATTTTATATAATTTTATTGTATTTATAAATATTCTATAAGTTTTAATTATTCTTAATATATATTTGGCAATATTTGATAAACCTTAGTAAGTTACCTTTAAAAATAAACAATATGCTCCCTTTGAATGTGGGGTATAATTAAGAGGCAGCTGCAACTTTTTTTGTTGCAAACTTTTTTGGGTTTTTTGTTTGTGGTCTGCCCCACTCTTCCGGAAGAAAAAGTTGCAAAAGTTATTTGATTTGGATTTTTTTTGAAAAGTTTCTCTTTTCTATATGATTTTTTGGCTTCTACTGCCCTCTGAGTGTGTGTGTTTATGTGCCACTAAATTAATAAAAATCACAACTGTGTGCAAAATGTAATTTAATCTTATTTTTCCCCCAGTTGGGCTCGCGGGCAACTGGCGCGTGGCCTGCGATAAACTTCCCGAAAAGTGTGAGTGGCAGTGAGTCGGTAGAAGTATTCTGGTTTTATCAGGCGAAACTGACAGTTTTCAAATTTATCAAGCAGCCGAAGGCTTCGAGAAAGGGCGGAGACCCATCTGTGTGCAGGGTGTTCAATTTGTGATAGGCAAGGTCACACGGTCTTGAACTTGTCGTACTGTTTGTTCGGTTATTTATTAGACTTTACTCCCGCTGCTTAGCATCAAACGTTTAGCTTTTATTACCCTTTGGAAACTAATTTTGCAACTAGAAGGTAAACACCAAAGAAATTGAGAAAACAACTGGGATGTTCATTCAGAAACTGGCGCAGATTTTCAATTTAAACGCTTAAAGCCCATAAAGCACATCGCTTTTATCGCTGAATAAGCACGCAGTAATGTGGTTACCCGTTCAGCTGAATATCCGCAAAAATATCAAGGCTATTAAATGTGAAGCCTTTCCCCCCGAAATGTGGAATATATCAAAGCAATAAAATGCAGAATGTAGCCAGAATTTTGCCATGTCTTTGCTCTGCACGACCACAAAAAGAAATGCCAAGGAAGCAAAAGTCAGCAGAGTCAGCAAACTAAAAGACTCCAACAATTTTTCACTTTCCATAAAATTGCAAATCCTAATTTTAAGCAGAGAAATCAATTCTGAAACCTTTTATTTAAATATCCAATTCTGGGTATTTATCTAAAATATAAATTATTTCTGGTGTCGTACACCGCATACACTATATAATATAAATAAAGTTCCCACAGTCTGGGATATGATATCTCCCTTGGCATTGACCACATTCAGTCTGCGTTTACACTGGACTCGAAGGCATTGGTGTCAAGTATTTATTGCTTTATCGCTGTTCGTTATGTATCGTTCAACTAATTTCAAACGATTTTTCACAGCGGAAATATTTACCAGAACTGCGCCAAAAAATGGTGTGTGTTTCTTTCGCTATATGGTTTTATATACTTTTTTTTGCGTTTTATTTTGTTGACCACCAAGAGGTCACGGGGGTAAAGTGGGTTGGGGTCGGGGTTCGGGGGCTCCCAAATCGAGTGTCGGCAGCATGGAGCAGGCATCAACCGCCAGCTGCCTTCAGCGTTTGTTTACTTAGTCTATTCGGCGTCTGTGGATGGACTCGGGTCTGCTCAGTGTGCCTTTATCAGGGGCGCGACCCAGAGGGGCCCTTAGTTATTTGCTTGGCCAACAATCAAGTCATGCGTGAGAGTGTACATTTTTAAAGAACGGGGGAGATAAGGGACATTTCCAAGGATAGACTGTCATAAAGATATTATATTAACTTTAAGTTTAATTTTTTGTGGTTTAAAAATATTATATTTAGTTTTAAATTAAAGTTACACATGAATATTATATGTTATGGCTCACAAATTGGATAAAGAAAAACTATTTTTATTAAAAAAAGCTTTTTAAAAAAATGCTTTATCAAAACAATTGTAGATTAGAAACTTTAATATTTAGTTTTATTATTTTTATGAAAAATTAATTGATTACAAGATTAAAGTGAAATTTAATATATTGAAGAAATTTTAAATTTAATTAAACTTAAAAGGAATTCAAGTGAGTTAAATATAATTGAGTGTTCAAAAATGTTTCCAAAATTTCCAATTAATGTTCAGTAACGTAAATAATTATATAAGTCTTAGATCCCCTTTCGGAGAACCCTTGTTTTCTGAATGCTTAGTTCCTTAGTGCGATTGTCTGTGTGTCTGTACTTGCGGCCACTGCTAATCGTCTAATTTTATCATGTGGTTTTCCCCATTTAAGTGCCGCCAAGTGTTGAACGATTTGTGTAGTTTTCCCTAACCCTAGACCCGCTTTCCCCGCTCCCTGTGGCAGTGGTTTCCTTCTTTTTTTCCTAATGGCTATTCGCGGAATTTTCGGTATGGCTCTGCTCGGTTGGCGTTCTTTGCTTATCATTAAACTAAGTGCTTGCACATTTGACCTTGACACGCCCGCTCATTAGCAGGTGAATGTGAATGGCTCGCCCAGTTGCACCTGAAAGCCTTTTGTCGTCTGCCAAAGAGATGCAAATTAATTGGACCCGTTCGTTGGGGGAAAAAGTAGGAAGATTAACAAGACACAGCGGTCACGCGCATTCCATATTTGTTACGTTCTCATATTGCGCATACGCCCGGATGGCGGGCAGCACACGACGGCAATCAATCAAATGCCTAAATTACGCAGCAGGCTCCTAATCTGGCCGAATTCGGTCTGGCTTAGTCGCAGCCATGGGGCTGCGAGCACTGTTTCCGGTTACTGTTTTGCATAGGACGCGCTTCGCTTGCCAAACAAAAGTTTTGCATAGTCAGCTTATGATTGGCAGTGGAACAACAATATTTGAGTCCAGGGTTGGTTTCGCCAAGTTTGCCAACCCATGAAGTAACATTATGAACTTTGGCTTACGCGCTGATCTTACGCCCTTAATTTAAGCTAAAATTTTTATCATCTGGTACACTTTGGTTTGGAATTAAAACACATTTTCATCAAAATGCTTTCAAACAAAATAAAACAAGAGAGAACGCTATAGTCGAGTACCTTGACTATCAAATACCCGTTACTCAGTTAAAGGAAGTGCGAGGGAGACGGGGATCTGCATAACTTTTTAACGAATGGTCCGATTTGAAAAATGTCTTCGACATTCTGATAGGTATTAATAAACACAACCAAATTGCATTTATAATTTCTCGAAATCTTTAAAGATTGGGCGCCAGAAACCTTTTAAAACCTTATTTGGCGATTGTGGGCATATATAACTATGCGATAAAAGAGAAAAAACAAATCTATTATTTTTATTAAATATAATTATAATTATTTACCTATTTGAATTCAAAGTATAATGTATAATGTATAACATTGGCCATTAGTTTAAAGACTTTTTTATTTTAAAAACTGATTTAACTTTCTTTTTTATAATCAAAAAAATGTATTGCCTATACATTTTTTTACAAGGACTTTTTGATTATTCCTTGTTTTACGCATAATGCTTTAAAAATATTTTTTGCTCATGCTTCCTCAATCGAAATCTTTTATTGATTTCTCCTGGATTATGGCTTATTCAACACGTCTTGATCAGGTGTTGCCTGGGTAAGTGCATTTCAATTTCGCCCTGTCAAATTATGAGCTCCCTGGCTGCTATCTCTTTCAAGCCCGCTCTATCTCGTTCTAGCTGGCTTCGGCTGTTTAAGCGGCTTTCCGGGCCAGTTCCATTTCCTTTTAGCCAGCAGCGCAGTTATTACACGCCCACAAATGCTGACATTTCAATTGTTCGGCTGGGCTTAGCTGGGCTGTCAGTGCCAAATATTGTTTTGGGTCAAGTATTGCGTTTTGGCCATTAGTTGGCAGTCCACTGAGGAGGACCTCGAACTATAACCTTAATTCCTGAGTCTTTGCCTGAGCTATATCCGTGACGACATGGTCGTCATCGCATCCGTAGCTCAGCACATAAAATATGAACCAATTGACGTGAAATTGATTGTTCTTCTCCAAGCTGTGCTTCACTCTGGTTTCCCACTCTTTCTTTCTCCCTATTGCCTTCTCTTTCCGTAGCCTCCCTCAGTATCTTGGGGTTTTCCGTTTTCGCTTTATTAACTACAACCACCATAAACTGCAGGCGAAGCCAGCCTCTGCACTTCAATAAAAATGTGTGCCGATACACTGCAGAAAAGGATTTTTTTTATTTTTAAAATATTTTCGGAAAAAATCTTTAAAAGGTTTTAAGATAATGAAAAAAATGTGATCCTGAGGAAATATTATAAAATAAATGTTGGCACCTATTTCCCATAAAAATAAAATACCTAAAGTAGTTTCCATCCATTTGGTTTTTAAAAATGTGATGTAAAATGTTCTACCCTTTTATATCAGGTTTATTATTCGAACGAGCGAAAAAATTAAGAAGAGAAAAAAGAAAATACCACCCATTTGTAGGGTTTACGCATACTTTTTTTTTATAATTTTAATCTTGTAATTTAAAAACCACCGGTTTCTACGTTTTTTAATGTGGTTTTTCCCTTTTTATTTTTGTAAAAACCAATATGTGTTTCTCTGCGTGTGCTTTTATCCTTCTCTTTCTCCTTGTCCCTCCTGCCGCATCCTCTCCCCTCGCTTATCGCTCATTTTACACGCTGCCAGCTATGCGAGGCGTTGCCGCAAAATTCCTTACAGTTGGCATATTTTACGTGCCGGGCCAAGGGCTCAGAAGATGCCGGAGAATGAGCCGTGGCAAGGATTAGGAGTTGCCCGGATCCGGGATCCACGCCCGACCTTCACGGCTCTCCCAGTTCAATCGAAGTATTCGAATGGGATTTTGTGGCGTGCTCTTAATTAATGTGATGACTTGCGGTCAGACAAAAGGTCCAGAGCATCATCAATACATGACATTGGGCTCAAGAAGGACAATCAGTCATCACGAACGAAGAGCACGGGGATAGTCAATGAATGCAGGTGTAAGTTATGAAGTAAGTTGGGAATTTAGACAATTAGTGAGCGGTTCTCTAGATTTGTAAGAGGAAATTTATTATCAAGAACTTCATTTAAGTTGAATTATAAGCAAAATTCATATTTCATTTTTAGAAGACTAACTTATTTTTAAAACTACTGGCTTTCATAACATTTACTAAAGAGCTACCAAACTTTTGGGAACATTCTAACTACGACATACATATATTTTAAAAAAGATTCATCTTTAAATATCTCATAAATGGGAAACATCTTTTTAGAGATCTAAATTTGTCGTTTGAAATAGTAACATTAATGATTAAAAATGTCCGAAATATTTGTTACCCTTGTAAAATCTGAATAAATACTCTTCAAGCTTATCATTAGCTTCTGATGGGCCTGGCCCACACATAATCCTTGGACGTGGGCCATATGTCAGTCATTCCTCACCTGTCCGTGGAGCAGCAACAATGGCCATTTATTTGATGTCGCTACTTACCTTTACACACACGCTTCATTTCCATTTGTAAGCCATTTTTCAGACCCACAGACGGAGTGAAATCCTCGCGCGGAAATACGCTTCCCAGCCAGAGTTTTCCACCAAGAAGGCCTTTACGTTTTGGCCCATTTGTATGCGCGCTGCAGCATCTTTCGGTTGGATGGGTGGGAAAAGGGTGGGAAAATCTACTTCGTTCCCTGCAATCGGCTCGCTTCGAACCCAAAACACAACAATGAAAATGCCGCATCGAGCGTGTTCGAAGCACATGGCACGAACCGCAACCGAGAACGCAACTTTGAAAAATGTTTTCAAAAGCGTCGGCGGAAATTCAGTTGTTTGGAAGCCACTGCAGCTAACGGTACTGTCGTCGGACCAATTTTCATTGTTTGTTTGTGCTATAGGCTGTTTAAGAAAATCGTGTGAAAAACCAAAAAACAATAGAGTGTGCTTGTGTGTGTGTGCGTGTGTGCTTGTTTGTGACAAAAGTGAGGGATAATCCTCGATAAATCTAGCGCAAGCACAAATTACAAAGGAAAGAAAAGTGCAAGAAATCTAAATGGAAAATGTAACGAGGAAGCGAGAACTTGGACAGTGAAAGTGAAAATCTATGGATTTTTGTGTGGAAATCTAGCAGCAGTAACAAAACAGTAACTTTAAGAAACTGTTACCTTTTCGTTTGTCTTTCTGGCTACTCGCCCCTGCAGTTTGTATGGCTTCAAAAATAACCATAATTTGTCCTTGGCCAACGGGCGGCTATTTTTAAGTACCAACCCCCACATCGAGCGACATAAAAAGTGAAAGCCAATTGCAGCTGCGAGATTCGCATCGGAAAGAAAATACTTTATATATTTAATTTAATTGAACAAGAGAAGCCCGGCAGAGAGGCTGCCAGAATCTCAGTTCTCCGATTGACAGGGGAGAAAAAAACAAGTGTCCTGGACTCTGATGGATGGCCCCCTGTGACTCGTGTTTACTCTTGAATTTATTTTCTTATTGTTAGAAAAATGTTCTACTGTTTTTTCTTTTTTTTTTTCGTTTTTAAAAATGTCACAACAAATGTGGGGGGGCAAGCTAATTTGATGCGTTGGCTGGTTGTCAACGTCAACGTGGCGGCGATGTGTTGACGGAATTGTTTTCTGATCAGACAGGCGGCACACGGCGTATGCGCAATTTACAATGAAATTTCCTAGGCTTAATATTTAATGTGAGAATTGGATTTCCTACCGAATATGCCCCGGGGATAATTGTCAAGTAATTTATTTATAAAAGCTTACCCAACCAGAAGCCACGGCATTCGATGTATAAATCAATAATAGAAAGGGTGTGCATGTCTCACTTGGCGATAAAGAATTCATAAAAGCCATCAATGATGCCAAGCAATTTCAGCGGAAATTCGATTTGAAAAGCAAGGGAAAATTAACTGAATTTTGCCTTCCGCAGAGCCGGAAACTTAATTTCCAGGTAAAAAGGACAAAGGAACCGCTACCGAATGCACATGTGGTTAATTGCTTGTCCTCAAACGCACACATTACGTATACGCCATGAGAAACCTCCGACCTCAAAAACGGTCTCCATTCGTCTACATACGGGGCACGTGCTTGATACTTTCCACTCGAGCCCTGGCCAGGCACGTACTCCGACGTAATTAATTTATGCAATAATTTTTCATTGCCGACATAACTTGACAATTTTCCCTGGCCCAAAAACGCAAAGGGAAAAATGTTTTAATTTTAGAATTCGTTTGCTCCTTTGGTTTGAGCCATAAACTAAAGTTGCCACACAGTCCCGAAGGTCTGACTCTTATTGCCACTAAATTTTGCGTTGGACAATTGAAAGAGTTTCGGGAGGGCGTCCGAAAGTTATGATAAATGACAAAAGACAAGGCACATAAAAGCCTGGACAGAGGCCAGCCAAACTTTTGAGCCGTCACGAGAGGGAAATGGCCATGAATGCCGGTCATTAGGTTAACTGACCGGGCAGGAAGTTGGCCAGCGCTTACGCGACTATTTCCTCTCGATACTGCCAACTTCCCCACTCCCCACTCCCCAAATCCCCACCATTTTCGTCATTGTATTCGGCACTTTCTTTTTTGGACACTTCACTTTCGATGATTGGCGGCGCCACTAGAAGGAAAACCCAGCTGAAAGTGGCAACAGTAACGGCTAGGAGGCGGAAAAAGAGGAGGGGGAGGGCCTGCGACAGCTGCGCTTTTCGTGCGACTGCGGGAAAACTCAAGTGGCGGGGCAATCCGGGAGCTCGCACTTGACAATTGCCATCAAGGACGAGGAAATGCCACGTTCCTTTTGTCCCTTTATGTTCAGGCACGCCATGCGATTGGGTCGAGCGGACGCGGCAAAACTAATCGAAAAGGTTATTTACTAAGCCGATGGAATGCTTAAGAAACCTATGATCTTGGCTCAAAAAAAAATATAAAAATTTATTATTCAATTAAAATTTAAGAAAAGGTCGGTTTTTAAGTCATGCTACTATTGCTTATTACTACACAAAAAAAACGTGACTTATTATTAAGTCAATAAGTAAATTAACACCCCATTCCCTTTTTTAATTTACGATTTTTTTCTCTGAATACTAACAAGCACAAAATAGGTTCATAAATATTTATAGGAGTAATTCGTAGAAAAATTATTTTACAAATCTTTCCATAACAAATAAAAATGAATGTAAAATGTTGTACTTAAATTTAAATAATATATTTTACCTATTCTTTATTTTTTTTAGTTAAATATTTGTATTAGAGAATTTAGAAAATAAAATGGCGCAAGTAGCAAAAGTTCTGTTTGCTACATTTCACTACTCAGAGCGTACGTCATTGATTGCTGTCTGCTTTGAATTTTTATGGGGTCCCTTCTTTCCCCAAATCCAGAGGTTGCCTTCCACCTGCGGGCCTTTGGGTTATTGGTTTTGGGGCACTTGCGGCACTAAATGTCAAGTGCACGTGCTGTACAATAGCAGCTTTTCCTGACCGCTGCCGAACACTTCCCTGTCCCCCTTTTCTCTCCCCGAAAAGCGGCAACGGGACGTATGAGTGATACAGGCATATATTAACTGACTCAGCGTGTGTGTGCGTGTGCTTTTGGGGTGCTTATTAAATATTGCCCAGTCCCCGGCATGTGTCAAAGTAAAACTTTACGACTGTCGAAAAATGATTCGCGATTCGGCAGCTGCTCGCTTTCATAACTAACAATAAACAATAAACTAACTGCAATCAATCAAAATCAAAGTCGGATTTTACAGTCGAAGCCAACTGAGGAGCAATATAAATCACAGCAATTTTCGAATGCTTTAAGTCGGCGGACGAAACGCAAAACCAAACTGTGTGCAAACAGTGGAGCCAAAAAATAATTACAATTTGAGCGGAATCTGAGACGGGGAAAATACACAGAGCGGAACCCGGAGAGAAGCTGAGTAAGTAAAGCGGAATGAAAATGCTGATGACCTTACCCTACGCCTCGTTTCTCATTCTCAATCTGAATCCCGTCCCTGCAATCTCAAGCCCCCAGAACAAATATGTATAAAAAAAATGCTTGAGAACTAAAAACTGAAACAGAACAAAAAGCCAAACCAATGCAAAGTCATGCATAATGCAAATGCGAGTCAAGGATAGTTTTTGGCACTTTCCTAGCACACAAAATAGTGGCGTCGGCCTGACTTATTCCTTGTCTCGTCCTGCACTTGGCACAGTTTTAATGCACTTGCAATGGATCTAATAAAAACTTGAACAAGAATTTGAATGCCGTATTGGTAGATTTAAGAAAAATATATGAAGCTTAATTCGAGTGACATGTTAGCAGTCATGTTATAACCTAAGAAATATCTTTAAAATTAACCCAATTAAATGTTATTGGCTAAAAGTTTTTAAAGATTTTTATTCCAAACAGAATAAGGTCATTTATATTATTTAAAAAACAGGATTTGCAAAAATGAGAACAATATCTAAGATACAATTTTGTGTTTACCTGAGGCACTGAATTTACATAAAGTTTTTAAGAAAAGAACTCAATGCTCTCAAAAGCCAATTAAAAGGTGTTGATTTTTAGTACATCTAAACAAAATAAAATTAGCCCACTAAATAAATACGTAATAAACTTGTTCAAAAACAAAGCAGACGAAATAAACCACAAAAAGTAATAGGAAATGCAGTTGTTTTCTGTTTGTATACACAAATCTAATGAACAAAAAACATATAATAAAGCGTTCCCGAATTAGCGGATTTCCAGAATAACAAATTCAAGAACCAAATAAGTGGAAATAGCTCACCTGCTGTCTAAATTGCTCTCACAATCATTTTTCTCAGTATTTAATTAGCTCGAAATATTCTCACTAATAAAAGTACATAAAACGTGTGTTCGTTTTTTAACGTTTTTCAAGGTGGTTTTTATTTGCAATTTACTTTTGATTTGTTTCTTGCGCGGTATGCAAAACAGCAAAAACTTAACAAGACCCAGTAGAACCATTTCTTTACAGCGCATACCCAGCATTTGCGGAGGGTATTGATTTTTGCAAAATATATACAAAATATTACAAACAATATGAATTAGTGCACATTTTTGCGAATCAAAATATTTATTTTTCAAATATATTGAAGATGAATTATTTTGTCTGTAAATAAATATTTAAAGGGTATTCTTCGGTCGATCCTAGAGGTTAATTGCTAGTTGTTTCGCTGTTATTCAATTGCTGTTTTTGTTTATTTTTGCGCAATGCTCCAATTAGGATTTTTGCGCATCTCTGTAAGTCTCACCCTGCACTCTGTTTCGCCTGGCTCACTACTTAATTATCAACAAAAACGTATTAGCAAAGGCTGAATCATTTTTCAAATCTGGACAAACAACAAATGAATGGATTTTGCTGGCCTGCTGGCCCTCAACTTCTGTTAATCACCTACTGCCGGCTGCCTGAAACTGAACACTAGGTCTACGGAGTGAGGGAGATGGTACATTTTCCCTGAACTGAGCCCTTTTGAACTTTTGCTCTCTCGAACAAAAGCGCAGAAAAGTTTCCACCTTCTGTTCAACCAAGACTTTTCCATTTTCTTCGACTATTTTCATTATGCATGTGAGTGGCGCAGGCTTTTCTCTGATTTATTGTACGGCCCGGTCCTGGCGGAGAAACTTTTGATTTTTCATTGTGATTATTTTATGATAGTTTAAGCGCAGACTTTGCAAAGCCCAAAAACTTTTCCGCACGCAATAGCCCACATCTTCTTCGAAATGGAAATGGGTATGTCGATCGCTGAATGTTGAATGCTCAATGCGAATGGCAGTGAGTGCCAAGCAAATGCATAGAAATTTGTAAAGCTGTCAGCACGTGAATGAATGTGTGCGAATGTGGAATATGTGTAATATATATTCACACTCAATACCAGCTGAATGGAGAGTTCTTAAAATGTTTTCTATTTTTTCCCCCCAATTTCCATTGATAAATCGTTTCCGTTCGCCGGCGCAAGGGTTGTATAAATATTTCCCCTTCCCATCTATGCTGAAAATTTCGATTTTCAAGAATATTATTTATCTGGAGCAGCCACAAATTGAATACATTTTCATAGACTGAATGCATTGAGTGGCACTCGCAACGAGAACATATTACGTATACGCGACGATGTCATCCTTTCGCCAAAATTTTTGCTGATTCCGCTGTACTTGGGGATGGTAATGAGGGCACGTGGTCCCTCTCATTTGCAATTACACATTTAAGCTGTGTGTCATGCATATTGAGAGGCTCATTAAAATGTAGTGCGGACAGGAAGTGAATGCCGGAGAAACTACGTACTATGTGTGGGAGAATGGAAAAGGGATGCTCCGGCAAGCCTTATGAATCTATTTATATTTTTCAACCTAATGACTTTTGCTTCAGAGTTGAAAATATGACTTTCTTCCTTTATTTCTCGGCGTACAGGTGATTAAATTGCCGCCTTTGGGGCTGCCATCGTTATTTCTGTGCTCCCAAGGACGAGACGAGCTCTTGAGAACGAGATCCACAACACAATGGCGCGTTGCATACATTTCAGGGCATATTTCATGAGCTGTTAATTTCGCGCGGCGGAAAAGTCATGTGTGAATGCGGGAAAAGCGCCTTTTAATTGAAAATTCACAAGAGCGAGAGGGTGGGGATGCGGAAAAGCGGTAGTAGGAAATGAAGGAAAGAACGAGGGGAATGTGGCGCTTAAATATTTTGTTTTCATTCTTCCGTTTCGGGAAAAGCGGCCAACAATGGAGGCGCCGCTTAAGTGGGCGTAGATTGTCCATGTAAATGCCAGAGGCAAAGTAACAGAGATGACTAGAGCAAAAAATATGTAGAAAGAAAGAGATAGAAAGAGCTGGCTAGAAAAGGAGGTTAACAAGTTGAAGCTGTTTGCTGACGTCCCATCGTCTCTTCTCGCTTGGTCTGGAAATTATGTGCGAAAAATACTTTTCACACCAGTGAAAATTTTCAACAGCATATGCGTGGCAGAGGTGCTGGGGATTTTTAAAAATTCAGCTAAATTTGGCATTTTAAACAGCTAAGATTTTGAGCTAAGTCATCAATAAAATTACAACAAAATGTAGAATCGATCTTAGATTTTTTTCGAAGATCCAATCATTGAAGCATTTAAAATTTAACTAAGGTTGAAATAAAATTAGTTAAAACGTTTCTAAACGTTTAATTTCTTTTTATTATTTCATTATTTTTCTAAAATTAATATTATCTTGAACCTTATTGGTAAAGCCGCATGGGTTAGTTTATCGTATTTGTATTCATTGAATGCATAGCATTAAAAACATTGTTATTAAATTAAAAAAAAAACCTTGACATGTTTTTTGAGCTGCATAAAAAAAAAAAAAAAAAAATTCCATCTGTTTCCGCCCGGGATCGAACCGGGGGCCTTCTGCGTGTTAGGCAGATGTGATAACCGCTACACCACGGAAACAGTTGAAACTATTGCGGCGCAGAGGCCAGCTTCAGCGAGCTTATCTGGCGGCAGGCCAAAAATAAACACCGTAATATCAGGTCTATAAATAGTCTAGAAAGACAACTCTGTTGTGCCGAAGAAGGGGCTAGGGAACGGGGCGGATTGGGCTGGAGTGATGTCCCTCCATCAAGTGGTCCAAAAGTGGGCTTAGCACGCCCGTCGCCGCCACTCGAGGAAGCAACATGGCAAGGAGAAATTGGACGAGTTGCCATCGCCTCTCGCACATTTGGCCACGTTAAACATATCTCCTGAGTGGAAACTGTTTCCACATTCACTTTTCCCTTCCCCGTACCGCCCCCCTCCCCCTGCCGCCATCCGAATCGCATTTCCCGCTGCAGGCTACTCATGTCAAAAGGCCTGCCGGCTAAATGGGGCACTTGCATTGCCTGCGACCAAAAAGGCGCATGATAAGCTCAGGGGACGATGAGGCATCAGGCGGTAATGTGGGGGAAAGACCCTCCACCCATTCACCTTGAAGGCGTGGCGCCAACGCAAATATCATCGGGCTGCCGGTGAGGTAACTTGTTATTCCACCTGGAAAACTTTAAAACAAAAACGTAGCCATACAATTAGGAAAATAATTAAATGCACATGTGAGAATGTCAGTCGTGTGCGATTTAATTAAATTGTCTTAGCACCTGCTTTTCAATTATTTTCCACATTTAGTAAACGTAAATTTAATAATAGGAATAATTAAATAAAGTTTTCTTAGCTAATTTCTTAACATTTTTTTTGTGATTTAAAAGTATTATGTATAACATTTTCCTGTTGGCAATTATATCTATAGTTTTTTTAAATAAAACAAATTTATTTCCTTAAAAGAAAAAGTGATGAAATGTTTAATTCGTGTATGCAAAGTATTTAAACATTTTTGTAAAAGAAAGAATATAGAAACAATTCATCATAAAATATTTATTTTATTTAGTTTATTATGGGCAACCTTTTAATTTGTCATGAGGAAACCATTAAAAATCCGAATTCGTAATCTCTTAAATGCCACCCATTTATTTTTGGCTACACCAACTAAGTAAATATATTATTTGTTCGAAACTGTTATTTAATAGGGCACCAAACTTCGTGCCATCCTAAAAAAATCTCCGAAATAAACACATGTCACGTATTTTACTTGGCCAGCTCTCCTTTTTCCTCAACCTTTTACTTTTGCCACTGCCACAGCCCTCGGCGGAATCAAATGTCAGCGTGGCTCGAGGTTTTTCCGGCTGTGGCTGAGGATGTGGATGTCGTCGGACACCTCGTGGCTGTGGCCTCGGAGCTCGGGCCATGGATGTGTCATTAATTGCCTGGCCGCCATTTTGGCTGTCTACCGGTTTTTCCCGTAAACCGTAGCCTCATCTTACCCTTCCTTGCCCGTAATCCATGGCCCATAACCCGTACTCGTAACCGTATCCGTATCCGTGTCGCCTGCAGGCCAGACTCTAGTTAAACAAATCAGCGCTTTTCATGGCCACTAATGCAATCGGGCCGCAATAATTTTAACGCTCAGCGTACTGGCAATTTGTCATTTTCCAATCGGAGGGTGGGAAATGGCGGGTGGGAGAGGACGGCAGTCACCCAGCAGCTTTGGCATTTTCATTTCCATTTTTATGCGCTTGTCATCGCTGGGTTGGAATGGGCATGGGAATGGAATAGGATGGGGTGGGGTGGGCTTAAGTGCTGCCATTTGCAGCTAGAAGCGCCTTAGTTGCCTTAGTCTCATTTGAGATACACACACACAGATACTCAGATTCTGCTTATGTGTGTGTCGGTATGTGCGGACACACGTTGAGATGCTTTTTAGTTGATGGGATTGCTTTAGTTTCTCCTTCGCTCGCTTTTCCTTCTTCCTCCTTCCTGAGCACTTAACTGTGACCAGAAGGTTGCAGATTTCTGCAGATAAATATATTGTCAAAGACACACATTTTTTCCATGGCAACTTGATTTACTAAATAGCATTGTAACCTTAAAAAAAGAGCTGAAAGCGGGAAAGTTAAGCTACTTAGCTATCGATACTTACTTTGAACCAGTTAGTATTGACTTTTATGTTAATACTCTTGGAATGCAATATTCTTATGCATATGTATATGCAATACATATACGTATTTATTTTAAAAATTAAGTTTCCAAGAAGAGTATTTCAAAATAGTATAAAAAACTTATATGAGTGCAAAAGAATATGCAATGTATTTTGTGGTTGGCACTTAATATTTTATTTTGAAAATTATTTTTGTATTTTAAAGTGTAAATATTATTTTTGCTTTAAATCTTATTGTTTTCAAAATCAAATAAAACTAAACAATTGTGTAAAATATTCAAGGTAATATTCATGGTTGTACCTACCATTGATTAAAAATGAGTAATTAAACTAACAAGCCAAAAGTTGAAGAAAAACTGACAAATAATATGAGTGATGTGCTGGAGGCCAAGTTATTTCCCCAGGACTGATGCAAATGAATCACTTCCCTTCTGTGGTGTCCAAGTCAATTGGCATACAATTATGTCGAAACCGATAAAACACAGAAAATCAATTTAATTTCCCCAGCAGCAGCAGCAAAGCAAAGGGAAGCCAGGGAAAGCAAAGGAAAACCAAGTCAAAGTTATTCCTTCTTTGGTCTTATCCTGTCTATTTGATTTTTTTTTTTGGCTGTGGTCATCCAAGCGTTCAATAGATAACACTCTAACACACATAGCCAGTACACACGAGGCTCACACACACACTCACTTAACATCCATTAAACACTTCATAAAATGGTCATTTCTTGTTCCCCCGTTTCTGCCTTTTCCGTTGTCTCTGCCCTTTTGTTTTTGGTTTATTTTGTCATTTTATGGCGGCATACTTTCAGGCGTTCGGTGCCCTTTTTCTGGGCCCTTCTGTATATATTTTGTGACCCTTCTCCAATCACCCGGCTGACGGGAATTTTTGGTAGTTGCCGCTGACTGAAACGCTAAACATCAGTCAATAAATCGATTTCTCTGCATTATTTATAATGAATGCGGCACGCAGTTGGTTAGTTAGGCAGCGGCAGCCAAGGACGCAAACAAACCCATCGGGAGTTTTCCACTCCGAACTCAGAAACCGATTCCTTGGTCTATCGTTACAATCAGTGTTTTCGGTACATTTTTGTTGCCCAGTTAATTGTTTTGTCCCGACTGATTACTTGTATTGATTCCGATTGAAACGCCCAAATCACGAAAAGTAAAACATTTACGCAGTTGATATTGCGGTTTGTTTAGAGTTTATTTCCTTGGGGAAAATTATACATTTAATTAAACTTATGAGAATCGCATATACTTAGAACACTTAATAATAAGTTTGCCAAATTTATTCAACATTTCACTTAGACACACACACATTTCTGTTTATATTATTCTTCACCTTTGCCCAACATCTGCTTGGTAAATTGTATTTTATTTAATCTGTAAACATTTGGCTGAGTGGCTGGCATATGCTGGCATTTGCCTTGTTTTTCTACCATTTTCAAATCGTTTCAACTCGGCCGAAACTCAATTAGAGTTTGTTGTGATTCCATTTGGAAACCGGGCTACAATTTCAGCCATAACAAATTTCTTCTGGGAGCCCTGGCTTTTCGATTTCAAGGCTCTTGACGCTCTTTGCGGAGCACTTTGGCAGTTTTGCCTGGTAATGGGAAAAGTTTCGGCATTTCTTTTTTGCCGCCGCCATAGTTCGGGTTTCGAGCGTGTGAAATTTGGTAATTGGCTAAAGGCGAGATTGAGTTGCGAGATTGTGGACCTGTTGTCGATAATGTGTAGACAATTGGCCGGGCATTTAAATTGGTTTTCAGTGGATCCCTATCCCCAACCCCATCCCTTCTGCGGTCGAGCGAGTCATACATTATGTATGACATGATTGGCGTATTTGTGGCGGCATCAAATGGGATTACGGCCTTGAACTTTTTCATCCCGTCGGCCCACTCAAGGGCTTCCCTTTCCATACTTGGCTGTTCTTGTCATTGATTTATTGGCTTTCAGCTTTCAGCTCTCAGTCTCTGTCCTCCAAGTCATGTGTGTGTGATTGAGTGGGTGGGTGGTGGGAAATTCCATTTAAACTTGTTCTTCGCATATTACTTTTATCTAGCAGCTACCGCTCCGCACATTGGTTTAAAAGCCCAGGACAGGGTGACGTCCTTCTCGCCGCAAAGGCAAACACCGCCTACTCTTGCATAATTAAACAACGGCAAGACAGGTGCGAATGGGAGAAAAAAAGTAGGTATATATAAGAAAAGAAAAGCTGGCAAAAGTTTTTGCCATGACACAGTTTTTGTTACGACACTAAGCGCCTTTTGGCCCTTTAATTATGCAGTTGACAGGCCACCACCACCCACACTTCCTTTTTGGTTCTCCCAGCGCGACATTTCCCATATTCCCCCCATTAATGCCCGGCAAATTGCCAGCGATTGACATAATTTATGTCAAACACAAATCGGGTACGGTGTCCCGACTCCCGGGGGATCAATAAAAATGCCCAACAGGGATGAAATACTAGACCTGACAGCCAAATGGACAAGGCCAAAATCCCCAAACGAAAAAAAAGGAAACAAAAGGATTTTCACCCTTCCCACGCAGAGTCCAATCATCTATGTTAAGTTCCCCCAAAAGCTGGTCAAGCTGGCGTCCT
The DNA here is from genome assembly GCA_037075285.1 of Drosophila lutescens. Taxonomy (NCBI): domain Eukaryota; kingdom Metazoa; phylum Arthropoda; class Insecta; order Diptera; family Drosophilidae; genus Drosophila; species Drosophila lutescens. Next base: position 533,906 of record JBAMCF010000300.1, read on the forward strand.
TGGGACTCGTTCAGCATTGATCGATCTGCTATAAAAAGGGAAAATGTATAAAAATATAAAAATGCTTGTGTCAAGTGCTGACAATCAATTTGATTTTGATTTCACCAACCAACCCAACGAATGAGTTTGTTCATCAATTTGGTTTGATTTGAGTGAGTAAAATAGAAAAATCGCTGCTTCGACTTTGATGAAATACAATTGCAGTTTGGTTTGAGGTTCTGTGACAATTTTATCAAATCAAAAAATACTTACTTATGTATGACATTTACGGAATGTTGATCGATTGGCTTGTTTTGAAGGAATCAGCATTCCAGAATATTGTACAATATATTTATATTTTTAAACTTTAACTCGTTTGATTATTAATTAAGTTCGATATATTTCATGCAATACTGCGAAATGTTCTTCCTTTCCCCTATATTTTTATAGGTCAAGTACTAAATGCCTGTATAATTACTTTAATTAATTACATTCATTACAAATGATTACCTCCAAGGTTATAAAACTGTTTTGTGGTTTCTGAACTGGAATAAATGATGTATTACAACTTTTGTTCTTCCTAAATGTTAACCATTTAACAAAATTTCCCAGACTAATTCCAATACTAGTAGTCCAAAACAATGGACACTTTCCGATAAGATCGCATTCCGAAAAACAATCCATTGTCGTTGTCCTGTCAGGGAGTCTCAGTATTTCATACGCGGCGACATCGAATGAAATGAATGAAGAAGGTTCAGTCGAGTCGAGCCGACGTCATCGTCCATCAGCCATCAGCGTCCATTCCATCACTCTGCCATCAAATCCCGTCACTATAGCTATAGAACGGGAGTTCCCAGCCCCTATATAGTGTGTGTACACTACCCCACAGTGTCCGCCCTGTCGCTTAAAGCAATGAACTTTAAGTAATTTGCTTTTACTGCCTGACAAGTGACGAGTAAAACCAAATGTGGCGTTTACTTTCCTATTTTTTATTTCAGCTGCAGGACCCCCGACCAAGTTTGGCGGATTGCGGGGGCGGTGGTCGTGTCATGTTATCAAAATCAATTTGCGGGGTCCGAGAATAAAGAGGACGGGGGGACGGGCTCAGTTTGTCGCCTATTTCGGTGCTCTATTTTTGAGTTTGCAACTTGCTTCTGCTGCCCCATGCTGTGCCATTTTATTGTGCAATGTTCCGGAAGGCTGCTTTGTTTCAGCAAAATGCGCTATAAACAAGAGCAGCGTATAAAAACACAACAAAAGTGTTTTCACCATTTGGTAGATATATATCTCGGCGAACGCTCTCACTTACATACAATGTTTGTCAGATGATTGAGTTGGCCCAGCTGCAATTTATGCTTGCTCCTGCCTGCCAGTGGATCAGGCTTTCCACCGTTTCTGCTCCCCGAGTGCCTGGATGGGTATTTTTCTTACTTTTCGAGCTTTGTCGGGCTGTAAATGCTAGATTAGCGTGGGAGCTACTTAGAAATGTTGGGGATTTCATCTGGAATAAATGGTCAAAAGACATGATATTCTAAGTCGTCAGCCGTGCTTGCAATTGTTATTATGTGGGACTTTCACTTCCAAAAATATATCACTTCCCTCTCGTGTTTTTTCTTTTCAAATGTATCTCTACAATTATGGGACGGTAATGTTAAAAAAAAAATATATAATAAGACAGATTGGGCTTTATAATTAAGACAACTTTGTAGCTTTTGAAATTCGTGTTTCTTCGTTTAATGTCTTAACCGGATATAGAACGTCTCAGTGTGACCATCTATTCTGTACATCGTTAAGAACAGATTAGTATTAAGTATATTTAATAAACTATTCGAACTCTTTATAAAAGTATAATATTTTTTTAAAGAGTATTGTAAGATACTTAAAAAGTTCTGTTTCTAATCGGAAGCTTTGTAATCTAAATACACGAAATTTCTATAAATAGCCACAACCATTTCCGATATTATTTGCCCTCTTTGAGGCTCTTGTGGCCTATTTATATTTACTTGATTAAATGCCCGCAAAAAATAAAAGCTTATCAAGGAAATTCCACATCGCATTGCCACCCCCATTACTTACAGCCCCTTATCTGTCCCTATTATTCGTTCCAATTTAAACAAACTGTCAGGTGGAGGCAGAGCTTCGCATTAGAGATTGTTTTCGGTAAGCTGCTTATTACAGCTCAAAAAATTCCCCCAGCCAGCAATCTTGAAAAGTCGCAAAATTGTCAAATATTTTTACAAAAATAAATGAAATAGAGTTTGGCCCGAACCTTTTCCGTTGTTTCTGTTGTCGTGTCCCAGAATTCTCAATAGAATTACACATATACCAGAAAACACCGGCCATGTCCGAGGTGAGTTCGTAACATTGTTTTAAAATGGCAAACGCCTTTCGTATTTGGGTCGAAAAGCACTCAGACGGGGCCCAGGAAAAGTGGAGTGGCTCCAAGAGGTTGCCCTCTTCAAAGCGGAAGGAATTCCACACGTCCACAGTGGGTTGTACGGAGCGTGGTGGTGTGGGTGTGATTGTGTCTGTGTTAGCCAGGTGACAGAGTAAGCGCCTTAAGCCGCCTCAGAGAGCACACTCACACACACGCACCACCGGGAAGGAGAACAGTTGTTACATGGAACGGGGAAAAAGAAACCTACAAATGCACGAGATACATTGAAAAATATATTATGTCGGTCTGTAAGTGCAGTTCTGCACTTCGAAAAAATTATGTTAACATATTAGACATTAGAAAAGCTGAACAAAAATAATAGTATTTCCATTTTTAAGAAAGAACTTATGAGGCCTTATTTAAAACTCTTAAAACAATTTTGTTTTACAAATTTGGTTAGATTTTAAAACAAAGTAAATATTTATTATCTTTTGCTTATATAAACTAGAAACCCACGATCGAGGACGATCTTATTGTCAGGATGGCCGAGTTGTAAGCAGTATATTGATTTGGTTTAAGTGTGAAAGCAGTGTATTGTTTGGTTTAAGTGATGTATGTACCGATAACTATTATTTATAAGTAATGTACCAATTCCGCTGTTTCAATAATATGTAAAACTAATATTATTAAGAACTAGGGATTATGTGAGGATCGGAGAACGGACACACTACAACAAGACAGAGAAGCGAGCACGTTGTAAAAACCACGCTAACACAAAAATATACAAATAAAAAATGAGAACTACAAATAAACTAAATAAGAACTACGCTTACAAGATTAACATTTTAAAACATTTATGTTCTCGATTATGATTAAAAGTAAGCAATTCTTTAGATAAATATAAAACACCACCTATTTTTTCCTAAGTGTAACCCCCTTCTCTATATATTTTATATTTCATTTAACCTGCTATCTGTGACCATCTTCTGCACTCTTGACATCCTTGGTTGAGTAACCTAAACTTAAAACTTTTCCTATATATGAGTGAAAACTTTCCACTAAATTGAATTTTCTGTGGGCCCGAGTGAAGGAGGAAAAGCGGATAGCGTTGTTGGCACTACCGCTTTCCCAGCATCTGTACTTAATTTCCACTTCCGGGGCAGATTGTCTAGCAAATTGAGTAATTTAAATAAAGCGCAGCACAAATGCGCCTGACAGCCCTTCGCCAGGCATCCCTGGGATTCCCCCTTTGATAATGTGCCGGCCATGTTAGAGTGGAAGTCAACCCACACACAGGCAAAAGCCGATACAGCTTCGGCTACAAAGATACATTCCATAGTATGGCAGTCACTACCATCTGCCCGGTGCAGTTGTGCTGACGTTTGTCTATTTGATACAATTTGCCATCCCGGACGTTGCTCAATTTTCGGGGCAGTCAACTGTGCAACGTGTCCTCGGCAACAGAAAGCGAACGAAAACGAGTGGTAGCAATCTCATAGATGCATATCTGCAACTGTGTCTCTTTTGCGGCCGGAGACCAGAAATAAATTTGCATATTTCTGACTCACGAACTGCCAATGCTGCCAGTGCACTTAACATGAGCACAAAATGAAATCGTGTACACTGGCCCTGGTATAAACCCCTCGAATACCGTGCCAACTTGAAACAAACAAATTGTTTTAAAACGAGAATAGCTAAATAATAAAAAGGAAAGTGGGGGAACAAGTAAATTTTCGCCACGACGCCTCCTTGTGGGCTCATCAAAATTTCATGCGTTGAAGAAATTGCTTCTTCGCTCCCCGAAAATGTTCCACTTTGCATTTTTATTTTTGTTTATTGCCTTGCCGTGTCCGTTTATGCGCATAATTTATGCATAAATTTCAATTACCTAGCCCCCCGAAGTAAGCTACGAAAATGTACACAGCTTGTGACTCGCTTTAATTCACTTACACTCGAGCAGCAATCCCCAAAAACATTGTCATAGTCATGCTGAAAATAGGCCTCAGGGAAAGGCCTCTGACAATACTTTGATTTGATTTATAATCTCCAGTGCTTTGTGGGGAATAAAACACAGAATGTTTTATTTTCATTAATTAAAACCTAGTAAATATGTCCAAGTTTCCTTGCATAATAATTAAAAAATAGTACTCAGAGTATATTGTATAATTTAACACATTTAATTTTTATTTGTTTTTAATATACAAGTTCTTTTTGTATAAAGTCTCAAGTACTTAAAGTTATAATAATACAATATTTTAATGGCTAATGTCCACTAAATAATAAATTAATTAAATAAAAACTAAGGGTTGAAAGTGCGACCATATATACAAAAGCATTTATGCTGTTATATAAAGAGATCTGATAGGCAATCCGAAAAAACTTGGTTAAAAAGTTAAACTCTTGTAGTTCATATGACACCTTTATTAAGCTATTAAAATTTATAATGTAACAAATAAATATTTCCTCCATTTCCCATTATTTATTTCAGTGGATTTTTATCTAAAGCGCTCTTTAAAATCTGTTAATATTACTCCGTTCTTTTATTTCAATTATTTCTGCTTTCACAACAATAACGAGGCCTGTTATCATACGATCCATTAATTTTATGCCCCAACATAACGGTATCAAAATTCATATGCCTGTAAGGCCCCAGTCAAATTTAGATATCGCTGAAATCTAGCATATTTGCACTCCCCTTCAGTGACCCAGCAGAGTCATGTCCATATTTTTGGGTGAGAAAAACAAAATGAAGGAAAAAAGTGAATGAAATTTGAAATTCAAAGCACGTAAAATGTGCCACGCGTTGTCGCTGCCGCGCAGAAACGCGTATGTCTGTAATTTATATGGGCAAATATTTGCGTGGCCCAATATCAGGATAAGGGCGGCGGGGATTGAGGCGTCGAAAAGCTGCAGTTTGCCAGGACCTCCCAGTTCCCCTGCCGAAAACCCTTGACTCATTACAACTTCATTAAAATGCCGGGCCCTGCCCTCGTGCAAAATGTTGCGCACTCGGCAGAATTTTCGACCCCAGGGGAAAAGGGATTCGCGCACACAGTCATGTGAGCTCTTAATCGAATAGCAGGACCTCTCTGCCTGTATATGTGTTCTTTAGTGTGTGTGTGTGTAGGCGGCAGCTGCAGCTTAACGCAATCATTAAATTTTTATTGATGACCAGGGCTTTCGGTGTGACAAAGTTAATGGAAATCCAACCGAAAGGCGACTGGCCAACTGGCGTGAAAATATGCAAAGTGACAAAGCGAAAGCGGAATCCGCCGCTAATTCTGATGGATAATTAATTTAGTATGACAGTGCACTTGGAAAAATATTGTCAACTATCGAAATTTAAATTTATACTTCATTCTTCGAAAAGCCTTGAGAAATTTGTATGGACTAGAGCTATCTCTCTATCTATTAATATGTGCTTTTCTTTGAAAACATCGATATTATCGAATCAATATTGTGAAAATATCGAAAATATCGATAGTTTTCCAGCTTTAATTTGTCCTTTTTAAAAAGTTCAACCTTCATTGTATAGTTCATCTGGAAATCAATACATTTTGAATTGATTTATTTTAATAATTTCCTGTAAAAATTACAAATTGTTATAATTTTGTTTCAGTCTACTATCTTTACACGATGCCCCGCTCGGATTGGCATTAATGAATTTTCACAGCCCCATAATTAGATTGCGCTGAGGGGAAATGACCAAGAAAACAAAGCTGGGAAAAGTTGGGCTAAAAATAAAATTTCTCGCACAAATAGATACTTAGACGTTGTCTGGTCGCTAAAATTATGCAAACGCTGCAAAAGCCAAGGCGATTAGCAAGTAAAAGAAGACTCCCCGTCGTAGTCCTTTGGGCTGCGTTAATGAGTGTCATTACCACGCCGGCCAGCAGCAACTTTTGGTCTGACCCCAGCAGGTCGCCTTCTCGCCTCCCACTCGCCACCCACTCCTCATTAGCCAACTCAGCTTGTTTGGGTCAAGTTTTGGGGCACATCTCTTTGTCAGAGTTGGCCAAGAGCCATTAAGGACACGACCTGGCCGACAGATTCAAATGCCACATATGTTTGGCTGTCATAAATCCTAAAGGCCCAGCATCAATCCATCAGTGGCCACTCGAGTTACACTTCATCTGCCGAATTCGGAGGAGGATGCTAATGACTAATGGGTGACAATCAGGGCACAGATAAGATCCTTTGGCCATAAGCCTATTGAGCCGTAACATAATATTTATAAGCTGCAAAAATATGCAAGTCAAGTGAGTGTGTGGGAGTAGTCCCAGGAGGCACTTCAAGTCGGGATGTCCAGAAAATCGACTTGGATATCCAGCTGGGCGGAGGGTCGTAAATACAAACAGGCTCATCTCTTGAGCTGTTCCCTCCTCCTTCGGCTACCCAATCTCAGTTTCTGTTTGTGTTCGGTCTAAGCTTTTAGTTCTCCATAATTTGATATTCATGCCTGTATGTGAGTCCTGTTTGTTCAGCGTTTAAATCTCTGCTTTGCCCTCCTAATCGACTTCTTTGCTATTCTTCTTCTTGCAGGCGACGGGAAAAGGCGAAAAAAGGTAGGTCCTGGCCATTTGATGTCCATTGTGATGGAGTGCAAAAACCCTTCTCGGGGTCAACAAGGCAGACAAACAATTTGCATATTTATCACGCCTGACGAATGTTTCACTCCTTGGCAACGATATGGGTATACATAAATACACAGAATCAATTCATTTTTCAACGTCAATCTGCATTTGGCATCTGGCTGTGAGATTGGTGATTCCATTTGAGAAAAAGGTGTGAGTTTGAAACTTCGTTAAGTGGTTTTAATGACGGGAAAGACAATCAAGTTGAATTAAATTATTAAAAATAACTTATAAAGATACAAAATGGCTTTATTAATTTTCTAATGATTTTAAAGAAAGTTTTACCAATACTCTTATTAAACTCTTGAGCTCGACAGGTCCTATTTATTAAACCCGTTACTCGTAGAAAATTTAAAAAATGTGTAAGTAATGAAATGGAAGCAGTTAAGCAGTTGCTTTGCTGCAGTTGCTTTGCTGCAGTCCTTAGCTGAGTAACGGGTATCTGATAGTCGAGGTACTTAACTTTAGAGTTCTCTCTTGTTTTTTCTAGCATTTTACTTATATAATAATAAGGCGACTTTTCAAGTTTAAGAAAATAGTATTTTCTTTCTAAAATTTCCTTGTAGGCATTGTTATAGCCAGAATGTATGTCAAAACTAATTATTTTATCTTATACGTTTTAAATACCGGATCACCCCAACTGCGACCCAAGTATATAACCTGGAATGCATTAATGCAAATATGTATCTACTTAGCTCCTGACCGCAAATTCTATGTGAGCATTGGTGCATGTTTGCCTTTGATAATTAAGAAAAATCTACACATTAACATTGCTGCGTGTGATTAATTGTTCCCGCCGTGTCAATATTTACTGAGACCCCACAGAAAGCTGCCAATTATGATTTATGAGCCCGGGCAGGTGATAATAAGCCTTACCACACAAAAGCGATTTCCCGTTTCGGCAAACAGACGCTGGCAAATTGACTCTGAAGTCGTAATTAACAAAGATTTTGCGCCTGGTCAAACAAATGTGCAACAATGGCTGTCAATCTATAAATTGCACAATCATTTGCATTTAAGCCTACCAGAAGGTTTTAAAAGGTTTTTTGTATTGGTCCGCATTCTTTTCTCTGTATTATTGGCTGTCACAATTGACAGCTTTATCGATGCGTGGCAATTTCCTGTGAATTTAATTCCATTAATTACAATTCCAAACAGGATAGGTAAAATATCATTGCACTATTGTTGATCTTAATTGTAGGTATAATATTATTTTATTGTTCACATTTTCCATTAATTGGCCATAATAATTGTGAATATTTGTTGTGCATGTCAAAAAAAAATAGATTCTGTACCACTTGTCCCTATAAAAATGTTCAATATTAAATGATTTTAATGGGAGTGTAAAGTTGAAACTCAATTCCGGATTGATTAATTTAATTTTAAATATTAAATGCTAATTAAAAACATATTAAGCTATCGTATAATATTAGCAAAGGCAGTAATTTTTCCAGCACATTAAACAACAGTTTGCAGCATCAGCAAGGATTTTTCCTCTCAGCGAAATGATTAAAGCTGGCGCATTAAATAAAATAATTATTTGTGCATTAAGCTCCAGTGCCTCCCGGTTTAACGACACAATTCTCAGTTTAAAGCTGGCATAAAAAAGGCGGCCAGGAATCAAGGCGAAAGCCACTTACTGGGCGTGGCCATAAAATGAAAGCGACAGGCGGGAAAAGCCTGGTAAAAAGGGGAGGCGTTGTGTGTCGACTTCTGGTTTCTCGCGAGTATCTCTGTCCTCCTCTCGGTCGATGGTGTTAATTTTGAGCGGCACCAGCGAAAGCTAAATAAGTTATGTCATTTTGGGGCGCTTTTTTTTTTACTCGGTTGCCGTAGAAATTTAATAAAGCAGCCTCGAAAATTATTAGCATATTTAAAGGGCCAAGAGCTCAGCATAAACATGAAAGTCAGCCAGGGATCAAGGACCAGCCCCAAGCTCAAGTTCTAGGAGACTGCAGCTCATGTAGGGCGGCGGCAAACCGGAGGAGCAGTTAATAAAATGAGGCGACCGAGAATTGTCCTTAGTTATGCACAGCCCCAAGCTCGAAGAAATTTTTCTTCCTGACCTGGCCAGATATTTGCCATATGCAAGCTCCTGCATTTTCCCCCACCTGAGTAGTGGAGCGGATTAGCAATGGAAATGAGAACAAATTGAATTGATGAATGGCAAGTATCATCACTCAGCCAGGAGGCAGCTAACTTCATTTAAATATACCACCTTATAGCGCTTCAGTTACGAGCGTTGCTTTATAGGATTGCGTTTTCATTTAAAATGAGCAATGAAACAGGCTTCACGACTTTCCTATCATTCAGCAAGCCACTTTCATCTTCTGTGTGGTAGTTCTTTGCTTCTAAATTTCTTAAATTTATTTTTATGATTTTTCATGCAGTTTTCTATGTGAAGAAAAAAACTAACAATTTTTTAGTTTTGTAGTGAGTTAAATCTGAGGTTTATTTAGCTTACTTTCTTTTGCCATTAAAGGAAGCTAGCTTCGGCTGGCCGGGAATATAATATTTTATGGGTAAAATTGTCCTATACCGATAGTTACTTACTTACTTACTTACTTAACTATAAAAAAAGTTTATTACCACTAAAAATAATATCGTGTTTTTAGTTTTAAAGTACTAGTGTACTTTACATTTTATATGTTGCAAAAAGACTAGAATCACTAAGAGGCTTTTACAATAAATTTAAATTAAATTCGTTTTATTTATCCTCCATTTTAGATCCTTGAATATAATTATTCATTTGGTCTGCTGCCAATTTTCTGCCCTTAGCCATATTCAAATATAGTGTAATTATTTCAATTGCAACTGATTTGCTCCTTAAGCTCTCCGCAAACAATCCTATTTGTGCAGAAGTGGTGAAGGAAGTTGGTGGGCAATATCGATAAAGCGAACTGAGAAAGCAGTCAGTGGCTGTCTTGGTCCTGGCATATTTGCCAAATCCGAAATCCATTAGCCATGCCGATTATTTATGGAGGCCTTTGGGAACTCTATAAATAGAAACTATGCTCGTTTGTTGGGTCAACTACCAGGACTTGACAGTGGGAATACGGGAGCAGCCTGGCCCCGAGATAACGGACAACAGATGTTAATGCCTCGGTAGGCAAAGTGCGTTTTGCTGTTGGCCTTTTGTGTATGTGTGTGTGTGTGTGTGTGATATCTGGCCAGGTTCCTCCTTCATGTGCTTCTTCTGCTGGCCATCCATTGGATATTTGTGGTCAGCCTGTGCATTTGTTGTTGGCCTACGCAATGTGGCCGCAAAATTGTATGGCTTGCCCGGTTTTTATGACGAGGCACGCAGGAGCTGGTCTTGGTGTACCGCTAAGGGCATTATATCGAATTATGTTATAAATATGAAATATATTTGGGCATTCCTGGGCAATACGTGTGAGCATGTTCACGCTCTGCTCCGGTCCGGTCCTCTGGTCCTCTGGCCCTCTGGTTGTGGCCCCATGAAAAGTGCTGTCAATGGCATTTGCCAGGGCTTTTATGGTATTTTATGTGATGTTCGTGGCACGGAAAAAGGGAATCCTTGTTGCATAATTAAGGCATTAAGGCATCATTGCGCCCCCTGTCACATTCCGTCCGGCTGATGGTCGTCGGCGACACTCATTTAAGCGACGCGAGCATCCATGAATATTGAAAATGGGCACAACGAAATATTTAGTGTGACATTGACTGGCATAAATTTTAATTTGATCAATTTTTTAAAAAGATACCATGTATGTACGTGCAACTGTAAATCATATATAAGACAAAATAAAGAAAATTACATTCATACTTAATTTTTTTATTAAAATTTTCTGTTTTAGTTATAGAGAAAATATATAGAAATAGAAAAAATATATATATTTTATAGGTATATATCTAATTAATTTCACTTTTTGCACTTTTACGACCTCGCACAAAAGTTAATTAATTTAAATTAGCTTTTATTAAAGGCTTATTCCCAAAAATGCGCAAAAGTGTTTGATATTGTATTGCTGTGGTCATAAAGCATAACTTTTGGTAAATGGAAATATAATATTCCACAGCAACATATTATCTATATCTCTAAATTTAAATAGGAACAATTATCCCCTATTATATAACTAAAATTGCATTACAGTATTTGCGCAGTTAACCCTTTGAGACACAGACATACATACGGTAAGCCTTGTTATCCTCTTATGGCCGCTAAATCCTCTTATGTTTGTAAATTAGTTATCAGGGACAGTGGGCCGTAAAAGTTATCGCCCAATGGTTGCTGGTTCCAGGAAATATGGAACAATTTGCGGTTTCGCTGTAAATGCAAAAATAGCAATAATAAACGACCATCAACCGCAGGAACGCAGGAAAGGAATCTATAAAACGAATCGACTTGCCAACGGTTGAACGAAAATTATCGTTGCATAATTTCCGCTAATTTGTGCGTCCAATAACCGAAAAGAGCGACAAATGTGGGCCAAACAGAATGCAGGCGACTCGTACCCCTGCAAAGTGGGTGGTTGTTTGGGTGGTAAAGTCAATGCCACCAGCTGTGCGGGTCATTTGCTGGTTAATGCTGACCCCTGCCTCCTTGGACCGGCCCTTTACATAATGAGCGCACAATAAGTGACTCATAAATGTTGTATTAATATTGTGGCACAATGACTTGGATTTCAGGGGTTAGCTGCTGAAATACGACCGGGAATACATAACACATCCGGCCGGGGGACTTGTTATTTGTCGTTTGTCGCATTAATCAGCTCGCATAATAATAATGCCAACAATTACTGCAAATCAATATTTGGATTGCATTGTATTACATTGGAAATCCCAGAATACAATTTTGAGCGGGCGCTCAGTGGGTGGGTGGGTGCACTCAACCGAGGCTCGAGGTTGATCCAAGTGGACACTCGAGAAACGAGACCGAGACCGAGAATCGGTCTCAAACCCAAAACCCAGGTCTCGGGCCAAGAGTTTTTCATGGCAGCCTCGACAACATTTTATGCCTGACCATGCTTTAGTTTTATTGATTTATTCCATTTGCCTTGGCTCGAAAACAAATTACAAGTGCCTGTTGCGGTCCACTTTTTTCCGCTCCTCTAAGTATTTCGGGGAAACTATTTTGATGTACTTGTCGGGCGGATAAAAGTGAAGGAAATGGAAAATAGTCTGGGCCTTGCCCACTCACTGCGTTGGCTCAACGAATATTGAGTTCAGAAACGGCTTTGGTCCCGAAAAAGCGCGAGGAGAACAGAATGGCAACTTAATGGAGTCATTATAATAATCCTAGTAGTTTATACAAAACTTTAATAGCTAAAAGATGGGTAGCAGCTTGACAGAATATTTATTCAGAAAAAGATTTAGTTGTCTTTTTGAAGTACATTTGTATAAAGTTTTTCCTTTTGAAAAAAATTTGTTTTTATAAATAAAAGCAAAAAAAATATTTAATTATTTATATTACAAGAGCTGATATTCTTTAATTATTTGCCACAATAAATTAAAACTTTTTAATTCACACATAATTTCCATCTATCTTTCAATGAATTTAGTTTTTTCAAAAATATCTACTCTCACGAACTTAGTAACATAAGGCATTATAAAATTGGAGGATAATATAAAAAACAACTTATTATTAGCATCATAAAGACACTTGAAAATATATTGTTATAGATTTTTTCTTATAATTCAAAAATATCTAAATTAAATAGATTTGGGAATTTTGTAAGAACTAAACAATGTTTATAGTTTAACTTTTCTGCAGAATATACATACATTTATTTTTCATGGTCTTTTCCGGTTTTTGTTTTGAGAGCTCTGGCGATTGTGCAACATTTTGGCCACTTGTTATGTTGCATGTTGTCTTTCCGCATTATTTTTGGCCAGCTCAAGCTGGCATGGCAATTTGTCTTGCACATTTTTCGTGTTTTAGTTTTGTTTTCCGCCTTTCTGCCTCTTGCGGGATTGTTTTGTTTTCGTTTTGGTTTTTCCGAGCTCTAATTGCTGCGGCTGTCGCTGTTGGGGCTGCTGCTCTCGTCCCCATTGTGGCAAATTATAAAAACACGAGGAGCGGTAGTAACTAAGGGCAGAAGCAACAACAAAAGCAAGGAGGAGAGCAGCAACAATTGTGATGTCGTCCTTGGCTGACCTTGCGCTTTGCGGGACTTGCGTGAAATGCTCATTATGCGCTGCCATGTGGGTGGCGGTGGGCGGAGAATCCGTCGAGTTGCGCTTGCATTTTAATGGTTGCAATCAAAATTTCAATGCATTGTTATGAGAAGCTCGCGAAAGAAGAACGGTCCAAGGCAAAGGGTCGGTCGGTAGTAATAACAAGCTGCTGAAAAACTTTGCGCCAAGCCGAGGAAAAAATTGTGTCTGGCCTACGCTGCGTATACTTAACCTTCTAATTGCAAAGTTTACCGAAAATTATGGCCCTCTAAAAAAGAATTGTTGCCAGCTTCACTTTTACGGCAGCAACAATGAAAAAGTTCGCCAAGCTGTAATTAGACCACGCCCCTTGATGGGAAGGCAGAAGAAAAAAAAATAGATAAGATGTAAGGGAAAATGGCCACCCCATTCCTTATCCGCCCCGTGGGCGTGAGCGAAATGATGAGACAAATGAATGAGAATTTAATAGTAAAGGCAAATAAAAGCTGAGCGACTCCAGTCAAGGACTCCAGTTTAATTTCATCAGAAGACGAGGCTCCCTTTGTTGTAAAAAAGCGAGGGGCAGATGTGTAAGCACATCAGCAAATGCCTGATGATAAAATAAAATGCCAAATGTGCTCACATTATTCAAATGTCATGATAGTCTAGTGGAATACACAAGCAGAGGAGGCAGAGCAGACAGCACAGCTTGAGACCGAGGAGACTTTCCTTCATTCCATTGCTCTCAACTTGACTTGTGGCCAACATGCGAGACTTGGTATCCAGCTAGATATATGGCCAGAGTCAGCCACCACACTCAAGACAAGCGGGGATGTACCGGCAGCAGAAATTTGAACTATTGTTTAATTTGCCGTGAAATTTGCAATTTAAAAGACTCGAGAGTGGCTCACAAAGTAGCATTAAAAGCCATTTAAGGCCAGACAAAAACTTTAATTTAAAAGTTTGACGGAAAGGCTCTATTATAATAAGGAATATTTTAAGTTTGGCTTGAAAACAACTTTACTATGAATTCTGTGCATTTGTTAGGTTAAAAGGGATAATGAAAATGGCGAATACTTTTCAGCTTATTTTGGCACTTACAATTTTTAAGCTCTAGCTTACAATAATAAATGTTACGATTAATCCATTACAAATATTTAATTGCACTGATTTTATTTAGATTTACATCTATTTAATTGAGATTAAAAAATTATTTAAACCGAAAATATCAAATTAGAGTAAATTTTTTGGTAACGACAAATTTGTATAATTTTTTTGCGATGCTAAATAATTAACTGCAACATTTAACTATTTAATTTAAAATGTATTTTGTGCTAAAAACTTTTTAAATAAGCAATTAGAATTCAAAGTACCTAATTAAAAAATGTTTATGTCCATTTGATGCTGATTTCACCCCAATGCAAACTACACACATATTTAAAGTCCCTTAATTATGGATCACAAAACACTTGTCTCCCCGACAACTTTTTCAATTAGAAGTGCGCATATCTTAGCAGGACATTATTTTCCGAAAAACAACCATTGGCATGTAAATGTACATTCTTTCACTTAGCCGAGGCAGCTGCTCAAATCTCGTTTATACGACCGCTCAATAAATGTTTTTATTTGAGCATTTTCGGGACTCGCAGTCCTGGGCTTGCAGTAAGGTTTAAATGTGAGAAATGGAACAAAGTGAGTGAGGAGCTGGGGATTGGGTCAAATCCTTTATGGCGGAGCTGGGAAAGAAACCCATTCCGATGATGTCTGCACGGAGCATTTGTTTTGTCTTTTACATGCGGAGTGCAGACTTCGTGTGACAAGGCATAAATAACTAAACACCTGCAGAATGTTTGGGAGACAAGGACTCCTTAACTTTTTCTGCCTTTTTTTATTTGTGGTTTTTCTTTTTTGTACAAATGGTTTTGCTTGGCTGTCTTCGGTCGTTTGTCGTGTCTGCAGTGGCGTTATAAATTACACACAACTCGCCTGCGTTACGCCAGGCATTTGTCAATATATATCCTTGGTGCCAGGACTAACCAAAGCTATGCCTTCAGATTTACCGCCAAATATTTTCATGAAGAACTGAGGATTCCCTCGGAGTAACTTGGGCGCCATCCTGCGGCAGGCAGTGGAAAATGGTATCAGAGAGTCCATGAGCTTTGCGTGGTGAAAAGCTTTGACAGTTAAGAGAAATTCTCCAGTCCTCGAGTCCTTCTAATCAGCTGTTGCAGGAGATAAGACTCACATAGTTAATCAATAGTAATCTCAAGGCTATTCAGGGTGATAAGATATGTGTGAATACTAAATATGTTTATATTCCACTTGAACATAAATACTTTTGTTAATAAATACCAGTATATAAAAATGTATTGACAAATTTTTTGATTATAACACATTGTATTGATTGAACTTCCCTTAATTGAAAAGTTAAAAAATCAAACTACAAAACATTTTACCATCTATAAAAAGTTTATTAAATAAAATCCTTGCTTTGATTTTCGCCAATAAGAACATAATCATGTTATTTTTTTATCAAACTCTCTTTACTCTTTATAAATTAGTAAAATAGTTCTAAAGATATTTGCCTCTTTATAAATATGTAAGACTAATATTCAGATTAGCTTCCGGCCAAAAGTAAACTAATATTCCTCAAATCACAAACGCGCCCAAAACTATTTGTAGTCTAAATATATTTTCTATAATTAGCCAATTGTGTATTTTCAAGTTAAATGATAAACAATCATTGCCAAACGCTCTCTTTCCCTTACGGATTTCCTCTCTTCGGTTTCACCAGAGCTTTTATCTGGCCTGAGAGCTTCCGCTCTTGATTTTTCCGCTCTTCCTTCGGAAGACGCACGGCCAGCTGAAGGCAAGGACATGATTTGCAGCCAGTCAGTTGATTGGCAACACGTTTGCCGGAAGGTAATACGCCCAGCCGAGAGCAACAGGAAGTGCCTCCAATCGCGACTTCGCCACTTCCGCCGAATCGGGCTCGTAGTTCTCGTCCCTCGGCGCTGCTCGTTTTGGCCCAGTGTGTATGCATAGTTCGGGTGCCGTCAAGTGAAGTTCCTGGCTAAAAAAAAAAGTGATTCGAGTGGCAATTTTAATTACTCAGGAAATTGCTAAAAAAAAAAAAGATGCACACACATATATTCGAGGAGAAAAGAGGAAAATTGCGCTTGAAGTGGTTTGGTGGGCCAAGTCAACTTGTTGCTTTTGGGCCCGTTCAAAACCTGTTGCCCTTCTGGCTGACACGGGTGGCCGTAATAGAAGCCACAGCAAATCGCTGGCTAACAGCAAATATTTGCACAGCAATTTGTTGGTTTTGTCCTGCTCAACCCCTCGATAAATTACCAACTTAATACTAGAAAGGACGAGAAAGAGGACTAGAAGGTCCCAGCAATTAGGGCATAGGGACAACTAAATTTCTACATTAAACACATTTTAAATTAACAATTATGTAACCCGAAAGAGAGATAAACCGTAACACCTCCGGGCCAAGGACACCTGATCCTCGTCCTAACTCCTGCTGTGTGGCAAACAATAACAAAAGCGGATTAACACTTAACTCGACGGCCATGATATGACCCAGCGACCTGAAACAACTGAGAAACTCCCCTCCCAAAACCCGATGGCGTTGGCTTGACCCGAGAAACCCTTTTGCTCAGTCAATCTAACTGGGCTTACCTTTTCAGGTGTTGGTGGGACTTTTTTGGGGGCCTCGAGTTCGGTGTGGAAATAAAAACTCCAAAATAACACTAAGCAACAGGAAACAGGGAAGCGTTTGAATAAAACACGAAAAACTAAACCAATTTGCATAGGTCTTTGATCGTATTTAGCCAAAAACAAGCCGCACAACATTTTTGATTAATTTTCATTAGAGGTTCAAAAGTTGCTGCCGCCTGGCTTTTGTTGCCCAGTGCCGTGGAAGTGAGCAGCCAATTGTTGTCCTTAAGCCGCAAAATTTACCCAAAGTTTATATTTGCTGGCCCTTTATTATACCCGTTACTCGTAGAGTAAAAGGGTATATTGTATTCGTGCAAAAGTATGTAACAGCTAGAAGGAAGCGTTTCCGACCCCATAAAGTATATATATTCTTGATCAGGATCACTAGCCGAGTCGATCTAGCCATGTCCGTCTGTCCGTCTGTCCGTCTGTCTGTCTGTCTGTCTGTCTGTCTGTCCGTCTGTCCGTATGAACGCTGAGATCTCGGAAACTATAAAAGCTAGAAGATTGGCATTTTGCATACAGATTCTAGGAGTTCCTACGCAGCGCAAGTTTGTTTCAAAAAGGTGCCACGCCCCCTCTAACGCCCACAATCGCTTATATACGATTTTAAAAATTTCAATATTTCGGAAAAGTAAAAATGCAGTTTTATTGTGTTTATCAATACCTATCGAAATGTAGAAGAAATTTTTCAAATCGGACCATTCGTTAAAAAGTTATGCGTGTTCAAAGTTTCTATCTCGATCTCCCTCGCACTCCCTTTACCTGAGTAACGGGTATCTGATTGTCGGGGCACCCGACTATAGCGTTCTCTCTTGTTTTTATTTATGTCCGCACATCCACAAACGTACATATATAAATTTCTGGGCCCGGCCTCAACAATTTGCCTTTGTCCATTGCGGGTTATTCTTCTACCTTCTTTTATTTTTTTATTTTTTGAGCCTGGTAGCCTGGTATGGTATATCTGCTTTTCCGGCAGTTTCCTTTTCAGTTTCAACGCGAAAATGTTTCCAACTGAGTTGATTATACTCGGCGCAAATCAAAGGATGATGCCAACAGCCGCCCCTTTGTATCCCTATAACCAGAAATCCTTAAATTTTCAACATTCTCTTTAGTTCGCTTCGTTTTTTTGTCCGCTCTCTGTTCGATATATATACATAGCTCAGTCTTTTATCTGCGACGGGTTTTCCTCGTGCCGTGACCTTGCGAGCGGGGTTGGGTTTTCGCGGGGGGTCGTGTGTCCTCGAGGGGGTTGGATATTTGCGACCTAAATATTTCAGAATTAATTTACCAAATTAAAGCCGGTCTGCTTATCCAAGCCACTGAGCATCGCAATTTATCTGCAAACATGGCCGCACACACCCATACACACTCAAACACACACACAGCACGCACACCTATGCATGAGGAACGCCCAAAGGTATTAATTAGTATGGCCCAGCGAACAAAAAATTAAGTGAAAGCGCTGGAAAGCGCACAACTATAACTTGCTATACACATAAAAAAAATTGATTTTTAGGTGTCAATAAAAAATATTTTAATAGGATTTCTACCATTATTATAAGATCATCAGCTCTTTAAAATCAAGTTTATATATTCAAATTCATATTCAATATTTCTTCCTTTTTTTGTGTGTACTAAGATATAACATAAAACACATGGCCATGAAAATCCATAATCCAAGTCTAGTAGTTCCTTTTTTTTGCAGAACCGAGACATTGAGTCCATCTTTCAGGGTGTTGACACGACATAAACAAAGACAGACAGGCGAATGAGACGGATAATAAAACCTGGGGTGTCTATATAGCGCTGTAATATTACCATTTCATTCTAGCATTTCTACAGGTAAACGAATGAGCAAAAAAATGGTAATGCCATTAAGGGCAGACGGACAAAGTCGCGAAAGCGGGATAGAAAGTTGAGTGGTTTTTTATGTGGATTATGATTTGTGGGATACTGAAAGCTGAACCACTGGCTGCCGATTAAAATCCTTTTCAATGGAGCTTAAGTGTAGAGAATTATTCCAGCAGTCTGTCATTAACAACGCACATTTCATGGATAGTAGTGACCCATCTGAATCTGCGTTGGAATATATTTTTATGGCCATTGTTTTTTGTTTGCGGTATTTGATGTGGCAATTCCCGGCGCCTTTTCCGCAGCGCGATAAGCGGGAAAAACAGCAAAACCTCTAATGTATACATTTGAATGCCATTATCACAGAAAGCTGTGTGGAACCGGTGGCAATTTAGCCACAGAAAGCCAGCCACTCATTGTCTGGCGGTTTGCATGGGTATGGGTGTGTATCTAGGCCTGTGCGTGTGTGTGTGCGCGGCACTGGATGTGATTATTTCCAAGCAATTTACTTTAATTCGTCGCATTTTAGACGGGGCCAGAAATATGCCAGAGACAGCGGCAAAGTCATCAACTCAATGCCAAAGTACCGGCAATTCCCCCCCAAACACTCAGAACACCCAAAACCCCATTTAACCCCTCTCGGCATCCGGTTAACCTGTGCCCCGCCCATCTCACCACCCACCAAAACGTTGGTTCAGCCTGGGTAATTCCCTTTTTATTGACTGAAATCATCATCTCCATCATCATCATCGCTGCCGCTTTGCTTGCTTTTCGGTGGCATTCGACACATGTTTGTATGTGGACACTAATTTTCCAGGATTTTGCTTTTCGCACACTCCTAGCTGTAATTGCAATTTTGCTTAAATTTTAAAAGCTGAAAGCGAATTGAAACTGCAAACGACAAACGGCAAACGGGTTGGCAGAAAAATTGATACAGATCTATTGTAGGTACGTCCGCAATATTCACAAACATACGCATTTCCACACAGAGATATAAATTGCTGAATTGCGGTTGCAGCAAAATGTTTTCGAAATTCAAATTAACTTTGGTAATGAGACATTCGGACGTTTTTTATTGCTCAATTAAATGTTTCAAATTGAAATTTTGTTTTGCTGGCATGCCAGTGGCGAGTCCACAAATATTTCCTGCTGTGAAAACAGAGATGTGCAGGCCCGCTCTTAAGCAACTCAATTAAATATGGGAATTTAAGAGAGATAAGTCTTTGATGCAACCACAAAAAAAACATAGTTTAACTCTTGAAAGTCGTTGTATTAAAAATATACTAGGTCCACAATAAAAGTGCGGTTTCGAATTACCACTAAATAATATAAAACTGGAACTCTGTAGTAATATTGTTATACTAAATATTATAAAGTTCATATTTTGTGGTTTAATTTCTATACCGAAAGTTGAACTATAGCATTCCCGAACGTAGTAATTTAATTTTAATTTTAACTCAATAGTTTAGAATTAAAGTACCAACAGTTTAGTTTCTCTGATCATTTTTTTTTTCGGTGTGGCACAAAAAAAAGAATAGAATAGTTCTAGAAAAAATGCAAATGGGTTGAAAGCTTTAACTACAGCTGAAACTCTTGTATTTAAAAAAAAAGTCATTTTAAAAAGCTCGTGGAGTAAATATATATTTTTTAAAAGTCTGCTGTCGATCCGTATAATTCTTGCCCAGGGCAAACGTATTTTTGTTTGGCCTTCAATTTCCGAACGTTAATTGCAACAAATTGGCTTGGTCGGGGTCAGATCGCCCTGAAATCTAATTCTTTTCGGATGAGCAGGTGGCTAATTAAAACCCTGACCTTTGTTCGGTGTGCAGCAAAATGAGTGTTATCAAGTGAACTGCGAAAGAGATAAAATCCACATAGCAAAAAAAAGAGGAAACGCGACGCGCGAGTGTGCAAAATGTCCAATTTGAATCTGTCGAATGCGCCACGCCGTTTGGCCCCCGGGACGGCCACACCTGTGACGAGCAGAGGTCCTGTTCCTGTGCCAGGATCCACTCCGGGTGCAAATGCACCTGCACCGGCACCAGCGATGCCCGCGGTCCTCACGGCACGACTGACCTCGGACAACACGGTGGCCAGCGGGGTGGCAAGCCAGCAGCAGTTGCTGCACCACCAGGTGTCGCCGGAGCGGCATCCACCCAGTTCCTGCCCGGACTCACCCATCCGCCGTGTATCGTCGAGCTTAAAAAATTCAGCGTTGGATTTCGCCTCGCGGTTCTTCAACAAATGCAAAGCGGCCACATTCACGGTGGATGGTGCCACCTACACAATCGGTGAGTAAAAACTTACATTTTCAAATCGCCTTTGAAAGTGCCTAAGAGTATGCTGTGAAATACATAATACAAAATATACGATGATATAACAGGTCTTTCGTTTTGTGATACATGAAATTCAACTTTTCAGTGACATTCAGATTTTGAGAGCTTTTCTACGACAAAGGATTCCCCCTTGTTAGGGGAAAAACTTTACAATTAAAAAAGTAAAAACTTACATTTTTAAATCGCCTTTAAGAGTGCCTAAAAGTATGCTGTGAAAAATAGAAAATTGTCTTACAGACTTCGGTAAACAAAATATATGATGATATAACAGCCCATTCTCTTTGTGATACATGAAATCCAACTTTTCGGTGACAGTCAGATTTTGAGAGCCTTTCTACGATAAAGGATTCAGGGAACACAATATGTGCAGAATTAAATAAAATATGAGGCATGTTGTAAATGCTGCAAATTTTGATACTAAATCCTAACAAAACCCCTTTCATTTTCCCGTGTACATCAAAGGTGGAATAACAAAAGCAATTACGAGGTCAACAAGTGTCTGTATAGAATGAGAGAGCTTGCATGGCAAATGTGTTATTTCGGCATTTCTTCCTTTGTTTTATATGCAAAGCTCATGTCGTTCGCCTCCCCTCAGTGCACATCTGACATTGTGTGCAAGGTCATCGATTGACATTGGCCAGGTGTTTCCTTCGCTCTGGTTCGATTTTGTTTTCGCTTTCCTTATCGATTTGCCACAAGCGTGACAGTAAAATTGGTAATTTAATGTGAACCGCCGGTGACGCGTCTTCGTCTCGTGTGTCTTTCCTTGGAGAAAGATTGATTGCAATTTAATAAGCTGTTTATAGCCGCTACTTTTTACAGAGAAAATAAAGTATTTACACCCAAAAAAAAATCGATATGAAACGTAGATCGATTTTACATTATGTAATATCAATTTTAATTTGACATGCGGCCCCGTAAATTTGATATGCTCGAAATATGATTTCATGTTAAAACGATATGCTTATTGCATAACCAGAAATTTACATGCGCATATCGACACGCTTTTTTTCTGAGATCAAATTTTGTTTATAATGGAATATAATTTTGAGCCTTTACATAAAGTTTAAAGTTTAGGAGAAAATGTATTTAAATTATTTAAATTAAACAAAGATAGATGATAGACTTTCGAAATATCTTTACTTTAAATTAAATTTTTTGGAATTTATTGTTTTTTTTTTTAATAAATTTTATCTAAAATGTAGAAATATATTAATGAAAACAATAAATTTAAAGGACTTAAAGGACCGAAGCTAAGTTTCTGCTTCTATATCGAGAACAATACCTGTTGTCAAATATTGATTGTACGAGTGCTTCGTAGCCATTTCTTATTCAATTAAATTCGATGCCTTACCTGGGCAGACGTGTGTTGGCATAGCAATTGTCGCCGAAATTGGAAACTCACGTGCCGAGGTGTTAAGTGTGTCTCACTGGTGTCTTACTAAGTCCCACTTCTCCCCCGGTGATATGCCAAAAAGATAACTTTGATACGGCACGCAACTTTGAATCCGACTGCCAAGTCCCAGGAGGTGAGTTCGTAAACAGATTTTGCTGACTGAAGAGGATTTCTCTCGTTTCGCTGTATGAGTGTGCGTTGGCGTTATGTCCCGAAAATCTGCATGAAATCCTTCGCTATATGCAAATCGTTTGATATCGTACTTTCAGCTCCGCGTTGCCAAGTGGATTTTAAATTGCGAGCAGACATAAATATTTTTTAATTGCGGTGGCCATGACGCGATAATTATATGTATCCGTATCTGGATCTGCTTCGATCTATCTGTTTCGACGTTCCACTTAGCATTTTTAATGATTCCAGGCTGGTTTTATTAATGGTCAGACAATCAGAGCAACTCTCAAAGGAAAGTGCTGCGAAGGAACGTCCTTGATTACAATGCCTCAGCTGTGTGCCATCAATTAAAACTTGAAAATGGAAGGAGGGGAGTGCCCAGGGACTCGGGGTGCATCCTTTGCAATTTCCACAGGGCGTAATGCAATTAAAAGTGTCAGGAGAGCTAAGGAAAATTGAAGGAATTCCCAAGTCCGGCCGACTTGGCAACATGTGCGTCACTCTTCTCAGGACCTTTTATTAATAAGCCCGCCTGCAGGCCCAACTTTGTCTGTGGCGTTTTAATCTTTAATTGTTGATTATGTATGCACAAGTGGCAGCGGCGGAAGCTGCCATACAAGTGAGCAGCAGCAGCCTTTGCAACCGACAGGAAACACAGCCCAACTTACTCGTCCTTCGTCCTTGCACCTTGACGCAACCCCCTCGGTTGCCCGGCTCCTTGGTTCTATTTCACTCGTCGTCGATGTCTTCTTGTGTACTTTGCAGTTGGCGGAAATTGCTTTGTCAACGCTGCCAGTGTGGGAAAAGCAGGCCAGTGGAGGTGGTTTTGGTTCAGGTCCTGCAGGTCCTGGCATCCTATCCTGACTGACTGACTGACTGATGTCATAGATGCGCAAATTAAAAATAATGACAACGGAGATTTCCCAGCCAGACGTTGCATTTAGGTTGCTCTTGCTTGTAGCCATTTCCTTCCCTATCAAATTACCTAAAATACACAAAAAGCTATTTTTATAAAAAAAGGCTTACTGAGAGTATTTTACAATATTCTTGGTACCCAAATTTATTTTTTTACATATTATTTGATTGCCAATTACTCTTCTATTTATATTTTTATATATTCTAGGCATCAACCAAAAATGTTTAATAAAAGATTCTGATCCTAGGAAATATAATACCCTATTATTTACGATATTCGGGCTCAAATAAGATTTTAATAAAGTTTTTCTTAAGTTCTAATTACACTCTCAACCAATTGAAAATTCTTAAACACTGAGCTATTTCCTTTCTAGCTCTTATAATGGTTTTAGGATATTTTTCCCAAACATTGTAAGGTAGCTGTTTCACTCAAGGGTATTCCACAATCAGCGCCATCGTACAGGTAATCGAATCGAGGACTTTTTGCACTTTGATTGCAGTTTGAAGCAACAAAAAGGGCAAGGGAATAGGGCACAAATCCAATCCCGATCCCAGGACATAGCACATTCCGCACCCACCATCCGCCGATCCAGTCCGCAAAAGGACATTAATCAGGGCAGTAAACGACGGTGCCATTGGGTCGGGCATGACCAGCGCCATTACCATGACAGAGTCGTTGATTTAGTTGCTTTCCACCAGTCGGCCAGTCGTACCTGTTGCAATTGAGAATTTATCGATTGGCGCTGGAGGTCCTTACAGCAGTCCTTGCAGTGGCGAGCAACAAGCGAGTGGGAGAAAAATGAAAATCGATTTCACGCTCAAATTGATTTCGTTTTTATTGCTTTGGCCATTTAATTTATGTTCCCTCGACAAAAGCTGACTGCTGTGGAAGCCTGCCAGACAGCCAGGGATGCGAATAAGGATAAGGACAACAATGCAAAGAGCTGATCCGACGGAAGGACGCCGAGTGGAATTCTTTGTTGCGTTACGCTTTGACAATATTAGCGCTTATAAATTTAAATTGCTTGTAGGGCAGGGAGGGGGTGTGGTTCCCCTGTAGGAAAACAAGGAAACAAGTCGGCTTGTGGGCGGCAAACATTCCTTAGGCATCGAGGTGAAGGCCCTGACAAGATGTCGCCGCTCCCGTTCGTCCTGTTCGTCCTCTTCTTCCTGCCAATGCTGCTGTTGCTGGCAACATTGATTTTCTGCTCTGCCACCGAATGCCACCAACAGACTATGCCAAAAACCCCTTAGAACCAAACCATACCAAACCGAACCGAACCCTGCATTTTGGACCCACGCACAGCCATACATTATTTGGCTGTGAATGTTGGTTTTTTTTCGGGTGGAGAGTGAACAAGTGGATTCGCCACTAACTCCATCTCCCCCTGTCTGAAAATTCTGTTGAGGTTTGCGGGCATATTTTGGCAAAAACGTTTTTGCACCAAGTCAAACAAAAAGGATGTAGGGGTATATGGGGCTTTGCAGGCTTGTCTGTCAGGGATTTTATTGGCAGTTTAAGCTGTGACATAAAATTGCAGTTAAATTGGGAAAATACAATAAGGAATCTTCGCAAAGGAAATAATTAATTTTTTAAATTCCGTTAATGTGCTAGAAAAATCAGATGTTTACAGTAAATCAGTATAGATAGTAGAGCCTGTTAAAATATCGACAGTTTGCTTTTTCTCGAAATGTAATATGGTGTTTCCCTTCAAAACATCGATATTATCGAAACAATATAGTGAAAACATCGAAACTATCGATAATTTGCAAGCTAAGAATTATTGCCTGATTTATTAAATATTTTGTATGACATTTATACTAATTTACTTAGTATAAAGTAATATTTTATTTTTATTTTAAATCTTCGATACATTTAACATTACAGCTTTCACTATAATTTCCTTTTTGGGTGTCTACAATATAGTAGGGAACATAGTAAGTCTATCACTAACGGCTCATTAGTTCCCCCATAGTTGAGCTGCGCCATCGTTAGACATCCTGTTGGCATCCTTTACTTCCTGTCCCTGTCGCTGACTGCCGTTGTCACTTTCAACACCCTGCCGCCGCCTTTTGCAATTTGTTTCGAATTTGGCATTAATTTTTCACACGGGAACGAGGGAAATTGAAATGTTGCCATAACGGAAAGTCGTTACTTGGATGGTGAGGAGGAAATTTTACAGGTTTTCTAGTTTCACTGATGGCTTAGAATTCAATTAAAAGTTTATTAGTCAAGCCGGAGCGAAGACTAAGTTAACTCTGTGGCTAAAACTGTGTTAATCGAATGAAACTACTTAGGCCGAAAGTTTTCGGGCTTAACATTTGCTGTCAGCAAATCTGCCGGCGGCGGCAGATGAGAAGCTCATAAAACGCTCAGACCGGCCAGACAGGATAAGTACTTTCAAAACAGCCCCAGAATAAATATCCATTTCCATCTCTCAGTCCTCACACCTTTTCATCTCATCTCATCTTTAATGGCGCTGGCATTCAATTTAATTGCCATCGTTTCCGTAGCTGATTGCTCTCAATTTCCAGCCGCCGACAACTAGGCAATAAGATCTGGGCCTGTTTTCGGCCTGGTCGCTATGACCAGGTGTTTGGCAAGTCATTTGGCAACTTCAATCAACGGAAATTGAAACGCAAGCGTCGAGCATCCATTTCCCCCACGTCGAAACGTGCGAATGATGAAAGTGAAAGCAAGTCCCAACCCGCTGCACTCCCTATACTATACTGTATACTATGCTATGCTGTTCTATCGTATCCCAAACACTTTCAGCTCTACTCTGTGCACACTCTGTGGCCATATCTATTCCGTCGGTTATTGTTTGCCCAATCCATAGCTGGCTTCATATTTATTTTATCGGCGGAATAGGGAATGAAAACCAAACCACTCCGCACCTACTCACCCACGTGAACTGCCAGCGAGGATAACGAACTTTTTGTTTATTTCCATTGCCGAAAAACTGCAGAGAAAGAAGCGAAAAATTTAATTTAAAATACAAGCAGCTCGATTGGCGTGTGAATTCGGATCCAGCTCCGGCCAAGGGTTGCCCGAAAAAAAGAGAAAATAAAATAGAATTGTTTACATTTCATGGCCCAACAACGAGGCCAAAGAATCTTCCTGGCGGGTGACAACATTTCGCAAAGCGAGTGAAAAAACACTATTTTAAATGGATTGTCTGTGGTGTTAAAAATACGTTTCGGGTTTAAGCTGATGGAGGGAGGTGAAAAAAACAGAGAGACTGCTTAAATTTGTCCCAGTTAATAAAGGGAAAAAACCTCTTACTATGTTTGCACAAGCATTTTTGAAATATATTTCAAATTTTAAAAGCTCAAAAGGCATAGTATATTGCTCGTTTGGCCTCCGCCAATTTTTTTTCAATTCATTTACATCTCAAATGCAAAACCATATATAACCCCACGTCAATGGGTGTATAAATATATATCGTGCATGACGGGAGTTCATCTTTCCATTGGGCAGACCGCAACCTAATTGAAATTGTAGTAGCATCATCAATCATAGCCATGCGAATAACGTATAACGTATACGCAGCGTATGCGCACTTCAGAGCCCGCCAGCATAAGCAATATTCTTATCAATTTACCAAAACACTCCACAACCCACCCAGCGAACCTTCGCACCGACAGCCTCGATATAAATTATTATGGCAATCATCGGTGACTTTTATTCAGCTGGGGAAAACCCTAAGGAAAATTGCTTTGGCCAGCCATAAGAAACGAAAAGCAAAGGCAAAAATGCGCAAAGAACTGAAAAACAATAACACAGCAGGTGATATTTTTTATGGCCAGCCGCGGTATTTTCCTTTTTTTGGTACTCTTTATGGCTTTTTACGCCTTGAACCTGAATGAAACGTGCCAAAGATGTGGCGGCGCTCCTTGTTATTATTATTTTCGATGTTGCCTTTCTGGTCGGGCATTCATTAAGCAGCCTCTTCCCTTTTTCCGTGCAAATTTAATTTAAAGAAAACTTCTGGATGGGATGTGAAAATGCAATGCGGGGGGAAATCTCTCAGCTGCAGCGTGAAGCGAGAAACTTTTCCACGCACAATGGGGGCGTGACTTGCTCGGCACTTAGCGAAAGTGCTTATTGAATTTACCACCTGGACAATGGGGGATAGTCCCTCAATAAGCAGGTACTTCTCCGAACATTGTTTGGCGCATGCTGCACGGTGGATGGATGAGAAAACCAGTTTATCCCTAAGCTTATCAGGTGGCTATGACTGCTAGCTGGCACTTTGCATAATTTGTAGCCCCAGGCCACCTTTGACTGCTCTTGAGTCCCTCCTCCTCCTCGTCTTTATGTCCTTATCGGGGCTTTAGTTTATAAATGTCCATAGACAGTTTTGCTTTTGCCAGTCTCCCGCAATTTATCTGAAAATCTACGCGACAAAGAAAAACTTTCTGCTTTATACTTTTCCTATTTTTTCTATTTTTCCTCTTTTTTCAATTTTAACTCAACCAACTTGTTGTGGGCGAGCTGCAGAAGAAAAGGAGGGGATGCGATCTGGGACTACTGGCTACGGCATTACTGGGTGTGTCGTCCTTTGGAGAACCTCATTGCCATCGCACACGCTAGAGAATTGTGTTTTAGGGGCGTGCCGGCCAAGTTAGTGGGGTTAGCTTGTTTATTGCCCTGCCCGCAGTTTTGCTCTACTTTTCTCCTCTTGTGCGCTGATAAAAATCTACTAAACTTGGCGCCGCGTAATTGAAAGGCAGAATGGATGGATGGACGGAGATGCAGGCAAGTTTAGCTGGTTTTTGTTCAAACATGGAAAACGCAAGGAATCTCTAGAAATATTCCGATTGCAAAAGTGTGTATTATGAGGTCTCATTGGTTGCTCAGGGATTATCTTCAAGGAACTTGGTTGGCAAGTAATGTTCTGTTTATCTTTCAAAAGTCCATTAGAGTAAAGTTTTAATAGGGTAAAAAATAAATAAATGAGTAGTACTAAGGCAAAACTATTATTTCAAACTGAACGGAACCATAAAAATTATTATTCTGTCCTAAAATTGTAGTTTTTCCCCCAACTGAAAAACTTAATTACAAAGTGAGTAGAAATAATAAAAAAACAAAACAAAATATTGCCATAAAAAGGACAAGCTCCTTTTCATATCTCGCTCCAGCCATCCGGAATCAATCTTCATTTCGCTGTCACACGCTGCGTATACGTAGCATTTTTGCTGCTCCCTCTGTTTTATGGAACACAAATCAAATTTATGCGCTGGTCAACGATTTTGATGGCCCTCAGTCGGCACTTCATCCCCACTAACGTGGCCCTAACCCCCTAACCCCCTCCCCCTCGAACACTTGCTACGTGTTTGGAAAGCTGATTCCAGTGCAGCTGCTGTTGGTGTTATTATTATTACCATTCGTATACGATGTGTATTTTTAGTAAAAGAAAAAAATCTATAGATTTGTATACATATGACCTTTGATGGGTTCCTATTCCCATTTCCGCTGGAGCCAGAGCCAGATCTCGACGCGATGCACACGTTGGCCGGGGCAAATTGAAATTGAATTGCGAACTTTAAAAAGTTTATGGCCAAAACGAGGCGAGTTCTCTACCAGTCCACACAGCGCACTTAGCGGGCCAAAAAGGGGATATGGAGTGGCTTACTTGGGGATTCCTGTACGGCAGCAAAGTTGTCTTCTTCCGCTCGACGTTTTCCTTTGCTCGTTGGCAAGTTTTGTGGCAACTGCTTTGCCCCCAGGACTACGGCTCCTCTACTTTCTATTTTTTCTATATCCATGTTCTGGATAACACTTACATACATCTCTATTTGTTTGTGTTTCAACTGTAATCAGACGCACACAAGCAAATAAACAAAAATTCATTTTTATTGTTGACTGCACTCAATTACTTATTTATTTATTTTTCTCTTGCTCAGAACTCGACTGGTCAAATGATTTGCGCAATGATTTTTATTTGATTTGTTTGCAAACTCATTTAGCTTAAAAAAGAACGAGAGATATGTGGGCGGGTTAAGGCGAAGGATGGTCGAGGGTTATCCTGCGGTTTATATGCGCCAGTTGAGTATCTTTAATGATATGTGGGTTATTAGGCAGACACTGAGCAATGAAGCGATTAGGGAAAAACTTTCGTTCAAAAGGCCCTAGTGCCGTTTGAATATATGGTATTATAAAGGGTCGTCTTTTCTGATATGTAGTCTCTGACTATTTCATAGTTTTTAATAGATATGGTTTCAAAACATTTGAGTAATATTTTACAATGTTATATTTATGTTAAGATCTTAAAAAATTATTAAATTTACTGATCAGATATAATCGTATAGATATTCATGGTAATTATAATCAAGGTACTTTAATTACTCGCTGTTTTTATAAACATTTTCATAAAGCATAGTACGTTTATTTGATAAAATCTATTATATTCACATAAATTTGTATAGATCATGGTATAACTTTATCAAAAACCACCCTGTATTTGGAATCCTGACCAAAAAGCTTGGGCGGTAAATCATGCATGAAGAGAAACTCACTCACTCACTCGGCTTTTTCGTCTGTCGGCCTAGTGAGCATATGGACCCAAGGTTCGCAAAGGACCTGGCGGAAGGATATTTATCCTCCTTCCGCCCCTCCAGCTCCCTCGTGCACCCCTTTATTCCCCCTGTGTCATTGATTTCTGTGCTCTGAAGTGCATGGGAATGTTGTTTGCTTTTTAAGCAGGCGACTAACCAATACTCCGGCTTGACCAGGAAACGCCTCAGCGAGTCCATGATTACATCTGGGCCTGGGATTCAGGACTTACAGAAGCCTGCAATCATTCACCCGCACATACGGACCGAATCGAATCGACTCGAATCGCACGCATAAATAATCAAAAAGATGCCGTGATCTCTCGCAGCAAGTCAATAAATTAATGCTGAATGCCAGCCGAATCGATTTCCATTTGAAATGCAAGCCAGCAGAACTCGTACAGTTTTTTGATTAATTTACAATGCGACTGTTGCGCGAGAACTGCACTTAATAGAATCATAAAATGCGAACTCATTTCGAATGCGGAAAATATGTGAAAAGGCCCAGAAAATGCTGAAAACTTTTCGCTGCCTGGTAAATAATTAATTTTTATTTTATAGCCAGCGACATGAGGAGAAGCGAATACGTTTGTGTGCCCGGATTGGGGGGTGATGGGCTGTGGAGGAGGTGGGCAGTGAAGGGGGTAGGGCACTTGAGGCAAACTAATTAGGAGCAAAAATATAGTATTCTCGAGCTTGTTACTGTGGCTGCTGAATGTTTACCCGCTGCCGGCAGCAGTTGTTTTCTGGTTAATGCACGGAACGAAATTTATACACTTCACTGTTAAATCTCTCAAAGCATTTGAGTACTTAAATTATATTTATTTTATATTATATACATTTGACTGTGGCCCTATAAATAGGGATTTTAATTTATACTTTCTTAATTTTAGATACGCTTATAACGGATTTCTCCCCAATTAAAAATATTATTTACTCAAGTCAAATAATATTTCTTTATTCTAAAGCATATTGATTAAAACGATTCAATATCATCAGAGATAAGAAGAGAGCAATGTTTCATTTTGTAAGATATTTGTCCAAGTAATGGAAATAAATATTTTTATACCCGTTACTCGTAGAGTAAAAGGGTATATTGTATTCGTGCAAAAGTATGTAACAGGGAGAAGGAAGCGTTTCCGACCCCATAAAGTATATATATTCTTGATCAGGATCACTAGCCGAGTCGATCTAGCCATGTCCGTCTGTCCGTCTGTCCGTCTGTCTGTCTGTCTGTCTGTCCGTCTGTCCGTATGAACGCTGAGATCTCGGAAACTATAAAAGCTAGAAGATTGGTATTTGGCATGAAGATTCTTGGAGTTCCTACGCAGCGCAAGTTTGTTTCAAAAGGGTCCCACGCCTCCTCTAACGCCCACAATCGCTTATATACGATTTTAAAAATTTCAATATTTCGGAAAAGTAAAAATGCAGTTTTATTGTGTTTATCAATACCTATCGAAATGTAGAAGAAATTTTTCAAATCGGACCATTCGTTAAAAAGTTATGCGTGTTCAAAGTTTCTATCTCCATCTCCCTCGCACTCCCTTTACCTGAGTAACGGGTATCTGATTGTCGGGGCACCCGACTATAGCGTTCTCTCTTGTTTTAATATTTATTCATATAAAGTTTAAAGGTAAATTTCATGCGCGGATCAACGGGCGGTGATTTGGGTGCTATATCACCCCCCACTCGGCTGAAAAATGAAAGGACTTTTGGTATTCAAAAACTATGCAACAAAAAAATGTTTCGAAAAATCTTAGATCCGCCACTGGTAAATTTATTTTAAAAATGTGTTTTTCTCTGCGTGTTGAGTACTTCCTGCTTGCACAGCGTTCGCTTTAGAATTAACCCAATAAAGCTTAAAGGCGGAGCACGTGTATATGTATTCCCTCCATGTCAGGTGAATGGCTGCCAAGTACCTGGCAGCTCTTTAACACTCTCTTACAGCCCTTATGCTCGTGCCCAGGACTTTTAAGTGCATTAATACATAAAGTCGTCCGGCGACTCTCCACTCCCCCTCCCCTTCCACAAACCTCCTCGTAAAGTCAAGGGGGACTGACTGTGATTTAAGAGATGAGTGCGGCGCAGATCTGTGCATTTCTCACGTAGCATCGCATCAGGTGGTCCGAACTCTCACATTCCGGGCGACATTCTGGCCGTCGAGGGGCATCAAAATAACACTCCGATTGCAGCTGGCAGCTTTTCAGGCCATGGTTCTTAATAAAACTTTTATATTGCATGCCAATTCAGGAAAATGAGAGCCACGAGAAGGACGAAAAAAGTGTTTGAAAGGAATGGCAACGGAAGGTTAAGTTGAGTGAAGTTGGGATGCTCTTTGTTGGGGTGTCGGGCGAGGTCCTTGGTATAAAAGCACTTGAGTTCAATTGAAACTAAGCGAAACTCTTTTTAATTAAGAAAACAGTGTGTGTACAATGTATAACAATAATGATGAGAGATTCAGAAAATCGTAACCCACGAAGTTTTCTTTTCAGGCGAGATGTTGATTTGGGAGGGGTGCCGCACGCAATATATAAAAAAAATCTCCGACTCTCGCTCGCCAGCAATTAGGGTGGTATTCTTGCCACGCCCCCCAAGGTGCCTATGATCATTACTTCCATAAAAACTTGCGTGCAAATGACAAGCTAATCTTGGTTAGAGGATCACTACTCATACATAGCCACTAGGAACCGGTTCAAGGGATAGATAAAAAAAAAGGAATTCATTTGCAAACTAAGGCTTTGTGGCACCTCCGAACGTCCAAACCCTTTGATGTTTTTGGGCCTGGTTTGCCCACCCTACCTACGGCTACTATAATCCTGGTTGTTGAATTCATTTCGTCCATAGTAGCCCCTTCTTCGGGGTTCTCAGACGGTCATGTTAGCTAGGGTCAACAATGGGTCTTTTTAGAACATTATAATGATTTATTTACTCTCTAAACAAAATATAAAATTTGACCTAAGCAGACAACATACATGTTAAAAATTATAATATAATAAAAATAGAAGAGTATGTAAAAAGGAAAATATAGTATAAATAAATATAATCAAAATAAGTGGCAATTCTTATAAAATATTGTGGAAATTAAAATGAATAAACAAATATAATTGGTTTCTTTAATTTAAGCTTAAACATGGGACTGAGCAAGACCATCGAACATGCAAGCGAACCATCAAACATATAAACGAACATACGTTCGAACTTGAGTGAATTAGTGAGAA
Organism: Drosophila lutescens; assembly: GCA_037075285.1. Classification (NCBI taxonomy): domain Eukaryota; kingdom Metazoa; phylum Arthropoda; class Insecta; order Diptera; family Drosophilidae; genus Drosophila; species Drosophila lutescens. The sequence goes on from JBAMCF010000300.1 coordinate 567,187, forward strand.
AAGGGGTTCGATCGACTTTTTCCTCTTTTTTATTTGATTAGATTTTAATTCGAATTTTAAACTTTGGATTAGGTCCCGTATTTTCTTTTAAACATTGTTTTTTTAAGTTCAACCGATTATTTCTGTAAATTTTGTTTCTTTACCGCATTTGCCAAATTCGTGTTACGTAATATGGGTAAATTTTCACTCACCGCCATAAGTGTAGATCCACCGAAGAAAGCGCTTTCCTGTGGTAACCTGTGGCTAGAAATTTAAACTAAAAAAAAAAAAGGAAAATTACGCATTGTAACACTTTTCTGGGGGACACGACATTTTCTTTTCTCTCTTTTCTTTTTTTCTTTTATTTAGAGGTTAGAAATTAGGGACAACAACAACTACCACTTCGAACCACTTTTCGCCACGCTTATTCCTCTTTAATTTTCTATTTCTTTCTTTTACTTTTCATAGGAACTCGCTCTGGCCCACACAAAAAAAATTTAACACCATAAAACTTATCCACTAACAAAAAATAAAATTATTCTTTTTTTTCTTAACCGAACCGCATTTCTTATTTTCGTTTCCTCTATTTGCTGCCGCCTCTGGACCGACCTTCCGTGGCCGATCTCTCCCGGGAAAACTAAGCACAGCGCGCGAAGATTTCCCACTTCGAAGCCGGCTCTCCTTTTAGCCACTTTTCCGCCGGCAACTGAATTTTCTTTGGCTTCGACTAAACTCACACTACGCAGAAAAACTGAGCGCTTTCGATCGAGGTTGCTCCGAGACTGCCTGTTCGATGCACCGGCTCGACGTTGGGCCTATGAGTGGAACTCAAGCCCTATATTGAGCTTTCTGCTTATGCTTCTACTTTTCAAACGCAAAGCCAATAAAACCCAAAACAATTATCTTTAGCGAACGCTGCTCTTGTCGATTGCTGCCGTAGGCTTCAAAACTCCGTCGGATCCGTTTCCACCAATTTGGGCTGTCGGACTTCTCCAGCGATACAGTATAATTTGTATAAGCGCCAAGCCTATTAAATGGGAAAACTTTGGTCGAGAACTTCTTTTAGAACCTACACTCTTTCTTACCTCCCTGGACTCAGCGCTGGTAACAAATTCTACCCACTTTTTTTTTCTTTCCGATACTAGGACTTTCGCCCTTGGCTTCTCGCAAGGTATTCACACACTTCTGATTATGTAACTTTGCTGCACCAAGGAACTTATACTGAGCACCACTGATCCTTAGGAGGTGTGCACAGGGAATGAGCGCTACGGACGCCAGACTTTTGGCGCTAACCCTTCTGAGGCCTTAGCCCAGAGAGACAATGCCCCATAATAAGGATGACATTTCCCCCTGTTACTCTCCTCCGAGTCTTTCTATGCCCCTTATTAGTTCCATTCTTGTCTCTTAGATGGCGCCCCCTTTCCAAATATCTCTACTCTTTAGATACAAGCGTTACAAATGTTGCGAGAGTTTTACAGTTAAATGCTGATTTAAAATCACCCATTTAAACTATCATCATTCACAAAAATAACACCAATAATTTAGTTTAAAATCCATCAGCTTAAATTCACTTAAAGCTGTCCAAATATTTGTTATTCATGAATGCCTTTTGAGCGAATATACCCATTTAATTTGCGCTACTAAAGTATTCACTTTCCATTTTTATAACATGGATGAATATTTAACGCGTATTTGCGTAATAATTAGATTTCGTCACATAACCCATCACATAAGTGCTTCGTAATCAGAGTTATTTTTTGTAAGCTCTGAGAGCCTCTCGATGAAATTAATGCGAGTTTCCTTGCATATAACAGTCACCTTTTGCAAAAGGAAAATCGATCGAAAGGGGTTGGGTGCGTTATCCTTTCGGCTATCGGCATCTCTTTGCCGGCAATTCAATTTAGACAATTTTCATGCCAGGCTCCGATTGAAAGTGCAACAAAGTGGCAAAGTGTCGGCCAATTGCCTTTAAATATTCCCCTCGGCAAATATTGATTTATGTGTGTGCAGTCTGCAGTGTTCAGTGTGCAGTGTGCAGCTTATTGCCAAGGCTAAAATCGAAATATGAAATTCCAAATCCGGTAGAGAATCCGCTCACCGTTTGCAACTGATGGCTCCAATCCTTTGGGTTCTCCGAGCCTGGGGAGCCTGCAACGGGATTAACATTTGTGATTGCAAAGGGGAGGGGAGTCGGGAAACAGGATAACGTCTTTCAGGATTTTCCCCCACCTCCAGCAAACGAGGCCATACAATTGGCCAGCGATTGTTGCTGCTTAGCCCTCTCATTGTGGCAACTGTTGTTCGTTGTTCGTTCGTTGGCAATCGAAGGTGGGCGGCCTTGTGGTTTCCTGGCCATGGCAAATGCGAATGCCATTGAGTTGCGGCGACAGTTTGCCCGTTTCCCCGTCACTTTTGCATTCGACAGAGCCGCTTAATTGGTTTCTTTGGGGCCGACTGAATTCCGCCAAGAACTGGGATTACTTACCAAAATATTTCCCAGTCAGGCGAATACTTTCATCCCTCTCTTACAGCCCATCGCATGTCTGGCTGCAGTACGTGCATTAAGCGGCACCCATTCCATCTGATTTATGTCCTTGGATAAGCATGCAAATGACCGCAGGCTCGGCATAAATTGCGGCTTTATTTTTTAATTATTAAACAACGTCGCGGTCTGGCAAGTTATATACGTAGTACGTACGGCCTATAATGTCAACGAACTTGCTCATTAAGCCGAGCTGAAGGCAATCAAAACTTTTGGTTTTTGGTGGACAAAACTTTTACGCCCGTCAATTATTGTACTTTCGGTAATTCTCGACAACTTTGCCAACGACTTTTACTCTTTAACTGTCATCCGTCCGGCAATATTCCCCCGGGAGCCAGGACATCTCATTAATGGAGCGCAGAGCCGGGGACATTCCTTAAGCCGGGTGGATTTCCCTCACTCGTCCTTGTGTCCTTGACATAATTTACAATTTCAATAACATTTCTTGTGCGCGTCTAAGCTAGGGAAATGTCGAGCAATTTATTTAAGCATTATCCTTTTGGCACAACTCCTTTGTCGTAAGTCGCAATCATTATTGTCATGATGACGACGACGAGGATGAAGGGCGGGTGCGACACGCGCATTTGTCATCATTAAGGATGGTTTGCAGGACTAAAAATTAGTCCGTAGTTGCCGGGCGGAGACCCTTGGTCCAGGATACGATTTATGCGTGTGCAGTTCTCCTCAAGAGTCACGCCCCGGCATTTGTTGTTGCTGCTCATTATGGCTTAAAAAAATGTTAAGCACGTCGACGCTTGTTTGCATGGAAATCGTCCTGCCTCCATAGTCTTTAGTCCTTAGTCCTCGCTCTCATTCTCGTTCCGTCTTGGACAGCACTTGAAACCGGTCGCCGGGGTCCAAGCAGCCCAGCTCACCACTGCGGCCACTTGATAGTCAGCGCTGACATCTCATTATGGTTGTCTGCCCGTCACCAGTGCGTATGCGTGATGTCTTCTTGCCTCCGCCGACTCCGGTCCTTTTTTTTCTTTTTGGCCCGCTCATGTGCTGGCAAAATGTCTACAACGCGAATTATTTTTATGTGCCATTGAGGACCAATTTTCTATGTGTACTTTACACACACATATAAATATTTCCCGTTGCTGTGCGAAAATTGAAGTCTCTGTGCACTTCACTGGCATGTGACAGGGGAAAAATAAAATGAGAGAAGAAAGGGTTTATGTAGGAGATTTTCCCTCCCGTTAAAACCTAATAGTTGGACACCTCCAGTGCATTTTTAAATTTCTTAAATGATATTGATTGGCCTTACCATCAACATTTTGAACACACTTGACCATATATTGCTTATCAAGATTATTCTAAGTGCACGAATAAGCTCCACCTGCCATAATTTCAAAATCATTTCAGCAATTGTAATTTTATACTGGCCATTGTTTGCTTGTTCAAGCAAACTTTACAAGTTTATTGTAAAGCCAATTTAAACAATCGTAACTTGGGGAAATTGTTTAGAGATTAGAATATCTGAAGAGAACTTAAATTCAGGCCAATTGTAGGTACATATGTATAAATATAAAGACGGAATATTAAAGTGATTGTGCTGAAGATGCAGATGATAAAATAAATAAAAAAAAACCTACAATAAGTAAATTATTTTACAAAATAAATTGAATAAAATTAAACTGGCCATAAAATGTACTGGCTTATATTACAAAGAGGAGAATTTACATATCCTGACCAGAAATAAGCCAGAGTGTTTTCATTTCGAGATTCCCAGAATTCCTGGCTTGCGGCATATATCTTTCGTTGGGCCCTTAATGCAGCCGAGTCAATCATGGCCCACTTGACCGCAGCCACTAAATCACTTTGAATGAGCCCGTTTCTCTGTGTTGGCCAGGCCCGAGCCACTTATCAGATGTTTATCTTGGCAGGGAGTACTCAGACTCAGGGATCCGAAGACCCGAGGACCCTGGCAGCGGGGTGGAAGTACGACTATGTGTGTCAGCCCTGAACAATCTCTGCCCTGCATGTTGACAGCGACATTTACATAGCGGGCGAACCATCGTCGGGGGGCGTGGCAAAATCAATTGCATTGTTGCCAACGATCAGGAGGAGGAGGCATGTTTGAGAATCGCTGGAACCATTGACAGCACATTAGCCCGCAGACAGACAAAATACACAAGGACGCATGCATTATTTATTAGCATTTTCCGCACCAAAGACAAAGCGAAAAAAAGGAAGACAGCAACCTTAGAGCCCGAACAAAGGCAACTTTCGAGGAGCTGCCGAAAAAGTGCTCAATCAGCAGGTCGAATGAATCGCTGGCTGACTTCGTTCGTACGCACGAATTGACACTTGAGATGGATTAGCATGACGCCTCAATGGGCCGAAACCCGGAGTGAAAGAGACAGGACAGCTGTGGGAGGGGGACAGCCTGAGGCGAAGGGACAATAAATCAAAGCGATTGGAAATTTACAATCCCGAGAATGTGGAAAATGTTAATTCTCCTTCACATGGGCCAGTTTTACAAAAATAAATAAAGCTTTTTATCACGATTATTACTGAAAAAAAGCTCCTCAAGGAATAAAACTTGGCTATCCTATAGAAATGATGGAATTAAATAATTTTCTTAAAAACATAAAACCTCTTAATTTGTGTTAAGCCAACATCATAAAGTTTAAAGCCATAATATTAAATTGAGTGCAAGCCAAACCATCCTTCAATTTTCATTAAAACTAAATATGTTCTTGCTACCATTTTTCATGTTTTATAACAGACTATTGGCTCTAGAGCGCTTGTGGGTTTGAAAGTTAAGACTACGCTTTCTTTAAATAGCAAGCAATTGGAGAGGTATGTGGTATAAAATGTTGAGGTTTTATCTTTATAAAAGAAAACAAGAGAGAACGCTATAGTCGGGTGCCCCGACTATCAGATACCCGTTACTCAGCTAAAGGGAGTGCGAGAAAGATGGATATATAAAACTTTGATCGGGAATACATTTTTAACGAATTGTCCGATTTGACAAATTTCTTCTACATTTTGATAGGTATAAATAAACACAACAAAATAGCATTTATACTTCTCCGAAATCTTTAAAAATATGGGTGCCAGACACATTTTAAAATCGTTTGTGGGCGATTATGGGCGCTAGAGGGGGCGCTCGGCTGAAATAAACTTGCGCTGCGTAGGAAGCTCAAGAATATGTGTGGGTAATACGAACTTTCTAGCTTTTGTACTTTCCGAGATCTCAGCGTTCATACAGACGGACAGACGGACAGACGGACAGACAGACAGACGGTCAGACAGACAGACAGACAGACAGACAGATAGGCAGACAGACAGACAGACGGACAGACAGACAGACATGTCTACATCGAATCGGCTAGTGACCCTGATCAAGAATATATACTATATAGGGTCGGAAACGCTTCCTTCTCCCTGTTACATACTTTTGCACGAATACAATATACCCTTTTACTCTACGAGTAACGGGTATAAATATTAAAGAGCAATTTTAAAAACATTTTTTAATAAAAACCATATAACTATTTTAGTCACAAAATGCAAAAGAAAAAGTGTTTCCCTTGAGGAAGAATATTTTTAGCTATTTTTCGTTTCCGTCAAGCCTTTGTTATTATTCATTGCTGAGGAGTCGCAAGTGAAAGCCAGAATCCATTATATTTAATTCCCCAAAAAATGTGTTTCGTCTTGTGGTCGCAGTTGGGGCGTAAAATTGGAGCAGCTGTTTTCAGTTGTTAGCCTCCTTGGCTGGCTGTCGACTTTGGCTCATTTAGTTCGAATCCGCGGCGCTGCAAACTAACTACTTTCGCTGTCTTTTCCCACTCATTTTCCTCTGTCTCGGGTACTCAGGCTATTTCCCGTTTCCGGCAGTTCCGCCTCTTGCCTTCTGATATCAGAGCGGCAGCAACAACAATTACGCAGCGTTTTCCCATTATTCTGTAAATTATGAATTAGCAGTGAGTGGGATCCTTTCACCGCTGTCACAGCCCCATCTCCATCCGTCTTCTTTCTTTCCCTCAATTCAACCCAACCAATGCTAATCCTAAGTGGGGTTTCCGCCAGCTCCTATATAATTCATTTAGTGGATCTCTGTCAACGTTGATTTAAAATTAACGAAAACCTTAACCGTAAGTGTTGGTTCACATAAAGATGGCTGCCTGGAAAGAAAATATTACTCTAGGAAAATGCCGTTGAATTTGAAGAGAAAATATTCTAATTTATTTAAAAAAATATTTAAAAAATAAATTAGTAAAAATAAGCTGAATATTTCATCCATTTATTTTCTTGACTGGTTTTCCTACCAGTGTATGTTTATTTTTAAAGTACCTTATCAACTTTGTCTCATTTCATGGCCTCTGCGCCTGCCCTGGGCCTATGTTAAATGCTTTGTCGTACATCAAAATTATGTCGGCATTTATTAATGAACTGTAAATGTGATTGATGCGCGTGTTGTTCCCCTGTTCATTACTGAACTGTGGATTTTGTTGTTGTACACAGCTGCACTTTAAATTATATTGCACGCAATTTATTTAATACAAGCTGAAGTGAAGCGGAATGAATCAAAATGAAATAGAATGAGTGCCTGTCTGTGACTGCCCTCCGCCTATTTGTCTGTCTGAGAGGCTGCTTCCACATTTTTGCATTTTTCTTCATAGCCCTGTGATGGGAGGATTTTCTGGGAAAAATAAATTGTGGGATAAGCCGGTAGAAAATTGAGTAGGATAAATTTAAGGGATATTTCTAGGATAAGACCTTCAGAGTGAGAGTATTGTTTTAACCAAGTAAACCTGAAAAACTCTTGAAATATGTGTTCCTACATTAAACCTACTTAACCTGTTTTCATAAAAAATGATTTAACTTTAACTTTGATTTTTATTTGTAAATTTCCTTTGATTAATTTTGTATCATGGAAATATTTTCTTATAATCCGAGTAATTCAACCTATTAAAATAGATCTCCTCCTCAACCCGCAATATAAAAACGTAAATTAAATGTACGACTATATGGCATTAAATCGTATCATACTTCTTGAAATTTCTGAAAAAGAATCATATCATTATTCCGTTGGCTGTATTAAAGTCCATCACTTCCTTCCGGTTTATATCACTACTCTATTTTCATTTCCTCCATCCCCATGGCCTTGCTCTTCCGTTTCTCATTTGAATTTCTCCAGCACTTGCGAGCTGGGAAGAATAAATACATTAAAACTGAAAGATGTAAACAAGTAGAGCTTATTGGGTGAATGGAAAAATAGAAATGCAACTCAACACGCTTCCCAAGTTTGTTGCAACAACTGGTGCATCGGCATAGGAATGTCGCAAACAAAGCATCCAATTTGGCTTAGAAACTTCCCCATCCGCTGGAATCCCATTGCTCAGTCCCTCATTCTGGTGTAGTGCAATTACACGGAGTCAATTAGGCAAATCATTAGAGCCCAATCTGGAGAGCTAAGACAACAATGGGCAAACAAAGAAGATTAAGAGGCATCCGGTGTCGGCAAATAAGAGCTGGCCGAAAAAAGTAATTAACCTCAGCAAGAAAATCTCTTAAAGGGTTCCAGAAAAGCCGGGATTTGGCTGGATTTCGGGGTCTGGTGCATTAAAAGTGCATTACGACAGCTGCAGTGAGGGTGGTGCAAAAACACAACAGGGGTAAAAACGACAGACAACAAACTAAGTGAAACAGATTGCAGCTGTAGCAACTGAAGGACCCTGTTCCTCCTCTCACACCCTCCAAAACCCCGCACAATTTAAATTAATTAAGCCGGCAGGGGTGCAAGAAAGCAAGACATTGTATCTACTTTAAATGCAAGCCAAGCCTGTATTAAGCATACGCACTGTGGTGCGACAGTGTTTAACCCCTTTGCGATCTTAGCCACAGGATAAATATCTAGTTAACAAGAGAAATTTTTACAATTTTAAATGGAAATTAATGAAAATTTCTCTCAATCGGCAAACCATTAACTTAAAATTTAAATTTAAATATAACAACTACGTAATCTAAACTAGGTTTTTATTATTTTTATTGTGGAGATGTAACTTAGAGCTCAGAAATACACAAGCATTTTCTGATAAGATAAGATTTAAATATATTTTTTTGTGGAAAAATGTACAATATATTTATCCAAAATAATTTAGTTTTAAGAAAGATGTCAGAAGATTTCCTTCATAGCTAATCTGTTTCTCGACAGATAGTTGGTTCGACCTCTGCTAATTAAGGGGTTAAGCATACGCACCGTGTTCAACGTAGCCAGGAGGATGTGGTGTGGCTTAACAAACGATAATGACATTTTTAGCACCTGACATAATTAAACAATCAAGGCCCGCCGCTTCTTCCGCAGCCAAGGGATCCCAGGGATTAGGTGTCGGCTTCATAATGCGAGCGCTTGACCTTCGCCGGAGGAGCGTGAAGTGAATCCAAGAATCCGGCAAGATGGATACGCACACACAACACAGCGGGCATTGTGTGCAAGGACCTGGCAAACAAGAAACAGGGGTACATAAACACACACATTACACACACAGCGACATGGAGGGCACTAAAATGCGCTTATGAGTTTTTGCGGCAGCCTCGACAGCGGCAACAACAAGACCAGCAACAACTTAAATATGCAAATATTTGCACAATGGCAATGCAAAGACGAGATAGGAAATTCAGCAGGGGAGTGCGGAAAAGGGGGGGTGGTAGACTGAAAGGGTGTTGATGATGGCACACGACCACAAACCCCCTCGTCATGTGGCTCAGGCGACACTTGGCAGCGCCGAAAGCCCGAGCCATCCAACCGTTTATGATTTACTATATACTTATTATCGCCCATCGGGCCAACAATTCTGTGCCCGCTTTTGTGGCTTAATCTAGTCGAAAAACGAAATTGAAACATCCCCATGAACATTAGAATATCAATTTTGGCCAGTACACACATAATGACTGCAATTAAGACGGGTTAGATGATGAGATTTTGCTGTTGCTAGTCGGCTTATGGAATTATTGGGAGGGTAGGGTAGGGGGGTCCTTATCGTTATCAATGCGGAAGCTTAAGAGAGTAAATTGGCCAAGTAAGAGAGTTGGCCTTAAAAAGCTTTCGAATGAAGCTCCACAAGTTGACTGTTTTTCAAAGCTTTTCACCATCCCGAATGCTTTTACGAAAGTTCTGAGTAAAGCTGGTTGATAACTTTTTTTGTCAACAGATGGCGTCAGTTTTTAAGGCTAAAACCGAAAACAAAGCTGAGTTTAATTGGTTTAAAGACTTTTTTTAAATATTTATTTTTTTTAAATCATTTAATAATTTTTTAAGCAACGCAAATCGTCACAATTTATTTAGCACCGAGAAAACATTGGAAAAAGTTAGAGTCTAAAACCCACTTTTAATATAACATGAAGACTCGAGAAAGGCTTTAAAATTTCGAAGAATTTTCGTTCAAAACCATCACTCTTTGATTTGCTTTAAAATTACATAAATGTAATATAGGGATATATCCATTAGGTTCATTATATGCGAAGTGCGTACAAAATCTATAGAAGGCATAAAAGCAAGAACAATTTAAGATACAGGTTAAAAGACGTTGATACCGAGGCTCAGCACTCCCACTGTCATTAAGTGGACTTTCGGCGCACCTATTTGAACGGCATTTAACCGCCCGTTGACAATCGGGGCGATAAGGAAAAAATGAAAACCGCTAACTTGCTGTCAAGTGGTGTCAAATAATAGGCCAACAGGCCGATGGCCAGATTTTCGATATGGCAACTCCGCAGCGGTAATTCTCGTACCGCTGCTCATTAGGCAAAACATCGAAAGTTGCGGCGATCCACAATTTGTATCGCCCGCTGATCGGCTGGCTTATTGAATTAAATTTAATTGGAGCCCAGGTAAACAGTCACTCAGTCGGTCAGTCAAACAGTCGGTGGTCAGTTAAGGCTACTCGTCTCTTTCCTCCTCGAACACGCGCTGCCCGGCCATATAAACGGCAATTTCGGATCGGATACTCCTCGCACCCTGCCTGTCCAAAAAAAAATAGATACCCCGCGATCTGCGCATGCGTGGCGCGCATATTTCATGGCAAGGCGATAATTAATGCAACCAAAAACTGAAATACAAAGTGTCTCTTGTTGTTGCTGTCCAAAGTTGCGACGAACAAAAAAATCCGAATATTATTTTTATTAAATTTGTGCGTTTATGGATACGCTACATAAAGTTGATTGGGGCGGCATTTTTGTTTGGTGGATAAAGAGACATTAATTTTGGATAGCTAAGTACAAAACGCTTGGGTTTTGGATAGTTAAATATTTAAACAGAAAATGTATAAATATATCTTATATTTTATTTATTAATTCAATTAGCACTAAAAGGTTTAATCTTGTATTTGCACTCCGCAAACATAATCAAGCTTTGTTTGCACCGAATCCCTTTTCTTGTCAACTGAACTCGATTTGCTGGCTTATCACTGGACTCCGTAGGGCAGTCAACAAATCGGTCGATTGCAACCAGAAATTGCTTTCATGTCTGTCAACAGGTTTTTGACGTTTAACTCTCTCGACCACTGCGGTTTTGGGGGGGTACGGGTATACAGTATCCAGACTGCGACGGCAACGCGACTCAAAAATCTGTGCATGATGATTTATTGCCGGTGGCCCGCTTTTGGCATTTGACGCATTTGTGCAACATGCGTTTTGACATTTAAAGCTGATTTGTGTGAAATTTGAACGAACAAACAGCAACAACGAGCGGTGAATTAGTATTTTTTATACTTTTTACACTTTTTACACCTCGCATTTGACGCTTGTCTAGTTCTAATTTTAATTAGAATTTGTTATTGATTTAGTTGTTGATTTATTAATAGCAGTGATTAAGTGCACACGGCTCCGGACTGAGACTGTGGCGCCTGCAGCTTATTTGCCTGGCACGCAATGCCAAGATCTGATCCGATCCAGGCCGAGCCTGTCCAGTTTTGGGCAAGCCTCAAACCAGCTTTCTGGCCAACATGCACCACCAGCACCACTGGCACCACACGCACCACTCGGTGGTTGGGCAGCTGCAGAAGTCCAGCGTCGCTTAAGCTGAGCACAAGGCTCCATTCGCGTATCGGTCTCACACAAAAACCATTGATAAAGTTTAACAAGCCCGAATTAGATACAATAATTAATCAGGAAACCGATTTAAGCCTATGTCGAGTCAAATTTTGGATAACCCTGAGGTGAGTGCGGACTGAATTGGATTAAATCGGTGCGTTAGTTGATGTCATTAATGCTTTTATGTTAGAAACTGCCAATACCATACATTAAATATGAACAGTATTCATTTATTTTAATATTTAAATAAAAAAAACCGTTAAACTCAAAGTCAAATTAAAATAATATAGTTTTATATTTACTGTAATGGATTTATACCAATAAATATAGCATTATCTAAAAATAACAAAGTTTTATGCAATTTGAGCCAGCCACATCTATAACAGCTGGATATATTATCGAATTTGATAAAGCCTTAAATAAAACAATAGAATTCAGATGATGCCATTATTTTTATACCCGTTACTCGTAGAGTAAAAGGGTATATTGTATTCGTGCAAAAGTATGTAACAGGGAGAAGGAAGCGTTTCCGACCCCATAAAGTATATATATTCTTGATCAGGATCACTAGCCGAGTCGATCTAGCCATGTCCGTCTGTCCGTCTGTCCGTCTGTCTGTCTGTCTGTCTGTCTGTCTGTCTGTCTGTCTGTCCGTCTGTCCGTATGAACGCTGAGATCTCGGAAACTATAAAAGCTAGAAGATTGGTATTTGGCATGAAGATTCTTGGAGTTCCTACGCAGCGCAAGTTTGTTTCAAAAGGGTGCCACGCCTCCTCTAACGCCCACAATCGCTTATATACGATTTTAAAAATTTCAATATTTCGGAAAAGTAAAAATGCAGTTTTATTGTGTTTATCAATACCTATCGAAATGTAGAAGAAATTTTTCAAATCGGACCATTCGTTAAAAAGTTATGCGTGTTCAAAGTTTCTATCTCCATCTCCCTCGCACTCCCTTTACCTGAGTAACGGGTATCTGATTGTCGGGGCACCCGACTATAGCGTTCTCTCTTGTTAAATTTATATAAATATATAAGGAACTAAAAATAAAAGAATCTTGTTTTTAATAAAGAACTTTATGCTCAGTTCAAAATAGAGCTTGAAAAAATATCGACAGTTTTCTATTTCTCGATATTTAATATGTGATTCCCCTCAAAACATCGATATTATCGAATCGATATGGTGAAAATATTGAAAATATCTTTAATATTTAAGCTCTAGTGCAAAGGCAACGTAAAACTAAACTCAAGGCAATAGGACACAAAATACGAATATTTAATTCAAGTTTAAGCCAAGCTTAAGCAAACTTAGCCTTCGGCTCACCTGCCTTTTCTTATCTGGTCAAAACTCATGGGTGCACATAACTTTGGTAAATTCACGTTGTCTTGGCACTCGGCAATTAGCATTTGGATAATTGTTCCAGACCAAGGCAGAGTTTCTGATGCTCTTTACTAATTGCTCTTCCTAATTGTTAATGCCCAATGCAGACCCCATTCCCAGGGATATGGAATTCCAGCCGCTCAACGTTGCGTATGAGCTATATTTACATTTGTGCAGCTGTAAATTGCATTTCGCACTGCTCTGCACATAGCCAAAATTTAATTACGTGTTTGCCGAGCGCAAGTCATAAACATTGAGTTAGCCAAGAAGCCAAATATTTAATGGATGAAATCATGAACTTAAATTCAATTTCTGAATGTCGGCAAAGGCTTCCATATTTAGGCATTCAAATGCAGTGGCTTCTAAATGAAATTTCAGAGCAACAAAATTTGACAGGGTCCGACGAAGTGTGTAATGCAATTTGTCATCAGTTTGGGAAAGGCAACTGAACATACATGTTATTTGAATTTTAACACAATTACTACGAATACTTTGAAGCGGTAGGTTTTACACCACTCAAGGCCAATTTAATTTTGTGCCAAATACGATTTTCGTCTATTATTTCCTGAAAAGGAACGATTATTTTGGCAGTCTATGTTGACTGTGCAAAGATAATATTACCACAGTAAACCATTCACTCAACATATGGTGAGACATCTCTTTCAGAAAAGTATATGGATTTAAAAATAGTACAATTTGATTTCAAATTAAATTATTGATGATAAACGAAACCTACCATCATTGTATGAAAGTAGATATATTTCATTTGAGATTGAAAGCGCTATGTATATCGAGTTCTATCAAACTGTAGAGAAAACTTGAATAAATCTTAAAGTATTAGTATTACGATCTGCAAGGGCAACAAAGGAAGACGACTAAATATCCTCTAAATCATTCCTTTGTGGCATTTCATGTATTGTTCGGATGATACAACTCCCCTTTAATTATAAGATAAGTAGAGGCGATGCCGCAGTTTCATGTTTCCCTCAATTAAGGCTGATAGCCTGACCGCTTCTATGAGATGCCCATTGTTTGGCCTTGCCCCTAATGATTCCACCCTCCTGCACAACCGGGTTTTGGTTTTCCATTTCAAATCCCCGATAAGGTTGCTACAATTATTACTCGTATTATAACTGTTTTTCTAACTGTTTTCCATCTGCTTTCTTTCAGGTAAGTCGCTGAGATACGCTGCTACTTAAAATATTCGAGAGGCTTTGTTTATTTTTGATTCCTGGTAAGTCAGCCCTAAGAAGCAAATAATATGCAAAACAAAAGTGTACGAAAGGGAAAGAACGAGAGGCAGGAACTGGGAAAGGAAGTTGCAAACACTTGTACAACTTAAGGGAAACAAGAAATTTTTAGAATATTTTTATTTCCAGGGCACCCTAAAAGGGGAGTAGGTGTGTGAGTGGGGAGGTTTATTTTATAAAAGTATCTGTATGATTATATATGGAACCAGTGTGTGTATGTGTGTGTGTGCTGGCCCCAAGGGTCGCCCTGTTGAAAATGCTTTTCATTTTGTTTTGACTCCCGAGCAGCAGTAGCAGGAAAAACCTCCAAGTGTGGGTGGCAACCTGTTGAAGGCGCCCCTCTGTAAACAACAACAAAGCCACACGAAAAGAGACAGAAAACAATGCTCCGAAAGCGAAGCCATAGGCGAGCAGAGAGCCCTTGGATTTGGGAGAGGGAAAACCAGCGGAAAATAATGGGAAATTCTTTCATATGTTCCTCTATTCACTTTCCCAAAAAGATACATTCTTAAATTCCTTTCCACCATTTAAAATTCAGCGATACACATAGGTAAACTATGTTATACTAATAATATAATTTATTTACCTTAATTTATTATGTTATAAGTGGATTTTTGGACAGAAAAAAAACAGAAATAACTAAAAAAAAATTAGTTCCATTTTATTTAGTGCTATAGTTAATCAGTCAATTGATAATAGTAAATTATCTATTTATTGTTAACAATTTAAGAATAGTGATAATAAAATTCTAAAATAACTCTTTTTAGAATATAACTAACTATTGCAGTTGAAATAAAATAAAAAGATAATTTTTTTAATTTTAAAATACTATTTTTTAAATAATATATCTAAGAAAACCATAACATCTTCAGTAAATCATTCAGATTTTCGAAGCTTTTCCCAACTTTGTCTCAGCTTTTTCTTACCACAAGCTCTTTGGCTGACCAAGCTTTTAGCGAATTTTCTTGAGAAAAAATAGCGGGAAATGTGCTGCGAGCTTTCCCCGTTGAACCATGCTGCCAATCCATTCTCTCTCGCTTGGCAAATTTTCATGCGCAGATTTCTTCGGGGGCCTGAAAGCTTTCGGTGTGGGCCCATGTGGTTGTTGCTGCTGCCTTTGGACGGGTTAGAGGTGTCTCTGTTTTGGATCTCGGTGTCTCTGTGATTCCGCTGCTCTGCCCGCTATCAACTCCGAATCCGAAAAATCCAGTTCCAGTTTATCCCCAGCAGGCAGCATGTGCGGACGTAGAGCTGCTCCTGCTGCCGCATTTTCTTATCGCGCTCGCGTCCTTTCCACCTGAGCATCCAACCACCGGCTTATCGTTTACCGTGTTTATCGGACGCAGATCGAAATCGGGAACTCAGATCGAAGTTGATTTCAGTGAACAGTGTTATTGTAATATTTCTTAATGAAAAAAAAAATATTTTAAATATTATAAATTTAGTGCATAACCCAGCGAGTGTCTTTCCGCTGATTTGTTTATAAATTTCGTTTTTGTGGAACTTTTCGTTTATCACTATCAAAAGCGTCCACACCCTTGCCTATAATTTGTGTTTTATGCAATTGACTTTTTATCTCTGTGTTGACTTTATTACGCCCTCACACACCCATCGAACAAAAAACGAACAGATAAATATATATCCGAGTATATATTCAGTTACTCTGCCTGATTTATGTTCGATGCAATCAGCCCCGTGCAATTTGTCAAACTAACAAAAACAAATCGATTGTATCAATTACTGGGTTTTGCCTCTCGCAAATGAAACCAATATTTTTGCAAATCAAGTGTAAAATATGGCACAACAAGAATTGTTGCTAATCAAATTTATATTTCGCTGCTACTGGTTCGCTTGGGCGGGGGAAATCAGACTGTCAGATTTGACGTCATTATATTAGCATAAATAAATACAACAATCCACGCCACTCCATTAAAAAACACTTAAAATAAATAAATAAATTTATACAAATGATTAACGCAAATCTGACTCTCAATATGCTGCTCAGCCTCGTTTATGATATCATAAAAATCTAGTAAATACAATAATATCGAATACGCATTTGTGGGCCCCGCATTTATGTGTATTTTATCGCATAATTTGTGCGCCGATACAAACGGAAACTTTACTTCCTTCCACGGCCCATTATGTCTGCGGCTAATACATAAATGTCGAACGAATAAGCTGACATAAAAAATTGTAATAAAAATACACGAACATGAAATCTTAAATTTTCAATAAGCCAACCAACTTGATTTTCTAATGTAATGGTCGGGACATATCGTCAAAATCACATCTAAATGTTGCAAAATGAGCTGCTCCGCGCAAATTGTTTATACAAATCTCAGAAATTGTGGCCACATCATGTTGCCGCTTTCATATACACACAAACGCGCTTACTTCAATGCAATCAAAGTTGAAAAACTTTGGGCCCGAACCGCCCCCCCAAAATCCCCCAACTAGTAGTGCTGATCAAAGCCAACTGCGCACCGGACGCTGACGTCGAAGTCGAAGTCGGCGTCCAAAATATAGTAGTTGTCCGAAAATTCACATCGTTTGCATTCAGCCACACACACCTAACGGATGCAGTATCAACAGCACACGCACGCCGTATGAAATGAAAAAGATACCGAGATACAAAAGTATCTAGCACGTTTTCAGCATTTCGCCTACGTCACGCCGCCAAAAGCAGAAAAAGCGTTGTATACGAATAAGAAATATCGGGTATATATAGATATTGTTAATTGCCCCCAGCAATTGTCGCCCCCGAAAAGTGGCACAGTGGTCTCATGAAATCGATCCCACTGTGCGGTGATTATATTAAAGATCGTGTATTATGAAATTCTTTGGATAGTTTCAATTTTAGTTTTATTGATTTAAAGTGAGTTTTATCTCACATAGTAATAGTAATTTGAGTTTTAAATATATTTTACGATTATAAGATATGGGTCTTTACATTTCTCGCAAGATCAAATTATTTATTTTAATTTAATACAATGTTGGAAAAAAATGCATGTGAGTGCATAAGCTTATTGCTTAATTACAAAAACCTGTTAAAAGTTACAGCCTATTTAATTTATTCATTACCAAACTTTAAAAACGAAATTAAAGTTTTTTAAATGTTCCACAAAGATATTTATTGTTTAAGAACATTTAATTTAGTTTAAATTAAATTTGTAATTTTAAATGTAAAAATGCATTTTTTTAAGCTAATTAATAATATGCGGTGTTTCTATATATTTGCCATTTTACTTTCATTTTGAAAGAAATAATTTAAATTTGTTATTTTAAAGTGCATATTTGCAATTTCACTTTAATTTAAAAAGAATTTATTTAAATTTCCATTTACAAATTAATTAATTAAGAATTTTTTTTATCTTGATAGTTAAATCTTTTCGTATATGTATATTCAAGAAACTAAATATTTCAGCTTTAAACTGAAAATTCCAAGAAACCATTGAATGTTTATAAAAAACCTAGCAAATACTGTTTTCACACTCTGGCTCATTCTGGAAAACAAACTTCCTCAGCAACTCAGCCAAATTCCTCCTCCGACTCGCCACCAAAATTGTAATTACGCCTATTGCATTTGCAAAAATTTGCAATGAGAGAACGCTCTCTGAATAGCTATGCCGCAGCTTGTTGTCATTCTCGTTGCTTTGGCTTTGGCCATTGTCGACGTCTACTTCTAATTTGGACTATTGTTAGACATGGTCAAGATCCAGTCCAGCAGCTGCGAGATGCGACAGACGAAAATGAAAACGAAAAAAGTCGCGCCAAGCTTTTAGAGTGTCTTGAAGTGGACAACTGGTCGAGTGTTTGCTCTGGGCCAACATGCCGAGTTGGCCAGCTAATTGCGCCCATGCCCAGGGGATCAATTAGAGCCACAACCAGGTAGTGCACTCGTGATTCGGCTAGGCCTAGAAGTCGACAAAAAAAAAATAGCGAAATCAAAATAATGTTTGGTATAACTTTGGTATTGGAATGCAATTCAAACAACGCGTGTACATTGCTCGATTTCGGTTACCCCTTTAAGCGGCGACAGGCACTCGAGAAATGCCAAAAATGTTTGACCTACATTCAAAAAAAAATTAATACAAACAGTTATGATACAAAAAAAAACCCGAGCCGAGCCAAACAAAAAGGCAAGACGAAAATCTCATTAAATTTCATGCAGCATTCGCCACAGATACAGCGATACAAAATGTTACAAGACAACCGAAGATATTGAAGCGGCCCATCAATTTTCACTGCCCATCAGGCCGTTTCGGCCCGAACTTGTTTCGGGCTCACACGCAACGTTGCCAAAAACTACATGGCCAAAACGGGGGAAGGAGCAGGAGCAGGCGGCGCAGGAGCTGGCCATTCAGGACAGCAAGACAGGCAATTTAATTAAAGGCATTTATGTTGTTTACTGCCTGCTGCGGTTGACTCTTCAATTTCTGCCTTATTCGAGGCATATTTGAGAAATCGCGGAAAAGGCGCTCTAGAGAATACAAATTATTAACTCTTCACTCATGTTCTTTTAAAATGCATATAAATTGTATTAAACTGGTAGCTATACTTTTGATTATTCTTTAGGAATCACTAATTAAAGCAAAAAAACTGTAATACATTTTTAGCTAAATTTAATTAGGAAATTAAATGATATAAAATATTATTCAAAGAGAGAAATCGCTGAAAAGTCGTTTTAGAGAATACATATTATTAACTCTTCTGTCATGTTTTGTATTCATTTAATAGGCCTATAAATTGTATAAAACTTGTGGTTGCAATTTTGTTAGTCCTTTAAGGAAACATTATTTCTTCAGCACACTGCAATAGTTTTTATATAATTTAAATTAAACAAATTAAATTAATTAAAATATAAATTATATAATTTTTTTAAGCAGTCTTACCTTTTTTCTTATTTTACAATTTAAAATAACTTGTCGTACAAATGTTTAATTTAATTTCATAATTATGAAAATAATGAAATCAACTTTAATAAAGGGTATGCCCTTGTCGATGGTATCGCTCCACTTCTTACCAGCTCCCCGTCCACTTCATATTCCAATTGCCTTTTGTCATCGTATCTGCATTGTCCACTTGCCATCTTCACATTCCTCGCGATGATCACAAGTGCAGAGGTCCGAGCCAGAAACGGGTTTTAATCTGGTCAAGAGAGACGGGTGACGGGTGGACCACTCACAGTGCGCTTTTCTGGAGCTGTCTTAACTGTCTTAAATGATGTTAACGATGCCCTTTGGGTGTTAATTACGAATACGATTTAATCTGGACAATCGAGCGTCATTAAGTGCAGCGCAAATGATCCACAGATATGTGCTAATTAAAGCGACAGACCTTGACCAGAAACCACAAGGAATAAGCGGAAAATTTGTTCATTCAAAATGTAAAACACAAAAAAAAACGCATATTTAGATAAAGACGCGTAAAAAATCCATATTAATTCAATTAGCCTGTCATAATGTTTTCGCTTTCAAACGAACAAACAAGCAAAAATAAATAATGAAAAAGTAGATTTGTGGCGCTTGTTTATAGATAAATTTAGATGTCAGCGAGCGACCTCAGAAAAGTTCACAACAAAAACTTCTGACGCCACAAAAAAGGGGAAGAGCGTTCCGAAAATGTTCTCAAAATATTTAATGTGCGGCTTTTCTTTCGGCCGCCTTTTCCTCCTTTTGTTTCCCCTCTCTCTCTTATTTTTTTAAAATTTTCGGTGTGTTTGCTTGGCGGCGTGGAAATGCCGACGCTCTTGTTTTGTTATTTTCCCTCATTGTTTGGCATTGTTTTCGTTGCCTTTGTTTTGCTTTTTTTAAGTTTTTCCTTTCGGCTTGGTGAGAAGTGAGGCGGAAAAGCGTCTGCTATAAAAATTAAACGCCATTTCGAGTCTTTTGATTGACTGACAGAAAGTTTGAAAATGTTGGGCAGGTGTCAACCAAATCAGACATCGCATAAAAATCATTTATGCCGCCTGAGTTTAAGTGACATTGATAAGAAATTATTATCACTGCCACAGAAATAATACCAATATATTTCTGAATAAACTAAATAAATGGTTTTTTATACAAATACGAATTCCAATTAGTTTTTAGAATTATGCATTAATTTTACAAGAATTGGGGATATCAAATAAGTTACACAAAGAGTTTTTTCGACCTGAAATAAAATTTATTTGGTAAATCCCAAATTTAAAACTAAAAACTCGAGGTTTATTATAAAACTCTGTCACAGAAGTAATACTAATATATTGATGAATAACCTAAATAAATGGTTTTTAATTCAAACGCGAATTAAAATTAATTTGTAGAATTATGCATTTATTTTGCAAAGATTGGGTGATATGAAATAAGTATTTGGGACCGGAAAAAAATGTATTTGGTAAATCTCATATTTAAAACTAAAAACTCAAAGTTTTAAGTTAATATTTGTATAAGACTTCCTTGAATACCAAAAATCCGCACAGCGAATGAAATGTATTCTTACTTCTCTCTGGGAATTAACAACTTCGACATAGAGTTTCTCTGCTAATCAAGGAGATCTACTGCTGACTCAATATACAGCATAGTGCCATTGTCTAATTCTCACCCACTCTCAACTTATCGAGTAGATAACAGTCGCTCCCACTGGCCAAGTTAAGTGACTTAAGTGCCGTCAAGTTAGCTTTTTTTTTTAAGCTTTTACGGCGTCGGCTTTACGCTTCTTTTGTTTTTGTTTCCGCCGCCCTGGTTCTCCGGGGGCCTACTTGTGTGTGTGTGTTTTTATCTAATCAATAATCGCAAAATGTCCGAATAGCAAACGTGCAAAAGCGTTGGGGACGACGACAAAGCAAGGACGTGCTTGAAAAAAAAAAGAAAATGAGAAAAATCAAGCGCTAAAGCCAAAGAGCAGACAGCGTTGACTTCGGTGTGTGAAAAACTTTTAAGCAAACAATTGTTGGGCGGCCTAATAAAATCAACACAAACACACACGCGAACATTGTTCCATCGGCACTTATGTACACACACACAGGAGCACTTGTGCTGACGATAATGGAATATTGGCGAAATTGATGAAGTTATTTCGCCGTAGCCTACTTCACAGCGCAGCCTTGCACCGAAATTCGATCCGCAGAGGCAGAGGCGTTGGCTTAATGGTCCTGGCGACTCTGAGCACACACCGACACGTGCCAATCGCCGCCTGCCAGCGCCTAACTATATGCAACGATTTTTCGATCCATCAGGCTATCCTTATACCCACCCCCAGCCACACCAACCACCCCACCACTGCGGCCATTTGACGGCTTGCACTTAATGGCATAATGAATTTATGGCGGCTAGCCTAATTATTCCGATGAGAGTGCGGAGCGAAACAAGACACAAGAGTGGCAGAGACAACAGAGCTTAAAGAGCTCGTTGAGAGCCGGAAATTTGGGTCCTCCTCTAAAAAAAAGCTACAATCTTAACTTTTACATTATAATGTATAATAATTATTAAAGATTATAAAAGCCTTTAAAAATAATTCAAACTAAAGAAAATCTTATAGAACTTAAGGGCTATCGAATTATCATACTTACTTAACATTAAATTAACAATCTTAACGTAGATGAAAATTTAAACATTATTAAAAATAATAAAAATCTTTAAAAATAATTTAAGTAAAATCATTATATTTACTTATTTTATACCCTCATAAAGTTAAACTACACATTACCTCATTCATCATTTTATGACAAACAACTCACATGAATAATTACGCAGGCCTGAGGCCTTATAAATTTGCCTCATTTGCATTCATCTCCAATTAGCCATTGGACCACACGACGTATACGTCATTTGTGTTGAATATATATCAGAACCCACAAGATGACTTCTGCTTCAAGCCCAAAAGTTTTGGACAACTTTCGATGCTTTAAATTGGTTGCCACTCGAAATCACTGCCATAAAACTCGAACTATTCCTCTGTAGGAATCAAAAGGCCTGCCAGAGAAATCACAACTTGAAAATGGATAACGAATGAGAGTTGGATACTGAATCTGAAAACTTTTTGCTGACAATTTGGAACATTTTGTGAGGTCTGGGACAAATTCGCATTCATTGCCTTTGTTTGTGACGTGTGTGTGTGTTTGTGTGTGTGTGGGGCCCAGAGAAATGGTTTCACATTTCAGCGCGCCTAGAACTATGCCACACATTGTGTATCTGTGTGTTTTGGTTGCCTGCCAGCCGCAGAGGCCGCAGAAACACAACGCAGTCATTTGTAGCCGCGCAAAAAGGGTCCTGGAAAATGTCCTTTTACTTGTCGGCTGGTAAACATATTTAAATTTTTTTTCCGCTGCCCTGACAGGCCGACCCTGCCCCTCCACCCCCTTTGTTATTTCTTCATTGACAATTTTTTCCTACCGATTTTCAGTTGTGGTTTATTTTGAAAGCCATTTTAATTAGGAAAAACTTTGGTTGCCCGGGCCAGCTGTTGTCCTGGGAACTCGGGCAGGTGGGCGAAGGAGGAGGAGTCGGCGCATTTGAATTGCTAATCAAGTTGTTGATTCATGAAATGTGACGCAAAACTCTTGGCTAAAAAGAAGAAAACAAAAAAAGGAACCTGTCCTAAGAAGTTTTTAATGATGCTGCAGCTAAAGTTCCCTCTGTTTTCAGTGAAAACAAAAAGCAAGTGTAATTTGCTTTTAATTAATGCCGACAAAGCAGTTGAGAGTGGCACGGCAAAACTCTGTCTTGCTTGACTTGGCCCTCGGCCAATTGGGCCATTTCAACTCGGTTCGGACCAGGCGATAAACATGCCAAAAGCGTCAAAAGCCGGTGCAGAACAAACTGCTCAGGAAGTTGCTCAGCGAAGGGATCGAAGGGGGTATAAATCTGGGTTGGCCTGGCAGTGGTAGTAGCGTATAGTTTCTGGCATTTCGAAGTTCCTTTTGCCGTTCAACATTCTCGAAAGCCGAAAAGCTGTGCGAAAATGTTGCATACTTTCCCGGGCTTAGCAAAAGTTTGTTGCACCATGCAAATACCAAGAATTTGTTGAGGCCAGAACGGCAGAAGACTAGCGGAATTTTCCTGGATCTATGTACATTATCATAATTGCCATACCTTGCTCTGCAATTTTTCGCTATTTGCGCTGCTCGGTAAGCCCCAATCCCAAAAAGTTTAGCAAAGCCCATTGCTTTAGTGTTTTAGAAATTTTAATTAAAAAGTACAGACAACGTTTAAGCCTACAAACAAATTAGGTGTCTAACTATATTCAGTTTTATGTAAATACTGTACCCCAAATCCTTCTAATCCTTGGAAAAAAAATATGTTTTATATAATTTTTTTTATTTTTCTAGCCAATTCATTCTATTTTCATGGCTGTCATACATGAACGTCTAACATTATATTGCCCATTTGCCTGACATTGCATCATCCAAAGGTACACAAATTAATGGCAACACTTGAGTATGCATTTGATGATGTCACTAATGTTTGTTCACCCTCCGTGAGCTTCAAAAATGCTAGGCATACGACCTCATAAATCGCATTTAATTGCTTGAATACCTTAACAAATGAATAGACGGTTCTGCCGAACCCCCTAGCAATTTTTTGGGGCCCGCTAATAAACTTGATAAATGACAATGGCCAAAAGCAAAGCCTCCGGGCGCCATTTTGAATTTCACACCATTACATGTGGGAATATTGCTCAAATCGTTGTTGTTGCGTGCCCGAAAAGATTTGAGAAATGGCGCATCATTTGGAAAGGAACAGGCCAAGTGGTGTCGAGTGCCAGGACTCTCAAAGTGATTCGCCAAATCATCCAAAGAGGGGATGATACGAGAGGATGGGCATGTATATTTACCCAAAAAGTCACAACTTTGTGTGCTGTGTGTATGGCAAATACAAATAAGCAAACATCAAAACGAAAATTGCACAAATACACACGAGGAGGGGAATGAGCAGTAGGCTATCCGAAAAAGTATATTTCTGTATATGATGTAAGACAATTTGGTACACTCTCAACCCTTTTATGTATAACCCGATCAGAAATAAATCCTCTGAATGTGCACTTCAAAGATTTAAATGGGACTTCATAACCAAATGGGATCGAAAATGTTTACAATTTTTATAACCTTGCAAGAGAATAATACTATTAATAATGACAATTTAAATATATCTTTAATATCTTTAAAAGTCCTGAGTCAAAAAGCCAATTCCATTCGAGTTTGAAAGTATTTAAACCCTGCTCGAGAATAATATTATTACATATTTATAATAACAATTTAAAAATGTAAATAGCACTATCAAATAGAAAATTCCTGAGCCAAAAAGCCAATTTAATTCGATTGTCGCCAGTGGGGCATAAAATACAAGATGCACTTTCGAAAAGCTAGTAAATACATTCCATTTCTCCGATTCCTTGCCATTTCCCGCTTGAGTGGAACAAATTTCCCATCCAACCAACTCTTTTGGCCCAAAGAATACGACTTGTATACAAGCGTATGAACGCACACAGACCAACTTTTATGGCCAAAACAGTTAACAGACTTTGTTGGGGTTCCTGGCCAAAGTTGGTTGGCCATTCTGGTACTAATCGAAAGTTCCCTTCTTTTTCGGATGGCCAAATGAAGTGTTTGCCTTTAACGGCCCAGGCAACAATTGTGGCCAGCAGAAGGGGGAGGTGATGGGTGGTGGGGCATTATGCAAAAACTGTTGCAAAAAGTTTTGCACTCCAAAGAGAAAACCCGAGAACGTGCCACAACACAGCAGCAACAATGACGTCGCCGCCTTGATTTGTTTTGGGCCACACTCGGATTCAATGAGTTGCACAAGAACTTCCAGACAATCAACGGTGGGTGCTCTTCTGTGGGTGGGGCTCAGTGGGTGGTAGGGCAGTGGCTAGTGGGTGGTGGGTGGCACAGCAACAGCTGCAAGTGTAAACAGAATGAGGTCAGTTCTGGTGTTGCATGTTGCTCGGGCATTAGGGTAAACTGTTGATAGACGTTGGACGACGACTAATCACCGACTGCAGAGCGGCAGATAGGGATAGAGTGGTCGATGCAGAGCAGGAGGAGGAGGACCGTATGCAAATGAAGCCACATTAATGACTTTAAAAGCTGCCCGCTGGACTCTGAGAATACGTTGTACCGTACATTATGGTGCACCATACAGAAAGATACAAGTTATCAATAATGAGATGCGGCAATTTATTACGTTATGCTTTCTTCCGTTTCACAAAGTTATTGATTTTGCTTACCAGATTAAATCGGGAGTTAATATAACTGAAAATTCTACCTATTTACTTATAATCTACATTGGTCGAGAATTTTGCGTGATAGTTTTACACGAAAAATTCCTTAATACGCCAACCTAATGGATAAAAATTATACTTTTACTATAGTAATTAAATAATATTAAATAGTAAATAATTTGAATTTTATTGGAAGATAAAATCATATAACTATACTGTTATAGGACTTTATCACATTATAAATAGTTCTATCAATATTATTTACATTTTGGCAGATTTTGTGATAAAGAGGGTTAATATACAATTTTGTATATCTTACGCAACTAATCCTAAAATGGAATTTTTAGTTAAATGTGATATGAAAATATGAAAAAATGTATCTTCTCACCGATCTCTGGCTTCTTGTTTAACCCTAAACGTTTAACGCAAAACTCAGCGCTTTAGAAACTTGGCGCGAGGGCAAAAGATTTATGCCACCTTAGCCAGCAACTTAAAGTTTTCCCTTCGGACGGGCTCAATCCTTCTACAAACTGGCGCATTCGTTTTACTCCTTTTTTGCCCAGGGGCACAGAATTCTCCCCTTTCTGCACTGCGTATGCCATAAATAATAAATACGTGGCACATTGCCACCCCTGTAGAACTTTTGTGCAGTGCGTTCTGAGGTTCCTTTGTGGTTTTGCTCGGTGCCAGGCCCTGGGGCAAGCTCCTCTCAACCTTCCATTTAATTGACAATTGTCTGCAGCTGAACAGGAATAAGACCATAAAACATTGACAAAGTCAACAGCGTGAAAAAGTATCCAAGAAAAGGAAATGTACGAGTAAGAAGTAAAAAAAACCGCCTCGAGAAAAAAGTTTGGTGTACCAGGTCCCTTGCGCCCACGAACATTTCTATTTGTCGCCCTGCCAAGTACATAAAGCAAAGCTAAAATGTAAGCACAATAAACGCATCTGAAAGTTACTCCTCTCGGTCCCCAAAACCCTTCCCCATTCCTCCGCCTTTCTGCTTCGGCACTTCCTTACGTCTTTTTTGCGCACATATTTTTTGACAATTTATTTATGCGTTTAATAACGACATCATCAGCATGTAAGCGAGCACTGGCATAACGGACTCATATACATACTAGCATTTACATGTATGATGTGTCCAGGGGGGCGGAAAAGGAAAAGGAGGAGGGGGAGGGGGTGGCAGTGGGTGGCAATAAAAATGTCGCTGATTTGACAATGTTCTTTATGTTCAGAGAAAGTCGCCCGAAAAGCTTTCAACGCCCCAGTTTTTACCCATCCGCCTGTGAAAGGTGGCTCAACTCATTATGCAGTAATTTAAAATGACTTGGAGCTGTTGGCAGGGGGAGGAAACAACGTTGGGACTCGCTTTAAAGGGTTGAACCAATGCTTCCTGTTCGCTGTTAAATATTTAATATTTTTTCATTAGCAATGAAATCAAATCCCTGTACAATTTACCCCGCCATAAAACATTCAAAGCACCCCATTACTCTTTGTTACATTTTTAGAAGGATGTGCAGGAAAACAGAAGTCGGAAATCGTTGAATATCAATCAATCGAAGATTTTCGACAAGTCACGAGTAAGAACCAATAAATTCCAAAAAAATACAGGACATCAAAAATTAAATTCTTCATCAAATGAAGACTTCTATCAGACTCTTTTGAATGCAGCCAAATGTATATACATATACTTTATATAAAAAATAAAAATTTTCTTATACCAAAGATATATTGAAATATCTAAAAAATATTATAAAGTTATTTAACCATCTCTAATTCTGATAAAAGTCTTCTAGCTGCTCACTCTTAATCACCCTGGCTACGCTCATGAAAATTTAATAACGATTTCATATAAAATTCTTTTCCCTTAGTCCATAGTTTTTTTGGCAAATGACCAGGGGCCAACTGTTGCATGGAGTTTTCCATGGTTGATTGCCAATCTGTGGCAATTATTTCATCCCAGGAAAACGCCAACTCCCCTATTATCGTTTTCGCATTGTTTATGCGTCAATGGGAAAACGAGTAAACAAACATGGCTATAAATAAGCGGCTAATAAGGATAATTGCCTGCTTTACAAATTGTCGCAAAGCAGGGAAAAAGAAGAAAGAAGGGGAAAAGGACTCAGGATACAGATAGGAAGCAGCACATCTACAAGTCAAAGTAGTAATAAATTGCTAGAGAAAATTGCGTGGAGCGTCGGGAGAAAAGCCGAGCCGCAAGACCGGAACATATGGACAAGGATGCCGAGGAGGTCCTTTGAATTTTATGTGTGTATGAATGTGCGAAAAGCGCGAGGCGAAGTGGGGAAACCGAAGACAGACATCCTTATTTATGGTCGTGCGGTGCGGCAAATTAATAATGCGACTTTTCTCATTTGTTTGCCGTTTCGTCTCTGGCGGTTGTCCTTCTATGTAAATGGGACTTTGTGGCAGGAACTGCATTTAGCCCCCAGCTGGGAGTCCTGTGTGTGTCTGTGTATAAATAACAAAAACAGAAACAATTTGCAATGTAAATGCTGATGATAATGTGCTCCCCAAAGCCAATAATGATGTTGATGAGGTGGACAAAGTCAAGTCAGCCTGTCTAGCTTCCTTTTTTTCACATTTGGCCTCATATGGCACCGAAGTTTTCCTTTGCCTCAAAATGCTAATGAGCCGAGTCAAGAAATTCCCACTATATTTCTCTCTCTCTGACTTTCCCTTCGACTTTCCTTTGAAGTGTCTTCCCTTTCGGGGCAGTTGGAAAATTTATTGCACACTTCCTGTCGCTCAGTTTGTTTTTCCTGCTTCCCTTCAATTACATGCAATTCCTTCTGCTTTTTTATTGCATCCCGCATCGATCCGACGCAGAATGTGGTGTGTGATTAACGGGTGCGATTCGCCCGTCGTCCTTCGTCGTCCTGACAGGCCGACATCCTATTCTTCAGGCCTGCCAGCCAGCTAGCTAGCTAGCCTGCTGTCCTGCGCAACATTCTTGGCCCCAAACTATCGCTCTTTAACTCATCTTTTATTTACACCAGAACCGAGACAAACCCGCAAAGGCGACGCACTGGCGCCCCCTTCAACATCGGGCGAAATTACACCAACAAATAACATGAACTGGTCATGTCAAGGGGCAACAACAACAATACCGAATTACAACAATTAAAACAGGGGAAACCCAAGTATACACAACCGTTTATATGTGCAAATGACAAGGGCGACAATGCAGCTCTATTTAATATACACTGATCGAAAAGGAGACGTTTTTGTGAGGACACAATTTTAGTTAAAATTAAAATTTATATTTTATTTTTATACCAGTTACTTTTAGAGTAAAAGGGTATATTGTATTAGTAAAAATGTCAAAGATTTCGGAAAAAAAAAATTAAATTTTGTTGTGTTTATTAATAACTATCGAAATGTAGAGGAAAGTTTTCAAATCGAACCATTTATTAAAAAGTTATGATCAAATAATGGAATTCAAGCAGTGCAAGCAGTTGCTTTGCTGCATGCATACCTCCATCTCCCTTGCACTTCCTTTAGTTGAGAAACGGGAATCTGAACTTTCTCTCTTGTTTTTCTTTCTTTAACAAATATTTTCACTACAACTTTTAAATCAAATGACAAAATATTTTTTTTTTTGCTGAAAAGGCACACGCACTATTGCACACAAACAAATTGCATTCATGAAATGAGAATTTTTCTGAAATTGCCCATCTTAATTGGAAGCCTCGAATACATTTGAGATATCTGATATTTCAGCTAAAATTCGAAAACAATTGTTTTTGTGTACGACTTCCTATGCGGCATTTTGCTCTCTCCCCTTTCTCCAACTGAATTGTGTATGCGCTTTTAATTATTGCCATGAGATGGTATTGTCGCTTCACTTTTATTATTCTCCTGTTATTTGCAATGTTTTCCTCCGAGCAACAGGGGACACGCCACGCCCCAACTTGGCTTCAACGCCCACATTAACAGCTACATTCAGCTTTGGCAAGTGACAGCTTTTAATTAAATAATTGACTAGTCAGTGACTAACGCTGTGTGTTCATTTGTTTGGGCCTCATCCAGCAGCTTTCATCTGTCAGATCAATGGGACAAAGAGGCAAAAGACAAAAGGCAGGCCAGCAAGATGTGGATGGAGTCCTCCAGATAGACATGTTTATGATGCTGGCTAAAACGTCTGACAGAAGAACATTGAACCGAGTTCATTGAAACTTTTCGACTGCTGGCTGACTTTTGTGGCTCATCAAGAGAAGACCGAACAGAGAAACATATAAGTGGATATAGAGATAAATGGGCGAAACTATAATACACAGCATTAGTTATGCGGGTCGCTAGACTTTGCTCCTGAAAACCAATAATAAATGTGGGCGGTCAGGATAAATGGCCAAAACCCTCGTTGTCCAATGCGAATAAATTTTAAATTTATTCCATAAAAGGAGTTCTCTGAACTCGAAATGTTACTGCTGTTTCCAGAGGTTATCCACCCCCTCTGGCCGCAAAGATAAGGCGGATTTTGCGATTTATGATGCCACAAACGAAAATTGCAACGCAAAATGCTCTCTACTCGGTCATAATATCTTTTTGTTCGTCGCCCAGAGCGTTGGCATTGATTTCGGGCGAACATCTTTCGTTAATTGAGTCGTAAAGGCGGTGTTATTGATACCTCATTAGGCAGGCTGATAAACGCGGCGTATGCGCAATATTCCCACTCCTTAAAGAGCGAAAACGAGACTTAAAGCTCAGAACGGAGAAGGGAGGGCCAAAGTGCTTTTGCCAGATTATGTAAGTCCTGTCAGCTGCCCCTGACACTTGCCTCTCGATTTTGCACCATTCAATCGAGTGGACAAACCAACAGCAGCAGCAGCAAAAGCAACAACAACGACCTCAACCGCAAAAGGACAAAAGGACAGGCAATTGGGTTTTGCGCCCAATGCGGGCATTCTCAAACAACAACAAAAAGAATTTTATATATGTACCTAAAAGCTTAATTAAAATTTTATGATTATCATTTGGAATTCAGCTGTTTACCTTGGCAGGGGTTAGGGTTTAATAAGGGAAAACAATCTCAAAACAATTTTGTTTTGTTTGCTGATTAAACTGTATACACTGCAGAGAAGCATTTGTACTTTATAACTACAGTTTTTAAATTGTATCACAAGGGAGATAATTAATTATCTCAAATTTATGTTCACCACACGAAGGTTTTTAATGAAAGTTATTTGTCTGCACAACTATACAAAATTAGGCAAATTGTATTTTAATTACAGCCAGACATAATAAAGCAGATTATAATAATCTCTGTTAACTCATCTAGAAAAATGCATAGTCTGGCTTTTTGGTAGTTTTGAACATTATAAACGAAAGCTCCCGTTGGCCCCATTTGTTAGCGTTTTAATTAGGTGGCTAATGATGATAGAAGCCACCTTTCGCATTGAAGAAACAATCCTTCAACCTGCAACATTCCCAAAAGGCGGCACGTATTGCAGCTGTCTTTTTTGGGCCAACTCGAGTCGAGTGAAACGCTTAGGCCACGTGCCAACAGTGGAAAGAGTTTCCACCTCCGATCCCCCGAGGCACATGTCGCCTTAAAAGTGTTGCCATTCAGCTTTATTCGTTGAACGTGACAAGCCAACCACTTGAAAAAGTATGGACATATTTAAAATCTGTTTAAATATATGTTTATACAAATACATTTTTGGTTAGGCCACACATGAAGTACCATAACAATTTAATAAAACTCGAAACGTCTACATCCGTGTTGTGTTATACCAAATCGTTTCGACAAACACAAACAATAATAAAAATGGAGAACACAGAAAAGAGAAAACGGAAGGCCATATGGCATTGATGGATTTTTGATAAATGGACTGGCATTATGACAAATATGCAAAAAAAAAAAAGAAAAATCCAATGACAAACTGACCAACCCAGGAGCCATACAAAAGGCGATAAAAATCCGAATCAAATAACGCCAAACAATGTCAGTCAAAGCAAGTGGAGTGGCGGGGCAATAGAGAGGACAAGCGAACCAAATAATTGACAGCAGCAGGGAAAAAAGTGCAATTAGAGTCAGGGCTGTGTACACCAAAAAAAAAGGATAAATAGTCTACCATTCACCCTTTCATTTTTTTTGCACAGTAAAATCTCATAAAATACACAGCAAAAAAACTGAAAAGGAAAAAGTGTCATCAGAAATATTCATTACTGTCCGATAAGAATTTTAAAACAAACTGAATAAATAAGTAAAACCTTAATACAAAATATTTAAAAAATACACATTTTTTTTGTTAAGTAAACTTACATTTTATATTTTATTTTTTGACCACCCTGCACTTTCACTTTAATTGCTTTATTTCTGAAGGCCGCTTCATGTGCACCACACTGCGTATGCGCAATATCGATGCATAGGAATTGTTTTGTCTGATTTAACCATTCAATTTTCATTTGTGCAACTGATTCAAATTTAATTTGTAACCCAGAAAGACATCATAAAATGTGATTTAAAGTGAATTTAAATAGTGAAAAATGAATATGAAATTTTAATCAAATAATAAATTCAACTGGCGTACGTCGACAAGGCAAATTGTTTCCCACGGTTTCGTAAAATGCATTTCGAGTCATAGTAGTAATTCCACCGATTTACCCAGAGCGCATGCTGATCTGAATCGTTGAAAATGGGCGACACATTGGACGAGACGCCGCCCACGCGACGCGACAAGCCGCAAACATTGAACATTGGCCGGGAGGAGGAGGAGGAGGTTGGACAAGCAGCCACCGTCACTCCGGAAACGGCCACCTCCACCGCGTCCTCCATCACCATTCCCGCTTCACGCCTAACGCGCAACCGGTTGCGTCACGCGGATCGGGATCAGAAACGCGATCATTCGAGCGACGGTTTGGTTACGACCTGCGAACGTCGGGATGAATTTGTGGGTCTCGAGGCCCAGCCGCGTCGCGAGAGTCTGAATAGTTGCGAGGCCGGCAGTCCGGTGGCCATGTCCTCCAGTCCCGGCAAGATGGGTCAGCGGCTCAACAGCGGCTCCAGGTACCCGTCCGGCGGCTCCAGCGGCACCGGCGGCACCATCGGCGTCAGCGTCCTGGGCAATCTGATGGGCACCACCACACGCAAGTGCGTCCTGACGCTGGACGGGTACTCATATGTCATAGGTAAGTGGCTGCCACTCGGTCTTGAGGCTATTTAAAACTCCAGTACTTGTTGAACAAAGAAGGCGTTGGACGAAGGAAGTGAAAGAGTAAACGGGTGGTGGTGTGGGCTCACTACGTACAAGTATACTTATAGAAATATTTTGAAGTGAATGAAACTACTCAACAAAAAGAGAATCATAGAACTGGTTATTTAGTGCTTAAATATATCAAAATTATTCTATCAATAAAGTATGCAAACTACAAAAATGCAACAACTTATTTGAGAGATCATTTTCAACAGATTCATTAACTAAAGGATCCATTCTAGAAAGATCTTATTAAATAAATGTTGATTTTATTCTTTAATTATTAAAAAAAAATATTTAAAAACTTTGTAAGATACTATAAAAAAACTATTAACCATATTTTACAGTTCACAAATGTAAAATTATTATGAAACTAACATAATGGCTAATTATAAATCTCATATAAAACAGAATTGGGAAAAATTTAATACTTATGAAACCTACTGAAAAAAATGCAGTGAATATAATAATATTGAGAAATTATAAGAATTTGTTTAACAACAACTATTTGTCATAAATAAAACATTTTGTTTGTGTTACAATGTTTAGCGTGTATTTACTTTAAAAGCACAACCACTGTGCAGGAAGAGTCACCTCGAAGGTGGCCTTTGTTACCGGCTTTGGCCTGACCCCGCCTGAGCTCCGTGAACAATAAGGAGAACAAAGGACGCAGGGTCTCAAGCTCTAGTTTTAATTTTGTGCAACTCATTTTTCTTCTTGAACCTCATAAAATAATACCTGTAACAGCGAGTAACTTATTTTTCTATCATTTCATTGCAGGTAAGTCAATTCAAATGGCAACAAAAAAAGCTCCACAAAATGAAGGAGCTGGTTGAGGGTAATTCTCTGCAGAGCAGGTACGTTCTTCGTGGCTCGTTGCAGCATTAAATTGAAAATGAAATTGAATTTCCAACGAGTTGGGCTATTATAAAAGTTATCTCCTTTGCCCCGTATGGCGTATGGCACCCATCCGGGTAGCAACAATTCATTTAGGATTCTTGTTGGCCATAGCCGGGTTGAGGTAGAAATTTATGAGAAACTTTTTATGCCCTCTGCATATGCCACGCAGATTTCCTGGCCACCACCAACACCAGCGCTTAGAATCCCAGTGGCCCATTGTGTACATACGGAGGGAAAATTTAAAAGTCTATTGCCAGGTAAACAAGGTTCGGGCCTCGATTCTCGTTTTGAGTGGCAGCCGTTCTGGCCAACTTTGATAGCCGCCTTCTGTTGGCCATACGTACGATGTTTTTCCGTTTCCTCCGCAGCGCCCTTTTTGGCTTAGTTTACATGGTTGGCCCGGTCGGTTGTGTTTTGGCTAATAAACTGCCCGTAACCACAACGTAAGCTTAGGTGGGTTGAGTTTCTGGCTTTTCCCAGAATGTATGTCCATATGAGATTAAAATTCATGAATTGTATTTCGGAGAAATCGAGTTTGGCCCCCGTACCGAAGGAGTGCATCAGATATTCCTCAAAATACGCAGGCAATTTCGGATTCCGTCTAACAGCTTGGGAAATAGCAAAAGTATTTTCTTTGCTTATGAAAAGCAATAGATTGATGTTAGTTTTAATTTAAAGTTGATTATTATTGTAGTTTTGGTAGTTTTGTAGTTTTGGTTAAAATTTAAATTTTTCGGAAAAGTATTAATGCAATTTTGTTGTGTTTATGTATACCTATTAAAATGTAGAAGACATTTTTTAAATCGGACCATTCACTAAAGAGTTATGAGCATATAATGAAATTCAAGCAGTGCAAGCAGTCGCTTTGCTGCATGTATATCTCCGTCTCCCTCGCACTTCCATTAGCTGAGTAGCGTTCTCTCTTGTTAGGTCAGCATTCTTAAGATTTAATACCTTTAATTCGTTGTATTCTTTAAAAATCATTCCATTTCTTAAATCTTTCTCGCCTTTTAGCCAACGCATTCATTTTGCTTTCGCACCGAAATAGTCGGCAGACAAAAATTAAGCATTGGCCCAGAGTACTATTGCCAATTCCTTTGGCCCAAGGTCAGGTCTGCGCCGCACAGCCCTTTTGAGCTTTCGAATGTCCTGGCATGTCCTGGGGTGGCTCGTTTGCCCGGTCACGTAGCGGCCACAAATCGTGCGGCGATTTTGAGACAAAGCCGGGCCACGTCGAGTCTCAACCCCAGTCCCAAAATCCGGAGCCTTCCTTTCTTTATTTTTTTGTGTGCCTTTTTAGCCAAGTCGCTTGGCGGCCGCCTGTCCTTTTGGGGTTTCAATTTATGGGCGCTGCAATATTTTGCAAATATCCGTAGCATATCCTGCGGCGACAGCGCAGACAGCACTGCAATAAATAGTCAAGAGTTCGCCAAAGTGTGTGTGTATGTGTATGCCGGATTGGGTGAGTGTTTGGCTGGAAGTGTGTCCTTCAATTGACATATTACACTTGTTGTTGGCCCGGTCGCGGCTGTTTTGTCTTTTGCCCCTTTACTGGTTATGGCCCTCGATTTGTTTGGCCCTGCTCCCCGGGAAGGGGGCGTGTCTGACATGGTGCAGATGGATGGATGGGATTTCTACTGCTCCTGTCCGCTCGAAGGAATCGCTTGGCCAATCAAGCGTTCGGCCGACAAGTTGGACCCATTGGCGGGAGTCTAATTGATGGCCCGCCAGACAGCAGATGGTCCCACTCCTTAGGCTCGTATTTATAATTTTTCTCTACCCAAAACCCTTGGCCCCGTTGAAGAAAAGGGTTAAGTGGCTCATTTAGTTTGTGGTTCAACGGGTTTTCATTTGGGCAATGGCTAATTTTTGGGAAATGAGTTTTAAGTAATTAAATTTAACAAGAACAAAGGAAGCGAATACAGGAGTCATTATAAAGATCGATTGGGCAACTTTTAGTTTCGATAGCCTATCGAGTTATTAGCAGAATTATGAATAATGGGAAAAATCCCTAAATATAAATTTTGGTTTAATTTTGAAGACCTTTTGTTAAAAAGTCAGCAAAATAATTTACTAATTTGAGTTATTAGCAGAATTATGAATAATGGATAAAAAAACCTAGAACAAGTAAAGCCAAAAAAAAATTTTGATTTAATCTTAAGGATTTTTAATTTTTTTGTAATTTATGTTAAAAAGAGCTCAAAATTAATTAATAATAAGATATTTTTAATTATTTTAAACTAAATTTAAATAACTACATTTATTGTTTGCAACACTTCAAAATTGATTTAAAGCTTGATCTTGAAAAACATTTATTTAGCTTGAAGTATTAAAACACTAAACTTGAATGGACTTATTACAAAAGCACTAACCCATACTTTTTTTACGGAAACCTCTTTTTATAATTTAACTTAAATTAACGCTTAGCTCGAGGAAGTTCTCACCACTTGAGGAAGGATCCCAGGGCGAAACTTCCAATGATTTACCAGAATCCGCGGCATACACTCAGGCGTGGCAATGGAGCAGCGCATTGCTGGAATGCCTTGACCTGCCAGAGCTTCGTACTTCAGCCTTTCTGGCCAAAAGCTACCAGGAAATTTAATCAAATTTGCATAAATTCCGCTCGACATACAAAACGCTCAACAATTCTCCGAATGCTGAGGAATGCGACAAAGGCAGAGTCAGACCAAAGCACATACATACATAAGCGAACATAAAGTTTTATTGTCATGTGGGGGAGGGCTTCATTGAATTTCTCCTTTGCCTTTGCCTTTGCCAAAAGCATACTTTAAAGGATAATATATGCATCTTTGCTGTGTCCCTTTTGTACCCCCCGGTGCTTTCTTTTATGGCAATGGCCTCTCAATTGGCAATCAATTTGCCTTAGTCTCTGCGGGCCAACTTTTTCTTTCAAGTGTCAGCGACAGCGATAATAATAAAAGGGAAAAAGGCTTAAAATCAATTTTCGTTAAACCCTTCGGAAAAGCAACCGAACACACAGACAAAGGCAGACATAAAAATTATTACCAATGGCCCGAGCTCTGGAAATTTTTTAATTAAAAACAGTTAAAAGCGGCGCCAACGACTGTCTGCAAAATGTATGTGTAGCCGACAGTGCCGAGAACAAAAAATCACATAAAATAAGGCAAAGTCCAAAATGGCTGCTGCCAAGACCAGAAACACACGCGCCGAAAGGTTGGCGAAAATCTGGCGAAAAGGATGCCCGCAAGGATGCCACTTCTGGCATCAAGGTGCCCAGCCGCCTGTCAGAGCTTTTCCAACATGTTTGCTACAATTTGGCTAACTAGCACAAGGGCTTAAACACAGTCGGGTGGGTCGGTTGGGTGTGTGTTTGTCCTCCCTGTTTGCCCCGCCTCTCAAATGTCAGAGAACAAAAGCCAGACAGCGCGACGTCGTTGTCCTGGCAATTCGACAAGGTGTTCTTGCCATAATTTGCAACTCAATTTCGCCCAGATTTTTCGGTGGCACTTTCCAGTTAGAAGTTTGTGGAGCGCAAATGTTTTGCTAAGTAAACTTAAATGTAATTTAAACTTTTTAAGTACTCCTCAGCATGCTTTAAATTACAGTCGCTAGATAACTTTTTGGAGGTTTTAACTTGCTCTTTTTGATTGAAGTTTTGGGCTCGAAGACGTTACTTGTTTTATTTCGGTTTAGTTTTCAAAAGGTCGAAATATACACTTTCCAAAAGATACACACAAATAAAAACACGCCGCGGTCAAATCGATATGCGCATATCGAATTGAGATATGCTCGAAATGTAAACAGAGAATCTCCGAGAGAGAGATTTCGGTAAAAACGATATG
This sequence comes from Drosophila lutescens, assembly GCA_037075285.1. Classification (NCBI taxonomy): domain Eukaryota; kingdom Metazoa; phylum Arthropoda; class Insecta; order Diptera; family Drosophilidae; genus Drosophila; species Drosophila lutescens. Next base: position 604,531 of record JBAMCF010000300.1, read on the forward strand.
CGTATGCAATACCAGAAATTTACCATGCGCATATCAATTTCATCAATTATGTGGCACAAACATCAAATCGATCATCGTTTCATATCAAGTTTTTTTTTTTGGTGTAATTCAAACAGATATTTTAGCCCTACCCTAACATCATAAGTCTCAGAACATTCATTTCCTGGTTAATCTGAGCTCCAGTTGCCCAGTCAATCGTTCACCCATAGAGGTCCTTGTTGTCCTTGCCAGCCTGGTTCGCTCTGGTTAATTTGCAGGCACTTTGCTGTAGTTTCATTGGCATATCCGGTTGCTGGTTATGTTGTTTCTGTTGCCAAGGCTTCTGTCATTGGCCCAACTAGTCAGCTCCGGAGGATACCTTCTGTTCGGAGGCAGCAATGCGTTAAATCCGCAGCGACGGCTGCCAAATGCGGTGGTCCTTGCAAATCGCGAAACTATTTGAAAACGGCAACAAATTGAATAAGAACGTTTGCTGACACTTTTCCATTCACTGCTGAACTCACTCACTTGAAATTCTGCCGCGCGAAAATAATTTATCAAGTTTGCCAGCGCTCAAGTGCAGCTGAAAACAAAACAAAACAAGAGAGAACGCTATAGTCGGGTGCCCCGACAATCAGATACCCGTTACTCAGGTAAAGGGTGTGCGAGGGAGATGGAGATAGAAACTTTGAACACGCATAACTTTTAACCGAATGGTCCGATTTGAAAAATTTCTTCTACATTTCGATAGGTATTGATAAACACAATAAAACTGCATTTTTACTTTTCCGAAATATTGAAATTTTTAAAATCGTATATAAGCGATTGTGGGCGTTAGAGGGGGCGTGGCACCTTTTTGAAACAAACTTGCGCTGCGTAGGAACTCCTAGAATCTGCAGGCAAAATGCCAATCTTCTAGCTTTTATAGTTTCCGAGATCTCAGCGTTCATACAGACAGACGGACAGACAGACGGACAGACGGACATGGCTAGATCGACTCGGCTAGTGATCCTGATCAAGAATATATATACTTTATGGGGTCGGAAACGCTTCCTTCTAGCTGTTACATACTTTTGCACGAATACAATATACCCTTTTACTCTACGAGTAACGGGTATAAAAACCCTTCCTTTTCCGGAACGAGTTCGGATTTGTAAAGTGATATAGAGGGATGCAGTTTCAGTCGCAGGATAACACTTACATTTATTTGCCTTTTGGCAGCGCAGAGTGTCAAACGCTTAGCAGGAGGATAAGTGGTAGTGAAATCTCAGACATTTAATAGGGTTGCAGGATTAATAGGACAAAAAGAAAGAATGAGTGGGCTCTGGTGAATAAGTATTGTCATTCCTTATGTAAACAAGGTAAACACGGTATTTTATGTATAGATAATAAATTAGTTACTTGCTATTTAAATTTTCCATTATGTTTTTAATCATTTTTTAGTGCTTTAAAGTGTACTATACATGGTAAAAATATAACAAATAAATATGATTTTTAAAATTAATTTATACTTTAAATATATTGACTTTATTCCAGTGTATCCCATTGAATACATATTATACTTAGAAATATTAATAATATGTGTTAGCTTAAACGGAAGCACTGCAATCTCTACAAAATCAATTCCCCATTGTAGCCCCTACCCAAAAGAAAATCCATCTATCACCCCCGCCCCTGGATATTTCTCGCCATTTGACAGATCCACTGGTTGAGGAAATTAAATTTGCAAATCCCATCGGCCACATTCAGGAGTCGTTAGTCCTGGCCAACTGTTAATGACATTTAAGCTGATGTTCGTTTTATTAATTAATTAATCAATCAATCAATCAATCAGCCAGCACACACATATACCTAGCCATCGCCCGGGGAATAGCGAAAATCAATCAAAACCGATGCTGATTGAAATTCACTTTGGTCCATTTGTGACGCCACAAGTTGTAGACCAGCAGACCGACCAAAACCACATTGGCCGACTTGATGAGCTGCTTAACCAAGTGGCGACGTTGTTCGCTAAAAGCAGGAGCCATAATTACGATAACTAGGCCAAAAAGTTATCTAAAGCAGCCATTTTCGGTCGGAACTTACCTCATTATCGTTGAGCTACGCTCGCTTAAAACAATCCCGCCTCCAGGGGCCAGATGAAGTCCAAAGGCCTCGGCCAGAATGCTGTCGCTGAATTATTCAAATAGTTTATATTTAATACTTCTACCGATTCCGGTGCAAGCTGGGAAAAAACGAGAACGGGAACGAGATGAAGCGCAGCAGGGTATATAGACAGCAAAATATAAATCTCTCTATCCGATGAGAGCCTCAGTTCAACGTGGCGTATTGGCAATGAAATGTTTTAACTTGTGTGCGAATCGGTTAAGCCTCGAGTCATTTTTAATTTAATTGTATTGAACTGAAAGTAGACTTGTCATTTAAATCTCTTAAAAGATTTCTCACTGAATGCAGGAAAATTTCTGTTTCAACTGCATTGATTTAAGCATAAAGATTTTATGAATTTTTAACTAAAAGCGTTTATGCTTTCTTTATAAATTTATAAACTACAAATAAATAGATTTATCCATGACTTTTTTTAAAAAAAAAATTATTCATTTTCAGAGGTGATTTAAAAAAATAAAATGTTTATATTCTTTATTCTTTATATTCCAGTATGAATTTATTTCAAATTGCATACAATTTTCATGCGATTTCCACAAAATATTTATCGTTTTTCCGACAATTACAAACTATTAACTTCTTATCCAAACAACAACTGCTGTTTGTTGGGAAAATGTTGTGTAAGCATCGAGCAATCAAAAGTTTCCAACAAGTTTGCGATAGTTGGCCATTCACAAACATTTAATTCAGTTATTAAAGGACATTTTAAAACTTTTCCATGTGATATTATATTACATTCCCGGCTGGGCGACATTTCCGAAACGGTGGGAGGAATCTGCACCAGTTCCATAAATCTTTTTTGGTTTTATGGGTGTGTTCTCCGTCCATACATGAAAAATTACAGAGGCCAAGAGAGAATGAAATACAAACATCAGCAGCGGCCAAGTTCTGGGCAAGTTGCCAGGAACAGGCGACAATGTGGCCACTTTTTTCCGGACAGGATCCAACCCCCTCCATTCCCTCTGCCTTCATTAGCACTGGACAGCGTTAAATTCAATCTATCCGAGTCGAACGAAAAATACACACACACACACCGGCCAGCTCTCTATGGTCATTAATTTTCCCCCATTTTGTATTCAATCGCGTGACATTTTGAACTGGAAATGCAATTAAAGAGCAAAGTTTGCCGCCATCAGCTGATAATTCCTCTAATCCCGTTTCCGACTAGACGAGCCGACAGACGAGACCCTCACGGGCGGCCAGGGACAATGCACTTGCGGCGAGGTATTGACTGCAGCGGGAATACAGAAAGAAAATGATATAGGGTTCAGTGAGATTTGAAGGAAATCTACCTTTGGTTTATCCAACTAAAATATATTTTATGAATTTTAATATTTTAAAATCAAATAAAAAATCTTTTTAAAATTATGAGATCTTAATCTGGTTTTATATTGATTTTTTAATAATATCTGATTTGAATACGGTTCTGATTATATTTTAAACAAACAAAACAAGACTTTGTTGATAATGATTTTTTTATTTAATTTGAAAACTATTTTAAAATTATGTTTGCTATTATTTTGGATTTTTAATTAAATTAAATTTATTAGAACCTATATTAAATCAGATTTAAAACTCTCCTACAAAAAAATGTATCCTTGAACAGTGTTAAGTGTTTTTTTCGGTGTAATTTTAAAGCGGGAAATGGATGATCAGAAATCGAAGAGGCGAACTTACCCAGGTTGATAATTGGAATCCACTCCGGAAACTTCAACAACCAGTTTCTTGGGTCGGTTAAGAAACTCTGTGAGATTCACCAACTGTTCCTTGTCACTCACATTAATGATGGTAATTATCGACTCAAAATTCGGGTAGGAACTGCAAAATTACTTTCAAACTAATCAATGTGTTCATGGGGCATACTTTGACCACCCACCGCTTGAAGGCGAAGACCCAACGCGAAATGGGTTCGATATTAAAGCGACCCAATCGCATTATGGCCGATCTACGGAGTTCAAGTAGGTCCTTGTAGACCTGGTAATGGCTTTTGTTGGCTGCCTTTTGGGCCTCCAAGTTGAGTTCAAGATAGTTGGGGTGGACGGGCAGCCAAGTTTTTGGGGCACTAGAAAAGCCTGTGCGAATTAAAAGAACGATATTAAAAAATGTAGGTAATAATTAGATACTTTCTTAAATGGAAATGAAAAATAAGCAATATTTCTAATATAATACTTCTTCCATTATGGAATACATTTATAAAGATGATTTCGCTGAATTTTGGTATCCACTGATATACTTTATTTTGTGTACGCCTGTTTCTTATAAATTGGAAATCATAATTAGTTTACCCCAAACCAAATATATTTAAATATTATAATGTCAATGGTAACTTACCCGCATTTGTATCATTACTCCACTGGAAGGGTGTGCGCACTGGGTCCCGAGAGACCTCCTTGTAGAGCTCCTCTCCCACATTCCTGGCCGGCGGATCCACCGTGTCCTGCCAGCTTATTTCGCGGTAGTCCTGCATGCCCAGCTCCTCGCCCTGGAAAGAGGAAAGGGATAGTACTAAAGCCTTTCAACTTCAGGACCAGGAACTCACATTGTAAGTGACGGCCACGCCGGGGAGGGTGAGCAGCAGCATGTTCATGGCGTCCACGCTGGCGGGACCGAACCGGGAGGCGACCCGGGGGTTGTCGTGGTTGCCCATGACCCAGTTGGCCGCGTGCCCGCGCGGCATGTAGATCAGCCACTTCTCCACGTTGTAGACAAAGTCACGCGAATCCGAGCCGCCTTTGACGTTCGTGATAAAGTGGAAGTTGAAGGGCAGATGGGAGCCCCGGACCCCGTTAGAGTCCTCGTAGTAGTCCGCCAGCTGGGTGAGACCGGCATACGCCTCCGTCATCATGATGCGTGTGGGTCTTTCGGGGTGCTTGGCACTAAAGTCATCCAGCAGTTGCCTCCAATGCTGAATCATATCCAAGACCTCTGGCAGATCTTTGGTGTAAATGTGCTTGGTGTAGTCATAGGCAAGTGGGTCGTTGGTCTTGCCACTCGCGGGCTCATCCTTGAGAGATGGGTCCTCGAATAGATGATTCACTGCATCAATCCGGAAGCCAGCGACCCCCTTACTCAGCCAGAAGAGTATCACATCATCCATGGCCTGGACCACTTTGCGATTGCGGAAATTCAAGTCCGGCTGCTCCTTGGTGAACTGGTGCAGGTAGTACTGCTGGCGGCCTTCGTGCCACTCCCAGGCGGATCCATAGAAGACCGACGGCCAGTTGTTGGGCGGAACTCGAGTTCCATTCTCCAGGAGTACTGCATCCTCCCACACATAGAAATCCTCGTAGCCCGGCTCCCTGGCAGCGGACTTCTTGAACCACTCATGCTGATCCGAGCTGTGATTCGGCACAAAGTCCAGAATAACCTTGATCCCCAGTTCGTAGGCCTTGTCGATTAGCTCCTCGAAGTCCTGCATAGTTCCATACTCCGGCTGGATCTGCTTGTAGTCCGATATATCGTAGCCAAAGTCGACCATGGGTGACTGAAAAATGGGACTCAACCAAGTGGCCGTAATGCCAGTGTCCGCCAAATAGGGCAACTTTGAGGTGATTCCCCGCAGATCGCCGATGCCGTCGCCATTGCTGTCCTTGAAGGACCTCGGGTAGATCTGATAGAAGACCGTGTGCTGCCACCAGTCGATAAAGTCCTCCGAATCGCTCTTCACCAGACCGGCCATCGTGGAGCCGGAATATAGCAGACTAAAAAGAAGGATTTGGATGAGTGGAGCGAGCATTTCGGTCAAGTTTTCGACTCGTTGTGCTCGAGAGTTGTGCAGTTTGACAGCTACTTTTAAAGCGATTCTGCCATATAATTAAAATAATTTTTGCATTAGTCTGTGTCTAATTATCAGCGGTCGCATTAAGGGTATAATTTAGTGGGAGATTTTTATCAGCTCAAATCAAAACAAATTGCGGCGCGAATTAAATGAGTAAACAAAATTGTTTCTCCCAATTTTACGGCACACTGCACTTGACAAGCCAATGTATATTATAGCGGGTGATGGGTGGAAAAACTTGGGGCTTTTTATAGAAATTGTCGCGGGCCGATCTAAGCAAAAATCACTTTGCTCACCTCAAAAAAATCAGAGTAAACTAAAAACACACTTTTGTTTCCCAATTCTCGAGGCGTTTTTAGCAGCTGCCGGCGATCAAGTAAAAGCTTTTTGTGGAAGTGATTGCCAACAGCTGATTGAAAGCTTTCGGTCCACAAACAATTGAAGCAGATCATGATGTTGAGAGCAATATGGCAAGAAAAACTTTGCGATTTGAGAGAAATTAACAACAATTTTAAAAATATTTTAAATCCGGTTTTTAAGATTTTTTAATAAATTAAAAAATATTGAAACACAGAGCAAATTATATAAATCTTGACTAGCTATTAAGAAATATTTTATTATATTTAATTGTTGAAAATGGAATTTGAAGTTTTGATTCTGACAATTATAATTACAAAAGCTCCCAAAAAAAAAACATACACTGATAAAAAAAACCTAGTGGATCCAAAGATTTCATATTCAATCCAAATATTTTTAGCTTTGACTTTCATACATTGCTGTTTTTATTAGATTTAAATATAAAAAGATTATATTTAACAATTATAATTAATTTTAAAAACGTTAAACTTTGATTTTTATAAGAAAATCTTTTATTTTAATGAAGTAAAATAATATTTTCTACCTTGATTGAAATATTTCCATTCGTTAAATTAATCATTCAAATAAATATTACGTTTTTTATTTAATTTAAATATTAAATAGAAATCTTTGCATTCAATATGCAAATATTTATTTTTACTATTCTATTTTTTATCAGTGTATTAATCACAAAATTATGGCAAATTAAATTGTTTCATACTTATACTCCCTGTTATAAATATACCTGCTAATCACCTTGTTCATCTCGCTCATAAGAGGTGATAATAAATACAATTGAAATTAAAATCAAAACAAAGTCGGACCCATCGGCAACCGCATTTATTTATGTCATCTCGCTAAGGGAAATTTAATTAAATTCGGCAAGCCATTTATCAGCTGCCCTAAGCCCAAAAAAGGTCCAAAAACCCGACGACAATTATGAATTACGACTTTCGATTCAAGTTGAGCAGTAAGTGGAGTGGGAAGTAGAAGGTCCGACACCAAGTGCTCTCAATTCAATTACAATGTTTGCGAAGCGCTAATGTAAATGGAAATGTGTTTTGCTGTCAAATGAAATGGAAACTCGAATCAGATGGCCCCAGTGAGATACATTCAAATGCGAAAATAGAAAAGCTCGGCTGTATGGGGAATGGAAAGTTTTCTCGTTCTTTAATGTTGAATACCAAGTAGTGTGTTTTGTAGGTTACTTTCGCTTGTTCAGCTGAATAACTAATCCCTCGTAGGGGGCCAACTCGATGGCCTCGGCCTTGAGTCGATCACCCACCCGGTGTTGCGAGTCCACTCCCACCACCAGGGCAGCCAAGCGATTGGGCTGATCTATAAAGTCTCCGATATCTACCACTTCTGTGCGATTCTTCACATTCACGATGGTCAGTAGAGTGTACTCGCCCTTAAGCTCTCTGAAAAATAAGAGAAAAATTTAGAAAATATTAACTAAAACAGAAATCTACTGAATTATAAAATTTTACAACCAATAATTATAGATTGTGAGGAAAGATTAATGGGAAAATGAATCAAACAAAATTACTGAGGATTGTAATCGTTTGAACCATTTTAAACAACTAGTAAACAGTTGTGTAACGCTTGACAATATATTTCTGTACTCACCGCTTGAAAGCGAAAACCCTGCGATTTACCACTTCCGGGACAAAGGATCCGTTCTTCAGGACCGGCAGCTGTCTGAGCTTCAGAAGCGTCTGATAGATCTTGTAGTGACTTCGCCTTGCCTGCTGCTGATTGCGAAGATTAAGCTCCCTATAGTTGGGATTGACGGGTAGCCAAGTTTGATCGGCTGTGGAGAATCCCGCATTGAGATCACTGTTCCATTGCATGGGCGTACGCTCAGGATCTCTGGAGATCCACTTGTAGTTATCAATGCCAGCATCACAGGCAGGCTGATCCACAGTGTCGGCCCAACTGATGTCTCTGTAGTCCGTCATTCCCAATTCTTCACCCTGAAATAAAAGGAAATTATTATTATGCATTCTAAATGGTAATCTTCCTATACAGACATTGTAGGTTATAGCAATTCCTGGCAGTGTCATCAGCAGCATGTTCATGGCGTCCACAGCCTGCTCACCGAATCGCGATGCCACTCGGGGATTATCGTGATTTCCCATCACCCAGTTGGCCACATGACCATGTGGCATATAGATGAGCCACCTGGAGATGTAGAAGACAAAGTCCGCAGCCGTCGAATTGGCATTCAGTTCGGTGATGAAGTCAAAGTTAAAGGGAAACTCGGGACCCTGGACTCCATTCGCGTCCTCGTAGTACTCCATCAGTTGGGACACTGAGGCATAGCCCTCGGTCATCATTATCCTCAGAGGTCCCTCATGGCTGGCTGTGTAATTGTCCAGGAGCTCCCGCCAGTGCTGCAGGAGACCGTAGTCTTCTGGTTGATTTCTAGTATAGATGTGATCCAAATAGGCCTCATTGGTCGCATCATCGGTGGTTCCACTTAGAGGCTCGTCCCTCAGCTGGGCATCCTCGTAAATATAAATAATGGCATCGATGCGAAAACCGGCAATTCCCTTATTTAACCAGAAGAGCATAACATCGTCCATGGCTTGAATTACGGCCGGATTCCGGTAGTTAAGATCGGGCTGACCGTAGGTGAACTGCCTCAAGTAGAACTGTTGTCTCTCCTCGTTCCACATCCAGGCGGATCCGGAGAAAACGGACAGCCAGTTGTTGGGCGGAACACGAGTTCCGTTCTCCAGGAGCACTCCATCCTCCCACACATAGAAATCCTCGTATCCCGGCTCTCGGGCCACCGATTTTATGAACCAGGGATGCTTGTTAGAGCTGTGATTGGGCACAAAGTCCAGAATGACCTTCACGCCCAGCTCATTGGCCCTGGCTATCAGGGCGTCAAAGTCCTCAAGGGTACCATATTCAGGCTGAATATTCGTATAGTTCGATATGTCGTATCCAAAGTCCACCATGGGCGACTCATAGATGGGACTCAGCCAAACGGCAGTGATGCCCGTATCCTTGAAATACTGCAATCTGGAGGTGATGCCCGGAAGATCGCCAATTCCATCACCGTTACTGTCCTGAAAGGATCTCGGGTAGATCTGGTAGAAGACCTCGTGCTGCCACCAATTGTATTTGGCATCCTGCTCCTTCGCCTGGTGCTTGTTGGCCAAAACGGCAACTAGACCCACACTCAAAACGAAAGCTAATTTTACTACACCCATCGCGGTCAACGAACAAACTAGTTTTCTATTATCACCCCAATTTTGCCGGCTTTTTATACTGTTGCCCGGCTTTTCAATTCCGGTTTTGTTTATTTGACTTGGCGATTTGATGGCACAAATATTTGACCAATTGTCGTGTCACTTTGAAATGTGTTTAAATGGAATTAAACACTTAAACTTTTTTGTTCGACAAGGCTTTTACATCGGCCAGTTGACCAAACACAGGGAAATTTATAAAATTATCTAAGAAAACAATGAATAGCGTACGGGAAGGAAGGACGGAAGTGAGTCGATACTCAGTTATAAGTACAATAGTTAATTATTGTGCATACAGCTAATTCATATTCGAGTTAAACACTTGAGGAACTTGTTAAATAATCAAAAGCAATGGAAACATAAGTTGTATGTAAGTTGTATGTATCAACGTTTGTGAAGTGTATGTCCTATACCAAGATGCGATGTATAATATGTGCATAAGCAAAATTCGTCAATTAAGTTAGTTAATAAAATATTTTGTTATTTTGTAAACATAAAAAAATTTGGAAAATGACTAAACATTTGTAGAATTTAATGAAATTACAATTTTTTGTATAAGATTTAATCTTGATTAACCTGCGGTACTTTGGTTACAATAAGAAAAGTTAATAGTTAAGACCAATTTTTAAATGATTTTTTTTATCAATCAATAAAAACTTTTTAATCCAACTTGAAATGGACAATATATATAGTATATATAATATATACTTTCAACCCCTCTTTTAAAACTGGCATGATTTTAACAACTATGTGGTCCAAAAGTTTACCTCTCAACACCTTTTAATTATACGGCCATTCAGCTTTCCAACCGCGAACTTCCGTTGCGTGACCCAATCCCTTAAAGGTTTACACTGGGCTGAAGCTGGCAGTTTAATTAAACATTTTACTTCAGTGAAAACAGGAGAAACCATTTACCTTTTTACCTGCTTTGAGTCTAAAAGTGTATTGGAAATTTACGCACAAATATGTGCAGAAATCTTCACGTGTAACCGAGCAGAGTCGGCATAATTTTCCCGCTTTTCACCACGACATGAAAAGGGTTTGACAAGGGGGCGTGGCTGTTCACATTGAGATTCCTTTGCCTTTGCCGACGAAATCAAAGCGAAGAAAATTCGCTGTAATTTTGAGGCCGCACCCCCAGGGAAAAGGGGGCGGGCAGAGTGAAAAGTGAAAAGTTAAAGCGAAATGTTTTAGGTGAAGCACCGGCTAATCCGCACCCGCCGCCTGTCTCCTGTCTCCCCGAACTGTGCCAGCTCTCACTCACCTGTCTCAGCTGTCTGTGGGTTCCTCGCAGGACAACGGGGTTTACCTTTCATGTCGCGACGCTGATTGAATTGCCTTAACGCGGGAAAAGGACGACTTTCAGACTCGATGAGAAGCCTTTTGTGTTAGAGAATTCTCGGAGTGGGGGAACTTCTTTTTTCCGAGCACTTTTCAATTTAATTTTTTTGGCCTCGACGGCCTCGAATAAATAAATATACGGCCTACATTTTTTATTATGTAAATATTTAATCATATCAGAGAATTTCGGGTGCTCCTCGAGCTTGGCATATTAAAAATCAGCTCCCACTAATCCGGTGGCACCAGGTATTTACGAATTTAACACACGCGCCTAAACATATGCTTCGCTTTTCCCACAGTCGCATTTTCCTCTTTTCCGCCTTATCCATTTTTTATATCTCAGTGTGGGCGTGTGTGTGTGTGTGTCGTTCTTTGACAACCCTTAAGCATCAACAAATTTGCTTTTCTTTTTTGGGACTGCTATTTAATGTTGTCAATACGTTTACGCTTATCAAATACTTGTTATCACAAATCAAACGAAATTACAATAACAGCAGTAGAAGCGGTACGGGTTTGTCAGTCGTAGAGATTGCCGTTGTCATAAGTAGGTTCCACATGTAAATTTCCGTATGGATATATCTATCTAACCATGTGTATTTGGCTGTTTTTCGTTTGTAGCCCAACCGACCCTTACTATCTGGCTGTTATTGTTATGACTGTGGGCGGGGAAATCCTCTTTTGACAGAATATTATCATATTATCTGCTTTGTCGCTGTTAGATAAGCTCACAGTCAAGTCACTGACTGATAAAACATTTTCGGTGTAGGCTCACATTCATTACAAATTGGTATTAGCCTAAAATTATTTGGGTTCAATACTTTGAGTTTGTTTGCTCTACAACAATCATTATATTTTCCAAATATTAAAGATAATTTCCTCACTTTAAGGCTAAAAAATTCCCATAGCAACAAATAGAATCAAGAGTTTATAAAATCGAATAAATTGTGTATGGTTAAAAAATCATAAATTTATTAACTTAACTAATAAAACTTCTTGCTTACTACTTTGCTTGAAATCATCCGTTAAGGAATCTCAGTTTTCATGACACTTCTTGTTTGTCTCATGAATGATATAATTCCTAATCTGAGCAAATCTCGGGAGATAAAACTCGTTCGTTATTATCTTTTTAATAACATTCTGGCGAGCCGAATTCCGCGCTGCAGCTGTCAGCTTCCTGTCATAAAGTCAACGGTAGTCGGTAGTCCAACCTCATCCCATAAATGCGGCCCATTACCTTTATTAGACTTGCTCTGGGCCTTGTTATTACTTGGCCTATTGTATTAGGCGGGTGGTTTGGATTGGGTGGCTTGTTGGTTTGTTTGCACCCAATTTCGATGTTTGTGTCGCACGTATTGAGATTCAATTAGTCAAGCCGCTTTGCAGAGTTAATAAATCACATCCCAGATATCGGCAATCCCCGAGGGAGACGAATCGCTGCTGGCGAACAATTAATTATGCATAAATTTGATTGATGTTCGTGAGGCGACTGTTTATGCGGTGCCAGAACCGCCTTCGAGTTACTCTCCCACCCAAAGTGTCAATGAAATCGAGCTCCGCCCGAAAGCCGCCGATTGATTTACTCAGGTGATGACGCACTTGGCGCAGCTTTTAATTAACATTGAATGGCGTTATTTGCATATAATACAATCGGATGCGCCTCGTTGAGAAGCAGATTTTTAATCAGAAGCGAAAGCTTTTTTAGAACTGCGACTTGAAAAACACTGTTTCAATTAAAATTCAATAATATTTTGTAAATCTTAAGAATCATAGCCAAAAGAAAGAAAACGAGGACGGAAGCTAACTTCGGCAAGCCGAAGTTTTAATACCCTTGCAGATTTCACGCAGAATGAAAAGCAAAGGAAACTTAATCTAAAATCCCAACCCTCTAGATCTTATAGCGAGTGTGGGCGTTAGAGTGGGCGTAACACATACGCATAACAAATTTGCGCTGAATAGAAAGCGAAGAAATCTAAATATAAAATCCTAAACATCTAGATCTTATAGCGAGTGTGGGCGCTGGAGTGCGCGTTGGAGTGGGCGTGGCACATACGCATAACAAACTTGCGCTGAATAGAAATTAATGGAATCTAAATCTAAAAGTACAAGCCTCTAGCTCTTATAGCTTCCGAGATCACAGCGTTTTAAAAAAAAGTACAATTATGATGGTAAATAAAAAATTGGACAATTCCTTCAGGTTTTAAATGCATGGCCCATACACAACGCTTTTATGAGAATCGAGGAGGAGAGCACCTGTACCATCAAAAAAGTTCATGGTCAAAAACTATGAGAATCGAGGAGGACAGCGCTGACTATCGAAAAAAAGAAAACTTTGTGTAATAATATATATAAAAAAACTTAACTTAATAATATATAAAAAAAAGATTTCCTATATGTAACCAATTCAATTACTAAACGGCAGCTTTAGTATACAGTTGTCTGATTGGCAAGAACTATTACCCTGAGCAAGGTATACATAAATAAATTAGATTTGCATAGTTTCATGTCAATAGCTTTAGTCCTGCAAAAATGTCATGTAAAAATAGAAAAAAATGGATATTTTCACAGCTTTTAACTAGATATAGACGTTCGATCGGCACGCGCTTTTACCCTGACCAAGGTGTGCATAAAATAATACGATTTGGAAAGTTTTATGGGAATAGCTTATATTCTGCGCGAAATATCCTGAAAAAAGTCAAATGTTGACCGATTTCACCCTATTGTTCCTATGGGAGCTATAAGATATAGACGTCCGATCGGCACGCGCTTTTACCCTGATCAAGGTATGCGTAAAAGAATAAGATTCATGTCAAAAGCTCTTACACTGAGCGAAATATCTTCATTTTGTGAAAGCTATATCCGATTGTTCCTATGGGAGCTATAGGATATAGACGTCCGATCGGGTCGGTTTTCAAACTTGATCTGCGTACACATGTTTTAGGACGACTGTGAAAAATTTAAGTCGCTAGCTTTTAAACTGAGCTCGCAAACGGTATTGAAACAGACATACAGACGGACAGACGGACAGACGGACAGACGGACAGACGGACAGACGGACAGACGGACATGGCTATATCGACTCCCCTATTGATCCTGATCAAGAATATATATACTTTATGGGGTCGGAAACGTCTCCTTCACTGCGTTACAAACTTCTGACCAAAATTATAATACCCTCTGCAAGGGTATAAAAAGTCTCGTGTCTGAAGTTCATGACTTTGACTAATTAGTTCAACTTTATTATACCCGATACTCGTAGAGTAAAAGGGTATATTGTATTCGTGCAAAAGTATGTAACAGCTAGAAGGAAGCGTTTCCGACCCCATAAAGTATATATATTCTTGATCAGGATCACTAGCCGAGTCGATCTAGCCATGTCCGTCTGTCCGTCTGTCCGTCTGTCTGTCCGTCTGTCTGTCTGTATGAACGCTGAGATCTCGGAAACTATAAAAGCTAGAAGGTTGAGATTTCACACACATATTCTTGGGCTTCCTACGCAGCGCAAGTTTGTTTCATCGAGGTGCCACGCCCCCCTAACGCCCACAATCGCCATAAACGATTTTCAAATGTGTCTGGAGGCCACATCTTTTAAGATTTTAAAAATATATAAACGCAATTTTATAGTGTTTATTAATACCTATCGAAATGTAGAAGACATTTTTCAAATCGGACCATTCATTAAAAAGTTATACGCAATCAAAATTGTTTATATATCTATCTCCCTCGCACTCCCTTTAGCCCCAATAGATAGTCGGGACACCAACCCGAGTACAGCGTTCGCACTCCCTTTAGCTGAGTGACGGGTATTAGATAGTCGGGACACCAACCCGACTATAGCGTTCTCTCTTGTTTTTATTTCCATTTAACTTGGAAACAAGGTCCCTGTTTGCGAATGTTTAGAATTCGTCCGAGCTTCTTGTACTCCCGCTGGGAGCACTCGAACTCGCAGCGATTTCTGTAGGTTACGCCATTGGATCCACACACCTCCGCCTTCCGCAGATTGCAGGGGCAAAAACTAGCCTCTGAGTATCCCACAAATAATATAACCAAAAGGCCCAAAAGAGCCATTAAAGCCATATACTTCATATCTGCTAAAATATCCAATTTTATGCGGAGCTCGTAGTCTTATTCCATCGAGAGTTCAACTAAGACTGAGTTTCATTTAAATATACAGTTAGCTATAGTATCTCACCTATAATATGAATAACTGATAAGAGAATTAGTTTATTGTTTTAATTTATTATTGTGGACTAAGAGAGAATAACATTTGATGGTAGTTAATCCATTTATAAACTTCTCCCACAGCACTTGTTTGATATAGAGAAGCGTGATATAGAGAAGATATTACTTTAACTAATTGCAAACTCCATCTTTCCGGATGTTTAGGGTCCGTCCGAGTTTCTTATAATCCCGCTGGGTGCACTCGAACTCGCAGCGATTCTTGTAGGTTACACCATTTGAGCCGCACACCTCCGAACCCTTCGTCTTGAGGTCGCAGGGACAGAAGCTGCCCTCCGCGGAGCCCGCAAAGAGGGTGATCGAGAGAGCCAAAAGGAGGTACAAAGCCAGGCACTTCATGTTTGCAACGTGGATCTGCTGTTAACTGAATGGAATTTACTTTGTGCGGAAGACGTCGTCGTCGTCGTCGTTTCGCTGCGAGTGTTCAACTAAGACTGAGATTCGGAATAGGTTGTTTATTCTGGGTTTGAGTATACATAAGTGCCTCCGTTTGTGTGCGTAAGTTTTGCTAATTAGCCAAACAAGCTGCTGATTATTTTGCACTGCTCTTCCGACCTTCCGCCTCCCTCCCACTTTTTCTCACTTCGGCTGCGTGTGGGTTTCGTTCGCATGTGTCTTACGGGCCTCCAGTAATTTACACGGCTGGCAGTTGAGAGCCCGGGCCGTCACTATGGCAAAAGCCAAGAGCATAAGACCCAGAAATAAACCTCGCATGGCGGTAGTTACTCCACAACTGCAAAGAACTTAGTCAAATTTCCCCTGGGCATAAGCCTCTAAACTAATTGAAATTGAATGGCAATTGAAATTGAATAGCTAGCGTCGTGTAAATTGCCTGACAAAATAACTGGCGTTTCATTAATTACTGGGGCTCATAAAAGAGCGGAGCAAAGTGTATGTAAATTGTTGTCGAGGGGGAAATTCCCTCGACCTGATCGTTGATAAAAAGGCGGTGAGAAATGAGGGAAAAGCTCTCTAACAGAGTGAGTAATATATAGCTTTTAGTGCAAGCTTTTTTCCAACTATAAACAATTGCGTGTTTGGTTCCGCGCGATAAGGTGAATAAGTAAATTAATTGGAAGTGCTGAAGCCCATAAATTATTCAAATAATTTGAACTGCATTTACTTAGCAAAGTGAATTCTGCGAACTAAACTCGTCTAAATTAGCACATACTTCAAATGCAACCCAGTCATAATGTACTAAAAAAGAACTCACAACTCCAAAGCCCCAAAAGAACTGATAAGATAAGAGACCAAATCGAAGCCAACCAAAGCTCCATTGAATAAAAAAGAAGTCGAGCAGTATCAAATCAGTCTAGCAAGTGGATTAACCTCGCAACCATGAAATTCCTGAGCATTCTTCTGGCCCTGTGCCTTTTCTTGGCCCTCGCCATATCGCCAATTCGCAGCGATGACGTTGAGAAGGACAAGATAGAACTCTGTCCCTGCCCCAGGAACTACGAACCCGTTTGTGCCAGCAACTTGGTGACCTATCCGAATCGATGCGAATTCGACTGTCAACGCCGCAGGGTAGAGCGCCAGGGACGCAGCATGGGACTTTTGAGAAACGGCAGCTGCTAAACCAATATTCCCGTTAACAACATACCAAAGAAATATCCAGAAACAATGTAATGAAATCAAATAAAATAAGTGCCTTGTATTAATCATCAACGTGAAAAATATAGAAATAAATCAGCTTATCAGCCAGAGCATTTGGCATTGCAATTGATAGCGTTTCAATACCTTATCGCCAATACGAATCATCATATATAACTCGACACTGGGAAAAACTATCACCTACTTCCCGAGGGCTGAAGTGATTTGCGATCCTCAAGTGCTTGGCTATCAAAGATTACACTGCACGAACTGAGCAATAATCTTTTATGAGTCATGCTTATTTAAAATATCTTTTATATTGTTTATGAATATTTGTTTATAAAATCTATTGAATGAACTAAAAACAAAATTTAATTCTTTAAAGTTTTTTTATAGAATAACAATACAAAATTCAGTGCTCTTACAGAAAAAAAAGGGAAAATATTTTCTAAAAAATATTTATTTCTATTTTTAACATAAAGAACAAATTTTATAGAAGAAAATTAGTTCAGTTTGAGTCATAGCTATAAAAATGGCTATCTTTAAAATTGTATATGAAAAGTTTTTAATCTGACAATAAAGTACTTTAAAGTATAGGAACTGTCAAAAAGATTACTTTGTTTTAGAACTCAAATTATTTTATATTTACTGCCAATCAAAACACCTAACAAACCCACTTTCTTTTCCCATCCCTGGTATGGCTTTGGATTATTATTTTTGTTTTATTTGTTGGGTAAAGCTATTCCAACAACTGTCTAAATAGAATCCAAGCCAATAAGAAAAGTCGTTAAACAATTGGGTCAATAACATAAACCTCAAAAGTACACACATAGAAATTGTGTTCCCTGTTATTTGTTTTTCTGATATTTTGTTTTAATTCCGGCATTTTTGGACCACCTAACAAAATATGAATACTTGTTATATCTAAATAGAGAAAAGATGCAACCAACAGCAAGATATACATTTAAAGTTTTAAACGAACTGGAAAATAGTGAAATAAATTTAAAATAAGTCCGTGACATAATAATTAGATGGAAATGCAATCGGAGTCAGTCATATAATTGTCATTTTGAAAAGCGGTTAAACTTGTTGGGTAAGAAACTATGACGACACTGATTTATGAATATCATTACAAATTTGTATGAGCCCATAACGTTTGATCATTAATTGATAATATAAAGTTTTAATAATTTAATATTTGGCCCAAGTTATTAAAACTTTTATCTATATACAATTTCAGCTTAGTTCATTCAAATAATTGATACCAGCATTTTTTTTCACAATTAACACGTATTTATTTTCCACTTTTCATCGTACATATGTCGGTTACAACCAGTTGGATTTCCATATTCCGGTAGTTAGCACTTTCCCGCCTTGGCCACAGTGATGGCGCGTCCTTGGTTCTTCGCAGCGCAGTTCAAATCGCACTGGTTGCTGTAGGTAACTGAGTCCGATCCGCAGACAGGCTCATAGTTGCGAGGACATGGGCAGAAGCCTTTGGCCTCCTGGCCCACAGCCAGGGCCAAAAGAGCGAACAGGCAGAGTGCGATCAGAGCTAGGCAACGCATGGCTATAATGTTAGACTGGTTAAGCAAGACTGGAGCTTTCACACACGATCGGCACTTATTTATAGAGGTGCCAGAACCAGCTCCCTTTGCAAGCCGCAGTTCGTTGGAAAAACTAAACATTAACAGCGATAAGTCGTGACTTTCAGCACTTCCTAAAGACCAATATAGAACCTTGTTCAGGAAAAATAGTTCATCTGTATTTTATTCTATTGACAGCGTGACTTAATGCATACTAAAAACATCAAATATTTAAAAAATGAATTATAGCTAAGAAAATATAACAATTTACGTTGCAAAATAAATCCCACAATTCGCACTAACCGGGAATTCACATCACTTTGAACACGTGGCGTATACGCATTATTCAAAATGAACGAACAAAACTGGAATCTTTCTATTCATATATGTATAAACATTTATTGTTCCCCTAGTTTGCTAGCAGCTCGCAGCTGTTGGCCTTGGCAACTTGCGCAAAAATCGGTATTAGCTTGGCCTAATAAAATCCTTTCAAGGCACAAAAGCAATTTCAATCTAATCTTGTAGTGCCAAAGGAGGAGGCTTAGCCTGGCCGAATCAAAGGAGAGGATATTACAAGATGAAGCTGAAGAAAAGCTTAAACGCAAGGAAAATGGTTGAAGATCCATGGCTGCCATGGTGATTGGGAAATGCTCTTTTTAATATTTTTATTAAATATTAAATGTTGATTTTAGACTCTTATCAGCATATATACGATTAAGCTAATCATTTTTAGTGTGTTCAGCATTTTAACAATGTAGTTTAATCAAATTATAAGTGTATTATTTTGCAGAGTTCTCTTTTCTTCATTGAACCGCTTTCCACCAAAGTTAAATTTGTATCTCATGTGTATCTTAAAGTATAAGATACGCCTTGCCAATCACCGAAGTCCGCAAAAAAGTTGTCCGACCCTTCTGGCCAAGAAGCAAAGAAAATACACAACACAAATACACTTTGGCTAAGCCCAACAGCATTAGAAAGGAGGGATTTCCAGCAAGTGAAAGACAACAAAAGGATTTAGGGCTCACATAGATGTGTAGACAAGCACAGATAGTTTGAATACTGATTGCCATGCAGAGACCTGTTGGAGCAATCCGACAGCTATGGGATACACAAATAAAAAACCTTTTTAAGGTTTTAAAAATTTAGTCCTATTATTAAGGCTTTTTTCAGCACAATAACAACAGGTTGATCAATTATACTTAGGTGTATAAAATAGTAACGATTTAATGGTAACAAGTTTATTCAATTACCAAATTGTAAAGTATGACTTATATGGGTTGTGTGCTCTGTTGATTTTTTTAAAATTATAATCTGTTTATCTTCATTAAAAAAAAAACAACATAAACTTTCATGAAAATGAAAAGAAATTAAACATACTTAAATAAAATAAAGAGAGAAGGCTGTAGCGACTGCTTGCACTGCTTGAATTTCATTATTTGCTCCTAACTTTTTATTGAATGGTCCGATTTCAAAAATTTCTTCTACATTTCGATAGGTATTAATAAGGACAACAACATTTAATGTATACCTTTTCAAAATCTTTAAAGATGTGGGCGCCAGACACACGCAAAATTTTTTTTTTTACAAATTTCCAACTTGCTTGTGGCAATTAGTAAAAATGTTACGTTCAAATTTAACCCAGAAACTAAGAATATTTCGCTTTCCCATTTCAGTTGCCAGCACGCCGGAGAGTTTGCCCAACAAGCGGGAGGAGGCAAGTGTTGGTGCTGGCACCACCGGCGGCAGCAGTGGTGCAGCGAGCGGTGCAGCGAGTGGATCGGCTGGACCTGCGACTGGAAGTGGAATCGGGTCGGGATCTGGAGCCGGAGGAGCAGGTGGCGTCAGTACGCCGGCACAAGAAGCCGTCAGTCCCACGGTCGCCGAGCTCAGTGGCAGCGGCACAAATGCGACAATAAATGGTCAAGTGGCAAGTAAGTAAAGAGCAGCTCATGGCATTCTGCATTTTGCATCCGTTCCTCGCTGTTCTGTGTGTGTTATTTTTGCATATTTCATCATCTGATCCTGGTGGCCACTGTGGGGAGGTCGCATTATAATTTCCATTTTGAGTAGCGAACAGGACACCGCAAAGCTTGTACATAATCCATCCTGCACCAGCTGCGGAGATTGCGGTGGCTAAGTCGGTCTGACATCGCTCGGAAATTGCGGGAATTTAGTTAGGATAGTCGTTCGTGGATGGTTGTGGCTAAGAACTGAATTGGCTAATTGAAATTGCAATGCTGCACAGTTGTCCTAATTACATTTTTATTTCATTGTTTGCTTTTCATTCAGCTAAAGCAAATTAGTTGTTCCACGATTATTTTTTACCGGCATTCAAATGAGTTCAAAAATCCAATTTAAATTACCAAAATCTAATAAAGTACAAATTAAATTTTTTGAATTTCACAAATAAATCAAATAACAAACGAAAACTAATTGAAAAACATATTTCAATTTGCAAATTCTGATAGGTGCATCGAAAACACATTTATGAGGACTCATTTAATTTAGTTGCATAGGTATGACAAATTTAATTATCAGAAAAGAATTTAATTATCGCACAGGGCGATCAACGTGAGGCAAAGCATGGCTGTATCCTATAGTGCAATACACCCGATGTTTCTTATTTATATACGATCAAGCCAGTACCAAAAAGTCTTACACGATTTAAGCGTTTAATCATAATTGATTCGCTAGTTTCAGCGAAATGAATTATTTGTTTCAAATACAACTTTCTAGCTTTTGTAGGTTTCGAGATCTTAGCTTTCATACAGACAGACAGACGTTACCTGTTACATACTTTTGCACGAATACAATATAGCCTTTTACGCTACGAGTAACGGGTAAAAATATTATAATATCCTAACGAGATCAAACAAACTAAGCACTACTCACTTACTATCTTAACTTAGCAAAAAGAAGATTGATGCGAAACCATCGATCATGTTACCAATTGCGAAACGCGCTTTATGCGGCCATCAGGCCATTTAATTGCCGGCCAATTCCACCAACCCACTCACATGGGTCAAAACAAGCGGAATTGGGTTTAGCCGTAAGCTGATGCCAGGTGGGACCAGCACAGCATTTTTCTCCGGTTTACCCAACATTGTGGGGTAAAATGAAGCGTTGAAAGTCATTAAGGACGTGAAGAGTCGCCAGTAAAGGGAGCATAAAACATTTCATCCCAAAACTCGAGTCGATAAAGAGCCCGCGTATCTAGCAGTTAAGCTAAGGAATCTCGGGTGTAACATAAATTTAAGTGCAGCATAAAGCGGATTTTATGACTGCCCCATCACCTTTCTCGGGAGGTGCTTGCACTGTCAAAATAAATGGAATGCAGTTAAGATTCTCGCAGCCAGGACGAAGACGCTATGTTTTTTCTTTGGACGGGGCAGGAAGGCAGGTTGGGGAATTCGCAGATAGATTGCTCTGAACAGCGTACACCCCTACTCAGCACTTGACAAACACACACAGATAAATCCTTTGCTCTTTTTTGTCGACACGCCCCGGAAGGCAACTTTGGGCCAACTTGGGATGATGCCACTCAGCCAACTCGAGGAGGGGGATCCAAGGGCTGGGGGAAACCAGGACTTGGCTCGCAGGAGGAACTTCTTCAAGGGCTTTTGTTCGCTGCTCGTTAAGCATTTTCCCCTCACTTGGGGTTAAACTAAATAAAGAATTCTATGCTACAATGGCCTTAAATGATGGGAATAAATTATTGATTTCTTGTCGATTGTATCCAACGATTTCTGACCAAAGAGGAAAGATAAACGGTGGTACAAAAATGCTTACAATATTAATAGAAACCGAAAACCACCATTATTTATAATCATGTATATTAAAAATGTCATAATTTTTCTTTTTTGAATTTTTTATTTCATTTTGGTTACTGTTTAATAAATAATAAATTATTCTAATAAAATGATTAAAAAATCGAAAAATAGGTATTTTCTGGAATTCGTATAGGTTATAAATTCATCTTTCATTGTTCATCTTTTTTCTTACCCACTGTACCCCTGCCATCCGAACCCTTTCCTTTGGGGCCTCTGTGTGCTTCGTTAGATCCCAGTAGGGCCTTAATCAATGTGTCAACAGTGAGAGAGTGATATAACTTAATAAGCAGCCAGCAACTAAATCAGTTTCTTCTTCCCCAATTCTCTTCGGATTTTCGCAGGACACGGCTCACTGACGATTATCCGACGCACAAACAGCCGCAACTTCACCCAAATCGACAGCCAGTTGGCTTCGCCCTCGACCACCGTCACCAGCAGCACAGTTCCGGGAAGTAACTTCGCCCAGACGCCGCTCAGTGAGCCACTTGCGGAGCGCCTGAGCTTTCGTTCCGGCAGCAACGGATCGACCTCCGCCGGCGACAGCCGATCCATCAGCAATCAGGCCACCAACTCCGGACCAACAGCCACCGCTAAGATGCAGCCATCATCGCCGAATGCCACCAACTATCTGGCCGATAATATTCAGATCTCGTCGGCCAATCTATCGCAAACCGAAATGGTACCGGGTCGCGACTCGACGGACTATACCACCATGCACTCGATAAACGTCGGCGTCGGCAACAACTCGTTCCTGCGCGGGGACACCGACATTCCGCAGGAGTCGGGACACTCCTTCGAAACACCGTCGAATATATCGTTCGCCGCCGGGCAATGGGATACGGAAAGTTTGCCGCCAGTCGACACGCCAGACGCCCTTAACAAAGCGGCCGGGAGGTAAGTTTCCAACAAGATTGTTCAAATTTACACTTTCAAATATAGTATGCGTAGAAAAGAAAGCGTTTCCGATTACATCTTTTATAGCATATCATATTGCTGTATTCTGTATTCTATAATCTGTTTAAACTAGAGCCATTAACAGTATACTTAAATAATTCGAAACATACACACAAAAAAATCGATTGGTAAAATTAACCAATATAATATTTAAACACAAAATTGTCAATTTTACCAATCAAATATTTACTTTCACAACAACAAAATACAAACAACTGAATATTATTTATTATTTTTACTATTAAATAATACCCAAAACAATAATAAAATACACGTTACTATTTTGAATAGTAAAAAAACATTTTTTATAGTTACGTAATTATCCGTAAAGGTCAATTTTGCCAACGAAATTTCTTTGTGTGTATAATGAATTATTTTATGTTTCGAAAAATTCACATTTATTGAAACTGCCGATTTTAGGTATCGTCATTTACATTTTTAAGACTTTGATATTCGTACACAGAGAAAATTATCAAAAGTTTTAGGTGCAAAATAAGGGGTGAAACATTTTAAACAAGAAAGGAAGCTAGCTTCGGCCAGCCGAAGCTTATATACCCTTGCAGATAAAAGAAATACCTTTTTAAGTTGTCAGAAATCAAAACGCCTACTTCCTGCAAAGTTACAATGAATTTTCTTATATTTGTTTGATTATTCGTATGGGAGCCTTAAAATATAGTGGTCCGATCCGGCTCGCTCCGACATATGTACTATAGTATACCTGCAATAGAAAGAAGACTTTTGGGAAAGTTTCATTGCGATAGCTTTAAAACTGAGAGACTAGTTCGCATAGAAACGGACAGACGGACAGACGGACATGGCTAGATGGACTCGGCTATTGGTGCTGATCAAGAATATATATACTTTATGTGGTCGGAAACGTCTCCTTCACTGCGTTACAATATCTGACTGAAATTATAATACCCTCTGCAAGGGTATAAAAATAAAACGCTTCATACAAATTTTATTTTACTTTGCATTTTTAAAACGTTTTCATTTTTATTTTTATAACGTTTTTATATGAAAACGGCACCTAAAACGTTGTATCATTTGCTCTGTGTATTACTAGCATCGTCCGTTCTTGACTTTTGTGATTGGTTTGTCTCTTGCTGCACAGTTGAGACTGCACTCGTTGGGGTAGGTTATGTTATCCGATCCACAGACCAAACTAATAATGAGGAAACACGGGCATAGGATTTTAGGTTTGTTGGCCGCAGATAGGTCCATAAGAGCAAACAGACAGAGAGCGATCAGAATTGGCCAACGCATGGTATAAGTTTTAGACGTATCAGTTCAGAATTGGGCTAACACACCCGATCGACACTCCTTTATATATGCACCAGGAAATTATGCATACTTTAAGCAGTAAATTGCAATTTTAAACTTTAAAATTTAAATTAAGGGTATGGTAGTTCGACGATTTATATTAACAGCGTTAAAACGTGACTTTTAATAAATCCTAAGGTCTTATTAAAAGGTACCTAACGAAAATAGCTTATTTTAAAAACGGTTTAAACGTGACTTGAAAAATGAAATACTCGTAAATAGAAAATATTTGGAAAATTGTTAAAACATTTTGTGCCGTCTAAAAATTTAAATATTCGGGCAAAAGAAAAATGATTCACTGAATGATATATGTAAATGTTGTTTTAATAATAGGACAGATTAAAGTACAATTCGTACTATTATTTATTTTACAATAAGACCGGAAACGCTTTCTTTACTATTTTAGGATATTCCAATAGAGCTTGAAAAAATGTCGACAGTTTGCTATTTCTCAATATTTCATTTGTGTTTTCCCTTCAAAACATCGATATTATCGAATCGATATTGTCAAAATATCGAAAATATCGATACTTTTCAAGCTTTATATTTCAAGTTATACAAATCGCTAAACTAATATTTATCTAAAATTCCACAGAATACGCAGTCTTCTCCGTCGCATGGATCATGAGACCGTTGCCTACGAGGATATGCAGCGCAATCTGCATTATGCGGCTCGTGTACTCGAAGCCGTCTTCATTGACGAATCAAGGTAGGTGAAAGTCGAGGTCTTACACGATAAGACATCCCCAAAAAAACTGAAAATTTTGCAAGCTTCTTGGCGAGCTAACCCAACCAAGAGGATAGCGAGTCGAATCGAACTGATCTTTGGACAACTCTGCTTCAGCTTGGGCTTCTTTGGGGCTCCCATCGAATTGGTTTAGGCTTTGTAACCCATTTCTAGAGTAGGAACTAATGCTGCGTAGTTTCCAAATTTCGGATTTGCACCCAAGGCAAGCTTCCATTTACCCATCAAATCATCTAATTTCGCTGTGTAAAGAGAAAACAACTATTAACGTATCTATAAGATGAAACCCTGTTTTGAGGACCCTTATACCCACTGAATGTATACATATATCTGAATATTTTTCTTTTTATATCCGTTCTGTTACTGTTTGTGTGTCTGTGTTATTGAGCAGAAGCCCCACAACAGGTAAAACAAAGTTGGGGCAGATTGCGTCCTCATCCGTTGAGAGCGAAGAGTAAGTGTTCCCATCGAGTCAAACTTGTCGCTTTGGTTTTGTCGTTAACTCTGTTGATTTTTAACTCTAACATCTCGTCTATAATAAAACCATACCCAAACTCGCGCCCACATCAAACCCGAAAAACCCACAATAACCACTATTATTCACCTTTTTCCACAACTTTCTTCTTCTAACTTCTTTCTAACTCCGTTACCGACTATTTCTATCCTCATACTTTGTAGTGCTCTCTTCAGTTCATGTATTTCGAGAATCGAGATCTATACTTTGCCTTGCTCTGCCAGTACAAAAAATAAAACTCTAGCCCATCATCATCATCAATCGTATCTATTCTGTCTTCTATCTCTCATTGAGCATCATATCATATAACGTTTGCAGAGATCGAGTAATTCTTAGCCCTAGCCTAGCCTTACGTAACGTATAACTGTGTACTCTGTATTCTTCGGCTCTTGAGCGTTACTAAGTTAAGGTTAAGACCCCAAAACACCGTCCCCTAACGATTCGCAGCACCGTATTTTATTGAAGAACTGTCTCTAACTCACCCGTCTGCCATCAATTCTCAGTGTCTTACTTTTGTGCTCGCCATTTCTCTCGGTGTATCTGCATTATTTCTACTCAGTTCGTTTGTCAATTTGCCAGATGGAATTCTCTGTGTGCTTCCTCTGAATCTAACCCGTATTCCTATCCTTCTGCTATAACTTCGCCTACGAAAAGCTATTCGCTATATAACTTCAACTCTTTGTGGTGCGCAGAATGCGTATGATATTTTTGAAGGTTTGCATTTTGATTAGGAATGGAAATGCAAAGCTGGCTTTTAGGGTTACTTATCTCGATTATAATTAATATGTTTACGATTTAACACTCACATTTTGACGGTAATCAAGTAATCTTAAAATATTTAAAATGTACTCCGGTAAGCTTTGCATTTCCCAGCCAGATTTTGGTTCGCTCCTCAGCCGCAGAGAGGGGTACTCTCCACAAATACAAGCCCAATGCATCAGTGCATTTTTATTATTTACCACACTTTCAATTAAATCCCCCACCGATCCACTCCCGAATGTCATCTGCATATGTATGGAATATGTATGGAGTCCATTGTATTCAGGTGTGGGGGCACATGAAATATTAACATTTTCTACCTACCCAACCCACTCATGACACGATTCTTCGATTTACATAGCCAAGTGAGGTTGGGTTGAAAGTCACTTTCCCTATTCACCCCACTTATTTTATCCCCTTCTGTTGACAACAACTCACAAAGTTTCGGAGTTAACCTTGCCTGCCATCAGGGCTAGCTTTGTATGTTGTTGCGGAATTGATGCATTTTAAAACTTCGCCCTAAAGGGAAAAAATTTTTTAATTGATTTTGTAAAAAGTTTGTATTTTTAGTTGGTTGAATGCAATTAGGAAAATTAAATTTTTATATATTTAGTTTATGAACTTTTTAGCCTAAAAACATTTATTCCGAATTAAACAAACATTATTAAAATTTGAATAATTTTTTTAAAGGAATAGCAAAGTCAGCATTCTTTTAGGGCGAATTTTAAAATCAAAAAAGCTCATTTATAGAAATTCAGCTGCCTTCTTCGTGGGAAAAGTCCGATCCTCTACCCCTACTAACCCCCAAAAGCTTTACCACAATCTCTCAACTGATGTTCTATTTATATATTCTTTCTTTCTATTGCCAAAACTATTTATCTAAAAAAAAAAAAACAAAAACAAAAAACTAAATAAAAAACTGACACACAAAATACACAAACAAACCGAATGCAATGCAACATGAAATCAACGTGGTGTCTCGTAACCTAACAATTGCCCAATGCACCGGTTCGCTGTTACTCACTGCCAACTGCTGGTCGCCGAAAACACTTGACCGCCTGCCTTGGGACACAAAAATTGGCGCCCAACGCGGGACCTAAATGCTGCAGAGAGGGCTGCAATGGGAACTGCAAGAACCTGAACTGCAGTCGCCACAGCCACGGACGAGATGACCAGAAGCAGGAGAACAACAACTCGAATAGCAGTTGCAGCCTGCAGGAAGTGGCTGGGGCTGCTCCTGGGGGAGCAGATGGCGGTGGTGGTGCCACGCCAGCGGGTGACAACCAGGACAGCATAGAGGGTCGGACCAAGGGCGTTTCCCTGGCACCGCAGACTCACAGTGGACCCACTGGTCCGCCAGAAACTAGCTCTGCCCCCAAACTTCAGCCTGCTTTGGAGACCGTAAGGGAATCGGTGATGGAGGAGAGTCCTGGCGACAAGGGAGCACCATCCTCCTCCAGCTCCACCTCTACCACCACCACCACGGAGCCAAGTGCAAAGGCGGCGGCGGAGAGTTCAGTGAGCAGTGGCAGCTGCAGTAACCCAGCGACCGTGCACCGGCAACGCCGCCTCAGGACACCCACCTGGGCCAGGTCCATGTCGACGAACAAAACGTACTTGAAATTTCATTTTTAAGCTAACCGTTTATCCGTTACGCCTCTTCAGTTCGTTCGATTTGCCTTCTTTTTCGTTTGACAACGTTTGCGTTAACAACCAAAAACAACAGCAAAACAACCACACAGCTCCAGAATGAACTACTCTCTATGTAACAACTCTATAAAACTCTGTCTCTCTATCTCTCCTCTATCCAAATCCAATCTATCTATCTGTCTGCTGACCTCTGTCTGTGATTTCCACTGCTGTAATCTTCTGTATAGCCTCTGTCCCCTATTCCCAATCTTTTGCTCGCTTCTGTTGTAAATAACTATTTTATCCTAGACTAATCAAAAAACAAAATAAAAAAAAAAAACACTTGTTTCCGTTCCCCACCCGCGCTCTGCGTGATTGTACATGTTCCTTACCGCGACTTTTGTAAAATAAAATATTTTGCAAATTACCAAACAAGTATTTACTACGTTAGACACACACACTAAGATTTTTAATCGTGTTTCCTAACTTAGTAGGTTCTTCATAGGCCAAAAACTGGACTTTTTTATTGTTTTTGTTTGAAAAATACAATGATTATTATGAAATAATAATAATATTTACCTTGAAATCAACCACTTCTATTTTCAAATGAAATATTTAATATTACCACTTCAATCTTTAATTGCAATTACAACTATTAATTTCATAAAATAGTTATATCCAAATAAAAAGTAATTTTAAAAGCCTACAAAAAACTATAAAAACTTCCAGTTTCCCTTAATTTTTTTTCGACCAGTTTAATTTTGTACATACATGTAAAAGTTTGTTTGCCACACATGAAACCATGGCATGTAACTTGTCCCTTGTTCGTTTTTCTTAATAAAACTAGCTTGCGCATGTGTTTGTCATTTTCAATTTTGAATGTGGCGCCCAAATGTCGTATGCCATCGACTTATCGATTAATGGTTAACCAACACTGGCCAGCTGATCGTGACCAGGTGGCCACTCTACACAATGGTAAGACCGCATACGTTTAAATGCTGCAGTATTTTTCGCGATCTGCTGCTGAGGTCACATTTTTGCCGCCAAAAAAGAAAAACATTTTACTCTCGAAACAATTTAAACATTTTAAGCAACGTAAACTAATAGTTTATTGCAATCGGGGGCCTAATTTGGGGTTCTGTTAACCGTGCAAACGTGCCGCGCGTTCGAAATGAGCAGTGATAAAGTGAAAAACGGCAACGAGGCCGAGGAGTCTGAGGAATCATGTGGCGTGAGTAGAATGCGAATGATAAATGGATGTTCGGAATGGGAATTAATGGATCTGTTTTTGGGTCCTCCGCCGTCCTCTGCAGGATGAGTCGGCCAGTTATACGACGAACAGCACCACCTCGCGCAGCAAGTCGCCGTCGTCCAGCACGAGGAGCAAACGCCGCGGACGCCGGAGCACCAAATCGAAGCCAAAGAGCCGTGCGGCCTACAAATACGAGTAAGGAAAACTAATTAAATATCGATCTGGAAACCGAAAACTGATTCTGGGACGATTCCCCCTACCACCAAAGCACCCACGTGAAGGAGAACCACGGAGCCAACATCTTCGGCGTGGCCTTCAACACGCTGCTCGGAAAGGAGGAGCCCCAGGTCTTCGCCACCGCCGGCAGCAACCGGGTGACCGTCTACGAGTGCCCTCGGCAGGGCGGGATGCAGCTGCTCCACTGCTACGCAGATCCGGACGTGAGTTCCCCAGTTACAGACCCATTTGCAAGACCAAAGTTCTATCAAATAATGGATTTCTTATCCTCACGTTTGGATCTACAAAGCTTTTATTAGCTTAAGAGTAAGAGAAATCTTTAGGAATTCAATACCTTATCATGTTCAGCAAGTCCTCGCGTCAAGATGCAGCTGCTCCACTGCTACGCTAATCCGATGATCCCTAGTTAGGGACTTTTAATACACACAATATGATCTCAAAAACTAGAAAATCTGTTCCCTGGCTTGGGAACAGGTTATCTTAATTGTTAATAGTTCAGAATTATGGGGAACCTTTGGGAAACAAACCCCATTTGATGGTTTATTCGGATTCGAGTAAAGACCTATTTTTTACAACCTCAGTTGGTTCTATTCAAAGATTTATAATACTCTGTATATAATTTCAAAAGATGGAAAATATTTTTCATTTTTATACAAATTCAAATGTTAAGATAATATCTAAAAATGTAAACATTTTATAGTTTTAAATGGTAATAGGACAAATGATAGTCCTATGTACAGATGCTTTCATAACGCGATTGCTTTAATAAACTAAAGTTAGTCCAAGCCAAGATAATTGGGACCCAATATTGCGGTGTGCCCACAAAAACCTAGTTGATTCACAGTTTAGTCGACCTTTACATAAAATGGTTTCTTTCTACTAAACCAGTCGAATCTTAATCGTTTATTTCTGGTACTTTCTGGTTGTATCATACCAATCAACCATTTTAAAGGCAGCCTTGATACCAAAATAGCATCAACATTTTACTCTAAGGAATTTAAGATCGTCTGAAAACTTAGGTCAAGAAAATGGGTAAAAAAAACGCGAAAAATATAGAATTTTTCTTTGAATCTGCTCCCCAGCCCGATGAGGTATTCTACACCTGCGCCTGGTCGTACGACCTTAAGACCTCTGCCCCACTTTTAGCCGCGGCCGGATACCGCGGTGTCATCAGAGTCATCGACGTCGAGCAAAACGAGGCGGTGGGCAACTACATAGGTCATGGACAGGCCATCAATGAGCTCAAGTTCCATCCGCACAAGCTGCAGCTTTTGCTGTCGGGCAGCAAGGATCATGCGATTAGGCTGTGGAACATCCAGAGTCACGTGTGCATTGCCATCCTGGGTGGAGTGGAGGGACATCGCGACGAGGTGCTGTCCATAGACTTTAATATGCGCGGCGATCGCATAGTGTCCAGCGGCATGGATCACTCGCTGAAACTGTGGTGTCTGAATACGCCCGAGTTTCATCACAAGATCGAACTATCGAACACTTTCAGCCAGGAGAAATCGACGCTGCCCTTTCCCACGGTGACCAAGCACTTTCCCGACTTTTCAACGAGGGATATACACAGGAACTACGTGGACTGTGTCCAGTGGTTTGGCAACTTTGTGCTCTCCAAGTCCTGCGAGAATGCCATCGTGTGCTGGAAGCCGGGACAGCTGCATCAGAGCTTCGAGCAGGTGAAGCCGAGCGACTCCTCCTGCACGATCATTGCGGAGTTCGAGTACGACGAATGCGAGATCTGGTTCGTGCGGTTCGGCTTTAATCCCTGGCAGAAGGTGATTGCCCTGGGCAACCAGCAGGGCAAGGTGTACGTGTGGGAGCTGGATCCCAGCGATCCCGAGGGCGCCCACATGACCACCCTGCACAATCCGCGCAGCGTGGCCACCGTGCGACAGATCGCCTTCTCGCGGGACGCTAGCGTCCTGGTTTACGTGTGCGACGACGCCACCGTGTGGCGCTGGAATCGCAGACAGGCGGCTGCCATCTGATGGCGGATCAACGCGTAACCACACACCAAATCTCACGTGGCCAAAACTTTTATCATTTCCCTCACTTAGTTCCTAGTTGATTAACTCTAAGATAGATTTATGATACTGAAAAGAAAGATACTGTCAATATGCCTCAAATAATTCCTATTAAATCCAATGAATAATTAATTACTTTAAGGATGTAAGAGTGAATATTTGTTAAATCGATTTGAGTTGTTTGCCCTCTAATTCCTTTATTTATTCCAAATAAAGTGAACCAGTTAATTTAATTTCCAATATGTTACCTTAAAGATGTATTATCCACTTACATAGAACACAAACTGCTGCTCTTTAAGCTATGTAAACGTCTTCGAGTTGGCTGAGTGTCCCCAGTTGGCAATTCTAATTGTGGAACAAAGCAAAGCTTCGCATAACAAATGGCTTTCAATTGCTGCGTCATTTATATGCATTGCTGCACTGGCAAGGAGCTCCAATCTGCTGCCGTTGCCCGGGTCGGAATGTGGGGGAATAAACGCGACGAAATTGAAACTGCCAACGGGAATCTGAATCGGGATGAGCGAGTGAGTAACCGAGCGGCGGACAGCCATCCCAGGCAGCCATAACAGCTCCCAGCAGACTGATTAAGCGAGCAAGGTCCCACAATGATTTGCCATACCCTGGCTGAGTTTTTATTGAACGCTTTCGTCTGATGAAAGTGCAGGCCATTTCTATCATGGCTTTTTTCGGGTGTAGGTAATGGAAATTTATGAAAATAGCTTGTTCTATTATGATGGGAACTTTGATGGGGTTCCATTTAGGGCAACATAAACGTGAATAGGAATTTATGGAAAAGGTTTTGCTGTATTTCTTTTTTTTTGGCGCGCAAATAGTTGGCCTAAGCTTATTTTTCCACGGTTTTTTTGTACAGCCACAACTAATATTTTGTAGGTTCAGATGATGCAAGTTAAGGCAGCTTTTTCGAGATTATAAATAGGATAGATATATAAGGTGATGAGATTTAATTACATTTTCAAGTTGATCTGTTAATAATAATTTTAGTACTAGCTATTCCTAACAGGGTATCCCAAAGTTGTGAGGTTCTCGGTTATATTATTTTGCTCACATCGTTCTTGGCTGATTGGTTTTAGCATCTTCTTTGTCCGCCGTTCGCTGGCCGCACTCCTTTCATCTCCGAACAACCCGGTTCCACTCCACTTGGTGGCTGTGAGTAATTAGCTGAAGTTGGCTCAGAACGACTTGCCAGCGGCATTAAGTTGTCGAATGGCGATTCCCAGAACTCGTCGAGGGTTTAGCCTTGACACGCAAAGTCAAGCTAATCCGGAGCCATTGTTCTAGTTTCCCTTCTTTTTTCGTGGGTTCGTGGGTGTATCGGGTTGTGCCCATAAATTAAATTGAAAACTGAAGCCAGCAGGGAACTTTCCATTGTGTGTCCTCCTCCTCCTCCTGGGCGTCTGCATTATGTTTGTCATCTGTACTTGTTTGTCTGTCTGTCCAGATGCAACTCGGCACGCTCCTCGGCCACCAGCTCCACGCACGTCCTCAGCTACGCCCGTCGCCACAGTCACATCCACGAGAGCGACTACGGCGACAACTCCAATAAACGACGCATCATCCGCCTGCGGTTTGTCCTCCCATCATCCTCCTCTTCCAACATATCCTACATATCTGTTTTGATGTTGTCGCTGGCACTCGGAAAAATAGCACAAAACGTACATATAAAATTTAATAGGAAAGAAAATGTTTTTAAAACCGCTTTATGTAATGCACAAATAGGTGGTTTAAATTTTCGATAAAATTCTACTTTACCAAAATTTAAAGGTTCATGTTATATATATCAGGACAAGATTTTACAATCACCTCAAGTTCTGAGAATTATTTTGATCATTACCTGATTTTTTGTTATTTGATAGGATGGTGTTTTTGTTTTTCAAACCTCTTTATATGATGCACAAATATGTGTTTAATATTAAAAAAAAAAACTACTTCACCAAAATGTAAAGGTTAATGTTATAACTACCAGGACAAAACTTAATAATCACCTCAAGTTCTGAAATTAATTTTGATCATTACCTGAAAAACACCATATTTTGTATGATTTTTTGTTAATTTTGTTATAAGTCCCTTACCACCTTACCTAAATACCACAAAATGTATACAATTAAATATGGAAGTTAAATATTTAATATTTAAAAAAAAAAACCTAATTTACCAAAGTTAAATGATTAATTTATAAATATTAGGACAAGACCTCATGTTTTGATATTAATTTTGATCATTACCTGAAACACACCATATTTTCTATGATTATTTGTTATTTGATAGGATGTTGTTTTTAATTTATAAGTCCCTTCTCGTAACATGTGAGTTTTTGGAATATAGAAAAAAAGTTCACTCTAGTTCTTAGACATTTGATCTAAGAAATCATTTTTGTGGATGGTGTTTTTAAGTCCCTTCTTTTAACCCGGGAGTTGTTGGAATATACAACAACATTTTATTCTAGTTTTTTAGACATCTACGAAGTTTGATCTAAGAAATCATTTTTATTTTCTATTGCATTTGTTACTTTTAAATCATTTATATACAAAACCATAAATTAAAACTTAAATTCCGTGTTAAACCATTAGAAAACCCATCGTTTTTCCGAGTGCATTTGTGTGATTGCTTCTGCTGTCTTTTTGTGTGTTCACTCGCAAAATACGCAATTACCCGCACCCTGCACTCCGTCGCCAGGAACCCCACTCAGATGATGATTTGCGTTTCCCACTTGTCGGGCCAAAAATTAATCAAGCCAAGCGCCGCTGGTGGGGAAGATTATAAGGAGGATGTGCGACCTCCAAGAGGCTGTCACTTTAATTCGGTTTACATGTGCCGTCGACACCGAAATTAGTTTAGCGTGTCAGTTTTGGCAAAGCTCACAAGTCAGCCGGTCTGGTTTGGGACGGTCTGCACTAAAAGCCCCCCAAATCAGTCCAAGCAAATCCCCGGCTTTGGTTTTAAGCTCTTAAAAGGGGGGCGTTGCGGAGGCCCATCTTCGATTTATGAAGACAAATCGTCAAAAGGAAGCCGACGCGTACTAAAGATTTTCAGAAAGCCCACAAATTACTTCGATCTAAAGACCTGCAAAAATGACGCAAAATAAAAAACTCTGGAAAATGTACTAAGTTAATAATAAGATGGAACATTTTAAAGGAACTCAAGTCAGTAGAAAATTATAAAGGCGTTATAATATGAAAATATAATGCGGAATAACAAACTTTAAAAAGTTGTATTTTATTTTATTTGTACATACAACATATGTTAGTATCGAAATACAAATAAAAAGTATATTTTTAAATTCTTAGCAAAACACCTTTTTATTTAATTATAGATTTTACAAGATTTTCCTTGACCAAACATTCGTTTTTAAAATTGTTGTATTTATTATTATGAATTTGCATATATAATAATATGAGTGATGGAACATTTTAAAAGAACTCATGTCAATAGAAAATTATATTAATTATATTATTTTTAATTTTAAATTTTACAAGACTTTCTTTGCCCAAATATCTCTTTTTATAATTCTTCTATTTCTTATTATGAATTTGCATATCTGCTTACACTTCAGACCAATAAAAGTACCCACATAATATCCGAAATATCTTATCATTGCCGCCGTCGCTGACGCAATTTTGGCTTTGTTTAATTATGATAAAAACAAATAGCAATAAAACTTCAAAAAGCCTTTACGCAGAACTGCAGGAATCACGAATTCTGTAAAACTTGAGGTAGATATAAAACGGCTCATGGGTATGTGGCGCATGTGAAGTGTCGTAATCAATGGGGCGCAGATATCTATTGTTGAAAAATTCACAAATTAAATGCCATTTTGCCGCTTCATTCATGCCGATAAGGTGGAAATAAATTTAATGTGTTTTTTTCGTTTTCGGGCACCGCACACATCGCGCGCTGATCGGGCAAAATAGTGAAAAATATGTGAAAAAGTGGCGGCGGCGAGCACCGAAAATAAATACGAATTATTCAATAAATCACAATTAAAGGGAATTTTTGCAATTATGCCGCAGAAGAGGCGTCAGCGGCGGGAGGGCGTGGCAAGCAAGTAATTGGAGCTGTAACATTAATAGTCATTAACTCTGATTGAACGAAAGTGGCGTAGTGTCAGGTCCGCCCGTTCAGTGATGTATGTGCATTATAATTAATGGGTTAGCAGCGGTTTACATACCTGCAGCAGAGTCCAATTAAAATTGCGAATAATATTCAAATGAGTCAGAATCGAGCACCCCCATCGACCGCATAGAAATTGGGTCAACACAGTCCCCTGCAAACCCATCCCAAGCTGCCCAAGTTGAAGGTTACTCTGTATAGTAGATACATATACAAACAGTGGCTAAACGTCGTCGTCGTCAACTCTCTCATCAATCATCTTCCGGCGAGTACAATATACAATGGGAGTGACCCAAAAAAAAAGTAAATAACCCCTAGGACCCCACCTTGAGGAGCGCACAGCTGATATTACCATTACCCAATGCGAAAATCAATAACAAATGATGTTAACTGCCAATTTCTGCCACATCGGCAACTCAGAGTGCCCGTGGAATGGGCAAGTGAGTTGGGGAATGTATCCGAAATAGTCGCATCAAATGAAAGGACCTTCGGGCCGTTCTGTTGTCCTGCTATTACGTTTACGTCCTGTCCTATCCTGTCTTCCGCCTTTCTGGTAATACAAAGCGAATACGCACTTTAATCGCACAAAGCCGTGGGCGTTCTTTGATAAGCGAGGGTTGTTATACGAAGTTTTTGGATCAACTTGGTAATATTCTTTCTAGAAACTTAAAATGTAAAATTCTTTGGAAAACTTATTTTTGAATATTTATAAAAATTAAATAAGGTTTGAATGTAAGGTTGAATAAGGTTTGAACTTATGTTTTCTTACCAATTTGGTTGCAATTTAAAGAATTTAAAAAGATTATATATTTATTATTATTGATTATACAAAAATTAGTAATATTTCTGAAACTATCACTACCTTTTTTCTTAAAAATATGAATTTTAGTCATACTTATACCCGTTACTCGTACTAGCGAAAAGTAGAAAAACATTTGAAATCGTACAATCCATCAAAAAGTTATGAACAAAAAATGAAATGACCGCTAGATGGAGCTAGTAGCTTTGACGGCTGCATATCTCCATCTCCCTCTGAGCTGAGTAGCTGAGTAACGGGTATCTGATAGTGGAAGTACTCGACTCTTGTTTTTGTTATGCTAATAGTATAAAATCTTCAGGCAGCCCTCGCTGTAGTACTCCCAGGTTTTTCCTTGCCTTTTGTGTCACGTTACACGGACGTCCTTGTGCCATCTCCGCCCGTTCCATAACTATTGAGGAATGGGTGGAGGAGAGGGTTGGGGGTAGGGTAATGGGACATGTGAGCCGATTTCGTGGGTGAGTTTTGAAAAAGCCGCCGACAACACAAAATCATTGGCACAAAACAAAGCTGTCAATTTGCCAGCAATTTCCCGTGTGCCGTCAATGGCGATGACAACCAGGAATGTCACACAAAAACATCATGGAAAGCAACGACAAAACGCTTGAGGCACAAGTACGGGAAATTGCACGCATAACTATTAAGTAGCCAGCTTCCCGGCGAAAGTGGGTGGAAATGGGTGAGGGGGATGGAAAAGCTGGGCTTTCAGGCAAACGCATTATCATTGGCCCTTTATGGCGCAATAGTGGCATCATTTTTGCCCCAGTTCCTGTCATCAAATGACCCCAAAAATCAACCAACGCCCAAAAGAAACATTAAAGAACATTTTCCACAAACTTTCAAGTTTAAGGTTTACGCAGCATAGTTTTCAGTGGTATGCAGGAAACTTTCAATGTCTTTGCAAATTGCTCTTGAAAAAATGTTGGACTTTCAGAAGTTAAACAGGAACAATTATTCTGAAGAAGTATATTCTATTTAAAGCTGTAAACCAGGGGTGATCAAAACTGCCTTATGGCATGGAAGAATCGGCGTGTGCCTTAGGAGAGAATGCCAAGTGCCGGTATGCTAAGTGCCAAAACAAAAACAAATGTGCCCGAGTGCCATAGGACTGAGCAGGGGTGCTGTAAACTCTTTTTAGGTGAATTTCTCAAACTGAAATACAATATGCAACATATTCAGGAAAAGTGTTTAAGAATTTCCACCATAATTAAGTTGTATTTTGTTAAGTTACACTTTCACGAATCATGGGTGTAAAAAATCCCTGTCATTAATTATTCAAACACTTGACTTTACAAGCGTTTTTAGAGCAGCTCGAGCTGCAACCTGTTGCAGACT
Source organism: Drosophila lutescens (assembly GCA_037075285.1). Classification (NCBI taxonomy): domain Eukaryota; kingdom Metazoa; phylum Arthropoda; class Insecta; order Diptera; family Drosophilidae; genus Drosophila; species Drosophila lutescens. The sequence continues at coordinate 642,377 of JBAMCF010000300.1, forward strand.
TTAAGCCATTTTCACGAGATTAAAGCTCGCGTGCTGGCCAACTGCATATTATACGGGAAACGCAGAGAGCAAGTCGAGGAGGGAATGCTCATGGAGAAATCATGCAAATGTGCCAATAACTGATGCAATTTATTTTAGCAAACGCCGCAGCACGCAATTTGCCGCACGCTCAAGAAATAAAAATTGAATCAAAAGAAAATAAGAAGAGCCAGCACGAATGGGAAGTGCAATTGGTAAGAGAACTGGTGGGAGAATTGGACCAGGTTTTATGGCGGCCTACCACCCAAAACCGCCTTCAAACCGTCCCCATAAAAATCCCACGGAAAAGTCATTAAACAAAAGGCAAACGCCAAGGACCCGAAAAAGGAAGTTACTTTCAGTTGCAGATACTTTTGCTGCTCGCTAAGAATTCTGGCTAAATGAATTCGTGACGTTGTCGTGTTTATCAGGCACCGGTTATTCCCTCTGCTTCTGCTGGTTATTACAGCCAAAGCTGTTCTTCTTCAGAATAGTTGGTTGGTATTGTTTTGTAGATGCCTTTTAGCATTTTGTGTAATTGTTTTGTGGCAAATAGTAAAAATATACAAGTTTGTATGTGCACGAGTGGGCTAGCTCCAGCTTGGGAATACACTGGGTGGAAAAAGGGGTTAGATATCCAGAAAATAGGAATATAACCAAAGGTAAAATAGTTTTAAATCAAAGAACGACCTTGGGGATATGGATAGTTAAGAAACAAGAGAGAACGCTATAGCTGAGTAGCTACTATAGCGACTATCAGATACCCGTTACCCTGCTAAAAGAAGTGCAAGGGAGATGGATATATTTGAATATGCATGAATTGCAATATTTGCTCATAACTTATTAATGAGCAATCCGATTGGAAAAATTTCTTCTACATTTCGATAGGTATTAATTAATTTTCTAGTCACTGTAAACACTAAAACATTAAATTTAAAACATCTCAATTTTAGGAAATATTCTTAATTCTTAATATTCTTTTAGGAAATAATTCTAAAAATATTAAGGATCAAACCAACTTTTCTAAATTATTGGCTTCCCAAGTTATAATTAAATATTAGAAATAGTTTTCATATTTGTTTAGAAAAAATATTGAAAAGATAAATTCTTTTGAATATCCTTCGAGAGTGAACACTTCTCTCAGTGACCGAACTTTTGGTACATAATAGTTCTGTGCGGGGCTCGGCATGACTCGGCGATGTCTTACTGCTGACATAATTGATATGGGCCACCTAGCACAGTTTTCTTTTTTCTCCTTTCTGCAAGTTTTCCATTTGCTCCGGCCTTACAATTTTTCCCCCGTCCTGCAGTTGGCGTGTGCCGAGCCGTGTACACGCAATCCAGCTGGGCCAGCAGGACTCTGCCAAAGGCTCCCGGAGGCACGCAAGTGGAGCTCGGGAATGACTACTTCTTCTTCTGGCAGAAAATTTCGCCAACCGTTAGCGGGTTTTTTTTTCGCTGACGCTGGCCGCAATTCAGTTTAAATTTAACTCGCGGCGGGCCAAGTACACAAAAATCGAGCAACGAGCGGCGACTAGAAAGAATTGCGTTCCGTTCCGAAAAAAGTGCTGCACAAATATTGGCTGTTGTCCCGTCATTAAAAGCGCATTTTGCCAGCTAATTACGAAAGTGAAGTGTTTGGGTAGTAGCCACCCCAAAAAAAAGGGGAAAAAGTGATGTATTAATTTCAAGTGCCAAAAAGCGGGCACGACATTGCCACAAAGTCAACCTCCACCTGAACTCCTCCATGTCCGAGCCGGTTCGGGGGGAGGAGGGTGTTGTATCTGAGCCAGAGCCAGCAGGAGTATCTGTACCTGCGGAGCCATCGGTGAGCCGCTCCAGCCGGCTGACCATTACCGTCATTACCATCGTGGTCGTCGTCGCCGTTCGCGCCATGAGTCGTCTGAGGCGTGAAAGCAGCCGACAAAGCGTCATCACCGTCGAGCTGATACAGTTCATAATTCAGTATCGCGCCAAGGAGACGCAGGAGAAGAAGAAAAGGTGCCCCATTAAGATACACAAGTTCTTTAAAGTGTTCCATTCGCGATCCCTTAAAATCAAAGACCTGACTCTCGAAAAGTTCCAATGTTTTGTGTCTCCGAAGCGGAACATGCCATGCTGAGCGAATGGTATTAAATATAGAATAATTCTACTGCAAAAACCAACACAACCGGCAAAGAAAAACCAGTAAAACAATGCAAAGCCCAGTGAATTATCTTGCTGGACAAATAAACATCCCAACCGCAGCACTTGGTAGGAAATGCACAGAAAATAAATCCACATGACAAAGTGTCACCACAGTTTATTGGGGAGTGTTATGCAAGAACAATGGGGGGTGCAATTTTTGAACCGGAAAAGGGGATTACAAAAAAGAGTGAGAGCTACAAACTGTGTGCAAGCAAATCAAGTGAATTCTGGTATCTTGTGATAACCGCCTATGTTTATTTAAGGACAACTATAACAAAATAGTTGAGATAACAACTAAGTAGGAAATATATATGATCCAAATTAGTGTTACTTCTAAATATATTTAAGAATTTTTTTGGTATAAAAAAAGGTTTAAAAAATCCTTCAAACATTTTCACATTTTTCCATCTTCGGGCTTTTTAATCTTCGGTGAAAGATTTGATTAAGTAAAAACCTTAAATTAATTTCGTAAATAAAACCCCTTACTTGTTAAGTTACCAATTATGAATGCTTACTTCTGGAAAATGAAGCCCCTAATTAAACTGACTGCCAACTCATTAGTTCGGTATTAATGCCATGGTTTCCATAACCCCATAACCATAAGTGATATCCTCTCATGTCAGCCCACTAATCCATGAGCTACTCGGCAATTCTGGTCAGGAATCGTGTACACACACTAAGGATTAGTTGTGGAAAGTGGAAGGGATGGAGCCCATTTACCGAGCTCTGAAGTTTGTCTAATTAACCATAATTGAATCTTTCGCTAATTTGCTTAAGTCAAAAACGCTTCAGACAGTCCGCTCTTTCTATCCCCTCTCCCCCTCTTTCAATGTCTGTCTATCTCTTTCTCTCTCTATCTGAGACTTTCAGTTTGTAAGGAGCGCTTAAGTGCGTTGATAAAAAAAATGTGTGGGCAAGAAGAAAATGCCAAGGAATGAGAGGAAAATGGTTTTCCAAGAAAATGTCATCTTCGTTTGATATTTTATCAGAAATTTAATATTCACAATTTGTGTCATCTAATATTTTTAGCTCTTAAACTAATGGGGTGCTTTGCGTCTGGGGGATATTAAAATTTAATGTAAATATAGCAGATTATGGTTGCATGGGGGATTAACTAAGATAAAGTTCCGGATTTTTTGAATATTTATTATTTACTTAAGGTCGCAAAAAAGAATACAATTTCAGAAATATTATAACATTTTATAATGGTGTAAAAAACATTAAAACATTTGTTGGGTTAAATCTAAGCCAATAAATAAAATACAAATCAGTTTATAAAACATACATATATATTTAATTTGTTTATTGAATATTTTTTAAAAATTATTATTTTTGATTGTTCTTAAAAAAAACATATTTGTTTTTAGCACCATCTTCGGTATTTTTTTCCATGATTTAATGTATAGGTTTTAATATTTAAATTAAAATTTTTTTATTTTATTTATTTAAATTTATAAGTTTTATAAAAAACTTGTTCCTAAAATGTTGGTGATAAGTAAATAAGAATAACGATTATACATATGAGCTGTTTAAATTAAAAAAAAATGTATTTTTTAAAAATACTTCGGTTCTTTCTGATTATTGGAAAGAGTATTCCATTATTTCTCTCATAAGAACTGTTAAGCTGTGGCACTACTTCAGCATATATAATTTTCTGAAATTTGAGCTGGGGTCAAAGTGGAGGGGAGAATGCATTGTCGTCATGGAAATGCATTGATTGGATCTGTGACAAAAAGAGGGACTTTAATGGGCCAATTATTGGGGATTTTGCCCAACTGTGCGTGGGAAGGTAAATGTGTGCGTATGCGGGAGCCAATTAGGAAGACTGGGATCCCTTTGAGAAGAACTGGGCGACTTTGGCAAGTGAAAGTTGTCGCCCCTAGCACGAAGTCTTGCTGTTGCTGTTCTCGTTTTTTGATGTTGCACATAATATGCACAGATACTTGGCATGCAATTAAGAAAATCCGTTGAGTCGCCACGCCCATAAGACACACACGCACACCAACCAAGCGCCCCACATGCCACACGAAGCATGCTGCACTCTGCCTGCTTTTGTCAGCTTTTTGCATAGTAGCAACTTTTGCACCTCCCCCCGCAAAAAAACACAAAACCACATACCCACCCGCCTCCAAAACTTTTGAAATGTTAACTAGCTAATGCAAATATACGTATCTATAAATGTTACTTTAACCAACAAAAAAACTACTTATTTTCCTCGCTCACTAATTAAACTTCTAGACAAAAAACTAAACTTTCTTTCTACCCCCCAAAAAGTAATAAAAACTTTCCTTTTTCCTAGCAAAATTTTAATCAACACAAAAACTTACTTTTTGTTTATAAATTTGTATTGTTTTACACTTGGCTTTCATTTCAGTTGAACGTAACTTTAGCTTTGCGAACTCGAAAGCAGATAACAAATTCTAAGATTCGGTTTAATTTTGTACATTTATTGAGTATTGTTTTGGTAACCGATTAACCCGGAAAAAGCCATCTATATCCAATTGAACTAACGAATGTCTTCTTTTTCCACCCCCCACCCCAAAAACCCTATCGAATATGTAGGCGCCTGGCGGACGAGGACGATGAGCTGTCGGAGGTGCAGCCGGATGCAGTGCCTCCGGAGGTGCGCGAGTGGCTGGCCTCGACTTTCACCCGCCAAATGGCCACCAGCCGACGCAAGAGCGACGAGAAGCCCAAGTTCCGCTCGGTGGCCCACGCCATCCGGGCGGGCATCTTCGTGGACCGCATGTACCGCCGCGTCTCCAGCTCGGCCCTCACGGCCTTCCCACCGGACGTGGTCAGGCTGCTCAAGGTGAGTGGTTAAGAAATACGGTTAAATAACTAATGGGCTTGTTGATAAAATATCACCAAAACATATCCCAGAATACCGCCTTAACATCGAAAATAGTCAACCCTTAAGTAGCATAGTAATAGTAGCATAAAATAGTGGTTAAAAAGAAAAGATTTAAAAATAAAAAATAATACATTAAAAGTCAAAATTATTTTCGGATTTTTTAAACGGAGTTATTAACGAAATAATTCGTAATATTAGACATACAGCTGCGGTCAAAATAATAGTAGTGCCAGCGCCCTTCATCTTTCAATGTTAGATGCTGTTTTTATCCAACTTTAAGGTCATTTCTCTCAGAATCCTTACGTAGGAGAATTGGAAAATAGCCATTCAAAACGAAGAAGATTCTTTAGCATCAATCGAAATAATCAAAAAAGGTTAAATTTTGTAACACATTGTTTTTAAAATATTCCTAAAGTTCTGGCTTATGAGGATAAAATGGTAATCTTGACTTCATCTAGCGGCAATTTCATTTTTTGCTCATAAATTTTAATGGATTGTCCGATTTTAAAAATGTATTCTACATTTTGATAGGTATTAATAAACACAACAAAATGGCACTTAAACTTATACAAAATCTGTAAAGATGTGGACGCCACGCTGTTTTAAAAGTCCTTTAAAGCGACTGTGGGCGTACGAGTGGGCGTGGCGCTCAGCTGAAACAAACTTGCGCTGCGTAGGAAGCCCAAGAATATGTGTGATTAATCCCAACCTTCTAGCTTTTGTAGTTTCCGAGATCTCAGCGTTCATACAGACAGATTTACCGAAATCTTTAAAAATTAATGCTACTATAGGGAATAAATTATTAGACATTATTTCATAATCGAATATGTTCCCCCGCAGAACCTGGACGACTGGACTTTCGACGTGTTCGCCCTGACGGAGGCGGCCAGCGGTCAGGTGGTGAAGTACGTGGCCTACGAGCTGTTCAACCGCTACGGCTCGATCCACAAGTTCAAGATAGCGCCCGGGACGCTGGAGGCGTTCCTGCACCGCGTGGAGGAGGGCTACTGCCGGTATAGGAACCCCTACCACAACAACCTGCACGCCGTGGACGTGATGCAGACGATCCACTACTGCCTGTGCAACACGGGCCTGATGAACTGGCTGACGGACCTCGAGATCTTCGCCTCGCTGCTGGCAGCCCTGCTCCACGACTACGAGCACACGGGCACCACCAACAACTTCCACGTGATGTCGGGCTCGGAGACGGCGCTGTTGTACAACGATCGGGCTGTTCTGGAGAACCACCATGCCAGCGCCAGTTTCCGGCTGCTGCGCGAGGACGAGTTCAACATCCTGTCGCATTTGTCGCGCGAGGAGTTCCGCGAGCTGCGCGGCCTCGTCATCGAAATGGTCCTGGGCACCGATATGACCAATCACTTCCAGCAGATGAAGGCCATGCGCCAGCTGCTGACGCTCCAGGAGGCGACCATTGACAAGCAGAAGGTCCTCTCGCTGGTCCTCCACTGCTGCGACATCTCGCATCCGGCCAAACAGTGGGGCGTCCACCATCGCTGGACGATGCTCCTGCTGGAGGAGTTCTTCCGCCAGGGCGACCTCGAGAAGGAGCTGGGCCTGCCCTTCAGCCCGCTCTGCGATCGCAACAACACCCTGGTGGCCGAGTCGCAGATCTGCTTCATCGACTTTATCGTGGAGCCCAGCATGGGCGTGATGTCCGATATGCTCGAGCTGATCCTGGCCCCCATTGCGCCGATGAACAAGGGCAAGCCGGCCACTTTGGTGGAGCAGGAGCCGATAACCTCGTCGATTGCCATACCCAATTCGGGGATCACGCCCAGCATGGACAAGCCGCGGGATCGCAACGAGGTCAAGGCCACGGCAGCCGAGTGCCTCGCCCGCAAGAGCGCCACCGGCAGCACCTCCAAGTTCCAGATACCCAAGCCATGGCTCACCTGCCTGGTCGAGAACAAGAGGATTTGGAAGGAGCAGGCCGTCAAAGGTGGGTTCATTGCACTATGCAAAATACAATTGATTACAATTTAGATCTCCTTTGAAAAATAAATTACTTCTGCTTTAAAATAGGTAGATTTTCTAGATTTCGGAAATATATTTTTTAAATTCAGCATTGAGATGAAGTGCTTTCTGCATTCCATCCAATCTTTCTTAAGCCCAAAATTAGTTTTCTCTTTATTTATAATCAAAATATTAGGCCGTTAGAAAACTAAATTTCTTTGAAAAAAAAGGTCGATTTTACTTAATTACATTTTATAGCTATAAATAATTAAATTAACAAAAAGATAATTTGGATTATTGCTCAAAAAAAGATATACTCCAGAAAAGGATAAATACCTGTAATATTAAACGTTCTTAACTTTACAAAAATAATAGCTTAATTGCTTAAAAACTAGTTTTTAAAATAAGTACCTGGAATGTTAACCGTTTATAACTTTACAAAAATAATTTCTTAAAAATCAAAACCGAGTTTTTAAAGTAGTAACAAATTCTTTAAATTAAAAATTAGTTATTTTAGTGCTTTTTCCATTATCATATTAATTGCCTGCCGACTTGGGTGCTTTTTGTAGTCACATTAACTGCGCTAATTGAGTTTGGCCTGGCCTTCGCTTTGATCTGTCGTCTGCCTATGGGCGTTTATTATTCATGCATAAACCTTCTTACGCAGAGCTCATGGAACGGCGCCGAAAGAGCGGTCATTAGGCGAATCAAGACCCCCTCCCTCCCATTCCAAGACCAATATTAATCCCATTACAAACTAAAGTAAGTCATCAAGGAAAAATTAAAGGTTTTTTTCTGGTAGTTACTTGTTATTAAAAATAGGACATTTTCAATAAAATATTTCAAATATTAATATAATAATTAAAAAAATTATTAAATTCTATGCTTATTGAAGTTAATAATTTTCAAAACTGCCATCCGTTTTTTCATATTTAATAATCTTAAATTTGTATTATAAATACACCCAAAGAAAATCGATATGAAACGTAGATCGATTTTACATTATGTAATATCAATTTTAACTTGATATGGGGCCATGTAAATTTGATATGATCAATATGAGTATTTCATGTAAAAACGATATGGGTTTTGTCATATCCAGAAATTTACATGCACATATCGATTTAACGGCAACATGCTTTTTTTGTGTGTAGGTAAATTTCATTACTTTTTTTATAAGGGTATGACTTACTATAAAAATTAAATTTTTTCTCTAATTTGTGTCCAAATACGTTTATTTTAAGTGTAAGCCACCTCAAAAAGTGTGCAAATTATTTGGTATGTCTAAAAGTTCAGTTTTTTTTTTTACCCATTTTCAGGTGTAAAACGTTTTATAAGTAATACAAGCCTTTTTTAAATTTTAGTTTAACTACCTTTACTAGAGCTTGAAAAAATATCGCCAGTTTTCTATTTCTCGATATTTAAAACATCGATCAAAACATCGATATTATCGAATCAATGTTGTGAAAATATCGAAAATATCGATAATTTTCAAGCTCTAACCTGTAACCTCTGTACCCTGTAAAATTCTAAAAACAAAATATATTTCTTCTTCAGATGCTCTTCCCTTAAAAACATCGATATTATCGAACCAATATTGTGAAAATATCGAAAATATCGATAGTTTTCAAGATCTAACCTATACACTGTAAAATTCTAAAATCAAAATACATTTACTTTTCAGATGCCGAGGCCCGAGCTTTGGCCACGGCGGCGGAAGAAGCCGCTGCGGCGGAAGCGGAAGGGCTGAAAGCGGAAACGGAAACGGCCGCGGGCGAACAAAGTGAGGCAACCGCGGAGCCGGCAGATGGCGCTGCCGCCTAAACTGGCCACGGCTCCACCTGCCGGGCAACAGCCGGTGAAACGAAAAACGGATAAAACTGAATTCAAAATACAGAAGAAGAATTGGGAACGAATACGGATAGCTACACTGAAAGAAACCGAGGAATAATGTTTACTAAGCTTAGAAGCAGTCTAGAATATTAATAACAAACCGCTTCAGATGCGCTCTCTATGTGAATTGTGGTAGAGTTAGACTAACGTACATCATCTATATAGGCTTAGTTGCGGAACATTATTATCGATCTATATATATATATGTATAAATACTGTATACTTTGTTGTTGCAAGCGGAAAAACAAAAGGAAAACTTAAGGAAATATTAGGGCCAAGCACAAAAACAAAGAAAGTAGATGTAAATAGCGAGGAGTTCAACTGAAATTTGTTGTGAATTTGTTGGTTCGTTGCGAGCATTTATACCTAGACTTGAGTTGTACTTGTCTTTTATTAGTTTTAGTCAAATGTGGAATTTATTGTATGATTTCTATAAGTTCGATGTATGCAATTTCGTTCTAATTAAATACATATATTTTTGTAACCGCTTCCATTTCTTATTTTCGACTTTAATTTTGTGTGCTGTTTGCATTTAGCAATTGCTCAATCTAGGGAGTGGTTTTCGCAAAGGGACGACAGACTCTACGGGAGCTGTCTAGATATTAAGTACCTAACTAAAAACTAAACCAAAAAATACCTGACAACTAGCCGTACGACTTGTATATACTCTCTCTCTCTCTCTCTAAAAACAACCCCTAACAGACTTTCCTTCAAACCAAAGGATTTCGACAAACTTTCCACTCTACAAATGCACATAGCTACCTATACGAATGGATATTTAATATGTATTGTTAAGGATATAATAGTCACGTTTCTACAAAACAAATTTATTTTTATACGAGAGCGCGGGACGAAAGTGTGGGGACGACGACGAGGAGGAGGAGGGCTTGAGTCGCAGGAGGTTTTGAGTTCCCTTCGTTTCGGTTTTCTTTTCTTTAACCAACTTGAAATGTTTTTAAACGTTTTTCAAAATGTCTGATAGCGGGACCATTCTTTTAAGATTTACCACTGCTCTTTACGGTCGAACAGGAGCAGAGGAAATGGGAGGAAAGTAGGGAAAGCGATGGGAAAACCCCGACAGACAGCGTTAAAGGGCAGTGGTAAAAGTGCTTAGCAGTAAGGTACCAAATTATCAGCTGAAATTGGGATCATAGCTTTATTAAGGTAGTCAATAAATGTACGAACAAAAGTGGTGCAGAAGTGTATAGTAGCCACAAATTAAAAACAAACACAAACGGAAAACAAACGTACACAGCAGATTAATCTACTCCTAACCATTAATGGGATAAATATAGCGACAGAATATCTATTATGTGGACGTAAATATTATTGAAACAAACACACAATGTATGTTATAATGTATATCAAACTTGAACGCTCAAAGCGATGCGCATATATATCGTATAAATCTCAAAAAATCTGTACAAAGTCCTGATAACCTAGCGTTAGTTGCTGTATAGCTGTAACCCAGGTTCTGCAGACAGACCTTCAAAGTTGTTATTTATCTCTGTTGGACAATTGAAAAACTAGCTAACTACAGAAGTACTAATCGAACGTATGCATATGGATATATATGAGGTTTACGATTCAATGTTATTAGCAAAAAGTAGCCTAGTAGTATCATAAACACACAACATATAAGACCGCATATTATGGTTCCAGTTAGCAAATAAAAATAAGTTTGGGATGCTTAGAACTCAGCCATCTATCCCTGAGCTGGTGGAACATACAGTATATGTATAAGTTGAAAGCAATCATTACATTTAAATAATAATAATATAACCCTAATAATACAAATATTGAGAAATACATTTTGTGTAAATACAACTTGCACAGGATGCAAAAGAATGTAGAATATTAGCGAAATGCACTCTATCTAACGGTAATCAAATAGCCAATCCAATCCACACCCAACCAAAACCGAAGTCGCATATTACTGAGATCTGTAAATAACTTTGTTTCATCTATTCATTTCTAGCCCAGTTATTTCTATATCGAGATTAAGCAAACTAATTGTGTACTTTACAAGTTTTCGCAAAACAAAGGCCTACTAATGAAACGTTTTTAATTTTCCTACTATGTTAAACGCAACATTTAATATGCATAAACTAACGGCGATGGTAAAACAAATGCAAAAATATTTGAGAAACATGAATACGGCTGAGATGTATGCTTATTACGAAATACTTTCAAGTAAATTATAATAACACCATATGACTTTTAATATACTAATAAAAATTCTTATTAAACCTAACTGAGAGGGGGTAGTTTTTGTAGGGAAAACCTTTGTTTGAAGGATAATTATTAGTTTAATGCGTTTTCATAAGTAATAACCACTTTGTATTTATTCGAAAATGATCTAACTATTTATATGTTATTTTATTTATATTTCTTATGTTATTTATTTAAAAAATCCGCTTTAAAATTGAAGTACAGGAAATGGAAAGGTGAAGTATATTTATCGACATATCCAGATCCAATATATGTATTTTTGACGGTTGGTGGTCGTCAAAAAATGCGCGATTTCTTAAGAAATTGCAACGTTCTTAAGATCCATTAAAGATCCTATTTTAAATTATTTAATTAATTTTTGAAAACATTTTTAAAAGTGCCGCCCCATCCCTCGATAGGTGTGTGTACGCGCTATGTCTCAAGCGGTAACCATAAAACATGCGGTTGGTGTCACCGCTAGTGCAAGCCGACCCTTTAGGAAGACCATATATTTAGTATGTCTAAAAATTAAAGTGGTATTAATAGTATATTTCTCAGAGCCGGACGGTATAATTGATCGATACATACGCGGTCACACTGGGTACATTTCATTTTATTTTTCGAGCAGGTAATTAAACTAAAAACGCGAGGAAAACGCCAAAGATGTGTGAAAAGTGGCAGATTAAGTGAGCGCCGAGTTGGCGGCCATCGCCCCATCATTGTGATGGTCATTATAGAGGATTACCTCCGTTTGGTGGCCATTCGTGGGTGTTTCTCCGGGCAGAGGCCGAGCAGCGCTGCCGGCGTCGACGGCGACGCCAGCGTTAAATTCATTCATTCATTCCATGATTAATGTGCGGGGAAAAACACTGCGACGTTTGACAAGCGATACGGCAATCTGAAACTGGGCCATCAGTTGCGATCCCGGTGACAATCCGTCCCACAGCCCCCGCAATTCCCCTCCGCAAACACGGTCACAAGTTTCTCTGCCGCTGCCCCGCCCCACCAACAAAAAGAAAGAAAAAAGTATCGGAATCGTGCTCCCCCTACAAAAAAAAAAAGAAAATAAAACAAAGACCTCGCCAAATTAGGCAACTTGCAGCCCACTGTCGTGCCTGGGGTTAATTAATTTTTTGCACAACAATCTGAATCTTGCCGGCCTCTAAGCCAAAACGATTCCGCCTATAAACAGAGCAAATAAACGGTAGATAGTAAAAACATGAAGGCTCTCCAGGTCGAATTCGAAAATACCCTCTGTAAACTATCCCCGTTTTTACTGATATATGTATGTAGTTCCGTGGAATATTTATATTTCGTCATGTGATGGCTTCCACTTCATTATCTTAAAAAAAAACAAAGTTATCATATCATATCTACATACACAATCTATTACAATCTAAAAGCTTGTTAAAAAATATCAAATTCACTTGATGTTTCCTTAAATTAAAGGCACTTTTCTGCTGAATTCAGCTATTAAAATCCATTAACTATTGTTCCTTATATTCTTTTTATTTTGTTTTACATATTAATATAAAAAAAATCCTTTTTAAAGCCATGTTTATGTTATTTCCAAAAAAAACATTTATTTTAATAGGATAAAAATCGGAATAATGACACCTTGTTAAAAAATATTCAATTCACTTGATGTTTCTTTAAATTAAAGGCACTTTTTCCATAGAATTAAGCTATTAACATCCATTTTCTATAGTTTCAAAAATTATTTTTATTTTGTTTATTATTTAAAAATACAAAAAAAGTTAATTTCTAGCGCAGTGCTAATATTATTTCCCAGTAAAACATTTATTTTAATCGGCCTTATTGGATTAATAGAACACCCTAAAGTGGTAGTCGTATTACAATCCCTTCTAATTAATAAACCTTCTCTAAAATCCAAGTATACCCCCTCGCAGGGCAACACAATTAATAATAATGGGCTGGGGGATGAGTACAGATTCGTAGATAAGATCGAATAGAATCCCGCACTAATCGCTATCTGTTCTTTGCAGCAAACGCTCGCCGGCAGCGGTAATTGTGGAGCGATAGAAACGCCAGCGCCATGCCCATAGACATAGACGCACGACGACCAAGTGCCAAAAGCGAGAACCGAGCGTGAGCGACTGCCAGGAGCAGGATCCATCCGTATCCGCAGGGTCCATCCGCTAGTCAAAAGAGCGAGCGAGTGTGCCAAGCCAAGTTGCATTTAGTTTGAGCCCCACCCGACCAACCCAATCCACACGGCAAGATGGGCAACAAGAACTCGTGCTGTGCGTACTCCAGCCCGCAGTCGGACCGCAAGTCCAAGGACATGCCGCCCGTCTTCGAGGAGCGCCACCAGCTGAGTCATCCGCCGCACACGTCGCAGCACCAGCTGGACGGCCACCACGGCTCCACGTCGGCGGTGCATCTGCACCACCATCACCATGGCCATCACCAGCAGCAGAATCAGCAGGGTGGCGGCGGCGACAACTTCGAGAACCAGGCCAATCTGCAGCACATCTCCGAGCGCGAGGCGCTGGAGGGCGAGGAGGATCCCTCGGTGGATCCCACGGCGGCCACCATGTTCCTGGAGCGATCCAAGGTGGAGAACGGCGGCATGACGCGCAAGCGTTCGCAGCAGCAGATTGCCCAGCAGGCGGGAAGTGCCGGCGGAGGTGGCGGCGGCGGCAGCACTCCCGGTGGCAATAGTTGCGGAGGCGGCGGTGGCATGAAGAAGAGCTCCTCCTGCTCGACGATCTATCTGGACGACAGCACAGTGTCGCAGCCGAATCTAAAGAACACGGTCAAGTGCGTCTCGCTGGCCATTTACTATCACATCAAGAATCGTCAGTCCGACCGGCGGCTGGACATCTTCGATGAGAAGCTGCATCCGCTGACCCACGACCAGGTGCCGGAGAACTACGACACGCACAATCCGGAGCACCGGCAGATCTACAAGTTCGTGCGCACGCTCTTCAACGCCGCCCAGCTGACGGCCGAGTGTGCCATCATCACGCTAGTCTACCTGGAGCGGCTGCTCACCTACGCGGAGCTGGATGTGGGTCCCTGCAACTGGAAGCGCATGGTGTTGGGTGAGTTCCGGTGGCGAGATCTGTTTGTAAACACTGCTGCGGCAACATTAAAAGGAAACCTGAGCTTTTGGAATGCACTACAATCGTACATCTATGGCTTAATAATCATGATATATAGACCTCAAGTCATAATATTCATTATTGGTTTCCAATAAACTGCATTTTATTTGACCATTTTAATGATATAATTTTGAGAAATCAAAATAACTTTCCTAAAATTACTCTGTTGATCTGAAAAAACGTAGAAATCAGTATTGAAAAATAAAAATCTTTAGCAAATTCAACCAAAAGTAAAACTTTAAATTCAATCTACATGATTTCTTTAAATCTTTTTATACAATAATTTTAAAATTCATATTTTTGTAAATTTTAAAATTAAAAAAAAAGTATAGTCCGAGTTTTTACTAACATTATTTTGTTGAAAATTTATATTTTATCACTGAAAAAAATATAGTTACATAGTTAATTTAGTAGAGCGTTGACTAGTTAGATTTACTAACATTTGCGACATTTATTCCAATTAAAATACTATATATATCTAATTTCCCACAGGTGCCATTCTCCTCGCCTCGAAAGTGTGGGACGATCAGGCCGTTTGGAACGTGGATTACTGCCAGATACTCAAAGACATCACCGTGGAGGACATGAACGAGCTGGAGCGCCAGTTCCTCGAGCTGCTGCAGTTCAACATCAATGTGCCGTCCTCGGTGTACGCCAAATACTATTTCGACCTGCGGACGCTGGCCGAGGCCAATGAGCTCAACTTCCCCACGGAGCCGCTGTCCAAGGAGCGGGCCCAGAAGCTGGAGGCCATGTCGCGGGTGATGCAGGACAAGGTGACCGCCGAGGCGCTGAAGAACGGGATCAAGAAGTGGTCCTCCATGGACAACATCAGTCAGGGCGGGCCGCGGCGTAGCGTGGCCATACTATCGTGATTTATATTAGCTTACTAAAGAACAGAACAACCATCATCGGCGGCAATGAGTCAGGAAGTCTGTAGTCTGTAATCTGTATTCTGTAGTCCGTAGTCCGATCGATCGTAACTTGAGAACGAACTTATTTCGTAGGCCAGGGTTTTTAGCCAGCACTCTAAAGGAACATCCACGCCCACACCTAAATACATCTTATACAATACACACAAAAACGTTTTAACCACACGTCTCGAATTAAGGACCACTTTTTACATATACATGCGAACGATGTATATTCCTGTAAGCGAAACTACCGATTGCAGTCAAGGATTTGGATGATTTTAACACTGAAGAGAAGAGAAGAGAGGAGACACAGAAGTACTACAGCAACGCGTAACCAATTGCCAAACGAGAAATCACAGAACAGAACAGAAACAGTAGAGAATTGTTTGTAAAAAGGCTTAAATATTGTAATTGAGTCGGATCGGCGATCGGCATCCAATCAATTTCTAATCTCAACGCTCGGCCCCGGCTGGGAAATCGTCATTTACTTAGCGTCCGCGCCCAGAACATTTCCCTGTACATTTGTTACGAATTTAATTTGTTTACTTTGCCCCATTTTCTTAATATCCTAATATGATTTCGTGTGATTCTTATAGTTTCCATTTAGCTTTATACGATGAACGATATATATTCGGCTTCCCCGCAAATCAGGCTTAAGGCACAAAACGAAGAACGGAGGGGCGCGGCCTGCGGCAAGTTGATTTGTTTTTTTCGGTTCTTAGCATTAGAAAACAAACAAGATATGAGCAAGAGTATGGAAGAGCACAGCGCAATATTAACCCAAAAGATTTGTGAGTAAATTAATGTACTAGACATATAAGGATACGAATTATATGCAAAATGTATTTTATTTTGTAATTTATTTTACGATAAAGCTAAATAAAAGCAAATCAAAGAGAAAAAGTTGTGTGCTTAATTGGGAGTCATATTTGTATATTTTCAAGTCCTGAAATGGGAAACCATAATTAACTTTTTATCAAGTTTTATAAAATAATAAGAATTTTCTTATCAATATCTGTGATTTCGATATATTTTTGTAAAGGTAAAATAAATTAAAGTCCTAAAATCACCAATTTTTTTAATAGTTTTTCGAGACCATTAAAAATTCTATTGCATTTTATCAAAAATTTCATATTTTTATTATAAATTGAAATGATTTACAAAAATTTCATTGGTACAACTGCTTTTAAAACAGGACAAAACTTTGACAGATATGAATTCTAATAATTTGTTAGTAATATTGGTGGATTTCTGAAAAAAAGGATTGACCATATAAAGTGCACAATTAGTGACAAAAAAATTGAAGATTTTCGTCTACGCGCAGTTTTTGGGAATCAAAAAAAATTACAACATGAAAATCAGAACTATTATTGTGAAATGTGTTAACATATGTGTCAATCTAGGCTTATATCAAAAATAATATTAAATCTTGATTGAAAGTTTTCGCATTTTCGATGCAGGAGGCACCCTGCTGTATTAGCGGAGACATCCACCTCCTCCTTTCATATCCTAAAAATACCAAAAATATACCACAGGCTGAAATTTCAGGATGGTGTCACGGCTAAATACACCCCCTGTCGTTTCAGTATTACCGTTTTCGGAACTTCTTTTGGTATATTTGAACAAATAAAACTGGTATATTTCTTGGAGCCGGACGGCTGTTCCACGGTCACACCGATACACTGCTTCTCTCGCTCTTCCGCCCGCAACTAAAACTCTGGGTCCGCGTTAAATGTTAAGAAAATAAAGACACCGATCTAACTAATTAGCCAACTAATAGTGTTCGCCGTACAGTGCGCGCAATGCGGTTAGTGACCAGATGAGCGTGATAACCGCGATCGGGGGATATACACATAGATATAACTGGGATCGCCATTGAGCAATCCGAAAACGGCGTCTGTCGTCGACGAGGGACGCTGCTGCAACCAGAAAAAGGAGTGGTAGCTGCTGGTTCGTTCTGTGGATAAAAACTAACTCAATCGCTGGTAAGTGCAATTCGAATTGGCGAGTCCTGCGCTCAAATTGGCCAATTGGACCCGGTCGAATTTTTGTGCTTAACCATTTTGCCGCCTTTTTGTGCCCAAGCCCCGAAAAAGCAGCACCATCGGGTAGTTGGAGAGGGGGGTGGGGGGAGAGGGCAGAGACTGCGGCAGCGAATCGTTAATAAGAACAACGCAATCACACGCACACACATATGCAGCTCTAGCACGCATTGTATCTGTATCTTGCGGTGTCTCTCGTACTCGCTCTCGCTCTCTCGCTGCCTCCACACCTCTCGCCAGTGCCGTTTGTTTAGGGTTTTTATAGCTAGATTCGAGTAGTGCTGTAATTGCAGGGGGACGGTTGACTTTAGTAGTAAAACAAGGGATTTTACTCCACTGAAGCTTTTAATTATTTTATCTGTCTGGTATTTTAGTATTAGAAAATGGAATTAAAAATGGAATATTTTTCAAAGAACGAACATTAAGTCTACACTCAAGAAAAAGAATTGGTATTTCTCAAACACATAAAGTGGATAATACCAAAAATTGTGCTTCTACTGCTTTCAGAACCAATTTAGATTTATTTTTTGGCATATAAGTATGTTTTCACCTGAAAAGCGTGTACTTGTTTCCTTGGCAGCGGAAATTATAAAGATAAAAAACAGAAGTGACATTAGACAGTTTAATAAATTACCTGCAAAGATGAATCTAAATCAGGGTATTCCCTAAACTGTTGAGTTTAGCTGTTCCATTCAAAGTCAACTTTCAGAAATTTCAGCAATTCAAAATTTTGTTTAATCTTTGAAAACCAGAGTTGGCACCTTATTTTACTAAAAGTCATGGCCACTCTGCAACATTTTACTATCATAAGTTCGCATTATTTACATTAAAATCAAATTAGCCAGTCTATTAGTAGTTACCTAGATAACAATTTTAGACAGTAACAAACAATAAAAAATCGCATTTTACATGTTTTAAGTTCCGTAAAACTTTTCAACAAATAACAGCTGTTTAAAAATTCAACAAAAACCATTTTGGGTCGTTCCCTCAATTGCTGAAATTTTCTGTTGAATTTTCAACAACTCAGCAATTCAACAGTTTAGGGAAAACCCAGAATAATTCTTAACGATTATATTAGCTTCCCGAACCGATAAATAAATATATCGCTAGAAACAGCAGGTGCTAGCTGAATATTTCGCTTTAGAAATGCCAGCACTGTCGCTTACCAGGGCTGCGTGGACCACAAAAAGGATGGCTACAAGTGCCAAGAAAGAGAGGATGCCTTATTGTCAAAACGTTAAATAAGAATATCAAACAAAGCGCAAAAAAAAAAAAAGAAAACAGTGAAAAGTTCAGCAGGTAAAAACCCAAAACGAATCCAAGAGAGCGGGATCCTCTCGCCAAACCGGCTGCACTGGCTCTCCCACCGGACTTGTGTGCTTTCGGCTGCCGCCCGAACGCGCCGCACGAAGAACTTTACATCGCTCGCTCGCCTGCTCGCCTTCTGCTGCCTCCGCGTCTCATTCAGTTTTCAGTTTGCTTTGCTCTGTTCGCCGTTCACCACCGCCTCTCACCCGCGCGGCGTTTCGATTCTGATTGCCACTACTGTTGCACACAAACACACGCACACGGCCGGAGAGTGTGTCCGTGTGCGCCCGCCACCACCACCACTGCAATATCAAGTAAATTTTCATATACTGGCGTCATAAGAACGAACAACCGTACTTTTAAAAAGCTTGTAAGAACTGCAGTGCCGATGGGAGGGGGTGGGGATGCAGGTAGAGGGGGTGGGGCCGGGGGGTAGTAGCGGGAGGGCCGGGGCTGATTGGAAACAATTGTGTTTATTTGTGAAATTCGCAGGCGAAAAAGAATGCGAGAAATATTAATCAAATGACTTTGCGGTCGACTTTGCTGCCAGTGTATTGGTGTGTGAGAGTGCGAGAGTATCTGTGTGAGTGTTTGTATGTGAGCTGCGCACATCCACAGCCACAGAGTTCCCATTAACGTCATCATCGTGTCATTCTTGCAAGAAGGCGATGGAGAGGAGAGAGGCGGGGAGACGCAGGGTTGCATTTTTCTGAAATTTATTAACATTATGCCACTTGAAGCGATCGGCAGCGCTCTTTGAATTGGCAATATTTCGCCGCCATATGTTAGAACGAAACTACCGATTCCTTTGGATTTTCCAATTGCCCACCGTTTGTCTGTCTGTTTTGTTTAACAATTATGAAATGCACACTAATTGGCTGTAATGAAAATGTGACTCTCCAACTCGACGATCCTCCTTCTCCTTTCGCCCATTCGATTTGCCGCTCTCTCGCTCGAAATTTGAGCGACAGCCAAACAAAATTAAAAATAAAAAGCGGCAGCAGCGGCAATAATTATAACTATAACTCGAGTTTCGGATCTCGGCAGCATATAGAATGTGAGCCAAAAGGCAAAACTTGTATTGTATCGTATCGACGCGCCGCCTGTACTCGCTTCCATGTCTCTCTCTCGCGCTCGCCGCTCTCGCTCTCTCAGCTTTCATTTTTTTGTCTCGCCTCGCTTTATTTTGTACTTACGCTTTGCGATTCAATTCGTTTTTATTGGTTTTCCGCTTTAGGCGGCTGGGAATTGTACGTAGCGTCGTTCGTGCAAAACGTTGTTGTTGTTGCTGCGCCCACGGGGGGCGGGGGATGGGGTGGCGTTGTCGTTCAATGAATAATGAGAGACAATGTAAGGCAAGGAGAGCGAGAGAGCGACGGGCCAGCGAGAGCGAGCGAAACGAGAACAACACAAAAAAAAAAAGCAAAGCAAAGCCGTGTACAAAAGTGCACGAAAAGCGGTGGGCAAGGGAACGAAGAGAGGAGGCGGGACAGCACGAAAGATACAACTTTTTTTCCCTGCTGGCAGCGGCAGCCAAAAGCAAAGCACAGTGGGGAGCGGGAAAAAAGGAGGAGAGGAGGCCCCCCGTCTAGAATCTAAAATCTAGAAGAAAAGCAGAGAAGACTGACTGGCTGAGATGCACGCACGCACATACAGCTCTTCTAGATATAGATACAATTAATTTGATTTGTTAGCACCGCTCGCCCGTTCGCCCGAATGGGGAATAGTTGGAAATGTAAAATTTGCAATCCGCCCTCCCTCCCCCCGATCCGCCCTCTTTCAAATCCAATTCCCATTCCCTTTCCAATTAGAGTTAGAATATTTTTGCTCTTCCTACCACGCAGACGCAGCTTACGTTTAGATGTGTAGGTGACTTTTGCATATATTGGCTGCAAATAAATTTTCGCTTGATTTGCTTTCGCCTCCCGACCACTCTTCCTCTTCCATCGCCAGCATGTGTGTGTGTGCTGCGTGGAAGTGGAACTGAAAATGAAACTGGAAGCAAAGGGAAAAGGGGAAACTGTACCGCGGGCCGTTTGAATATTTCGCGTAAACATAAACACCGCAAACAAACTGTTGCTCACTGGTTATTATTGTTGCCATGCCTCCCCTCTCGTTTCAGCGTTCAGGTGGCCCCGAAGGAACGTCCGTATCCATCTAAATATATACCTCCAAGTCCGCTCCTGGCGAGCCCCCAGTGAAATCGCCTGAACCGGGCCAAAAAGAGAACCACATGAGGTAAGTGATTTCAATTGCTGTCACTTCAAAATACAGGGTGACTACACAGCTCACCACCCGAAGGGGTAATTCCACCCCATTTATTACGGAATGTTTTGTTGTGCCATATGGCCCATTGTTTTCATAAAGAAAAGCTGCGTTTTGGAAATTTATAATCCTTTTTGTAATCACAAAATAGGATGGAAAACTACTGTGAATCTCTGAGTAATGATTTATATATAATAAATTCGTTTTTTATGAGTCTTTTTGTTTTGTTCTGCCAAAGTAAAAATATTTAAATTTGACCGAATATCTTTAGGATCTATTTTATGAGGGAATAGTGACTTAAAAAAAACAATTTTTAGATATTATTCTTATTAGATTCATGTTTTTGTTTATTTCATCAACAGCGTGTTATCTTGTTTTAGAAGGTTTGGTCTTCCAATTCGTATACAATACGATATACAAAGTAAGGCTTAGACTTTTCTGAAATTCCTTGCGAAAATGTGAAATTGTCTATTGATCTTAATAAGAAGTTTGAAGAAGTTAGAAAATTGAAATATTATCCAAACTACTTTAAACTTACATAAAATATGAGCTGACATGCAATAGTACTTAGGACCACATATACATATTTCCTTTAATACTTTATCAAAATAGTTTATTTCCAAATGTTCATTAGGAAGAATAAAAGAGAGCTTATGAATTTATGATCCTAAAATAATTGATGTTAAATAAATACCCAAAATTTGATGACAGATTTATTGATATGGCTAGCAGCAATACTTTTGCCAAGTTTTATCAGAGTTTTCTAATGTGAAGATGTGTAAAAACCCGCCAACTCGGTAGTTGCCTAAAAATAACGTTTGATCAGTTAGCCAAGTGCTAAGGTTTTTGACCCCCGTTTGCGGTTTGCACTCGATTAATTCGTATAGCGATGCTTGAGTTACAGTTACTTAATAAGGGGCGGGGGTCCACCCCCTTTGCAGATTGGGCCATTTGTCTTGTGTTTTGTGCTTGGCTTCATCAGCACTTTACATGCTCCAAACGAAACCCGCCCACTTTTTTTTTGTCTTTCTGCCCGGGCTTGGCACTCGCACACACATGTGCGTGCAAAAGATATATGTATTTGAGCATTTGCACACACACACACACACACACACACACTAGAAATCATTCCTACCTCACCACATTAAAAGTGGCGCCCTTTTTAGTGTCCTTTCTCCCGTTCTGCGCTCTCCTCTATGTTTGCTGAATTATTTGCTCCAGAAAAACAAGAGAGTGTGAGAGAGCAATCAGTGGGGGAGCTCTTCTCTCCTCTCCCTCACTCTCTTCCATTTGCTTAGCCTGTAAGCTGTAAGCTGTAACTGTAAAGCGCTTAGCGAAAAGGGACAAAACCAGGACCTATGCAAACACTCCCCTCTTCTCCCGCTCATGCGCGCGCTCTCCCTCCCTATGCTGTTGGCTCCCCCTCCTCACCTCTCTCACTCACTCATCTATCTTTAATTCGCAGCTCGCTTTTTCGTAAGCACGCACACACTTACGCGTTGTCTTTAATCGATTTGTACTTCTTGATATTTACATCAGCCTCCCCTCTCCCACCCCACCCCACTCCTTCTGCTCTCCCCTGTCTCGTTGCGCGCTCTCTCTCACTGCTTGCATTCTCTGATTGGATATCTAAATCCTGGATCCTGCCCCTCCCTCGGTTCACCAGCCTCAAATCCCAGCTCCACTCCCTTTTTTCGTTTCCCTTGTCATTCGTTTTGCTGCCTTTTGCCATTTACAATTTATATAAAGTTATTTCATTGTGCTCACTCTGCTCTTGGCCCTTCTTCTTCTTCTTCCTCTTCTTGTGCTGATGAAGACATAGCAATATGGGTATGTGTTGGTGTGGGTGTGGGTGTGGGTGTGAGTCCTGCGGTCCGCTAATGGGCAATTTATATCACTTTTAATGCCCAGCAGCAAAATCAATAAACTGGCCAACATCTTTTTACATAAATTAGTCCTGGGTGATGATTGTTAGCTGTAAGTGGATATGAATTGGTGTGTGTGTGTGGATTTAGGGCTCAACTGTACTTGCATTATGTATGTACACACATGCAGATGACATTCGCATTGTTGAAGGGTTAATGGTCGCACATTGCACTGCAAATCCGTTATGTCCTTCAGCAGCAGAATCCTGACAACATACCAAGAGGCCAAACACTCCCACCGTGAGTTAACCTCTTGTCCGATCATCGAGGCAAATAGCATATGGATAGCCTGTTTTTAAGGATGTGACGGGTAAAACGCCTTGGGGTATGAATCAAGTTGTTCGCAAAGTCAGGGATTTGGGAAACGGGGTTTTTTGTTTTTAAGAACATTGTAGCCTTGTCAGATCTTTTCCTTTTAGGAAGTGAGCTGTAATCTAAAGATTCTATTACCATTTAACTTATGACTAATTTTGTAACTGTGGGCTATTAAAACTGTTTTTTAATCTCCTATCTCTCCACTTATAGAGAGCTAAGAAAAATAAGAAAACTTTGGCTTACTTACAGAGTTTATTTATTAAAAAAATTTTCTGCTAAATATATATATATATATATATGTACAATACATAGGTATATGGAATGGCATACAATTCTAAAATATTTTTAGGTATTGTATTCATTACTATTTATAATTTCAGTAGCTCTACGAACTTCATATAAAAAATCCTTCCCCCCAATCGAACAGATTTGATTTCAATTAATTTTATCCATTTCCAGGTGAACGCTAGAAATTGGCTGAGCGCCAATTACACACTCACACGGATCACAGGAGCAGCAAGAGCAGCAATTTCATGGTAATTGTCCCCCGTCAGCGACGAAAGAAAAGACCAAGAAAAATACCTGAGCAGCCAGAGATTAAGTGACACCACCTCCACCTTCCACTTGCATTTTTTGTTTGTTGTAGCCACGCTCAGCGAAAGCAGTCGACAGCAGCAACAACAGCAATATGTAGGCGCTCCACAGCAGCAACAACACATGAAATACAAGCAAGAACAGCAGCAACAACAAACCCCCAACAACAAGAAAAACACAACAATTTATTAAAAAAAAAACAAAAACGACATCATTAAGTTATAGATATCAGGGAACGAGCAACGCCACAACGATCATCGCCCGGATCTGGACACAAGAATGCAGCACGTGAGCGCTGCTAGCTCGGTGCCATCAGTAGTAGCCCCTGTTGTGACCACTGGTGGAACGACGATCACCTTGGGCGGCCCACCACCGCTCCCCAAATCGGAGCACAAAGAGGATGGCAAGCCACCGCACGGCATCGAGATGTACAAGGTGAACATCGAGGATATTTCGCAGCTCTTTACCTACCACGAGGTCTTTGGCAAGATCCACGGCGATGTGGTCAATCATCAATTGGCGGCGGCCCACGGAGGTCAGTTGCCACCACCTCCGCCGCTGCCGCCGCAGGTCACCAGCCATGCGGCGAGTGCAGCGGCAGCCGCAGCAGCAGCGTCGACCAACAATGCCGCCGTTGCAGCGGTAATGGCCTCAGCGAATGCAGCAGCAGCGGCGGCGGCAGCTGCATCGGCGGGGGGACAACTACCGCCGGCAACCAGCGGCAATGGGGGCCAGCAGGTGACGGTAACGACGACCAGCAGCTCGACAAGCAGCGGCGGGAGCACCACCAGTGGGGGCACCACGACCACGGCGGGTGAGTTGCTTATGCCTAAAATGGAGGGCGGCATACATGGCGTGGACGGCAGCGGCAATGGCGGCAATGGCGGCGGGCAGAACGTGGCGCTGGCGCCGGACGGTACGCCCATTGCGACGGGGACGCACGTCTGCGACATCTGCGGCAAGATGTTCCAGTTCCGGTACCAGCTGATCGTGCACCGGCGCTACCACAGCGAACGGAAGCCGTTCATGTGCCAGGTGTGCGGCCAGGGGTTCACCACATCGCAGGATTTGACGCGCCACGGCAAGATCCATATTGGCGGGCCCATGTTCACCTGCATCGTGTGCTTCAATGTGTTCGCGAACAATACGAGCCTGGAGCGGCACATGAAACGGCACTCGACGGACAAACCGTTCGCCTGCACCATTTGCCAAAAGACCTTTGCCCGCAAAGAGCATCTGGACAATCACTTCCGCTCGCACACGGGCGAAACGCCCTTCCGTTGCCAGTACTGCGCCAAGACGTTCACGCGCAAGGAGCACATGGTCAACCATGTGCGCAAACACACGGGTGAGACGCCACATCGTTGCGATATTTGTAAGAAGTCCTTTACGCGCAAGGAACACTATGTTAACCACTACATGTGGCACACTGGTGAGTGTGATTGATTGGTGGGGGCGGACAATGCGAGCGGCGAGCGCCAAAAACAAAAAGACAGATCAGAATCTCTCAGAACTAAAAACCAAACCAAAAAAAAACTCCAAGACCAACTCCAGTCAGACCAAATTATATCCATAGAGTACAAGAACAACAACAGCCATCACCACATCACACCAACCAACCAAACCAACCAAGAACCAAATCAAAAATTCAACCAACCAACCAAACCAATCAAAAAGAATTGACAACAAGCACCGCAAAAAAAATATATAAACTTCATCGTGCGTCCTACGTCTTCTTCCACCCACTCTCTTACACTCTTCTATCTCGCTCATCGCTTGTGCTTCTTCTACCCGCCAACTCCCACAGTCCCGCCCACTGTACTCACACAGAGAGAAAAAAATATTAACTCAAATTGGTCTTAGCTTTTTTATATTAAATATATAATAATTTGTTGCATCACTTGAAACGTACAATCAATCAAATTTCATTCCGTTTCAAAATATCGAAAAAATTCCATTGTTTGAAATAAAACACTACATCTACCTGAATAATATTTAACATTTAAGAAATGCTTTAAACTTTAAAACCTTTTTAATCGCTTTTATTTTTGATGGTATTTTCAATGAATTATAAAATCCCAAAAGACTTTTAAGCATATTCTGGTGTAAATATTTTTTGAAATCTTCAGAGTTCTTGGAAACAATCTGAAAGAAATAAGATAATGCTGATATTGTACTCATTTTTTTTCTCTGTGCCAACTAACGCTTCAAGCGAAGGAATCTCCAGAGATTTGGAGAACGCTTCTCGCCTAATCCCGCTACAAAATAAAAAGAAAACACGCTCACTCGCTCATACCGCTCCATTTCCCCCCAACCATGATCTCTGCATCACACATCCCCAGCTTCACCACGTCTAAATCATGCTCACATGCACCACCAATCCAAAAACACACTTCATCCAGTGCTCGCTCCACTCCACCACTCCAAGTCCAAGTCCAATCCTTCACTCCCGATTCGATTCGATATATAATGCCTGTGTAACTTTGTCTACGCTCTCTCTGCTGTCGAACAGGGTGCCCAAAGCAAAGAAAAGTCAAGAAAGTAAAGAAAAGTAAAGAAAAGTTCGTTGTTGCTGCTTGTCGATTGCCAACGTCTCTGTGTAACTGCGACATTTAACACTCGATCACACAAAATCAATTGGAACACACACAACACAAGACACACAACACACTCCCAGCTCACCTGCATATGAATATCTGCTATGTATCTTTAGCTCTTTGGCGAAACTTTCTTTCGGGACTGCACGTTCCACGCAAAAAAAGAAGACAGAACAAAGTAAAAGCATCCTGGAGACCAGCATTGAGTAGAAGCAGAGTTGACAGGCACACACAAAACAAAACACACATCCAATGAACATCCACACCACATACAATCCACATCACATCTGACACCACCACCACGCCCACGTCCATATGCCCGAGCCAGCAGCCTCCGTTCGCTTCGTTCGTTCGAAACCACAACAACGCAAGCCACGGCCAGTTTCACACCAAACAGAAAAGAAAGATTAAAGATTTAAATACAAAAAAAATAAACCCACCCACCCACGCAGCCACCCAACCACTATCAACCAAAAAAAAAAGATGAAAAAAGTAACTCTGGACGGTGCGCGGCGGGGATGGGTCGGGGGATCTGAAATTTTGTTTTTTCTCCGATCTGCCACTAGTTCTCCAAACGCTTCCCAACGATCCTTTTGGAGAAATAGCCGGCAGATACTATGAGCTGTGAGAGAAAAAAGAAAATGCTTGCGCTAACGAATGCGATTTTGTCTTGTCGAACGAGATCAAACTCCATTCCCCCTATATACAACAATTCCGTTCTGTTCTGCTACCCCCTCTCCCAACAAATTCAGGTCAAACGCCGCACCAGTGCGATGTCTGCGGCAAGAAATACACGCGCAAGGAGCACCTAGCCAACCATATGCGATCGCACACCAACGAGACGCCGTTCCGTTGCGAGATCTGTGGCAAGAGCTTTAGCCGCAAGGAGCACTTCACCAATCACATACTCTGGCATACAGGTAAAGAGACAAAACGAATCGTTAGCCCGCTTCCGCCTCCTGATTCCTGATACCCGAATCCACGAATGATCCTGCCAAATCCAGACCCCTAGCTAATGGTTCCTCCAGCTACTACAGTCCACGACACATTAAATACCTTGTATACACAGACACTTGGCGGCGCAATTGGGGCAAGGGCAGCAGCGATAACGAACTCTCGCTAGGATTGGGGGTGAAAACTGGTTGCAGTCCACTGTCTTTCGTGGATTAACCTGTCATTTATTTAAATTTGTAGTACTTAGCGAAACTATAATAATATCTAAAATAATATTCCTTTGTTGGACAGTTTTAATGTATTTCTTGCCTTATATGTTTTATATGATTTTGTTTATTACCTATTTATAATGACTATAAATCCCTAACGGATATGATTTCATAGACGATATTTAGCTAGAAAAATTAGTTGGTTAAAACATTTAACTTTTCGTAACAGAATATGCTATTAGAAATCGTATATTTATTTGTATTGCAAATACAATTATTTCCAGTTATGTTATAGTTATGTTCGAGTTAAAAAAGATTTGCCTTTTCAAAATCCCAGGTATTATATTAAAATACTCAGAATTTTCTAAGAATGTTAGTATTACATCTAGTATCAACTTTGATTTTCATACTTTGTATGCTACCCAAATTGCTAAAATTTCGATCGCAGGGACAGTACACATACGTATGCAACTCGCAGTGCTCTCCCCTTTCGCCTAGAAGGGGATGCAACCAAAAACCAAGCCACGCCAGGTGTCCAGTGACCCGCATCCAGCTAGCCCATACCATGACCGCCCCCCATTTCCCTAGGCGATGATTACTAATCTCTAAATGTTTTTTCGTCCCATCCGCGCGACACACACACATTTGCCACGCAAGCAGGCGAGACGCCGCACCGGTGCGACTTCTGCTCCAAGACGTTTACGCGCAAGGAGCACTTGCTAAACCACGTGCGCCAGCACACGGGAGAGTCGCCGCACCGCTGCTCCTACTGCATGAAGACGTTCACGCGCAAGGAGCACCTGGTCAACCACATACGCCAGCACACGGGTGAGACACCGTTCAAGTGCACGTACTGCACGAAAGCGTTCACGCGCAAAGATCACATGGTTAATCATGTACGGCAACATACAGGCGAGTCGCCGCACAAGTGCACGTACTGCACTAAGACGTTCACGCGCAAGGAGCACCTGACGAACCATGTGCGCCAGCACACGGGCGACTCCCCGCACCGATGCTCCTACTGCAAGAAGACGTTTACGCGGAAGGAGCACCTGACGAACCATGTGCGCCTGCACACGGGCGACTCGCCGCACAAGTGCGAGTACTGCCAGAAGACGTTTACGAGGAAGGAGCACCTCAACAATCACATGCGCCAGCACTCGAGCGACAATCCGCATTGCTGCAACGTTTGCAACAAGCCGTTTACGCGCAAGGAGCACCTGATCAATCACATGTCGCGGTGCCACACCGGCGATCGACCCTTCACCTGCGAGACGTGCGGCAAGTCGTTCCCGCTCAAGGGCAACCTGCTCTTCCACCAGCGCAGCCACACCAAGGGCCAGGAGATGGAGCGACCCTTTGCCTGCGAGAAGTGCCCCAAGAACTTCATCTGCAAAGGTGAGTGCGCTCTATGATTGCTGCTGTGCGTTGCATGCATCCAGTGGAGGCACGCGTGGCGTGGCGTCAGCATAGTGTCCCAGCCCCAGCTCCAGCTGCAGCTACAAACCAAAACTAAAACCCCGAGCCCGATCCCGTCCTGCCTTCCAGTTGCTGTTGTGGGTATTGCTCTCACAGCTTTCGAGCGTTGTTGTTTTTTTGTTGGTTACGTCTAGTCAGAAATCTAAACAAAGTTTATATTTAACCAAATTATTAATGTGGAAGGACATAATACTTGCGGAGACTGTTTCTTGTGCATTTATTATTCTATTTGTAATTAATCTTTTAGTATTAATACCCTTTTTTATAGCAAGAAACAGTCTCCAAAGTGAAATCCACAGCAGTCCTGAACAAAATTATATTACGTATACAAAAAACTGTACACAATAGTTCTCGTAAATCCTCAAGTAGGTTAATAGTTTTAAATTTCTGATGATCACTAATAATTAAATAATTTATTAAAAATTGTAAAGTGATTTCATCATTATATTTATTGCTGCAACAAAATCTGACCAGACGTTAACCCCTTGAGCCCAATTTGTATGCAGACAGCGACTGTGAGAGCAATCCCCCAAAACTTACCCGAGCCATTTTCGAAATTCGAGATCCCCGACGATCAGATGATCAGATCTTCATGTCGCTTCCATTGTCCGTTTCGCAGGTCACTTGGTCTCGCACATGCGCTCCCATTCGGGTGAGAAACCGCACGCGTGCACTCTGTGCAGCAAGGCGTTCGTCGAGCGCGGCAATTTGAAGCGCCACATGAAGATGAATCACCCGGATGCTATGATGCCGCCACCACCCGTGCATCCGCATCCGCAAATACCGGCTGGTGTGCTGACGCAAGTCAAGCAGGAAGTGAAACCGATCATAAGTGAGTCGGCAAACACGACTGCGCTAGCGCAAGCGAGTCTCCCCGTGCCCAAGTTGCCCAACTTAACCGGCCCTCCTACCGTTTCAGTTCCCCACCACTCGGCTACCACCACAATGCACACCATCCAGCAGATCACGGCGGGAGCGGCGGGCGGAGCCGGAGCAGTGCAGCTAACACCGGGCCTGGTGCCCCTGGTCACCTCTACGCTCATCTCGCATAATGCGGCCGCCCAGCAGCAGTCGCAGAAGAATCAAGCAGCCGCCGCAGCAGCTGCCCAGCAGCAGGCCGCAGCAGCCGCTGCTGCACAACAGCAAGCTGCCCAACAGGCTGCACATCAGCAGCATCAACAGCAAGTGGCCGCCCAGCATCAGCAGCAGGCTGCAGTGGCTGCCCATCAGCAGCAGCAACAGCAGTTGCAGCAGCAGCAGCAACTTCTGCAGTTGTCCATCCAACAGGCGGCTCACCATCATCAGCAGGAGCAGCATCGCCAGCAGCAGCAACAGCAGCACCAGCAGCAACAACAACAACAGCAGCAGCATCACCAGCAGCAACAGCAGGGTCATCCTCAGGCCCCGCCGCCACAGCAGCAACAGCAGCCGCCGCCCATCGCCTTGATCAGCGATCCGAGTGCCCTGGCACGCGCCGCCATCCAGCTGCAGCACCTGCCGGCGAACGTGGAACAGCACCCGGTTGTTTACTAACAGTAGCCCCTCCTGCACGGCTACACTCCCACCACAGCCCACTCCAGCAGCACGACCAGCACCTCCATAGCCGCAACAGCGGCCACGGCGTCGACGCAAGCGGCGTGGTGAGGCCAGGGTGCCACCAGTGAGCCAGTGTGCTAGTGAGCCGAGCTGACGCGACATCTCTATATAGGACACACACACACCATAACAAGCACACCCCATATAAGCAGCTAGTTGTATGTACAATAGTTTTAGCAGCGCGCTGGTTACGCTGATCTGTGGCCCCAGACGAAAGAGTAGTATGCAGGGGTTCTAGGGTGTGTCGACTTTTAAACCAAGTTATTGTGGGGTCTTCTAACCCATTTTATCCAAAAGTGGAACCTAATTTTTGAACTTGAACGAAAACGCTTTAAACTGGGATGCCGCTTTAAACAGGGAAAACAGAAAATCAGATGTGTGTACTTCACTTATGACAATATACACTTGAGTTGATCTGATTTTTAAAATCCTTAGAGATTTCAGTAGCATCTTTCAAAAATAACAAAAATTCAAATTGCTTTTGTTTCCCCCAAAAATCAAAACACCCTAGAAAGTCAAGTACATATTGTGCTCAGTACTCCCAAATGCAATACACCCACTCGTCTTTGAGCTATCTTCCTCATTTCCCAATCGCAAACAAACTCAACACTCCTTAACTAGTCTGCCGCCGCCAGCTTTAACGTGCAATACGAATCATCTCATAGTTTGTTCTCGGTATCTCTCTTTGTGTATCTTTAATGCTTAGACGCATAGCGTCTAATTTTATTCACGTGTTTTCTACATTTCTGAAATGTGTGCCCGGCGGCGCGTGGTTTTGGATAAGTCGATCGTTAGGCTTTGTGATTTCCGATTGTTACTTAGCTGCGCTCAGTACACCAATCGGTCCCAAAGCCAATTCGACTCATCCACTCTTCTCGCTAGACACTTCAATGAAGGGGTTTTTGTGGCCGTAACCAGCGAAAGCGCACCATCTTGTATTTTTATTGTGTTTTGACTAAGTTATATCCATACGGAGCGACATTCATAGAAAGCATCCTCATCATACATAAACATATGCAGATATGCATAGGCATACAATTATAATATATACTTATAGTTTGTAAATAACACGCAACAAGACCCTTGGAAATCTATCGAAAATTATTATCACAATTGTATTATTTTTGCATTTTCCAAGGAGGATAATTGATAACGAGCGAACACGCGTACACCACATATATTGGCCAAGTGTAGTCCTTAACCCAGTTTACAATGTCGAGCCCCGAAAGTGGGGGCTGTGATGATTATGAGATATATATTATTATGTGACAATGGAAAATGAAGCAGCATAACAGCAGACACGACTAACGAGATAATGAAAAGGGATTAAACAAACAAATTATTATATTTAATGTTAGTTGAACTACTAAAAGTAATAGTTGAGAACACGGATCGCAAGAATGGAGAGGAGAAAAGTCCCGAATGAGCGAGCGAGTAGTTTTTAGTTGGGCGTGTCGCCCAATCATTATGATTACGATTACAATTACGATTATGATATATGAATACTAAACCTATAACAACAAGTTATTACCCCACTATTAAAGTTAACAAACAACAACAACAACCCATACATATATATATACGACTAGGCACAACTCTAAAATTAATTACATATAACCCTAAACTGTGCTTATGTTGAAAACAACAAACATTAAGAACAAGTTAAAACCGTAACGAAATAAAAGTGAAACAATTAACGAGAAAGCCCCAAGCGCCACAAGCAACAACATATCTGCTTTAAATTTTACAAAAAATAAAACTGAAAATTAAAAAAAATATATAAACATATTAAACATGAGTCACCGTTTAATAATTTTACGAGGAATCACAATACACATAAACAGACAACTGACAGACACACACCCACACATTATGCTTCCTTTTAAATGCAACATTTTACACATTTAATTGTCGAGAATTAAATGCTTAAAATACAATTTAAATTTAATTTAACAAACTGTAACTTTACACGAATAAACGGAAAATGTAAAACTGTTTGTTTGACCATTTGAAGACACGACTTGGTTTTATTTAACTTAATCTTATTTATTCAAGTTTATAGGCAGCAAAGTGAATGTTTTAAATACACTAAGAATGCAGGGAACAATTGAAAATTGTAAAAAAAAAACATCATTTAAACATTCAACATGTGCATGTTTTTGCTTTGACACACTGAAAATTCTTGATTTTGGAAGCCTCAAGCACTATCATACGTCTATAATTATGTAGTTGAGTATCCGTGTTAGTTTTCGGTGTTTTTGGATTTTTGGTGATGTGTATAGAGCGCAGTATATAAATGCATAGAGATATATATTATTGTACGATTATTAACTAATATATAGCGGATATGTATGTGTAGTATCTGAAAGGCAATTTTAAGTAACGACCCCAAGGAGACAATTCACTTGTGTTGCAATATTAAAACAAACGAAATAGTTTATATGTAAGTTGCGTAGTGCATAACGTGAGAATAGAATTAACTATATCCACCCGACACTCACTGACAGACAGACACACACCCAATAACCTTAATAATAAAATGCTGGGACAGCGCTGAAAATGTTTCCTAAACGCAGCGAAAGATGTGGAGAAATTAACAGGAGAAGCCGAAGAAAACGCTTGGAACGCCCCAATTAACGTAAATATTTAAAAGCAACAAACAGTAACAATACTAAATAGAAACAATAATGTACTATAAATCAGATACAATACAACACTATATATACCTAAAATATATGCCTATACGACAGAAATTGGACAACAAATGAAATGCATATAAAAATATATATATATTATATATAGTATATATTGTACAAGTTACGAGTAAAATGTAATTAAAATTGATGAAGTAGTAAGCACTAAACAAAACAAATAAATGAGCAGCAAAAAACGCGCAGCATAAGCATAAAAACGGATTTTCGAACTTACTATCGAGATATTTTTGTTTCAATATAAAATGATATTTTATACATTTTTAGAGCGTAATACAATTAAGGTCGGATGTTTCAATGAGTCGCTTTCTAAGCTATCTGCTGGATTTTTTAAGAACCTTTTTAAATTAAACTTTTCAATATTTGTATTTTATTATACCCGTTACTCGTAGAGTGGGCACCCGACTATAGTGTTCTTTCTTGTTTTTTAATGAATTGATCAATTTATTATAATTTTACAATCGAAGGAAAAACTTGTATAACAGTCAAAAGTAAGATAATTTTTTAAGAACCTACAAAAAAACTGGTTTTTATGAAAACTTAGTCGATCGATCCTTACTTCGATCCTTCTTCTAAAACTATCGCTTCAGTTGCCCATCTCCAGAAGGATAAGGTAGGTAGCGCAGCGCGAATTTCGCCCGTTCTGCCTGGAAAACCACCCCTAAATGACCTTCGGACTAGGTAGCCATCATCTGGCCATGGCAACGGCGTAAATTCGTTAGTATTGCAAACACCACGATCGAGAACACACCGCAAATGACGTCCGCAACAGAAACAGGTAAGGAATGTGCAAAAAAAGATAACCTTGAACGCATTAAGATCGTCTAACGACCTTTCAGCACCCACTGCCACCTCTCTGCTGCAGCTGAATGACGATGTCCTGGCTTTGATTGTCCGACAGCTGAATGTTTACCAGCAGTACGAGATCGGAAGGTTGAACAGGCGTTTGGAGAGCATAGTACAGATGCTCTGGAGGACCCGTGCTCGCAGTGTTGTCCTGCAGGACGAGATGTTCCGGCGATCGGGAACCAATTCCCGCCAGTTTCTGGCTTTTTTCTTGGCCCTGGCTCCTCATATGGAGCGCCTAAGTTTTCACAATTTAGATGTCCGAAGATTACGGCTCCTTAGCAGTCATACCATCGAGAGGATCCACTCCGTAGAGTGGCTAGGCGATGGAAATCGAAGGGGACGCATCCGATTCGTGGACGAGGATGTGCGATTGCTGCGTCGGGTATTCCCCCATCTAAGAAGACTCAAACTGCGGAGCTGTCAAATTACTGGGAAGTACCTGTGCGACCTCGAACACCTTAACGAACTCTGCTTGGATGACTGCCAGTTTCTGGAATCCCAGCACTTCAGGGATATCTTCCGGCAACTGAGACTTCGAAAATTCGATATCATGGAGGACTGTGATGAGGTGAACTGCTGTGATCTCGTGGATCTGCAGCTTTGTCCTACATTAGAGCACATTAAGATTGCTGATTACCACCTGTGCATGGAGTCGGATATTACGCAGCAACTTCTGCGCCTGCCACGCCTGCAGAAGCTGTCGATCTATTCCAAGAACTTTGTATTCGACGTCCTGTCTCGGATAGCCCGTCCTAGCAGCCCTCCCGGCGCAGTCAGACTCATAGAGGCATTTCGCTTCAGTGGGATACTGCACGATTATGGTAGATTCTTTAGGGAGCTTGGAAATCTCAGACAGCTGACGCGACTGGAGCTACATGGCCAGGCGGAAGAGGAGGAGGGCGGCAAGCTGCAATGCCTGCAGGATCACATTCTGCGAAAACTGGCCAATCAACTCCGAGATTTAACCGACCTACATTTGTGTGGCTATCAGTTAGAGAGTCCTTTAGGGCTCCTGGAATTCGTGATCAATTGTCGGCAGCTGAGGATCCTTGACATAACACGATCTCAGTGCCACGGAGAGTCCTTCGTCTGGAGCTGCATTGCCCTTTTGGCCAAGCAAAGGTGGCGCAGTCAACCCCTTGAGCTGTGGATCAGGCATAGCGACATAAATCAGGAGATAGTACACAGTCCACGCTGCTTGGATAATATAAAGCTAATAAAGATTGATACGAAGCAAATCGGACCAAATATGGACTATACTTCGGGCGTGCTTAAGTTCAGCTTCGTGCGGTGATCAATTTCCAAGTTAACTACCTATTGACCTATGAACGATGAAAGACTGAAGAATCTACTGTTTACCGCGTACTATGTAAGGTGAACTGGAGAAGCCCCAACTGCTCAGAATCAATTTTAAAGTTTTAAACTGAAATCTAATTAAGTAGGTACATATGTATATTTCCATATATCAATTACCATACAAATAAAACGATTAAAATGAAATAAAAGAGCTTAGAATAGAATTATTCAATAGGTGCTAAATTTTATTATTTCCATCTTTACTAGACCTTTTTTAAAAAAAAAATGGTTCCCAATTTTACAAATATTACTTTTTTTAAGAGAGTTTGATTAAAGCTTTAAACTTAGATTTGGAAATCAAAGGGAAAATCCCTTTGATTAACTCTATGGATTAGTCCTCCGAAATTATGTTGTCAGTCAATATACATATGGGCATTTCCAGGGTGACGGACGTGACATTTTTTCAACTTAAACCTTAAAAATAAGAGTGACGCAGCATACATTTTTAACTTTTTTTTTTTTTGAATAGCTCAGACGCTCTTGTATTTATGGTGAAAAAAGGAAGATTATCTGTCCAGCCAGTTCTTAGAAATAAAATAAAATAAGTGAAATACGGACGCGACAAAAATAGAACTGCAATATTGAAAACTTTAGAAAAACCTTAAATCCTGCGAAACTGGAGGGCGTATTTTTTGGCTTTTTTTTCCAGTTTTCCTGCTGAGTAACCGAACACATCAAAGCAAGTTCGGTGGCAAAACATTCAGCGGTTTTGTTTCTAAAAATAGTGCAAGAATACGGACGCGACAATTACGGACGCGACATGTTGCTACTTAACAAAAAATTGCAACTTTTTATTTTGTTAAAATGTTGTAGAGATATTTTACGTGTTACTAAAGTTCCTACTGTAAAGTTTGGTTAAATTATTTAAGCCTTATCTACCTCTTTTTAATAGAAACATAGTTTTAATTTAGCTCGTTCTATGAAAGCTATTTGACTAAGTGGTTAGAATTTAATTAAATTTTTCTGGTAAACGCAGAAATTTAATCAAAATACACCTGATAAAGAATATAAAACTTTCTTTAAGTAATAAGTTGGCTAACGAATTTTGTTGCATGTTTAGTATATTTTATTTAATTTTGTTTTTTGTTGAAAAGGCTGTGACACCCACAAAAATTTCGAATTCTATGTTACTGGATGCATAGTGTATTTTTCGTAAGCTTCCGACACGGTCAAAATCATGAAACGTTTTGCGACAAATTCCCCATTAATGTTTAAGGTAGGGGAGTGTAGGGTAATGTGACGAGTAGGGTAATGTGACGAACTCGTCGAATCTCACATATGACGTCACGACAAAAATTCGAAATAAATGTAGTCGTCTCCCCTTATCGTGTCGACAATGTATTTACAGTAATATTAATAAGAAGTCCCGTAATTTGTTCGTGACGTAATTTTTTCTAAAAAGGTGGTGCGCAAACTAGCAAATCTATTCAATTTACTTGTGTTTCAGCAGGGCCAGAGCGAAGAGGAGTGAAAAATAAAATCAGGTAAGTGTATGCACGTATAAATGAGATCTTTCTCAACAGTTTTTGGTACTTGGCGTTTGTTTTGTTTGCACCGTTTAAGAGTGACACCGTTTTTGCTCCAAGTCTAGCTTGTAGGGTATTGTGACGAACTTTTTGTAGGGTATGGTGACGAACTTTTTTATTCAAGAATTTGAATTGTTATCGTTGATTATGTGTAAAAAAAACTATTATAATACCGAATAACATTAACTGATGAAGTTTTATTGCTTTTTCGTATTGTTTTAGATATGTCGTCAGTTAAATCAAAGTTTGTTAAAAAAAATGAACTCGAAAAAGTGTTGCAGGCAATAAAATTAGTAAAGCTCCATGGTAGGTCGACTAATTCGGTTGCAAATGAACAAGGAATTTCGGAACCCACTCTTAGACGTTACATTAAAAAAGTAAACGAAGCCAGTGTTGATGTTTCAAAGGAATCCGACGACGTGGTATTGAACTTTTTAAACAATTATTCTCAGATTGGTTCAAATTCTGTAAGTTTTTATATTAATATTTTTTTGTTAAATTTAAAATTACCTTTTTATTATATTATTGTAATTTTTCATCCATTCTTGAAAAAAAAAATAATTCGCACATCTGCATACAGTTTTAGTGTGTATTTATTAGTTCGTCGCCTTATCTGGCAACTTTTGAAAGTGCAAAAAAAGGATGATTCACGCCAAACGCTGTAGGATTTGGCTCCCTTAGATTTTCGAATCGTACTTTTACAGAAATATGATCAAAAGATGTAAGCAACTTTCTGCATTTACACTTTTAAAAAATATTGATTTTTGGGGAAGTTACATTAAAAAGAAAATCGTTCGTCACATTACCCTACAATTTTTAAAAGTGCAAAAAAAGGATGGTTCACTCTAAACGCTGTAGGACTTAGCTCCGTTAGAATTTCGAATCCAAATTTTACAGAGATATGCTCTAAAGATGTAAGCAACTTTCTGCATTTACATTTTTGAAAAATATTGATTTTTCGAAAAGTTACATTCAAAAGTCGAATCGTTCGTCACCTTACCCTACACTCCCCTATGTTTTCTGCCCGCAGCTTGAACACTAATGTCGTCTTTAAGGTAAAAGTCTCTAAGCATTGAAACTTTCTGAAAATCTGCAGACGTCTGAGCTTGATCTTCATTCTTGTTGCAATCAGAATACTTTTTCCCTACCGCTTTTAAAACAGCCTTTTTCTTTTCCATGTCGTTTGGCAACGATTTTTCCACTTTCTTCACTGCCTTTCCCAAGGACTGCTTACTCTTGTACACTGTATGAAACTCTGTTATATTCTTTTTCTTCTCACGAAGTTTTCTTTGGCGCAGTTTATCCTTTTCCTTTTT
The DNA here is from genome assembly GCA_037075285.1 of Drosophila lutescens. NCBI lineage: Eukaryota > Metazoa > Arthropoda > Insecta > Diptera > Drosophilidae > Drosophila > Drosophila lutescens. The sequence goes on from JBAMCF010000300.1 coordinate 680,598, forward strand.
CTTAAAGTGCAACTCAGGGTCCGCCTCCATCATTTTCTTCAGTTTCAGTCGGTATTCTCTTTTCCGGGATTTATCTTTTTTTTCTCCCTATACTTTCTCGCGTTGACTCGGTTTTTTTCTTCTTTTTCCATCTTAAAATTCTCAAAAATTTTAAAAAAGTATCTAAAAGAAGTGCTTTCTCTTTGATGGCAAAATTTGTTGTGAATAATACAAATATTATTATATAAAGTATATGACAAGGAAAAACATGGCCTTCGACGTTTTTCAAAGCAGCAAATTAAACAATTAGCTTCACAACAAAAATTATGAACAATTGTTTTCTAGTAATAAAAAAATGAAAATGGAAATGCCCATATGTAGATTGTAATATATTCTGGGTGTGCTGCCATTGACGAGGGGAATATAGAAATAAGTCCTTGCGATAAGCGTCAATCCAAATGAAATTCGAGTTCAGAGCTAAAACCTCGTCGACAAGGCAAACTTTAGACCGATGCCCACGAGGATGACCAAATGCGCCAGCCCTTCCGCCGAGCCTCCGTCTACTTCAACCTGCTGCTAATAACCGAGGCTGTGATTGGACTGCTGATCCTGGTAGTGACCGCCTACTACCACGCACTGTTCACCGGCTATTTGTCGGAGATCGAGTGCCGCCTGATCTACGGCTATCTGTTCGGGATCTACGTGTTTGGGGCCCAGTTGGTGGTGATTTTCTTGTGCAGCATAGCCATGTGGCGGCGAATTTGGAGGCGACGTTGCACGCCCAATATTCGTCTATTGCTGTCCGTGTGGGCCTTCTTCTCCTGCGTAATCATTGCCTCGGGGTTCGGATGCGTTTGGAATCTGTACCGGGGCGTCGATGTACTGGAAAATGCGGCGGATACCTCGCTGAGCCGGGGCATTGACATGTACTACTCGTGCCCGGAGTGGAAACTCCTGTGGGACGGGCTGCAGTGGCACAAGGAGTGCTGCGGGGTGCATGGCTACAAGGATTGGATGAGTGCGGACTGGATGCCGCGATTGGAGGATAATTGCTCGTCGATGGTCCTGGCACCGTACGCCTGCTGTAAGCGATCCTGCGAGAGCTGCTTCAACAACTTGCTGACCGGCGAGGGTCAGTCGATCGGTGGCAGCAGTCGGCAGCCCTTTCCCGCTCTCACAGTGGACTCCATCAATGCGAATGGGTGTCTGCCAATCTTTGTCAGTGCGGTGTGGAACTACTTTTACATCCTGCTGGCCCTGTGGGTTCTGGCCTTAAAGTTCCTGGTGAGTAAGATTCTGGTTGAGAAGGTAAGTAAAGCTGTGGACTTCCGAGACTATTAAATCTACATGAGAAAAAATAGGAGCGCAAGGGAGTCTGCCAAATGATATGTAAAATGTGAAAGTACCCTTAGAGATAATGAACTATTGTTTGTATTTTCTTCTGGTTTATCATATTCAAGGATCAGGGAACATTGATAATTACTGCTAGATATTTCCAGATTCAAAATATGTTTTATGGGTTACTCTAATTTCTATGATCAATATGATTACACAAAAAATGGCTTTAATAGACCCATTATTACAGCTCGAGTATTTAAAACCAATTTAAGCAGTATTTTTTATAGATCTTACTCTGTTGTTTGACAAAGTTCACACTTCACCGGCAGAATGAGGGAGATGGCTGCGATAATGTGGGACTCACAGACGAGGATGGACATCCGCTGGTCGTGGTGGTAGGTTTAATACATTTTCTACTCTTATACAAATTATCAAATCGTGTAAATTCTTCAGAAATATCCCTGTAATGTGCGGTGCGTGACAATTGCAGAGGACGATTTGGTTTCTGACAACATTCCTGATGCTAACTACTGCAATTGCACCGAAATGAATGACGAACAATGTGGTTACTAGGCTGTTTTATGTTCCGTATTTGTTTTTATATTTTATATTAATGGAATTTAATACACATTTGTGTTTTTTTAAGTTTCAAATCAAATGTTTTAATTAATTAAATACTTGTCATTGAGAAAAGAAAAGTATATATATTCTTTTTTCAGTTAAAGAATCAGGCATTTCTTAACGCAAATGATAATAGATACATTTTTCTGAACCAAATGTTAAGGTTAAATTTGGATTATGATCAAGAAAGGTAAGTGGGTAAATATTTAACGGTTTTCTGTTTTTTTTAGCTGTATTACTACTTGCGCATCCTCTTGGATTCTTTCAAAGTTTTGGTAACCATAAGAGTGATGCGCTTGCGCAGAGCTTCAAAAGACTTCAGGGAGACGCGCTGCTCGACAAGATTAGCAGATATCCGGTGGAAGAAGCCAGTGACATCCACGGGCTTGGCCAGCTGAGCAGTCGGATCCAAATCTGGATCCGCTGTTTGCGAACTTGTACTTCCATTCTTGATGAGGGAATTTCCTCTTAGACGTCTGGAAACACGTCTACCAATTGATTCCGAAGCGTAATTATTACGAGAAGTGAAAAGACGTCGGGGAGGTCTCAAGGATGGATACTGCAAAGGGTCCAATGGAGGGAAGCTGGAGCTATCCATCGGAAGTGCTGGTGTATCAGTAGTCTTGGAACGTTTCCTGGCGGAAAATCAAAACGATAATCAGAGCAAGTTCCCACATCAATAAGAAGACAACTTACGGCGTTCCTGTTAAGTAGATAACATTCTTGGACCAATCGGAACCGTCCAGATCCATCCTAGGAGTTTGAAAATGTATGGAAAGATAGCGTTGCATACAATTAAAATACTTACTCATCTTCGTTTGAATTTTCGTCCTCCTCCTGATCGCTGCTTCTAATTATAAAAATGATAAATACTAATAACTACATAAATAAAAAAAGACTTACGAATGAGAATCGTTTGAGTTTCCATCACTTTCTTGATCATTTTTCCTAATTACAAAAATATTATTGAAATTGGTAAGAAATAAAAACAAATTAGGACCTACAAAGCTTCTTGGGAATCTTCATCATCGCCCACAATATGAGGAATTTTCGGTGGGGACCTGCAATGTACAGATGTTTATACATTTTATCTATAAGGAACATACACAATTCAATAACTTTTAATTACATTTTGCACAATTTAACAATTTTTACCGTCTGCGAAGTGACAATGCGAAAAGCGATACGAACGGTGTTAGAAAAAACACTGTTTGCCAGTGTGACCATTCACAATACCACCACGTGTGATTAATTGGGGTTTTGGTTGAACTAAGCTCATGTTAAAATGCTTAAAACATGGTTTACATTCAATTAAAGAAAGATAAGATGTTGTCGAATATGTTTATCTTAATAACTCGATGCTGTACATACATACATACCACGATATTTTAAAGAAAAACGAACCCTGTTGTAAAATGGATTAAATACAATTTCAACTAAATTCATGATATTTTTGTTGTGCTTTCTGTATACATGCATATGTATTTCTTAATAATTAATTAGAATTCCAATATATTTTAGTCTATACCAATAATTATCTATACTATAATACAAAAATCTATAGAGCACTGAATTATGGACAAAATTGGATTAACATCTGCCAACAAATACCAAATAACTTCAAGTATGGAATGCATTTCAGGAACCTCTTTTTATATTCAGCTTGAACAAAACATTAAGTTCTACTTGTAATGTTACATTGTTTCGTTAGTTTAAATAACATAGCATACATATTTGAAAAATCTTTTAGGGACAACAAATGGCAGTCAAATCCTAACCTTGACTTTGCTCTTGGATGTCTGAGAAATCGGAGACGACGACGCTGCTGGTGCTGATCAGGTGGCGATCGGGCATTTCCCCAATGGAGGGAAAGGAGCTGGCATCGCTGGCGCTGGAAAGAGATATCTCATCCCAGCTGACGCCCGAATCGCCCTCGTTGCCCAGGGAAACGGGCGTGGCATCGGGATTATCGGGATGCTGCTCCTGACTTTGCTGATCCTGGCCCCTGCTGATCACCGGTGGTCTCCAACGTTTGCCATCTAATTCGGTAATCTGGTTGTCTTCCCTGGCAGTTCGCTTACGATCCGGAATTTGCCTGTCGGCCGTAGGACTCCAGTCCATAGGATGATGGACATCAGCCCGTATAGTCACGCGGATGGGTTCGCTGGGCGGGCTGTCCATATCTGGGGGATTTCTCCTGGTTACTTGGGGCGACATGATCATCGTCGAGTTGTGCAAAGCACTCGGCTGCGAGGACAAGAACTCCAGTTCGCTTTCCTGCGGGAATTAGTAGTGATTAACTGGAATAAGTCATTATAAATATCCCACCTGCAAAGCCCTTTCAAGTTCTTGATCCAGATCCTCAGGTTTGCTGCATTCCGACTGCTCCATGGCTTTTGCCAGCTCCCGCATTTCCTCAATTTCCATTTCTTCCTCATAAACGCCAGCGCCTGCGCAAATAACGCTTTTACTATCTGCATTATTCAAATTATAGTTTGTCTTACTTTTAAGAAAATCCAATAGCTTCTTCTTAGTTCGGCTGCGCAATTCCATGTTGAATAAAACCTAAACACAAGTTCTGAGAATAATATTATTTTGTTTCAACTATTTAGCTCTTCTTCTTGCTCGTAACGGAACTATTCTCCTGACTAAATATCGATAGTTGTGATCCCTGATGATGGTCATACTTAGAGATGTTATACACGTATTTAAGCTTCCTACTCACGGTAAAAAATATCGCTAGGGGTATTCAATATATTTTTGGTTGTCAGTTCAGTGCTTATAAAACTGTAAAATCTTAAACTGGTACTCGGAAGATCTTTTAATCGCCCAAAATGATTGAGCAAATATATGTAAATATTAATTAATTATATTAAATTTACTAATTAATTTCGCAAGAGAAAAAAACAAATTCATAATGTTCCTCATAAACCATTTGTCCATACGCCTAAAAGTTAGTAACAGTTTCCAGTCGATTTTACCGAAAATTCAATGAAAATATATATGAAAACTTAAACTTATTCATACCTTTTACAGTAAATTATAATAATCACGAATATATTAATCTTTTAATCATTATTTATATTTCTTTATCAACTTTAATGTTATTTCACTTATGTAGCCTTAGGATATACATAAACCAATATAAAATAATAATATTAAATATTAGTACTATTTTTTTTAATAAAATGCTAGCATATAATATTATTTTAAGTTTTATATTTAAAAATATTGTTGTCTAAAAGCTAGTGGCGGAAAAGATTAATTAGAAAAATCAATTTGCAAGTAAAACTGCGGCTATCGGTATCGTCGAAATGATCGAATGATCTTCCATCTCCAATCAATATGTCGTCAAAAGTTTCTTTCAAGTGTTGTGTGTGTGAATAAAGAAGTGTCGTATTAAATCTAAAGAAAACATAACAAAAAAGCAACTAAAGAGAACACTTAGTATTATTTGTAGAATTAATTATTAGTTAGTTATACGTGAAACTTAAAAAATGAACTATTAGAATATGCGCAATAGGCACGCGTGTGTGTGTATGTATGTATGTAAGTACAGTTTTAACTTCCCAGCGGACCAAGGCGCGATAGTATAGCGAAACTATCGCAAAATGTTCGTAAACGGACTTAGAAACGATAGAAATCCGCGAGCTTTTACTAAAGTCTCGTTAAATGTTCGCAAACGGACTCAAAAACGAGCGTTTAGTAAACAAAAACCGGGCGACATTATTTTCAGCCTTATGTCCAGTTTTCATTCACTTTTGAGATCGTTTGCGATAGTTTTGCGAGACTTTACCGTTTTTGTTCCACTTCGTTTCTTGTTTCCATGGCTGATGCGCAGTTTCTCGTTCGTTTCTTTTCGTTTCTTTTGTGCGTGTGTTCTTTGTGCTTAGAAACTTGCAGAGTGCAGTCGTATAAAATCCGAAATTGTTTAAAAGTGATTTATTAAATAAACAAAATCTGTAATTAAATTATAATTGAGTGTTTAGTTCAGTGCTGTGACCCAAAGAGTGAGTTAAAACGGCTTTAAAACCAAAAAACAAAACAGAAATAAATCAAAAATCACATGTGCGTTCTTCTTCGTTTTTCAGCCTTCTTCTTGGAATTTTGCGGTGGAAGTAAAGAGAAGAGCAATAGAATTTAATAATGTCATTAAAACGCAAGAGGAGGAATTATATATGCGAATCGAAACATATAATAAACAGTACTGCTAAGATAAATACTGTTGAAAAACATGCGGCAGATATTAGTTTTCCAGAGGAATTTTGTGATAGTGTTTCTGATTGTTCTAATGTTCTAAAATAAAAAAGAAAAACAAAAAATGTAATACTGCTTTCACTGTAGGAATGAAATGGAATGAAACACCTTTTATAATATCTTTTTCGATCCGCTACTAATATTAATTTCGGATCGTTAATGATATTAAAATCGCCTCGCAAAAGATATCACCAAAGGCTCGCAAACGATCCGTTTACGAGCTATCGAAAACGAAACTTTCTCTGCCACAAACTGAGCGACCAGTGATTCGTTTTTTCATCGTTTTTGGATTCGAGGCGATAGCCGTTTTCCGTTTAAGTTTCGCGTAACTATCGTTTGCGATATCGCTAACGAACACTTGGTCCACTGGGTTACTGCGCATTTCGTTGTCAAACAAATGTATGTATGCGTGTGCAAGGATGCATACATATGCATATTAACAAAATTTGATTGTAAAGCGCTTAAGGATTGTCTTTAATGCTCTTTAAATTCCGTTTTTCAAAGGCCAAGCTTCAGTAATATTTATACAAAATAAAATCCGTATAGTACGTGGAGTAACAGGGGTTTAAAAAACAATTTATGTGTAAAAAGCTTCAGTTCCAAACTGAGAACTTTTAACACTACTAGCTCTGCGAAGTTAAAATGCATCGTGTAAAAAAGTAAACGCTTTGCGAACTTTTTGTGTGGTCAACCTGCTGACCAAAGTTGCAGCTTTTGGTGCCCGCAACGCTGGCAATTGTTTTTCTAATTTAAGCAAAAAAATGCGTCTCTCTGCATTTCGTTTGCATGGCCAGCCACCTGCGAGTTCTGTGGCCCCTGGATCCCGCCCTTTCACTTTTTACATACCTTTCAACCTCCCAACCTCACCCACAGACCCCTGTCCTTTCACCCCAAACGACAAGCGAGTTGAAATTCAACAAAATGTCAAAATGCCACTTGAAGTCAGTTTGCCTTTTTCGCTGCCATGCAGCGTGTTTTTGACCCGAAAATTGTTCTTTATGTGGGGCAGTTTTTAGCTTGACTTTCTCTCCGTTGTAGGTTATAATACCCTATACATTTTGAGATCATATGACGTCAGTGTGCTACAGAAATCTCGAGGTATTTCGGCCTTTCAACCAATTTTTATGAAGTCTATTTACAGTTTTTGGCACTTGTCTATCTTAGGGCAACCTTATGTATTTTTATATATTTTCTATAATCCCATAGGAATCTTAAAGATAATTATTTCTGACCTTAGAAAAACATATTTTTTTTTTGGAAGATTTTAGATCACATTCAAATAAAGAAGTCTTTCGTGTATTTTTATGGTTTGTTCGATAGGTCATCTAAAATGTATTTTTAAGAAATCCAATAATGTGATTATAACATTTTGATCTGATGAAATAGTTTTATGAGTACCACGAGTTAAAACTTATTTTTTCCCAATGCACATAAAATATGTTCTGTATTATTTTCTTATATATAGTATGTACAGTGGTAATTGCTGGATTTATTGGTACCCTCGAACCCCTGAAACTGAGCTATGTATGTACATTTTTGGCATAATTTTTTTCTCTGACACTTTTTTCTATATGACCAAACCAAACTCTCTTGCTGGTTAAAACAAGCGCCACCAAAAATAAAAACGACAAAAAATTGGAAAAGTTTCGATGTCGTCGCGCTGGCGAGCATTGCTTCCTTTGCATGGGAGTCGCCACGAAGTCCCAACTGCATTTTGCTCCACTTCACCCTCGTCGTGCCGTCTAAGCCTCAGCTTCGGTGGCACATCAAATGCAAATAAATAGGAAAAATAAAAAAGGAGAAGGAGAAAAACCTGGACCAAAGCCGTTTGTGTTAGCCCGCATTTTGTGCAATTTTTGGCTGGCATTTAAAGTCCGTTCAATTACCGAGGAACAAGTTTGACATGGAAACGCAAACTCCATATATATATTTTTAGCTAAAGAAACGAATTTAAACTCTCCTCTGACTGGGGAAAATGTACACAAATTTTATGCGCTCCTGTAACCCTTTAATGGCCTTTTCGCAGGCAGTGAAGCAGCTAACACTTATTGGATTAGCAAATATGCCCCTCTCGATTTGCTTTTAGTGGCTCCGTTTTATGTTTTCATCATGGGGGACTAAAGGATTTTCGCCATTAACTTTTGCTCGCCAGCTTTCCGGCACATTAGGCAGCCATTATTTGGCTAATTTTGCATCTTTCGGCCATATAATTTACACCAAATAACACACGACTGCACACACACATACATACCGACACAAATACCTTAACCATTGCCAGTTGTAAGTGCTGCGTGACTGCTGCTAAAATATTCGCGCAGCACTCATACGCCATGTTGGCCACCGGTCTCTGTTTCCGGGCCTCCGAGCTGCCTAATCAATGATTTGGAAATACCTTACACAACATTAATTTTACGCTTCGATCCTTTCCTAACCACTCTTTAAGGCGTTCCTAATGATTGTCGCTAGTTAAATTTAAAATAAGTTTTATTTAAATAGAATGGAAAAAATTTTAAAAATTAAGGAAAGCATTAGGTTGTAAACTAGACCCCTGTGTGAACTAATTCAATGAATTATTTGGAATTTTTTTGTTTTATGTGAATGAATTATTTTGAATTTTGAGTTTAATAGACTGAATTACATGAATTCCGAAATAATTCAATTGACATTCACATTTGAAGGAGAAAGGGCCATAATTTTGTGGTTCAATCTGCCTAAATTGTTTTTTCAAAACTTTTCGACTATTCTGACTTTTTGACTATTCATTAAAAATATTAATTTATTCATTCAGTTCGAAATGAATTAGAAAGTCATTTAATTCATTTCAAATAAAAGTGAATTAAATAATTCAGAAATTTTATGGCTTACTACGATACAAATAAAAATTAACGATTCACGCAAGGCTCTAATGTAAGCATGATTTTATTTTTAAAATAAAATGGAATTGCAATCCTGAGTTGCATTTAAATTTTGTTATTTTTCTTTAAGCTTATAATTGGCTGTAAAAGTGCAATATATTTTGATATCAACGTAATCCCATCATCTTCCATTTTTGCTTTACTATAGTACCCATTTTTAATCGGCTATTTGTGGGCCGATTCGGTCACACTCTTTCTCCAAGTTCCCATGTACCATATTTGCATTTGCATTTTCACAACATACGCTACACAAATAAAATATGCAAGCAGCAAATTCGTAGCCAGACACAGTCAATAGCACAAATTTATTGGCACTTTTTGGGATTTAGCCTGCTGGCTGCTCCTGAACCTACAGTTCCCATTCGCCCATTCGAGCCTTGGCAAGAGTTTGATTGTGCAAAATTGCAAATCAACATGACTAAGGGAGCCACTCGATTCCAGGGAGGTCTGTTTACAAATGGCGAAGAAGCGGCAACAAAATGGTTGGAATATTTTACTATGGGAGAGATGGGAGTGTTGCATTTTCGGGTGGCTGTTCTTTTTAGTTGTTCACGCTGAACATCTGTTGCTAGCAGGTTTTCGATATAGCAATGGAAATGGGTTTAAATCTAAGAATTATGAAATTTTTTTTTTAAATCATTGTCTTATGTTTATTTATTTAAATACAAACAATAGCAAATGCAAAAGTTTAAGGGGTACGTGTCATAACGCCCGTGGGCGTGATCGTTTTTTGGTGCTATTAGATTAGGCATTTATAATTATAGATATTGGTAATTAAAACTAATAGATAATACATTTTGAGATTGATAACAATTTAGGCAAAATTTAATCAATAAAATCTATTAATTAGTGTTTACTTTAGAGCCTTGAAGGTATTTAGGAATTAATTTAGGTTCTTCAACTCGCCAGCACTTTATTATCTATTCCTTTCTTGCCAGCACTTAAATTACTTGTCTTTCGCTTAGTGGAAATTTGTTTGCTGACCAAATGGTAAGCTGCTTATGAACCGCAGATAAATTTGCATACCTAAGCTGTGCACATGTGAAAAACATTTCAGTTTGTATTGCATTCTGCTGTTGGCAGTTTTCGGATATTTTGTTTTTCGAGTTCAAAGAACTAGAGCTTTAAATTTGAACTTGTTCACGTTCTGACCATTACAGCTATTTGTCTACTAATTTTCCGACCTCTCTCGCAGTAGCACAGATGCACTTTCAGATACAGATATGTAATGTACACCCCGGGCGCTGAGAAGTATGCTATGGTTTTTGCTTAGCTTAACCACAAATTTCGCGTGGTGTATGCCGAGATAAATGAGCGTGTTTTAGTTGCATTCCTCTCCTCTATTTCCCCCAGAAAAATAAAATAAAATAAAATATATGCAAATAAACATAAATAACGTGAAAAGAAGGAAACCACAAGCAGACATAACTAACAGTGAAAAGTGAGTGCGGAATAAAAATGAAATGAATGCCGGGCCACAACTAATGCACGTCATGCTGTGTGTGTGTGAGTCCTGGCTGCGTCAGTGTGTGTGCATATGCTTGTATTTATGCTTGTGTGCAGCTTCCCGCCATGTACGAATATGCAAGTTCATGGCGAAATAAATATGTTTGTGTGCTTCTCATTGTTGCAAATTTTGTTTCCTTGCCCGCATTATTTCCGCTTTCGGGGAGTTAAGTTTGATTAGCTGTGCGAAAATGGAAAATTTGTGTATTGGGAAATATTTGCCCATTTTTTCCATCTATTTGTGTGCTTACTCGGGAGAAATAAATTTATCAGTCTGAAAATAGTCTAGAAATGGTTGACAATATATTGGATTTCTTGTAAAATGATGTTCTAAACATCTTATATGTAAAAACCTTTGATTAAAATCAAAATAAGATATTTTATTTCGATTTTATAAACAAGAATAATAGATACTTAAAATCCGAAGTCTACTAATGACAAACAAGAAACGAAAAAGAGTTCAATAAATGGGTTATTTATCGAAGATTACTTGAAAACTGATCCCATAACTACTTAAATCGCATTGTAACCCTTTAAATTTAGATTATTCTGTATTTGAATTGTAAAAATAAAATAAATGTTATCGGATGAGTAAAAACAAAATTCGTATAAAATACATGGAATGCGGAAAGAAAATACAGCATAACATGTATTTTAAGACAGGTACCTAAATAAGGTATTGTTAAAATCCCGGATCGACAAATCCGTATGTCAAAACCACACATTTTTGCCTAACTCGAGCGTCATTCGAATTCTATTTTATTTCATTTTATTACATTTGCATTTGCTTGGAGCTGACAACGTTTGGTGTGCTCAAGTTCTCGCATCATCATCCTTCGGATGCAGTGCCATATCCGCTGTGTCCTTTTCCACATCCTAGTCCCTTCAATGGAGCGAATTTTTCCTTGGCATGTGTTTTGCATTTTCTGCGGTTGTTTTCCTTTATGTATGCGTACGAGTGTCTCTGTGTGTGTGATTGTCTGTTTGCGCACACACATTAACACTTTATTGTTGCTGTTTTCGCATGCACACCAAAAACTTAACGAAGCGAAATATTTTTTTGTTAAATTTTATGCCAATTTTTTTAGGTTTCCTTTCCCTCTCGGCGCTTAATTCTCGACTTCTTCGTTTTGCATTTTGGCATTGCATATGTAATTGTATATTTTTGGAACCAAAAGCAACAAAGAAGGCGCTTGTTTAACAGCTAATATTTGTGCGCCGAGGGGGAAAAGGGGCTGTGGGTGGTGGGCGGTCTGTGGGTTGCCACAGAACGGTTATCTCAGCTTTGGTTGCAACTTTGGCTTCAGCTGCAGCTTTGGCTTGATAAGCAGAGGCGTATTTTTGGGTGTCCCGGGGGATTTGAATCCAAAATAAAAATCTTTAATATACTAAAATATTACACAGAGAAAGTTATACGACGTTTAGGCCGTTTTCTTGTAAAAACGATTACAAATTAAAAATAAAAAGTTTTAAAAATCCCATTTCAAAAAATGTGTATGAAGCGTTTTACTTTTAAAAATGTTTCAACCCTGATTTTGCACATAAAACTTTTCCTAATTTGCTCTGTGTAATAATCAATAAAACAACAAAAAAAAGATTTTCTCTAATATGTTAAATATATTATAAAATATATATTTAAAACATTTGAAATCATACGTACGTGAAGAAGACCTATTAATATTGTTTTGATTATTTTAACACCTACACTCAAACAAAAAATAATCTTAACAACTTACAAAAAATTATAATTTTAGGGAAACATTTTATAAACAATGAATTTATTGCTTAGGAACTTTTTCTATAAAATATATATGGTACGCTCAACGTTTATGTTATCTTTTCCTATAATTTTCTAAGAGAAATATTTTATAAATATTTATTTTAGTGTTCCATAGAACTTTGGGAAAAAAAAATGATTAAAATGAAATCCCTTTCAGAACTGAATTTTCAAACCCCTGATGTGGGGAGCATGTAAATTTTTTGCTTGCCCAACAACGTCGACAACAACGACATTGACAACTTTGTTGTCTTGTTGCTTGCGTGTAATTTCTTTCTGCTGTTGCCGCTTGTTTGGCTTGTGGTTGCTGTACGGCTGTGGCCTTCAGCCCCACCCCATTTTCCGCCCAATATCAGCTGTCTGCCTTTAACGTGCCAATCTCAAGTCCCCGTCTAGGTGCACTTTGATAGTTCCCCAGCAACCTGCTTCCGTTACTGTGAAAAAGTGAAGAAAAAAAGTGTCAAACGCAACTGCAAGTCGCATGGGAAAACGTCGAGGAGCTCACTCTCAGGTGGGAAACGACTTTCCTGATGTCCAGCTGTGGTTTTATCAGCCATGTAACTGAAGCTTTGTGCCTTGCTTTCTCCTTTCTCCTTTCCCGTTCTCCGGTTTTAAGTTTGACTGAAATAAATCATTCATCATTGCATGATTGAATCGGAAACAAATTTATCTTTAAATGATTAGCTGAGAAATGCAACGACTATAGAAACTTTACTTTCACTCGGCATCAACTATATTTTTATACCCTTGCAGAGAGTATTATGATTTCAGTCAGAAGTTTGCAACGCAGTGAAGGAGACGTTTCCGACCCCATAAAGTATCACTAGAAGAGTCGATCTAACCATGTCCGTCTGTCCGTCTGTCCGTCCGTCCGTCTGTCCGTCCGTCTGTCCGTCCGTCCGTCTGTCTGTTTCTACGCAAACTTGCCTCTCATTTTTTAAGCTATCGGGATGAAACTTTCCCAAAAGTCTTCTTACTATTGTAGGTAGTGTATATGTCGGAACCGACCGGATCGGACAACTATATCTTATAGCTGCCATAGGAACAATCGGAAAATTAATGGAAAAATAATGGGAAATTAATCATAGCTTCTTTGTTTTTTATTATATTTTCTTCTACTCTAGGACATAACTTTTTTGTAATGTTTCCGAATTTCGAATTAAATTTTACAAAAATCCGTCTACTATATTATATAGCTGCCATAGGAAGGATAGAAAAAAATAATATCAAAACAATACGATATTCACCATTTTTGCGATTTGTAAATTAATTGGAATAATCTGCAAGGGTATATAAGCTTCGACTGGCCGAAGCTTGCTTCCTTTCTTGTTATTGTTCACCTCAAATCATTGGGAAATTTCTTTTACTTTTAATATTTGAAAATGTTTATAAATTACTTATGTAATAGAAAAATTATATACAAAATTAATTACAGCCAATTTCAATAAGTATAGTTAACTTAAGTAAATTATTATCATACGAAATAACTAAAATAATGAGAAACAAATTGTTACCTCACTTTGGTTAATACCATTAACATTAATAAAACTATGCATTTAATATGTAATAACAATTAGGGGAATTAGCTAAATAAATTCCATCAGGTGTCAATAATTTAGGACTCCATTCAAAATTATTAAAATACTGTTTTAAATATTTATCAGCATCTAATGTAGTGGAAGCAAATGACAAATTGCATAACAATTTATTTAAATCTATTATTTATAAAGCTCGCACATCTTTTGTTGTATTTGTTGCTGCACAAAATGTACAAAAATATGTGTTGCATGTATTTTTGATTTTAGGTAGCACGAACAGCAAAAATCGTGTACAAGAAAATTAAAAACAAAATAAATTGTCGGTTTTGGTGCATTTCAAGCTTTTTTCTATGCAAATGCATTAGTAGATATTTGAGTATATTTTGCAAAACGCTAAAGGGCATTACACGTATATAGCTCTTATTGCTGACCCGCATAGCTGAACAATCGTAATCAATAATGAATTTGCATAAATATTAAATACCATTTGCCTTTCATCAGAGTGCGATGTTTTGTTTTACCATTGATATTGTGTGTGTGTGTGAGGCATTTTTGGATGCGGTTCAATGGCCGAAATATATTCGATTTTATAAAGCCTCAAGGCTAACAAACTGAGTTAATATTTAGCACTCGTTTAAAGACTTTCTCGGTAGCATATTTTTTTACATTTAATCTGACTTTGTTTAGGGGCGACAGCACTGTTTTCATTTTCCACCCAGGGTTGCCACTGCTACCATTTAAGAGCGCAATTAGTTGGCCCTGTTTACTGGCGAACCCTAAAACGTTTACACTATAAAATACACTTTTTTTAGGATTTTTTTCAGAAGACCAAACGAGGATAATAAAAATTTTTTAGTGCTACTTCAGCAAGGTGTAAAATGTGTCCAGCCAGCAGGCGGTCCCTGTTGTCCTTGTCAGCTTCATTCGCCGTGGCGTTTGCTTAATGTCTTCTTTATTATACGGAATTTATCACCGAAACCGAATTTTCTTCTTTTGGCGTTGAAGCCATTTCGGCTGCAGATTTTCAAGCACATTGGTTTTTTGGACATTAAAGATTAAGTTTAACTTTCAGACTAAGATTTAAAAAGACTAAAATCTGTTTATTTTTTTCTTTATAGTTTTTCTAATTAAGTAACATTTTTTCTGTTCAAAAAAATTAATTATTTTGTTATATAGTAGAAATACCAGAAATCCATATCTCATTTATATCGAACAACAAAAGAGGACCTTACTTTAGTACCTGTTACTAGTGAGTTTAAGAAAATATTGTATAATAAAAACTAGAAATTAAACCCTAACAGCATACAAAACTTTTTAAAGAGAAGTTTATTTTTTAAGTACTCATTGTTTTTTAATATTTACTAAGTATTAAATAGTCGTAAAAAGTTTGTTTTATAATTCCTATTTTTTTTCCTGCTTCGTAAAGTTACCAACACATGCACATTTCAGGGCGTGTTAAGAACACGGCTTATATCCTTTATGGCCACAAAGGCAACGCACACCAGCATGCATTTTTCCCCCCCGAAGATTACACATCCACACAGAGAAAAGAAATTAATGTGTGGGTTTTGTGCTAATGAACGGCACATGGACATCAGTGTGTGTTTGTTGGCGCTGTTTTTGAATTATAGCATAATTTTTACCACTAAAGTGGGTGGCAGCGCACTGGATTTTTTACTGCTAGCTTGTAGATTGTTCAAGGAAATTTATACCACATATATTTGGTTAGCGCTTAGGAAAAAAGAAAGAGCGCTTAGACAAGTATGCAAATGTGTGCACATACATTGCCTTTTTTGGTTTGCATTTTTTGTAGGATTTAAGAGATTTAACAGACTGTTAATATGGGTAAGATGCTACTTCTATAAGTCTTTATTATTTAAAATTTTAAAATTTTCCTGGTCTTTAAAATTGTTTCTAAATTTAATGTTACGTTGAACTACAGCAAAAGCATTTATTGTTTTCATCTGTTTTGGCTAACGTCTTTCTTCTATCTTTCTTCTAAAAGTGAAAGATAATTCGACCAAAATCCACAACAGTTGCCCTCAAAGACGGTGAATAAACGCGATTCCCGCCACAATGGGACTCAAAGCGAATGTAGTTCTACAAAATCGCTTTGCGTAGATAAGGAAAAGTCAGCAGATGGTTGGCTTTTGAAGCTGAAACCGCGCATGTTTAACTGTCGAAAGGAGGTTGCGACAATGGCAGATGCCCCAATTGCACTCGTCATTTGTCGGCTCTTTTTTGTCGTCATTGCTGGGAAAAAGGGAGGGCAGAAAAAATACGAAAAGCGTTGACCAGACTTCTGTGTGTCATATTACACCCTTTCATTTATAAGACAAAAGTATGAAGTGTAAAAATATATCGAACAGAAAAGGAGACATTTATTTATTGTAACTAAATTAGATAACTTAAATTTATCGTATTTTAAATGACAAACTTACTTATATATGACAAACCTACTTTCGATTAAAGTTCAGTACACACAAAAAAAAACATGTCGCAGTAAAATCGATATGCGCATGTAAATTTCTGGTTATGCAATACGCCTATCGTTTTAACATGAAATACTCATTTCGAGCTAATCAAATTTTCGGGGCCGCATATCAAGTTAAAATTAAAAAATTCGTTTCATATCGATTATATTTTGTGTGTAGTAATACTTAGACTTGCGAATATGGTGAGGAGGGTAAGGGACCTTCGACCTTTGTGAAATCAATTTCCTTTCCAGGACTTTTTGTCGCTCTCTTCACCTGCCACTCACTTTGCGACTCGCGACTTTTGAACGCATGTCGCCATGTTTTTTCGAGCGTTTTCTTCTGACTCCGTCGTCGTCCTGTTGCCAAATTGAATTTGCATGGCTGAAGGCTAAGGCCAGCGTTAAGCGACAGGAAGCGGCCAAAAGGACCCGAACTGGAAACGGAGATGGGCGATGGCAATTGTCGCTCATTGGCCGAAATGGCATTGCATTTTCCGTGTGCTTTCGCCGTTAACGTAATGAAAATGCATGACGCTTTTCTGGCTTTTCTGGCCGGGCAACGGAATCACTTGAATGGCTGCTCTTTGTGCGCAGCTGTAGTCGTTTTCGGCCCTTTTTGGTGAACTGGCTCGAATGCATTCGGTGCAATTATTTTCGCATTTTTAAGCAATTAAGTGGCGCCGGTCCTGGGCACCTTGGCCACAGGTGTGTGGCCCATCAGCCATTGGATGTGGAGATAAACCAGAAGAACAGTAGAGAACAGAAGCGAAGCGAAGCAGCTGCCACTTGCATTGTTAACCTCTTGTCCTCCGCAACCTAAGTGCAAATAAATTGAGGCTGTTCCGGTTACTTGTTCGCTCTACACCCATCTCCTCCTCCTTTCGATTAGCCCCACAGACTCCTTGGACCCCAACCCCCCTCTCGGCAAATGACATGCAACCAAAGCTGTTCTGCTAGGGGAAAAAAAGGGCTGAATCGGGAAAAACGGGGGCGGAAAAGCTGTGCTGACAAGCGGCGCGATAAACCGACAGCCATGTCAAAGACAACATTTCAGTTGGTTAGTTCTGCACTGGTCTGCGACTAGCGATGGTCGAGTTAACCCAGGTTGGAGTCACAAAAAAATGTTAGAAAGATGACTGAGACCACTCTCTACTCACTCCTCCACTAATACTTGTTGACTTTTAATACTTACTTATAGTATTTTCAACTTAAATACCGCTAGTTTGATTACGTTTCTGAAAACCACCTCAGAAGTATTTAAGAATGTTTTTTTATCATTCCTCTAAAAAAAAATAAATGTTCAAAAAACAAAAGCATTTTTTTTTGTTTTAAATATTTTTTGAATAAATCATTTTTAAAAGTTTAATTTTGAGGCCACAATGAATTTTTTTTTCCTAAAACGATTGAATTAAGGAACACAAATGTTAGAAAAACTTAGTGAATAACTTTTGTTTTACTTTTCCTTTTGGAAGGCATGTCCGGAACCCATAAGAATATAATGCTAAGTGTCAGTTTGAATCATTTTTTGCTGTTTACAATGTTGGAAAAAAGAATACTTTTGCATTTCTTATGCCCCCTGAAACGCCAGCTGGGTAAAATCTGAAAAAAGTGCTGCCAACAAAGTTTCAAGCCCAGCGGGAGTCCTGCTGCACATCTCTAGAAAGGCTTTGCGGGGGAACCACTCGAGTGTTGGCTGGCTAACTGGCCAAATCCTTTGTGGTGGACACAGACGGGCAAACGACTTGACGCTTCGCTTAACTTAAGCGATTTTTTATGCGGAGCTGGGAAAATATGCCATTCATGTTCTAGCTTCGCTCAGATGTTGTCGGGTGGCTTCTCCTGTTCTTCTGGCTGCAAATCTACCAGCAGCTAATTAGCGAGACTCCGGAGTGGCAAATGTCGACATCGAGTATACGCCCTGTGACAAGTGCCAAGCAAATTGCATTTTCTCCCTCTTTCTACGGCTTTTATTTTTATCCTTCGATATTTTTTACTTGCTTTCCTTCTACTTTGACTGACCAAAGGCTTCCCCTGGCTCAAAGTGAAAATATGTTTGCTGTGAGAAATCATGTTGGCGTTTGCTACCTTATCGAGGAGGGTAGGTTGCTCGAAAATTGCATTAAGCTCCATTACAAGCAAACTGCGTTGCCGTTGCCCAGGAAACCTCTTTTGGACCTGGGGGTCCCCCAGTCTGCCGACATTTTGCCCAATATGCCAGTGCATTTACTTTTGCCAAATTTATGTGCGCACTTCGACGCACTCAAAGAGGAATATGTGTGGGAAAGGGGGTCGTAATGAAATATTATCGATATATATTATGGGGCTTACACACATGGCACAATGTGTGCCCTATTGGAGGGCCACTGGAGGTCCTCTCTGGTTCAGAAACTGCTCCGTAGCCAAGAAAAACACTTTCATAAGGCTTACACAGATTTTCGAGATTATCAACTGTTTACTATTAGTTTTACCCAACTGATTAAGTTTGTTAAAGCAGCTTTAGGCTTCACTAAAACTTTAGATTTTCATGCACATTAAGAATTCATTTAATTGCTGAAATTTTAACCTCTCTCAATATTTTCCAAAACTTATCAATCGAAAAAGAAGTAAAGTTAAACCAGTGTCAAATGAATATATGTATTTATGGACAGCTCTTAAAAATAACGTAGGCTTAAATAAAGTTTTTTTTTTCCCCCACCCTGATTTTGTTTATAGACACTGTGTATTGATTAACAATTTTGATTTATGCAACTTGCAGCAAAGTAAAAACGGGAAATGCAAAATTCGCATGTGCAAAAAATAGATGAAATATAATAAATATGGTTCGATTTCGGCCTGTGCGCTATAGTAAGTGGTTCTGTGGGAACAGTGGCTGTAGCTGGCCGTATAAAATAAGTTAATAAAAATTGATTTTTATTTTTCATAAATTTAATGAACGGCTGACTGGTTGGCTGACTGGTTGAGCCAGAACGGCGCCCTATTTGCCAGGACTCGCTGCACAATGAATGAATAATTGACAAAGAAATGATTTTTAATTGAATACAAATTCACAGCTGAACGGTTGTCTGTCCGGAGTGGAATCAACTAAAGGTCGGCATTTCTGCGAATGCCATCATTACGCAGCTACAATGTATACAAGGAATTCAAGTTTTTAAGCGTCAATAGTGGCACCGCTTTATTTAATTGATATTCAACTGAGGACGGATCAAGTTAAATGGCTACGTTTTGCACATTTTACAGAAAATTGTTATAGTTAATAGATATATTTACACTATTTTTATAGTAAAAGGTCTTTGCCCTTACACTTGGGTAAGACTTTCTCAACTGCGCATATGAAAAAACATATTTTCTTTAAAATCGAGAACCTTGTAGAGTTTGTTTTGGTTGTTAACTGTGATTTTTTTTTTAATTTTTTGGTGTCCATTTAAGGGTATGAATTTTTAATTTAAGGACTTAAAAATATTCTTAAAAGCCACATTAGTATATCTTAGTATGTAATATAACATTTGGGGTTAGTAACTGAATTAAAATGTTGAATTTCTAATTCTCTTTTTTTTTTAGGAAATTTCATAATTTTTTAATTGGTTTTACAGAATATTTAATTTAATTTTTTATCCAAGCAAAGATATTTCCAACATTAAAAAAAACCCATAA
Organism: Drosophila lutescens; assembly: GCA_037075285.1. NCBI lineage: Eukaryota > Metazoa > Arthropoda > Insecta > Diptera > Drosophilidae > Drosophila > Drosophila lutescens. The sequence continues at coordinate 700,656 of JBAMCF010000300.1, forward strand.
ACAGTACGTCAAGTGTTTCTAAATTATTATATTCCACAGATAGCAACGTAATCAAAGTCAGTGCCAGCTAACAATTTGCAAATTTATTGCTTGGCCGGAATGGTCGTCCTTCACGGGCTTACATTCAACACAATTTGAATTTGAATTTGCCGACTTAGAGTCGAGCCAGGGACAAACAACAAACAGCACAAAAGCCAAGTGCAGCTGCTCCTGGCTAAGCCAAAACAGGAACAGAAATGCGAGTTTGGAGCCAGGGACCAGGAGGACGGGTTGAATTCGGAGTTACCATTACCATTGCTGGCGGAGCAATAAATGCCAAATGCAAACCGCCTGCATAGACCAAAAACATCTGCCCGTCTGCGTTGCGTCCAAGCAATTGGAAAATCCTGCACCCATTATTCCCTCCCAAGCTCTTCGCCAATACCAATCCTCTGACGCTCGGTTGCAGGACCAAGCTGTAAATCTTTGATGCAGTCGAGTGAATTTACAGTTGAGCGGCCAATTAAATGTTTTGTGGGGCACTAAAGTGCGTTGTTGTGTTTTTAGCAGTCGGTACACACCAGGTATCCATAAAAAGGGAAAGCAATCGAGGGCCATAGAAAGCCAATAGAATGTGGGTTACTTTAATTACCAGATCCAGCTGAGTCAAACTGGACTCAAAGGGGGGCAAGGGCACTTCAAAGACTGTTTAATGGGTTTAAATAAACCTTGAAATCCTGTTCTTTGTTCTGAATTGGGTATATGTAGAAAATCACATACACTCTTAGAGTATTGGATTTGTCGGAAAGTATGTATTGTATAAAGTACATATATTCTTGATCGGGATGACAAGCCGAGCCGATGTAGCCATGTCCGTCCCAACCGTCCGTCTGTCCGTCTGTCCGTCTGTCCGTCCGTCCGTTTGTCCGTCTGTCTGTCCGTCTGTCTGTCCGTCTGTCTGTCCGTCCGTATGAACGCTAAGATCTCGAAATAACCATTAAATGTGCCTGGCGCCCACATTTTTACAGATTTTGTAAAAGTATAAATGAAAGGTTTTGGTCAGTAATATCTACTAGATATTAATAATTGGGCTACTGATTAAAAAATTAGAAAATAAAAGTCAATTTTATGGTAAAAATTTTCAAGTAAAAAATATTTTGGAAAACTTCAAAGTTTTCAAAAAAAAGAAATTTTTTTTTCAAATAGTTTTTAAAGTAATGCAACTGCAGGAGCCTCTTAATTTGATTTAAAGCAATACACTAAGTACTCCATTAATAATAAACACACCCAAACACACGACAGCAGCGATTGCGGTCCGAAAGGAGCGTTAATTGATGAACTCATTTGTAGAACACTTATCCTGCAACCCTAGTGCAGTAAATATTCCCGGGCAGCCATTGAAGAAGAGGTCGCCAGCCAAAGAGGAATCCAAATCCAAACAACTTTAGCTATTTTTCCAGGCTGCTTTGGATTGGCTTCGCTTCGGCCAGCAGAAAATAAAGAGCGGGAGCTGAATAAAAATGTGAGGAAAAACCGAAGCGACTTCAATAAATAATTGATTAAGCATAGTTAAAGAAATTGTGCGGCCAGGATCGGGCGAATGCAGCTGCACTGCGAGGAGGAGGAGGAGGAAGGAGTAAGGGATAAGGTCTGGCAACCACAATGTTGGCTAATTACTCAACGATGCTCATTAAGAGCGCTGAATTTTCACTTTTCAACGCTTTCCACCTCGCCGCCATCGCAGTAGTAGTCGTAGTACTAATGAAGATTTATGAAGGCCAAGCGACGCCTGCGCTGGGAATTTGTATTCTTTAAACTTTAACTGCCCCAGACATTGTGCGCTGTATTGTTGATGAAAGTTTAATGCATTTTTTAGGTTGTGCGCTAATTGTATGGCAAACTGCAATGAATTATGCATTTGCCGGCAGTGTGTATTCCCCATTGTCTTTATGGCAAACTTTAATCAAGTTCTGCATATCGAAACGAAACGAAGATGGAGTCCAAAAAGGGAAATAAATACAAAAATAGATGCACCGAAAAAAAAACACTTTCAGAGTTTGAAATAATAAAATTAAAAAATATTTACATAAGTACATACTAGAACTGTATATTAAAAAATAATTTTATAAATATTAATTCTTTATGTAATTTTTAAGATTACTAAAACTAAAATATCAAAATAAGTAAACAGAAAATGGAACATTTCGAATTGAGATGCCGCATATCAAGTTAAAATTGATACCAGATAATATCAAATGGATCTTCGTTTCATATCAACTTTTTGTTTGGGTGTACACAAATTTAGAAATAAACCTTAATGTAATTTTTAAGATTACAAAACTAAAATATCAAAATAAAATACCGCATACAATGTTATAATTGATACCAGGCAATATCAACTTGATCATCGTTTCATTTCAATTTTTTTTTGGATGTACACAAATTCCGAAACAAACCGAGGGACAAAACAAAAAACACCCTTAATTCAGCATAATTCAAATTTAAATAAGCCAAGAACAAGAAAGCCCAGCGTGGCAAACTTTGTGTTACATTTTTATTTAATTTCACTATCTGGTAGCTGGCGGCCAAGTGGAGCTTGCAGCTCGGAGCCTGGCTTTGTGTGCTGCGCGTGCTACTAAAAAATGCGCCGGCAAAAGCAATTTGATAGCTGCGCGGAATACGTAAAAAACAATACACCCTACCGTACCAGCCCTCCAGTCAAGAAAAATTTTTTTCTGAAATTACAAAACAAAAAAAAAGAAAAAAGGGAAAATGAAAACCCACTGCTAACCGTTCGCAGTCTTTCCTGTTTGTGTATGTGTGTGTATTGTACTTGTGGCAGCTAATTTTCATTATTCTTTCAAAATGCAATCAAGAAATGTTGCTCTAGCCTGGCTGCAACATGTCGGGGAGGAGAGGAGTGGAGAGGAGGAGAATGAGCAGCCCCTGGCAGACAGAAAGGAGGAATCAGGAGCGCGGAGGGAGTCCTCAAGGAGGGCTGTTAAGGCCAAAGGCCCTCTGGAGGGATTCCGGGCTGTTTCTGATGCGTTGGTTTAGTGAATTGGACAACACGCTCTCAGCTAAATGACTAGTGTCTTAAATAACCGGTTGTGCAGGTGGAAAGATTAAAATGGGATAGAATCAAGTGGAGAATTTAAGTGGGTGTTTATACTTGGTTAAGTTAACAGAAAATCAATTTAATTTATTTTACTAAATAATTTGCGCCAGAAATGTACATATGCTAAGAAAAATGTGTTTTATAAGAAGATTAAAATAGTTATCAAAATTGTTGTAATTTCAGACTAAAAATTTAAGGCATATAAATATTCCAAATTAAATACATATACGTATAAATCTTAAGTAATTAAAATGTATTTTCTGCTGGCTCAAGAATATCTAGTTTAAATTTATAAATTCTCCACCCAAAAACTCTAACCATTCGCTTGTCCGTTCACAACTAAACTTTGCTGTTAAGCTGATTATATTTTATTATCCCCGCCCTCTAATAAATCTATTTCTCTTGCTGAATGAAACCAATCCAATTAGAGTTTTTGTGGCTTCTCTCTCGTTTCCCTTTATCCTCGGTTTATTTAAGGGGCTTTCAAGCCAGCTTGATAACACAATTTGACAATCAATCAATATGCAAACGCCACATGCATATTCTTTGTTCGGTACTTTTTCCACAAACTGCAGTATAAGTCAAAGGCTAACAATGCGGTAAATGCAACAATGGATCCACTTCATTTATATTTATAAGAAAAATGTAGATGTAGCAAGCTGCCACGCCCACCCAGGACGCCCTCTCTAGCCAAACACAATGGGAAACCGCTGAGGTAGCCAAACATTAAATGTTATTAAATGCAGAGCATGCGGTGGGCGAAGCTAAACACAATGGCCAAAAACTTTCGATGCTTTCAAACTTGTACCACAACATATTACGAATACATGGCTAAGATACGGGGTAAGATTGCCGGGCCAAATTGAAATCGGCAGTCGACTTGGATAATGATCTTAATTAAAATGAATATAAGTAATAATAAACATCTTGTCATACGAAAATGTGTAAGGGTTTGATAATAAATTTAATAATTTTAAATTATAAATGTATGGATGTGTGTGATGTGAAAATGAACACCCAAAATTAACTTGATATGAAACGATGATCAATTTGATATTATGTGGTATCAATTTTGATTCGATGCGCTCGAAATGTAAGCAACATGTTCGTTGTTTTTACTCGTTCTAGTTCTTCTCGCTCCCACTCACGTAATTTAGGTCGCCATATTGCTTATTGCTCTCTTTTTCGAAGTCAAAGTCAAATTATATTATTTAATATCAATTTTACCAGTATTGCTTGGTAAAAACGATGTGTTCCCGGCTTGTTTTTTTTGTGTCTACTTAAATATTTAAATAATAATATGTATTTTAAATAACTTAAGATTAAATTTAAGATGGGTATGTGGTATGTGGAGTTCCTTAGTGTATACCCATCACTACACTGTCCTTGCAACTCAAATTTTGGTACTTGTTCCCTGGGAAAATCCACTTCAACCCAGAATAGTAACCACAACAATCACGACGACTTGTGACTTCACGCTGCTAAGGGAACCGGGAATGGGTTGTGGGTTACGGGCTGGGATAAGGCATAGTAACGAGGCCCATTCAATGGGAAGCGACCGGCGGCGGCGGGAATTGTGTCAGCCACATGCAAGTACACACACAGAGAGTCAGCCGAACATGGCCCGAAAAGCTAACTAATTTAAACGGCACCATTGTGCACCATAACCCAAAAACAATGGTGGCTAAAACGGAAGCGCCGCCCAGCAATGTCGGCGATAAAGGGCCGCCACCCGATCCTTCGTCCTCGAAAAGTGAGTCTGAGTGTGTGTCTGCATTCGGCGTATTAATGCCACTTCAAAGTTTTTCCCTTCCCCACAAAACTCCGCTCCCCGCTGAATTATCAAAATTTACAACAATGCGAAACGGCTGTGGCAGCAGCAGCCGTTTGCTATCAGCAGTGTGGGCCCCATTGAAATATGGCCAAAACAGTGGAAAAGTACCTGCGGGCATTTTATAGATAATACCCATTTGGCCACATATGCAACGCTATGCAGGCTACGGTGGATACGGAGGCCAAGACAAGGCGAACATTCTCCAAGAAAATGCAAGGCAAACGCTGCTGAAAAGCAGCCAATTTTATACCATGTGCATATTGTAAAACTTCTTGCACTTAGGAAAATATCCCTAAATATTTTCATCAATAAACCAATTGTATATTAAGAATTAAGAAAGGTAATACTGCACACAAGTTGGTAATTAAAATTATACGATTAATTATTAAGTAAATATGTCTATAGGAATTTATTTAAATTGTTAGAGTTTCGAGTCCTATTTATTAATAGGGGTCTAGAGGTATGCATTAAAAAGTAACAATTTGACTTAAAGCATTTATTGGATCCCACGGACCAGAGTTTGATATCGACAGTTTGCTATTTCTTGATATTAAAGTTGAGTTTTCCCTTCAAAACATCGATATTATCGAATATATGTTGTCAAAATATCGAAAATATCGATCATTTCCAAGCTTTTACCATGTACTCATAATATTTTGTGGCATATACCTTTAGACTCCTTTCTAAAACATATAAAAAATTTAGAGCATTCAGAATTGATTGGTTCCAAAAATTGTTTTCCATAGTGCATGACTTACCCTACTTGTGGCCAAAAGCAGACAAGGTGTGGGTGACTTAAGGGAAGGAAGCCGAGACAAGAAAAGGAACAGGCAGAGGGAACTAGAAGAGGCCAAAAGTGGGTTCGAGCGATGCATTTGTCTGATTTGCATAGTTTGCGGCTGCCGTTGCTGTTGCTCTTGCATTTATAATGTTGCCAATGTGGCAAACATGCAGCGAAAACAAAAAAGGCACCACGCATGCAACTTTTGTGGGCTGCAACGGGGAACAAACATCGCCGAACATGACCGACCTCGCCTTCCCACCTCCTGCGATACTGACTTTTCCCGCTGTTGCATTTTAAACAGAATCCGCGCTTTTGGCTTTTTCGCGTTGACAGCAGTTACATACATTCATATTACGCACATGCAATCGGTGCTTTTTCCCACAAAATATGAATAAAACTGCCGCGAATCTGCGAGACAAGTTATGGATACATATATTATATCTAACAAGGATTGAGGATATTTCGTGTTACTCGTCGGTATTGGATAGAGAACTCGTTTGACTCTCTTTTAAATAAATATCGAAAATGTTTCCATAATTGGAGTAGATTTTTGCTAGCAGGGTTCGAGGAAAACAGTTTAGTTTTACAGGTATTTTATTTTTATACCCTTGCAGAGGGTATTATAATTTCAGTCAGATATTGTAACGCAGTGAAGGAGACCTTTCCGACCACATAAAGTATAAATATTCTTGATCAGCACCAATAGCCGAGTCCATCTAGCCATGTCCGTCTGTCCGTCTGTCTGTCTGTTTGTCTGTCCGTTTCTATACGAACTAGTCTCTCAGTTTTAAAGCTATCGCAATGAAACTTTCCCAAAAGTCTTCTTTCTATTGCAGGTAGTACATATGTCGGAGCGAGCCGGATCGGACCACTATATCTTAAGGCTCCCATACGAATAATCAAACAAATATAAGAAAATTCATTGTAACTTTGCAGGAAGTAGGCGTTTTGATTTCTGACAACTTAAAAAGGTATTTCTTTTATCTGCAAGGGTATATAAGCTTCGGCTGGCCGAAGCTAGCTTCCTTTCTTGTTGTGTATAAATTATTTTTATTTTTCCTTTTGTATATCAACTGAAGTGTTTTTATACGCTTTGAAACAGTACTAAATGTAATATTTGTGGATTTTTAATAATTTGTATTTATAACATTTAGATATATAAAAAATGGAAAGTTTATGTTTCAAAATACAATAAATAAATGAAATAATTCATATTTTCGGTACCTGTTTCCTGTTGATAGCATGTAGAAGAAAGTTTTAAAAGTGGAACTTAAAACTATTTTACATTACACAAAATATGTCTTTGTAATAATGATAAATATGCTAAAAGATGAACCTAGAACTATTTAATGTTAGGTACATTTTACAAAATATTCCTTTGTAATTATGATTTACACAAACGCATATCAGACTCTTATTATACGTTATAATTTGTTGTGTTAACATTTTGTAAATTTATTAAGTCAACAATTTACTGCAATAAAAGCATAACATTTTTATTTTAAATTATTAAATGGAATACCTTCCCCTGGCTAAGCCAAGGAGGAGGCAAAATGATTCAGCACCGCAAACTCATTTCCTTCTCAAAATATTTTCCCAGTACTATGAGTTCAGCTGGGACCAAGTCGCTGCCCACAGGAGCTGTCGCCTGCTTTTGATGAGTTTGGCTTGCAGCCACGCCCCCATGCAGTTTCTCCCAGTGTATGTGTGTGTGAGTGTAAAGTGGGGGGCGGTGCAGCGTGTTTGCTTGGCATGCAAAGCCCGAGAAAAGTGCCAAAACTAACGAAGATTAAGCGTGGCCAAGTGGCACGTGCTGACCTCAAGGAGAGTTGTGAAATATTTTACGTGCTCGCCATTGGCTGGCCATTGATTTATGCCACTCGAATGGAGCTTCAAAGTGTCAATAGCTGACCCCACGACCCCAGGAACCTTAGGCCCTTGGCTCGGTTGCATTTTAGCCAAATTGCTTGAGGAGCTGAAAGCGAAGATGAAGCTGAAGGAGCCAAAGAAGCGGTTGAAGCAGCGCTTTGGCAGTTGCTTCCGGTGTTGTTAAGTGCGCACATGGCTGGCACTTAAAAATAATATAATAGCCCCAGCTCGAGTAAACTTTGTAACTAAATACGAGCGCCCTTTTTTCGTGCTTATGCCATGCACTCGAACACACACAAACATCTATATGCCATATAGAAGTGTAAGCGGGTACAAAGGTCTACAGAAGTGTATATAAAACTGTAATTCCATTAAAGTCCATTACATGAAATGCCCTTCACGAAAACTTGCACTCAGACATAGACAAAGTTTTGCAATGCTGGTGTCGAATAAAGCATTTCCCTGAGTTTCAAGATTTTTTAATTAACTCAAATAAATATATATATTTTTTATTTAAAAAAAAACAACTTATTTTTAAAATATAAAAAAGTTAAGTTTGTTTATCTAAGTATTAGGATTTTTTTAATTTGTTAAAATAAAGTACCTTCCATAATAAAAATGAGGGAATTAAATTTATGTGAGTTTATTATATTGTAAAATTTTACAGCATAATTAGATAAACTATTTTAACTGTTTTTATATTTTATACCATTTTCGTTTGTTGACATTTAATTATGTATTTTAGGAATATTAAATTTCACAGCTAAACTATTTTAACAGATTTTATATTTTAAAACAAATGTTGTAAAATTTTACAATACAATAAACTCGTTTAAATTTATTTCACACACTTTTTTTAATACTTATAAATCCATTCAGTAGCATTGTCAAAATTTTCATTCTAAATTCCTTTTTGCCAACACCCAATATACTCATAAAAAAGAGAAAAATCCAGGGTACCAAGAGGAACTCGAGCAACTGCTAAATCGAGCCAACTGCAAAGAAAATTCGCTCTTTCAGTCGATTTTGTTGCTGCCGGAGCATTTGTAGCGGCTGCTGCTGCCAGTTGTCCTTGGGCAGGAGCATAACATTTCAGCATGGAAAATAATAACTTAAGTAATGTCATTAGCCGGCCAAAATGGATTAGTTGATGCAGCTACCGGATTGCTGGAGAACTCTATTCCGAGCACTTTTTCCCATTGCGATTCTGTCGACATCGCTTAATGTGAATTTAGTTTGAGGCCCTGCGGTGTGGGAAATCAAAAATAGATTGTGCAGTTTAACGTATTTGACTTGCAGTGGCATTTCTGTTTAAGCCGGCCATAAATTTGGGGATTGCCAATGGCAAATCTATGGTATACATACATATGCGTGCGTGATTACAAATTCCTATTGGGAAAAGGAAAATTGCCAGCGAATCAAATCGAGAATGCATTGGATGCGAAAACCGCATTGATGAAGTTCTCGTTGGGTTTTGCGGTTTTCCCCCAATGTTTCACCCATAATGAATAGCTGCTGGTGTTCTTGTTTTTGTTTTTCATTTTGTTTGTGTTGTTCTTGTTTTGCTGCTTTGGCAGCATTGGAAAACAAGAAGCCTGTTGCTGACATCGACTGCAGACGAACACACACAAGAGGCATGTGTGTAAGTCCCAAACAGGTACACCGAAAAAGGAAAATGAAATTAAATATTTCCACTGACATTTTGGCTTTGGAAATGAGGCCAATTTATAGGTATAATAAAAAACCACTTAAATTGTTTTAGACTTGATCCTAACTCCTCTTTTCACAGACATGAGAAGACTATGAAAAGTAGGCTTTTAAAATACAAATTAAAATTCTTCAGTCTTTAAATACCTTACAAATTGTATGGTTGTTTAAACGTAAGCCATAAATATAATAAAGAATTTAGAATGCCACTTTAATACTTTTAATATTTTATTTCGATATTACCAAATTGCTTTAAAAATATTTGAGTAAATTTAAATTAATAGGTATCCCGCTTTTAAACATTGTGGATCTTATAAAATGTATAATGGCCAAGACAAAAATATAAACTCATTATTTAGGCCAGGAAAAGGAAATAAACTCTTGTTTCTGTGCATTCTCTTAGCATCCTGCTGTGGCGCCCATTATGTTAGCATACTTTCTGGGGCACTCAGGCAATAAGCGTGACGATTATATGATGAATGGCGATAAGACCTACCTCCTACTCTTAAATTGCGAATTCACCCCTTCCGATTTGTCATTTTGCATCTCAGCGGGTGAGTGCCAATCAATTGTCTGTGCGCTATTTTCGATTTTCCAGTTCAGGCTGAAATTGTCTTTCTGATAGAGTGTAGATCGTAGGGGAACCTAATAATTAACTTGTGGGAGGGCAAGCTGCCGGGCTACCCAATAAACAACTGCGGGCTCGCATCACGTGTTTACAATCCGCACAGCTGGCATTTCGCCCCATCACATCACTTCATACGGGGCATGTAAAAAATTCAAGCACGAGCTTATGAAATATTTGACGCCATGTGCTCGGTGTCGTCACTCGCTTTTTACGACATGCCAATGATGGCCGCCATAAAAAGCCACAAGAGGTACAAAGAAGTCCTGTAAAATGGAGAGAAGAAAAAAATCCCGTTGCATATCCAGATTCAAAAAATTATCCATACAGATTTTTTACCTTAAAAATTTAAATTCAAGAAAATAAATTCTGTGGGAATTAACATAAAAATTATTGATTTAGAGCAAAAGTATGATTAAACATTGTTTTAAATTTAAACGGAACTGTAACATTTTGGTTTATATTTTGTCTGTTGTATATTTATTGCAAACATTGTCATTTAGATTAATTTGTATTAGTTTAAAATGTTGAATCATCAGTTGTCCAATTACTCTTATAAAAAGGTTTTCAAAGTTGTTTTATCATTAGGCATTTATATTCATAATTATGTAAAAATAAATACTGTTCTTAAAAACTAAAAAAATAGCAAATTCTTTAAAGGTTTTTGATTGTTACGATTGTTAAAAAGCTAAAACAATTGTTGAAATATGAAACCATTTAAGTTTGGTATTACCCTTTTCATTTTTTTCTGGTTAATTGCCTTCCTCGGTAAATCTTTCCGAGCACTTCAAAGGAATAGGCAAAATATGTCTGCTTGGATGGTTATGGCTGAGACTTCAAGCCGGAAACTGTCACGCAGCGCCAAATGGCGCAACTTCCGCCCGAGACTTGTCAACTAAAAAGTGGCAGACGACCAGACTTCGCTGCCTTTACGTTTACGTATCCAATGGCCGCCTGATTTATTGCACTTTAAATTTGGCGACATTTTTTCGTTGCATGTCGTTTATCTTCATTGCAAATGCCAAAAACTAAAGCTCGAATTTTCTGCCCACGGCCCATAAATATAAAGCATGAAAATATGCATATTATAGAGTGGTCTGTATCTGCGCAGACAAATCCATATCAGGCTCTCTGTACTTGTAATTTTCTAAAAGCTTACTTCAGAGTTTTGCATATTTTGCATGAGAAATGCATCAAGAAAGGCACGGAGTGGGAAAGAGATTCAGGACCAGACAACTGGGCTGTCGTTGCCTTTGTTTTCTGTCAGTCCCTGTCCGGTTTTTCCTCTTGAAGCACAACCTGAGTATGATCTACCATGATGAGATACTTTGCGTGCTTATTTTGGTTAGATTGTATTTGAAACAGGTCTCTTTTACCCAAAGAAATTGTTTACTAAATGCGTAAGCTTTTGCTAAAAGATATTCTATTTCAATTTAAAGTTCATATACCTAAGTAGAAAGGCTTAAAATATTAGTATTTCCATAGAAATTTCTTAACTTTTGTTCACAGGTAAGCTTTACTTAAGAAACAAGTATTTTTGGCAAGCGAAATAAACTAATTCATCCGAATATTGAGTCATTGCATTCCACAGATTGGCCGTGCCCTGTATATTTAACTAAATTTGAGTGATTTAAATTTAATCTCCTCTGGACATGCCATTTTTGGGGTTGCCCAAAAGCTAAGACATGGAAAAGAAAATATCAGCAATTTGCTAAATGCATTCAATGGAATGGGCGAACTTTCTGGCACATCACATGCAGAACAGATTACTCATCCGCCCCGTAAACGGAAACACAAAATAAGCTGTGTTTGGGGTTTTCAGTTTTGTTATTTTTTTTCCAACCTCGACCACACCTTGTTTGGGGCTTAAACGAAGCGCGAAAAACGCCACTAAATCTTGAGCGCCAATAATTCAATAATTTTACGCTTAAATCATAGCAAATTAACCCATTTCCGGCGTAGACAGCGCCACATAAATTATGCCGCGAGACGTGCGACTTGAGACGGCTAAAAAGGTTGTGATGGTGATGGTGACGGTAGTTCTCAGTTCTCTCCTGCTTGGACGTTGTATGAGCTCAAAAAGTTATTTCTGGGTGGCCCTTGATGGGTGTGTGGGGTATGACAGAACTTAAGAAATGCTTATTCGAATTTTAGTTGTATTATTTATAAAATGTAATAAATAAATAGTACATTAAATTAAAATGTATTATTTTGGGAAGTACAGATTTTTGTTGTTAAAATAACCTAAATTTTCTAGACCCTAACACTTTGGTTTTTAAAACAACAATCAAATTTTAGATTTTTTTAACAAAAGCATAAAAAGTTCAAACATAATAAAAAGATGATAGTTTTTTTTGGCAACTATCATTTCAAATATTTAAAAATTACATAAATTACATGTAATATTTTTAAAATAATTTTTTTTATGGGTATTCGTTTCTTAGAGGTATTCAGTGGTCTGCTCCCTAATCTAGCTTGTTATGAAAAAATGGCCAGCCGTCTTCAAAAGGGTTGGGCTGACGCTTATCTCTTGGGCCAAGAAAGTGGCCAGTCGCTTCGAGTCAAGCGCCTTGGTGGATTGCCAGGTGTGAGTCAGTTGATAGTTGTGGCAGTGGTTGTAAAAATAGCAAAGCGGAAAGAACGAAAACTTGCTAGAAGCACTCGCGTGAGCGTGAAAATGGTTTTTCGTTTCGCTGTCGCCCACGCCCCCAGCCGACGAGAACGTACCACCACCCACCGCCCAGCGTGCCTTTTCCTTACCGGAATTTTCAGGGCAATGGGCGATGGGCGTTGGCTTTGTGTTGCGCTTCGCCGAAGACAAGCTGACAAATGCTGAAACGTATCGTATGCCATCTATCATCGTGCATTAGAGCAACGTCCGTCTGGCTGTCCAGCTTGTCCGTTTGCCTGTCCGCTTGTCCGTCCGCTCGGCTTTCTCTTTCTCGGTTAGTTGGCAGCAAGTTAAGTGCCCGTTCAATGGCCAGTTTGGGCCACGTTTTATGTTACAATGTTAATTTCCTCCTTGGGCTTTGGTCTAGACTCTGCTGAAAACTGATTGCTGCCTCCACTTAGTCGTGGGGTTAGCTTAGGGCTTATTTGAGTGGGAAGCGGTGAGTGGCAAGGGGGGAGGGGTGAGGGGTGAGGGGTGGTCTGTATGAGTGCTAGAGATTTATGCGCCAGCGGGGCAATCATGTGGAATGCATGTTAATTATAGTACATCGAACGAACCGAACCGAAATGAAACGAAATGAAGCGAGGAAACACGGCAAAAAATATTTGTCACACGGATGACAACTTACCGATATCTGATTTCATATTCCAAAAATCGTTATGGTTATTTTTATAAAAACATTAGCTCAAATAGAGGCGACACAAAAAAATTAACTGAATCACATCTGACATGGGCAAGAAAAAGTTGTAAAACTTCACTGATGAAAAACTGATACCAGAAGCGTGTATTCCATCCAGAATAAACATAATAATTTTTTTTGTTTGATAGCTTTGGGTTATCTAAGTGATTTTTGTGATGCTAACGCTGCATTTAGAATGCATTTTAATTTATTGGTAAATAAGATAAATAATAAATAAATAAATCTATGCAACCACATACAAGTAGAATATATTATAATAATTTCTTTATACATTTTCTAATAATTTATGAAAAGTTATGCATATACAATTTTGGTTGCAGTTCCAATTATTTAACAGGCTTTGCCTTTAAAAAATCACACAAAAAAACTAAAATAATTAAAGGTAAACGAATAGTTTAAAAGGTGATTTTAATGTAATTTAGTGGATTTATTTTAAAAAGAGTTGTCATCTAGGTTTTCTTTTAAGCCCTTGATTAATTTATTTGATGTTGTTAGGACTTCAACTTTGATTTTCAAGGTTCCCATGACTTTGGCTTTGTTTCTTCCTGTGTAAGCCAACTGAAGCGAGTGAGTCATGTGGGCCTCGATCTGGATGTTGTTGCAAATCAATTTGATGTTATTAGTTAATAATTAGAAGCCGAGGCGAGGCAGCAGCAGTCGCATCAACGGCGTCGCGCACTTAACCAGGCAGCCTGGGGTTAATGCATGCGACGTGTTTGAACTGTAAATGAGCTGGAAATGTCAGATGGAGGGCGTTGTGCTCTGCTCCTCACCTGTGAACCTATGGAGGACTCTGGGACCCCTTTCCGGTCTCTACCCCCCATCGAGTTTAAATCGCTGGCAGTTTGTGGTTCTTATTTATGAGTGGAAAATGTCTGCGAATAATGCCACTTAATGAATAACTCAGCAACAGACGAGGCAATTTACAGGGCCAACAACTACGTCCGTATTGGCAATAATTTGACAATATTTCCGCACGTGCTCCCGAAAATCCCCACCACACCCTACCCATCGATCTGGGCTCTCACGCAGCCAATTGGCCGGAAATGTTGCTGCGGCATAATTTGTCAATTGTGCGTGTTGATTTCTGAATTAGCTAATTTGGATTTTAGTTATTAGATGCTGATTACGTGTGTTTCTCCCCAGTCGGTGTGCGCACAATTCTATATTTATTTGCCCCTGTGTGTGCCGCCTCCTCTTTGCCAAATGAGCTTTATAATTATTTTTTAACTATCACAGTTTGTCGATAGTTTGCAACCGATGAGCTGCTTATTTTGCGGCTGCGGTTTGTACTGTTTTAGAACTCCAAACGCATTTACTATTTATTGTTTTTTCCTGGAATTTTAAAATCGCTTTAGCGCTGGCAGACATATTAGTTTTGTAATATATATTTATATTTACCGAATACCTTCAGCTTTGGCCTTCAAAACGTTTAATTGGAAATGTTTAGGATTTTGGCATTAGTAAATTGCATTTATTGCATTTATGGTAATGCGTGCGCTGGCGTCCCAGCTCTAATTAATGACAAATTATTCTCTGATGTGCACATTTAGGGGGCTTAAATATTATTCAGTTTGTTAACACATTTCTTTATGCCTGGTGTATAATTATTATACCCGAAATTGCTATTTCCCCTCTTGAATAATTATCGTTTTTTGTGTTGATAATTTATTTTAGAAATATTCCGCAATTACGAAAATAAATTTTTAATAAATGCTTAATTGGGATACATATGCTTTATGATATATAAATCATAAATGTAATGTTGGGGAATATAATTAAATGATTTCTTCGTTTCATTTGGGCATGCAATATTTAATTTGAGTTCGTATACAAATTTTTTAATCGGTTACTTATGTAGATCATCATATTTTAGCAACAAATTTATTTTACTTTTTTTTTTTTAGGAATATTTTAAATAATTTTAAAAAATAATTTTAATTCTAAAAAGAATAAATAGATATTTAATTAATTTATTTTTTTAAACATTATACCGATTATTGTTTATCAATTAAATATTTGATATATCTTAGAGCAATTATTTCATAAAAACTAGAAATAGGTATACAAATTTGAATTGCCAAATGTAGTATTTTTTTTATCTTTAAAAAATAATAAATTGACGTGATAAATAAATGTTGTCAAATTTTTATTCTTATTCTTTTAAAGCGAACATCTTTTAAATTGTAAATAATATTTGTAAACAAAAAGTTTTGAATCCAACCTGCGTCCCATTTACCAAGCCGGTAAATACTTAGTATTATCGTGAAACTAAACTGTTCCCACTATAAAAAGTCCCGTTGCTAGTACAAAATCTCTTACTTATGAACTCTTATACTGACGAGGCTTAGCGTTTGAAAGCTCTCGCTCTATTAAGCCAAATACTCTCATCATTATTATACAATAATGTGGGAGTAAAAGCTCCTTGAGCAAAGCTGCACGAATAAAGGTCTGCATTGGTGTGGGAATTTGGCTTACCAGAAACAGCTGATGACTGACCAAACCCATAAATGAAATGGAGTGCTTAAGCTATCTTACCTTTCAAAAGTAACAAATTTCCTTCATCATACCTAACATTAAAATGCTTTAAAATAAATATTTAACTAGCTATGAAAATTGTATGATTTCCAGGAATATTCTGACTTCCGTTTAAAACAGGTTAGCGGATGCGTTGGATCTTTTGCCTGAGGCAGTGGACTTTTATTTTCATTTGACACACCAACGCCATACACCTATACAAAGAAAAGCAAGGTATTTATCATTATGTTCGTTTATTTTTAACTTTAAATTTAATGGATAATGCACTAATGGATTGTTACTTATAGATATTTTTATATACACTTCTAAAAACTGTAATGTTTTTACTAAAATAATTTTGTATTTGTATTTATTAAAAAAAAGAAAGTTACAAGCAATCTCTCATTATTATTTAACCAAAATTCTATTCTACAAGCTTACTCTTCAAATATTGTTTTAAATGATTCACTTGATAACTAAAAAATAGTCTGTTCGTCTGTCTGTCTGTCCGTCTGTCTGTCTGTCCGTCTGTCTGTATGTCCGTCCGTCCGTCCGTAAGTCCATCCGTCCGTCTGTCCGTTTCTACACAAACTAGTGTCTCAGTTCTAAAGCTATCGGGATGAAACTTTTTCAAACGCAGCTAGTGTATAAGTCGGAACCAGCCAGATCGGACAACTAAATTTAGCTTCCTTTCTTGTTTTTCTTAATTCTACATTATTAATTATCCTGAGTATACAAAACAAGCACATGAATAGAGTTCCTTACAACCTTATGTTTTCAAATTCCATTTGTTGTGAAATTTAATAGTGGCACATACCCATAGGTGCCCTCAGTGACAAGGATGAAAATAATAGCGTGGCAGCGCATTTAAGTGGGCTTGCGAGCGTATTATTGGCTTTAAGAGATAAGATGACAATAAACTACTTTTAGCGGGTAGTATATGCATGTGTGAGGCACTCTTGCACAGGCACACATGCAAATGAAAAACACATTGCACCGCCACCAACCGCAAATTGACTAAAACCATGCCCAAAGGGGGCGGATGGAAGAGTGGCAGTGGTGGCGGGTTTGCCAAACAGGCATCCGCAACATCCTCGACGCCGCTTCTGTAGTTTTCACTGTCTGTCACAAGACAATTTGTGCGCGCAAAACACAAAATAATACACATTTATATACATTTACAGAGAAAGAAAAAGTCGACTAAGTTTTATAAGTATTTATGCAAGAGAAGTATAGAAAATTCTATTTGAAGTTTTAAAAATGTTTGCGAGGTGGAATTAGAGAGTCTATATCAATAAAAAGTGATAAATAGATTTTGAAAAAATATCGGCAGTTTTCTATTTCTCGATATCATTTCCAAGCACTGATAAACCCTATTTTTGAGAACATTTATTGTTTTGTGATTTTTTTTAGTTTTTAATAATTTTTTTCTCAGTGTCGAATTGCATATACATATTTATAGGGACACTCGCACAAATAAGCATATGCATGGCACAGTTGTTCAGCTGCTGCCTGGCATCAGACTCGAGGGACGTTGTTCCTCCGCCTTTGGCTTGGCACACATCGCGTATACGTAACGCAGCCAACTACAATACGTCTAGGATCTGCGATACATACATGGATATACGGCCACGGGGATGCCCAACACATACACACATACACCGCTGCACTGTAGAGATTTCAAGTGAATAACTTGTGCGGGTAAACATTTTAGATTTTGATAAATTGCAACTTATACGTTCTCTGTATAAATAAAAGATTTACGTAAATCGCCTGGTAAATGGCTGTAAAGAAAATGTGCGCGGTGTCTTCGCTTCCCTCATCGCCTCTCCTTTTCCAGATCCCGGATCCTGGCGTTGCCTGGTATTGGGCTTGTGAGTGAGCTCGTGTATGTGCGCATAACAAATGCTTACCAACTTAGCCACTGACTCATCTGGCAACTGAGCCTGGCCAGCTTATATCATGGCCAAAAGACGGTGAGAGTGGGCGGCAAGTGAGTGAGGTGATGGGAAGGTAAACCATATCATGAATTTGGCTATAACATTTTTCGAAACCATTTTCATTGTAATTTTCAAGCTGAAGAAGAGACTAAGAATGGTGCAACTGGTTGGGTGAAGGAAATGTGGCAAGCACAATAAGAATTTAATAAAGCAAAACACTTTGATCTATTTATGGCTTTCTCAGAAAGAATTTGACCAAAGAATATGTACAAGAAAATACAAGTTGTTGATAATTGCGCAAAAGAGTTAAGTATGTGGGTAAGAACATATTTTAGGATCTGAGCATAGGTATTTTTAATAAAATATGCTGATAAATATGTGAACAAGCTAATTACTTTATAGAAGGTCAATTACAATTTTTGAAATTGGGCCATACATTTTATTTTAGAACGTTTCCTACTTAATAGTAAGTTTTTGAAGAAAATAAAAAAAGTTAGTGTTTTTGTTATATCATATAATATTTTAGTAAATATATATTAGAATATTGTAAACTAAGGGCCGTTTTCTCGTCCGCCTGTTAAACGTAAAGCAACCTTTAAACTCTGATTTCCTATACGATTTCAAGGTTAAAACCCTACTTTAATTTTAACAAACGGACGAGAAAACAGTCTTTAGTTTATTTTATTTGCAAATAAGGATGCATCCTTTACTGCATTTTCATCTTAAAAATAAATCCTACAAAATATTTGAATTTTACTTGAGCAGATTTTCTTAGTTAAGCTTTAAGTTTCTACATCTCCTAGCCCATCTCGTCATCGTTTCTGTGTGTGGGTGTTGGGTACAGCATGTAGTTAATCCTCGTAGAGTATCCCCGGGGCTTTTCAGGGCCATTGCAACGAGTGCAATCTGCGCCTGCAAGCGTGACTCCGACGCCATTTAATCAACATTAGTGGAACCACAGAACACTGTGTCCTCGTGTGTGTGGGAGGTCGAGGAGGAAAACATATACCAAATGGCATATTAATTGCTGTCAGCTTGCCGGTTTTTAACAACATTTTGGCTGCCAGTAACAAATGAACTTGAAAAGGGTTCGCTGTGGGGAAGTGTGAGCAAGATGGTAGTTTTTATAAATTATTCACTAATGGCCATTTAAGTGATTGGTAGCAAATAGGGAAAGTGACAGCGGATCATTGGATCCATTGTTACACATAGCTTAACAGAAAAGCAATATGGAATTATACTTAAACTTTATCTTTGTACAAAGCTAACCATGAGCAGTCCGTAATAGATTTTGTATTTAAGCTCCACCCTTTTTAGCACTCATTAAACTATCAAACATAAACCCCAATTTTATCGCTCTGTTTTATCCTGTGGAAACTCTCTCCTTCCATTTTTAGGGTCTTCTCTGCTTCTGCCTCATTTCATCATATCGCATTTCAGCATTTCAGCGCTAATGCTGCTGCAACTTTGCTTCCATTTAGCGCTAACTGCCATTATTTTCAGTTTTATTTCCGCACAAGGTCAAAATGCACTACAACAACTATAACTGAAACTCGCGCAAAACGAGCGGGGTAAAAAAATCATGGAACATTTTGTCGCTTTAAACCGATTTATTTGATACCCTTTCACAAAGAAAATCTAACAAGATTGTTGGTATACAATATAAATTATCCTGATATATTAATGCAATTGTACTTAAATATTTATTTATATTTTATTTATTAGAAGTAGATTTTATAAAATAAAAATCTTTAAACACTCGGTTTTCATCACAAGGTAAAGTTGGAGACTTAGGACTCACTAAGTGTTAAAGAAACGTTTTCCCCAAATGAATACACCTGCAGCACGGATTAGAGTATAAAAAGTACGGAAAAATGTTATTTACTACACATAAATTACAAGGGGGGATGGCTTTTGGGCGGTAGAAGTTGGGTTGAATCAACTGAGGGTGGGGAGCTGGAAGTTGGGTGGACTCAAACAACAAGAAGAACTATCAAACAACTTTTTTTCACAGCATACCGCAGAGCGTTTGTTTAGTGGGCGTGACCTGGTTCTGACTGAAGCTCCGCTACCGCTGAAATTGGGTGGGTGGGGTGAGCACCGAGCACCCCGTGGAGAAGGTCGGGTGGTCGAGAGGTGCATATGTACATGCTACATTTGACCGCAAAGTAAAACGGTTTTTTGGTTGAGTAAAACGCTGAGAAGCAATTTCGGACCGAAGTTGCAATGAATGCGAACGTTGCCATGAATGACGGACGCTTTGGCAGAACTTTGATGGAACTTTGGTCTCCATTCTGGCCATACCGCCCCCACACCGGCCGCCCACCTTCATTCAAGGTCAACGCATGTCGGAAATCTGAAAATGTGATTGAAAGCGAACAAATAGAATCTGTCCGTGAAGTTCCCCTCACATCTAATGTCACACAGATGTCAAGCGATGCGTGTTCGTTTTGAACATATCCTCGATATTGCAACTCAGCTGACGTCAAAGGAGATTCACATCTTGGGGGGGGGATTTTATCCATACAATAGATAATTGAGGATTTCAGATTGTCTGAAGGTACACGAAAAAAAATAATACAGGAATAATTTTTAAAAAAAATTTTAATTTACACTCTGAGGCCGTTTTCTCATCCGCATGTTAAATTTAAAGCTACCTTTAAACTCTGATTTCCCATACCATTTGAAGGTTGAAACCTTACTTCAATTTTAACAAACTTGTTAAATGCATGCTAAATTTGAAGTAGATTTTGAACTCTGAATTCCTAGAAGTTTTAAAGGTTTTATTCCTACTTTAAATTTAACATGCGGATGGGAAAACGGCCCTTAGGACGACATTTTTAAATTTACAGACCTCATGTTAAATTTAAAGAAGGCTTTCATTTTCTTTTATAGTTTTAAAGCCTGCTTTAAATTTAAACTGCGGTCGAGAAAACGACACTAAGGTAAAATATTATAAACATTTTGGTGTGTATTTTTGGAGTGCGACGTTTTTAATTTAACAGTCCGCATGTTAAATTTAAAGTAGGCTCCCATTTCCTTTTATAGGCTGTTTTAAATTTAAACTACGGTCGCAAAAACGGCACTAAGATATTTCTTGTTAAAAATTTTTTAAGTCAAAACATTACAAACTTTTTTGTGTGCATTTTTCGAGTGCAGCTAAGGAAAAGGTTGCCCATTTTCCCTACCCAATTTTTACTGGGCACTCAAAGTAGTTTTTATTAACAGTTTACTTCCAAATCATTGAGCTGAGACCGCTTAAACTACAGCTGCACCATCAGCGACTCGAGGACCATAAAAACTTAATTTGATTTCGGCTTAACTATGTGCTAAATGCATTTTTATATCCAGCGATTTTTAGGGGAAGGGGAGGGAAGACGCTCCTCCCCGTTTCGGCCTAGTTTGGCTGTTGAAAACTTGGCCCAACTATGCAAACAACACTCGTAAATAAGTTCGACGACATTTTTAATTACATTTAAGGAAAAGTTACTCGCCCTGAATGGGCCCTGTGTTTGCTGCCGGCGGTTCAAGATCGATCGATACGCAATGCCAGCCATAAATAAGCAATGCCAACGGCAACCAACAGCAACGAGAAACTTAATTTCAAAATAATTTCCACCAGTCGACGATGCTGCGATGGGAAAGGCGATGGCGATGGCGATGTTGGGTAAAAAGTTTTCGCTTAGCCAAAAGTTTTCGGCTCTGTCTAAGTTGGTGTTGACTTGGTCCGCTTCTCCTTGGACTGCTTATGTTTTGTTTATAGCTGCTGAAGCCGTGCACTAAATATTAATAGTTTTATGTTGTTAAAAACGCTAATGAAATGCACTTCCATTCGCTGGCCAGGTGAAAGTTTTCACGGCATATTAATAGCTGATTCTGCGAAGGCGGTGACCTGGCCAAAAACAGCTTCACTCGAGGACACGACACAACCGAAACGGGCACGAAAAGTGCTTACCGCAAGCATCCTGCATCCTTGCTGTTGATGCTGCGGAAGCATGCGTGCGTGCAAGGACGGAAAACGGGCTACGGGAAAACTGGAAAATTTTCAGCGCGTTTCGTGTCTGCACACTCTCCACTCCTCTCCATCCATCGCATCGCCCCGTGTTACTTTGCCCTCTGACCTCCAACCTCCGACCGGCAAGTGGCATGGCATTAGATTTTTCAACAAGAATTTGCAGCGTTTGTGTATTTTTGCCAGCCCTTCTCTCGTGTGCAGATGTACGTGTACGTGTACCCAAAACAAAACTGCGGCATATTGGGACTTTAATATTTTTGGAATATTTCCATATGTTTGCTGACCGACGAGCGACGAACGGCAAGCAACATTTAATATTTCAACCGGAATCGAGGAAGAAAAAAAGTTTTTTCTAATAAACTACTACAAAACTGGGGCATGTACATGTAGCTCAAAAATGCAAACAACATTGCTGGCATTTGTGAAAGAATTCCATTATATATTCCGTATTTATGGAGACAAAATATCAGTACAAGAAATGTGTAAAAAGAATTTTTGTTCGAATTTTCTTAACCCACTATTAATTGAAGCTAAGTGGCACAGCAATCTCTTGAACTTGAAAATGATAAACTAATACAACTTATTGAACTATAAAAATATTTATTTAAAGGCAGCAATATAGGTATTGACCTATTAAATATTTAGTATTATACATATTCAAAAATATATACGGTGTTTAAACTCGATGTTAACCCTAAAAGACATAAATCTATGAAAGAATAAACGTTATTCTTCCCAAACTCTGCCTCTAAAGATCATCAGAAATTCGTGTCCTCCTCTGGTCCTCTTCGAGGTCGGTTCCTTTCTATTCCGTTCCGTTCGGTTTCTGTGGGTGTTTTCTATTGCGTTTTGCGAACAAATTCAATTGCAGCACGTGTCGTTTGGCCATGTACACAAAGATATGTGAGTGCTTGTCTGATATATATATATATTTTGAACCGATATGAGCAGAGAGAAAAATGGGTGAGATAAGGTTCCATTCAGAAACTTTCGTTCAAAGAAAATGCCTTATTTGTTTGGGTATATTTATAAAAAAGAACTTCCCTTTTTTTAAATAACTTCCTGTATACAATATTAAATTGTAGATATTTTACAATATATTATTTTTCACACTTTCTTTCTGTTCTATTTAACAAATTCCTATTTAAGTCCTACATATTTTTTCTCTGTGTATGAGTAAGCCTTTGGAGTGTGTGGTTATGTTAAAAGCAACTGACGCCAGCAGTTTTGGGCACTGGACAGCTCCGCCCTCTTTATCGAGTTTATATTTGTGCGGAAGAAATGTCGCTGGAGTGCAAAAAATGCAAGGCACAACAAACTTGTTTGTCAACCATCCAGGGGGTGGTGGTAAGAGGGCGGGGGGTAGGTGTTCGAGGGTGGTCTAAAGTGTTGGCAGAGACCCTCACGTAGTTGTCTGTGGCCACGAAAAAGTTGCATAAAGTCAACAACTTTCAGTGGTTTAGTGATGTGAAAGTTGCTAAGCTCGAAGTGTAGCTCTTGTCTCCACTTTTCACCCCCGTCCGTCCCCACAAGAAGGTCAATTACTCGAGGAACTTGAGTTAAAAGGCGTGAGAATACACAAACTGGACAAGGGAGAGATGTACAGATAACTTTGGCCAACAAACTTGCGAGATTTTCCTAAAAGATGGCTACATTTTGGGTGCATTATTAAATTTAGCTTTTTCAACTGTCCAACAATTTCGGGGGCTATAATATTAAATTTTCGCCTCTCAAGCGAACAACAAAACTGACAATTTAATTGTGTTTCCATCGCATCTAATCCATTGTGATGGGTGGCCAACCGAAGCTGTCTGGCCAATATCAATCAAAAGTTGGCCGCGCCAAATGCCATAAAACTCTGCAGCTTATCAACGGCAAAAATGTGTATAGAAATAGAATGGAAAAACTACACAATCAGCTAAATTAGCGCAATTTGCGCCACAATTGCAATGGCCAAGGGCTGCAATTTATTTAAATACATACAACGACATGTGCAGCCGTCAGCAGACCCTGTCCCTCGTCAATGCTAACAATGTTGGCCATGTTGGCCATGGCAACAGCCGAAAGCACCCCTGCCCACCAAACAATTCAATGGGTGCGCGGTTTTGAGTGAAATAAAATTTAATGCCATCAACAGGCGTGGGAAGGAAAGAAGCGGAGCGGAGTGGCTAAAATGTTTGCGGCGCATAAACAAGAATTGTTGCCACAGAGCGCCGGGTAACACGCTAAACCATTAACTAAACAGCTGAAAATAAAACAAAAGCGGCCATAAGAGTGCCATCGCGTACAAAGCCGCAAGGTGGATGCCCTGCGGCAGCAGTAGCGAAATTTCTATCATATTGGTTATCCCATGAAAAGGTAATGAATATTTCGATGGCACTCTTAAACGCTTTCGAAAATTACCGAATTTATTTTCTTTATTACTGATATTGATTGTATTGCATTAAAAAATCGATATGAAACGTAGATCGATTTTACATTATGCAATATCAATTTTAATTTGATATGCGGCCCCGTAAATTCGATATGGTCGAAATGAGTATTTCATGTTAAAATTTACAAGCGCATATCGATTTTACGGCGACACGCTTTTTTTTTGTGTATATTAAATTATTCATTTAACTCTATGAATAACAAATTTAGGCCAGAGTATTTTATCAAGTCAAAATAATATAAAAGTAATTGATACCTGGCTCGAAACATTACTTTATTGTTTTATTTTATGCTGATTTTCAATTGCTTAGGGAAAAAACTTTTTTATTCTAAATGCCCAGAGTATAAATAAAATGAAAAGTGCTTTTTAGTATAACAATAATTATTAATTATTACTAATTATAATTAGTGCTGGATTGCGACTTTTAATAATTGCAAATTCACAAATTTGTTATTAAATTTAGTTTTTTCTTTTCTGCGTACTAAGTCTTGATTTTAGTAAGCTAATGAGCTATAAATTAATTGGAAATGCTAATAATTTTTAAAGCTAAGCCACCAGACCGCCGTCTAGTTGGGTTTTTGCCCATTAATGATCTAACTGAGGCCCATCCCCAAAAACAATTAAGACTGGAAAGCTCCGCCCGTGTTAGAGAATATTGCACTGAAATTTCAGTTGGGGAGCGGGAGGGTGGGGCGCCAGGAATGCACTCACACCCACGCATGTGCAGGAGCAATAAAAATAGCTGTAACCGAAAAATAGCGGCACTTAATAAAATAAGCGTGTGGCAGGCCCACACAAACACAGAAATGGTAGCATGGTTCCATGGCTCCATGGTTCAACCCACATGCTGTCAATGCATAAAACAATTTTCCACGGAAATTGCAGTAATTAACTTTAGTACCTGCTTGAGTGACATTGTGAAATTGTCTGTGTGTGTGTGTGTGTGTGTGTGCTTGGTGGAGTGTGCATGTGTGTATCGGATGGTGTAGGCCAAAAACAGGATGCTCGCTGAAGTGTGTTTGCATGTCTGTTTGTCCCTGTTTATCTATGTTTCCTTTGCACTGGGAAATATTTTAAATAATAATATAATACCTATTATTTTCCATTTAAACTTTAAAATTAATAGACTCCTTAGTAACGGCTTTGGTTAATCAAACAAAATAATATTTTACATTTTTTTTACAAGAATATTGTTTTAAGAATGTTTACATATTTATATTTTTATTAAATAAATTACAATCTTTTTTTAAATAAATTAAAATCATAACCTTATACCAACTATTTTCTTATTTTTTAAGCGCAAGAACCAAACTAAAATTATAATTAATATCTATTATAAAAAGAACAAATTTCTTTGGTTAGTAAAGAAATACATACGTCCCTGCGAAATGCAACTGAATTTTCAAAAAAGCTTCCCATAATACAGGCGTGAAATTTTCATATTTTAATTATTTTAAAAATGAAACATTTTTATTATAACAAACATAATTTATAAGAAAGAAACAAAAAACATTCTTGGCAGTGTCGCAGGACTCTTCTCTATGTTTTTCTAATTCAATTAAAATTGGCAGCTACAGCAGCCAAACACGGCCAGCAACAACAAGCATCCAGTCAGTTGCAATGGCGACTCATTAGGAGGCCTGCATATGCAATTGAACACACACACTAAATCCCCAAAACGCACACAATCACCTCCCTAACCCCCCTCACCCCCCGTGTAAGCATATGTTTACGCTTGTATTGGTGTTAATGTTAACTGTCACTACATTTGCCTGCAGCCTTTCTGGCTTTGACCACCCCACCCCACCCCCTCGGTTTTTAAACCGGGCTGACTGCTCTTGTTGTTTGTTGTGTAACTGTAAAAACATGTCAAACCAGCATGAGTGCATGTTCATATGTATGTGTCCATGCGTACAAGTGTGTGTTCATGTGAGTGTCCTGAAGGCTGCGTTTTTGCGTGTTTCACCAGCATGAGTGAGCTGCTCTGATCGCTGGACCCTATAAATAATTCAGCAAAAAAAGCCAGCTGTGTTTAACCGAAAATGTATGAAATGAACCCAAATGATCTGATTTCAAAAAGTTATTTATGTGCTTTTATTTAGGATTAAAAAAATTGGAATCCTTTTTAAGTTTAATCAAACTGGTAATCATTATTAAATATTCCTTTTAACATATAATATTTAAACATATCTCATTTTTCTTTTTTATTTCGTAGAAGAAATTTTTAGTTAAATTGGGTTTTATTTTTAGCAGTTATGATTACTCTTCTGATGATATTATAATTGAAATATTCATTTCTTTCGAAATGAAAATAAAAAACTTTCTATATCTTAGCGAAGTATAATATTTTTTTTTTCGATTTTTAAGTGCCTCCAAGCACAAACAAACTACACAAATACAAAAATCAGAATAAAGATTTTTAAGTTTAAGCAGTTTATTTGTTATGGCACAAAACTACAAATTTTATGTAATTTCATTGTTTTAGTAACTTAAATTAAATACACATATATTAAAGTGATCCATCGCATGTCAAAAGAAATATGTAATGCAAACTTACAATAAGTCTAAACTTAATTGTCAACTCGAATGCTAATCAGATGGAAAACCAAACGAAAGCTTTCAACAAATATTAACTGATTTTCAGCCTGCTATTTGTGGCCTAAATTTCAGTCCAACTGAATGACTGAGCAATTAAAGCCACACATATAATTTTCGAATTACGAGTCCACAGAATAAATTATAAGCAGCAATTTATTCAAGCATGCATAATAAGCCCACGCACACAAAGTTTCTTTTGCTTGAGTTATTGTCAAAATTATACCCCATGTCTCTGGCATAATTGTGTAGAATTTTAGTTTTAGTTTTTGTCTGCTTCGTTTTTGCCCCTCCCATTATCCTGGGTAATCCTTAGAAGTTCATTTTAATCACCCATTCAAGAAGTGTTTATAGTGATGCTTGTGTGTGTTCGTTTGATTAATGAAGATTAATAAAGGGGAAAATTGTTACCGATCTGTAAAAGGCTAGTTTTGATATGCTTTGAATATGATTTGGGCTTGACAGTTTATTTGCTTGAGTAGATTTTCACAAATTTTATAGATAATGATATGATTTGATTAAGCGATTTGTGCATACTAGAGCATGTGAGCGAACTAACTGAAACAATTAGTTTTCCCCTTTTATTCCATCATAAATTTAAGAAGTGCCATAATTTCACTCTGTGAATTTTCTTTCACAATTTATATGCTTGGAATTTTGAAAATGATTTCTCATTGCTCAATAGGGGTTTTCGTCACACAATTCATACTGAGCGTATAATTGAAATATCGTGACTCGGCGCTGCGTTCATATATAAAATTTTATTAAAACGCAGAGAAGCAGAAGAGCGAGCACAATGTGAAAACTAGACGTTGGGGCCATTATAACATCGCTTAAAATTTATGACAGCACTTGCGGCATTTCGCGTTGAATTTTATTTATTTATTTCGCCGCCTCCTCACCCATTGCTCCATTTCCGAACTTTGCGTGCCGGCAATAAGATTAAATTGCCATTGTTGCTTTGGCAATGGTTCGGCAAATAGGAACTGTTGTGCGTAAGGATACGTTTATACACAGGCAGTTCAAAATTGGATGCCTTACAGTTCAACTGACTGTTTTTCTATATTTGTCAAAGTATTATAAATATATTTTCCCATTACAAATTTAATTTAAAGTTCAAGCAAATGATGCAGAAAATATGAGGCATTTTACGCTAATTTAAGGGCTAAATATTGATTAGCCTACTTACTTACTCGTTTCTTAGTATATTCTCCAAACAGCTCCGAACAAATGAAGTTCTTTATCTGGCTTTTACTTATATTTGCCTGTCATGGGTTTAAAGTTTCGGAGGATAACATAATAACTGGTTAGTTCTTATGATATTATATAAATTAAAACTAATTAACAAAATATTTTAGAGCTGTGCTTCAAGCCTTCAACTGGTCCACCTTGTCAGAAACTGAAATCATTTTATTGGGCACAGGAAAATAAAACCTGTGTGCTAACCACTTATCTATTGGAACCTTGTGGTTTCTTTCAAAAATTGGAAACGTGCACCACCATATGCTCCAAGGAATCATGGACATTATCTGATTTAGAAAGATATGTTGGCAAGTTGCCTTGAAATATAAATTCCTTTTACAAGATAAAAAGTTAAGGAAAATAAATAAGTTACTATGTTATGAAAGTATTAAAAAGTATACTTCTTGAGTTGTAGATTGTACCTTGGCGAATTCATTAATTATGCTTTCAGCAATATTTCCACTTGAGCTACCAGTCAACATGAAATGCTTGAGCTTTTTTGTCGTGCTGGCTCTATATAACCTACCATTCGGGGCTGCTCTTTTTTTAAGTCCAGTCTATAATAGTAAGTAAAATGTAGAAGATATTTAATTATTTATTTAAATATTTTTCCTTTGTTAAAGCTATATGCAAGCGAACAGGCGGATCAATAACTTGTTATCAGGACGATACTTGGGGCTTCGATGAGAGAACTCGTAAATGCTTTCGTGTACGTAAGGGTCGTGGACCCTGCGGCTTTTTCGATGGCAAAAAGGGTTGTGTTGACTTTTGCCTCAAACCCAGCGGATAAAACATTATAATATATCAGTACTATAATGAGAACTTGATATAATTGCTTGTCTTAATTAATATGTAAAGTATCTAAAGTACTTATATACCCTCGTATGTTCTAAACCCGAGAAAATGTAATTTTCTTTGGTCACCGTGAATTATAATATTATGACTGATTTTATTTGTGACTCTACCAGTTAGCATGTATATCTTGAGAAAACTGGTCTTTCTTGTATTTGGCCTATCTAATATGATGCTTGTAAATGCTGCCACACTAAAGAAAAGTAAGTGAAATTATTAATCTTGGAATTACAGCTGATTCTTTAATATATGTATGACCAACAAAGGGTTTTGCATGCCTAGAGAGGTAAAAGAATTTTGCTTTGAGGAGAGCACCTGGGCATTCGACCACAAAAATAAAACATGTAATCGTGTGATTCCGACCAAGGATTCGTGTGGGTCCTTCAATAATGAACTGGATTGCACGAAATTCTGCTTAGAAAAATCAACAATTTTAATGGATGAAGGCTGGAAAAATGTGAAAAAAGCGAATAAAACATTGGAAAAAGCGAAGCTCAAAAAGAGTTTGGTAAAAAAGGCGTAGCCATTTTTATATGGTCACCTTCAAGTTTAATAAAATAAAAACCTGCTAAATTAAATAAATGTTTTCTATTGCTACTTATTTGTACACACAAAAAAAAAAAAAAAACATGTCGCCGTAATATCGATATGTGCATGTCAATTTCTGGCTATGCAAAACCCAAATCGTTTTACTCATTTCGACCATTTCAAATTTACCTGGATCCATATCAAGTTAAAATTGATATTACGTAATGTAAAATCGATCTACGTTCCATAACGATTTTTTTTTGGGTGTAGTGTGAACTGAACCATTTACAAGATGGTTTTCTGTATAGAAACTCTGATGTACAAATACGTATTTCAATTGAAAGTTATATTAATTAAAATTAAAAACCAAGATACCAAAAGTTTTTACAGAAGTTAGAGACTATTCGAATTGGGGTGCAAATAAGAATTTCCGTCGGCATGAGTTTGCTGAGTTTTCCCCCGTTTGTTTGCCTGCCGTATGAAGTTCATCAAGCAGCTTCACTCGAGCATGTGTCCTTGGCCGACCATTGTCCTTTGCTGTGTTTGTTGTCTGGTTTGCAACTGCCGCTAATGAAACATACTTCTGGCACTTTATTTCATTTGCTCTCTCGCCTCGCCCTAACAATCTCGGCCCCTGCCGCTCCCCTCGCAGCATTTAGCTCATTTTCGCCGGCTTGGCTCTGGGTTTTTGTGTCCTTGGTTTTATTAGATTTTATTTGCTCAGTCTTTATTTGTCTTCTGCCATCGTTTTCCTTCTTGCCAGCATTAAGTGTCCAATTTTAGTTCAGGGTTTCCTTTCGCCGGCGTATTTTTGGGGTGATAATAATATGGTACTCATCAGTTAATGATGTGTTTTTGTTTTTATTTCTAGATTTTAATATTTAAAAATAAGAGTTAGGCAATTCAAAAATATGTAAAATAAACATTTAATTGTAGATTAATTTTACCAATATTTAAGTACATACACAAATAAAAACACAGGCCGGGATCAAATCGATATGCCCATGGAAAATTACTTGTATTTATACGCATATTGTTTTTAACATGTATTTTACTGGTATATTTACATGATATTTACATGAGTGAGATGGAGAAAGATTTGCCGCATATCATTTCAAAATTTATACCAGATAATATCAAGTTGATCATCGTTTCATATCATTTTTTGTACGATTTTGAATGCCTTAATACTATTATGCATTTTTGCAAAAATATTCTTTTTGGTTGTCGAAACTTATGTTTGTTTTCTTGTACCTAAACGGATATCGTTTATACCATGCAATACTGGTAAAACGGATATTTACATAAGTGGGAGGCAGAAAGACACATTCAAAATTTGATATCAAATTGATTTGCCGCATATCAAGTCAAAATTGATACCAGATAATATCAAATTGATCACCGTTTCATATCTTCTTTTTATACCCTTGCAGAGGGTATTATGATTTCAGTCAGAAGTTTGCAACGCAGTGAAGGAGACGTTTCCGACCCCATAAAGTATATATATTCTTGATCAGCATCACTAGACGAGTCGATTTAGCCATGTCCGTCTGTCCGTCTGTCCGTCTGTCCGTCTGTCCGTCCGTCTGTCCGTCTGTCCGTCTGTTTCTACGCAAACTAGTCTCTCAGTTTTAAAGCTATCGGGCTAAAACTTTCCCAAAAGTCTTCTATCTATTGCAGGTAGTATATAAGTCGGAACGAGCCGGATCGGACAACTATATCATATAGCTCCCATAGGAATAATCGGGGGAAAAAATGCAAAAAAAATTTATCTTGGGTGTTTTTGAACCTAGAGCCTCCTACTTTTGGAAATGCCATTTTTTATCTAATTCTGAATTTCGAATAAATTTTTTTAAAATCGGACGACTATATCATATAGCTGCCATAGAAACGATCCAAAAATTAATGGGAATATAATAGGAAATAAATTATTGCTTCGTTGGTTTTTATTGTATTCTCTTCTACTCTGGGATATGACTCTTTTTAAATATTTCCGAATTTCGATTTTAATTTTATCAAAATCGAACTACTATATCATATAGCTGCCATAGGAACGATCGGAAATAAGAGAAATAATAGGAAATTTAACATTTTTGCGATTTGTAAATTAATAGGAATGATCTGCAAGGGTATATAAGCTTCGGCTGGCCGAAACTAGCTTCCTTTCTTGTTTTTTATTACCTAAATGCATTTTTGCAAATAATATATTTTTTGTTGTCGAAACTTAGGTTTGTAGTTTCCCATTTTTATCGCAAAAGATTATTTACTTTTTTAACTTTATTCTAGGGTATCAAAATGCCAGAGTTCTGACCTAAGTTACTCCTTTTTCTTTTGGCCGGTTTTCTTTTGTGCTCGGCTTTCGCTTGCCACAGCAGAATCCTTGTTGCTGGCTGCCGCTTCTGTTCTATTTGCTTTGGCCTTTTGTTAGTTTGTTTTGGGCAGCAAACTTTGCTCAGCCAGCTGGCCACATATGCCCCAGCATCCTCATTTGGACCTGGACCCTTTCTCGTGTTTTTACACTCACATTTCTTTTTTTTCCTTCTCTTTTTTTTTATTTTTAGCAAATTCGTCAAGTTTGTAAACACAAATTATGACAATTAAGTTGACTGTTGACATGTTTGAGCCCGTCGTCTGCAAACTTTGCTTGCAATTTAAAAAGCTCGCCAAATTGCATTAAATTCCTGCCGAAACCGTTGACAGAAAATTCAATTAGGCGGGCAGGGCTAAAGAGAAAAAAGCACTCGTTTGACATTCCGGATCCGGATCGAGCTTAATTTTCGTTTTAATCTCGATGCATTTGCAGTGTGGAAAAACCAAAGTTTGGGGCCGCTGCCACTGGCACAGGTGCTCAGGTGAGCTCACGCAGAGTTCGTCCTCGGGGCACGGAGGTGTTAAAGGTGGCCTGCAGCCACAATTGTTCATTAGATTAGCAAGTTGGCAGCAAAAGTTTGCAGCCCGGCTCAAATGCCACTTTCACGGCTGCTGACACACTTGAGTTGGATTGCGTTTTCTGCCCCTGGCCCCTGGCCCCCCAACTTCCGTTTTCTTTTTGTCATTGGAGGAAATTTTATGAATTTTCTTATCAATTCAAAAGGCGAGAAACGACAGAAATTTACGTGCTCAAAGTGGCAAGTTGTCACAACGACAAGCCAATCTATATATGTATGTGTGTGTGTTAGCCAACTTTTTCGCCCCGTTGCTGCACCACATCGCTGTCTCAATTTGTCATTGAAGTTGCCGCTGTGCTGCCGATAAGAAAGTTTTCACTTGATATAAGCAAATGCGGCTATTGATGGTAAATGTTGGCAGTTAGTCTTCTCCCTCGACTCTGCGCTGTTTCCCAGATTTAAAATGAATTTCCAAGATTTCTTTAAAGTCCTACACCGCGAGACTTGCGGTCTTTAACAAGAAGAAATCAAAGATGATTTTCTCTGGAAAAATGAAAGTGCTCTGTCACCATTAACTCAAAGCACTCTGCCAATTAAACTTATCTGTAATTGCCTTAAAGTTTGAACAGAGTTTCCCAGAGTTTTAAAAAATTTTGCCTTGCAGTAAAATAGCTTTCTTATATGCGGTTTAATAAGACGTTTTTTTAATTAAAGTTTCTAAATGTATCTCCTTAATTTATTTAATGGAATTCGGGATACTATGACCACAAAAAAAAAAAAAAAAAAAAAGGTATTTATACGCAATACAAGTAATACTGGTAAACTTTTGCCGAATTCTCTGACTTCGAAAAAGAGAGTAAGATGCAATATGAAGACCTAAATTACGTGAGAGGGAGGGACAAAAACAAAGACTCCATTCGAAATAGAGCGAGAAAGCGCAGATGAGTGGGAGAAAGAAAGACACATTCGAAATTGGAACTGGCCTACTTAGAACATGTTGCTTACATTTCGAGCATATCAAATCGAGATGGCGTGGTATCAAATTGATCATCGTTTCATATAAAGCTTTTTTTTTTGGTGTTGTTTGGTATGCAAAGGCTAGTGAAAAGAAATGAAAACGCTTTGTCACCATTTAGGCCAGTGCTCGCCGCCAATTAAACTTATCAGCATTTACGCTTTATCTGAATTAAGTGCACACGTGGAGGACACGCAACTGGACGCCGGAAGTGCTGAAAATGCGACAGCAGGTGGGAAATGGAAAATGGAAAATGTTTGCCGGCAAAAGGAGCCGCAGACACCGAAGTGCGTAAGGCAACACGACTGTGGTGGCGCGTGTTACATAATTAAAAGGCTGCCTCGAGGTGGCAAGAGGGTGAAAACAAGGCGAGAGACAAACTATAAAATAAACCAACAGCGGCGGAAAAGGGCGAGGGGCCAAATATCACAATATCACAGGGAGCAGCGGCACACACACTCGAGCGCATAAAGGAGTTTTTATTACCTGGAGCAGGAAATCCTAGTCCTGCGTGGCCTCAGCCTGAATAATAGCCAGTGCGGCTCATTGTCCTTTTCCGGTAATAATTTCGCATTTACCCCCAGCAAGGTGGCAACCTAACACGTTTGTTCTGCTGGCTGCCCGGCTAAATTAGCTGTGACAGCCGCGTGTCCCTCGTCCTTCGTCCTTGGAGCTGCGGGCAGGACTCTTCGGCGGCTTGAGACATACCTGAGGCGACTCCGTGCGACCACGTTATCATTTATAATGAGTTAATTACATTTAATACGCATGTACAATGGCCTGTTGAACATGGCGCACAATTAAATGTGACCCTGGCCAAAGGAGCGTCGCCGGCTATAACAACAAAGGATAACGTGGCCATATCTCCGAAGGTGCCTACGACTGTGTGAGTGTAGGTATGTGAGAGCTCAACGCTTTAAGCAGTCGTTGCGCTTAATGGCTGCTTTGAGGTTTATTAGCTGCTGATTGTAAGCGTAATGACTACTGCCTCTGCCTAAACTGCTCGAATAGAGGGCCACACTTAAAGAGAAAACAGGGAAACGTAGAAAAATTGTAAAAGGTAAAACTATAGTTTAAATTACTTATTTAATTTGGAAAATTAATAATAAGTTGCTATAAATACATAACAAAAATTTTAATTGCTTTATTTTTTTTTACTTTTTTTAAATTATGAAACAGTTACTAAAATAATATTTATTGGCTTAATAACTTTTTACTATAATAATGGGAAAAGTAATTAATTAAGGCATTTTTTAAATGCTTATCAATTCTTCATTACTTATAAAACAATCTTTATTTAATTACCTTTTAGTAAAGTACAAAAAATTACTCAATTTTTTCCATACTTATCCAATATTATCTTTATATTGAATTTTTAACATTTCGAAATATTAAAACAGTCATTTAAATAATATTTATTACCTTAGTAACTTATTATTATAATAATGGGAAAAGTAATTCATTAATGCATTTTTAAAATGCTTATCAATTTAGCATTATTTATAAAACGATCACTTTTTTTAAAATTACCTTTTAGTGAAGTGCATAATATTATCCAACTTTGTATCATACTTATCCAATATTATCTTCAGTTTATATTTTAGTTATGGCTAACACAATTTCTTATAACAAAATGCTTTCCTTAGAACTTAATTCACATTTTTCACATTTTAAATTCTATCATTATAATTTTGTTATATTATATCCAATATTATCTTCAGTTTATATTTTCGTTATGGCTAACACAATTTCTTATAACAAAATGCTTTCCTTAGAACTTAATTCACATTTTTATACCCGTTACTCGTAGAGTAAAAGGGTATATTGTATTCGTGCAAAAGTATGTAACAGGGAGAAGGAAGCGTTTCCGACCCCATAAAGTATATATATTCTTGATCAGGATCACTAGCCGAGTCGATCTAGCCATGTCCGTCTGTCCGTCTGTCTGTCCGTCTGTCTGTCTGTCCGTCTGTCTGTCTGTATGAACGCTGAGATCTCGGAAACTATAAAAGCTAGAAGGTTGAGATTTCACACACATATTCTTGGGCTTCCTACGCAGCGCAAGTTTGTTTCATCGAGGTGCCACGCCCCCCTAACGCCCACAATCGCCATAAACGATTTTCAAATGTGTCTGGAGGCCACATCTTTTAAGATTTTAAAAATATATAAACGCCATTTTATAGTGTTTATTAATACCTATCGAAATGTAGAAGACATTTTTCAAATCGGACCATTCATTAAAAAGTTATACGCAATCAAAATTGTTTATATATCTATCTCCCTCGCACTCCCTTTAGCCCCAATAGATAGTCGGGACACCAACCCGAGTACAGCGTTCGCACTCCCTTTAGCTGAGTGACGGGTATTAGATAGTCGGGACACCAACCCGACTATAGCGTTCTCTCTTGTTCACATTTTAAATTTCATCATTATAATTTTGTTATATTAAATTGACCCCTACGAAATATGGCCTGGCATTCGTCATAATTTGTTTGCTAAACTTAGAAAAACTTGCCCGGTAACTAAAACAATATGCCATTTATCAATAGCCCATTTTTCATATCAGCAGACCGATGGAGTGGGCGAACTAAAAACATTTATCAACATCCACCATCCTTCCGCTGAACTCAGAACAACTACCCTCCGTGGTGCATACTTTCGGGAGCTGCCATCGGCCATATTACGTATACGTGACAGCAACTGGAAATGGAAAATCCATTCCCAACGCCTCTTGGCGACAAATTCTTTGCAGACATCTAAGCATTTAACAATTTGCGACCACGCCCACGCTCGTTTTCCCATTTTTGGCTGCCGGCCATTGCATTTCTCAGAAAACTAACGAAAAAAACCTCAAAAAATTATTTTAAACCACAATTTTGGGGTTCGTTTTTCTTGAGACTCCTTTTTTTTCCAAATAAAAATTTCGCTTTGTGCCTCCTGTTGTGCCTCGTGTCCAGGCTTGTGCTACTGACAGCTGCAAAATTTGTGCGCTCTTGTTCATTTGTTTGACTGCCCATTGTTGCTGTCCGTGTGTGTAAGCCAGTGTTTGGGTGTGTGAGCTTGTTTGTTGTTATGCCAAAAATTGAACACACAAAGCAATTGCTATGCAACATTTGTGCAGACATGGCCCACAGTCTAAAAAAAAATCCTAAAAACTCAAAAAAAAATATCAAATAAAATAGCTGTACAATTGCATGAGTACAAAGGCCTTCCTTGTGTATGTGTGTGTGTGCTGGAACGTTTAATAGTTTTATTGCCGGCCACAAGCGTTATTGATACCCAGTAATCGAGGAATAGAATTCTCCCTTGAAAAAATCGGAAAATTCTAAACCCTTAAAATTTTTTATTTATATTTATTTATCTTCAATAATTAAATTTTCCTTTAGTTGTTGAAAAAATAGTTTTTATTCTACAAAAAAAAATTAAAATGTTCATCTTTCTTTTAGATCTAACCAAAAAGAGAGAGGTATTTTCCTTTCGAGCGTTTTAAGCTCACAGTAAATTTTGATGGAAGCATTCTTGGCTAGCACATTCGTTAGTTGTCATGTCATGTGGTCAATTGTTTATTGTTAACATGGTCAATTCAACGCCACCCATTCGCTACCCCTGCGGGGCATATATACTCGTCGTATATATATCTATTGCTGAAAATATCAAATTACTTGGCTTTCTTTTGAAGCGGCTCAAGAATGTATATCTTGAGCAATTTGTGGCTTTGACTCGGCTGTCAGCACAGTTCGCATTCAGAGACGAATTAATCCATTTTCAGCTGGCTGTCAGGGCTCAGTTGATAGACGGAGATGGAGAGGAGACTCTCGGCCAAGGAACAGGAGTTTAACTGGCTAGCTGGCATTGCAGTTCTGGCTAATTAGGAATTACATTTCGTTACGGTCTCGGATGAATGTGCGTCAAGTGCTAAAACGGCTAATGCACTTTACTGCTACCACTACTGACAGCCGAAAAGGAAGCTGTGCTTTCAACCGGCAGTGGGCGGTGGGTATATTTTATGGTCCGACAAAAGGCAGGCCACCGCACAGAGCTGACCGACTTCATCAACAACAAAGCTGGCGCCTGAGGCGCAAATTTCAATGCGTTTCAAGCATAAAATAAATGTCCACTAAAAATGTCCCTGGCATTGTTGTTGCCGTCCTTGGGGGCGTGGCAGCACTGGGCGGCCAAGCAGAGGACGAACAAAAAGATGATGGGTTGTGGCTTAGAGGCGTTTTCTACACATAGCACATTTTATAAATCACGTCGAAAAAGAATTGCTTGCCTTAAATGTATTTTTGGGCATATCACATCAGAGGTGTTTTTTAAAATAATTTAAAATATTTTATTCTCCCTAATAGGGACGAGAAAACGTTTTATCAAAAATATTCCATTTAAAAAATGTTTAAAAAAAATGTATAGGTATTTTAATACCTATTTGTGTTTCCAAAGTAATTTAATCAAAAAACAAGAGGGAACGCTATAGGCTAGTATCTAGACTATCAGATACCCTTTACTCAGCTAATGGAAGTGCGAGGGAGACGGAGATATGCATGCAGAAAAGCGACTGCTTGCACTGCTTGAATTCCATTATTTGCTCATAACTTTTTAATGAATGATCCGATTTCAAAAATTTATTTTACATTTTGAATGGTAAACATAAACACAACAAAATTGCATTTATACTTTTCCGAGATCTTTAAAGATGTGCGCGCCAGACACCTTTAAAAATCGTTTAAAAATTTATTTTACCCCTTCATACTCACGTACGATATAATTAATTCGATATAATAATGTTAAGTGATTTTTCGAATCCCAAATTAATTTTTTTGAGTGCCTTGCCCAGTTCTCGTACATGTCTCAAGGACATGTTCATGGCTGACTGCCTCGGAGTTCTCGCTGAACTGAACTGGACTGAGCTGGCCCAAATCGCTGCAAGTGCTTTTAAGTCGTTGTCAAATGCAAAGAGCATAATAATTCAAATTTATGACGCGCAATTGTGCTCACACACTTTCCCTGGACCACCACCACCGTCCCTGGCCCGCGGCCTCTCGATTTCGTCCTTTTTGCAGGCATAAATAAGGGAAAACTTGGAACGTGCGTCCAGCTGAGTGGGCGGTGGCTCGTCATGGAGTATGTAAATTTAGTGGCCTTAGAGCAGGAGAAAAGAAGCGTAAAAATTTTATAATTTGTGGCTCTCTCACTGAACAATTATTTTATTCCTTTGTCGTTCGGTTGGTTTCGGTTCGGTTCCTTTGGAATCTGGGACTTTGGGATAGGTGAGGTCGCAAGAAAGTGAAGCTGTTGGAAAATTATCTGCTTTTGATTTACGGACTTTGTTGGACGGTGTCGTAAAATCTGGTGAAGCCTACGCCGGGTAATTTCGGATTCGGATTCGGTGATTTGGCCCTGGCTTTTGTGGCAAGTGATAATAAAACTGGGACACCACGAAGTTGATTCAGATCTGAGCTCATGCTTTGATTTCCGATGGTTATAAAAGCCGTAGTACTTGAAGGAAATAAATCAGTAATGAAAACAGAGAACTAGCTGAATTATTGGCCGAATATCCGGCATTCATTTTATATCAAAGCAATCCAACGAATTTCATATTTATTTAATTGCTTCAAATAAATCCCGAATTAAAAGCTATTCTTTCTATACAAGCACGAAACAAAAAGTGTATGAGAAACAATAAAAATAGCATTTAGTTTTGCATTGTGGCATTCAATTAGGAGACCAATGGCTGCATATGCCACATGAAAAAACATAGAAAAGTTTAAAGAAAATATGCAGAGATGAACAATTAAAAAGCAATATCTATGGATACATTTATGGGGGGCGACGTACGAACTATTATTTCGATTTCGAATGCGTTTGCGGATTTATAAACAAATCCCACTGCAAATCAACGACACCGACTGGCAAATGCAGTTTGATTTATATTTATGTGGCTGCGGCAGGCGTAAAAAATCAAACGACAACTGCCAAAAAAAAACAGAGAATGTAGTAATGCCAAAAGAAATTTTAGTAAAGCGAAATGCAAATAATTGCGATGTGCAAATAAATTAAAACAAATGCCGCAGTTGTTCGGCACAAAAAATGGAGGCCACACAGCTGAAACCAGCACACAGCACAAACATTGATTAATACGAGGCCAAATGCATTAGGCCAGCACACATAATTTACGACCAACTGTCTATGCATGCACAAACATTTATTTGTTTAATGTATTTCGCAGCCATATTTATATGCCGATCGCCTGGACAGCCTGGGAAACTACTGCCTTTATTTCCGATGCTGATGCTGATGTCGATGCCGATACGCGGCGTATACGTAATGCGAAATGTTCTATTTTAACAGAGAGTGCAACGGCAGCACGAAACTTGACCAGAATGTCAGCTGCACAAACAGGACTAAACCATCAATGATGCCCCCTGGCCAGAACTCCCGGGGTGGCAGATAGTTGATAGCTTTTTTGCGGCATACTCTAACTGGTTTGTCCCAGAAATCGCTACATATTTTCGGTCTACTGGCTTCAAAAATCGGTCAGTGTCACAGAAATTCTATTTATTGGCGTGTTTAGAATCACATGGAATTCCTTCTACTATTTAGATGGTTTAAGAATCGGTATATCAATTTATTATACAAATATTCAAGGCTTAGAAACCAGAAAAGTACAATATAATTCGAAAGGCATTTTAAATATACTTCCAATTATTTTTAAAATACTCACAAAAACAAACAGTTCAAATCGATATGGGCATGGTAAATTTCTGGTATTGCAAACGCATTTTATTAACCAAATATACTACCAATTATTTTTAAACTACACACAACACACAACTAAAAAAAAGAGGTCAAATAGATATGCGCATTGCTAATTTCTGGTATTTTACCGAAATATCTCTCTCGGAGATTTTCTGAAAAGGGTATTTTAAAGTCCGATCACAATGGAACCAACGCTTCTTGTTCTCTTAGCTGCCCCTGTTTTTTTTTCCCTGTTGGGAAAATAGCATTTGACATGCGGGTTCAAAGCGTTTGGCAGCCTGTTTGAATTCCTATTTGCATTGCGTGTGTTTTGTCTGGATCACCTGTCCTCCTCCGATTCACCTGACCATTGCTCGTTGCCCGATTGTCAACACCCCGCCGTTCGCGAAAACACTTTTGGCAGGAGAGCAATGGCGGCGACAACGACATCGAAAACAAAAACCCAAAAAAGATACGCACGAGAACACGTTCAATTTTGCCAGAAAGCAATAGGCAATAAACACAAAACGCAACCAATTGAGTTCGAATGCAAATATTTGGAAACAACAACAGTAAAGGGTTGCAGGAACCCAAAGAACCGAGGGCTAACGCTCAAAATTGAAATTGAAAAGAATTTCGCGCCATTTAACAGTTTTATAGCAAGGAAGTTTTCATCGCACACAGAAAAGTTCAAAAGGGTTTGGCATTTTATTTAAATTGAGACACAGTTTTAAAGCTGAATTATCTATATCGAATATAAAGCTTGAAAATTATCGATATTTTCACAGTATCAATTCGATAATATCGATGTTTTCTAGGAAAAACACATTAAATATCGAGAAATAGCCCACTGTCCACATTTTTTACAATCTCTAATCTGATACCGATTTTCGTTATTATAATTTGTCTTGTTAAAAATTCATATTCATGTCATAACCCGAATTTGTTCTACTATGTTGTATATAATTTCATTTTTATGATAAGCCTTAAAAAAGTTGATCAAATTATTATTTTTTTTTATTTAACATTAATGGTATTATATTTTGGGAAATTAAGACAAAAAAATATTCAAATTATTGTAATGCGTTTCTATTTAAGTTCAGAACTATATTAACGAACAATTAGAGTCTTGCCAAAAGTTGGCTATTATTTTGAATAAATGTCCTTTTTTAGATTACTTACTCAGCCATTGACAGAATCACATTGCGATATGATCTAATACTTGTCTTTGCGTGATGCGATTTGTCATACTATTATTATTTAAATTGCCCAGTGTGCAATTTCACAACTCAATGCCCAATGGACAGTCGAACTGACAACGTAATTTCACCATATGACAACTTTTCTAATGACAAAAAATCGCACACACGCACACATACGTATCAGAGCAAACTTTCTTTTGAGGATATCAAGCAATTTGCTTTGAGATTGTTCGAAAATGTGCAGTCTATATGGGAATGTAGAGACGAAATGTGTGTTCTAGAGCTTGTCTGCAGTTGTCACTTGGGTGACCAAAGCAAAACTGTCAGAAAGCATATGCCAAACATTTGTCGTCGGCCGGCAAAGCCAAAATTGAGCCAGGAAGAGAGAAACACTAGTGGTCTGTATGCATATCAAACAAAATTTATTTTTCCGTGAAAAAAAAACGAAAGAAACCGAACGAAATAAACGGAAAATGCTTTAAGGAAGTGCGTCCTGCGCGCTCTGTCTTTCTCCTTTGACCTCTGCCAAACTCTCTAGTCGTCCTCGCTGGCATCCAGAATGGTCTTAAAGGCAAAAGGCTCAAAGGCGTAACCAGCGCCCTCATAGAACTTGCTCATGAACTCCACCCTGAAAGCGAGAGGCAGGTTAGACAGTGACCGAAAAAATACTTCCATTACTCCAATCTCACCAATGCAAACGCAGTGTGTGCAGGAAGGCCGAGAGTCCTTCGATGAGCACCAGGATGCCAACTGTGAGCAGCGCCCAGGCCCCAAAGAACACATAGATGAGAATGCCACCAATGTAGTTATCGTACTTGAAGCCCATGGAGAACACCATGTTCCACAGCACTTCGGAGAGCTCTGGAAAAAAGGAAAATTATAATATGTTGTTAAGATAAATTTAAAACCTTATCGAGTCACAAATTGCTTTTTATTTATTTAGTGTTATTATTTATTTTATTTCTGTCATCTGACAAAATTTACGATTGCCAATTTATGAATTGATATCACATTTTTTCTAATTTAAGGTCAATAAATAATACTTTATCACTATTTGGGAATTCCCTGGGCGTTGGCCTTATAGAAAAATTGTAGTTTTTTGTTTCCTAATAGAATTAGTGTGGATAGCGACACAAAGAATCGACGTGTGCCCAAAGCAAGATTGCCGTGTGACCGCAGTTTAATTTAATTTAATAATTTAAATAAATAACTGAACTTACGTGCGTGTGCCAGGGACAAGGCCCACAATCGGAGGTATGAGGCCGTGTGTGAGACCGTACTCAGGACATACTCGATGGTGTGGATGGCCTGGTGGATAAAGATCTCGCCCATGGCGTCGTCATCGCCATGACCTTCGCCTCCTCCGCCCTGCGGCTTTGGCGGCGGTGCTCCGCTCATTTTGCGCTTAAACATGATGTACAGCGGCTTGCCCAAGAGCATCCAGGGAATGCAGATGATGGCAATGATGACGAAGACCTGCTGAATGGATTTTTGACCCTCGAACATGAACTCCTTGCACGGCTCCGGGGTGTCCTGACTGCCCTGCAGTATCATGTTGATGAACAGGATCAGGATAGAGGGAGCGCAAGCCGGCGAAAGGGGTCCTTCGACGGTGTCGTTGTAGGTAACCCACTTGAAGAACATCATGAAGACCATGTAGCCGAACAGCAGGAGAAGGAACAGAACTTGCGGCAGGAACTCCAGGAAGATACTGGCATACTTCTTGTAGTAGGCAAAATTAACCACCGACATGGAGACACCGAAGATCATGTGAATTACGCCCACAATGATGGACAGCTTCATCTTGAAGGTGTTCAGGAAGATGATCTTGTTGTCGGCCAGCTGCCAAATGGGATCCATGCCGAAGGGATATGTCTTGTAAACGGTATCATTGGGCCTCAGAGTAATGTACTTTAGGCTTGAATCCTCGACCGTTTCCCTCGTGTAGTTCATGTGCCAAGCGGAACCGAAGATATTCATCGACTTGGAGAACACATCGTTGTATATGAAACCAGTGTAAATGGAGAAGATGCCCATGAGGAAGATGATGTAGCGGCCGCCGAAGAAAATATTGAAGATCTCCTCCTTGATCGAAGCCAGCTGCTTCTCCTTGATGATCAGCCAGGAGGCGAACAGCAGGAGGATCAGGCCGTGACCCAAGTCGCCAAACATCACGGCGAACAGAAAGGGGAACGTGATGCAGGCGTACAGAGCCGGATTCACTTCTCTATACGAGGCCATGCCATACGAGTCGACCAGGTTCTGGAAGCCATTGGTAAACTTATTGGTCCTCGTGTACGTAGGGGGCATTTCATTCGTCTCGATCACATTCATGAACGCCGGTATGGAGCTCTCCGAGATCTTCGAGGCCCGAGCTAGGGCATTTTGGACCGTGGTAATGTCATTGGTGGGCACCCAGCCCTCGCCAATCAGGCACTTGCCCGTCACATCGGGATTGAAAAAGTTTAGGATGTGATAGATGGCCTTCATTTTGCGCACCATTATCGACCAGCGCGGCAAATGCTTGGAGGCCGAGTTCAGGACTCGGCTGCGATGGTCGGCACTCTGGCTCAGGACCAGCTTGAGGTCCTCTAGACGGACATTCACGTCCTTGATCATCTCCATCCGCTCGGTATGCGAGCTGGGACAGGGATAGACGGCGGCATGGTAGCCCGTGCAGACCTTCTTGATCCGCTGCTTCAGCTGCTCGCCCTGGAAGAAGGCCACAAAGACGGTCTTCAGCACCGGTCGTCCGGTCTCCTCGTCATCCACCAGGCCATCGATGTCGGCCCGCCGCAGGAAGATATTTCCCCTGGAAATGCGCCACAGCATCCGCTCGAAGCTGAAGAACCTCTCGAGCTTTATCACACCGGCCACAAAGGCCAGCTGACCCCGCTGAGCTGCTGCCGGGCCATTAGCCGGATCCTCGGGCTCCAGCCTGCGGTTGACGTCCAGATTAATGACTTCCTGGTCCGAGAAGAAGCCCTCGGTGTTCTCCAGCACGCACTTGAGTTCCTGCATGTGCCGGAAGTTGGCATCCAAACTGGCCCCGTTGGCGGACATTTCGCGCAGCTCGTTGTCGGTCTTCTCCAGCTGGGCCTCGAGGTCGACAGCCTCGCGGGGATTGGGGGCACTCGGCTCCTCCTCCGGCTTCAGGACCGGCAGCTTCACCTCGTCCTTCTTCATCTCGGACTCCACGAACCGCAGGCGCCGTTCCATGTCATCGCATCGCCGCACCTCGGTGACGTACTTCCTCTGGAAGGCGCTGACCTCGTCGTTAAGATCGCGAAACTGGACGCATCCACTCTCGCCCAGCTCGGCTATGGAGGCGTAGGCCGCCTCCGGCTGGATGAACAGCTGGCACAGGGCCATCTGCTCGCTACGGAACATATCACCCATGTTCGAATCGAGGGTCTATAACTGCAAAAAATCAGGGAAAAGAAAGATTGAAATATAAATAAGTCAAGCATT
This sequence comes from Drosophila lutescens, assembly GCA_037075285.1. Lineage (NCBI taxonomy): Eukaryota > Metazoa > Arthropoda > Insecta > Diptera > Drosophilidae > Drosophila > Drosophila lutescens. The sequence goes on from JBAMCF010000300.1 coordinate 745,377, forward strand.
ACATACAAATATGTTTGGAATCTTAATTGTACAAATATGTTCAAACATTTGCTGTTGAAAATTATTCATTGTTCGGGTTGGATTGAGTTCATGGTTAATTTCTTTCCAAATACATTAAAAATATTTGTTAAATAAAAAGAAATTTAAATAACTTTACTCAAGGTTGTCTGAATTCTTATGATAAATACCCCAATTTATTATGAACATAAAAATATAATGCGTTTATAGGTAATTTATTTGAGAATAAAAGTTTGCTTTTACAGCTATGTATATCAAACATTTTTATTGTTAAGTGAGGCATGTGATCAAACGTAGTAATAGTCATCGAATTTTCCACTTGTGATAAAGAGGGCCGTCAATTATGAAATTAGTTTATAACAAGTGTCAGAACGATAGAGAAACTTAGTCATGCCTGAGACTCAATGAACAGAATTTTTTGTTTAAATTAGTAATACCAGGATAAATTTCTGCTTAATAACTAATTATTACAGTATTATATGCCTAATTTTGAGATCAATGAATTATAAATTTGTAATATTTTTTTCGCACTGCATATCACACTTTACTAATCAGTTGGGATAATGAGTTGTTTTGACGAGCTTTAATGGGTCTGCCGTCTGTCAAAGGGTTTCAACATTGTTGATCCAACTGACGCACATTGTTTATGGTCGGTCCACTTCAATGCAGTCCTCCCTGCCAATGTCGCAATCAATCACCTAAGTGGAACTCAACAATTCAGAACAGAACAGAAACGAACTGAAGAGATTAGATTATAGGTTGGCTCCCTCGTCTATCGAGATCGTTTCGGTTGTTATCTACTGGCATTCGCGCACTATCTGGAGTGGGCGTTGAGCGCATTAATAATTTGAAATTATTAACAATTACCGGCAATCAGTTGGTTTATAAATAAGCCCCGAAAGTCTTTTATTGCATTAAACGCTTATTACTCGCCCAGGACCTGTGTGTGCAGTGTCTTCTGATTGTGATAAGCGTTTTGGGCATGCCAGATTGTGGATATTTATGGTTAGGCCAATGGCTGGTCGTGATTTCTTTCCTGTCTGGCCATAAAAATATGATTGACTCTCGCTCTCGACTGGCTGATAAAAAGACGCGCAGTCTGTGGCCTCAGTTTAGCTATTTTTTGATAGTTTCGGCTTGTCACAGATACGAGAGATATGATTTACAGTATCGTATTAACGGAATCGTGGAATTGAATGGAATGCTTGTTGATTTCTTAATTGCTCCATAAATCGTCAGGCAGTTAGGGAGTTACGCAACATCTTCAAATGATTTTGGATTTATAGGCCTAACACGTTTTGAATACTGTTTTAAACAGAAATAATGTGTGATGGCCCATAAAACCGATAAATAGTTTTACATAAATATTTCTCCAGTCAATTAAAATTAATTGAAAATAATCAAACATAATAAAATGATAGCTCCTGGGCATACAAAATCGATATTGCCTTGAGCAGGACATTGAACAAAACCTATTTCAATTTGTAAATATTTTTATTTAATACAAATTATACTTTCTAGGCATTTCAACCTGTATTGTTAAATTTATTTGCACAAACTGTGCATGATTAGGTGCAACTGACGGGGCTTCGCCGATGGCCATCTGTGGATAAATCAGTGCAAGTCCGAGCTTATCGGTTTCAGTTTTGTACATCAGACTTGGCCATAAATCTGCACAGACCAGACAATTGCCTTTAAGTTGGCCATAAATCTTCGGGGGCAAACTTCACGCAAATGTCTGATTATCGGATGGCCAATGCCCATTCCCAGTTGTATTTGCCGCTGGTTTATGTTCGCAATTATGGGTTCACTGGGGATTTTGCTTTGGATTGCAGGCGGTGTTACGGGGGGCTCATTAAGAAATCCGTTCGTGGGCCGTAAAAATATTATCGAAGCCGCAATCGGTTGTGTGGCAAATTTCAACTTGACGTTTGAGTGGTTCAATTCTGTTCACCCCACATGATCCATCACGTGCTCTGACGTCACACAGGCAATTATGGCGCCATATCGGACAAATAAACCATTTTATAGTTCGAAAATCGAAGTTTAATGCATGTTAGCGAGTGATTATCAAAAACCAATAAAGATACGTTATCGTGGTAGAAATTACCATTAAGTCTAATGCAATTTTGAATAATTACATGCGGAGTAGTGGCTTTTAAGAGTTTCTTTTGCCAACGGAACATTTAATTTACGGCCAGTTAGTGCTTATCTGTGACAACATTGATAACCTCGCATTGTTAACCCTAAGGGAGCTGATAATAGCCAAGAAATGGCCCGGTAATTAAAGGCTAACACGCGCATTAGCAACATGATTGCCAACGTGGCGAAAGAGTCTCAAAATAGCCATTAAATTAGACACAAACGGTACGGAAATGAACTATAAAACTAATGAACACTTTAGTTCTTATAGAGAATTTAAGGATACTATTGATCTCGAACACGACACTTACACTACCAGCAGCGGAAAGTAAAGTTCCTAATAAGAGTTACTAATGGATTCGCGACCTGCCACCTCAGCGGCACAGAAAGAACTGTGCGATCGCCTAAGACCTGTTGAGCTCTATGGCCAATTAGACTGGGGCTAATCTAAACAATACACCCATACATACTCGCAAAATATCATGGGAGAGAGCCCCATAATCTTTGTGCCAACACTTTTTTATCACACGCTCGGAACCACTTTGCGATTGTGGCCAACAAACAGCCTTTGATAGAATGTTGGTAGCCTGGCTTATCGCCGGTGAGAGGCGGTAATCGGCGAGTAACCGAAACCCAATTATGGCAGTCGTCCACTCCCCGATTGCTGGTCACTTTTCTTATGGCTATTTCCCCAACGCATTATCAATGATTGAGTGTAAGCACGAGTTGGCCAGAAGCAGCAGCTACGCCCAACAATTCCATTACCTGATTGACACCATTCGGGCGGGTCCCTTGTGTTGCAACAATATGACACCCGCTGATATGGCCCTGCTGCCACTGCTGCAGAGTTTATTAAGGCACCACCAAGTGATGGACGGAGTGATCAATCAATCATCGCGTTTTGGCAGTCGTACATGAAGTGATAGCCCCGTTGCTTGAATGAGATATTAAAGTTCTGACTGTTGATTAATAAGCTGATTTAAGATATTGCATTGTTCTGTATTAATGATATATTTTTTAGAACTATAGCTCAGTGCATGGGTTAAGCGTTTTTGAAAAAAAAAAAACTAAAAATAAATATTAGAATATTCTCATTGCTTATACATACACAGAAAACTAATTGGATATCAAATAGGGTTAATTCTACCTTATTTCATGTCAATTAAAACCCGATATGATTTATGCCAAATTTATGATGCAATCATATCAACATGATATTTTATCATATCATATAAAATACCAAAATTAGTATTATCGAACCAATAATCTAAAATTCAATACAAATCAATAACTTGATCTTTAAAAATAAAAATTGACCAGCACATATCAATCTGAACTTTTGTCCATTTTTTCCGTTTATTTTAGATATTAACAAATTCGGTTTGCAGAGGAAAATATGTTAGTATAAAAAAAACCTTCGAATATAACCTTATATAGTTTCCAAAAAAAATCTTTAATTTTAAAATCCTTTGTTATTATCTGGCTTTAAAGAGCTTAAAGCCCATTTTGCAATCCTTTTCAGGGTCTTGAAACTCCCCAGCTCCAACTTCAATAATTTTCCCGGGCTTTAACCTGCTTATCTCCTGCTGGGAGTAGCCCCATCAAAAGCAACCAACCCACCTGTGTAATATGCTGGGATTACTCAAAGATTTCTGCCAAGACGTGTGAAGGGAAGGCTGCCTGGCAGCCTTATGTCTGCTCAATTGGTATTAGCCCGAGAGTCAAGTGCTTTGTTTATCAGGCCCGTTCTATGGAAACAGTCTTAAGTACGCCGGTCTTATCGTGAGTCACGTGCCCCGGTTGGTATGGCAACTTTTGATTACCGGAGCACATGATTCATTGAAAATTATTTGCAAATTCACTCTCTATTTAGGCCCATAAATCTCTGATATTAAACTATTGCCAAGCCTTAGCTATATTTATAAACGGCTGAGGAAAATTGTACCGGAAAGTCTGGTTATGAAAATAATAATCATTAAATATTTATTAAAGTTAGAGGTACAATTTGATTTAAAGTTTTGAGGGTCACATAAGCGACAAAACCAAGTATCTTATCTGAAATCGTTGTTATAATAAATGATTCCCATTAAAAATGAATAAAATACATATAAAGCCTAATCTAATTTTGAGCAACAGCAAAAACATGAATACGCCTATCTAAATTCGTTATTTAATACTAAAATTTAAACGGGCTTTTTCTTTTCTACCAAGTAATTTCGTATTAACTTGGAGGTATATTATTTTTATACCCGTTACTCGTAGAGTAAAAGGGTATGTTGTATGTTGCAAAAAGCGTTTCCGACCCTTTAAAGTATATATATTCTTGATCAGGGTCAATAGCCGAGTCGATATAGCCATGTCCGTCTGTCCGTCTGTCCGTCTGACCGTCTGTCCGTCTGACCGTCTGTCCGTCTGTCTGTATGAACGCGGAGATCTCGGAAACTACAAAAGCTAGAAGGTTTGAAGTTTGTTTCATTCAAACGCCACGCCCACTCGTACGCCCACAGTCGCTTTAAAAGACTTTTAATTAATTAATTAATACCTATCAAAATATAGAAGACCATTTTAAAATCGGACAATCCATTAAAAAGTTATGAGCAAAAAATGAAATGGCCACTAGATGGCGCGGACGACTGCATCTCCCTCGCACTCGCTGAGTAACGGGTATCTGATAGTCGAAATACTCGACTCTCTTGTTTAAATTTCAAATAGATTGATCGCAAGGCAATAAATATAAAACTATTGATCTTTTACAAAAAAATATATAGCTTATCTACCGTCGTCATTGGAATTTATCGTTCTCATAGATGACGCAGATTCGTAGGAACTGCATTAGCGTTGTAATTAGTATAATTTTTTGGCCTCTGCTTGACTGATAAGCTGCCCTTTGCCTTTGGTGGGCGGATGATAAGCGGCCACCTGCCAGTCGTTGGTCATTACAGGGCTTCGGTCCAGTTTGCTAATTAAAAATTTCCACCTAATGAGCTTAAGCATCTTAATTTATGCTATTTAAATGAGCTCAAATGCACTTTTTCACACACACACACTGGATGGGTGGAAAAAAGTGAGGGGAGACCGCAAATAAATCGCATGCAACTTTAAGCTGCAACAACATCATCATCCTCGTGGCGCGGCTCCTAATGCCACATAATGATGCTGATAATGGCCATCAGTTAGCGAGTGTGTGTGTGAGTGTGAGAGTGTGTGTTGCCAAGGAGAGAGGATGAAAAAGGAATTTAGCTGCCAGCACGTTCAACTTTTCGCTGTTGCACATTAAATGGGGTAGGACGAGACTGGGGGTCATGGATGGAGTCGCCCTATCGGCTAATGTGCGTCACCATTCCGTCTGCTCTGGCCCAAATAACGCAGCTCAGAATCCAAGTAGAATACACTACAAAAAACAAGTGGTTAAAAAACGTATCCTTCTAACCAAATTTATTATTTTACCAAAATTAAACTCTGTTTTTCAAGCAGCAAATGGAATTTTATTATTGGAAAACTCAATATTGTGGTAAACTTGAAACAAATAAAAAAAATAATTCCATAAAATTTAAAAAAAAAAAATTATGTGTTAAGTGTGTGAGATTAAAATATCCAATTTCTAAAAAATATTCAGTTTTTGAACACTCTTTAAAAATATTTCCCATGTGGAAGAACTTGTATGGAATCTACAGTCTTTTATATGCTTTTATTTCGGTTTGAGGAGTATTCATGGGAATATTATTTTAGACATTTTAGAACAGTTTAAGCACATTTTTATTATCACACAAATCAGAAATCCCGGTGTGTTTTTTTATGTGTGTAGTCTTGGCAGTGTTTTTGAATCGAATAAGGTTAATAAAAATATCAAAACGACTCACCCTTCTTGCTGTTCATTTTGCTCAGTGTCCCATTTCAGTGGCAATTTCGGGACTTCTGCCGACTGCTTTCGGCCACGGCCAATAACTAAGTTGTTGCGTGCGGTACTCTGGATTAGTCTAATGCCAATATGTACGAGCTGAAACAAAATGGCCGGCGGTGTAAGAGCTTTTTGGCGTGGTCTGCCGCACAAACGTGCAGCCAATTGGATTCAGATGTGTTTACGAACGAAAAGCGGAGATCTGGCCCGTTTTATGTACCGATTGCCACTGCAGTTGCAATTGCAGTTCTGGTTCTAGTTCCAGTGCCACTCGCCAACTCGTTATCTTTAGTGATTTTTCGGTCGGGTTTTATTGTGGGCAAACACACATGCCAGGAATGGAATTTTGTGTGTATTTCTGGGGCGAGTGATTCAGAATTCACCGTCGTAAGACGGTGGCTTATCGCTGGGTTATCTTTTATGGCCTAGGTTTATCGCCGTTTACACTCTTGATTAAACAATTAGGCACTGTGTGCCCTTGATTTATGCCTTACTATAAAAGCTAAATAAAACTCAATTTACAGTTTAAGTTCGTTTTAATTTTGTTTGCTTATGCTCGGCAATTTTCGCCTGGCTTTCATTTTTGCTGGCAAGTGTAGTTGCCTCTTTATGGCTCGTAAAATAAAAACTAATGTTAAATAAATAAGAATGGCCTGAAATGAAATTAAAGAACCCAAACAAAAAAAAAGAACAATCAGCACGATTACGAACTACAAAAAGAGAGGACTCACCTCGACCTGCCTGCCACTACCACCCACTTCCCCAAACACCACCACCCTGCCCCTCCGCCCACTTTGAGGGTACCCGAAAGTATGCTACGTAAAATTTAACATTAACAACAGCCGTGGCAGCAACGTCATTTCGTATTTATTGTATTACCTTTGTCAGCATATCTAACATTTATTTTTTGTTTCGCCGCTCTTTCGGGTGATGTTTAATACTTATTATTTTTTGTAGCTACCGGGGGGCTTTACTGTTATTGCCTCGCCTCGTTTTTTCTTCTTGTTTTGTTTTCCATTCAAGATGAAAAAATCCAATTTTCTGCTTAAAGCATTTTCATAATGCCAAAGCCCCAAAAAAATCACCCCACTCTCGAAAATCCCCAAGCGAAAAGGGTTCACAGCGCCATTGTTGCGTTTCACTTTTGTTCCGCCATAATGTACGTAATTTGTTCAGAAATGAAAATGTGTGAAAATGTTGGAAAAACCAGCGCTAATATGCCATGCCGCATGCGAAATGATATATGGTTGTGGCTAAAACAATGTTAAGGGCTACACAACAATTGCGGCCAGTCTAGACAATGAATTTATTTGTTGTTTGTTTGTTTATTTGGAGAGCGGAATAAGTTTTGAATAATTTGCGAGGGCCGTTAAAATAGCATTTGGTTTAAATGGTGGAAAAATAATTTGTGCTGGATCCGAAAACTATTAAAGTATTATTTATTTATTTAATCCATTCGAATGTTAAAACGTAAAGTGCTTTAATATGTTGCCCCACAATATTGTAGTTAATTTTAAGAGTTTCAATATATAATTGAAAAAATATCAACAGTTGAATATTTCTCGATATTTAATTTGAATTAATCGATATTGTCAAAATATCGAAAATATCGGTAATTTTCTATAAAGGCTATAGAGCTAGAAAAATATCGGCAGTTTGCTATTTCTCGATATTTCATTTCAATTGATCGATATTGTCAAAATATCGAAAATATCGACCATTTTCAAACTTTAATAGGCTGTGTACATTTTAAGGAGTCCTATCTTTCGATGAACTCCAGTAGTTTTATAATTTTTTTTTGTACCAACCGCAGAACCGGGAACTCACTTGCCCGCCACCACCTGCCCGAAACAGTGACAATTATGGGCATTGTTACGAGTATTACTCATACGCCGCGTTGTGTGCCGGCTTCACTGCCATGCAAATTCCATATCAGTTTGGAATTATGCAAGGGAAAAGTAAACCGAGTGGGGGCATAAAGCCGCGCTGCGTCATGTCGTGCATAAAAGTCAACTGTTGCGTTTCCCCTTCGTTCCCCCCCTCCTCAGTTGGCTTCAAACAATGGCAGAAATATCATAGTAGTGGCTCCTGTGAGTCCGCCGTGCTTGTCTCAATTTGCTCGGTGCTGCGTGTGCTCAACTATATTATATGATTATTTTTTATTTTCATTTTCATTGTTATGGGTGAAGCGTTATGGGACCAGCCTGTTGCACATGTATGCCATGTACTTTGTCTAAATTGAATTATAAAACGGATCAGCAAGATGGCCGAGACGAACTAAATGGTATTCATATTAATAAAATGTAATCTGTAGAAAATACTTAAAACTCTTGTACCAGAATATTTTGCTTTAGCGTCAATAAAATAGTTTTAAATAATGCTTGACTTATAGGCTCTATTTTTTGATAAAATTAATTTTTAATTATGTATATCTCAACGATTTACCATAAATAAACTTAAAATTTATATTGAAAGTCGGAATAAAAAGAGACAATAATATTTTCTAACTGCAATTTTTCCAAACCAGACTTCCCGAATACAGCTCAATAGAAATACTCATTGCAATTGCCTTGATAAAATTGAATTTCCGTAGAAAAAAATCTTCAAAAGCAAGCGTCATTGATTTGCGCCAGGTCCCTTCGACAGCAAAGCCATGGCTTTCCCCTCGCCCATCCCGATTTCCCGCCAGGACACGCGCTTGGCAACCTCGGGCCATGCCAAAATATCCTGGAGCTGCCGCCGACGATACATTGCCAATTCGCTGTGCATCCTTTTGGCACCACAACAAGGGCAACAACTCAAGGAAAAGGGAGAAAAAACTTGATGCCCTGTGAAAAGTTTCGCCACAAGGTCGCCCGCCCTAGAGGCAAAAGGTTAGCCTATACACCTATTGGTATTGGGGTTGGGAATTTTGGGAACGCTTCAAAATTGCTTTTATTTGAATTAAATTTTATTTTATTTCATTTCATTCTTCGCATTTTGGGACGGGCACCCCGTACTCCGCGCTCTTCGCTTTCAATTGAATTTGACTGCTGTCAATCACGCGCTGCATACGCTTCACTTGGCTGTAAAATTCAAATTTTATGCTAATTTTCCACAGGACGATCAGCGAGAGTCGCAGGCGTTGTCGTCAAAGGGTTAAATGTGTTAAATATTGATTGGTTTAGACTGTCGATGTGAGCCCCCGACACAAGAAATAGGGGGCAAAAAACAGAAAACGCAGACCTCGCTCAAATGACGTTTTAAGCGCGCCCTTAAAAAGAGATTTGTCAACAGTTGCAATGCGGCAGCAGGGGCGGCGATCGGAAAGGGGCGTGTCAGTGCGGGTTGCGGCTCAGTCGGGAGCAAAAACGGTGGAAACTAAACCAGGCCAGATAAGGGAAGGCTATACGGGAGACTGGGAGTTGGGTACGTTAATTGGGCTTTGATTATGTAATGGCAATGCGAGAGCAGCGCAAACAAAAGTTGGCAAATGAAAATCAAGGGGGAAAAGCTTGTGATGAAGAGCCATTCTTAAATTAGAAGCGAAAATATATTATTCGGAGAACGAAAAGAAGTCAAAATGAAATGCATTCTATTAGGATATAAACTCATATTAGTAAACTCATAAAAGCATATAATATTTGAATGTGCTAAAATCAACAGAGATTTTCTGTTCGGATTATTGTTCTTGATTATTACACCGAGAAAAAAAAAATTGTTCTCAACGTTCTTAATTTCAGTATTTCCGTGCTAAAAAGGGACCCAGGAATGGTTTTACTAAAATATTTTAAATTTCAGTAAAAGTGCTCTTGCTTTCGAGAAGAATAATTATCGGATTCAAGCAAGCATAGGCGCTCCCGTTTCCAAGATTAAGCAATCGGAAGCTTGCCGAAAAATTCCAGAGAGAATTTCTCTCTCATTTTTTTCATCTCTGGGGACGATTTCAAGAATGTCCATGCTAAATAAAAGAAATCAAGAATGAATCAAGCGCACTTTACTCTTGATTCCAAGAACACTTGTGCTCAAAAAAGTGAGAAGAAAAAATACTGTAATCAAGAAGATGTGTTCTTAATTTTTTCCTTCTCAAGTTTTCTCAGTGTATGGTTGCTAAATGAAAAATGTAAGCTTTAATTTAAGCATGGCAAATAATTCAGAATGAAAAGTAAAGAAAACAAGAATGAAAAATGTTTCTTAGAAAAACAAAGATTTATTATTTAAAATCAATTGTTTAAACAACAAATTTCAATGCCTAATGGTACGCAATTATAAAGACGATAAGATCGCTTAAGGACAAGGCTCCACAAAATCTCATACAAACACCAGCTTAGTAAATATACCTGCCCCTCGCCCAAATTTATACTCCATTATTATTTTTTTTTTTTATACCCTTGCAGAGGGTATTATGATTTCAGTCAGAAGTTTGCAACGCAGTGAAGGAGACGTTTCCGACCCCATAAAGTATATATATTCTTGATTAGCATCACTAGACGAGTCGATCTGGCCATGTCCGTCTGTCCGTCCGTCTGTCCGTCTGTCCGTCTGTCTGTCTGTCCGTCTGTCCGTCTGTCCGTCTGTCTGTTTCTACGCAAACTAGTCTCTCAGTTTTTAAGCTATCGGGATGAAACTTTCCCAAAAGTCGTCTTACTATTGCAGGTAGTTTATAAGTCGGAACCGACCGGATCGGACAACTATATCCTATAGCTCCCATAGGAAGGATCGGAAAAAAAAACGTTAAAAAAATTCTAGCTTCGGTGTTTTTTAAAGTATTACCTTCTAATCTTGGGAATATTATTTTTTATATATTTCTAAATTTCGAATTAAATATTTAAAAAATCGGATCACTATATCATATAGCTGCCATAGGAACGGTCGAAAAATTAAATGGAAATTAATAGGAAAAAAATTATATATTTGTTGATTTTTATTACATTCTCTTCTACTCTGGGATATGACTATTTTTTAATATTTCCGAATTTCGATTTTAATTTTAAAAAGATCGAACTACTATATCATTTAGCTGCCATAGAAACGATCGAAAAATTAATGTGAAATAATAGGAAATTTAACATTTTTGCGATTTGTAAATTAATAGAATGATCTGCAAGGGTATATAAGCTTCGGCTTGCCGAAGCTAGCTTCCTTTCTTGTTTTTTTGTAATTTATAGTAGCTGCTCTTGTGTTGATTTTGATAAATTGTTGGATGCCAAGGGTTAACTCGGCATCCGGCAGGCAGTTTTTAGCTTTTGTCAAGGTGGGCAGACGACTGACTACCTTTGTGCGAAGGTGGGCTGCAGATAATCTACAATAATAAATTTATTGGCAACAATTTTTGATTTATTATGCCATGTGAATAATATAAATAGCTCACCACCTATCTCACATATGACACTAATGATGCGGCGCCAGCTTTGACGCTTTACCTTTTCTCTCCTTTCTTTGGGGGCTCCGGCTGAAAGCCGGGCTTTTCTCCATTTTCCGTCGCCTTTGTGGGGTTTTTTGGCCAAGAATGTGCAGAAGAAAGTCATAAGAAAAGGATGCCTCGGCTGAGTTTTAAGTTGCTGTACAGCCTTGGGCATCGGATAGGACATTGACTAGCTCCTGTTCTTTAGTTACCCTTTTCCGCTGCCCAGCCTTTGTTGATGTTATTAACATGGATTTTTACAAGCCATAAACCCATATTTGGCCAAGCCTTTTGTGCGGCGCCTCCCATTGCCACATAAAATGCCAAAGCTCCCAGCTGCGCCACCTCAGTCCCCTATTTAGTTTTGTTTTTCCTTTTTCTTACGGTGTAGGCGAAAATGTTGCCGTGGGTGTTTTAGGCAAATCATCAAGAATGTTTTGCTATTCAAAAGTTTGGTTACAATATTTTTTTAGGCTCTGTTGTGAAAAAAATGAACTGAGAGCAGGCCACACACTTTCAGGATTTATTTAAGCATTGCCAGCACATAAATTCAATTTTATTTAATTATAAAAAAATTGATAAAAACAATTTTCATAATAACAAAATAAGATAATATACAGCTTTTAAAGGAATTAATTTTCTATATATAAATACATTTATTTGATGATAAATTTACGTAATTATATTTTATTCAAAAGTAGACTGCTTTTGGTGTTCATATTTCAAGAACTCAACTCAATTTTGACCACATCTGCGACATATCAATTCGATATGCTCGAAATATAAACAACATGTTCTATGTAGGAAAGTTCGAAGTTGGAATGTGTCTTTACCGGACATTAACCATGCGCATATCGATTTGATCCCGACGAGTTTTTTTTGGGTGCACATATTTACTTTTTCTATTAAATCCAATAGGTACTCTGGGTCCCATAAGCTAGGATCTAACCGCACAGATTTTATTAGCGTGTAAAGTTTGCCTTCCATTTCGTGTTGTCGCCGGGTCGCCTTAAGTGGCCGGGTCGCTATGCACGTTTTCAATATATATCTCATATTGTTTGGCCGTGAGCTGCGCGTGTTTATTTGCTTTGTGGTATTTATACACGACCCAGTTGGGTGGGGCATGGAGGGGTTAAGACGACTGCCCTGGTCGGTCGGCTTATGCACAAGGTATTGAAATGGCCAACTACTTAGCGGTTTCGGGGATCCAAGCCCCCAAAGACTGTTATTAATAACATCGGCCGTTTTTATTATAGAGATTATTAGGGTGGGGTCCGGGAAAAGCACTATGGTCATTCGAATACCAATCCCATTTCGGTTAATCTACTCTCTGTAAATCTTTAATGTTTAGTTCTCTGGTAGCTGCGTGTTTTATCCGCTGACACAGTGACAGTCATAAAAAATGCTCGCTGATAATTTATGTATCACGAATTTGCCTTCGCCTGTCAACAATTTGTTTGGCATTATTATTATTGGCTGAGTTATAACTCTGTTGGCGGTGGGCGGGCTCTGATTGGAATTGGAGCACGGACATGGCATGCCTTGATTCTGATTAGGAATACATAATTTATATGTTGTTTGCATGATTTCCTTTTAATTCAATTTATGTTCTTCCTAATGTTATTCATAATTAATCGCGGACATACGAGCACGGAAGTGAATTAGTTGATTAAAGTGTAGCCACTCCTCAAAAGTATATTTCCTTCCGTCGAATTTTCTGCCCAGATGTTTTTCTCTCTTGAAGGAAAACCTTGCCTACATTTTTGGAGATTCGTTTTGATTCGTTTTGCTTGTTTTGTCGGTTTGCTTGAGCCCAACAATGGCAACAATGTCAACGGCCACAGATGAAACAGATGAAAACCGAAATCGAGAAACATAGTTCATCGACTGCTTGTGACCGACCCTTGGTGATAAAAAGTCACATCAATTTTCTAGGGCTGACCGCAAACGTGCGAGGACGCCGAGTGCATCAGTCCATCAGTGAGAGAAAGCGAGTCAGCAAGAGTTTATTTACAGTTGTGGTCAAGCTAATAAATATCTTCAATTACTAATATTATTTTAAACTATGTTGTTTCTTGATATATGCTGCAACTAATTCCCTTTATTTTAATTTTAAAAAGCTTAAAAATAACCGAGTTATTTATAATTTTTGTAGATCTTTTTTAACAAATTTCACATTTAAATTATGGAATAATTTATTTCTGTATAAATTGGAAATAAATATGAAAATTTTGAACAAAACTTATTGTTTAATTTTTATATATATTAAATTTTTTTATATTTTGTACTTTAATTTTTACATTTTAATTGACTTAGACTAAATTTAAACATTAATTGTTTAATTTATTTTCTTATATTTATTGTTTTTTTTGAAGTCTAAAAAATATTTTCTTTTCGTTGAGGAATTCCCAAATTTTAGTATAACTTTTTCCCTGAAAACTAAGCATTCTTAACTGGTTTACCAGATGTATTTCAACATGTCCTACTATTTCGACCGCAGCCGTCTGTGTGGTCTAATAAAATGAGTTGTCGAAAACGCAGCACAACAAGCTCGCAGCAAATATATTGACTGACAGGCAGGACTGTCAAATCCAACCAGGACCAGTGAAAGGACCACGACGAGGACACAAGGCGACTTTTGAACGTTGACTTGGAAATTGAGTGAGTGCCGTGTGTGTTCGGTTCGGGAGAGTGGGTAAATGACTTTGCAAATGGACATGCCAAAAAAATGTAAAGCAGTCGGAGGCACAGGGCCGTTCTCGTTCTGGATGGAGGGCAGTCCGTCGTCCCATCATGACCATTTCCCAACTCAACTCGGTTCGCCTCGATTCTTGTTGCACTTTTCCCCTTTCGTTAACAAATCGAGGGAAAGGCTGAGAGGCCTGGTTACAACTAGTTTATTTTTTTTTTTTTTGGCTTTCCAGTGCGAGTGTGTTCATTTTCAAACCCACAACAAAGCGGAAACGTATTGACAACGAAGGAAATGGACTTAAGCCATGATTTATAGTCTACGGATTTTCCATTTAAGTTTATTGGTTTTCTGTAAATGCAACTGGCAAAGGGTCCAAAGGGGGGGGAGGGCTCCCTAAAAAGATATTCGCATTGCAAGTGGCCAGCAACATAAGCTCATCGCAAACACTGCCCCCCTTTGGTTCCACCAAATTTTCCTATTTCGTTTACGATTTTCAGCAAGTTCTAAACCGGCTTTCCTTGGCTTTTGAAGTTTAGTTTTCGGCTGGGGAATCCTGGAGGAAGGGATAACTGCCTGGGGAGCGGGCTGGCGTCGGCTTCGATTTATGCTTTTGAGTTGCAACTTTTGGAAATTGCTCATGTTTCACACATTGGCCGCATTCGGTGCTGAAGTTGTGCGGAAAATAGATTTCTGCCGGCAGGGAAATCCCGCCCGGCCAAGTCCATCCATATCCCATATCCCATGCAAAGCTGCAACTTTTACACTTGTCCCGGCATCCAATCCAAAACAATGACCAGAAGTAATTGCCAATTTCGTAAGACTTTCAATACACAGGGAAATGGTGCAGGAACTTCCACTTGGGTTACTGTAGCTACAGTAGCTTTAAATTCCTTGACTATCGATTGTTTTGAAAGTCTGTATTTCGAAAGAACTTTATATTTACTGTTCGTAGTTTAGCCTAGATATCGATGCTTATGCTATACTTAATTTTTCAGGGTAAGTTGCTATTTTTGACAGAACTTCTACCTTTATTTTATGTATATTGTACCCCAAAAAAAACTTGACATGAAACGGTGATCAATTTATTTTGACCTGATATGCGGCATCTCAATTTGGCATGCTCAAAATGTAAACAACATGTTCCCACTCATGTAACTTTAAGCGCTATCTAGCTCTATTTCGAAGAAAGAGAGTTTGTTCTTCTCGCTCCCACTCGCGTAATTTAAGTCGCCATATTGCCTCTTCTTCTCTTTTTCGAAGTTAGAGAATCTCAGAGAGAGAGAGAGAAATCGGAAAAAGGAAAAATGTATTATCAATTTGACCAGTATTGCATTGTAAAAACGACATGCGGATAAATACCGGAAATTTACCTTGCGCTTATCGATTTGATCCCGGTTTTTTTCCTTTTTTTTTTTGAGTTTATCGAGCTCAGGACCTACAGCTGCTATTGCTCATGCCCACTGTTAGCACATTTTAGCGTCTCAAAATATATTATACAACTTTCTATTTTAACCGAGATTAAATTCGAGAAAGGAAACGGGAGGTTGGGTATATTAAGGACATCCCCAGCCATCCTGCAGCCACATAGCCCCGGGCATATTGTTTACGGGTAGTAATGTACAAGTAATGCGGCATAATTTGTTAAAGGTATTTGAATGTCCGAGCATCTGCCAGGATTGTTGCTCATATATGGCGTATGGGCCGTAAACACAGCAGCTGGCAGGGCAAATCTATTAACACATTTTACAAGCAAATACTTAATGCCACAACAAGTTGGCCAGTCGCCTGACCATGTATACAAACACCGTAAACTGACTTCCGGCCCGTAAACTAGTGCAGGCGAATTTGCTTGGAACTGAGGCTGCTTTTGAAATGTTTGCCATTCAAAAATAAACAGGATTACAACTTGGAAATCCAGGAATTTCGCCATTGATGCCATTTTCCATTGGCCCTGTTTTAGGGCTTCTGATAATCCTGATATGAAAATCAATTTGGCAAATGTCTTAGTTACACAACCAATGCCAAGGCTATCAGTTTATGTCTATTTGAGGGCATAATTATCTGCCTACTACACATTGGCTTCTGCCACGTGTATGCCAAAATGGATATCTGTGTGCGTATCGGTTACACGTGCCAAGTGCCCGGCGACAACAATATTAGGAAAACTACCAGTGGGCTATGGGGTTGGGAAATATGAAAAATCCATTTTCCTGGGCTATCAATCAAGCCACCCACAGCCAGCCGTCTTCTTTCCCAAGTCGAGAGCTCGGCAACTAATAGACATGCATGACCATCGATTCACCCGCTCGTCTTCAGTTCCTTCCAAGCTGAGTGTGCTTATTAGTGGGCCATCTTTCATCTTGGCCGAAAGAAAGTAAGTTGTTTGCTACTCAGCAAGTTTCATCTATTGCGAAAGGCTTGCCATAGAATACAAATACCAGAACTTTACCATGCGCATATCGATTTGACTCCGGCGTGTTTTTTTTGTGTATTATTATTTTAAGTTGGATTCACATATTTTTGTTAAAATATCTGAAATAAAATGGTTTTATCTCTCAGTTATTCAGTAATTCAGTTATGTAATTAGTTTTGCTTTTCATTAAAAATTGTATGATAAAGTTGTCATACATTTGTTTAATGCAATGAATCCCCAAGGGCATATGAAAATTCGTTCTGTGTGTCAAAGCTTTCTTTGTTATCCTGATAAATTTCTGTGTGACATGCGTGAAATCCGCGTGAAATGTGTGAATGCATAAAGGCTGCCCCATTCACTCAGCTTTCCCCAGTGGTGGCGTGTGGTTTTCGACAGGGTTTTCTGCGGGCGGTTTTGGTGTCCTTCAAAGTCTCAAATGTCACATAACTAAAACATCAAACGGTCGAGTGGCCCCGGGCTTTGCAAATCAACTGCGGCTTTGAGCCCAGGACAGCTGCTGTTCAAAGAAGTGTCAGAGGCCTGAAAATGACTCCTTAGTCCTACTCACTCCTTTTCCTACACCATCATCTAGACATGAGATGCAGCGCATAAATGATAAATGACTGCGGTCCTGAAAGAGAGATAGTGACGAGGTTACGGCGGCCAACTACTTTGACAAATGGGTCCCAAGCCAGGATGCTCCTGTTGTGCATCCCTTTCGTAATGGCAGGACCCATTTTGCATGCGCCTCGTCGGCTTTATTATTATAAACTCGCATAATCGCTAAGCATTTGGCTCTGGGTCGAAGCGCTCTTCCTCAGCCAAGCAAGCCAACCCCCATTGAACTTGTCAGGAGTTGCTTAACTGACTCGTTAGCGGATAGTACAAGGCACTGCAAGAAAGTTCTTGAAATGGAATAGTTATTTATTGTTGCATGTTTTGCAAAGTCATTTTAGAAAAGGTCAAAAAGCCTGTCTTCATTCATGAATAACTTTTTTGTTCTGTTTTTAAGTACGCATATCATTTTTACCATGCAGTACTGGTACAATTGATATTAAATATTATCATTTTGCCGAATTCTCTCTCTCGAAGATTCTCCGACTTCGAAAAGGATAGTAATTCGAAATCGAGCGAAATAGCGCATAAAGTTACATGAGTGGGAGGGAGAAAGACACATTGAAACTTAAATTTCGAGCATATCTAATTCATCATTGTTTCATATACAATTTTTTTGGGCGTATGAAAATAAGTTCTTTAAGTGTTAAACCAAGGTTGTGCCTGTTTGCTTTCGCAAAAGATTTTCTCTCAATGCTTCGTCCCGGCTGCTTGGCAGATTTCATTGTATGCAAAAGATGATTAATGTGCCCCAGACAATCCAAGACCGAGAGTCGCAGACATCCGAGGGTCCTACTCCTTTGGGGGTGCCAACTTGTAGCCAGTTAATTGAGCGCTTGATGCGCTTGGCAATGCTTTTGCCCATTTTTGCGAGAACGCCTTTTCAATGGCTTTCAATTGCAGTGCCACTGGCAACTAGCAACAACTAAAAAACGAACGACCCAAACTGCATGTCAAAAAGTCAAACTCAACAAATGGCAGCCGAAACTTCATTAAAAAAGGACCAAAAGGCAGACAAAAGGAAGCCCGACAGGAGCAGAAGACTGCAGTGCACTCGTGTTTTTCTGGGTTATAACAATGCGGCAAGCAGAACTTGACTTTTAATGTTTCCTCAATTAGAAGGCACACAAAAGCGCCAGCCAAAAAGGTGAAGTCGTGTCGCCAGGCTTTGCCCTATCCTCTGCCCTCCAACAAAAAAGCATAAAAATTGACTCCGACCTAAAGGGAAAGGAGACTGGAGAAGAAAAAACTTAAATGCGCATTAATAACAAAGTGCAGACCGTTCTGGAGCTGGAGTGCTGGTAGTTGTTCAAGGAGAGCCCGGCAATAAAATACTTGCAAAATAGATGCAGCCCCAGTGCCAGGAGGTGAAGTCAACGACTCAGCAGCCACAACAGAAAGGAGGGGAGTCCAGTGGCGGAGGGGGAGTATAACTCAAAAAGGTTAGAAGAGCCGGCGATGACAAAAATTCAAGGAGTTGCAACACTGGGAACAGTACACAAAAATCCAATTTTATGATTAGATCCTAGCATTTATTTTTCTACGTATATTTTCATAACCAATATTTTAGTAAGTAATCAAGGGCTTTCTCTAAGGAGTACTAGTAAAAAATCTAGGCATATGAACAAAGTTTTGTTTAATTGCTAAAATATTGGGCACGGTACAAAATTTAAGATTGAATAAAAAAAAAATATTATTATTATAAATATTTATAAAATGCTAATAATCTTAAAATCCTATTTATAAATATTAAAATTACATTAATGAAAATTATAAACCAATTATTTTTTTAAATTTTCTAATTTAATTCCTAAATTCCTTTTACTAAAGAGTACTAGGGAAAAATCTATGCATATGAACAAAGCTTTGTTTAATTGCTAAAATATTGGGCACGGTACAAAATTTAAGATTGAATAAAAAAAAATATTATTGTTATAAATATTTATAAAATGCTAATAATCTTAAAATCCTATTTATAAATATTAAAATTACATTAATGAAAATTAGAAACCAATTATTTTTTAAATTCTCTAATTTAATTCCTAAATTCCTTTTACTTAAGAGTACTAGTGAAAAATCTATGCATATGAACAAAGCTTTGCTTAATTGCTAAACTATTTCACACCTTTAAAAAAAAAAATATTGAATCAAAACAAAATAATATTTAAAATATTTATAAAATGCTAAAATTATAATATTGCTCTAATCCTATCTATAAACATTATATAATAATTACATTTATTAAAATTAGAAACAAATATTTTTTACGTTTATTTAATTTTTAAATTCTCTAATTTAATTCCTAAATTTCTTTAACGAAAGAGTACTAGCAAATAATTTAAGCAGATGAACTGAGCTTTGCTTAATGGCTAACAAATAATTTTTTAAATATTTATGAAATGCTAAAATTATAATATATATCTAAAATCCTATATATAAATATTAAAATGATGTGGTTAAAAATTAGAAACCAATAATTTGTTTACATTTATTTATTTTTTAAAAATTCTCTAATTTCATTTCTAAAAGTCGATGTATTTTTCCGAGTGCACCCCTTCTCCCCTCCTGTAACCACATAGTTCCCAGCTCTTCCTGTAGGAAATGGCAGCACGTTCGGTACACAAAACTGATGCAGTTGCAGGGTAGCGGAGATGCAGGATGGCCGCCTGGGAAGGAGAAGGTGCGAAGGGGACGGCGTGTGGCTGTCTAAGAAGATTGATGATGTGCAGCCGCAGAGGTGCTGCAAGTGGAGATGTGAGCTTGGAGCTTGAAGCCGGGAACAGGGAACTGGGACCTGGGAACTGGAAACTCGCAGTGGCCAACTCCGCAAACCGGCATCTGCTTAGCCCCGGCTTAACTTTATGCTGACAGCGCCTTGGCACTTGGCAAGTACTTGGCCAATCTACCTTCGGTTCCCTTAGCCCGATCAGCCCTCGCTTAGCTGATTTGCTGCGTGTTTGGCAACCGCAGCGGAATCCTGCATTCATTGTTGCTGATTTTGAATTTGCACTTTTGCCACCGGGCGTCGGCAATCATATATCATTGTGGGCGTTACCAGGAAGTTCCGATTTGGGGGCTTTGCTTTTTTAAATGGGCCTTGCATGTGGCAGGATTGTCCACGGGTTAGAATTGGGCTGCAGTTACCATAGTGTTTAAATAGAAGTTCTATTATAGAACATTATAAGCATTGTTTTTCAGTATAAAAGTATAGAATCTATAGTATAGATTGATTTTAGAATAAATATAATTATTACTTTTTTAGCAGTTTAACATGGCGTAATACCATTTTTATTTTGTATTAAGTAGTTACCTAACTTTGAAATATTTAAATTTTACAAATATGTGATTGGTTTGTTTTATTAATTTTATATTAAGTTTGGTTTAATTTAAACTTGTTTATTTAATTTAAACTTATTTATTTAAAATAAATGTACATTATTATTATTTCTTATTAAAATAGAGTTTTTATGGATTTAACAAAGCAAATTATCGAAATTCCCAAACTTCAATTATTTTGTATAAAATACCTATAATCAAATTATACGATACATTTTTATTTACTTAAATTTACATTGAGACCGGTATTTCATATTTTAAGAGAGTTGTCAACACATGACCCACTTTTTATACCCGTTACTCGTAGAGTAAAAGGGTATATTGTATTCGTGCAAAAGTATGTAACAGCTAGAAGGAAGCGTTTCCGACCCCATAAAGTATATATATTCTTGATCAGGATCACTAGCCGAGTCGATCTAGCCATGTCCGTCTGTCCGTCTGTCTGTCCGTCTGTCTGTCCGTCTGTCTGTCTGTATGAACGCTGAGATCTCGGAAACTATAAAAGCTAGAAGATTGGCATTTTGCATGCAGATTCTAGGAGTTCCTACGCAGCGCAAGTTTGTTTCAAAAAGGTGCCACGCCCCCTCTAACGCCCACAATCGCTTATATCCGATTTTAAAAATTTCAATATTTCGGAAAAGTAAAAATGCAGTTTTATTGTGTTTATCAATACATATCGAAATGTAGAAGAAATTTTTCAAATCGGACCATTCGTTAAAAAGTTATGCGTGTTCAAAGTTTCTATCTCCATCTCCCTCGCACTCCCTTTACCTGAGTAACGGGTATCTGATTGTCGGGGCACCCGACTATAGCGTTCTCTCTTGTTTTTTTAATTCTCTGACCAACTTAATTCAATCAATAAAATTCTCTTCTGATTTATTTGTTCGGAGTTCTTCATGGCTGAAAGTTTGTTTTGACTTTCGTCCGCGGTCAATCGGAAATGGAATTGGAATTCTCACAAAAACCCCGTGGCCGTAAGCTTAAATAAATTCAATTAAAACTGTCAGCAGGTGCAAACAATTGACGTTTTCTGTGGTTGATTCAATTATCAATTTCGCCAGCATTCACCCTTCCGGCCGGCCATCGTCTTAAATACACATAAAAAGGCACAGCTAGGAAATCAATAACAGGAAACTAAGCGCACCAGTGGTCGAACTTCTTTTCAACTGCCACCTGCAGTGGCTAAAAAATTACCTTTTGAAAATGGCCGTAGGAAAAAAAGTGGGGGTGGGGGTGGCAAAAAATAGCCGGCAGTTCCTTGCGACATGTTTTATTTGCATTGTCGTTGTCGTCATCCTTCTTATCGCCTGTTGGTGGCAGTGGCTCTAACCAAATCTTTGGCATACCCTGAGCCAAAAGGGTACAGTTGGAAAAGCTGTACAGGATTGCTTAGAATTTCAATTACATTTTGTGGTTTTCATGTTTATAGAAATTGATTTTATTATGAGATGGGACGAATGTGGTGTAATTTTGAAAGAAATAGCCGATATCAGCTTCAACACCCAAAAAAAACTTGATATGAAACGATGATCAATTCGATATTATGGGGCATCAATTTTGACTTGATATGCTGCATCTTAATTCAATATGCTCGAAATGTGAACAACATGTTCTAAGTAGGCCAGTTCGAATTTCGAATGTGTCTTTCTTACTCCCACTCATGTAACTTTAAGCGCTATCTCGCTCTATTTCGAATTGAGAGAATTTGTTATTGTAATTTAAGTCGCCATATTAAAAAGGAGGAAGACCTCCTTTTTTAAAAGTCAGGGAATCTCCTAGAGGAATAAATCGGCAAAATTATATTATTTAATATACATTTTACAAGTATTGCATGGTAAATACGATATGCGTATGCAATACCAGAAATTTAGCATGCGAATATCGATTTGATCCCGGTGTGTTTTTTTTTGTGTAAGAATTTTGTAAGAGAATACCGAGTTCGTTAATTTTGGCATCATATTTTCCGTTCTATGCAGGGAAAATTCAAAGGGACACGAGAGATCGAGTGTAAAGGCAATAGAGGAAGAGACGTCATGCTACCTCGGCCAGTTGAGCGCATTATTTATGCATACAATGCTCTTTGAGTCTGCCGCAGTTATTGGCGAGCGCCAATTTTTTTTCAGTATTTTTGCATCCTTTTGGTGGGTACACAGAGACAAATTGGGCGCTTGCTAAGATTGGCTGTCCTTTTTTTTTTTGCTCAATAAGTATGGTTTTAAAAAGGGGTAAACAGAGACTTCTCTTGATAAGCCAACATTTTACCTAGCGGGTAGTTTTCGGTAAAACGGCATCCCATTTTCAACTGTGTATGCCCGTTGCACCTTAATTTTTTTTGGGGAAGTCTAGCAGGGCCGAGGACAATTTTATTGAACTTCAATGGAGTCATTGATCTTTTCGGCCAGACTTTGTTTGCGGCACCTGTTCAACCCCATTGGCCCGTCTGTTAGCCCGCTTTAAAACTCGCATTTAATTCGCAGCGGGCACCATATAAATTTGCGAAGGAGGTTCAACGAGCCCATAACTCACGGGGATTGTTTAATGTTGTCAGCAGCTGCCCGCAGGAGTGGCGGGACTCTCCTTCTGGCTAACCTCCAACAATAACAATAATTTATAAGAATTGATTATGCTGAGTGTGCAATCATAAATCGTCGCCCGACCCACAGATAAGGCGACAACAACAACCCCACACGGATCCGAACCGAGTCTTTGGGCAACACGTTTAAAGCTATTTTGCGGTTTGCGAAACTTTAAACAAACAAACGATTGCCAAATGCTTGGACATTCATTCGCCCTGGCTACAACTTTTACGGCTCCCAATAAAAGTTTTTATGCCGCTGCAGCAGATTTAATTAGAGCTATCAATCAGTTTTTGCCGTCGGCCGCAGCCCGTCCAAATAATCTCTATAATGTCTGCTTCGGTGGAAATTTTCCTACAGAAAACTCTAACTTCTTTACGGCTTCTGCTGATAATTTAAGAAAATTAACTTGCTTGCACACAAAAAAAAAAAAAAACGCCGGGTTCAAATCGGGCATATCGTCTTCACCATTCAATACTGGTAAAATTAGTATAGGGGAGTGAGTGAGACAAAGAAACATTCGAAATTCCAACTGGCCTACTTAGAACATGTTGCTTACATTTCGAGCATAACGACTTGAGATGCCGCATTTCAAATAATTTTCTTCACAATCTCCGCACAGAACTTTAACGAAACAAATATTTTGGTGGTTCACTATCTTAGTAAAAGAATTTAAAACATTGTAATGAACGCAATAAAATTAAAGACTTGTTGAACTATGTTCACATCACTCATTTTATGGCGCATCATAACAACTTTTGGAGCCAACAAACAAATTATAACACGAATCGCTCCACTCTAGGCAGCTATAAATTAAGTTTTTTCCGTCTTCCCTCACCGTCAGCCACAAAGCCAAAATAAATACATCAAAAGCCCGGCTCAGCGTACCTATTACCGGGCCGAAACTCCCAAAATTTCGAAAGTTTCCTCACGTTTTGCACGGCCAAGTCATAAAAGCAAATCATGTCCGGAGAAGTCTTTGAGTCCTAGGCCAAAGCCAGGACATTTTATTGATGTGCAAAATGCATGAAATTAGAATTTAAAGTGTGACAAAACTTGGCCAACGCGTCGTAGGCCTGCGGTTAGTCATCCACGCCGGAATTATGAAGGCTAACGCAATTACGGAGCCATAAAGGAGTCCTAATTGAATGCCATTGCAGCATGCTCCTAACCCAATAAAAAAGCAATTTGCCTGCGCTGCGCATTTCGGATAGCATTTATTCTTTATTTATATGTGCGCAAATCATTTTAAAATAATTAAATTTGCCCTAAAAAAGAGAGAAAGAGGTATATGGTTTATGTGCATATGTGGATAACTGGGTGAAATGGCGAAAAGAAATGCTGCATAAAGGGTCACATGTAGAGCGGCAAATAAAAACCATAATTCGTCTATAAAAATCTCGTAAAAAAAGGCGGCCAGAAAATGGGAGTAAACAAAGGGGGAGGGAAGTGAATCCTGGCTCTGAGCCCAGGGGCGGGCACTTCTGTTTTTCATGTTGCGGCTGCTGTAAACCGAGCCACTTAATGACTTCCGCCATAAACTATTTTCGGTTCAGCTAAATTCCAACAACTTTATTGCCCATCGCAGGCCGGCAAAAAAAGAAGACAGAAAATAATACGACCCGCACGGGGAAAAGGACAAAAATTGCCAATGTATATAAGCATACATATATATATGTCGGTGTATAAGTGTGTCTATATAAATATGTTCCGGGAAGTCAGTGAGTATACGTGAGTAGCGCGCGGAGTAAGAAAGAATTTTATGTTTGCACAACATAAACAACATTATTTCTTATGGTCCACGGGCAACCCGGAGCAAAGGCTGAAAGTACTTATACAGCTGAAATCCTGGCGATGAGGCTGTGTCCTTCTTTCTCCGCCGACTCTGGCACCTACACAAGCCAGCCATCGGGACAGAACGAAAAATTAATGATGCAGAAGCCCAGTAGTGAATTGCATATCGGATCATAATTCTGTTTTCCAATTATAAAAAATTGCTTCTTATACAGACAAAATAAAATTATAAGATTAAGATAAGAAAACAAAACCTTTTAGAAAAAATTTCAGCCATAAAAAATCTTAAAACGTAGAATTATTAAAATAAAAAGCATGCTTAAACTTCAAAACAAAAAAAAATTAAATTTAAATTTTAAAAAATTAAATGAAAAATAGCCACTGAAGAACAATTTTTTAAATTGAAAGAAAATATTTTGGGTGCAAAAAAGGGGTTCTTGTTCCCTTTAAAAAGTAAAATTTTCCATATGAATGTAGAATGAAAATTCTCTCTGTGTATTGCTTAGGTGTTTCACGCTGTGATTAATGCTGAATTGATTGTTAATCTAACAAATTTGTCTTAGTTACTAATGATTTTCTTTTCATACTTAGAAATTAGAAAACCTTCTATGCAATTAGCAATAATTCGTATAAAGACAAAAATAGTTTTTTAAAAAATATCACTTTATTATTATATGTTTTGAAGCTAAATAGGATATCGGTTTTGGTGTAAGAATAGTTAAACTTTGTTTCCAGAAAAAAGAAGAAATTTTGAATAGCCATAACTATTAAAATAATTTCAAGAGTGATTTAAGTTATTTAATGTTTTAAAGCCTTGCCATAAATTGTCTTAAAGCCATCTCATTAAATTTGGTTAGCTTTTGTGTGTGATATCAGTGCGCTGGCTGCAGTTAATCATCTAGAAATGGAACGACAAACGTCACGGATACAGGATGCTCGTTCACATACACAGGCGAGCGCACCCGCACACACACGCACACACACGTGCTCATCGTTTCCGGCTGCCGAGCTGTTGTTCTTTTTGACAAATTAAAAATTTAATTCGTAATTTCGCAAGCACATAAACAGCTTTCAGGTAAATAAATGAAATTAAGCTGCCATCTCGCACATGTCCTTGGCCAAGGAGCCCGACTTTCGGATTGCAGTGCTACCTGTGTTACTGTCTGTCATTTCCTTGAAAATGTGGATCTCGGGAATGGTGGAACTGGGTGCTGTTGTTTCGCAAACAGGAAGTTCCTCCTTAACTGTGTCGCTGCGTTGTGTTTGCTTTTCCGGTTTGTTTAAGTTGCACGCGCCCTGCTTCAGTGCAAGCGTTTTGAGTTTAAATTGCTCGGATTTGCTACGATTTGGTACGGGACAATCCAGCTTCCCACTTTCTCTCACTTGGCCAACATCAAGCCGAGCTTTTGGCACTTTTTCCTCACTTCGGCGCTGATTGAATTATTCCGCTTCACGCCATAAAGAGCGCTACACAAAAATTGCAGAAGCACTGGAATATGATGGCTGAAAACGAAGAAGAAGAAGTTTATTTTATATTATTACTACTTCAGCTTGGATCCTTGGATCCCTGGCTACGTGAGACCTTTTCCTTTCATTTCTGACAGCATGAGGGAGGAACGAGAAGTAAGGAAGATATCCACTCCGTATGCTTGCTTGTCTAACTGTTATTTAAGAAAAGCTTTCCTCGATGGGGTGTTTTGGCTTACCCTTGGAGGAATTTTATTAAACAGCAGAGCGAAGTAAAACAAAATCTACCGAGGGTTTTGTCAACTCTTTGTGAAACAAAAGAAATCGTTTCGGGGCGCTGGGAATTTCATTTATTAAATAAACATTCGGCCCATGGCTATCAATCAAGAACACATTTGGACACACAGACACTGCAGTCAAAGTTCGTACATGGTAAATGATATTCCCGAAATGGAATCGGAAAAGTAGGCCTGGGAAATGCAGCAGCTGTCGGGGCTAAAAGCCTGCCAGCGAAGGAAAATCGGAATAAATAGCCGAAAACAAAGCCAAACAGAAACAGAGACTGTTTGCATTTTAATAAACTTCTGGGGGTGCCGAAGGAAGAAAGGAAGGAAGTCAATTTGGAGCAACTCAATTTCAGCCACACACACGAGCTTTGTAATGTTAATAGGTAATAGCTGAACAAACAGCACAAAAACAGAGGAACTCAAAGATAATTTCCTTAAATTTACCAACCAGGAGAGAAGGGGAGAAAGCAAAAGTATCGCCAACTTTGATAAGATAACATAATTTCTGTCGTTTGTCACTTGCTGAAACTGACAATTAGAAAAGTTTATCATACAACGGCAAACTCCAGGCAAACGGCAATGAGGGTCCCATTCAAGGGAGTTGGGGTTTGGTTTTGGGTTGGGGTTTGTCTGGGGCGTGAGTTCTGCGACAAAAGCAGGGGGCCGCTCGACTGCCAGTCTTATTATGTCGGCACATAAAGCGGCAGACATTTGTTTGCTCCGAGTGTGAGGGGTGTGGCTGAAAAGAATGAGACGGGAAACACTCGAAACATATTTCTGAAAATTATAACATTTTATTTTTAATTTAAAATATTCCAAAATTAGTTTGTACTTGGGGAAACAAAGAACAATATTTTTGAAAATTAAAAAAAAAATGTATTTTTAATTTAAAAAATTCCAAAATTAATTTATACTTAGGAAACAAAGAAAATAATTCTGAAAATTATAAACTTGTATTTATAATTTAAAACAATCCAAAATTAATTTGTACTTGGGAAAACCAAGAATATAGTTGCATTTGGTACTTTTTTGAAACCAAGAACTTCTTTATAAGGACTTCCAAAAAAATAATGTACTAGTGACAAATACAAAATTCAATGTAAGAAAAATGTATACAAATTTATTTGACCATTGAGATATATGCTTATATGTAACATTTATTACAGGTAACATTTAAAGTTAACAATTCACAGATAAGTTGTTATTTTAAAGTATACTATTTAGATTATTTTAACTGGGACTTTCTGACTTGAAAAAGAAAATAAATATAAGCAAAATCGTTATTTAAAGTAATTTTAAGGACATCAACATGAAAAGTAAGATAAATTAAGAATGGGAGAATTAGTTTTTAAATTATAACATTTTCTAATAGCATTTTATTATTTTTTTTATAAATATAAATAACATTTTTTTCTGGCATTTAATAGTACAAATTTTTCAAGGTTTTGGGAAATGTTTTTGTTAAGTGTATCTGTGGAAGCCGCCGCCCATTCAAGCCGGGCTAAGCCAAGCCAACTGTTTGCGCCTCAATAACTTTGGGCATCGAACCAAGTTTATCTCGCACGACAACGACGAAGCGTCAGTCAAAGTTTTTTCCTCCTTTCCCTATCTGCCATTTGAAAAATGGCCCCTGGCTTCGGCATCCAATCAACTGGGGGATGGGTTCTTTCGTTCTTACTTTAACTTGTTAGTTTTTATTTTGAGGGCGGAGGCGGCCCCGCGACTTCGTTAGTGGGTTGTGGCAAATGATTTGTTCGAAATAAATGACTTTAACCATTCGTGAATGCGCCCTGTGGCGGTGGCAACAAAAAGCAGCCGCCGCCGCATTCACATTCTCCCATCAACCGCAGCACTTCAGCTAAAAAGTAGGCAATGTTTTTTATTTTATTTCGAAGTTCCCTCTTTTTTTTCGGTTTCGAGTGCAGTCCGCACTCACTATATTTGACTGACTGGCAGTTTGCATTTCCACTGCAGTCATTCACTCACTCACACACATTTCACGCTTTTTGTTTTGCTTTATTTTACCCAGCTTTTTTTCGGCAAGCGCAAATTTCGCGTTCCGCAAAGCGAAAAAGTATGTATGAATAAAAGTCTGACAAAGAGGCTGAAGGGGTTAACATAATACGGTACGGTGTTGATCACCGTGTACTCTATGGATTTAGTTGAGTTAAGATATGTATCCTAAGAACAATGAAAATAATTCTAGCCAAGTGCTAGGGAGTAAAATTAAATCCTTAACTAAAGCGTGTGGGATTTATAAATACTTTAGAAGAAAATTAAAATGTTAATTATAGGTTTGTTAAAACATCGATAGCGGACACTATCGATGTTTTTGGCTATCGATAGTATCGGAAATTAATGAAAATAAAAGACAAATTACAAAACTTAAGGAAAATAATGAATTAATCATAAATCGTATTGGAAAAACAACAACTTTAATTTTACTAACAATAAAAATGCCGTAGTGTCCTAAAATATATACTTTAAAATACTTTTTTTTTTCTTAAAATATGCCAAAAATTAAATTAAATTAAAAATCAAATATATACAAAATTTTAAAATGGAGTTCTGGAGTTCATCGATAGTATCGATAGTGCTATGGATTTTTTTTTACCAACCCTAGTTTATTAAACATCATATATCATCACGCTAAAATATAAATCTAAGTTTACTGCAGTCACTATTTCGAAACAGCCCAATCAACTAAGAGTACTCTAAGCTGAGCGCCAAATGCATAGGGAAAAATATAGTAATAAAAGATATAGGGCTCTAAAAAACCTCGCTGCCAACTCTATTTCGCTGGTGGAGTGCAGTGGCTCCGTGCCCAGGGAAAATAATAAATTGGTTGGCTCTGTCAGTGCCCAGGTATACAATTTTATTAGGCAAAAGACGACGACGGGGGAGCAACAATTATATTAATTAATTTGTACAGCGAGCAAACAGAAATGGCAGCGAAATACGGCGAATAAAAATGACTCCAGATTAATATCGCCGTCAACGGATCCGAATCCGAATCCGGATCCGGGTTTAATTGAATATTTTATTTTTATTCTGGCAGAAGGCAACCCATCTCAACCCGTTTTGCTTCGCTTTGGATGTAATTTTGCATTAAGTGCTTATCCCGCTCGAATATAAATGACGTCATTTAAATGTGTACGATGCTCCACGAAAAAGAACTGTTAAATTGGGTGAAATAATTGTGCACAATTATTTAAAAACTACCAGAGCAACGGGAGTAACACCGACGACGACAGCGAATAAAATGAAATTAAGTGGCAGGCAAACGGATTGCGTTGCATTAATGAAACAATTAAGAAGTTTTCGGCTGCCTGGGCGACTAATGAAGCCTTAGACAAGGCTGAAAAATACACGCAATTAATATATGCGGTGCTGAGATTATTTATGTCTGTCTCGTACTTACCAAGAAAAGGTCTTAAGACCGAGACAAACCAAAAATGAAATAATTTGAGAAGGCGAACATCAAATTACATTCATTAAAATGTTGCTAGTATCATTTGCATAATTGAAAATTAGTGCTTAGCCCCCATCACCGCACAAATATCAATAAACGTAAACAATTAAAATTGCTTGACACTGGCGGAAAGGCAGAAAAGCAGCAGAAAGCGGCTTTGATTCGGGTATTTAATGAGGCAATGGCAATGGGAATGGCGAAGCTCTATAACCCACACGCATGGTGCGGCTTTTCCGGCCTCTTTTCGGCGGCAATTGTTGGCTCTCGGTCTCGGTTTTGGCCGGGACCAAACCGAGAAACCCTAATCACGCCGTTTGCGCCCGATACGTGACCAGCCTGGCCACGGCTGAATTATGCAAAAAGCCATCAGACGACGACGACGACGGAGACGACTGGCGAAAATATGCGGCCGGAATGGAAATGGCACAACTTAGTGACGCAAATAATTAATTACGCAGGCCATGACGAAAATCGAGGTGAAAGTTTAGCCCCAAAATAGGCTCTCCTCGCATTTCATATCCATCTTTTCATCGGCGACGAGACCAAAACACCTGGTTGGGAGCAGAGATTAACCGGCGAATAATTCGGAAAATGTCGTCACTCAAGGAATCTGGCTGAAGTTACCAAATTCTTGCAAATTCGGATTGAACCTTTAAGCGTTCGTTCCTACAAGTAAAGTTGGTACATTGTTTCTGCTTTTTAAAGGTACGCCTAAAAATTAACTTGATATGATACAATCGATGATAAATTTGATATTATCTGGTATTGAGGCACCTCAATTCGATATGCTAGAAATGTAAAAAACCTGTTCTAATTTCGAATGTGGGTTTTTCCCTCCCACTCATGTAACTTTAAAAGCTTCCTCGCACTATTTCGAATTGAGAAAATGTGTTCTTCTTGCTCCCACATTGCTTCTTCCTCTCGTTTTCGAAGTCAGAGAATCTCCGAGAGAGAAAAATCGGCAAAATTACATTGTTTAATGGTAATTTTAAGAGTATTGCTGGGTAAAAACGATATGTGTATAAATATCAGAAAGTTACCATGCGTATATCGATTTGATTCCGGCGTGTTTTTTTTTTTGTGTATTAATTAAAGCATAAACTAGGATACAAAACTTATGTATTTTTGTAAGCTCTTATATTGCTGTATTGTAGCGGTTGAGTAAAAATCGAATTACTTTCAAAATATACAAATAATTTTTTCCTTTACATTTTTGTATTACTCTAAAACCCATTTGAGTCTGCCTTATAAGGGTTTTCCGGTGGAAATCGCTACCAATGTCACTCTGGCTCATGTGCATGACGGCGATATGTGGAAAATCATGGTTGTAATTGTGCGCGTGCACCAATTAAAGCGGCTTTGCCATAGAGTCCTCTTTTCG
The DNA here is from genome assembly GCA_037075285.1 of Drosophila lutescens. Classification (NCBI taxonomy): domain Eukaryota; kingdom Metazoa; phylum Arthropoda; class Insecta; order Diptera; family Drosophilidae; genus Drosophila; species Drosophila lutescens. Next base: position 776,851 of record JBAMCF010000300.1, read on the forward strand.
GCGACGTATATAATTAGCTGTTCGCTGGCAGCTCCATCATCTGTCCACCGCTTGTGGCTTTCCGAAATGGTTCATTAGGCTTTTGGGTCCAGACAGCCCGGGGCTTTGATTACTGGACTCGGTGTAGAGCCACTTGCTGACGGCTCTTTGGAACTCACACGGAATTCTAGAAAAGTCCAAAGGGGACTTAGCCTTGGTCAAGGCTAAAATTTTATGGAGAAGGATTAGTTACCATGGTCGAGCATTTTACGGGAGGGAAGTGAAACAAATTGGTCTTCGTTAAATCTATTAAATCCATATGTTGTTTCCGTTGTCGAATGTTGCTCTTAATTGTTCTACGCACTCTTTTCCGTTTACAAAGCGAATGTAATATAATCGGAATTTAAATTCATTTATTTAATTTTCTTTATAGTTCCTTTTTTTGATTTTCTACTGATTTTGATTTCTTCTTTTATTAATTCTCTGACTTACTTTTCTTTTCATTATAGCTCTCTTCTAGTCATTTCGCTTTGATTATCTCATTTTTAATTGGTTTACGTTCACCAAAGCCAGTTTTTTCCTCATTCAGTCTGCTAGATGAAGTTCCAGTCCAGTACTTATGTTCACGCCATTTCACTTCCTCATAACCCACTGATGACGATTCAGCAATCGCACTGCATTTTGTTTGTAGCAAAGCAAAAAGCAGAAGTAGTGCCAAAGAAACCAAAAGCGATTATGCCCATACTGCCCCGAGGTTGCAGTCAAAAAAAAACGAGTCTACTTCCTTAAAATTACTCAACAGTAACGAAAAAGGAAACACAAAAAAATTGTTTGATTTATTTCAAAAGAGGTATTTCAAGTATACATAACATTATATAAGCATTTAGGTTTATTACCAAGAAATATTTGTGTGCCAAAATGTAATACACCTCTGAACCCTTCAAGTACAGGGTACCGAAAGCTGCCTCACGGAGGACCAGACACTCCTTCAATTTATGGATGTGTGTGCGGTATATGGTATATAGGAGTGCAGATGTCAAAGCCAGATGCCAAACAAACACCTCAGTTCGTGTAACGTCACCACTCGGAGGTTCAAGTGGATGCTTAACCTGCAGCCGCCGGCGATGGAGCTGACAGTCTCCTCTGATTCCTGTGATTCCAAGACGGTCTCAGCTCGCTCCGAAGCCAGAGTAAATTAAAAACAGACTCAGAGGGCACAGAGACGCATAGAAATGAGCGAGAATTGACTCAAAGGCTTCACTTGCCGGCTTTCCAAACACTTAATGTCGACGAAACCCGAGGCGCACGCTTTTTGAATTGGAACCAAAAATGAAGCTGAGTTGACTTCCGTATAAAATGTGCTTAATTAAGCGGAATGAAACCAGAGAGATTTCTAAGACTATTCTGCACAGGTAAGTAAAATGGAATATAATCATTATAATATTATTATTAATCACTATCATAGGGATTCATGTATGTATTTTTCTTACACAACAATTTATTATTTGAAATTATTTATCTTTGGTTTAAGAAAATTTACATTTCAAAAGAGAGAAATCTTTAGAGACCCAGTTTTTTTTTTACCCCTTCGGAAGTAGTAACTCCTTAGATTACGTATACGCACAGTTGCACAGAGTTAATGCACAAGTTGGCCCTTTTAAAAATACGGTTCGCTGCTTAATGTGCGGCGCGTGTTGGCCGGAGTGATATAAACCAGGGATAGAAGGAAGTATCAAACACTTGTACGATAAAAATAATGAACCCGATGTGTGTTGATAATGCCCGGCACAGGCACTTCTAGCCAAACTGCCCAGGAAAAGTAGAAAAAAAAGGGACAACGGTCCCCAGGTCCTTGATAAATGATGCTTGAGCGAGCCGCTAGGCCTGGCAGGAAATGTGGCTTGTTGTGCAAGTAGATTAGCATTGAATTTGAATGGAAAATGAAAATGTTTTCCACACACACACACACACACACCCTGGTAGCAACTCTTCTCAGCTTTTTCCTTGCGTGTGTGTCCAGTTGTTGGCAGCAATAATCAAATGAACTAGATTGTCATAAATCAAAGTTTGTTTGATGGTCGTTATTTGGACTTGGGTCGGAGGCATGCATAGATAAAATTTCGGCAAACAAAAAAACGCTTTTGCTCCACTCCTTGATGGCCGACTATTTGTCAGAGCTTTCGGATAGGCCAGCCCCGAAATCAGTTAGGAGTATTTAAGCCCGGAAAGAAGCGACTAAGACCAAACAAATACGAAAAGTATTCGATTACGTTAGCTTTGCTCTACGCACTCAATGGCCATTTAAGTTGATTTGGGACGAGATGAATGAAAACCCAAAGAGGCTGACAAATGAAAAAAAAACGTGAAACATGATTAATTAATTAGGGACAAATTGTATTGCTCAGTTTTCATATCCATTTAGGTTTGGAGTGTTTTGTTTTGCATATAATTTATTTCAAGAGTCTATCAAACTGAAAAGCTTATAATTGAACTATGAGCTGTAAATTATTTAAAATAATTATACCACGTTTATTTAATGAGGACTCTTAAACTTATTAAATATTAACTACTACGTGATGGGCATCTAAAATAATCATAATTAGTTATAATTATTTCTCTGATTATTTTAAGAGCTGAATTATTACCAAAAGTAAGTAACAGCCAGCCAACAAATCAGCAGAGGAATTACCAACAACTCAACCCACATTCGTAATTGAGCAATTTTGTGAGAAGGAAAAATTCCACAGAAACTAAACTGTGTCTAAACACTTTACATTGCAATTACTGAGAATGTGGGTGTCTGCCGGAACCAGAACATCGATTACACTTTGACCTAAGGGCATCTCAGGTTGCTGGCGGCACATTTTTGTGCCTCCACTTGAAAAGCACATATTTTCGTGTATTTTATTTGTACGACAGTGTGAAAGTAGAAGTTCCGACATACCCATAATGTTGGGGCTGATAAAACCAAAGGCAAAAGGACCTTCGGTGCAATTGACCTGCCAATATCAAAGGTTACGCTTCCTTAAAAAAAAAAAAAACTGATTAACAGGACTCGCGGGCAATGAAAAAAAAAAGGCAGATAGCTCACGTAAACTTTTAATTGAACAAAATGTGCAGGAGCAGCGAGTCAATGACTTTTGTACCTCTTTTTTAACCCGCTGGCCATTCATAATTACAGACAAGTTACCGCCGCGAAGAAGAAAAGGAGTCGCTGCCACCGCGGCTTCAAAAAAGAGCAAGGCTTTAATATTAATAACCGATTTATGGACTAGCCGATACCATATAGAATAAAATATACAAATATACACCCAACAAAATACCAGTAATTTACCATGCGCATATCGATTTGATCCTGTCGTGATTTCTTTTTTGTGTACCGGATTTAACCTTTAGACAGCGTTTTTTTATATATCTACCCACCGATATATCCTTCCGATTGAAGGGTATTTTACTTTAACCGGCAGGTAACCTGAAATAGCATGCAACAAAGGCGAAGTTGGTGTTGGTTTTCCTTTTTAGGTTGTCTGTCTAAAGAAGAAACCTTTAGGAAGCGTTTTACCACATATATCTGCCCACCTATATACCCTTCCGATTAAGGGGTATTTTATATAACCGGCAGGTAACCCGAACAAGCATGCAACAAAGGCGAAGTTGGTGTTGGGGCTCCTTTTCAGGTTGTCTGTGTTGGGGGTGCACTGAACTTGTGTATAGAAAATACGGGCAAAGTTGCGAAACAGAAGGAAAATTATAAATTGGAGGGGGTGGAGGGGGGCTAGGTAGAAAACTGTTAAAATGATTTCCTGCATTGCACGCTACAAAACTTTAAATGCAACATGCAGCAGCTACACGCAGTTCGTTAGAAGAAGTCCGTTCGCCAGGAGTTGGGCAAGAAAAACTTGCAGCTGATTATGCACAAGCAGTCTAATTAAAAATGTAGTTAATGCAATGTAGCTGCTGCGGGAGCCACGAAATATTTCTGGCAATTATTAAAGCACACTGTTTTCGGGGGCGTACTTTTGGAAAATTAATATTTATGAAGACTTCTCGCAGTTTATTACGAGCGAAAAAACTGTAGAAATTACTTTCGGTAAATTGAATAAATTTAAGACTGACGAAGCTTTTAAAGCCGGCCTGTAATGATTAAATATTCTGGTTTTTATTACGCCCCACGCATTTCGATTGTTTAATCAAGGCGAAGATGTATTGCATGACTATAAATAAACATAAAATCAGCCAAGTAATTGCACAAAGCAATAAAATTCATCAAAAATGCGCCAGCAAACCGAAAAATTTACGCTTAATTTAACATCGCAGACGTTGCCCAAGGGCAACATTCCCGAGTATGTATGTAAGTATAAATCGAACAATAGCTAAAGTAATGCTAATCAATTATGAATCAATGCTCGAGAGCGAAGAAAAAGTCAAAACGCGTACGGTTGAGGCGCACACACAAAAAACATGGGGCGCAAAAAAAGAGCACAGACGAAATTGTACAATTGTGCGGAAAAAAGTCGTCGAGTTGGGGATTTTCGGGTGGGTCCAGCAATCTGCAGACGTACATATGTCGTCATTACGCCGGTATTGTGTTTGTTTTAATCAGCGGTGACGGGCAAGGCCTGGAGTCAGCGGCAAATGTTTGCAGCCTAGCCGATGGAAAACGAAAAGGAAAAAATCGGGGGAATGCTAAAAAAAGGAGCCCGCCAAGCAAATCAAATCAAAAGCCAGACCAAGAAGAAAACCTTGTGTATCTCTAGTGTTTCCATTTACTCTGCGCAGTGAATGGGGTGTTCTGGGCTTGTTCAGTTGATTTGACTTTGTCCCTGCAAACTATTGCGGCCAAAATTATTAAGAAACAGGTATACATTTTATACTATAAACTGAGCATTGACATATATTATTTACAGTAGACTATTCGTAGGTATTTATTAGGTTGGTTTTTTTCTATAATTTTTGTACACCAATTAATATACAGAAAAAAATTCGATATGAAATGGGGTCAATTCTACCTTATTTTATATCAATATAAAGGCGAAATGATTAATGTCAAACTTAGGACTCAAACATTTCAACTTGATAGTTTTTCATATCAGTTATTTCATAAAAATTATAAAAAACGCTTTTTAAAATACCAAATGTGGTATTTTTTGATCAAATAATGTAAAATAAGATAAAAATTATCTTTATTAATTTCAAAATGATATGAATGACTTGATTTTTTAAAAATATAAAATTGACCTGCTTATATTAATCTGATCTTTGGGCACTTTTTTTCTATGTGCTCTCAACACTAATACTCTTCTTTAAATCCATTAATTTACAAATAATACAAATAAACTTACTTTTTTCCACTCTGCTTCTTAAAGGGTATTTCACTATCTTAAAGGATTCCTCTTCCGGCAGAATTCGGTTGTTTTTGCGTCACATTGTGCACACACCGCATTCCTATGCTTTTTATTTCAATTGAAGTTGAACGGCCAACTTTCTTTTTTTTTTACATAGTGAGCCTTCTTTTCTTGTTGCCTGCCGCCCCACCATTTTTATTTCCAATTGGGAAGCAATAAATGTGCGTCTGCGTTGGCAGAGGCAGAGGCGGCATTCGTGCCAAACAATGAAAAAGACAAACAATCAGCAATCATGCCAAAATTTGTTTTCATTTTTGTGGCGCCCTCACACGCACCACCGCACACACACCGGGGCAAACCCCGTGTGCATATGTGTGGGTGTGTTCTGTGATTGCCGGCACGACCATTTGGCATTGATTGAAGTGTATTTGTTATGCAGCCGAAAAGTGTTGTTGCCCCTGCCAACACCGCATCCTCTCAGTATCTTGCTTTTCAACCCGACCAAATTACCTCAAACTACTCGCCAAATACAAGGATTGGCCGGGTCCTTAAACTATCGCACATGTACGTATGTATATGGTTACGGTTATCTGTCTGAGGGACTCCCATTTGCTCTATTCTCGGGCTTATCGAACCGAAATAGCTGCCATGACTCAAACGCTTTTCCGCAAGTCGGAAAAACTAATGGCTTTAAATAAAAGAAACCCATGTAGAAGTATGCTGCTTCTAAGGAATTGCTTTTCATATAAAAGGTTTGACATCCCTTTCGATTTTGAAAATAATTTATCAAGCAAATTTCTTATATCTTTATCAAGCTAATTTATGTAATTTAATTACTTCAATACTTGCATAAGAAAAAAATGTCTTTAATAAAATCAGATTTTCACAATTTTTTATACGAGTTCAGTTTTTATCAAGCAAGGTTTCCATTTTTCAATTCGAAATGTGAAAGCCAAAAATAAATAGTTCTAATCACGATGTAAATGCGTCGAAAAGCGTATAAAAATGTGTAATTAAATGTGGTATTTTAGTAAAATTCGTTTTTATTGTAATAAAATCAGTTTAGATTGAATACAGAAGATAATAATATACCAAAAGTATACATCCAGTGGTGTGTTATTTATGAATCAAGCCACCCACACATTAGTCCTTATTTTGTTGCCGCGTAGCATGACAACCGCAAATTTTAGAATTATGACATGAGCACGCCACACTGCGCGAACCGACTGACACGCCCATTTAGTTGCACGCTGTAGGGTATTTATCTTTTTGCACTGGTCATTTCACCGCTGCCAGCCGCATGTCGGACAAGTAAACATGCGAATTAAATATATGAGACCAGCAGGACAAAAAAAAAAAGGAACCCGCAAGTATATGTAAATACACATTTGGCAGCGAGGGCGGCTGAAAATGCAAAATATTTTTCCACAATTTATGCCAATCAAGATAGCAGACTTACTTTAAAATCCTTCAAAAGGGTTTTGAATTTACCAGACACACCTTAAAGGCTTCCAAAGCTTTTATTTCACCGGTTTTCCAAAAAAAATTTAACCCAGAAAAACTTGATATAAATGGGAAAAATCGGAAACTGTATTTTTAATGTCAATTTCACTAGTATTACATGGTAAAAACGATATGCGTATAAATACCAGAAACTTACCATAAGCATATCGATTTGATACCTGCCTTTTTGTTGCCTTTAAATATAGGCTCTAGTGACTATTCAATTCAAAAGAAGTTAAAAAAGTTTGTGTCCAATTGCTTGAGTAGAATTCATAAAGTGCACTTCAAATCTTTAATGGCTCATTAAAGGCAACTTCAGGCAGGCACTTTAAGTAACTACACTTTTATTAGCCTTTTATTCGGTAGTTTTAATCACATTTCTGCATATTAGATGGAACAGGCTGCTAAAATATTCTCATGCCAAACAAATGGCATGCGACACGGTAGAAAAACATTAATCGAGTGGCGAAGTAGGCAAATAACAAACGCCGCTGATAACTAATAATAACATTTAGATAGGCACGCAAGGAAACGCTTTGCATTCGCCGTTCGCCATTTCCCATTTCCACGGCCATTTCCCGTTGGAAAACTGCACGCAATGGCGAAAAGCTGGCGTCTCTGTTGTCCGCGTTAAAGTCAAACGCCGAAGGCGTCGCCATTCATTCCGAAATGCCTCAGAAAGCGAAAACGCACATGTGTCCAGAGGAGAAGAAATGGAGTATGGGCAACTGGCAGGTCGGAGGTGCCGATCCATTGTGGGTGGAGTGGAGTGGGGTTGGCAATACTCATAAGGAAATTGTCATAAATAACGCACGGATAATGGCTTCCTTTTGCAATGGTTTCGCTCTTTGTTTTGCCGCACCCTCGAATCGAGCAGAAATTCGATTGATTTTTCGATTGCTTTCGCGGGATTTGAAGTGTGTTTCTAAAAAGTATTTTATCAGATTGTCAATAAAATGTACAAATGAACTTTATTTTATAATAATGTTTGTATTATATCGAATTTCAATTCGATTCCTAAGAAGCTCCAAAAATTTGTATAATCTCAAACATTTGCAGTAGATACAATACTAGAGCTTGAAAAAATATTGACAGTTTGCTATTTCTCGAAATTTAATAAGAGTTTTCCCTTAACAACATCGATAATATCGAATCGATATTGTGAAAATATCCAAAAAATTTATAATTTTCCACATCTAGTAAATACAGGGTATCTCTTAGTACTTTTCGTCTTTTTTGAGTCTTGTTTTGTTGGCTTCCTTGGCCTTTCTGGGCTTTCGACACCGAATTCCGTTGCCGGTTGCTGTTCAGTGGTCACGGAATGAGGAGGCGGTGAGATTTTCGCTTTGCGGCGGAAGCTTCGACGACTGGCTAAAGTGAAAATCACACTATATTTCAATTTCATGCGACAGTGCGCAGAGCGGCGGCGCGTCTACAGATTTATGACTAAATTCGCATTCACATATAAGCAGCTAATAAAATGCCGAGCTAAGCAAGCTCTTCTTTCTCGGCGCTTTCCTCCTCGCTTTAAAAACGAAAACTATTTGGGTAAATGTTTGCCCAAAGCTGATTGCGTATACGCAGCGTGTGCCCTAAAAGTTTATGGCTGCCTTTGTCGCCGTTAGTTGCCATTCTCAGCTTTCTGCTGCACTCGAAAAATATTGTGGCATCATTGTATAGAATCTATACAATAATTTTGATAATTTTAATAAATTTTTTGAAATTTTATTTTTAGGAATATCTTTTTTTTAATAAAATACTAAAAATGTAATTTGGGAAACAATTTTTACTAAACATTATTTACATAACTCACAGGTTTTTAAAACGGGTTAGTACACAAGTATCTTTACTTAAGGTCTTTACTTATGCTTACTTATAAATAGAGAAACACATTTTTGTAAATTTTTTTTAGTGCACCCATTTTTTTGTTGGTCTGTTAGTCTGTGTGAGCCGTTCTTGAAATCTTTCTTGTGTCAGCGTTAAAATTTCAGTGGAGTACCCGTGGATGCCTGTGCAAACATGGCCGACGCTTTTCCCTTAACTCGAGGGCGCTGCAAAGAGTTTGCTCCACCTCCACCGCTCGTGGAGGAGCTGCCTTTGATCCCTTAATGCCAATAAAACGTTCACATGTCTTCTGGGCGTGTTGCGTCAACTTTTTATGCGCACTTCTTTCCCAGGCCGCCGGAAGTTTTTGCATGTGACGAACTGTCTCCGCCCGATAAGCAACACTTTTAGCGGCTTACGCCCGGCTGAGCGGTGGATAAGCCATGGCCATTGGTATTACCATTGGCATTGCCAATGGCATCGCCATCGCCATTGCCTCGACTGTCAGCTGCCTGCTGCGAAGTTTATCTGCCCGACCTGGCTTGAAAGGCGCCAAATGAGCGAACTCGGGCGCACAAAGCCCGCTAATTATGACGCGTGTAAGCCCAAACTCTGCCCAAACTGCTGCCGAAAGACCAAAATGCTTACGCAGCCGTTTAACCAACGTGATGCAGCAACAATGATGCGTTAATTGCAAAAATAATTAATAATATTGCCAGGCCAAGCCGCTGCTGAGCCCCGATAAACTATTGCCACATAATGCGGACGAGGCACAGTGGTAAAAATGTTGTAAAAACTAAATGAAATGGGGGTTAGTAAAAATGATATTTTATTATTATTCAAAAAATGTTTTATAAACTCCATTATTCCATTAAATTCTCCATTAATACTCCATTAAATTCTTTTTTATTTCAATAAACTTCGCAATTATTGCAAATGGAAAACTTGTATTTTAAAATTATAGTTAGTACTTTTATAAATTATTATTTTGAGCTTTGAAATTATCGCAAAATAAAAAGTTTTATAGTTAGTAATTTTATATTAAAGATATATCTTAAAAGATAGTCTTACGTTTTCGTTTTTATTATATAAATATGTCTTTTATTTTAATATACTTTGAGCTTTGCAATTATCGCAAAATGGAAAACTATTATTTTAATATTATATTAAGAAATTTATATTAAAGAAATTTCTTAAAATCTAGTTTCAAAGAACCTCTGAAATATCCAACAAGTTTAAGCTCTTTGATTTCAGTTCGGAAATTTGTATTTCCTTTTTTTGCAAAACTCTGGGCTGAGCTATATTTAGACTTAGCCACATTCCACTGTTCCCATTTTATCTGGCTTTCTGTCAACTGTCAGCCACTTCAGTGGCAGTTTCAGCTTCTGAGGGAGCCAACTCCAGATTGTTCCGATACCGCAGGACCTATCTTTGGCGAGTCACTTTTGGCATTTGACAAGTCGCTTATGTTGTGGTAGACTGCTTAGAATGCGTTCGTTGTCAAAGTGCTGTCAGATTTGTGTCAGCCGTCTCGGATGCTCCTCTGCCGCATTCCGTATACGCCCTGTGGACGGCTTAATTAATATTGATGCGGCATTAACAATGCGGTACTCTCGGCCCCCTGATTAAATCTGACTGATGATTTTTGGATGGCGAAAACGAAAGCGAAAGTGAGTAAAAAACGCAACAAAACGCCTTTGTCCCGAGCAGTTGCCTAATTAAGCAGCGAGCTTGGGCCCAACAATTGGCCATTGTTGATATTTAAGGCTTAATTACGAACAAGGCCAAGTTGGTTCGCTCGAAAGTTGTCAGTGCTCTGCTGAACTGCAATTGTTGTGCCCGCTTTTTGTCCGAAGACAATTCCCATCCCGGTCGGGATTATTGAAACGTTTTCCTAATCAGCACAAAGTGCTCGACCAGAGAAAGTCAACCCCTCCCCCAGCCGGCCAAGCCGTAAACTTGACTGTTAGCCTTTAGCAATGCATGGCCCGAAAGGCACATTCGGGACTCTGACTCTCGTCCTGGAACTGAAAGTCAGTCCCGCTGGCTCGTCTAGTTGTCACAATCACAACGAGAGGCAGGTCACCCAAAGTATTCCTCTATGTCCTGAATATGACTGCACTGTGCTTTTTGTTGTTAGAATGCAGATTGAAATAAAAAAAATTAAATATACAAAAAATATTGGTAGCTAAAGTAAATTATAATATTAATATTGATATCAATTTGTATAGAATCATGGAATGGAAAACATTTATTTCTCAAGAAGGGCAGCAAACTACCTTAGTTTGGTTCCACATAGAAAAAAAATTGGCATAAGATCAGATTGATATGTGCAGGTTAATTTTCTATTTTTTAAAGATCAAGTTATTCATATCATTTTGATATGAAAAAAGATTATGTTTATCCTATTTTACATTATTTGTTCAAAAAATACAACATTTGGTATTTTAAAAAGGTATTTTTCTAATTTTTATGATATAATTGATATGATAAAATATCAAATTAACATGTTTGGATCATAAACATGACATTAATCATACCTTAATTCATGTCAAATGTTTTTTCTGTACACAACATATTTTAGACTTATTCAAAAAAAAAATTTCCAGTGCTGCCATACATCTTTGTTGTACGAGGAAGGTCTAAAAGAGGAATTCATTACACTGAAAGCATTTTTATTCTTCTGATTTTAGCTACCGCGTTATGTTAGCAGCATGAGGCCTGACACAAGTAGCTTCTTTAAAGTTTTTACTTACTCCACTCCTGCTGAGTATAAGGAATTGTGGATTTTAACTGACATAAGCAAGTGATTTTTCAATTAAAGTCTTGTCAATCAGTTAGTCAAGCACAAAATCTAAAACAACTTACACCAGACAGTGGTAAAAAGAAGGGAAACCTTACTTGAAAGTTTCTCAGGCATTTGGTTAATAAAATTCTCTAAAAATATTATCTTTCTTTAATTATGATTATAATGTTCAGACTGCATTGCAAGTGCTTTCCCTAGCTGGCCGGTGTAATTACGTAGTGAACTGCATACTCGCAAAACCAATAAGCGTAAGTTTAACATTTTCAATGGCGTGCAAGGCGAGCGGAAGGCAACTTATTGTGCTGCACACAGACAAAGGGAAAAGCCGCGAGGAAACGAGTTCCCAAGTGGACGAACGACGACCGACGACCGGGCAGGCGGCAAAGTGGAGGTCCTGGCGGGCAGATACGGGCTGAACGGCAAGGAGTGTCAGTAAGGGATAGTAAAACTTACAAGCAAAATGAAAATACAATCGCTGGACGTGCTCTTAACGTGGGCATAACAACCAGCCGCGTTTCAGGAGGAGCTGGGGAGCAAACAAAAGGCAAGGATTGCGTCAAATGAAGCGCACTGGGCGGACTACAAAAGCTTTCTTCGATATTAGCGCATGCCTGGCATTGTTCCTGAAGCTGCACCAGGAGCATCACCATCATCATCGGTTTACACACTGCGTATACGCAACGCACGTGCAACAAAAGGAAATTGTTCCTGTGCACTCTGCCGTCGAATTTCAATTAACAAAATCATCCTAATGCCGGCTCGCCGTCAGAATAGTTATCTGCCAGGTTGGCCAGAGCAGGCAAATGCCGCTGATGCATAACCATGAGCTCGAGTAGATCTCATCCGTATCCTGTTTGTGTCTGGCTGAAAAGAAAAGAGATGGTTTAGTGTTGACATTAAAGCTGGCTGCACACTACACAGAGAAAATTATCAAAAGTTTTATAAGTGCAAAATAAATAAAACGCTTCATACAAATTTTATTTTACCTTGCATTTTTAAAACGTTTTCATTTTTATTTTTAAAACGTTTTTATATGAAAAAGGCACCTAAAACGTTGTATAATTTTCTCTGTGTAAGCAACACGATGTGAAGTTTCGGGAGACTTCAAGAAAATAAAATAAGGAAAAAATTTATTGTCCCAAATTGATTCTACTTGTTTTTATTTTAATACGCTGTTTGCTTTGGTTGTTTATTATGGTTGATACTATAAATGCTGAAGAATTATAAAAGTCATAAAAGTCATGCCTTTTAAGTAAAAAAATTATTGCTCTTTACAGAGCTCTTCTCAATTACACAACCCTGCTCACTAATTCTGCGAAAGTTGCCGACTAACTAATTGCACACAATTTTGCACAAGCTCCGTTTACTAAAAAATAAAGCAGCTACCTACACTTTTCTCTCTACTTTATATATCTCTTTTCCGCACACACATACACACGTCAGTGAACATCCTTGGAGGAACAACAATTAGAGCAAGGATCACGTTTATAGCAACAACAATTTATTAAAATGCTGGAGTCGCACTGGCAACCAATGAGATAGAGTAGCGCGTTTTTAATTTGTGCAACATCCAAGGTGCGGCGGAGTGGGGCATTCGGAGGAGCACAACACCCGAAAAACGGAGCAATGCGGCGTATACTTAACAACGGCTGGCAGCAGAACCAAAAAACTGCCAACGGACCCCAAGTACGTGCGGCCATAAGTGTTACGTGAATGTGTGTTTGGGTGTTTTGGTTGCTTAGGTGGGTGTGCAAAGGGTTCGAGAGTGTGCGGATGACTGTGACCCAAAATCATTAGCAATATGAGCAGCAGTTTGTATTAAAAACAAAGCCGGAGCTAAGGGGAATGGGCTGTGATATGCAAAAATTTCACTGAAATATTCGAGATTTGGGTAAAGGCCAGGGAAATACCCTGTAACAAATAACTTAGAAGTAAGCGAAGGTGATTTCTTGATTTATTAGAATTTCCTAATGCAAAATGTTATTTTTTATGTTGATTTATAATTACATAACAAAAAATTATTTTTTTTTTTTTTTATTTATTATCTATACTTTTAAATATACCTAGACATAGCATTTTTATTTATATAAGTGACATAATATCTCCAACATTTTTTGATAACATTAAAATGGCTAATTAAGATAACCTCTGCACAACTTTCATAATTTTTCCATAATATTTTGTATGACTAAGCAAAACGCAGTATACCGTGGAAATATCCCTCTGCCAAAAATGTCTGCTCTCTTTTATTTCGGTGGCATGTGTGTGCCGGGCAAAAGGTTAAATTAAATGGCTAAATGATAAGCATTTGGGTTAAATTGCTCCGCCTGGCAAGCCGAAGAACACAGAACGTGAATATATGGCAAACTGTTGGGATCGTCCCCTGTTTTTGGCCCGAATGGAATGCGTACAGTCGCTTCTAATGTTTTTAATAGCAAAAGTTATAATGAATTTGTTAAAGAGCAACAGCGGCTGTGGAGGGGAAGTTTCACTCTTGATTGTTTAGCGTTCTGTTTGTGTTTGCTTTTATTTCCCAACTCTCTGCTTTTTTTTTGGTTTTTTTTGTGAATTTTGTTAACCTCTCGCATTGAAATTATTCTGTGTTTTTCGGTTTGTTAGGTAATCAGCAGCGGCGAGCTTAATTTTTATTTTTAGTGAGCTCCGTTTCTGCGGTTAACCTGAAGCCGAGCCTGTCATCATTTCATGTTTATGTGTGCTGTGCATTTTAAATAACTTTTTCCTTTTCTGTGCTGTAATGCTGTGTTTGACTTTTATTTTAATCACGCAAAATATTGTGCAAATATTTAATTATGCGCTTGTTAACATTATTTGTGTGGGGGCCCCTAATGTGACCGAAAGCCTACTGTCTGAATACAGATTATTGTCGTTCAAGGGAATTGTCATCATTAGTACGACTGGGAAATTCCCAGTGGGAATATTATTCAAGTTCTCAATGAGTTTGGGTTAAGGAAATGTTTTTCTGTTTAATTAATTGCAAACCCAAAAAAACTTGTGGTATCAATATTGACTTGATATGCGGGCACCTCAATTCGATATGCTGTTCGAATTTCGAATGTGTCCCTCTCCTATTTCACATTGCTTCTTCCTCTCTTTTTCGAAGTCAGAGCGTCTCCGAGAAAGTGATTTCCGTAAAAACGATATGAGTATACAATACCAGAAATTTACCATGCGCATATAGATTTGACCGCGACCTGTTTTTATTTTTGTGTCGACATACTAAGAAGCCTCACTGAAATGCATTTTCTGTGATGAACAATACCTTTTAAATTTAAATTTATCCTCCATTAAAGATCACTCAAGCCAAAGCTGATTTCAATCAATTTACAGTCTCACGTGATGCAGTTTTCTCGCCTGGTTTCTTCTCAAAAATCACTTATTCAGAGTTTTTTTCTTAAGACCAGAATGGCAAACAAGGTCTCGGGGCTTCCGCAACCCAACATCCGTAGTCCGTAGTCCGTAGTCCGAGAGATGACAAAGTTTTTCTCTCGGCCTTTCGAGCAAACAACTCGTTAGGCTAATGAAATTTCTTGTGCCATGGCCAAGAAATGCGGAGGGTGTCGATGGCCCGCAGCTTATCACAGCTACCGCATCAACAGGCTGGCTGCATGGAAAATTCAATTTTCCAACACTAATTGAATGGTTTATTTTGACAAGGTGGCCCCATGTTAGCTGATAACCCCAAAGGGTTTGCCGCAAATACACACCGACACACGTGCACTCGCACAGGTGACTGCAAAATTGGAGCAACAAAATTCGGTTTGCTGCATATTGTTTGTGGTAAATTTATAGCCTGGATATCGCGTGGCCCCTGCAGCTCTTCTCTAACCAACATGGAAAAGTTTAAATGGAATTCACGAAACTAAACTCTTAACGTATTTATTATTTCTCGAAATTGTATACTATTGATTTAGCTGCGGTGAATTTAAGCAGTTAAATACATATAGTTTTAATTTCAGGCATATGAAAATAAAAACATTTCATATTTTTAATGAGTTTAATTACACTTTATACAATCCGGTAGCCGAGTTAATTATTCTGTAAGGCTGCACAATCATGTTTCTGAATTTTATTCATAATTTTGATTCAACCAGAGGTCATGGTTACTTTTTATAGCAGCACCTGCAGATCTTCTCGACCTTGAACCAGTACACAACTTCGTGACGATACGTTTCGTTGGGCTCTAGGTTGATCGATGGAAAGGTGGGATGATTCATGGCGTCGGGGAACTTTTCCGTCTCCATGCAGAAGGACCCGTGCCTCACATATCGCGCTCCCTTCTTGCCATTTATCGTCGCCATATTATTGGCGGTGTAGAATTGCACACCTGGCTGATCTGTCCAGACCTCCAAGGCCCGTCCACTGGGCGGATGGACTATTTTGGCCACCTTGACGGTGGATCTCAGCACTTGGCCTCCGTTGATCACGAAGCAGTTGTCGAACCCCTTGATGAAACGATCCTCGAACTGCGTTAGCCGATCGCCCAATACCACGGGCGACCTATGATCGAATGGGGTGCCAGTGACCAGGGTTAAGTTCCCTGTGGGTATCTGGGAATTATCGGTTTCCACGATCTCACTCGCTGAAATCTCCACCGTGTGCTCCGCCAAACCCCTGGCTCCAGAATTATGGCCAGCTAGATTGAAATAGGCATGGTTCGAGAGATTCACCACCGTCTGGCGATCTGTGGTGGCCTCGAAACTGATCGACAAACGGTTCTCGTGGTCCAGTCGGTAGGTGACTTGGCACGTCACCGTGCCCGGATAGCCCTCGTGACCATGTGGCGATTCATGCCGGAATACCACGCCATCGGCTGTCTTCTGCACCACCTCCCAAATGACGCTGTCGAATCCCACGAATCCGCCGTGCAACTGGAACTGGTCCTGGAATTGGGAAAATTGTATATCAGCAATACTGATAAATTTTCATTTAATGATATTCTTTATGCTCTATGCCCTATGGCACTCGGGTCACATTTGTTTTTGTACGCGCCTATCTTTCATAGGGCACACGTCGATTCTTCTTTGTGTGGCGGTCCGTACCGAGCCAAGCAAACAACAACATCCATAAGATAGTTTTGAGCACCCCTGGTTTAGAATATTAATAATAATACAGTGGTGGATCCAGGATTTAGGTGTGGGTGAGATTTCAGAACAAATTTTTTGTTGCATACTTTTTGAATACCCAAATTCTTTTTATTTTTAAATCATATCATTTACCTGGATATTTTTGGTCACACTGATTGTTGTGTCGTCCACCGTATACTCGCCGTTGCCCACCCGATTGGCCACTCTTCCCAGGGTTCCGCCGATGTATGCCCCCTTGTTGGTCACATAGCCAGCGACGTCATCGAATCCCAGGCACACGTCGTCCACCTTCTTGGACCCGTCGGGCAGCATGATGCTCTGGATGATGGCGCCCAGTTGGATGACCGACACGGACATGCCCTTGGTGTTCTTCAGCGTGTAGCATCGGACCATTTCCCGGGCCTCGGTCAGCGGGTTTACGGCCAGGCCGAAGTTCTTCTCCTCAACGGTGACAGACATTTTCTAGACCCCTGGTGTTGTGGTTCCCCTAACCTCAAAAAAAAAGTGACAGAAGTTTCCTGAGCAGCTTGGCTGAAAATTTTGATGGGTTTCCAAAGACTATTCGGAAATAGTTTGGTTTCCTAGTGACTGAGAATTTCTCGTTATGTATTAAGCATTCTCGATTGTTTTGTTTTGCGGCATTTGATGGGGCATGTGCTGTCCCGGACAATTGAAAATGCGAATTGCCCGGCATTAGGGAATTGCGGAGCTACGGGACTCTCCCCAGTTGGCCATCATTTATGCATGCCAACGTGCTGGCATCGGTTTATCTTATTGTGTGCCGTTTGCGTGGTTTCTCTGCGGTTGCAGCTGCATCTTCAACTTCCACTTCAACTTGTTGTGGCATTAACGAAGTCGTTGATCTTGCTGCATGTGTTGGCAGCTTGGCTCTAATTGAAATATTTTTATTGCCATTTGGCCCGGCCCTCGCCGGTTGGTGGTGGTGTCATTAATATTCATTAGACGCACAGCCAAATGCATTAGCAGATTGCAGCAGCAAAACAGTCTGATAAATATGTACAAACAGCTGTGGAAGTGAAGCTCTGTTGTTCTGTTGTGCTGGAGCTGGAAGCAATGTGGAAGCAATGTGCTAATGCCTTAAACTTGTCCCAGAACAAAGCGTTTTATTTGCGGAAGTCATTAAGTGGCCCGGACAGAGGAGACAATGTCTTGGCTTAAATTGCTGGCTCTCCCAGAAACTCTCTGATTGCGGTTTGTGGAGTGGCACATTTTTGTTGTCGCATTTTTCGGCTTGCCATGCTCGCCATATTACGTATACGCCTACGAAGCAGATGCGACCGCTCCTTGCAAATTGGGTCTTGGTCTTGTTCTTGCTCTTGGTCTTCGTCCTGCGGCCAGGAAATGAAGTTGAAGTCGCCGGCATTACCGCAAAAAGGCGACGTTGCAAGTTGCAACTTGCTAGCGGATCCTGGGAACAGCGGTGCTGGAATTTGGTTTCCGGCTTAATTTAGCAAACGTTTGCTTCTTTATTTTTGACAGCCATCAGCGGTGGTTTTGTTCTCGGTCTCAGATTCCCTTTGGCGTCTGTTGTATGCAAATTTCGGCTACAAGAAAGGACATCAGCTGTAAGTCGTGACGGAGTGGATTTCCTCCTTCAACATAATGGAGTAACGATTGCCTGCGGAAATTCGTTTGCTAATGAAAAGTTCGAAAAATGATGTTTCAAAAGGAAACTTTAGAGTTTCATAAATATTCATTTCATTTGGAAAAGCTTTTCCTTCCTGAAAAACACTCAAGGTATTTGAATGTCATGTTTAATAAATGTAAATACACACAAAACAATGATCAATTTGATATTATGTGTCATCAATTTAGACTTTATATCCGGCATCTCAATTCGATACGCTGGAAATGTAAGCCACATGTTCTAAGTAAGCGTTCGAGTTTCGAAGTCGCCATATTGCTTCTTCCTCACTTTTTCGAAGTCAGAGAGAATCTCCGAGAGAGCGAATTCGGCAAAATGATATTATTTTATATCAATCGTACCAGTATATCATGGTAAAAACAATATGCTTACAAATACCAGAAAGTTGTTTGTGTTTTTTTGTGTGTATACCTATTTTATGAAATCCATTTAAAATGTTCTATCTTTAGAAAGTGGATTCTGTAGCCAAATGAACCTTATTAAAGCCATCCTAATGAAAGCCAGTCGAGTAAATTAAACGCTAATCCTTAGCCCAACGAGAAGTGACTTTAATTTGCTTTGCCAAATATTCAATTAAGCACCTTCATGTATGTGGGCACTATCTGCGGCATAAACCCTCCAAAACAAACGACCCCGGTCGGCAATTAAATGTTGCCCGGTCGCCGGCTAACAATGCCATGATAATATGCCAATGGCCCCCCTCCCGAGAATCCGCCCCATTGGGGCCCATAGTTTGTGTGCAAGGATATGGCCGCCGTATTGGCCGTTCATACATATTGGCGATGTGCAGTCATTTGTTCATTAGCGCAGCGCATAAAACTCATCAAGGGCAATTAACATTAACGCAGGCAATCAGCGATTTGGTCCTGCTTCCAGCTCGTCCTTGTCGGCGCCTTGAGCGCCTGGTCGGGTGGATCTGGCCCACTCCCGGGACATTAATTATCTTATTGGCCTATATCCTGCTCGCCACAGTATCCGCATCGAGGTCGAAGTGGCAATATTTGAAAGTCTATTAAACGCTCAGCGCTGGCAATCAATGCTGGGCAGGGCCACAAATATTGCCCATCTGCTTTTATATGTACGTTGTACACACATACATTCAATCCGCCCCTTTTCATGTCCTGTGCCGCAGGACGAGCGCAAATTATTGAACATGATATTGAATATGAAGCTGGAGCCGTGGCTTCCAGCCTCGATTGTCCAGCGGAACGGACCGAAATCAAAGCCACAAAAGAAATCCCAGTTTGCATATTAACAGCAGCTGCTGCCCGGCCAAAAATTGAATAGGAGGTGGGCTTGTTGGCCATCAGCGTGGAAATACAGGGGGGTGTATATAGTCCTGCACATCCTTTGTCAAGCTGAAAATGCAAATTGCCATGACATGCCCTTAACCATTTACCACACGGCGCCCGGCCATCGAGTTCTATCTTTTTTTTACCCCCGGCTGTTTCTTCTCCTGGCTTTCTGTACTTGCTCGCCGGCCACTTCAGGCCTGGCTGGCATAAAGCAAAACGCAAAAAGAAATCAGCAACGGATATGCAAAGCAATTGGGAAGCTACGTTTTGGAATGGCCCGAATAGATACCCTTAGTAGAGCATGAAAAATATAAATATTTTTGATATTTTCGATACTTTCACAAATTTTGATTTTTTCAAAATAAAAATATCGAAAATTATCGAATTGTCGATATTTTTCAATTGGCAAGCTACATATTGGAGTGGCCCCATTAGATACCCCTTGGTACAGCATGAAAAACATAATTATTTTCGATATTTTCGCAAATATCGATATTTTTAATGGAAATAATATCGAAAAAATCGAATTGTCGATAATTTTCAATTGTAAAGCTATATATTGGAGTGGACCCAATAAATACCCATTGGTAGAGCATAAAAAATATAATTATGCTCGATATTTTCAAGAGAAAAATATCAAATTGTCGATATGTTTCATCATCGACCCTCAGGATAGTATGAATTTATAAAAAAGAGTGCAAAGAGAGTTTAAAATGAGAGTGTTAGAATAAAATTTCGTTTTTTTTTCTTCAAACTAAATTTAAAGCTATAATTGATCCTAAGAACTGGATCAATTATAACTATAATATTCAAATAGTTCAATTATTTACTTAAATTATTTTCTGTATTCAAGTTATATCGATCAACCCCTTGCTACCCTGCAGTGCCCACAAGGTATGCAGAAAGTTTGCAGGCAAAGAAGCAGGTCTTTGCAAAAAACATGAGCCAATTCTCCAGAGCTTTTTGACCATACGTCTGCGGTTAAGTTTGCCCCAGCCAGGACCATTCAAGCCATCCTTTCGAGGCTGCGGATTCGTCATCCCCCCTATAAGAAAACCACCCAGGGGATGGACGAGGGAGATGGCGGAGCGAGGCGATTCGATGCGATGGTAAAAAAGGCAAGCCGCACAAATTGTTTGGGACGTCGCCGGCAACGCTGCGTGAACCCATGCAAATTTCTCCCTCAGGTAACCTTTGTGCTTTGATTGATTGATGGACAACAGGAGAGCGGAGTCGCCGTGGTCATCATCTCTTGCTATTTTCCCCAGCCAGCAACGCCAATATTGAATTTAATTTGCGCGTAGAAGTCAGGAGCTGGAGAGCCTGTGTATGCAAATTCCAATTTTTACCTTCCGAAAATTGAAAACAAAGGTGCACTACTGGGCACGGGGCCTTGGCTTTGATTGCGGGCATTAACAACTTTTGACATTGTTTTACATTTCTGGGGAAATCAAAGGAAAAGGTAAAAGTAAGAGTAAGTTCCGTGTCCACCGAGACCCAAAATCAATCCGCAGAGTCGAGTCGACCCTTACCCTTGCCGGATTCAATCAAACTGTCAGCTCGTGAAGAGGGGGAAAGTGCGGACAGTACGGACAGTACGGACACCGTTCTCGTGGCCAACGAAATTTATTGTCAAAATTAATTAAAAATTGTAATGAGAACGGGCCAAATCGGTCTCGACTTAAACACATTGACGACGATTAATTTGTTTGGCATTCAGCATTCAGCAATTTGATTTAAAATTAAGCCCAACACCGGCGTGAATTTCAATTAGATCCGCATTTCACATTTCGGATTTCGGTTTGTCGGACATCGGTCTTGGCCATTTCATGCCAATTTGATTGCCGCCCTGTCGGCGGGTGAAAATGTAGCTCTTCAACTGGCAATTGGTGATTTTATTTACCGCTCGCTCGCTCTGGCACGATTTCAAATTTCAAATTTAAATTGCCTCGACTCGGCTAGTGGCTGTCCAAATCGATTTAAAGTCAAATTGCACATAACAAAACCAGAAAAAAATAACGCCAGAGTGTGGCGCAAATCAATGGCTAAATATTGCAAAATATTTCCAGTGCAATGTGCCAAAATAAGTGCGACTGCAGTTGGACTGTCACATGGCCCAAATGAAAAGCCATTTACATAGTTGTTCACTTGTCCCAGTTTCCCCCTTCGAAACCCTCGAAAAGAGCTCACTTGATATGCAATACACTTTTTATCTGTATTTTCGCACAGGACTCCTGCAGGACGAGTGCAAAATCGTGTTAAGTTAGAGGGCACTGCGGACTGCCTATGGAACAAAAACAATTTCATCCGCCTGCTGCACATATGCATATGCACAGAAATATGAATTCCGGCATGGTAACATGGCATATGAAAATGTACAATTTTGGGGCCTCCCGGGGAGAAGATCTAGTGGAGGTGGAGCTGCAGAATATTGACAGTGCAAGAAAAGGGAATTGTTTTCGGAATGACAATTTACAGATTTCTCTCATATTCCGGAGAAAGTCCGGCATTGTTGGCCCAGAAACTTGGAATTTGAATTTGAATTTCATGTGGGTGGAGAGGTGGAGGACTCCTAAAACGCTCCTAAACATTCATTGACAAGCCTCGTTTCTGTTTCATTCAAAAAATTTCTGTTTCTTCTGGCAAATTTCGTTTCATAACGACACAAAAAGGATTGGGGACACACGTGCATAACTATTACAAAAAGTAACATTTGTGTGCCCTAATTGGTGAAAGTCTTTCGCCCTATACTTTTGCTGAATTAGTGAAGCCCCATCGACAGGCTTTTAATTCGGCCAATTATTTCAAGTATTTGACGATTAGCTAACCGCGTGCATTGAGCAAAGTTTTTCAATTAATTTCCACCCACAATGGCTGATGGCTGATGGCTGCGAGGAAAATTCAGTCGCCTTAATGCCAGGACCGGAAATCGAAGCTCGGCAAGAGCAATTGCGGTGGCGATTTGACAAATTGTCCAGGTGAGAGCCCTTTTGTTTTGTCCACCCCACGGGGAGTGGTAGACTCACCCCTCTGCAGGCCATTTTCATCCATTCTCGAGGACGGTCCCAATTCATTTTATTTGTAATTTCGCCCAACGATTGCGGTCAGTGCCTGCAGGTGATAAATGGCAAAGGAATCATGAAATAATGGACCAACATTCGCCCCGCCAGCATGTGGGCTTGAGCTCAGCTACTTTACTGGCCCCATTTTCCGCAGCCGATTTTCCCAGGTTTTTCCCTTTAATACGCTTATATATATCGCTGCTAGATTTCCTTTGCCCCAAAACTGACTTATTCGTTGGCGCGACTCAATTATATGGTAATGAGAACAGCGAGACTGTCTCAAAGATACATATTTAATTTAATAAGCATTTGCATTCGGATCTCTATTTGCCAGATGAAACACATGGTCGCATATGCGAGACGCCTTGTTAGCAATTAAGGCCACAGGCATACTCCTAATTAAGAAAATTAATGCTCTGAATTTACACGCGGCAGCAACAAAAGCGAAACAGCCGCTGCGACACTAATTACAAACGAAATGCGTCTATCCCGTGCATGTGTGTTGGTAGTTGGTTGTGGGAGGGAGTTTCCCTGATTTCCACCAAGGTCCTGGAACAGCTGGCTATAAACCAGCCATGGAGTAAACAAATTACAGCATCTGACATGGTTAATTGAGCAATACATTTAAAGAGAATTATCCTTATTCCTTGTAATATTAAATACAATTTATATTCAATACACCCAAACAAAACTGGATAAGAAACTATGATCAATTTGATATTAAGTGGTTAATTTTGACTTGATATGCGGCATCTCAATTCGATACGCTCGCAATGTAAGCAACAGTTCGAATTTCATATGTGTCTTTCTCCCTTCCACTCATTTAACTTTAAGCCCTACTTCGCCCTATTTTGATTGAGAGCATTCGTTCTTCTCGCTCCCACTCACGAATTTTAAGTCGCCATATTGCTTCTTCCTTTCTTTTTGAAGCCGGAGAATCTCCGAGAGAGAAAAATTTTCAAAAATGGGGCAATTTTAATATCAAATGTACCAGTATTGCAAGGAAATTTACTATGCCCATATCGATTTGATCCCGGCGTGTTTTTTGTGACATTTTTAGGCTAATAATTTTCATTAACATAATATTATCTAATTGCCTAACAATTTATAAGATCGGTTAACCACAGGTAAACCATTTAAGATACCTATAATTTCAATTAAACATTTAATACATAACTTGTTCACCCCATAAATCCCTTGAAACGTGTTTCGAGTTTATCCGTTAGGCTGTATTTACTGTATTGCTCGCTTTAACGGCCTTGCCAGAAAATAAGCAATCCTTTTTTATTTCCGCAAATAAATTTTATTTCATTTTGACGATGGCCGTGTTGTCGGCTGGTTTCTGCTTTATTTATGCTGTACATTTTTTTTTTTTTTTGTAATTTTACCGCTTGCCAAATGCTGCTGACAGGCAAACAAACGCCGCCGTTGGACTAATGAAAGGCTTTCCCGCCTTGCGCCCCCGCAACGTCGACTTTTTGGCGAGCAGATGCGTAATTAACATGGGAAATGCTCGCATACGAGTGAGTGACAGGCGGCATTTACATAAATATTTGGTTTATTTTGTGTAATTAAAATGAATTTGTGTGAAGTGTATTAATTAGGAGTTAAATGGGTTAAATATGGAAGCGCTCCAGAGAGCATGGCAAAAGTTGGGAATTAATTAACCGTGTTTTTATCATGGCCCAACACTTGACCTCCATAATTGGGAGCGTCATGATGAAGATGTGTTGGCTTCTTCGAGGCGGAAAGTTTTCAACAGCATATACATCGAATTATTGATTGGATGTCCAAGTTTTCCTAGCTTGCTCCAAATTAAACTTGTGCATCCTTCATTGCGCCTTCTGTATCTTTAATGCAGCACGAATTTACATAAATTCCGAGTAACTTGCAACTTTTTAGCCTCCTTTTGGGACAGAAAAAGAAAGGAGCGCTGGGAAACAAGAGTTCGACAGCAACTTTAAACTTGTTGAGAAGTCTTCATCTCCATTTCCATCCCGAGGCTGGCCTTTTATGCCTGCTTTTTTTGGGAGATGGCCGAAAGTGTGCTCTGGCCAACATGTCGCCTGCTTATTATTGACTGCCACGAGCGCCATGTTGGCCCATTTGGGCCATCAACTAATGTTGTTTGCCAACTTCGTCCGGGCCCTCGCTTTGCATGCTGCTGCTCTGCTGCTTGAAAGTGTCGCCAGTTGGCCAACAACTTTATCGTGCCACGCCCCCTTTTGGCCGCATGAAAACTTATTTCTCCCCCCCGCCCACAGCTCTTTGTACTCAAACTTGTAGTTGGCCCGCTGACACTTTTCGTTTCTTTGCCGGCTACATTTTATCTGCACTTCTTGCCATGCATTCTCTTTATCGGCTGACCGTCGAGCCTGCAACTTCACTTTGGCCCGAGCGAAAAAAACTTAGTTTTGCGTACGCATTGGAGGCCAGTTGGATTCCCGGTTCTTGGTTCTTTGTCTTCGGGCCATCTTTATGGCCCTGGCCGTGTGCTAAGCACGTTAAGTATGCACGTTGAGAATTTTCATTTAAACTTTCGCTGCACCTTGGTTTATTGGGGATAGGATACTGTGGCAGCAGCATCTACATAAGCCATATTAATTAGTTGGCAAAAAATTATAAATAAGAAGGAGAGCAGCACAAATTAAACAAGTGTGAAAGAGTTAAGCTATTCAAGGGAGGAAGTCGACTTTCAGTTACTCTGAAAAGCTACATAAATAATGGAAAGCTAATTATGAAACAAAAAAAAATTATAGTAAGTGATATTTAAACATAAAATCGAAATGGAAACTAAGGACAGATGTATTTTTTCTAAGTTAATAGATTTGTCTTCGAACAACTACTGATTGAAGAACTAGAAACCAGTTTTTGGTAAACTAGAAATCATTTTATGGTCAACTGAGAATGATATTGATAATATGGTAATATTTATTTCAACACACATATATGTATCTAAATAAGTGTTATATATTTATTTAATTGTGTTCTTATTAACCAATACTCAAACAGGTAAATCAAGAATATATTTTTTGCTATACCAGAAATGCATATAACTGTATCTATTTTTAAATTAAAATAAATTCTTCTTTCCAGCATTTAGCTTAAAGCTATAAGTAAGTTTTATTTAAATTTTAAAGATTTTTAAGAAAGGTTTAAGTTTTTTTTATTTTCTGGCATATTAATAACTTATAAATATTATTCTAAAATGCAATTATTTGAAGAAAAATGGGTAAGTCTAGCTTATAAAAAGCTAAAACCATTAAAAATATTGCCCAACTTTTCTTTGAGATAAATAAGGGAGCGAGCTCTATAGACAGCCAATACAACCTTCGCTGGTGTACGGAATATAAAACGTGTAGCTGTGGCAAACAAGAAAACACAGACCGAATGTAAAACGGAAAATGAAAATGAAAAAAAAAGAGGGAAAATCAAAGCTGGGCGCCCAGATACAGCCACTTTCCCAGCGGAGGGGAGCTGCTAAGCCAAAGCTCCTCCCTGGAGATCCCGTAACGGAGTAAAGTGGCGAAATTAATTAGCCCCCAGTGCGGCAGCCTGATTACGCCGGAGATCCGAACTCCGTTCCGCCGTCCCGCAAAAACCCCTTTCGCTTGGCACGCGTGAGGCAAGCAGAGCGTAAAAATATATTTATCACGCGAATTTATCTTTTTTTCGCTCTGATTACGCGCGTAATTTTAATTGCATGCAACTTAATAACGCGCTAGAAGCTCATTTCGTGTTTCTGTCCGTTGGACTTGGACTTGGATTCAGTCGTTGGATTCAGTCGAATCAGTGGCCACACCTTTGAACCAGCTATGGCACATTACGTATACGCACTACGTACACGCCCCGTTGGCAACAATGCTTGGTCCGAGCACTGAATTCGCTCGATTACAAGCCAGGCCACTGATTGTCTAATGCACCTTTTGACCCAACCTGGCCATTGATTAATAATCCCAGAGGTTGTTGGGGCAGCCCGGGCAGCTCAGGCTGCCTTTGATTGATGCCGTATGGCGAAGTGCGATTACCAATAATGAAAGGCTTCGAAGCGTGCTAAGCTCCCGACCAGAAGTGCACTCATACATGAGATGCACCGACTAATACACCGATTGTTCTCTGTTTGCAGTGGATAAATTGCACTGGAGGAAATTTGGGTAAAGTGAGGGAAGGTCTACCATAATTTGTGTGCTTATAACTTCTTCTATACACCCGAAAACAAACTTGATATGAAACGATGATCAATTTGATATTATGTGGTATCAATTTTGACGACATATGCTCGAAATGTAGACAACATGTTTAATGCGTAACACGGTGTGCGAATAAATACCATAAATTTACAATGATATGACTCAAGGCATTTTAAGAATTTAACTAATCAAATAATTAATATTTTGTTGGGGTTTTGAGAACAAAGATTTATGCAATGAATTTTTCTAAGTCTTAGCAAACTGATTTTCCTGTGTGTAGTTTGTTTAGGCAGTACATGAAACCCGACACAGTGTGTTACATTGTGACCGGCTAATATGAATATGTAACCAGCTTGGCCAATGAATATTTTGATCGAAGCCCGACGAAGACGAACTTTCGTCGGGGCAAACTTGAGGGCCGTCCCAGAATTGATTTGATGCCACTTTGATGCTCGTTCCGTTCCGATCCGTCCCCTTCATCGCTCACTCACTCGGCCACATGTGCGGGCTGACAGCTACGCAAATAGGACCGAACCGCGTAGAACAAAAATAGAAAAAAAAGTGGAAAATATAGGTTTGCCCAAGGAGCTGCCAGATAGCGCTGAGATTTACGAGCTACCTGCCCAGGCGTTATCATAGACCAAGATTGATGGGCCGGCGAATGGCAGGTGACTTGGGGAGAGCGGGAAACGCCAGCTGCTCCTCGTCTGTTTATGCATAAAGAATGAACTGTCGAAGCGTGTACTTATAATTTTCCTATTGATTTCAGGAGTCCTCATTTCACAACTGGCAATTACAGGGAGCGAGGACAGCGATGTGACAGCCATGTGTCCGGTAAACAATTGTCGTCAGAAGCGTCGTCCGAAAATAGCCTAGAATCTTTGATAAATTATAAAAGTTTTAATAATACCCCAGCATTTCTAGCGCGCGGGTCAGATGCGTAAAACTTTTTAATTTGTCGCCCACTGACCGGCAATGAAAAAATCATCGCGGGCCTGGCAAAAAGTAGGGAAAACTCAAAGAGCTGGCGAAATGTTGCCAAGCATGAAATTACCAGGCCCGAGGGATGGGGGATGGTGGTTCCGACTCCGGCCAGAATGCAAACTGTCAGCAGATTTTCCCTTTGTGACTTGATTGCTGACATGATATATTGGGGACAGGGTCCACAAAAGAAATTAAGTCGCATTTAATGAGCGCCGGCGGCAAAGTTTAAATATATACTTTCATTGAATTCAAAGATGTTTGTGGTGAAATTTGAATCTTAACTGAATCGCTAAATGTTTTTCCACTAAAAACCAACACAATTAAACAAGTTGATAAATGCAAGTCATCTTTGTTTTAATTAAGAAAAGCTCTTTTAATCGAGACAATTTACGTCAGTAATATAACAAAAAAAAATGTATTAAAGAAAATATTTTTTTAAGACTTTAGAAAATTATGTATTTTGCTGATTCGTTAAATACGAAAAATATTATTTCTTTAAGAGTCTATCAGTGAATTATAATATAATACCACACTAATGCAATACCACTGGTATAACTATTATAAGATATAATTAAAATAAAATGAAGTAGAAGCATAAATTCATCCACTACGAATAAAAGTCGTTCTGACTTCGTTTTATATCCCGATGCGCGTACATATGTGGATCCGCGAAAGGACCTGATGTCGAAGCGGATATCCTTAGCGGTTGCCCTCCCTCCTCTCTCTTTTTCCCTTTTCCTTTCTCTTTCGTTCGATTCTGCCATTGCAAAACTGTTATAAATTATTTCCAAGCTATTGCGCAAATTGAAGGTTCCTTTTAGCCTTGCTCTTTGTTTTAACATATAGATTGGATGCCTGCCAGCATGTCATTAAAATTGCTCGGCATCCTGCGGCCACGCCCCCCGTCCCGTGCCCACCTGCCTCCTTTTTAGAGTGCATTTACTGGATAAATCAGAATGTTGAAAGCGTGTGCGAGCATCAAAGTGGCGGGGAAGTGCAGTGCAGGGCTCAAAATTGTTGCAATTATGGTCTATAAATTGTAAGCACACGCATTCCATTGGTGACGCCCACCACACCCCACCACCCACTACCACCCACAGCCAGCGCCTTTGACAACCGCAAGTGTTATGCATCATTAACTCCGAGTCGCAGTAGTTGTCGGCCTCGAACAAAGTAAACATTTCAACACCTTGGCAAACCGCACAACTAACCCTCTCGATCCTGGAGGAGGTGTCCACCCACTCGGCAGGACCACAACCACGTGTGCATTTGGTCAATTTGATGTGTGCTAAATAAATAATTATGATTGTCTATCAGCCACTTGACCGGAAATTAATGTCAGCCCATTTGCTTTTGGGGTCTTTCTAACCGAAACTTTGTCGCCTCGACAATTAATATCAAAAATAGTTTTGCATTCCGTTCCTTGGTTTTCGGCTTCTGTTTGTGTGTGTGCACACACTTGAGTGCCCTGTCTTCTGGTTATTTATGTTATTTATGGCCAAGGGGTTGGGGTTTTTGTGGGTGGCACCTGAATGGATGGCCCAGCTTAATAAAGCGGAATATTCAAAGGGTGAATTAATTTTGGGAATTAATCTCGGAAGTTGGTCTATATGTACTTCTGTAGGTGTTGCCACTTAAGTTGGTTTGGGTTCTATTTCCGGCTGACTCCTGACAAGGATATAGGATAAATAAACTAATTCCAGCTGTTCTTCATATATTATTCATATCAAAAAAGAGAAAAGCTAGCAAGTTCTTAAAATAAATCACATTTACAAGAACACCCAAAAAATAAACTTGATATGAAACGATGATCGATTTGACGTTATTTGGTATCAATTTTGACTTGATATGCTCGAAATGTGAGCAACTTGTTCTAAGTGGGTCAGTTCGAATTTCGAATGTGGCTTTCTCACTCCCACTCATGTGACTTTAAGCGAATTTAAGAATTCGAGAGAGAATTCGGTATTGCATGGTAAAAGCAATATGCGTATAAATACCAGAAATTTACCAAGCGCATGTCGATTCGATCCGGTGTGTTTTTAATGTTTAATACTAGCTTTCACTTACTTTGGAGCTTGTAAAAAGGGGAAAGCATACTCTCATAAAATAGTATTAAAAAATACCGAAGGTGTCACAAAAGTCATGACACAATCACCCCCGCAGCCGGGATCGTTAATAATAAACGCAAGAAATCGACCCAACCCTTGACACTGGGCCATATCAACTTCATCAATTCTAATCAAGCCGGAGACCCGAGCAAATCTCCGCTGAAAATTAACCTCAGCAAACTGCCAGCCAGGGACTTGGGCCATGACCAGGGCTAAAAAATTACCACAACGCCAGCAGGGACACGTTCGGCGAAAACAAATTTATCCAGGACACGCATGGCATATCCTTGCTTATGGGCTGGGCTTAGAACACCAACACGCATAGGCGAACACATACGCATATATATAATTCATAATGAATCCTTTCTATTAGTCAAACGTAAAATGAAATGGTTTCTCCGTATTAGTGGCGATATTGGCTGCAAAGCCGAGAGCCTTGAGCCTTGAGCCCAGAGCCCCAAGCGTGAGCCCGCAGAATCCGGAGGACCCAGGGACCCAAGGACCTAAGAGGAGCAAAAGGCGTGGCAGATTTTGTGGCATTGTGTGTTGTGTGTCCTTGGAGACTTGTGCTGACAGCAGGAACAACAAAAATGAGTAGATGTAGATGTAGATGTGGATCCAACGGGGCATAGTGGCTCCAACAATAGCTGGCGAATCAAAGATATGCAAATTGAAACAGATACGAGTGTTTGGGCACTTTATGGATTTTCTATGGGAGCAGCCGGCACTATTACGACATTTCCCCGGCGATTTCTGGTTTCTGGTCTGCAAATACGGTAAGGCGAAATTGTATAAATAACATAAATGCTTCGGGGAAATGATTTATGTGCGACAACAACTTTCGCCTCGCCTGCGAATTCTCGAATAGTTTAAAGTTTCGGCAAAAGCAAATTATATTTAACCCGGATCCACATAAATTGCCACGCATGAGAAATGTCATTGAGTCCGGAGAATCGGATCGGATCGGATTTCTTCCTTTCATTTTTCGCCTTTGCAGGATGTATATTGTATGTGTTGCGGTGCGGAGGAAGCTGGAAATTGCCACGCATGACTTGGCTTAAATATATTTTTTGGCGCTGCCTCTGGCATTTGCCGAAAACCATCAACACTTTCCCGACCCCACCGCCTTGACCTTCTGATACGCGAAGGAAGGGGCGGCATGGGTTAATTATGCCAGGGAATCCATTAGGGTTGCCACCACAAAAGCCTGCCATTGACTTTGTTCTGCTCGACGAAGGCGAAAGCCAAAGGGTTCTTGGAAATTTCCAAGCGGTTCGACGGTAATATATTTCATTTGTAGTGGAATTCAGCTGGGTTAGGGAAATGTTCCTTCAATGAGCAGGAAGTACTCTTAAATATTCCCAATGACTCTTGGCAACTGCCAAAATCCAAAACTATTATTTCCCCCCTTCTATAATCTCTCTTCCTGGTATTTCCACTCCCCAAAATTCACTTTCCCTTCGCCTAGGGTATTCAAGGTTCTGCCAAGTTCCCTGGAAAATATTCGCCTCAGCTTTCTTTTTATTGCTTTTTACGCTTGTGTGCATTTTGAGCTTTCAATTTCTTTCCTTTAACCGCGTTTTTGTTGTTTCGAATTTCTATAAATATTTTTGCGGCTGCTTTTTGCTCTTTACTCGCTGGAGCTCCCACTTTGTGCCGAGTTTTGCTTTCGCCGAGTATTTTCCTGTTGTTATTTGAAGTTTGGATTGCATTCGCATTCGCATTCGATCTTGCCCCCACCACCTGACTTGCATTCGAGTTTTCTCAACTTTTTGCACATATTTTATGCTTTCTCCCCTCTGGATATACAAATTCCTTAACTTTATCCTGCAGCCAGACAAGTTTTTCGAAGGAGCGTGGGCACGAAGTCAACGACTTGGGAGGGGCCATGCTTTCTTGGCCTCGCATTAATAACCATAAATTAGAGTCCGTGAACGGAAAATTGGTAATTCAATTACGCTAAACAGCCACGACTATGACGCTGGCAACAGCGGGCATTGCGTAGCCGACCAGTTAGCCAATCAGCCATGCCAATAACTGATTGACTGGGCTGTTACACTCAACAAAAATGATATTGCCTTAGCAAGAAGGAAATTATCATTAGTCATAGAGTACCTGACAAAGACTTTGTCGATCAGCTAACAAAAATGCTACTTATTTAAGTCGAAGTAAATGTTATTTTCCCATTTTAAAATAATATTAACATTTTGTACTTAGGCTACAATAAGGCAAAATTTTTACTAATATATATTTGAATATTTGTTCTATATGTATGTATTTTTTGGAAATAAAAAGACTATTTAAGTTATAAATTTAAATTTTGATGACAATACTTTATTTATAACTGAAGTAATAGTTGTATTTTTTAAGTAAAAATAAATATTTCTAAATTATAATTAAACTATAAATACATTTGATCATGTTTATTTGACTGTAATAAGTTATTATTAGTATTATTAGTTACCATTGGAAGTGATGACTGTAAAAGCGCCGTAAATACAAAATATAAAATGTACCATATTCTTTCCATACCATGAAGACCGTTTATTTTCTGAGTGTCTTCTGATAGGCGGTCAGCTTGAGGCGCATGCATAATTCGCACTCGCAATGAACGGCAGCTGCTTCCATAATGCCAATGACTCGACCAGTCGACCTCCGACCCTCCGACCCTCCGACCATCATAGCCCCAATACGCACAGGCACACCACCCCCCTTTCACTCTCCTCTCAGCTACTTCGATTTGGGTAGCAATGCAAAAACTTGGAATTGCATATTCAGGGGGCACATAATTAAGCCGAGAACGCCCAAAATACGCAATTTCGATTGGCCACAAAGTGCAGCGAACTGTTATGGCCCCTTTGGCAAGCCCCGAATATCGCAATCATCGCTCTCAGCACCCCATCAACCTCATCAGCCGCATCTTCATTATCATTATGGATATCGACAGCCGCAGCATCAACCAAAGCAGAAGCAAATCGCAAAAGCGGCCACAGGCCATATGGGCACGTGCTAAATAGCACGTAAACTGCGTTGATAATTTGCACTATCGCACACGGAGTTGTGAGTTTGGAGAGCGAATTCTTCGCCGCAATGCAGGAACAAAGGGATGTAACAGCTGGTGCCTTTTCGGGTTGTTAGGCCACAAAAACGAAAATTTGTATGATTGGAGGGCCTCTTCGGGATGAGCGCACTGATTGATACATGAAATAGAATTATTTCGTGAAACGCAGAATTAATCCTTTTAAGTAACAGTTTTCTTAAGATTCCAAAGGTAATGTTATATTTTTGTTCATATGATTACTTATAGGAGTTACGTTTGAAAAGAACAACGTTTTTAACCTATTTTACAAATATAATTAAATATCCACGATGCATTTTGATTATTAAACAGATATTTTTATTACAAAAATATTTATTATTTTTGGTATAGGCAGTGCTCTTACTTATATTATTGTGGGGTGCTACTAAAATTTCTGGTCAGTACTCAGAGCACAGAATCTAAAAAGTTTTAAAGTCAATTTTTTTAAGACCGCATATCATTTTCTTTAAGTTAGCTGACGGAGTATTTTTCTCATTATATTGTGAGATTTTTAATTTTAAAAAAGCCTGTCGCCCATAACTTTACAGATTTTGTAAGTGTAAATGCTATTTTGTTGTGTTATTAATACCCATCGAAATGTAGAACAAAATTTTAAAACCGAACAATCCATTAAAAAGTTTTGAGCAAAAGTAGCTTTAATAACTGCATATCTCCATCTCCCTCGCACTCCCTTTAGGTAAGTAACGGGTATCTGATAGTCGAAGTATTCGACTATAGCGTGCTCTCTTTTTATTTTATTGAAAACCAAAGTGTTTACTAGCTTCCATGTTCGTAGGAATTCTATGAGGCCCAATTACTCAGTATAATATTTTTAAATGGGTAAAAGTAATTAAATTACACTTTTTCCAGGTTAATAAGTTAGCTCAATTTAATTCTTAATTAAACCTACAATCCAACAACCCATCGATTAAAGTGTTGACGCCCTTAATCTACTCAAACATTTTCTATGCTTGGTTGACCAGTGTCCGCTGTCAATTGTCATTTAATGATGAGCGCTGCGTTAATGAAGCGCAAAAAACATTCAAAAGAGGGACTCGCGGCGATCCGAAAAGCATGTGCAATTAAAAAATCATCAGCAGATGGAGATTTCGGGGCGTTGGACGGCTGTAAAAGTTGCAAGGAGCCGCAGGCGAAGTTTTCGCGCTGAATGGCAGACATCCGCATCCGCATCCTGTATCCGCATCGACATCCGCTATGGAAAACGGCAATGGCCAAAAAAGACAAGCGGAATTGCAAGTAACAAACGGAAACCGCAAAACGGACCGCAATTGACGCACTCCCCCGAAACCGCGGCTCCCACAACTGTCGACCTCCAAGCAAAGTCATATGCACACACACACACACACACACACAGCATACAGCACAAAATCAAAAGCTAAACAAAACAAAACAAAGCGAAAGACAATGAGAACAATTTTGCATAGTTATGTGAATGTAGCTGGTTGTCCGCTGTCGGTTTTCGACTATTTTCGGGTGCCAAAATGAGGGCCGGCGAAAGGATGTGCGGCCATTTATATACACAGATAAATATATATATGTATATATATGTATACCCTTACCGCAGCCCCAAATGTCCTGGCCACCCACACAAAGTCAAAGCCAAAGCCAAAGCAAAAGCAAAAGCTGTGCTGTTGTAGTTTTCATAATAACAATAAAAACTTTTTTGTACCATTTTGCAGGAAAACTTGAAATGATTGTTATGCAATTGTTGGTAACACAATTTTGTCGTTTTTGTCAACAGCAGCAGCGGCAGCAGCAGCAGTCCATGTCCTTTCGAGGACTCGCCATCTATGTGTGTTTATGTTTACACTATAAATTCGCATTAAGTAGCGCCAAAAGTTTTATTGACTTCGTGTTCATGGCGCTTGATTTTCATGCCAGTCGAAACAGATAAACAAACAGCAAACTTTAATTGCAAAAATTTGTGGCGAAAATTAATGAATGTACCCAGGATTGGGTCGATCTCCCTCCTGCCACGCCCCCTCTATGTGTGGATGTGTCTGTGCGATGCTGTTGACACTGCTGACCAAAAGTCAAATTGCCAAAGTGTTTGCTTGCCAGTTTTGCCAGCTGCAGCTGCAGTTGGAGCTGCATCTGAAGTCCTGCCATCCATTTTGGTTTTGAGAACTGGGTGATCCTTGTGGGGACTCTTCCCGGGGGGACTTGCTCTGCCCGGCTCCACTTGCTTGGGAATTGATAGCTAAGTGGGCGGCCCTCTCCGTTTTAAATGACTTGTTAAATGTGTTTGATTTTGGAGACTAAAAGTTCCAATGGGGGGACTCTGCTTGATGGGGATGATGTGAAGGAGGAGATTTTAGAAGCATAGATTCAAAAAACAGATGGATTCTTTAAAACTTGAATCTATATGTTTACTCAAAAAATTATGATAGAAGTTAAGTCTAATCTATTGTGTTTCAAAAATATCCTAATAAAATGAGTATAATATTAATACATTCAAAAGTATTCAAATTTAACTTTCGGTATAGATTTGAAACTAGAAAATATAATCGTTAGAATGTTTAGTATAATATAGATACTAAAGAGCTCAGACTTTTTAATATTTAGTATTTAATTAATACCACAATTTTATATTTAATCTTAATATAAACTTTAAAATGTTTAGTCTAATATAGATACTACAGAGCTCAGACTTTTTAATATTTAGTGTTAAATTAATACCACAATTGAATACTAAATCTAGTATATTTTTATTACAACGAGTATTAAGAGTCAAACTATGGTTTTATTTTTGTGGTTTGTGTTTTACAGTACAGGTAATAAGGGAAGTCGTAACTCAAGCTAGCAAAAGGTGTGCAAACTATTTACCCTTTTAGACCACCAATTGGCGCCATTTAACAACCAGTGTGCCCAAAGCATCTTATAAAGCACTCTCGATTATTAATGGCTCGCTCGTTCAGCGGGTGTAAAAATATGAAAATATTGTTTACTCTACGAACCAATTACCACCGCCGAGTCAATCAGCAAATGTGGTAATGAAACGCATTTCACGTAATTACGCGAGTCTCAATCAATTTGACTTATTTGCCGCCCCTTTGAACCCACCGAAAAGGTAAACAGCTGCGCAGATTTTAATTTATTTTCACGCATTTCCGAAGTAATCAGGAGCAATTTGTAAATAAGTTCCGAAAAAAAAGAAGGGAAATGTTGAGTGCATGGGAAGGCAGCCCTTTAGCCATATTTAAATTAATCTTTTGAGCGGTATTTGCAAAACATTCCGCAAATGGGAATTGCATGTGCATTGTGCAATGCGCCTGCCTTCTTGCCACACCAATTTCCCTCAATTAATTATGTGGCCCTAAAAGTTGAATTAAATTAATTTTCGTTCCCCGGAAATATGGGGCAACTTCGCTCGTATGTGCCGAAAATTTGTAGTGATATCAAGTTTCACCCGCTTCAATTAAACTTGCAAACAAGCCTGCCATGCGAGGAGGCCCGAGCTCAGCTCAGCCCGAGCCTCAATGTTAGATCCGTTTTTAATTAAACTCAACTGCAAACAAAGTCATTTCCCATCCTTTTTCACGAGCTGCTTTTGACACGCAGCTGAGGTTTTGCACAGTACATTGCACAGAGACACAGGGCACACACGCATCCCCTCGCACCTCCAAGGATCCCGGAGAAGGAGATGGGGATGGGAATGGGGATCCTGTGCCAAGACAGTTATCCCAGCTGAAAGTTGTTTGCACCTATGTGAGCCCAGACATCCTTGCTTGCAGTCAGCCTGCCACTCCGCCTGTTATCCTGCCAAAGCTTCTCACCCAGAAATCTTCTCCTCCTCCTGCTCCTTCAGCTGCATTTGGGATTATGACAAAATGCAATTTGCATTTGCAAAGACGTTTGTCGGATCTTACAAGGCGACAGGCGGCAGTCTGACAGGCGCGTATTAATTTTAAATTGACTGTGAAATTACGATGAGCGCTTTATGTAACCAGCTGAATGACATATCCAGTTTTGAGAGCGCTTAGCCAGGCAGCTGCCGATTGTGTGCCGAAGGACATTAATAATAATTTATTTTAATTTAATAATATTTCTTACACTTCATTTTTTTGTGTAATATTCTTTATTTTGTCCCACTTTTAGTTTTGAAGATATCTTTGAAAGACGGTCATATTCATTATTCATTCAACAAATAATTCTGATAAAATATTTTAATGCGATTTTTTCTAGAATGCTGCTAAAAACATTTCGTTTTACTTTGAAATTGTTAACAATATAGTTTACTACAAAAATCTTAAGCTTTCTGAAAATAATATACTGCTTAAGACACTAAAATGCTATTATAATATTTCTGTTCAAATATAATCGCATAATAAAAAGGAGTAGATGAAAATAAAGCTAGGCAAATACGGTATAAATTCCCCAATTATTATTTTACATGGACCACAAAAACAAAATCATTAAGAGTGAATGCACCATATTGATATTAAGTTTTTATGATTTGCTTAAGCTTTTGAGTCCCCGTCACGGCACATTTACCCATCGTAAAGAAGTTTTTTGTGGCCCCGGTCTTTACTGTGCACACATGGTAATGATATCCATTGGCATACGGATTTGTGTGGCACACCCCCCACACTTTTTTTTCATTCTCCGTATGGGAATGCAGAAAACACTGCATGATTTCACTGCCCCTACCACCGTGGCAAAAAATCCCATTTATTTATATGAAATATTTTTATTTACTTAAATCAAACTCACAGGATTGTCAATTCTGGGGGGGGCCAGAATAAAAAACGCGATGTTTTTAAACTATTCACTGTGCTCATAATTTAATCAATATTTGCTTTTGGGGCAATAAAAGGGACCGGAAAATACTATTTGACAGATGGAACTGTGTGTTTTTCGTCTGTGAAAAATTGATAAAAAGGAAGCTGTAGCTTATAGTTCAGATTTTCAATCGCTGTGCTTTGTGCTTTATTTATTGATTATATGAAAAAAGGACTTTTTGCCGACAAAGGCGGCCTAAAGTGCCCTCCATATATAGGGGTAAATATTTGATGTGGAAAAAAAGATACAATGACAACATGGTGCTGCAGCGAAATCTTGATTATCTTGGTGCGCCGCAAGCATTTCGCCTGACTTCCAGATATTTTCATTGCACTTCCACTCGAGCAACTCTCGCTTGGCTGAGCATTTCGATTGCCTTTCGGCCATTCGGCGGGAAATTTGGAGAGACAGTGGAGCGAACAGACAGTGACATAGATTTTTTGGCCGCTAGTAGCAATAATTTTTATGATTATGAGACCACCTAGAGCCCAAGCCACTGATTACTCTCGGTTAGCAAATAACATTTGCCCACAATGGCCCC
Source organism: Drosophila lutescens (assembly GCA_037075285.1). Taxonomy (NCBI): domain Eukaryota; kingdom Metazoa; phylum Arthropoda; class Insecta; order Diptera; family Drosophilidae; genus Drosophila; species Drosophila lutescens. Next base: position 815,141 of record JBAMCF010000300.1, read on the forward strand.
ACAATGCCGAACCGAAGACAGAGGACAGAGGACGACGGGCGTAAGTCAATAAAATCGAACAGCTGCCATTAAAATCATTTAAATGTTATTGTCTCTCCGAGCAGCCCTTCTACGTCCCGCCGTTCGAGTTATTTCTGCTTTGGTGCCTCTGCGGCCTGCCCGACTTTCGATCTGCTGACTCAGTCCCGGGATATAGAAACTCGAAGCTGCAGACACTCTTGTTTTTTCTGTCACTGCCTTAGCCTCGGTCGTCGTCGTCAGCAAGTTGCAGTTGAATAATACTCGGGGGCGTAATTGCTTTAAATGTCCTTGTATGAATGCGCAATGAAGTGAGCGTGCTACAGAGTCGGTTCTGCTTAAAGGTAACTTGCCCCAGACACGAACCCTTCGAATGGCTTTGAAGGCAGCTACTGGTGCATATTTATGAAAGGCCAACTTTAAGTTATCGCCGAGGCAAGAATCAATAGGAATGATGGGAACAAAGTCATCTGCCTGCGAGAAGGGCTCAATAGCGTGATCGAAATACATGAAAAGCCTCCTATTTGGCCTACAAAAATATTTTTCTTAAACGGCTGAAAATGTTCGGAGTGCTTGGCTTTAAATTGGTATTATTTTTATACCCGTTACTCGTTGAGGTATAAAGGTAAAAAAAACTACAAATGCAATTTAATTGTACTTATTAATACCTACAAAAATGTAGAAGAAATTTTTCAAATCGAATCAGTCAATAAAAATTTTAAGCAAATAATGGAATTCCAGCAGTCCAAGCAGTCGCTTTGCTGTAATCTTTATTTTGTAACTATCTTGTATTTACTACAATTTATGTGTACCATCAACAATCGCTTTAAGAGTCATCTCTGAAAAATCCAATTTGCAGGTGAAAAGCAGCAGGTAAAGAGCAAACAAACAACAGAGCGGGGATAGTGTAAAGTGAAAACATGGAATTTGTGGCAAATTTGTTTTTAATTTTCCGCTCTACTTAAGGCCGAAAATTGCACCAGAACGAAAACGGGTTAGATAAAGAAGCTGTTTACTGGCGAAGTCTAAGGAGGAGGAGTCGGAATATCCGTGTGCAGGGGTTGAAGGTCCTATCTATCTGCCTCCTGCGGCAGAAGCATGCAAATACCAGTATGTGCGGCTTTTGCTAAAAAATCGAATTTGCATATGCATTTGCGCTGCGGCTGCTGCTCCTGATGCCTTCTTTTGTAGAAGATGTTGTAGAAGAAGAAGGAGTGAATATTTCCGGATGTTGCGCAGCACTGAAAGTGGACTTTTTTTCAGAGCGCAAAAATTCTTTTATGCCTTCGGAACTCTTTTATTGAAAACGGAGAATAACTAGATTAGCTTTCTATTGTATATTAGCAACTATAAAAACAATATATATATTTTGCAAAATTTAAATGTATTTTTGTTGTACCTTTTAATAGCCATCGAAATGTAGAAGATTATTTTAAAATCGGACAATCCATTCAAACGTTATGAGCCAACATTTAAACAGCCGCTAGATGGCGCTTTTATGACTGCATAACTCCATCTCTCATCTAACGGGTTTAGCTTTCTCTCTTGTTTAGACTTATATATTTTCCAAGCTAAATTCTCTTTTTAAATTACTATTTAAATAAAACAACTCAAACAAAAAAAATGTATATTAATAAGCGCAGTGTTTTTTAAACATCAACATTGGGAAGCAAATATTATATACCCATATTTTATTAAAAAACTTTTTGCACTGTGCTCTCCGCAAAGGAATTGCTTCTTTGGCAGCCACAACTGCGCACACACACGCACATCCATAATTATACACTCTGCTACGGGGTTCGAGTCCATGTCCAGAAACCATCAGGAACGGCATTTCGCTCCAATGGCCACGGAAAACGCGCTGCGCATATATTAATAAATTCAGCCGTGTGTTCCGGGCCCGGTTTTACTTTAAGTGATGTGCTCCAGAATGGATTCCCAGACACGTTTGCCGCACACGGGGCGTATGTGTAATTTTTGCGATTGCGATTGGGGAAAGCGAGGCGAATGCGCGATGCAACTGGAAATGCGTGACAATGAAATCGAATTTCCTCATTATAACGTGACATTCGCTGTGCGTCGACACTCGCAGCATCGTCGCTTTAAACGCAAAGCAGTGATGTTTTCAATACCTCCAGAAATTACTAAATAAATCAACCAAAACACCGGCGAGAGTCTGCGGATAAAGCGAATGAAAGTTTTTATTTCCAGCAGGTCCTTTCGTGTTTACATATTCAAGGCGGGCAGGAAAGGACTTTCATGCAGCACACATGGCTTTGATTACCATTTGTTTTCCTTCGTACCCTTACTAAGGGTGGGTTAATATGGCTAGGAATGTGGGAAAAATATTTTTAATTACCTTTTATAAGAAATAACAACAGTATTTTGTTCCATGAAAACAATTAATTCATTAATTTAAATATGTGGCATAAAATACAAATTTAGTTTATTTAGGGAAAGTTACAGAATGCTTTGATACACTTCAATAAACGAATTGTTTCTTAATATAAAGAATAGATCTTAAACATCGATTTTTTTTTCACTTAACGACTCGCAGCTGAAATCTTTCAAAATTGCGACTCTTGTTTACAATCGATGCTTTTTAAGAAATACTCGATATTCTCTAATTTATTCGATTAATAGTATTGGATAAAAAAAATAATATACAGACTGCATGTGGGCATTTCAATCTCAAAACAAGAGAGAACGCTATAGTCGAGTACTTCGACAGATACCCGTTACTTAGCTAAAGGGAGTGGGAGAGAGATGAATATATGCACGCGCCAAAGCTACTAGCGCAATCTAGTGGTTGTTTAATTTTTTGATCATAACTTTTTAATGGATTGTCCGACTTTAAAAATTTCTTCTACATTTTGATAGGTATTAAAAAACACAACAAAATGGCATTTCCACTTTTACAAAAAGATGTCGGCGCCAGGCTTACAGGGCTCAAACCGTCCCCAATCCTACAAATATGATATATTTTATTATATCTAACGCATTATTTAAGATTTATAACTCTTCATAATTAAATTTGTTATTATTTTTACCCTGAAAGTGTGTTAGATCCTTCGGCGGCGGCGGATGTAAGCGTTTGCTGGTTTTTTGTTCTTTCTGCGCCTTTGTTTCTCCACCTTGTTCATCTTGTGATGTTGCTGTCTTCTTTATGACTTTGTTTCTGGCTCTTAATTAACAAACAAAGCTCCTGGCTGCCCTATGAGTGTATGTGTGTTTGATTATCCTGCTCGTGTTTAGCCCGGAGACAGGAATTTACATATGCACATGGCGCAGCTGTCTTGTCAAAAGTTGCCCCGTCGAAATGTAACCTGCAGCGAATATGGCGAATGAATTTAAAATGTGCATCGGAATACCGTTGAATAAAAGGCCCGAAACGAATAATTAATTCAAGCTACCTTTGAGCATTAATCGCTGAATATTTTAAGGCAGCCCCCCCTGGGCGTAAGTAAATTAAAGCCATGGCAGCAGCTACATTTGGCAAGCCCTTTTGGTCGGCTGCCAATGCAGCTCATTTCGGATAACTAGCAGGCTGTCAATTTGCAGATTGGCGTTTAATGACAGCTCAAAGACACTTGGCCCGAATTGGGGGAATTTCTGCCGATGCAGCAAAAGCAGCAGCAGCAGCAGCAGCAGTTGGCAATTTGCAAGTCCTGCCCCGATATCGAATTTTTGTTTGGGCCCTTTGGTCGGCAGGAGTCGGCAATACACCTTAATTAAAGGCAATTATGCGCTCAAAGGCATAAATGATGGCCCGATCCGGCCCAACTGTTATGAGCCCGGCCAAATTGCTGCACGGCGGCCCAGAGGAGGAGCCCGAATCGGTTTAGTCAGTTTCTAGCTGCCAAAAGCCTGCCTTCCTGACTTTGCAGTATCTTTTTGTCGGGCCTCAAATTTTATTTTATTTGCGCAACGAGCGTAATGTAGTTAAGCAAGTGCAGATTTTGGGGGCCAGCAACGAGCATACGCCCGAGTGGCCTGTAATTTCGGTAAGCTGATTTGGCAGCATTGTCGGGCCAAAGCGGATAAGGCGTCTGGAAAAGTCAAGCCCGAAAAGTTCGTGTCGTGCTGAAAGCAATATGCAAATAGACCGATTTCAACGGCACTAAGCTGCAATCAATATTCAAATCCCATTTGCCATTTCAATTTGATGTAATAGAATTTGCCATTTTTGATCGAGCAGCGAATGCGACTTGAATTTGACTCGGTCACTATTTATTCTAATCGCTCAGTTTTAATTTGTAGCCTCCTCGGCTGAGACAGTCGACTCTATCCGGAGAGCAGCGACAATTCCGATTCATTCATCCACTTGAAATGAAATGCAAATCCTCTACGAAATCCGGCCGCACCTAAGGGTTTAGGGACTCTCGTCCTGGGATCTACTCCCTCTTCCTCTTCCTCATCCTTTTCCCTCTTCATTATTATGCTGGAAAATAACCTTTGTCTCGAATTAATTAAAATGGATTTACATGAGCTCAGAGTGTCCAGAGCGCCGGCCACAAAGGACACCTTTGCCTTTCTTTGGTCTGGCCATATCCCGGCACTATTTTGCATGCCGATTCCAGCCTGTCGACTTCAAGCTCGCACCGCAGATAAATATTTATATTTCGCTTTTTAATCTTTTGTAATTTTAAGTCGCGCTATACAGCCCCGTAGCCCCCCAGCCCCTCACACTTTTGTGTGCTATTTTGCAATGCCCTCTGTTGACTTTTCAATTTGAAAGTTGAAAGCACTTAGGGTTATTAGAATGGGAATCCTGGAGTTAACTTCAAGTAGCCTTTTGAAGCCGGGGGATTTTCTTTCACAGCCTGTTGGCTTGAGTGAAAGCGCCTTTTTCCAGCTGACTGTGCGAATGGCGAGTGCATTAAATTTAAATTACACCGAAAAAAAACTTGATATGAAACGATGATCGATTTTACGTTATGTGGTATCAATTTTGGCTTCGATATGCTCGAAATGTAAGCAACAGGCTAGTTCGAATTTCAAATATGTCTTTCTCCCTCCCACTCATGTAACTTTAAGCGCTATCTCGGTCTATTTCGAATTGAGAGAGTTTGTACTTCTCGCTCCCACTCGCGAGAGAGAGAAATCGGTATCGATATGCCAGAAATTTACCATGCGCATATCGATTTGACCGCAACGTGTTTTTTGTGTGTAAATTCAACGCATTCGATGGCTGTCAAGTGTCAGAATCTTCAATAGTTTGACCCTTACTTGAGAAATGTACATGACATAGTTTGGCCTGAGGAGGAGGAGGAACGGCAACCCACATCAAACTAACCAGGTCAGGTGAGGCTGGATGGCTGACTGGCTGGCTAGCTGGCCATTTTCTGCTTCTGCCAGGGAAATTAATTTCAATTTACATTTAAATGCAGTCCGTCGACTGGCGACAGGCGGCCGACTTGTGACCCGACCTTGCCATCTTGCCGTTTCCCTGGACCAGTGCACATTCTTAATGCCTTCCATCTTTACGCTTTTTTTAATACCATAATTGGCTTACTGACGAAGGTTAGCAGCGAGGAGGCGGCATGAGGAGTGGAAAAAGGAAAATAACTGCCACCGAATCGCACACAAATTATTCAAGAAAGATTTTTGACAGCACTCGCGCTTTCCTTTCCTTTTGGTTCCCAGTGCGCCCCCTCTTCGTCGGGAAAATCCACCATCCACCATCCACTGGCACTTGAAAGGACAACCTTGAAACGAATGCCCGCCATTGCAGAAAATGTTGGCAGCATTAAAGATTTATTAGCTAAGTGCACTTGCCGTTTTCCCGTTGCCGATTGTGTAAGCCATGGTTGAGTTGGGTCACCGCGGCGCCTTCTATTTGGCCATCCTTCAAATTACAGAAAAAAAATATCCAGATATGAAAAGACGCAAAAATATTCGCCAAAAAAAAAAGGGAGGGGAAAATGTATTGTGAGTTCTGAGCTCAAATGGCTTTAAATATTTAATGCAACAAAGCAGGGCTCAAGTTTGGCATTAGTAATTGAAAATATTTCTTTTGTTAAAAATTATTCTAGTAAAGAGAGTAAGAGTTCTTTCCAAAAATTTTAAAGGTTTAAATTTAGATATTTTCACTACTTGGTTATCTTCAAATGGCGCTGTCAAACGGGTCGCATACTTAATATTAGTTTAATTTTGCTCCACTTTTTGCTGATTGCAATTGCATTGCTGAACTGCTGAAATTCCGAAATAGTTGGGCTTTGTGCGCTTTTTGCATTTCGAATTCCCCCATCAACAATTTCCATTTTGTGCCGGCAAGTTCATTTGGCAGTGGACGCGCCCCCCTAGACCCCTGCCCCTCTGAAAAGATATATATATATACGTATATCCAGATATTCAGTCCTCTTTTCCCTGCCGCTTTGAGTGCATTTTCTGGCAACGCCTTGCTCTCTATGCTACATCAATTTTATTGACTTTTCCCATCGTTCCACTCGATTGAATGCACAATTTCATTAGCAGTCATGCCACAAGCAGCAGAAGAAGTTCTCCCCGGGAGATTAAAGGGAGAAGTCCTTCGTCCTGCGTCCTTCGTCCCTTTCCCAACCAGCCGCTTAGGCATTGAACTGCAGTTATCCAATGTCATCAGAGACAATGAAATGCTCGGTTGCCAGCGGTTTTGGTTGCAAAACAGAGGTGGCCATCAATACCCGTCCTGCCGCAAATGGTGGCCATAAGTCAGCCATCAACACCCACAGCCTAAGTCCCACTCTCGATGTCCTTGGCCTAATCGTGTTAACAGCCAGGTCCAAAGTTTTAATTTAATAAGCGCCAGCCATGAACATCATCGCCATCTTAATAAACTTCAATTCCCAGAGCCAATCCCATTTCGGTTCCCGATGTTCCAGTTCCTGTTCCTGCTCCAGGTCCTGATTATGACTGGGCCGAAAAACTTTTAATTAGTAGGCTAGCCGAAAGTTTTTCAATTATTGCCACCTGCACTTTAACCCGTTCCCTCCCCTAATTACCCTTAGAGGCCGGCCATTTTGATTTCAAATTAACTACCAATACCCAAAGGGCCACCGCTAATGAGCCGAGTCACGGCCGCCCAGTAATTAGCCAAGAAGCGTGTGCAAATAATGTTTGGGCCGAAGTCAAAGGTGATTTGGATTAGGGACTTTAAAGTTTGTCGGCCGGGCATAAATATTTCTGGCCGCATTTGTCGCCTGGCCGCAGTCAAACAAATGTATCTTTTGCCGCATGACAAATGCCGTCTAGACGGCAGAAAACCCTAAGGGAATGGGTATAAAAAAAAACGGGGAAAATTCGAGAGCTTAGCGCGGCTCAGTCCCTCCAATTTTTCGGTGACATTTTTCGATTGGCTGCAACCTGCAGCAATGCTTCCTGCTCTCCCTGCTCTTAACTTTTTTTTATCGTTTACCTTGCCATAGAAAAGCTCTTTTCATGCCCACAAATCTCTCTGTATTCTGTCTATAAATGCTTGATGATGCTGGTCTAAGTCAGGAGCAGTTGATGCATCTTTCCTAAGTGGATTTATTAAAAAACAAGAAAGTAAGCTAATATCGATATATTATGTATTAAATATCCATTTTTTCAAAATATATATATCAATAAAAACAAAAAAGGATGTTAGCTTCGGTCAGCCGAAGCTTAAATACCCTTACAGATCATTCCTATTAAATTACAAATTACAAAATGTTAAATTTCATATTATTTTGACATTTATTTTCCGATCATTCCAATGGGAGCTATAAAAGAAAAAAGACTTTTGGGAAAGTTTTATCCCGATAGCTTACAAAATGAGAGACTAGCTTGCGTTGAAACATACGGACAGACGGACGGACAGACGGACAGACGGACATTTATTTATTTCATTTATTTTTTGTTCTTTAATAAAAATACAATTAAAGATAAATTATATACCAAAAAAATATTTTACGATTAGCAAACCTATTTTAAATATATTTAAACAATGTTTCTTTACTCTTCTTGTTGTTGACATTAGAAACTTGTGCTGTGATGTTTCCACAGAAGTCTTAGAACCTCAAGCTTATTCAAATCTTTTATACGCGAAGCGGAACCACTCCTTCTTTCATGTTTTCCCAGGCCAGCGCGTCATAATCATATATCAAAGCCGCACAAAAGCCGCCTCATAATGAGCTGCCAGGAAAAGACATCGTGCAGCAAGCTGCACCACCGAGCTGCAAGTTGCACCAGCCAGCACACGGCGTTTGCAGCTTCTACTTTGCAAATTACTTGCACGTTGCACGTTGCATCCACATCCACTTCCACATCCAGTGTGGGAGGATGTGAACAGGGTGGCTGTTGTTGTTTATGCAGAAGAAACTGTCATGAGTCTACTAAGCACTTGTGACATGGCCCCATGCCACATGCATATGCAGCATTTGCTGCGCTGCGCCGACATAATTTGCGACGAAGTGCTCTACAAAATATGCACATGCAATGGGGCTGGCGAAAATGGAAAATGGAAAAAGGCAAAATAATAACGGAATTCCTTTAATTTTCACACCCACTACAAGGCAAGGTGCCAAGCCAACCAGCCGGTGTTACACCGAAACAGAAAATTATTGATTTCACACAATCTCAATTTATTAAGCTTCAAAAAATACAAATAATGTGGGTATTAGTACTGACTTTTTCTAATTTTTGTTAGATTTTAAATATTAGAAAGACATACATTTTTATCGATATTTAACGCAACACTAGATATATGAATCGATATTGTTGCATTTGCGATAGATCGGTATTCTGATATTTTTGTCGATACATCGGTATTCTGATATTTTTGTCGATATATCGGTATTCTGATATTTTTGTCGATATATCATATTGGACTTATACCAAAGTGAAATCATCAAATCATCAATTCAACTTCATAAGAAATTACTATTTCCATCAAATAACAACTTTCTTCATCAGCTTTAGTTAATTTCTTGTTGTTAGTTTCAAAGTAACAACAAATGCACATGCCAATTCATATTATTTTGCCCTGTGCAGTCGTAGTAACAACCGCAGACATTGACGACAGTGGCCCAGAGGCAAGTAAGCCGGAGTTGGAGTAAAAGTCGGAGGAGTCGAAGCCGGAGCAACTTGAACGGTTAAGTACTCGGCACACACTCCCACGGCGCGGAGCAGTCAAGTCAACTGAAAACGTGACAGGATATCCTGCTGCTGCTGCTGCTGCTCCAGCCGCACAGCTACTGCTCCTGGTCGTAGTCCTTCTCCGTGTCCTGTGATTTTCCCACTTCCACCGGAGTGGGCTTCCCCTTTGCTTTCTCTGGTGATTACGCCACCAGCATGCAAATGATAAAGAGAACGTGTCGCTTAATGTGTGCCCCATTATAATTTGGCATCTGAGCAGTTGGCTGCGGCTAGGGATTTTCCGTCTGGCCTCGATATTTTATACTGTTTTGTGCTCCACTCGAATGGAGGTCAAATTCAGTTTGAAGGTGAGTTATTACTTTCCCAAAAAAAAATTCTTAATATGAAACGATGGTCAACTTGATATTATGTGGTATCAATTTTAACTTAATATGCGGCATCTCAATTCGATATGCTCGAAATGTATACCACATTTTCGAAGTCAGAGAATCTCTAAGAGAGGAAAATCGACAAAATTATATTATTTGAAATCATTTTTACCAGTATTGCATGGTAAAAACGATATGCGTATAAATACCAGATATTTACCATGTGCATATCGATTTGATCCCGGCTTGTTTTATTTTGTGTACAATGTGCTTCTCAAAATTCATTGCAAAGTCTGTTAAAAATATGTTATTTTGCTGAAATTGGTCATAGGTTTAATGTGCTTCAAAATATTTCATAGATCCCAGTTCCCTTGTCTACCAAAAAAGTTTAACATTGTTGTGCTAGTGCCAACTTTTGCGTAAAACTCATGACATGCTCTAATTGAAAATAACTTAACGTAAAATGGTAAAACATTTTCGGTTGTGGCCATGATAAATTCAAAGTTTTCTGATATCACTTGCGTTGCGGTTTGGTCTCCTGCAATAGTTGCCATAGCTGCGTATTTTTTATTTTTCTAAATCATTTGCAAAACAGTCGTGATAAACGTTTGCTTTTGTCGCTTTTGTGGTCGGCTTGCCTGGCTCAGCTCACCTGTCACACAAATGGAATTTATGTCCCACTGCGGTTGGCCACAGCAGCAGCGGGGATATATTCATTTATATCTGATATATCTGGGAGGATTGGGTAAAAATTGCATTGATTAAAGTTTGTTATTTGAATATTCATTGGCAGTGGCGGGCGCATAAAAGACGACAGCTGTTAATGCCAACGTAGCATATGAAATATTTATTTATGTATTTATATACATATTATTTTTCGCAATTTATTGTCTTTGGATTTATTTGTCAAATTTACATTTCTAATAGTTCGCCAGTCCGATATTGTTTGTGGTCGTAATTAGAAATGTAAATATGCAATTTGTTCGGGCCGATGGTTGAGCGATAAATAGTTCATGAAATTGATAGTCAATGCCGAGTTAGGAATAAGTGCGTTTAAATTAAGTGTGCATTAAGTGGGCCAATTGGGCAACTAGACGAAAGAATTGAGTGTTGTAAAAAGATACATTGAAGCGTGCTGGAGCTTAATTAATATCAATTACGATACTATGGGCTCACGTGAATGGAAAACAAATTATTGAAAAATGTGTTATTTAAGCTTCACGGCAATTGTGATAATATTTTTTGATTTTTGCCCTCTACTCAGCATTTTTATATTATTCCGTTTGACCATGGGAATTAGATTGGCCCGGCGGCAAACATGGTAAAAATAATATGAAATTAATTTCTGTTTATTTTAGCATAAATTATACAAGCGGCAAATTTATGTTTGGCGAGTTGGCCTCGGCCGCATATCAATTAAAAGCACTGGTCCCTCCCTTCCCTCACTTTTGGCCGCAATTGAATAAGCATTGTTGGGCATTTTTAGTTGATTTTCGATATTTATCGCTTTTGCTGGGCCTATGCCAGGCCCCGAATTTATGGCGAATTTTTCAGGGAGAGACAAACATTTACCAATGTCCTTGGCGATCTTATTTGTGTGTCCTTGCAATATTTATTATACACAGTTGCACACGAACATGGCGTATACGTAATATAGAGTTTTGTGGCCCATCTCGCCCTTCCTCCTCTCGGTTTCTTTTCACTTTTGTTGTGTTTTATGTGTGCTACATTTGTTTTCATTTACAAGTATTTCACTTAAAATTTATTTGCCATACACATTTTTATGGCTTAGCCTGGCTTTGTCCTTCGTTTCGTTTCGCTTACTCGCCTCCTCTGTCCAGATCCTTTAAATAATGTATTTGCGAGTACTAAAATTAAAATTTATTTACCATTCTGTGTTTTATAGTTGACTCAATAAAAAATGAGACACATAGAAGTAGATTCAAGCGAAGGGTCAGCCAGAAACCGAGTATTTTTCTCGATTTTCATTATAAAACAGCCTCTGCAGTGGATCTTTTTTAATTGGCAATTGAAAGAGTTAATCAAATGAATACCAATTCCATTGTTTCCACTCGAAAGCCCTTCTTTTTAATGGCCAAAGTTTCGGCGTTTTACCTTTAATTTCGTTGGACTCATTTCGGCAACAGTTTGGAGCGCCGTAAAAACATTAATGGAATGACAGCTGCTGGAAGAACGAGTCAGATATTATGAGAAACGGTTCCTTTTCATTTTTGGCGGCGCGAGGATAACAGTTTTCTGCTCTTAATGCAAGGAAACAAAAAAATAAACCTTTGGCTGCCGCCGGGAAGCTCTTAAAATCCCTTTCGTTTAAGCCTTTTGCCCGGCTTTCGCCTGTCTCAGCCCGCTTCTTGTTCTTAGTCCCGTCTTCGTCCTGGGAATTTTTATTGTGCAATTGTATTTGCCGCTCATGAGAAATTGTATGCGTGCAAAGACGCTTAAAACTTTCGCCGCACTTTCCCCCTTTCCCACTTTTCCCTGTCTGCCTTTCCGATAAGAGCTTTGCTGCACTTGAGCCTCAAGTTTCATTGTTTTCCTGCCAAATGCCGGCTTAAGACTGCCAGCATTTCTCGATTTAATTTTTAAATGTTTCCCACAGAGCTCTCAAGTCTCTCAAGTCGCTCAATCTGGTCGAGAGCTGAGCTTCTCGAAATTGCCAATTTTCATGATTGGTGGTTTCAAATGTTGCATATTCCATAATTTTGTTGAAGGCTCTCGGACACTGATAACCATTTAGAGCTGATTGAAATTTTCCCAACCAGAACACTAATCCGAAATATGTCTGATATTTCCATTCGATTTGCGATTATTTTCATTTGGTCTGTATTTTTTGAACATTTTTGCTGTGCGCTGCCTAATGCCATTATTGCCCATTTCAGAAGCATTTCACACAATTTTGCGGCATTTTGTTTGTCATTCGCCCGATGATGATAATAAAAGCAGCAGTGGCCGTAGCATCAATTGCTGACAGCATATTTTTCCACCGCAACAGTGCGAAATTGCTGAAATATCGGGCAGCGAAATGAAATTGGTTGAAGCGTGACCAAGAAAAGTGCAATGTTTCCGACTCCATTTAGATGTCCAATCCAATAGAGAGAAACTCGATACAACATTGTATTTCTGCTGAAATAATACCCCATGATGATGTCTTTTTCACTCACACTACTAATTGCCTGTACTTGCTGTTAAATTCCAGTCAGCTTGGCAGTAGTCTACAGAATATTCGTATTCGTTTTCTCCCCCTAGGAAACGATAAATAAAGTGTTTGTCTTAGAGCGGACTGACAGCGTTTCCCCTCTTCCTTTTCAAGCAATAGCACTGTTGACACTTTCCAAACCGTAAAAATGTCCAACATTTGCCTGTAGGAAAACCACAGTGACGAGGGCTAAAAACTGCGAGTTATGTACCCCGATTGTTGCTGTTGTGGTCGAAGTACACTTACCCGAAGGAATCGGGAACATTAGCTTGCGAGTGGTTCAAAAAATACAAATTTCGGTCATACATATAAATACACTCAAAAACAAGAGAGAACGCTATAGTCGGGTTGGTGTCCCGACTATCTAATACCCGTCACTCAGCTAAAGGGAGTGCGAACGCTGTACTCGGGTTGGTGTCCCGACTATCTATTGGGGCTAAAGGGAGTGCGAGGGAGATAGATATATGAACAATTTTGATTGCGTATAACTTTTTAATGAATGGTCCGATTTGAAAAATGTCTTCTACATTTCGATAGGTATTGATAAACACAATAAAACTGCATTTTTACTTTTCCGAAATATTGAAATTTTTAAAATCGTATATAAGCGATTGTGGGCGTTAGAGGGGGCGTGGCACCCTTTTGAAACAAACTTGCGCTGCGTAGGAACTCCTAGAATCTGCATGCAAAACGCCAATCTTCTAGCTTTTATAGTTTCCGAGATCTCAGCGTTCATACAGACAGACAGACGGACAGACAGACAGACGGACAGACAGACAGACGGACAGACAGACAGACGGACAGACAGACGGACAGACGGACATGGCTAGATCGACTCGGCTAGTGATCCTGATCAAGAATATATATACTTTATAGGGTCGGAAACGTTTCCTTCTAGCTGTTACATACTTTTGCACGAATACAATATACCCTTTTACTCTACGAGTAACGGGTATAAAAATACGACGGGATCAAATGAATATGCACATGGTTAGGTTCAGAAATTTATACGCATATCGTTTTTACCATGAAATACTGGTAAAATGGATAAAATAATATCATTTTGATGAATTATCTCTCTCGGAGATTCTCTGACTTCGAGAAAGTGTTCAATAGAACCGAAAAAGCGCTTAAAATTTCATGAGTGGAAGGAAGAAAAACACATTCGAAATTCGAACTAGCCTGTTGCTTACATTTCGAGCATATCAAATTGATATGCCACAAAAAAAGTCAAAATTGATTTATTATTAAATTGATCATAGTTTTATATCAGTTTTGTTGTTGTTTAATTTTATTGCATATTCATAATGATTTACTTAGGCTCTAATAAGATTTAATAAAACATATTTAAATCCTAAAATATTTGGAAATTTATAATAATTTTGAAGTAATGCTAAGGACTTACACGATTTATCACAACGATTTACTATTTGGAGGATTTATTATTTTGTTATCCCTAAGTAAAATGCATATTTTGGGGCAGGGCATTATCGCATCGATCCGAGAGCGTCCTGGGAGTCCGCTTCACTTGCTCCGGCTTCCGTTTCCGCTTTTGCTGCTGGCAGCAGACATGGCGACGGCCACGAAAGCGACAGCGAGTGCGACAGGGAAGGGGAATGGGAATGGGAATGGCCAGCGACAGCGACATCGGCGCGACGTCTGCTTCTTTGGCGGGTTTCTAGCGTCACCGGGTCTAGTCCCGACTTGGCTTTGTGCTACGGCGAATCAATACTTCTTAGCCATATCACTGGCTGCCACTTGCGAGCTGGGTGATTCACTCAGCTCAACTTTTCCACTTGCCATAAACTTGGCAAATATTAACTAAGCGGGCGGCAGCAGCGATTGCGGGGGAGTGCCGCCAGCTGCGTAAATTACGAGTAGTTGCACTTGGCCAGGGAACAATGACTTCTTGTTGAAAGTTGCGGCTGCCGGGGCACAAAGTTGCCAGAAACTCCACTCATTAACAGCTGTTGTCTTTAGTTTGCCGTCAGGATTCTATTTACTTTTTGAGAAAGTTAATTATATTCGCTGAAGCGTTTGGCATTTACTATTTTTCGTATTTATTCTGCAATTAGTTTGGCGCTGGCTGCCAAACCCCGAAATTATTAAATTCACATTTCAAATGCAGCGGGAGCGTCGTTCGAGGATGTGTCGAAAGTTGCCAGAAACTTGTTTTCCATCGCAGAGCGCAAATTAGTTTCCAATGTGCCAAACTTTTCGACTAAATGAGCTGCATTTGGAAGAGTCGAACAACTTATGTCATGTTTTTATACCCGTTACTCGTAGAGCAAAAGGGTATATTGTATTCGTGCAAAAGTATGTAACAGCTAGAAGGAAGCGTTTCCGACCCCATAAAGTATATATATTCTTGATCAGGATCACTAGCCGAGTCGATCTAGCCATGTCCGTCTGTCCGTCTGTCTGTCCGTCTGTCTGTCCGTCTGTCTGTCCGTCTGTCTGTCCGTCTGTCTGTCCGTCTGTCTGTCTGTATGAACGCTGAGATCTCGGAAACTATAAAAGCTAGAAGATTGGCATTTTGCATGCAGATTCTAGGAGTTCCTACGCAGCGCAAGTTTGTTTTAAAAAAGTGCCACGCCCCTTCTAACGCCCACAATCGCTGATATACGATTTTAAAAATTTAAATATTTCGGAAAAGTAAAAATGCAGTTTTATTGTGTTTATCAATACCTATAGAAATGTAGAGGAAATTTTTCAAATCGGACCATTCGTTAAAAAGTTATGCGTGTTCAAAGTTTCTATCTCCATCTCCCTCGCACTCCCATTACCTGAGTAACGGGTATCTGATAGTTGGGGCACCCCACTATAACGTTCTCTCTTGTTTTCCCTAGACTCGAGTGCTAAATCTGGGTGAGATGGAATGAAAAAGAATCTCTATCCAATTACCTGTTTTAAAGCTTCTCTCTCTTTAATTGAATGCCAGTATATTTATATATGTGTGATGAAAGCATAAAAAACAAGAGAGAACGCTATAGTCGAGAATTTCGACCCGTTACTCAGCTGAAGGGAGTGCAAGGGAGCTCATCAAAGCTACTGGCGCCATCTAGCGGCTGTTGACATTTTAGATGGCTCCTTCTTGCGGCTGTTTCAATTTTTGCTCATAACTTTTTACTGAATGGTTAGATTTTAAAAATTTCTTCAACATTTTGATAGGTATTTTTAAACACAACAAAATTGCATTTATCCTATCTTTTAGCTCTACGAGTAACGGGTATAAATATTTATTTGAGAGTGATTCTAGCAAAAGCATACGTTACATTGGAAACTAGGTTACCATAGCAAATGAAAATATTTTCGAAATATTAATTAAGTACGACCGGTCCGGGCTGAACGCGAATAAATTAAAAATTACGCTAGAACGCATTTCCGGCGGAAAACAAGCGAGTCCGAAAACCGAAGCAGAGCCAAAATGAAACCGCCAGGCCGCAACCAATGCCACATATTTACTTTTATCTCAGCACGAGCAGCCGGAGCCAAAAACCCCAGAGAAAGCCAAAGCCAAAGCCGAGGAGGGCACAAACAAATGGGACTGCAGCTGGAGGCGGATCCTTCTTCGTCCTGGGTCGGGCTTCTCCTTGGTTCCTTGGCCGGACTACAAATGAGGGGACTACGGAGTCCGTATTCCGTAGTCCGTAGTCCGCACCACGGAGCCCTGCCACTGACAACGACGATGCTCTCAAATTGTCGGTCGTTTAAATACATTTAAATATAAATGCAGCGCGCAGCCCAGCGCAGCGATAAGAAAGCTGCAGCCATGGACATGAATGCGGATGTTCATGTGGATGTGGATGTGGATGGGGGTAAGTGAAATTCCTCATTCATTCATTTCCATTCATTCTATCAGCGTGGAAAATCGTGTGTGCGCGCGCTTTTCCCGCTTTCCCGGCTTGAATGTGTGGGCGTGTGGTCAAAGTCTTGCCACAGCCATTTTAAACGGGCTGCAAGTCGGAGCCAGCGATAAACAAATATATATCCAACACTTGTGATGCGCATTTTAAAATAATGAACGAGCACGTGAGGAAAATAGCACATGGAAACGATTAATTGTTACCCATTAGCAAGGGGGCCAAACAAACGAGTGAAAACCAGTAACAGTATCGTTAAATTTGCAGACTGAATAACAGCCTTAAATGTAGCTGGGAATTCATTCATTCATTCGTTATTTAAAAAACATTTTGTTAATTTTTTTAATTGCGATTTAATTTGGTAAAATTCTTCTAAATATTAGAATTAAATAAGATACTTTAAAAAGCTTTTATAATATAAGAACTTAATGCAGATGGTAAATTTGTTATTATTTATTTAAAATCTATTTTGTTAATTTTTTTATTGACATTTAATTTAAGAACAATTTTCTCATTCTTATATTTAAATACACTACTTTAAAAAGCTTATAATATGAGATTTTAAATGTATTTATTTAAAATCAATTTTGTTAATTTTTTTTTTTTTTAAATATACTTTGAAAAACTTGTATAATATTAAAATATTATAATAAAATATTAAAATAATTAAAATTTAAAAATTAAAATTTTTGTATACTATGTATGTTGTTAAGGACATAAATCTTAATGGTTTTGAAATCATTTATAAGTAATTTCAAAATCCAACCAATTTTTGTTGGTAGTGCCCACACAATTCACTAGTCTAGAATTAATAACATTTTATACGTTGTACATTTTTCTACTATTATTAGCTAGCATGAAGACATTGTATTCCGCACAAAGACTCACTCGTTTCTTAAATTTTTTCACATGGAATATAAAGGTATAGGATAAACAAGGATCATTCTAGCGAGAACTTATTCAGTTAATGCCTTAGTAATTTACATTCCAGTTGCTTAGTGGCTAGTGGCATGACGGAGTACCTCTACTACCCCTTGATGCCTTCATAAAAACCATCATCGTGACCGGGCGAGGCCATGACAAGCGAGGAAAAATTTAATTACATATTTCCTCACAACACGTATGCGCCCCCATGGCGCAATGCCTCACATCACATTCTTCCTTCGCCATCTTGTGTCTCGTGGGGTCGTGGGTTCTGCGAATGCGATTCATTTCGCAACCATAGCCGTTGCCGTGATTAAATTTTCATTTTAATGCACGATTGAAGGAGCATTCGGCGAATTTAATTGAAAAACTGTGCAGCTGTAGAGCTAATATTTGGTTTGCCGCATGGCCAAGCCATCGCATCCCATTCCATCCCGGTCCGAGGATGTCCTTGTGCGCGAGTCCTGTCCGCAGTCATGTCGGTGCTTTAACGCTTACACGGATCTCCGTGTTTCACGGAGCTCTGCTGTCCAAATGAGTTTCTGACGTGTGTTTTATAGTACACCGAATTTATTTCATATCTCATATTCTCATTCTCCCATGCCATTCGCATGCATAGTTAATCGGATTTACGGGACCCCTTAAACGGTTTACCATATCCACATCCATATATCCATATCCCCATTCGTTTCCACATTATCCCCGACCCAATGGATCAGATTATGGCAGCAGTTGGAGCAGCTTAATGGGGGAGTCGCAAGTAACATTTGTCGGCTGTCTAGACTTTTGACTTTCGCTGACCTCTGCTCTCTGACTGTTAACTGCTGATTCTTTTTTCTTTTTTGGCAATTAGAGAGCAAGTGAAGAGGCTATTTGACTATTTGTCATGGCTCATCCACATGTCGATGACTTGACCAACTTTCTGGCGGCCATGCATTGTCTGCCAAGTGTCCTCCCTAATAGTCGTATTATTGATCTGATACTTCTGCCTGCTGCCGACATGGAAACTTTCGATTCGACCGACTCCCTAACTGAGTCATTTGCAGCTGCTTACCTTTAAATTCGCATCTAGGCAACTGTCTGCTCCAATTTCTTCGTCACATCGCTGTCAATTATCTGGGCGACACAGCAGGACTTTATAAGCTGCCACTTCGGAGAGTTCCCAGGTCCTGTTTGGGGACAAACCGGGCGACGGATGTATTCATGCATCAGCCTGGCCAAAGTGACATTTATTGGCTGTCAGGAAGTCCCTCAGTCCGTCACTCAACCAGTCGACAGTCGGAGAAGTGGGAGACTGGGAAACTGGAAGGGCGGAGTGGGTCATTGGGAAAGCACTCTGTCAGCCTTCTGCTTTTCGGGCAATGAATTGATGTGTCTTGCATGCGAATTATGAAGCTCACAGTGGCAAAGTGAGAATGTGTTTCATAAGAAAACGAATACTGTCTGTAGTTCAAATTGCTCAAAATTCGAATGCCGACAGGGCAAAACAATTTAAGGCATTTAAAGGAAGCTAATGGAAATTTAAAGTTTTGTCAATTTATACTTGTAGCTAAAAAATGTAATAGAGAAATTTAATCTTAACGTGAGATTCACTTAAATATTAAAAAAATTAACCTTGTTATAATCCCGTGTTTTGCAAATAGATTTTTGTTTTTATAAACAAAATAAAACTCGTCTCAAATCATTATAAAACAAAATAGGGACAGGAAATAGATGTTATTTATTTATAAAACTACTCAAATATATTTGCTTGCATTTCAAAAAAGTATTTTGTAGGCTTTAAAAATAAAAATCAAATTTAACTACAATATATATCTGTATATTTATTTAAGAAGCATTTTATTTTGTTCAAATTGGATAATTTAGTTATTAATTATAACTAATAACTTATTATTCATTTTATATATTTTTTTGTTTTTTTAATTTTCGAGGGTATTTTTTCTAGCCGTCAATAGGCGGGAAACTCCATCCCTTCGCCGGGACTCCGCTCCTTGGGCACCAGGCGCAGCAGGCTAGGTTCGAGCACTTCTCGCCCAGACAGCATCGGCAGCAGCTGTCCGCAGTTCCTGCAAACAGGCAGAGGAGTATCGCGAGGAGCAGCAGGAGTCTGGGCAGCCAGGAAGGAAGCTGCAGGCAGCGAAGTGTCATTCTTGGACAAGCAAACCAGATTGACAACCGGACGGCAGGTGGGGCCTGGCCGAACTGAACGAGCTGCGGCATTAGGCGATTCTCCACGGCAGCTGGCGATGACGATCCATCATCGTGCGCAAACAATGTCATTAGCTGCACTTCATCCGGAGCACACGAAAATGGCAGCGCACATGCGTTCTGCACACGTGCCGCGACCTACACCGACCACAATTAAGATAATGCAGAGTCAACAAGACAAGGACCTCCCGAGAGGCAGCTAATGGGAAACACTAACAAAAAAGGTTCACTGTTTTTAGGTCTTTCGATCAGTTGTTTATGGTCTTTGGGCAGTGATGATTAATTCGATATTTAATAGGGTCATTTCTACCTTATTTCTTATCATTTATAGATAGGTACATATATGACCGATATGATTAATGTCAAATTTATGATTTAAACATATCAACTTGATATTTTATCATTTCATAAAAGTTAAAAAAAAGTGGTTTAAAATACCAAATGTAGTATTTTTTGAACAATGATTTACAATACATAATCCTTATTCATATCAAAATGATATGAATAAATTGATCTTTTAAAAATATTAAACTAACCTGCATATATGTTTTTATGTATAAGTCCCATTTTTTTTTCCATTTAAAATATTCGAAAAAAAGATACATTTGCAATACTCAAATCTTTTTTCAGTGGAAGAAACAAAAGGCTAATGTCGTTGAACTGTCGCTGATTCATGCCCTCAACAAGTTTATTGGCAACGTGGCGTATGATTAATGTGCCTCCTAATTGCCGACTGAGACAAAGTGAAGTGCCAGGGATCTTTTCTAAACGTGTGTGTATGTTCCACTCAGACATTGCTCAACCTGTAAGGCAAGTCAAGCGTTTTCGCTTGTAAAACCTAATTAATTTTCCAACAATTTAAATGAGGCATCAAAATTTAAAACGTAAAATTTTAATGCAAAAATAAAGTTAAAAAAATTCCCTTATATTTTTGAAACGAATATCAGCACAAAACTATTTAAATGTTTCGTTAAAGGTCCGACACTTTCACAAATGACAAAAGTACCAAGCATACTATCGACTTTTATTCGACTTCTGCCGATATTTTGGCCGCTCTAATTTAGTAAGTATGCTTTAGTCAATTTGAACTGTTTTTTGAAGCCCTTGAAGAAAATATATGTACGTTTGATTCGGTCCATTCAGGTAATACAATCAGAAAAGGGGCGGAGAAAAGGGCTGGGAATGAGAAACGGTTTGCACATGGCAACGACAGAACTTCGATTTGCAGCGACAAGCGAATGCAAACAAACAAGCAATAAGGTACGGGTGAAATTGTCGCTTTAACTTAGTTTATAATGCCACTTGAATGAGTTTGCTTGGCACAAATGCGAAAACGAAAACGAATACGACACAGTTATATAGGGTCGCCACCAAAGTTTATACTAAAGAACTCAATGTAACTCATAAAGAAATGGTTTTCTCGATGTTGTAATAAAATCGAATAAAATGTGAGAAAAATAAGAAGTATTCGGATAATAATACAAAATAAAATATTAACAATCTTTAATTTAAAATATAGATTTATTTAAAACCCTTTCTATTTCGAAGAAAATTATTTATATAAATATGACCTGTGACTTGTGTCTTGCGCCCACACCTTTCATGATTTCGGAAAAGTATAAATGTAATTTTGTTGTGTTTACTTATACCTATCGAAATGTAGAAGAAATATTTAAATCGAACCATTCATTTAAAAATTATGAGCAAATAATATAATTAAAGCAGTGCAAGCAGTCGCTTTGCTGCATGCTTATCTCTATCTCACTCGCACTTTCTTGTTTTGTTTAACAATAAGTCACATTTAGTGAAAATCTCCGATAACGCCCGTAAGGTAGAAAATATTCTTTAAAAAATGAAAGTAAGCAAATATTAGAAGCCCAATATATTAGAAACTCCCCGGAACACCGGGAATATCCTTTCATTTATGCTCCCACACGAATGGCCCTTTCAGAGCGGAGAATGCAACGAAATAATACGCTGCGAAGGAGCACAAGACAGATGTATGCAGTATAAGCCAGAGCAACCGGAGCAGGGATTTGAAATGGGTTAGTAAGGAGCCGTCTGCTGGCGCTAAAAGAGTCGTGGAACCGAACCGAACGAAATGCAAATACCAGGCGACACGTGAGCCCCTGCCACTTGTGCACCCTTTTCGGTATGCAATTTGCCATTTATTCAATTTAAAAATTCACACCATTGTGTAAAGCGAGCTCGCGACGTACACAGATATCTGCGATGGAATATCCGAGCTAGACACCGCATAGATGGCATTATAAGCCGAGGCAGAGGACAAAAGGACACAAAATAATATAATAATGCGCAGCAGAGTGAAATTTAACAAAAGTCAACGTATCGGAAAATGAAATAAATATTTTTATTATTATGTAAATAGCACAATGCCATGAAATTCAATTATATTTAATTTGTATGCAAAAGGGCGAGGAAAGCGGAAGGGCTTTTTCATATCTATCATGCAATTATGGTATTGTTTCTGAAATAAATTGCCAAAGTGAAGTATTTAAGAGCCTAACGTTAAGACAAATATTTGCAATATTTGTTTTAAATGTTTTATTCAATGAAAAAATTGAAAGTGGAAAACGATATGTTGTTCGAGCTAAGGTATACAAGTTGCTCAGGTCACTTAACAATTATTTAGCCTGTCAATTTGCAATTTTGTATATTTGCCTTTATTTACATTTGGCCTTTCGTATTTATTTATGATGTTTATCGAACAATGGCCCAATGTTTTAATCCACCAAAGCGTTGCAGCATGAACTCCTGATGGAATTAATCATTTTTGTTCTGGCTGTTGTTTGACTTTGGCGCGTACACATGATAACGCCAACTAAATTTAATATTAATTCAATATAAATTCATTATAAGATTAATTTATATTATTTCCATTGTTAATCGATGCACAGCAGCGTGCAAATGCGCTTAATGAGCTTTAAAAAGAGGAAATAAATTAAAACAAAATGCGAACTCTCGCTTCGAGGAGCTCGAATGCATAAAGTTTATGAACAAACCAACAAAGGGCTCGCAACCCGATTGACCAAGTTTTTGGTGGCTCATAAAGTACGTACACTCGCCTCGGCCACTCATCGAACTCGAAGTCTTCGCTCCATTCTGCTTGCTTTCTTAATTAAAAATTTCATTCTGGCAGCAAACAATGAAAAACTGAACGGGTCCTGGCAAACTAATGAAATGGAAAATGCAAGGCAAGAAATAATTACCCATGCATATAAGCCAAATGCAAATGGCGAAGTTTGTTTTTAGGAGGTTGAAGTGAAGGAGAGTCTGAAGATGGAACAACAAGGCGAAAGAGTGCCGTATAACTTTCAAGAAGCTTTTAAACAAAAAATCCTTAAGTGGCTAAATCATGGCGGAAGCATTTTAAAGTTTTACTTATTTTGAATAACTTAAGACTTCTTTATCGGCTTACCAGTACTTTATTATTTTAATTCAGTTGGAGTAACACTAAGAGGAAATGCATTTCCTAAAAATTTATAAAAATATATTATTTGAATAGTTGCTTTGGTGGCTTTCTCTAGAACTTTCATTAAAACACCTTTTGTGGCATCCCAACTCAACGAGAAATATTTAAATGTGTTTTTTTTTTTGCACATTAGTGTGCATTAATATTATTAAAACTAAACAACAATGGGAATGCTAGCCTGGAGCACTGACCTCATTTGTCTGGCCGGGGAATTGGAGTCGAAATGGAGAGCCGCCCGGTGGCAAGGGGGGCGAAAGGGGCGTGGCAGCGCCTGTCGCCTCACTTGATGGAAGTCCTCTGTTGATTTGCGACGCCTTTTACTTTTCGCTTTATGCGCTCCTCCCATTTGTTTGCATTTGCGTTGACACTCACTTCATTTAGCAGCCCACAGCAGCTGCAGTTGCAACTGCACAAAGGCAACGGCAACAACTCCTGCAACACCAGCAACCAGCAACAGCAACATCAGCTGCGAGTGATGTACGTGAGTGCAAGTGCAATCCGCCCCCGGCTGCAGGTTAAGGACCTTCTTTTGAACTTTAAAATGTTTGCTTTTGGACATGTGGGCGGCAGCACAGCGAGCTAAGTCGACTAAGTGATACCTTTCACAGGAAAAATAACTTTAAAAGAATTTAAAATCTAAAATAAATCAAACAAAAAAAACTAAAACGTTTAAAACTTATTATTAGCCCATTTAGTTGTTCTTACTTGTTATTTATTATGCAAAATTAAAAAAAAGTCTTAAAAAAGAAAATCGATGTTTTATTAAACCACCCTCGAATTAGAGCTTAACAATTATCGATATATTCGATATTTTGGCAATATCGACTCAATAATATCGATGTTTTTAAGGGAGAAATAGCTAACTGTCGATATTTTTTCAAGCTCTACCTCGAATACCCTGTTAGTTATTATTGTACATATTTTTTTGCCACTCTTACCCACTTCGGCACCCCCAGCAACCCTTTAGACCTTCTCATACCCTCTCATCTCTATTTGTGTTTGTGTTTGCTTTGTGGTTTTGCCATCGCATTCAGTCCCCGTGACGCTTTTTAATCTTAAGCGCCTTCCATTCGCCACAATTGTCCAGGCCGTGGGCCAACTGCCCCTTTCTGGTTCTTGGCTCTCGAGCCAGCTGAACAAATATATATAACCATTTTTACCCTTGCCCCACAGATCCACCTGGCGACTTATGGCCGGCTTATGTGCTCGCAAACCAATTAAAATGGCCAACGGAATTGTAAGACCCCAGACACGAAGGCAATGGCAGCAAATTAATTTCAAAGGATTACAACTGGGCCTGGAATTGTATTTAGTTGATTTCGTTGGGATATTTGGACATGGTACGCAAGTCAAAGTCTAGGAGACTGTGTGTCCTATTTTTAACATTTCTTGTAACACGAAAATTAACTGGCTACGTTTCCTAGGTATTCAGCATCATTCAGCGTCATCTGCATGTTTAACTGATAGTTTCCCTTCGCCTGGGTGGTGGGCGTCTTTTGGGTCCTTCAATCAGTTCTTCATTTTCCCAGTTTTCCAATACCGCAGCTGCTGCCTCAAATCGCTGGCGACGGTGTAGTTCAACGCTCTGCTCCGGGTTCAGGTCCCTGAACAGAAAATCATCATCCTCTATAAATCCTTCATCGGCGGGGTCTTCATCCTCGTTCTCATTATTGAATAGGCTTCTCCAGATGACAGTTTTCAAGCGTTGAAGGCGTTCAACCATAGATAGTTGCATACCAATGGCAATCAACAAGATCAAGATCAATCCAAAGATTATGAAGTTCTTGTTTATAAAAAAAGACGCCCCGGAGACCAAGCGAACGAGTTTATCGGTAAATTTATCCATTATTCTGATTATTTTTTTTTAGACAACTCGACTTGTTCGATTCGTAGTTTGAACTGTATTGAAATATTTTAAAATAGTAATTTTGTGAAGTTGAATGGCACGCCTACTTAATTATTTGATATAAAAACGAAAAACAACTATAATTAGAATTTTAAAGTTACTTAAATTGTACACAGAGAAAAAGCCTTTGACATTACTTATTGAGTTCCACAATGTAAATACCGCCAATTTATCTTGATTCAAGCCATT
Source organism: Drosophila lutescens (assembly GCA_037075285.1). Lineage (NCBI taxonomy): Eukaryota > Metazoa > Arthropoda > Insecta > Diptera > Drosophilidae > Drosophila > Drosophila lutescens. The sequence goes on from JBAMCF010000300.1 coordinate 840,423, forward strand.
AAACCAACATTACCTTAAAAAATTTCGTTCTACTTTTAAGAAAATTTTCAACTCAAATGGCTTTTTCTGTATAAAATTTAAATAAAATGTTTAACGATTTAAGATTTTTTTAGCAACCTGTAATCAAAAAACAGAAACATATACCAAAATAATTTTTATAAATCATTAAATAATTATTATTATTATTAATTATAATTAATATTCAATATTAACAGCCCAAACAATTTTTTTTTGTTAGACAAAAGTACAATTTTTTGATTAAGTGATAGGATTTATTTAAAGCTTAAGAACATTTTTTGAATCTAATTATAAAATTATGATTAGGATGCCTTCACTTTTTAAACTATAAATAAAATACTTTTAAACTAAAAGTTTTAACTCCAAGTTCAAGCAGGTGTAATTTGGCCAAGTACGATTCTTAGTAATGGAACAAATAAAGTTCTTAGTTCTAAAAAAATAACTGCAAACCTGCACTCATAGAAATTTTTACCTAAATACTAGAAAAGTCGCCCTAAAACCGAGATCGCCCTAAAACTACGAAAAATTTTCTTATTATACGGGTGGCTAGCCCTAAATACACGAAAAATCGCCATGGAAAATTATTTTTAGGGTTAGTTTTTTCAAAAAGGCAAATTTGCCCTATTTTTTAGGGCGAATTTTTATGAGTGGACTCCAAAAGTAAATTCTTATTTTTAGGGCGAAATCGCCCTAAAACGTAGAACAAAATAGCACCAAAAATTGCCCTAAAAACTACCAAAATTCAAACGAAAATTTTAAGACGCAATAAACGGATACATACATGTAAAACATGTTATGTACATGTGTGTGTAGTTGACAGGTCAAAGCAAGTGAGTTAGAATGGGTAGCCCAGCGGTCTAAGCACTCGCACTTTCAGCTTTGCTGTTTGAAAAAACAGGTCGTGGGTTCGATTCCTGTGTGAGTCAACACTTTTTTTTTTTTTATTAGAGTTTTTATTACTGATTAAGTTTTTTCGTCCACATGTTAAATTTAAAGTAGTCTTAAAACCTTAAATACATATGGAAATTCTGAGTTTAAGGACTAAGTATCCCAGCCATCAACAAAAAAAGAAAATAAGATGTGTACAGTGTTTGTACGTTGCTTAGCGCGATGGGACTGTGGTGCAGCGCTAGAGCGTTAGACTCCAACTCGAGAGGCCGTGGGTTCGATCCCTCGTAGTGACCTAATGTTTTTCTCAAGTAAGTTGTTTTTTCTCCTTATATATATCTCCTTAATTCGATTACAAAGATGATTTTTCAGTTATAACCGGCGGTTATGCAAGTCTGCTGCCTCCTGCCCCCAACGGCATCGTTCGATATACCGACAATTCAACAAACAAATTATCTGAATCGATGTTCGTGTGTGTGTATGTGTTGAGTCCAGTTCCCAGGAAATATCAACCCCTCCCCCCACCGCCGAAAAATTATTAGATTTTTTGCTTTTATTTGTTTTCATTTTTAGGGCGATTCGCCTTTAAAAATAGAAACAAAACCCTAAATATAAGAAAAAACACCCTAGATTTACGAAAAACTGCCTTTAGTTTAAAGGTCTCATTTCTTATTTTCAGGGCAATTACCTTTAAAAATAGAAAAACCGCCCTAGATCTACGAAAAATCGCCCTAAATGTATGACTAATTCACCCGTATTTTTAGGGTAATTTGCCCTTGTTTTGTTGCCTAGTCGCCATTGACCCCCGTTTTAGGGCGATTTTCCTTGTTTTTAGGGCGATTTTACCGGAAAATTTCTATGAGTGTGTTTAGATTTTAGAGAACAATAATCGCAATTCCAAGAAATTGAAACAAAGTCAAAGGACACAGAAGTGAGCATTGTTCACTTTCTGGGGGGACAGCTCTAGGACTGAGCCTGTGCCTGCGCCTGACCGGCACTCGAGGGTTCACGAAGGCTCTTAACCCGCTGCTTGAGGCTGTGGCTAAATCCACACCACGGTGCCAAGGAGTAGGATGAAAATAAATTAAAAATGTGTTAGACTCGCACCCACACAAAACCACTTGGACACAGACATGTTAAGGAACGTGACTCGGCTGTTCCGAGTCCCGAGACAACCACACACTCGCATCGCCATATAAGTTTAGCATGTTATGAAAAATGTATACACAGACAGGAGACGGAGGGACTGAGAGACTGAAGGACTGCGACTGAAGGGACCGCTTTTGTCCACCCGGCACGTAACCACGGCCACGCCCAGTCTCCTCGGCGGAGGAGCCGCCCCCCGGTTTTAATGACAAAAGTTATGACGACAAATGACTCGGTTGACTTTCACTATGAAATCAGAGCCGGCGCTCCACAATGGGACCATGAATCATTTCCCGTTGACTTGACTCCGCTTCTCCGCCTCTGAATTCTGGATTCACTTTTGCCATTTGGCCGCCTTGATTTGTAGTCGCCGCCAAGAGCGCTCTTCATTTATCATTATGCAAATTATAAATTAAATTTTAACGCAGTGCCGCTGATAATAATGTAAATGTTTTAATGCCTCGCTGATAATTATGCAAGTCTTGCTGCATCGGCGAAAAATTCACGCTCGACCGCAGTCGCCGACGCGGCGTGCAAATTGAATTTGTTAATCAACTGCATTTAGGCTTAATTGAAAGTGCGTATAGAGGCGATAAAAACGCGCCGAGCTTTAATATTGAATTTAATAAATAAAAGTCGGATTTGTGTGCCAAATTGTGCACGTGTCTCGGGGGAAGTTGACATAATCGAGCAACTCGATTACAAAGTAGCATTCGGTTTGCAACATATTGGCTCTGTGGCTCTGAGATATTCCCTTTCAGCTTTCTATAATTGTAAATACCTAATTATAGCTCGCCTTGGTTTGAATTAGGCGAAGGAAAATTATATATACACATATATACACAGCCGACCAAATTAAATTCAATTCGGGGCACTTCACACTGGTGATTAAATGCAGCCAACTAATATTGAGCTGCAGGCCAAGGACTCATTTTCCTTTGAAGCTGTCAAACAATCATGAAATGAAAATTGCATTACGGATTGTTGGCCATATACTACTAAGCCTTGTGCTGCAATGATTTCCTGTCAATGTGAAATTTGCTTCACATCAAATTTGAGTTGATAATTGGGGCAAAGGTAAATCAGCTCTAGGCTGCAGTTAGTGTCGCAAGCTGTCCCGAATTTATGTCTATATTAATAGGAAACATTCGACACTCAAGAGCGGGGCAGTATTATTTACAGTACCTTTGCCTCGGGCGACATTGGGCCACAGGATGCGTTAATTCTGTTTTATTACGCATACGCCGTGTGGGCCGAGCACAAAATGACATTTCGGCCCTTTAAGTTTCCCCACACAAAAGGGATAGTGTTTAATATCTGCACTGCGACAGTTTGAAGTGTGTTTAACAAGAGTGTGTCTGTTGATATACTCCTATCCAGAGCAGCAATTAATTAGCATGCCTTTGTTTACCCATCTACACGAACATATTGGATTTGCACAAGCAGGATGCTCATAAATTTTCACTAACTAGTATCGCTTAAGAAATAATTTCCCTAATATGTTAAGACAATGCAATGAAATTTGGAGTGAGCAATGATTTAAATTTTGCAAATAACTGCCGAAAAAAATTAAAATCAAATTACAAAATTTATTTAAACTTATTTTACACCAAAAATAATCGAGACAAGACAGAACGCTAAATTTGAGTACCTCAGCTAAAGAAAGTGCGAGGAAGATGGAGATAAGCAAGCAGCAAAGCGACAGAAGCAAAACGACTGCTTGCACTGCTTGCATTGCTTGCATTCAATTATTTGCTTATAACTTTTTAATGAATGTTTCGATTTAAAAATTGTTTTCAACAAAATCGGTAAAGATGGGGTCCAAGTGCACGACTAACGGATATAATAATGTAATGATACTTAGTAAGTGAGGCCACGCTTTCGGTCCGCAACTCTCAATCTAATTCGTTCGCCCTTTTATCTGCGCGCAAATTACTTTGGAAATATTTGTAAAGAAACCGCCGCCTGCATAATATTTCCACCTTTTTTAATATTTTATGCTCTTTATAGGCGCAATGTGGGCTGCATCTGATGGCGCTGCCACTTTTGCCTTTGTGCAATTGCTTTTTGCGGATATTGTTGTTAGTTTTACTTTTGAGATCCGTGTTGGTTCTCGCTGCTTGTTTTTGCATTGTGCGATGGCGCTTTTGTTTTACACGGCCAGCATTGAGACTGTGGTTTTTGTTTTTGTGTTGTTCTTGTTTCAGTTGCCGCTCCGGCTGCCGTGTCCTATTTGTATCCTGTTGGCACACAGATACAAATACAGATACCCACACATACTTACGTTCACTCGCATTTATGTCTATTGGCGCGCGTCCATTTCCATTTCATTTCCGTTATTGCAAAACTTTTCGTATTAAATATATTTTTCTCTCAGCGTTTTGTTTCATTTCGAAGCCCTTTGCTGTAGTTGCTGTAGTTGTTGTCGTTTTGGTTTTTGCACTCTAGCAAAGTTGTTTGTTGCCGTTATTTCTGGTACTTTATGCGCCCCGGCCATTATTGCAGTTGTTTCCTTTATTGTACAAGTACAAGCATAAAAATCCCCGCATTTCCATATAAATATTTTCGCCTTCGCCTCATTTATTGTGGCCTACTTACGGACGAGTGTGCTCGCCGGGCCAGCGGCTTACAAATTGACATGCAATTAAATGTAAGCCACAGGCATTTATTATAATTGTTACACCCTTCACACAGACCTTCCTCCTCCCGCTGCTTTAGTTTCGTTTGGTTTTCCGTACCCACAATACCGATTCTGACGCTGATTAGGCGGCCACCGGCAACAAACTAACATTGCTGTCGACCCCCCTTGGCAGCTGCAATTAGCATTCTGCGCTGTAATAAATAAAGTACAATTAACCACAATACCCCAAACAAAACGCTCGACCAAATTGTCCCCATTAATTTAATTTTCAAACAAAAAGTCAGGCGAAAGTTTGTGCGCCATTTTCGGCTGGCTTTAAATGAGAGCTGTTTTAAACTACATTTATGATAAATCATTTCTGCACCCAAAAAAAACTTGATATGAAAAGATGATCAATTTGATATTATCTGGTATCAATTTTGAAGTCTTTTTGGAAGTCAAACAATCTCAGAAAGAGAGAAATCGGAAAAAAAGGTATATATTAATATCAATTTTACCAGTATGGCATGGTAAAAACGAAATTTACCATGCGCATATCGATTTGATCTCAGCGTGTTTTTATTTGCTGTAAAACTGAATAACTGCGACACATTGTAATCGCATCGATATCAAGCCTAAAACAAGCATTGATTTTTTATTCATCTGCATTTTTTATATCTTTAATGATCAGAAATGCACATATATATTTGTTTAATTAACAGTGGCATGGTTGACTCGCTCGTTCAATACTTTATTTATATGTACATTTATATTGGAAAAATAAGTTTACCTTTTTTGCATATTTTATGGGTCAGCAACGCATTCAAAACGAACAAGTGACCGCAAATTTTTAGCGCATTTGAATTAATGACACCGAACATCAGTTTAAAAACGTTGGACCGCAAATCAGGTTAGTTTTCTCTTCCCAACCTCGTTAGCCAACTTTAAATGGTATGTAAAAACTGCTAATTTGCATTTTTATTTATCTGTCTGACTCAACAGCAAGCTAGGATTGTTCAGATTAATGTTAAGTTTAAATATTTAAGTTTTCTAGGAAAGCACTGCATCGCTGAACCAGAAAGTCATGCGATCGCCTTGAGAAAGTTTTTGAGGCACGGCGATCGAGTGATTTCGAGCCACCGAGTTGTAGCGCCTGAAGTTTTCATTTCCGGCATTCAAGCGATCCGCCATCTCGGCAGCCTGCTGGTTCAGGGATTGTCGATAGGATAGGGCAGTTTCAGACTGAATATAGCTGGGTCCATCCTTTGACTCAGGCAGAACACTGGACATGTTGGTCCGCGATTTTATTTTGGCATTCGAAGCGGCCTCCTTGGCATTTTTAGAGATGGTATCAGATGTGGGTTGTTCCTGGGTCTTCATTTCGATCTTTATGGATTGTAGGGAGACGGAATCAGCCTTTTTTGGTTTTAAAGAGGCCTCAGAGGGAGATACCTTAGTCCTCGAACCGATGGAGGCCTGAGTTCCTCTTTCTAAGGACTTTTCCGATACTTTTGATTTAATTGTGCTGATGGAAATATTTTCTGCCTCCGATGGTTTTGGCGACTTCAAAATAGACTTTGGAGTGAGCGTGGTATTTGAAGAGCTCCTGTTGGTAAGCTCTGATCTTGCCCGGAAAGTTTTCGAAGCTTTGGCCTCGATGCTGGCTTGACTTCGTTTGATACCGTTGTTCGCCTTGGAAGCCACACTTGAGTCTGATGCGGATACTTGGGCTCCACCCTCTCCGCTGGCCTGACGGCTCGACCTCACTGGCATTAAGGTGCGCAGCGAGTCCTTGGCCACCGATTCCTCGGTGAGCTTCATCTTTGATACTCCGCCCGCATCAATGCGGTTCTTCTCATGGATAGCTGCGGCCTGCTTCTTGGCCACGGCCATCTCCTCTTTGATGGCCTTGGAAATGGCCACCTCTCCTAGCTTTGTCTTGCCCAACTTTGGCCTGCTTTCCTGGGCCAGCGATTCAGCCTGCTCCTTGGCAACGAAGACCGGGGGCGGATACGTAACGCAGGTTGGGATTTGGAATTCGGAACGGGCTCCACTGTTCGCAGGTCCCACATTGAACGGATTGAAGGGTTCAACGTCGTAGTCATCGGGAAACATGTTGCCTGTGGGCCGTGTGGATGATTACCAAGTCTTACACTCTAACATAACTCACTTGTTTGGGGTTTAATTTTAGAAGGTTAAGGCCTGGATGTGGTACTTTCCAGTCTTTATATTGGTCAGCCGAAACGCGTTTTTATTTTTGAAAGGCTTGGGACCTAAAACATCTACAACAAACTGACATAAAAATCAGTTTATGCTGCAGTTGTTTTTTTCCAGTCTCCTGTAGACAGGAAAGTACAGTCTCTCGTAATTGGAATGCCACATGAATTCCCTCGGTTATTATCTTGCATATATCTTTGAGAGTAATCGTACCCTTTCATCTCTGCCTTTGTTTTTTGCTCTGCCAGTCTGGGCTGCCTACTTCAAGTTCTACTCTTGGCTTAATTAAAAACGCCTCATGCTTCTTTCGGGCCTCAAGAACTCTGTGTATCAATTCCGAGTGTACGTGCTGATAAGGTGTAAAATCCTTTGGCTTTTTCATTCAGGGAACCAAATTAATTAGCAGTCCGAAAGGTTTGAAGGAGAGTGGCAGAGAGTTTGCTGTCAAGATCCATACCTCCCGCTAGCCAGTATTTCGATCAACTTTTCGGTGACCGGATGTTGAAATTCGAGTAGAGAAATTCTAGTTACAAAAAAAAAGAAACCCTTTTTGGAATGGCTAGTCTGCAAAAATCGGTTAGCAGTCAGAAGGGGCAAGTCTCCCACTATGGCAGCGGTCTCGTCTTCGGCGGAATTGTGTATCCGGTGTTGGTAGACGGAGTGCCCATGCAGCCGCCGGTGGCCGCTCATCAGGCGGCGGTGCATCAGCGCATGCAGATGCAGCAGATACGGCCGCAGGCGCCACAGACACAAACCCAGTGCCACAAACTCATTGCTGCACAGCCGCCGTATCAGCGGAGTGGCGCCCGAACAGGGACCGCTTGTACCACTCCTTCGTTCAGCTGCAAACCGAACCAGCAGAACTTTGGAGGCTGTTCTGGTTCTGTGATAACCCAGCAACCCCAGAACAACAATCTCGCGATGAGGCAGCAGCTGCTGCAGGCGCAGATTCTGCAGCGGCAACAAATGCAGGCTTACGGCCATTACGGCAACTACAATTGGCAAGCGAATGCGGGCGGCGACTCCGGAGGCTGGAACGGATACGCCATGATGCAGCCAGCGGATGCCAATAGACCGTATTCCTTCGGCTGGAGCCTCACCGATTGAGAGATCTGTAGATGTGTTGGGATAAATTATGAAATTAAATGTAAACTTGTAAATATTAATCTATATTTGGTACTGTAAGTATCTACTCTGCAATGGCATTTTTCTCTTGGGATAACTTGGCCATAACTCGCAGGGTTCCCTTTTTGCACTTCATCGGGCTCCGAGGATGCCTTTTTAGTGGCAGGAGCCACCTCGTTTCGGGGTTGGTCGTCATTTAGTGGTAAATTTCCGTCTTAGTTCCAACGAACGTCAGACGTGACATTTTGCAAATTCCGTTTTCAGCATTTTGTAATCGTTCCAGCATACGTGAGCCACTGAAAGTGGATCCCCATCCCCAGCACCACCCATTTTGCTGCTGATGCGGTGCTGCTGGTGACACTCACTCAGGTTGGATTGCAGGATTGGAGCAGAATGTGTGGGCAAAGGGTTGGTAACTGGTTTTGTAGTGGCTTCCGATTTTTTCACTGGCTTTTACCAGCTCATGTGATGATACCCTACATTGAAGCGCTGCAATGATTATTTTAAAGTCAATAAATGAAGTAGGGAAATCAAATAAAAGGGTTTATTGTAAGGATGTACTACATTTTCATTTTTGGGAATTTATTTTCTATTTTTAAGAAGTTTTTCCATGTACGGTGCTAACGTTTCTGTACGTACGAAGCATAGCAAAGTCAACTGTCGGTTTGTGTATTTATTACAATAATTTTTGTTACCACATGTCGCATCGGTTATCCAAGCAGTGTGAACAAATAAAATAAATTAATGTGACATAAGAAAATATGAATATTCGTTAAGGAAAATGTATAGTGAAACATATTTTCTGAACTGTCGCTTCTCGTTATCGTAAGTATAAAACGTTAAAAATATAATAAATAAAAGAAGATTCGAAAGATTCTAGTCAAAAAGCTACTGTAAATTTAAAAATATAATTTACAAATCCGGCTCAAAGGACCAACATGAAAATGTTTGAATATCTTTTTTACTGGAGTTCATGGTTACTCTCACAACCCGTGTTATTTCTTTAATAAAAATATTAATAATGAAACAAACAATTTTTGCTTTAACGAAGTAGTCTGACTGGCAGTTTTAAAAACCACAAATAAATACCACCAAAGTCTAGGGTTCCCCAAATTCCTTTTGTAAGGGATCAACTTTCCTGCTTACTGTGATAATTAACATTATTTCCATAGATAACTTTCTTTGTGGCAAGCCTTCGAAGCTAAGCCTCTGACGTCATCGGGATTTTGCTGGAGAAAACTCAAACTCAAACCGCAAGCTGCATGTTGGCAAACACTCACACACTCTCCTCTCTCCCTAATGATGATCCCTAAAGTCAACTTGCTAAAGTAACACACACACACAGACAGCGGACTCATAAGCACACAGTGGTATTAACGCCATAATTCGTAAGTTACACACACACGGGCGTCGCAAAAAGGATTAAGTTATATTTAAGTTGTGAGCGCTGCATTTGAAGTTCTCCTCCTTTGACGATGGCAGAAATTGCATTGGAACCACGAAGCCAAAGCCAAGGAACTTGCACACACGATCTTAAGTGTAAGAGGGACCATGAAATGGCACTATGCAAATTTAAGCTGACCCACATTTAAATAATAATAATATTCGGAGCCCGTCGAGCCCGTTATAAATGCAATATATGGTATAAGTTCGGCGCTCACGAAAAAAACCCCCTGGCCTGTATAAATTTGCAATATTTTTATATAGTTGCAGTCGCTGCTGCTTTTTTTTCCTGCCAGTCACATAGGTCAAGTGTTAATTTCTGTTCTCTTATTTTATTTCATTTTCACTGTTCTTGTCCTTGCCTTTACGTGTGCGCACATTTATGCGAAAAGTTTGCGCAAAAGTTTAATTTAAAAAATGCAGTTGCACTGACTTTGACCGTCCGGCTAAAAAAACAGTAAAAATAGGAACAAATAAAAAAGAGCCACCAAGCCAACAACTATGAACTGGAAGGTCACAGATGCAGGCAGACCGAAAATTAAATCAAATAAATTGTCTTTCTTTTGCCTTTAGTTTTAAATCAATTTACGCTACGCTTTGTCTCCGCCGCTTTAATTAATTTCCAGCCAACAGCTTCGTGTTTAATTGTTTTCGGCTTTTGTGGCAATGTTTTTATCATTGGATAAATTCAAAGAATTCCCTAATCCGACGGCGATGTTTGATTAAATTAGATCTGTGGCTGCAGCACTTTGCGAATCTAATTCTCAACCTGTCATACGGTATTCAAGCTGTTTCTTGGCACTTCTGCCGAAATATTCTTTACGACCCCACCGTGTCTAATAAAACTTATATGTCTGGGAGTCATAAAACCCACACAGCAACCTAATGCCATACGATTTTTAGGCCAGACCGTTTGGAATTTGCGAGGACCCAAGAAAGCGGAGCAGCCAACTTGTTGAAGTGTTTATTGTTTAGAATCCCGCGGCGTCGGCATCGGAATACATAAAACATTTTTTCGTTTTGAATAAAAGATACGCAGATGAGAGTCTTGGAGGGACGAGTAAGTAACCTTTTCAACTTCTGTAAGCATTGGGCGGATGTCTGCGAATCGGATACGCATTTCAAGTCTGAAGGAGGTATCGCAGACGGCTCTTGTGGAGCTGAGATGTGTAAACGCGTTCCATCATTTCGAAATAAGTTTGGGCTTCGGGAATTTGTGTGATCTGTGTGGGAGTGGGCTGCATCAAAATTCAATGGTCTTTTTCGAAGACAGAGAATCTTCGAGAGCGAGAATTCGGCAAAATTATATTATTGAATATCAATTTTACCAGTATTGCTTGGTAAAAACGATATGCATAAAAATTTCGATTTGATCTCGGCATATTTTTACTTTGTGTGTATCTTGTAATCAGTCCTAGGTTACTTTTCAAAATGATATTATTGAATATCAATTTTACCAGTATTGCTTGGAAAAAACAATAGCATATAAATTTCGAACTTAAAACTCCGAGATTAAATTAACTTAAATGTATGTTTTTCGAGTCATTACACTTCAACGTCCTCTATTGATTTTTAGAAGGAAATAGTAAAACTGATAAAAATAAGAAATCCTGGTTTTGGATGTCAAAGCGTGCTGAATTCAGTCCTTAGATATTCCCAGTTTTTACCAGCACACCTACCTATATTTTAAAGCACAATGGAGGGAAGCATCGTTGGCCGCAATACTCACCGTCGAACAGCACGACAGACCCGGCGGAAGAGGACGACCGGAGGGTTGGAGGGCAACGGGAGCAAGACCTCCTTGGTGCAGAAGGTGGAGAAACCGCTGGAGCATAGGACCTTGCAGCAGCGCGTCTTCCTCTACATCCAGCTGAACGAGCTGACCAAGCTGCCGAAGACGGACTATCCTCTGGAGCTGCACCTTTACCATCCGAAGAACACGCTGCAGAAGATGCAGGAACGCTACACCACGGAGACCACCATCTACCAGCACGAGTTCAACCTGAAGAAGCCGGTATTCGCTTTGGGTGTGATGCAGGACGATATCGAGGACATGAACACGTTCAGCGATCAGCCGCTGGTGATTTCGCTCTACCAACGGATTCCCCGACGTCGCAGGGGAGGAAAAACAAAAGCCAAGACTGGTGGCACGCCAGCTTCGCTGGAAGCCAGTCCAGCGAATACAGAGACAGAAAATGTTCCACATATTAGATACGAACAATGCAGCGAGGAAGCCGGGGAGGAGGGAGAGGGTGGTAACTTTTCGGAGGAGCGACTGGAACTGTTGTCCCGCGGTCATTGCGATCTATTGCAGCTCTTCCAGCGACGCCGCTTCATAAGTGACATCACCATCTTCCTGTACCCGGAGTACCAGACCAAATCGCACGCCAAGAGCAATCGACAAATCACCTCGAAAAGTGTCTGGCACATGTACTCTATACTGCCCATCCTGAAGAACTTCAACTTTACCAACCTGGCCTTTTTGACCCTGGAATCCGTTTACAACGTTCCCGAGCAGCTGCACTCCCTGGCCGCCGAACTGGGACTAAGTGTTTCCTTTCGTGGAAAAGAGCCGCAGGGGCCGGATGGTGCCTTCAAGGTGATTCCCCTGTGCACCTACTCGGGATTCATATCGCAGATCATCAGCGACCAGAACACGAGCATTGTGTGGGAAAGCATCAAGCGGGACCTTCATCCCAATATGAACTTTAGTTTCAACCAAATGGAGACCAATTCTAGGATAAAGCTGCCAAAGCTGTTTCGCCTGTTGCTTTGGCAGCAGGACGTTGACTTTCAGAAGGAGAAGATCGATGCTGTGAGCGACTTGGCCCTGATCAACAACTCGCTGCACCGTTTTGTGCTCACCGAGGATATGCGAAAGATCCTTGAGAAGGCTGTCGTTCAGAATGACTACGAGCTGCTGCTCCAACTCTACCAGGAGACGCCCAGTAATGTGATGTACGAGGGAGTCCTCAATCCGAGCATCTTTGGCTATCCAGGCGGTAAGCGATGGGGTTGTGAAATCATCGATAGTTTGCACAATCGATAGTTTTGGATATCGATAGTTGAATTACATTTTTGGGCCGAGCGATTATTTCGATAATGGGCTCACACCATCGATGTTTTCTTAATTGCAAAACCATCGATAGTTTTATCGATATATTTACCGATACTAGTAAGCGATTTGGTAGCTCTTATTTATGAACTTATGCTTCTGACTTCCTCCAGTTAACTATTGTCGCTTTGCCACCCACCTAAAGCCCGTTTTCGAACCTCAAGTCAAACTAAGCTCAACCAATGGAGAATCCCTAGTGATGGGCCCGATGTTCTGCACCTTCAAAATCTGCTTCTTTCAGCCAATTTGCGAGCGCAACGAACCTCTTGACAAGTACAATGAAAGCCTCCTCAAAAGGGCAAAGCTGCGACGATGCTTCGATGTGGAGTTCCTCAAGGAGGACGAGGACGATGAAGATGTGTGTCTGGAGCTTTATCGGGCCTTCGATGATCTCATCTCCGATACAATCGGCTTCATAGTCAAGCGGGGTGTGCAGGACATCAAAGATAAGATGGACTTTTTCTGCTGCCAGCTGGCCAACCTCTGTAATCTGTTGTTGAAAATCTGCGGATGCGATTTTAACGTACGCATGCCAACGCAAACGAACATAGAATTCAGGGTGGGTGTACTAAAACCTAAATATGTTGTTACCTTTACTTACATTTTTGATTAGGAAATGCTAACCCACATGTATAAAGAGTTGATGGATCGCATTGAGGGCATTCTAGCCGCCTGCAGCTGGAAAAATAGCTTTGAAAGTGCGACAAATCAGGAATATGGGGAGCATGGCTTGGCCCGGCTGATGAATGAGATGCGTCTGGTCAGCAACTGTGGGCAGAGGGATCTGGCCATGCAAATTTACGAGGAGATCGACAGTAGCACCTCAAACCGCATTATATTCGACTTTGTAACCCTGCTGAATAGCGTCGAAACCCTACAGTTCCAGCAGGCGGCTAGATATTTCATGAAGACCCGAACCAGCGATTGGAGTGGACATTATTTTACGTGAGTTTAACTGGATTTGAACACTTTAAATTTGAGAAGTGAAGATACTCGCATATTAAGAATTTGGACATAAGTTTAGCTACTCCCATTTATTTTATAGCGCAGATTGCTCATGCAGCTCTACATCAACTACATGATGGATCTGAGATCCCCAGACGAGGAGGTCGTGAGCTCGGCTAAAGCGAATATGATCGAGAGTTTGCGACAATTCGCCGATAAGAACAGACTGGAGTCGGAGATCTGGATACTGTTGTACTGCTATTACAAGGAAGTTGATTACTTGCCAGGCATGGAGTTCACGCGGTGGAAATTCCAGAATCTCTTTGAAATTTCCTCCAAGACTCTGGCTTTTACCCCCTGCTCACTTTACGAAATGTACCTGCCAGTCGACTTTGAACTGAGGACCTCGTGCACCCCAATGAATACTCAGTTCTATCCAGTTTTCAAGCTGTTTGCCCGCCTGGGAGCATATGCCTTTGCCGAAATTGTTTTTGCCGACATAGAGCAGTGCTTTACGGAAGCTGAAGTGTATCTTATAAGGACCACTTTAAAGATACTTCAGAGGCAGATCGACGATAAGTTCAAGATCGTTAGGATGCCCACGGATAACAGTGTGCCAGGAAAGCTGAAAGTAAGATTAGTTTCTTTTATTTAGGGAAAACGAAATATTTGAAAACTGTAATCTAGCGCTGTTACCAACTGCACATTAATGGCAGTGCGGAATATTCCCGTGGGCGGTGTGACGAGGCCCTGAAATATTTTCAGGAATTGCTGTTAGTGGCGGATCCAGGTGACAAGGCGTTATTCAGGCTAAGTTTCCTGCGACTCGGTCACTTGGCCTTCGAAAAAAGACAATTTGAACTGGCCGAAAAGGCCTTTGACATCTGTTTGCCTTCCAGCCGCAGGCGCAAGAACTTTATAGCCAACTATGGCAAGGGGCTGACACTCTACCATGTGAGTTTTAATTGAAAGGGGTGCAGTATATATAATTACTTCACTCGAACAACCATAGCAAAATCGTCTGGAAGAAGCCATTCCCTTTCTTTCTCGCTGCACCGATGTCGACATCTTGATACCCGATGTCTGGGGGTATTTGGCCGCCATTAACCTGAGACTGAACAGAAATAAAACTGCCTTGGAGTGCTGGAAAGTGGCTAAACAGGTTAGTATTAATATGGAACAGCCTTATCTATGTATATCTAAAACTCCCCTTCAAAGTACCCCGAACTGAGCATCAGCAAGGACGTGTATGCCGAACTGGATAAGATTCAGTACTCAGATATCCATCTGATTGTAGATGACGATGGAAATCCGGCTGAAAAGATGTCGAAAATGGACTTCCTTCCCTTGTAATTAAAGCCTTTGAAAACAGCCCAAGAAAATATGATTTTCTTCACCTGGTAAAATAGTCCTAAGCAAACACATACAGAGTCACGCCTTTCATCAAGTTTAAGCAAAGTTTATCACTTAAATTTAGTGCCCCACATTTAAGTGAAATTAAGTATACGCACACGCATATGTTTACAAGGTATTTTGGTCCCTCGATGTCCTTCGCCTGCCTTGTCGAGCTGGCTCTTGTCAAAATTTTAGCCGCAGAGCGGCAGCACCAACGTGAATATGCCAACACAATGCATTTTTGGCCAAGGGCAAACCGCCACAGCAATAGCAAAAACAAAACCGACAGCAGCAACAACGACAAAACAGAAACAAGTGAGATACGTAGTTAAACCCTTTTGGCCAACACTCAACCCATGACAGGTGTTTGCTCTGCAAAACGTTTGAGGGGTACAATGAGTTTGGCAAGTAACCTGCCTTTCTTTAGCGATATTTTGGTTTATTTAAGACATTCGATTTAAAAATGTTGTGACTTTCAGATCTATATTTTTTTTGTAATTATTGTATACCTCTGTTTTAAGATGTTCTTTGAAAAAATATAATAAATCAATAAATAACAATTATGGTTAACAAGTCTTTTATCAAATGTTTGTTTTACAATTTTCATTTTGAGAGATAAATTCTGTGTTAATTAATTATTTCTTAAAAGTTCGTTTTTTTTCTAATATGTATAAATTTCAAATTGTACCCTTTGTGACTTATAATAAATAAATATATATAATAAATAAAAATGTTGGTGAAACTTTAATGGTTTTTAAATATTTCTAAGAACCGATAGCTGATTGGTTTTCGTGGTAAAACTCTAGTAGAACGCATATTTCCGTGATTTTAATTACAAAGTAATTAAACAAAGTACTGCTAAACTTATTAAATAAATTGGTTAATTTATTACAATTCGTTTGTAATATTTACATTAACTAATAAAAACAAAATATATCGTGTTTGGTAATTTAGTTCCTAACTAGCCAACATCAAATAAGTTATTTATGTAATTTAAAAGTTAGATATCAGAAACTAAACTTACAATAAACTTACAACATAACTATTTTGCCAATAGAGTCTGTACATAAATTTCTTGGCAGTTCTTAGAGATTCGTTTACACTCCCAACTAATTCTAAGGGCATCCCCATTTCGTGGGCCAGACTATTCTGCTCGGCTGTTGTTGTTTACCTGGCAGCGAGTGCTCTAAAATCCGCTTTGACAGCTCGGCTGTCAGCTCAACTCAAACCGAGCCAGGAGGATGGTGCTGTACTGTCCTGCTGTTCGGGGTGTGGGAGCTGTACACTTTTTTGCCTGTCTCTTGTTTGGGCCAGGCCCTCAACTACATATGCTAATGACGAGGTAGCCAAGAGGGAGGGGGATGGGGGAAGGTGGAAGGGGGTTTTGCGGTGGAGGCGGGGCAGCCACTCAGCTCGGGCTTTTGAGCTAGTTTAAGGCCAACAACTCTCGGCTGCTGAGCACACACATTGGTAGTGGAAAGGGGATGGGGATGGGGGAACGGGGCCCGTACACATTGGCTTCATCAAAATGAAATTTGTGAGCAAACACATAAAGTGAATCAAGTAAGCAAGCCAGGTAGACGGGACACATGCTGCTAATGTTTTAAGACGGCTTTAAAATGCGTTTTACTAGACACGGCACTTCACTGGGTCCTCCTTTCAGGTTCGAGGTTTCAGGTCCATCAGCATCACGCATACGACGCGTGGGCCCTGACGAAAGGAAGCTGTTGTCGCCCCAACGTAACAAAATCAATTAGACACATGCATTTACATACTCCGATTGCAGATGCCATCCGAAATACCCGCACTCCACTGGTCGGCGAAACAACAATTGCAATTTAATGTGCTGCCTGCGCCTGCTAATGATAATGTTGTTATGTGCCTATTATGGCTGTTGTTTGTGGGGTCTATGGGGTGGATGGGGTCTGCTGGGGTCTGTTGGGGTCTGTGGGATCTGGGGGGTCTGCTTCGAGCCTGGCTGCGAACACATGTCATTAGCATTTGCATTATGCGAACTTTGCTGTCTGACAGCACTCAAAGTGATGCAGTTAGGCGCCTGCACCCGTGGGCATACGCCCGAAAACACCAAATGAAATTAAAGCTCAACCCAAATGAGACCAAAATTGATTGAAAACAACGTCAAACGAGTAGAGGAAACTGATACCAAAGCTGTGCTGATGTGGGTCCTGTTATCCTTATCATGGTGTGATAAGAAAAAATTCACACATTAAATGGGTATCTCAATCATGAAAATCATTCTTTTATTCATTATTTAAGCCAAAGTAATGTAGTTTATATTTGTACTGTTGTAAAATGATCTATGTAATATTATAAAAGTTTACCACACAAAAGAAAAACACACCGGGATCATCGGGATATTTATACCATTCTTAGCATGCAATACTATAAAAAATTATATCAAATAATATAATTGTCTGACTTTGAACCCTTTTGAGGTTCTTTTAAATAAGAGTATTTTAGCTCATATTATTTTGTCTGTCAAACAATGCTAAAACATAACAGTGAATCCCTATTACGACCTGAACATTACATTTATGCTCACAATATGCAAGTTGGCCGAAACATAATATTAAATGCCACACATGACTACCCCATACCCCCAAAAATATTAATCCGCATGAATTTCATATGCCAAAATTCCGAAACAAGGCCGAGTGCCAAGCCCGACTCAACCTTGAGGATGTGGAAGGATGCGACGTGTGATGGTGTGTGGCAACCTGAAGCAATTTCTAATCAAAATATGCGATGGACAGGCTAATATGCAAATACCATGTAAGCAGCTCAGACGCAAAGGAGCTCAGCTTAATACCAAAATAGCTCAGCTCGGGATCCACCAGCAGCCACCGCACATATCTTCAGCTCTTCGGCTAATAACACAACCGCAGAGGAAAAATCCAAAAAAAAAAAAGAAAAAGTAAAACTACAACAGCTGCGTACCCTGCTGAAAAGTATGCAAAGATTTCGCCCGGAATTAAGTTGGCAAAGAGCTAACGTGAAATTTACACCAGAATGGTTACACAACGGGGGAGGGGGAATGTTTGCCGGGGTGTGACATGAAAATTTCATTTGAAATTGAATATGAAAAAAATGGGTAGCCTCGTGTGCGCCGCTTGTGCGACAGCTGCTGCAATTGACAATTATTATTATTGTCAGTGCGAATAAGGGGAATAAGGGGCGGGCGGAGGGGGCGTGGTTGGTATTCATATGACACCCGTGTAGCTCATAACCAAGCGCCCAAAATGCCTCGACATCCGTCGGCTTCAATAAAATTCAATGGTCGCATTAAAATCATTTAAATTCTATTGTTTTGTTAGCTTTTTTTTTGTGTCCTTGGATCTCCGGATATCCATGTATTTCTTTACGACTGTCAACAGCACACGGAGTGTGAGAGTGTGTGTGCGGCGGCACACACGGCGAATGCCGCATAAGCTGTTTTCGTTGCGGATTTAGGCGATATCAGCAAATGCATATTTAATGGGCTTGCGATCAATATGATACACTCAAAAAAAAATTTTAGAAAATCGCCTATGGATTTGCTTTACTGGCGATTTTTTTCTATATTTCTGGAAAATTTCTTAAATTTAATAAATTTTGATTAATTTGAAGAAAATTTTCTTTACCAGTAGAAAATTTTTGTATTTTAAAGAAAAAAATCGCCAGTGAAGCAAATCCATAGGCGATTTTCTAAAATTCAGGGCGATTAGTTTTTTGAGTGTATGTGGTGGGGCGACCCCTCGCATTTCGCGTCGCCGATTAATGCAATTTAAGGCGGCTAAAGGATTTGGTTCGAGAAATTGTTTAAAGTTGCAAGGGGAATTTACTAAATTTTACAGTCTAATAAATTTTATTTCCTATTGAAAGTAAAAATATTATCCATAATTATTAGAGCTAGAAAATTATCGACATTTTCAATATTTTGACAATATTGATTCGATAATATCGATATTTTAAAGGGAAAACTCCAATTAAATATCGAGAAATAGCAAACTGTCGATATTTTTTCAAACTCTATTAGCAATGAGTTGAAAATTATCGATACTTTCGATATTTTCACAATTTTTAATCGATAAAATCGATGTTTTAAAATATCGATAAATAGAAAACTGTCGTTATTTGTTCAAGTTATAGTTTTAAGCTATTGATAAAATGCCTATATATAAATTTTCTTATTCCAAACAGTAAGATTTTTCATTTCTAAAAAAATTAAACACAAATAATTTTTGTATTTATTTTTCAATCTACTATTAACTTAAGATAATAATAAAAGTCTTCTCCAAAGACATTCAGAGAATTTGTGTAACCCTGAGGACATTTATATTGCGATTCACACACACTCTAACTTAAACCGATAACTCTTGATAAAATCTTCAAAGTCTCAAAATGAAATCGTTGGCGTCACTTAAAAATCATAACTGCCAAAACGGAGTGGCATCTGTTCGTGCCCCCCTTCCGGCCCCTCAAACATCTGAGATGCGATTCCATTTGGTAACCCCTTCCTCCGATGTTTGCAAATTCTCAACTTTCAACAAAAAACGCGAGAACGAAACACGTTGAATGCGCACAGCACGCAAATGCGAAATGGAGAAGGGGCAAAGGGTTTTTCGGGCTTTGCCCAGGATCTGTCTTGTTTGCATAATGCCAGGCAGTCAGCAACCACACCCACCCACACACACTCCCACTCGTGCACATATGGCGGGGGAGAAAAATAAGTCAGCGGTTTTCATTTTACAATTTGATAGCCGAATAAGAATTTTCCGCTGACAGAAGTCGGAGCCAGAAATCGTTCGAGGAGCTCCGGCAAAGGATTTCCACTTTTGTGCCGTTGATTTGTTTGTTGATTTGCGTAAGTAACGTTTGAGGGGCGTCGCTCGGCCCTAAATCCCTTTCCGAGCATCTTTATGGCCAAGTTGCCTTTACATTTGTCGCATTTATAAATTATTTAAAGTGGCAAAGCGCCAGCTCAGCTTGGCCTGATGAATGTGTGCGCTGACCATCATTGACCCCGTGACCCCAAAAGCAACTGCACATTGAAACGCGGGGCTCTTCTAAGCACACAGAAAACAATTATCCTCTTTATAATGTAAAACCATTAAAAATATGGTTTATAATATGAAACGTTTGAGTTATAATAACATTATTTATTTGTGTGAAAATGTATGAACGTCACGCTTTTAATAATTTGTATGGAATACAAAAATAATATATAAATAAAATATTTATATTTACGAAAATTCAATTTCATTTGAATTGTTAAAATACTTTATAATAAATTCTTAATGGCAAGGCTAATAAAAAACTTGTTTTTTAATCTCTACAAGATTTTGGGTTTTTGCCCCACAGAATTTTAAATTCACCATTAAAGTGAGTGTAATTTTAACAAATAATTAAATATTATTTAAATCATAATCAAAAGTAAAATATATTTATTACCGACTAAGGAAAAACTAGTTTGATGGCTAACTAACCTTTAAAAAAGATAACTATTTTTGTGCTGCCGGTTTATTTTCTTTTATATGGTTTTAAAAAATTAATTATAAAGCTATTTGGAAAACTTTCGAAAGAAAATGGCCAGCAAACTATTAATGAGTAGGGGCATTTTTCCCTGTGCACGCACAGGCAGATGGACCAGTGACATGAGGGACCATAAACAGTGGCTAAACAAGGTGCTTAAATTATGCCACAAGATCTGAAAACCGGCTGTAAATAACAAGCCGGACCAGCAGCAACCCCGCCCCGCCCACTTCCTTCCGCCCCCGAGTTCCCTCCCCCTCCCCCTTCCCGCTATGAGGACATGCATTCATATTTATGGTTGTCTATCTGTGGCTCGTCCTCTGCCCCCTTGTTCCTCCTTCGCTGCTCTGTTGACAAGGCCATGCGTCGCCTGCCACACTGTAGCCACTGCCGCCTACCGCCCACCGCCTCCCCCGGCCTCTGCCGCCCATGTCCTGGTGCTCCTGGCTTGTTGCTAGTTGTTGGTCTCATGGCTGGATGACTTTGGTTTCGAGAAATCAACGTATGAGTGTGTGTGTGCGGTCCTGTGGGTGTGCGATATTTGCTCGAGTGTTTGTGTTTGCTTAGCGCTACTCAGCTGGCTGCTGTTTACGCACATACATATGAATATCAGCGGCCAGCGTTTAACTTCTGGTGCTAAAAGCCAGCGCTGCGATCTCGGCGGTTTAATGGCTAGAGGAGTCCTGCGGCCAAGGTATCTCCACAGAAAGAAAAAAGTAGTTTAAATGTGGATTAACATAACATAATTAAACTTAAAGTTGGCATAAAAAGATATCAATGAAATTATATGTAATTAAATATTACAGATTTGTTGTTTTTCTTTTCTGATTCTCTTTGGTATAAAAAAAAACATAAATAAATCATGTTGTACAAATCCCTTTTATACAGAATGACTTTTCATATCACATTTGAAATGCATATAAATAATAAATATCAATTGCTTTTACCATTTGAGGTAAAGCTAATAAAATGTTGTGTTATTTAAATATGATGGCTGGCCTTGACCTTGATTCTAGATGATTTAGGCAAACTGTTCGCTAAAAGGACAGACATTACATTTTTAAAGTCACAAACAGTCAAGAGAATAACTAATGTGGAAAAATAATCATAAATAAGCCAAGAGTTTATTTTTTGAGTGCCTTTTCGAGCGACTCGCTTTGCGACTGCGGTTACCGTTTACCTGCTTGCCCCGAAAATCGGGCTTCCTTCCTTCCTGCACAAAACGATTTTAATTAAAATCGGATTCAGCATAGACGATTTCCGGAAATTTAATTGCGTGTGGCTGCAAACTTTGTTTACATTGTGTGCAAGCCGTTCAACCTGTGTCTTTGATCTAGAGTTCCCCGGCCCCGAAGAGACACTCTCCCCGGCAATAGCTGTCAGTTGGCCCCAAAAACAATATAAACTACATGGCCATGGGGGAAGCGGGGAAGCGGGGGGAAGTGTTCGTTCGAGAGCGAATGGTGGCAAAGATAAAAAATAATAAAAATTCATAAATGAATGCTTGAGCGCTTCTTGACACACGGAAGTTGGCCACCGGATGTGGATATATATGTGTGTGTGTGTGTGTGGCCGGTCCTTGAGCACAATGGCTCTTGTTCGTGTGGATGTGTGAGTGTGAGGGTGTGAGGGGGCAATCACAATGCAAAAGACAAACGTCCTGCTGACTTGGGCTCTGGATTTTGGTGTTGTTAGCAGTTCCGGCTTTGAGGCAGCAAAAGCCATTATGGTATTTATTTTATGTTGCCCAGACGGAGTTCTGAAAATTGTTGACAATTTTCTATTTTAATCTGCGAATCGAGAGAGGCCCTGGAATTCGGGTTCATCAGAGGTATGCATTTAAATTTTGGGTCCCGGGACTTGAATTTATGGGCCAACACTCCCCGCACAGTCCTTCAGACACATCCTTTATCCTTTTCCGTTTGCGGCCCGCAATGGGCCAATAATAAACAGTTTCCGTCACTTGTTTGACATATCTACAAGGCGCAATCGGATTGCGCCCTATAAACTTTCATACGTACTCGTATTTGTGTGCTTAATGATATGTACAAACATTAACCCTTTTCGGGGTGAGAGTGCGGAGAACAACGGCCAGCCGACTGGTCAAATATAAAGCGCTTGGCCCGTGCGGTTATTGCTTGATTAATTTCCGGTCAAATGGCTCTAGACACTAATGACTATTTAATGTTACAATTTACACTTTATTGATTCGCACACACATCCGATTGTGTTTGTGTCAGCATTATCGAGGCCTTTTGTGTCAAGCTGTCACGGCCAGGCCAATTTGATGGCCTTTAAAAGGGAGACTTTTGTTCGACTGTCGCCGCAACTTAAGGGCAGCAGCCGCCGCTCAAACGAAACAAATTAGCCAGGTTGACAGCGTTCGCATTTAATGTGCAGGCCCTGCAACGAATTTATGCAGAAAAGCTGAATGTTTTCTTTTTTTTCGCATTTATTCCCTTTATTTTTGCCCGCTAACTGGGAAAACTGGGAAAAGTGGTTTGCATTTTGCCTAATGCGACGTTGCATGAAAATGAAAATAGCAACGTAAACAGAAAACAAAATAAGAGTTACGACGTCACGAGGAAGCGACTATTTTATGCTCTAAACTGGGCGAAGAATAAGATCTCTAAGAATATAATTACCTTTAAAAAGTTATAAATGGAAAAAATACAAATAAAGTCTCAATAAAACTGCCATTACTTTCAATATTTTCATCTTTAAATTATTAACTAATTTTATTAACTAAATTATTTTAACTAAATTATAGTAGATATTACATTTGTATTTTAAAATAAATCACATCCCCTTCTCCTTTTCTTTTCGAAACTTTAAATGACAATTGCAAAGTTATTATAACAAGAATAACAATTTAGTTTGTGTTCCCACTGAATCTTAACAAATACCCTTATGGCAAGTAAATCTGCAAGTCTAAAACCGATGCAAAAAATACAAGCAAAGCGAAAATTTTGCATTTTGCATATGCAGAAACACAGACGCTTTGGACTTGAGTGACCCCCGGGGAATGGGGATGGGGATGAGGATACCAGGACCAAGTCCGTTCTCAACTGCTGCCTGTCACAGAATTTGTAGCCAGCTTCGGACTTTTCAGTGGTCTTTGCGGGGGTATATGGGTTTCGAGAATTCTTGCACAGAAAGAAAAGTTATATGAGGTTATTTTTGTAAAGAAATTTTAATTTCATTGGGTTTTTGTCAAAAACATTTTTATTCATTTTATCAATTTCTTCAATATTTGAAATAAAAGAGGGATTAATTTCTTGTAATAGACTAAGTTTTATATAAGAGTATAAATAAATAAATTACTTTATTAACAAATTATTGTTTTAAGAAATATTGACGTCAGCAGAGATCTTTTATATTACAACCACTAATCCTTGATATTAAAAATTTAATTTAATTTAATTTAATTTATTCAATATCCCAGCGCTACAACTGCACACTTATAATTATCGCGCGTTTTTTTTATTTATTATTATTTTTTATTTTTTTTTTTTAATTATTATTTTAATTTCTTTTATATTTATACTGTGATTTTAAGAGATCTTTAACTTTATTATAAAATCATTTATATTTTATAGTGGTATAGGTAAAATCACAAATGTTAAATCCATTTCTCTCAGTTATTGTCGGGAACAGCAGAGGAATGGCTTTCGGAACTTGGTCCTGGGTGTTTTTCAGTCGGAACCGGCTGAGGTTGTGCCTATGGGAAGCGGGCTCTGCTGCGGCTGCAACTGGACGTTGGAGTAGTCACAGCTATTATTTTCTGGCATTATCTCATCATATTTCTGCGCTGCGTTAGTGCCTGCAAAATTGCTAGAATTTCCTGCTGCTGCTCGTGGGGACCCAGCAACAGAAACAGGAACCGGACCAGGCAAATAGCCATTGCGAAGCCGAGAGGTCAGCCTGTTTATGGCTGAGGAATGCCAGCTAATTCACAGAAAATACTCAAGAATTATGTGCTGGCTCAGGCTTATCCGCAGACAGAAACAGTCCATCATGTGTGCCAAGTGAATCTCGCATTCATATCACGTATTTTATTACATCGTTATTCATGATATTGACTCTCGGCGGATGGAAAGTTTTACCCACCGCCAGAGATATTCAAAGTGCAGTTCAATAGATTTCACTGCCATAAAGAATACATTAAGTTTAGGGTCTCTGCTCGCCAGGCAGCACATAATTAAATTGATTTCCACGTTCGTTTTGCTCCTTGCGATTTATGGTCATGTGCGATAAAGTCAATTCGAGCAAATTGAAAAGCGTTGCTCGTTTGGAATGTTGCTAAAAATGGCAGCATAAATTGTGTATGCATAAATTATACATGCTTGCCGAATTGATCCATTTTTCGGGCATCCGGCAGGAGTTGAGGCATTTCTGGCATTCTACCCCGGCCATGCGAAAAACTACCAGCTACCAGGCACAACCCGGCTTCAACTTATGAACTATTCGCTTTGTTTAGATATCTTGCCTCCCCAGCCCCCAAATGTTTGTGTGCTGACTTTGCAAAACCCTCAAATCCCCGACTGCATAAAAGTTCATATCAAAATACCAAAGCAAATATTTATTATCGGTGTGTGCGGAGGAAAACTCTCAACTAAGGCCGCACCTCAGCCGAAAACTCAAAGCGACAACTACCGAAAGTCTGAGGAAATTTCGAATAGAAATTATTTCTGGCATTTTAATAAACAACTAGAAGCCACTGGCAACTATTCTAATATGTTTTCCAGTACCTACCTAAGCGTTTTCAAGTGTTTTAAATATTCGTTTATGAGCGTTTTGTACCATGTGGCGTATGCGTAATGGAATTAAGCCGGCAGAAGCGACGTCAAAATATATTTAAATTGCTTTACAGTCTCTCAAATAAAAAGTGAAGAAGGTTTTCGATTTTTCCTAAAATAAAATGTCAGGAAATTAGTCAGTGGAGCGTATGCACTATGGGTAATTTGACCACTTTTTGTGGCATTAATTAATAACTCGAAAACGAAGCAACATTTTTATTTTGTTTTTAGAATTAAGTTAATAATAATGAAATCGATTCATTTTATCTAAAATGGGCGTGGTCGGCCTTTTTTTTAATTTATTTTTTATTTTTTATTTTTTAATATTAAATTAAAAAATTTTTTTTTTGTTTAGTAAGAATAACTGTAATATAATATTATTTTATAAAAAAAAAAGTGGTCCTACCTTTTTTTTTTACACGAAATCTAATTTTGTTTATTTTTTGTGCGCGCTTCCGAGCAGCTGCGCTTGCAGCTTGAATTAATAAACTAGCATTGCCTGCCTTAAATGATGCTAGATCGGAAGCTTCTTTTCTCTGGGTTCTTTCCTTTTTTGATAGGTAAGACAGAGCTGGCCGTCCAACAGGTCCTATTCGTTTTTGAATGGGTACAACTGTATGGGAGCTTAGCCAAGAAGAATGACATCGCTTGAATTGCTTTAAGTTTCTTTTAGCCTTTAGCCAGTAATCTCATATTTTATAATAAATGATTTTACTTCTGGCTTCTAAAAGTTTCTCATCGTGACTAGTACAAGGTCCACATATAGCCGATCTCATATAATTGAATATTGGAATTTCCTTGAAACTCTTCTTCGCCTCTGACATCCAGCTTTCAAACAGCGCGCTGTTTGCAAAAGTTAGGTTGGTACCTAAAAAGTTAAATATCAGAGAAAGTGCGCAAAAGTGCACTTTTATACTAACTGAGTATAATAAGAATTGACTACTCTACAACATAAAACAAGTTTTAGAGCTGGAAAGAGCTGGACTCACTTTGTAGCTCTATTTAAAGATTATAATTTACTACATGTTTTAAGTTTTTTTAAGGTTAGAACTTACACCAGATTATAGGGACACCACAATCAAAATCTACAATTCACGATCACAAACACATATTACAAACCCCTCTGAATGGACTGCATTTCAAAAACAGCACTTAAATTGATCAATTTCACACTTTTTTTAACTTTTAAGTTTTAAGGAAAATTTGCGTTTTACCAGCGCTGCCACCTCGTTCGAACAACGGCTGGCTTTCACAGCTGATTACTTAACAGTGGTGCGCTCTGTTAAATTTTTCTGTTAGTAACATTTTAGATTGATGTTATCCTAATACATTGTGATTAAAAAAAGCAATTTCTAACGACTTTTGAAAAATGGGTTTTGGCCAAAAAAAGTGGTCAAATTACCCATAGTGGTATGCTCACACTAATTAAGACATTATCTCCTCTTCCCGTGCTTAATTTAGAATTTTATACGACCGGCTCTTGAAGCCTTCCCTGCAATTGCAGCGCGTTTTGCGACGTCACTTAAAGCAAACATAAAAAGGCAAAACAAACCGTGAAGTGCTAGAATTAAAGCAACAGCAGCTAATTACAAGGCGACCTAATTTTATGCGAGAGTGCGAAAAAAAGGAGCCCCGACGGTTGGGGAAGCGCCAATAAATGGCAACGAGGCCAAGCACCTCCGAAAACAAACAGAGAACCAGAACCACAGGGAAATGTTGCCATCCCGCTCCCGCTCCCCGGAATTGTATCTGTGTGCTTGTTTTTTGCTAATTAGCGAATAACCGTGTTTAGATTGCAAACACTCATGCCGGCGAAAAGAAATAACAGACGCCGGCAAATTAATTGCCAAACAAGTGAGTGCAGAGTTGGCAACTGGAAACTGGTAACTGGCGTCGCCCGAAACCCACTGCCACCGCCACAACAGCAACGGACGGGCCTAATGTCCGCCTCACAGAAACACCAACGGAAGTCAGTGCGAGGGGAGCTACTGAAGTCCGAAATTTATCAGCCATGGGGATTGAGATTAAAGCTTTATTTCCTACGGAAAGGTTCGTTTAAATCAGGTTTAATGCTTAAAATAAACGTATACCCAAAAAAACTTTATATGAGAATCTCCAACAGAGAGAATTTAGCAAAATGTTATATTATTTAATATCAATTTTACCAGTATTGCATGAAAACCGGTTTTTTTAATCAGTTTTAATGCTTAAAATAAACGTATTACCCAAAAAAAAACTTTATATGAGAATCTTCGACAGTGAGAATTCAGCAAAATGATATTATTTAATATCAATTTTACCAGTATTGCATGGTAAATGTACCATGCGCATATCGATTTGATCATGGCGTGATTTTTTTTTGTGTATAAAAAATTAGAACAAATACTTTTCTTTCTTGTAAGTTTATTTTTGTTGGTTTTACTAGAGAAACAAAATTAAAATAAACAATTATTTAATACGAAAAATTTAAATACAATTTTGTTTTAGTGTTATTTAAAAATTAACCAAGAATATTTGCCAGTAAATGTTAACTGTATCGAAAATCAGAAAGAGAATTTATTGATTTGCGTCATTATTTTCCTTATATGCAAATACTGGGTTCATCTAAAATCAATTCGGTAGCCCAGCTAAACAACTCCTGAATCCGCCCTCGCAGGGCTGCAGCACGCACTTGTGCAGCAGGGAGGCGGAACCGGGAAAAAATCCTGACCCCCGGCAACAGACGCGATGTGGTCGACGACAGCGACTCTGAAGGTGACGTCGCCACAGCTGCGCTTAGTTAATTAGTTTAGCAGTATGTTGGTCCTGTGCCGGCGGTTGTATCTGCAACTGAATCTGTATCTCCGCCAGTATCTCTATCTGTATCTGTATCTGTATCATATGCTAGGAGAGGGGACAAACTGTGCCTGTCATTTCAGGCCACCGGGATGGGAGCAGTTACTGCGTTTTTCGGCTGTTTGCTGTCGACGGTTGATCAGCAGCTCGCAGAATTTTGGGCCCTTTGTTTGTGCGTCCCTGTTTCCTGTGTCCTGTGCCCTGAAATGCTCTTCAATTACAGCCCGTCAAATTGTGACGACAACTGTTGGCAGTTTGCGACTTTAAAATCGCTTAGCCGGCAGCGGATTGGATTTGTTTGAAGTGTTGAGTGGACGAATGCTAATTAGAGCTTTAATCAGGGCTTAAACGAAAGTACAGAGATTCCCTGGAACTGAGTCGGTATAGGATAGATATTTAAAATTGCTTAATTATATACCCAACCAAATTTATGTTTACTATTTCACACAAAAAAAATTGATATTCGCATGGTAAATTTCTATAATTTATATGTATATCGTTTTTACCATACAATACTGTTAAAATTGATTTTAATAATATTATTTTACCGAATTCTCTTTGAAGGAGTTTCTCTGACTTCGAAGGAGATAGCGCCTAAAAGAGGCATTTTAGTTTATAAGGCAAGTATTTAAAAATATGTCTTAGAATGCAATCCCAAACAAAAGCCTTATTGGCATATTCTTGAAAGTTTTGATGCAATTAGGCTGTGTGTTTTGTTTTAGATTTCTTGATGCCTGACAAACACTTTAGCAGATTTAATTTCAGTTTTTAAAGTCTAACAACGTCAACACCCGCAAGGACATCGGGAACAACAAGGGAAAGTGTGAAACTTTTATGTTGTTTGTTAAAATATAACCTTAAGCCCTCTTGTTGGTCAAGACAAGCTGCACACCCCACCCTACCCATTCTCCTCCTGCTTTGAGCCAACAAAGTTGTCGGACGGAGACTTCCGAGCAATTCCCTGGGGTGTATTTTTCAAGTGGAGCCCGGCGTGGGCGAAACTTTGGCCCATCTCCAGTCGGCAGGCTCCAATCTCCATCTCCCACGGAGCCGGGCATTAAAAATTGATGAGTTCTTAATTTGTGTTGCGCTGCCGCTGCCATATTGAAAATAGATTAAGTTCTATTATTTGCAGTCATGATGTGGATTAGCACGGACACTTTGCCTGAAGACTTGGGTTCGGAAAGGAAAGGAGGCGATTCCCTTGGCCGCTGGCCAGCGGACCTGCCTTTATAGACGTCATCATTAATCATGCTGACAAGGGCCGCTTGGATTTTCATTTTACGGTGCTGATGGCGCTGCCGCTTCCACTTGTGATGCCATTCTCAAACCCATTTCCATGGCACTTTGGCCCCCGACTTTGCCAATATCCCCGTAAACCCTATTTCGATTCTTATGGCGTTGCCATGGCCCGTAACAATTTTGTTTGCCTTTTGCGTTCAGAGTTTGTTTGTATAATTTATGTGCCTCACTGATGCGCAGGCCGACTGTCCAAATCCGCACTCCCTCTATCGGAAATGTCGGGATGGATATGGATGGCGACTGGTCAGTGCGAGATTCAGATACAGGCGACAAGTTCGAGGTTAATGGAGAAGGAAATTAAGAGATATGCCAATGAGGATTACGTATTATAAATTGGATATCCATTAAAGCGAAGAATGTCTTAATTATTCAATGTTTTTAGGTGTGCACATAAAAAAACCCTCCGGGATCAAATCGATATGTGCATGGTAAATTTCTGGTATTTTCTGTGAGTAAAATTTTAGGTGTACACTGCACATAGAACAAAACTTGCAGGGATCAAATTGATATGTGCATGGTAAATTTCTGGTATTTTTGTGAGTAAAATTCCAGCACGCTTATACATTTAATTCAAAGAAAATGAAAATAAAATTGTATAAAATACTTTCAATTGTCTACCAATAGGTATCACCCGTTCGATGACTAGTTCTGTGTATTTTTTGGAGTTCGCAACCCACACACAACAATTTGCAAGTTATTTATGCGCAGCGCGGGCTCTAATTGCAATTTCCGCGCAGTCGCGAAATGTTGCAAAATGTATGGACCAACCTCATGCGACTTGGGCGAAAAACTCAATAATATTTGCCACACACACGCCTTTTTGACAAATTTGCCAATGACGATGGAACATCAGAATGGAATGGCTGGGTCTAAAATTTATTTATGGTAATTTCGTCAAACTGCGCGATGTCGGCACCCGCAGGGGGAGGCAAACATAATAACGGCGGGCAAACACGGCAGTTTAACGGGGGTACAAGGTGCACAAGGTAAATTTAACAGATTGCCTCTGTGGCCTGGCCAGATTCCGATTTCGGGACCCGCTCCACCGAATATATGGATTGGGAATTCGGCATTCTATTTAATATGGTCCAGCGGCAGTTGATTTGATTTGCCGCTCATCGCTGGGCGCAGTTCATTTTTGGGGGAATTTAATTAACAATTTTGTATCGGTTCTATCGACTGCTCAGCCACGCGCAGGTAATTGTAATTGTCATTTTTTGTATCCGCCGATCGCGATGTTTTTGTTTTTGTTTGCCTTCCATGGAGTTTGTGTAATTAGCTTGGCGCGAATTGAAAATTTCAAAATTAATTAGTTCAAACAACAGTGCGGTTTGTTTGTGTTTTCATAATGCAGCTGTTCAAAAGATTTTGTCTGGCTTTTTTTCTCGTTTCCTAGCTGGCGATGGCAATTTATGAACAGCTTAATTCAACAGGCCAATTAATATTTTTATTTACTTTGTCGCTGTCTTGTCAATAATGTGCATCCATTTATTTGACAATAGGAAGAGTAAATGCCATTAAACGATTTAATTAATTTAATTATTATAGGGAAAATAAAGGGACGTATGTATAAATATAAAGATGAGTTCATCCTTTGAATTTTCATTTCTTTAAGCCTTATTAATGTTCCTAATTAAATTGATTTGATATTCGAGGAAAAGTCAAGAAGCCATGGCATTTCCCTACTTATCTGACCATTTGAATGCGAATTTATTATTCCGGATGCGATGTCGCCTGCGAACATTTCCTAATTAGACAGCGCACCCACAGCCCTTCGAAATATCCTTTCGGCAGGCAAAAGCCCACACACGCAAAGGACTCAGCCACACACACACTTCCACCCAAATTGGAATGAACGTCGAAAACTTTCAACGCCACAATGAGGCATTGCGTATGGTTTAAGCTTTATTTATTTGCGGCCATAAATAACGCTTAACGCATCTAAATCTTGAACTTTGTGCGAATCCGAATGCGCTGGGCTAGGATATGGGCGGATGGGCCGGCGGAGGAGTGGGGGCGTGGCAGATGAGAATGGCCCGAGTTGTTTACCCGGACTAGGGATAACTCGACACGGCTTAAACGTCCGATTCAAAAGCCAAAAGTTAGAAGACAATACAAAAATCGTAGGTATTTCCCCCGTCGAGATTTATGAGCGACCTTTTTGCTCGCTCCCTCGAAGGGTGACGCTTAATAAAATGCTTTAAAGTTAACCATATTTTTGGCATCCTTTTTTCCGTTTAACTTGTCCGAGGTTTTTTCCGTTGATCTTGCTCCATATTTTATGTGTAGTTGTTGTGGCAAAAGGGCGGCAAAACATGCACAAAAACTGGAGAGGTAAAAAAGTATTTTTGGATGATTCGAAGTTGAAATACGATATAAGGGCAAACTGGAGATTAAACATTTAAAGACTAACATTTAAATAAATTAATTAAAACAGAAAAAACCTTTAAACGTACATATTAAACAAGACATTAAATAAATTATTAATAACTGGATATATGTATAATATTTAAAATAATTTGAAATTTAAATTAAAAATAATTTTAAATATGTACAAAAAATAAAAATGTACAATAAATTAAATATGTACAATATGTAAAATATTTATAATTATTTTTAATTTATTTGTAAGCGCTCTTGAAAAACAAAAAAAAATATCACTATTTTAAAACTGAGAATTTAAGAAACTTTAAAATTAAAAATTTTTAGTTATACTTTTAACTAATGACAAAAATACTTTGGATGTTATTCAAACGGTTTTTAAATATGTTTGAAAATATTTAAACACTTAGTACTTGCATATCCTTTGTTCCTCTTTTGCTGGGTGCGTGCATCCTGGCCCGAAGTGATGCCTTTCTGGGCTGTCATGTTGTTCTACCAACTGATGGCTTACAGCTGCCTGCTAAAACTTGTGTCTCTTCCTGTCCGCCCCCTTTCCCCGCCCACTCACCAACACACACACACACACGCACACAGATATTGGCTCGGCAAATGTCAGTTTTGGCACCTACAACACTTTGTTGAACTTTTCGTTTTTTTCTTGTTTTTTTTCTCTCTTTTCGGTGTTGCGTTAGTGAATATTTTTGTTTGGCAAAAGAGAAGAAGAGGTATGGAAAATGGGGAGTCGGGCCAAAAGCTTTCACACACTTTCCCTTGTCGTTGTGGATTTTGCTTAGAAATTAACATATAAATTGATTTTTCGCAGCGCCAAAGTGTTGAGCTTTTTTGAATTGTCAATGTGGGCCAAAGGTGGCGGACTTGTAAGATCATTTGAAACCCATGTTTTCCTTTAAAATGCAATGTTTTTGTTTACCACTGAGAGCGATTAGGATTCAATTGCCAGCGGAGAGTAATTGTTATATCATGGCCCAAACTCCTTTGGCCAGGCCCAATCGTTGTGTCCGTAAATCGCTTTAGCGCTTTCCCAGCAGAAACTGGGTCAACCGGAAGTTGTATAAATTACAATCCCCTCCCGGGCCCGAAAAAAGAACGGAAGCCAGGCAACCACATGCCCAGCTTAGACTTATTATGGCAAAGATACTGCAATGGTTATCTTTAAAATAGCCGCAAAATCCATTTAAATTATACAATAAGGAAGGGATATAAACAAGCAAAGCCTAGGCCAGGCCTTCGGGCCATCTTAGATCCAGCCAAAGTTCTGGCCAAGTTAATTACACTTAATACGCATGGACTGTGTCTGTGTGTGCGAGTGGCTTTGACCAGAAAACCTGTTTGGTTATTTGGTGATTTGTGTTTAGAGAATGTTCAAAATATCCCAGGCAAAGGGTTTAAGGCAGTTTGGGTCGTGTGTGTCTAGGGAAAATATTGGGTAGTTATTTTGGCCAAAGATAAGCATAAGAGATTGCATTTCAGGGGAAAGAAAGTGCTGAACCTTACATTCGCCCTAAAATAAGCAGTGCAAGAACTCGGATCATTGAATTCACAAAGAGCCGAAAGCTAAATGGCTAGGTATTCTAAAGATACCTTAAATACTGGGAAATATTCCTATTTAATTAAAATTTACTTTACGTTTAAACTTACTTAAAATAAGAAAAAAATACAAAAATTTTTAAATTACGTAAAGCACAATCAACATTTTTACATAAGGTTCATTTTTCCGTACACCCAAAAAATGATATGAAGTAATATCAATTTTACCAGAAATTTACCATGCGCATGTCGATTTGATCCCGGCGTGTTTCATTTCGTGTGTAGCAATAATACCATTCCAAAATTTAAACTATTTATCTTTAACCTATTTCGATCAAAGGTATCAGATAGTCGTATCTTTTTAGTTATCCAACTACTGAATTCCATCTTATTTACTTGCCGAGTCCAAAGTGTGACCATTAAATATTTTGGCAAATATTCTGGTGTAATCACCAGCAGAATGGCCAAGGAGCAGAGCCGAGTTGTAGCAACAGCTGGCCAAATTATTCTAATTGCCAGTCAATGGACGCTGCCTGGCAAAACAAATTTAAAATTCCATCAATTTGGCAAAATAGTGAGAGGGCCGAGAGATCCGAATCAAATTATCCTAAAGACGTTGACACTGCTCTTTGTGTGCCGGATCTGGCAAATAGAAAGTTTCCCAAGAAGTCCTTTGTTCGTTTCATTTGTTGCAGTCTCGCAAAATTGATTTGTCAAGCAGCCACATTAAAAATTGACAACTAGACAAATACCAAACTGCCAAGGAGCCGGCCTGGCAATGTAGTACGTGTAGGGTTTTCCAAGATGAATGGCCGCCCCACATCATCTTCGGCCCAGCTGGCCTGTTTATAGTCAATATTTTATGAGTTTGAATTAATTTGGCGACAGCCAACGGGCAGCTGCTCGACTCGTGGCCAGGCACGTTTCGGTCCTGTCCATTGTTTGTCAGCCGAGTTTTGCAGTTTGACATATTCCGAGAGTCCACTTTCCACTCTCCACTTCTTCCTGGGACACTCAAAGTTTTTCTAAATTTTTCGTATTAGTTATGCAAATTAATGTGCGTGCATGCGTGAATGCGAATATTTAATTCGGGCTCTACGAGGAACCGGTGACAAAAGACCGAGATCCTCCGGTTTTATGGCAGAACCCGAAACGGGCCATATAAATGAAGCAAGTTGATGCCGGGGATTTGAAATTGGTTAAGTTTCTCAACGAGCCCGGGATCGTGCCTGTGAAATGCTGGGAAACTTATGTTCAAAGTTTCGAGCACTGCAAGTTTTAATTCCAAGCCTCAAATTTATGTATTGCAGCCATCAATATTTAATTGGCATATTAAGCCAGCTCAACGCCTAATCTCTTTCAACCTAATGACCAACAGAGTTGGCCATGAATCACCTGCCATTCCGAGATGCCTTACTTATGCATGACTCTGATTGCCTTTCTTGTGGCTGCAAACCACCACATAGCAAATTTTATAACAAACATTAATTTTGGTTAATAACTTTATAAGACAAACTAGTCTTAGCCAGCTAGCCAACTTGTGTGGATATCAAGCGTCCTAATGCCGCAAACTTTGACTCAACATTTTTCACACAATGTTTTCGGGGGGTTCCTCCAAGGTTTCTGGGTTGGAGCATAAAATAGAATTGGAATAACCATACGATAAGCCCAATTTGTGCGCAGCTTTAGTGGCGCATTAGCCGCACATAAAGCAAAGATAGACGCCTCCATATTTGTGCGTTGATGTGCGTCACTTCCGCTTGTAATTGTAGCTACAATGTCACAATCACTAGACCATATAAACGCAGGCAGTCGGCCATCTCTCGCACACATAAACAACCAGGATACACGCACACCCACAAACACACACGTAAAGCTGGCTTTGTGTGCGCTTTTAAGTGGCTCTGCGTCTTGCCCACTCGGGCGCCATCCCACCAAAGTGAAACTTAGATGATGCACCGTGTCCTGGAACTTCTTGTAAAAATATCCTAAATATATAATATCGGTTTTGTCCTTAAAATTGTATGTCTGAATTGGGAATGAAATATTACATTTTGTTTGTGATACACAACCATATTCCATATTTAAACATTTAAAATGGGTACACAATTTTAAAGTTTATAGATTAAGTTAGAAAGTGTTTACTACTCTTTAAATAGCTAAGTGAGTGCAGTTGAATTTTTATAAGTAAGTGGAATTTTTTAAAGGTTAGAATTTAAATGTTTACTATATTTTAATTTTTGTACTCCCAAAAAAATCGATATGAAACGTAGATCGATTTTACATTATGTAATATCAATTTTAACTTCATATGCGGCCAGGTAAATTTGATATGCTCGAAAAAAGTATTTCATGTAAAACCGAAATGAGTATTGCATAACCAAAAATTTACATGCGCATATCGATTTTACGGCGACATGTTGTTTTTGTGTGTAATAAAATGTTACCCTTAAACTCACCTACTCCTTTTGTGTTTTCAATAAAAATTGTTTTCCAGAGTTTTTATTAAAATCATTTTAAATAGATACAAATAGTGGTGTTATATCATATCCTTTATTATTCTTGTACTCCTAATGTTCTTTGAAAACTCTTGGAGCAGGAAACTTGGTCCCACTGTGCGGTGCCTGGCAACCTCAGGCTCGCAGTCCTCGCTCGTACTTGCCACTTTGTAAGTAGCCGCACCAAAGGCACACGCCCAACCATACTCGCATCCCAAAGATACTCGGCATTTGGGAGATATGGTATGGTATGGTGTGTTTGGGTGCTTTGGGATCTGTGCATTGCCTTGGCAATATTTACAAGTCACTTGTTTTTATGCCTACATTAATTATGCGCGCCTCTGACTTTGGTTTCTGGTCGAGGTCTCGGAGTCGGGTGTGTGCTCGTCTTTGATTTTGATGCCGTTGCCGCAATTCCTGCCTGGCTTTGGTTTTTCTCTCTGCTGCTGTCAACGAAGTGGCTGCCTCCCCCTTCCATGGCCATATTTTTTCCGGCTTTAGGCGTCTTTCGGGTGTGCGGGCTTAAGGCATTTCCAATAAATTTCGACACTCATGTGGAGCTGCTGCTGCGGAGGTGGTTTAAACCCTGCTCTTAATTGCTCGGCGCTGGAAAGTGTCTTTCGCTCCGGGGCAGCAGCTATCTGCAGCTTTCTACAGCTGCTCATAAATGTCAGGTCGAGGTAACAACTGGCTGGCTCTGCCTGCATTAACTGACCCAGTTGTGCTTCCTCCTTGGCGCTCGCAGCCTCCTCCTTTGCGCTTTTTAATGACATTATTGCGCACTGAAACGTATAATGCGTCAGTGCCCGGGCTCTGAGTCCGGGTTTTGAGCCCGGGCCTTATGTTAGCTTCACTTTGAGCTGAAGCCGGCTGCGAGCTGTGACCTTGCCGCGCCTTGATGTGCTCATTTTGGGCAGACACTGCGTATGCGTGATGTGCGCATCTTGAGGCCCGCAAATAACCTTGTGCTGCAACGGGCTTTGTTGCTCGAGTAAACTTGTGGCAGTAAAGCTGTCATTACATATGCCAAAAGCGCTTGCGTTTCGGTGGGATTTTGCCCAAGTTACGATAATTACATTTCACCCTGATGAAATTATTAAATTATTAATATTTAAGTATGTTGGCAAATTATTTGCTCTAAGCAGTTTAATTTAATGAATCTTACTAATTGTCCTGAATTTGTAGATATTTTGTAGAAAAGGAAGAACTTATATTTGCTCCTATAAAAATTTTAACTATTTATTCTCAGGTGATTGCAAAAACTTTTAATAACATAGAAAGATATTTATCTGCACCTTTATTAGCTTGTTCTCTTTTTCTCATTTTCTCATACTTTTGTCTTTGCAAAACATTTCAACGAACTCTTATTCAACTACTAACTTATTCCTAACTGAATTCTACTTTTAAATTTTTCATTCATTTTTCAGATCATCCAAGTTCGGGTGGCAATAATTTTACTCAACAACAAGAGAGAGTACCTCGACTAACAGATACCCGTTACTCAGCTAAAGGAAGTGCAAGGGAGATGGAGAGATACATGCAGATAAGCTACTGCTTGCACTGCTTGCATTTCATTATTTGCTCATAACTTTTTAATGAATGGTCCGATTTGAAAAATTTCTTCAACATTTCGATAGTTTTAAATAAACGCTTCCTTCTACCTTTTATATACTTTCCGACGAATACGATATGCCCTTTTACTCTACGAGTAACGTGTATAAAAATGGTATTTATCAGCATTTTTCTCTGCATCTTTGTATACCTACCCTGTTCATCTCCCATTTAATTTTCTTTCCATTTTCCAACACATCTATAAAGCTCAGCATTCCCTGCAGCTTCAGATTGTTTTTTTGCGTAGCCTACTTAGCAACGCATTTGCATTTCCCTCGCCATTCGTCGTTAGTCCGGTATTATCCAGCTGCAAACAAGAGAGAACGCTATAGTCGGGTGCCCCGACAATCAGATACCCGTTACTCAGGTAAAGGGAGTGCGAGGGAGATGGAGATAGAAACTTTGAACACGCATAACTTTTTAACGAATGGTCCGATTTGAAAAATTTCTTCTACATTTCGATAGGTATTGATAAACACAATAAAACTGCATTTTTACTTTTCCGAAATATTGAAATTTTTAAAATCGTATATAAGCGATTGTGGGCGTTAGAGGGGGCGTGGCACCCTTTTGAAACAAACTTGCGCTGCGTAGGAACTCCAAGAATCTGCATGCCAAATACCAATCTTCTAGCTTTTATAGTTTCCGAGATCTCAGCGTTCATACGGACAGACGGACAGACAGACAGACAGACAGACGGACAGACGGACAGACGGACATGGCTAGATCGACTCGGCTAGTGATCCTGATCAAGAATATATATACTTTATGGGGTCGGAAACGCTTCCTTTTCCCTGTTACATACTTTTGCACGAATTTAATATACCCTTTTACTCTACGAGTAACGGGTATAAAAAGCTGCAAAAAAAGAAAATAGAAGAGGCTCCATCTCCGTCTATTTAATATTCAATCGCTGGAATTGTTTGCATCCCCATTGTTGGCAATGCGGCGGCCATTGGGCTTAAATAAGAAGCGACATAGTTTAGTTTTTATTAAATTCTTCGGTTTAATGCGTTTTATTCGGTTTAATTTCTCTCTTATCCTTTTTACACTTTGCTTCTGCTATTATCCGTATGCATTTAATTTTTAATTTAACTTAGAAAATTAATTTACAACTAGATTGTGTGTCCTTCTCAATTTTAATCTCTCTCTGTTATCCTTTAAATGTTTTGCGACCGTTTATGGGCCTCTTATTCGGTTTATGCGTATATGTTCTGCCTTTCCTAACCATTAACTTAATGCTAAACGCTCTCTTTATATTGTAGTGTATGCCATATAATATTTAAAATTATTCCGCCTGCAGGCAATTCTTTCCTTTAATATTCCATCAAGTGTGTCTGTGTCTGGGCTGAGATTTAAACAGTTTGCTAGGCTAAAATGTCGTTTTTTTGTGGTATTTTTCGCTTTGTTAATTTAGTGTCTGCTGCTAGATTCCTTTAGGTGCATTTTGCCAACTAACTCACTTGGTGAAAATAAAACTAAACCGTTCGCTACATACACAAATCATTCCGAGTACGAGTGTGTGAGTGTGTTCTGCAGGTGTTAGTGTTTGCCTTGGTCTTACGTCTAATGATTTATTTATGCCATTTACAATATTCCATATTGTGCTTAAATGATTGCTTCTGCCCTCGCCTCCTCATATGCATTTTAGCTATTGCTAATTGTATGTCTCTGGTTTCTTACGACTTTACTTTTCTTCAATATATGTTACAGTGGGAAAGTCTTGAACACTTTACATAACATTTACGTTAAAAGGTGAAAGCTTGGGCTCTGCTTAAACGATCTCTATAGCTACATTTACATACAAGTCTCAAACGGTTGGGGTTATCCTATATTTAGTTAGTCCTTACAATGTTAGCCGTTCCAATTTACGATATCTACTTTAATGTTACCCGGAAACACTTGTGTTCATGTCTGTTCGATTCGATACAACAAACTTAAGGCGGGAGAATCAAAGTCTGAATGGGATGGTATGGGATGGGTGAAAGGGAAAGGACAAGGACCCAGGGAAAGTTCTGTGGAAATGCGATAAATTATTTAAATGCAACACTGGGGCGGATGTGGCCCGAATTAAAATTTCATAAACTAGAGCACACTACAAAGGAGAAGCCCTTAATGCCACTCGCGATTTTCGGCCGGAATTCTCGACTTAGCCCTTCGCTGTGAGAGGTTCAACTGTTCGGTTGTTCCGCCATTCGGTTGTTCAACAGTTCAACAGCCGGGTCCTCGAGCCGGAGTCCTTTGTGTCACGAGGAGCAGGTGTCGCCATGGCGAAAACACATGCCACTTGGCTCTGAAGTGAGCCACCGGCTCGGAACCCCGTGAAGTGGTCCCTCGAAAGGGGTGGCCCGGGGTGACTGGGTCCGCCCCGTCGATTGTCAACTAACAACGCCTCCGAGAGCCCAGGAACCCAATCACACACACATATATGTCTAGTCTAACAGTAGGCCCGGAATTTCTTTGCCTTCTTTTCGCCTTTGTGCTGCGGGGAGGCTGCTGCTGAAAACTTTATATTAAATGAAAAAGTTTTTCAATTACATCAGCGGAAATAAAATGCTGCCAGCTTGCCACTCGAAGCACGCAGCAAACAGAAACAAACAACGACAAGAGGCTTTTGTTTAGCGGCGTCTTTGTTTTTCGGCTTTATTAGGTTAGGTCCGCCTATTGTTCTGTCAAATACCCTGAACACAAGGGGTCCTACGAAAAATTGTGGAATATTGTGGAGAGAAATGGCTAATAAATGTAGAAACATTTTAAAATATGATTTCTGGGAAGTCTAAGCTAAAATGTATTTAAAAATGGAATTAACTACTCTCCCTTAAATGATTTGAATTTAGTGATTGATTTATCATAACTAATTATTTATCTCAACCAATTTTGAAAAATTTGTTGATAAGAATTTGTTGCCAATACCTTCAGTATCCATTATTTAAATTTAAAAAAATCAATTCGAAACTGATCCTTTAGAGGTCGTTTTCTCGTCCGTTTGTTAAACTTAAAGTATGGTAAAAAACCTAAAAATCGTATGGAAAATCAGGGCTTAAATTTTCCTTTAGCTTCGGTATTTGAACTTCGGCTAGCCCGAGACTTCCTGTTTCTGCGCTTCCTAACATTTTATTTGGTTTTCCGGGCCTTCTCCTTTTCGGACTCGCATTTCGGGCTCTCTCCCCCTGCCAATTATTAGGTTAAACTTGGGTCCGCCTTTTGTTTGCTTGTTTCTTGCGGGCAAACCGGGCAAACCAACAAACAGAAGGAGTGGAAGAGTAAGTAAAGCAAAATCAGTGGGACGGAACTTAGGCTATGAGTGGTTTGCTGATCGAAATGGCCGTTTACAGGGCCACTGAATCGTCTAAGGCCGCTTCCCTGGCATCCCTGGCAGTTGGCTGCTGCTGCTGTTGGCCGGGTCAAATGTCGCTCGTCTCCTGGCCATCGCCCACGTAGCCCTCGTCGGGACTGTCGGCCAAGGGGCCGTTAAGCTGTTTTAGTTTCGCGCTGTCCGCGTTCGAGTTCGGGGTCGAGTTGTCCTCATCTCCGCCAGGTGGCGCTGCTGACCCGGCGGCCTCCTCGAGGCGCGGCGAACTCGCCTCGCTTTCATCCAGCTCCGGGATGGTGTGTGTGGCCTGTGTGCCTGCGGCCGATGACGACGGTGGTTGTGGTGGTGGTGCTGCTGCCACAGGTGGTGTGGCCACCGCCGACTGCTGGCTGGTGGGTGATTGGGCGAAGCGGTAGCCGGGCAGACAGCTGGGCCACTGCTGGAAGGGCGCCGGCATCATGGCCAGATCGCTCTTGTAGCCCTCTGGTGGCGAGGGAAACTGATGTTGCAGCTGCAACTGTTGTTGCTGCTGTTGCGGATAACCCTCCGCGGTGAAACGCACATTGGGCATCTGGTACTTCTCGTAGCTTACCGTCGGTCCCCGCTGGATGAACTCGGCCTCGAGGCTGTAGCGCAGGGTGGGTGCATTGGGATTGCCACCACCACCCACATTTCCGCCCGCTGCCGCCTGGAATTGCTGCTGCTTGTGCAACCTGTTGTGTGGCAAGGTGCGATAGAAGTTGGCAGCCGGTTGCACCTGTTGCTGCTGCTGCTGCTGGTGGGGTGGCTGCTGCACCAGGTGGGCACTGCTGTAGTCGTAGGCAAAGGATCCATCCTGGCCCAGGAAACACACTGGATTCAGATGGACATCGACCTGATGCGGAGCTGGCTTCAGTTGCATGCCGCGCGGCAAGGTGGTCATCGCCTGGGCGAAGCGTCCCATCAGCGGATGCTGCCCCGGATGCTGGTGCACCGGATGGGGGGCGGCGGCCAGTTGATAGCAGCCCTCATACTGCCCACAGTCGCTCTGCGTCTCGTACTCGCCCGCTCCTCCGTCCAGACTCACCGCCGTCTTGAGCTTGTGCTTCACGCTCTCCGCATCGTTGACCAGATCGGGGTTCTTCTCCTGGTAGTTCCTCAGCGAGGCGGGCGGCGAGCAGTAGGCGGCCGCCAAACCATGACCATTGCTGAGGAGCAGGGGTGGCGACCCCGGTCCCGCGCCCATCAGATTCACGTTCAGCTGCAGTTGCTGGTGCTGCTGATGCTGCTGCTGCTGGGTGGGATTGGGGGTGGCGTAGAGCAGCAGGTTCTGCTTCATCTGATTGCCCAGGATG
Source organism: Drosophila lutescens (assembly GCA_037075285.1). Taxonomy (NCBI): domain Eukaryota; kingdom Metazoa; phylum Arthropoda; class Insecta; order Diptera; family Drosophilidae; genus Drosophila; species Drosophila lutescens. The sequence goes on from JBAMCF010000300.1 coordinate 882,489, forward strand.
ATCCCACCGCCGGCCGCTCCATTGGCCGCCTTGGTGGGCGTCAGGGTGTCGCCCAGCAGGAGTCCCGCGTTGCCATTCAGACTATCGCCGCCATCGTTGAGGATCGAGGCGCACTTCATCATGCCCATGCCCGTGTCCTGGGTGCTGCCCGTGGAGGAGTCCGTGCCGCCGGCAATGCTCGTCACCTGGTCGCACTTCTTGCGCTGCTTGGCCGGCTCCGAGGGCTTCTTGCACTTGACCACAATGGTGCAGAGCAGCACCACGAAGATGATTCCGCCGCCGGCACTGCTGGCCACAATGTAGTTCATGTAGTCCCGCGGGAAGGACACCTCATTCACCACCGGCGGCTCCTTGATGATCACCCTCAAGGTGTAGTTGCTGAACGTGGTGCCCGCTATGTTCTGGCCCACGCAGGAGAAGGTCCCGTTGTCCTCGGCGCCCACGTTGTAGATGAAGATCTCGCTGCGCTTCTCCTCCGCCCCGCTGATGCCGATCGTCTCGTCGATGTAGTAGTACATGTGCAGGTTGTCCACCAGGCTGTCGTTGCTCATCACCTGGCCATTGAAGAGCCAGAGGACCTTGGGCTCTGGGATGGCCCTGACCAGGCAGGTGATGGACATGTTCCGGCCCTCGCTGACCTCCGTGTAGCTGGACTGGGGGCTCACCTCCGGCAGGCAGGCCAGCTGCTCGCGCTGCAGGCCCTTGATCACCTGGCCCTTGAGTCGCGCCGGCTCCATGCACTTGGGCTCCTCGGCCAGCGGCGTGTTGTAGTTGACCAGCCACGAGTGGATGTCCAGCAGGCGGCAGTCGCAGTTCCACCGGTTGCTGTGCAAACTGATGCCGTGCAGCGACTTGGGCAGGATGTGAGGCCCCTGGATGAAGCCAATGCGATTGCCATCCAACCGCAGCCACTCCAGGTTGTCCATGCCCACGAAGGCCTCGTTCTCGATCCGCTCCACCTGGCAGTTGGACAGCTCCAGCGTGGTCAAGAAGGACAGGTGGCGGAAGGCCGAGGTCTTCAGCTCGCGGATGGGATTGCCGCTCAGCGAGAGGCGCATGAGGGAGCTGTAGTCCTGGAACGTCTCGCTGGGCACATTCTGCAGCGCATTCTCGCTGAGATCCAGCTCGACCAGGTTGGTGAGGCCGCGGAAGGCCTTCTCGTGGATGCGAATCAGCTGGTTGCGCGACAGGTAGATCTTCTGCAGGTTGAGCAGGTCCATGCGCAGGAATCGCTCCGACTGCAGTACCTGCAGGCTGTTGCCGCTGAAGTTGAGGACCTGGGTGCCCGGATCCATGCCCTCGGGCAGGTTGGAGAGCTGCTGGCCGCCGCACTCCACCGTCTGCTTGCCGCCCTTCCACTTGCACACACACACCTCGGGCGGGCAGGCGGAAATAAGGGCTGTAAGTGCGAGGAGCGCTATCAAAACGGACAGGCCACTCATTGTCGCTCCTCCTTTGTCTCAAGAGATTTTTTTATATTTCGTACTTCGGGATTCCAGTCCTTGCTGGCACTCTAGCTCTTGTGTAAATATTTTGCTCACGTTGGCATGTCATATTATGCAGCCGCGTCTTCTGCGCGGGTAAATATTATTAGCCGATCGGACGCTGTCACGTCTACTTCTTCTCCTTCTTTGGGCCATAAAAGCAGGGCTGCTCCCACCTTAATCGCTATCGGAGTGCCGCCCGTCATTGTCCTGTCGCCGGGATCCTTGTCATGGCTGCGGCTGCCACTTCCGCTTGCGCTGCCACTTCTACTGCTGCGGCGACGTCCTTTGTATTAATTTCATAAAAATGCCAGGCTCTTGATTTTCACTCGACAGCGCCCAGAAGTAGGCAATGCAGGCTCGGGGGCTATTGTCGCCTTTGCGGCTTTCTCACTTTCTTTCTGCTTTCTCCAGTTACCCTGTCCTCTTTTTTGTTATCTCCCGGCAACGTTGTTTCACTGCCGGCAGTGAAAGGCTTTTGTCCTTAATGAAATTATAATGTAATGCATTTGCCGCGTGTTCTTGTCGAAGTTGTTTTGTGTGTCCTTAAATGCCGGTTTCTGCAAGAAAAGTGAAAAAAAGACACCAGGAAGGGATTAGTAAGATTAAAAATGTTAAATAATTACTCTTTTTTAGTAATAAGAGTTTAAATTTGTAAAGGTTTAAGTATACATGTGCTTAAGAAATATTTATAAGCTTATATATTTAGCCATACATTACGGTAAAAGCAATTTTTCCATTTCGATTAGGCATTTATTATCTTGATGTTAATTTAAAATAATAATAAATAAATATAAGTTGTAAAGGATTAAGAATGAATAGTACTATCTAAACAAATGTGTTAAAAAATATTTATAAGCTAATATAAATACTTAGCCATACATAACGAAAAAACCAATGTTAAATAATTACTTTTTTTAAATATTTTATATTATTATTTGTATAGGATTTATAATTAATAGTACTATCTAAATAAGTGTGTTTAAAAATATTTTTAAGCCACTATATTTAGCCATACATTACGGAAAAACCAATTTTCCCATTTCGATTAGTCATTTATTATCTGGCTGTCAATGTAGAATTAATTAAAAAGCTGCGACCCTTTGATTTTAAATGTGTAAAATGTAAAATGCGATTAAACTCACAGAAATATAGTTTTGCAACATTTTACTCTAATTCCTACACCCTGCGATTAGAGTCAAACTAATTTAGCCCTCGTGCCTTTAACACACAAATAAATTGAAAATAATTTAGCTCATTATCTGCGTGACATGGAGCCATAAATTAAACGCAGACGACGTAATTTGTTCTCAATAAAAACAGGCAGTTTCTGCGACTGAGCTGGCTGATTTATTTTCAATAGTTCTCGCATCGCATTTCCACGGGGCTTCTCAATTATTCAAGTGTTTGTTTTCTTGCATAATGAATCGGATCGAATCGAATCGAATCGAATCGGATCGGATCGGTTGGGTTCGATTTCAACTGGCAAGTGAATCAAGGGCCGCAACAAGCTAATTATTGCACTCTTATTGCAGAATCGATATCGCAGCTATGCAAATATTTATATCCGGGCTGGATAAATGAAATGGAAATTGACACAGCGAAAGTTCGAATCGAGTGCATCGCATTGTGCGACTTTAATTGGATGGAAATGGATTGGTCGCTTTGTTTATATAATCCCAATAATTTGCCTGCCCCATTATGGTGCATCATTATGTTCTCTCCACCTTGTCCCCGCCATTATTTGCTTATTATTCATATTTTTATGAGGGCAGTTCATTAAATTCCCCTGGTTCCAGGCTGACATTTATATTTGTCAAAATTAATCTAAGTGAAAAACAAAAGGCAGACTCTACAGACGTAGAGCAGGAAACGAGAGCAATAAACAATTGAAAATGTCGGGCATAAATCATGCAACATATTGCACGATGGCCGCCGCCTTGGTTAAATAACAGATAAATTACAGGAAAATTAACTTAAATGCAGGTTTATTGTGCGCAGGAGGAACAACATAAAACAAAGCCCCTGGTTTTGGTTCTGATTCAGATTCGGGAAAACCCAAGATGAGCTGGTCGAACAAAGGCGGATCCAAAAAGATTCCCTCGCTTCATTAGCTGCCACTCCACCCACGCCGAAAGACTTCAGGCCAACTCGAGTTTCAGTTGTTTCAGTTGGCTTAGAGAGGGAAAACGAACCGTCTGGCGCCAATGCAAATGCGTAATGGATACTCGGATTCCAGCAAATTGACTTGATTTGGCAGGCACCTGAAGTCTGCTCCTCGACCGACAGGACGACAGGAGGACATTATTAATAACCGAACATTAATCATGACCAGCGACTTTCAATGGCCTAATGTTGTTGCCGCAGCTGCTTTCGGCCTTCACTCAAATGTACGGTGCTTAGTCCGAAATGGAAGCCGAGATTGTAATGATACACCGGGCAGGTGAGGATACTTGGGGCCCTGACTTACACAATGGCCGTCTGTTAATTGGATAAATATATATCAGTACTGATATTACGCAAAGGAATTTCTTCATAACATACGGAATTCAATTTAAGAAAAATCCTCTATTTAGATTTCTGTTTGGTCAACGGTAAATACTTTTATTGGTTTTCGCCTAATTGAAGCATTTAATAGTTCTGTCCTGCTGTTCTCGGTTTTCCGTTTTCGGTTTTCGGTCAGTTTAAGCCGAATCGAAATTTTAATTAAATTTCGGAAATGTCTCTCTTTTTAGGCAACTTGGGCCCCGAGATAAATGGAAAATGTTCTTTCTCATTTGGTTGGCTTGTCAGCAAACATTTTTTGACATTTTCATTTGTCAGTTATGAAGCAGACACACACAGATACACAGTCACGAGATAGAAAATCCTGGCTGGAATTTGTGCGAGAGGAGTGTGCACATTTGTTATATCCTTATCACAGAATGATTTGACAGTCGAGACCAAGAGGCAGTTGAACCTCTGCCAGCGTGTGAAGCACTCACTTCCCTTTCCCTCATCCTGGGCTGAAACTTTTTCCATCCTGTGTGATTTAATAAGACGACATGAACGCAGCAGCCTTGGGCAATTTCAGAGATTTGTTCAACTCCTGCCTGCCTACTGCTGGAATTATTCGGGCTAGATAAATATTTATTTTATTTTTCACATGTCCCACGCACAGGCATTGACACGTCTGCTAAACTGCTGTCATTCGAAATAATTTCAATTTCATTCCGTTTCAGCCCGGTCGAAAAAATCAATAGGCATTTACACCAAATTGACCTTTCACTCACGAGCAAATGAAAATTTCATAAGGAATTGATTGCGCTACCGGGTTGCTGTGAAATCCCTTTGAAATATTGATGGCTCTGATAATACGAGCAATCGGTGCGGATAATTTGTGTGCGATGTGCGACTTTGCCGGAGCTTACAAGATATTTTTGTTTTCGTATGTCCAACATGACGTATGCGTGATAATTAAATGTGCAAATTGAAAGGTTGAAAATATACCCTCATGAGATTTATTAGGCTATCAGGTAGCTCTTACTTTTAAACCCTCAGTAACATTGTTAATTATGTGGAGGGCTTTTCCTGGTGAACATTTTTTAGAGAAAGTACGTAACATTTTGTTGTGTTTATTTCTACCTATCAAAATGTAGAAGAACATTTTAAAATGGGACAGTGCATTGAAAAGTTATGAGCAAAAATTAAAACAGACCGTAGATGGCGCCAGTTGGTTTGATTAGTGCATATCCCCATCTCCCTCGCACTATCTTTAAGTGAGTAACGGGTATCTGATAGTCCAAGTATTCGACTACAGCGTTCTTTCTTGTTCATTTAACTTTTAACAGTTTCGTAAAATGAATATCTGAAAATTCAGTAAATTCATGTTTAATTTCAAAGAAGCGGCTCTATTGAGTTTACTTTAATTTTCCTATCCCAGTCTAAATGTTCAAGACTAACAATATTCCCAAAACCGCACAGTTTAATGGCCTAGGCCATCTAATAAGCCTAAACCTAATTAAAAACTTATCAACAGCTTCGTTAAAATGACAATTTTCCCAGCGTTTGCTTGTTTCCTTGGGCAACGCGAAGCCAGACTATCGGGGCGATTTCTTCGAGGCCCAACAAATTGCATTACCAAATTTAACAGCACTAACTCAACACGGTCTCCTTCTACCAAAATTTCTGGGGCCTCTTAAAGCGCCACTCGGAATTAGTCATGCAGTCGTGGGGAAACTTCAAAGGGGCGCTGCGAACATGTCATAACATGTGGAAATTAAAATTTACATCGCAACTTAAGCGACGTCGTCCTGGCACAGGACCTCGTCCCGTCGAGATACGTTTTTTCTCGTGTTTTTCGCCGCTCCTTTTTGGCAGGCAGAGCACTTAATTTGGCACATTGCCGTGCATATTCTAGCAGTGAGACGACGACAACAATCCGCCCAGGTGCAGCCACAGTGGCGACAACAAGCGGCATTTTGTTGTAAAATGCATACATTTTTTACAGCCTGCCAAAGGAGACCGAGCAGCAGCAACAACCTGTGTTGTCTGCTACGGCTAACGAAAAACAGCTAAAATTTTTTTAGAAATGCCTAAAAGTAGGCAGCACTAGATTTTTAGTACGAAAGTCCGTAAGATTCAATCCGAAAGATGTCATCTCTTTTTCAGTGCATACTTTTAAAAACCTTTAAGCTTGATCTCAAATTAGAGCTTGATAATAATTTGACAATATTGATTCGATAATATTGATGCTTTAAAAAGAAAACTTAAAATTAAATATCGAAAATAGCAAACTATCGATGTTTTTTCAATCTCTATCTCAAATCCTTAGACATTTTTATGGCTCACACCGATAAATAAAATGACCTTATGTTTATAAAGAACGTAACAAATTAGGGATATATTAATATGATCTATAACCTTTTTGGAAAACAAATTTGTATTATCTTTATAATTTTTGAAATTATTATTTAAAAACTGTATTACTAAAATTATTAAAGAATACTATTTACTTCTAAAGTATGTTAAAGTATTCAGTCGAAAGTCCCATCATCCATTTCCAATCCATCTCAGTACCTTATGTTTTGGAAGTTTGAATTATAGTGAACAATAGATTTATTATTTTAATTTAACAAATTGTTATTACATTTATTTAGCTAGAAAACAGCGATACAGGCAACACTGGCTACAGAAATCGCAGCAATGGTCATAAAACTTATACCTTCGCTACGAATTACGAGCCCGCAACTAGCCGCAGCAACAACACCGTGGAGAGATGGGGGCGCAGGGGGCGTGGCGGCAAATAAAATTACGCATGCAATGGCAAAATAAAATATGCATCAAAAATAAGCTGCAGCTGAATCCGAGAGGTGCAAAAAATGCCATGGCTTACGGCAAAAAATATGTACACTGAGAAAACTTGAGAACGAAAACACCAAGAACGAATCTTCTTGATTTCAGTATTTTGTCTTCTCACTTTTTTTAGCACAAACGTTCTTGAAATCAAGAATAAAAGCATTCTTGATCTGGCTTTTTGAGAATACATCATTCTTGATTTCGTTTATCAAGCATGAACGCTATTGAAATCGTCCCCAGGCATTCTTGAAATCGTTCTCAACTTCGTCTCAGAGATGACAAAAATGAGAGAGGTTAAAAATGAGAGAGACATTCTCTCTGGAATTTTTCGGCAAGCTACCGAAGTTCACTTCGGCTCTCGTCAAATGCTCGTTTTTTTCGGCCAGTTTCTCGGAGTAAGTGAAACGAGCATATTGGAGTGCGCTAACGACTCACACGACACACGTGTGAAGAACCTTTTAGAGGAATTAAACATTTTGAGTGGCCTGCCCTTTCTCAAACGTAAGTATTTAATAATAATAGTAGTGTTTATCAATAGTAAAAGAGAATTTTCAATTAATAATGCTGAAAATGAGTTTCTAGTTTACATACATACATACCTACTTTGAACATGAACATACATGTATTGTGAAAAAAAGCCACGCTAACTGCACATATGTATATTTGTATACATATGTGCTTATGCAGCAGCGTGTGGAAGTGAACTTCCAATTAATAATAATAAAAATTAGTTTTCAATATACTTTCAATATGTACGCTAACTGCATATATGTATGTATGTGTGCTATTACAGCAACGTTAGTGTGTGAAAATTTGCAAAACACGTGCTAAGTTTTTATGTATTTAAGTGTGTGCATTTTCTATTATGTAATTTTCAAGGCTATCTTGTGCTTGTATTTTAATAGGTTCTGTTTTAAGGAATAATATGAGATAATACTTTAACTATGTATATTTTTAGGCGCTGGAGTGAACTATGACTGTCTAGAATTCAAAGACAAGGAAGCGGTTCCCAGGGAGAAGCTGTTCGCTTGGCGAAACTCGGAAGTATATATATAAATATTAACAATTTGTATTATTAATTTATATATAAATCTTATAAATATATAATCTTTCATTCATTAGTTCATACTCAATAGCGATAAGACTGCTGTTAGATTTAAATATGTTTAGTAATAAGTTATTTGTAATTATGTTGTATCTATAATAATAAATAAAAAATGAATAAAATATAAAAAAAGTGAATATAAAAATTTTTAATTTTTCTGAAAAATTCCTTTTTGGATCAAGTGTAAAACATTCTTGAAATCGAGAACGCCTATTCTTGAAATCAAGAATGCCTATGCTGAATCCAAGAAGAATCGTTCTTGAAATCAAGAAGAGTTTCGTCTCGGTAGGGTCTATATTACTAAAATCAAGAGCGCCTAATCTTGAAATCAAGAACGCCTATTCTTGAAATCAAGAATGCCTATGCTGAATCCAAGAAGAATCGTTCTTGAAATCAAGAAGAGTTTCGTCTCGGTAGGGTCTTTATTACTAAAATCAAGATCGCCTAATCTTGAAATCAAGAACGCCTATTCTTGAAATCAAGAATGCCTATGCTTGAATCCAAGAATTTTTCTTCTTGAAACCAAGAATACGTTCTTCTTGGTAAGAGAGAAATTATTAAAACCGAGAACGATTTACTCTTGAAACCAAGAACGCCTATTCTTGAAACCGAGAACGCCTATGCTTGAATCCAAGAATTTTTCTTCTTGAATTCAAGAAGACTTATACTGAAATCAAGAATACTTATTTTCAAAAAAGTAGTCTCAAATCAAGAACACTCGTTCTTGATTTTAGTAAAACCGTTCTTGGCTCACTTTTGAGCACGGAAATACTGAAATCAAGAACGTTGAGAACGGTTTTTTTTCTCGGTGTATATAAAAGTAAATAAAAGAGCCGGGACTTTTGGGTTCGTTAAGCTCTGCGGGCTGCAAAAGGGACTGAGATGAAGAGTCCATGGCCGGAGTCGGTAATTCTGCGGCATAAATTAAATATTTTATATCCCATAGAGATCTTAGAAATGTTCGCCCCGCTCGCCGAGCAATTAATTCGTGCATTTTTTCGAGGGCATCCGCGCCTCGGCTTGACATTAAGTATACGCCCCGCGATGCCGCTGTTTTATGTTAATTTCCACTTTACGCTTGCCAACACAAACACAAGCGCAAACAAAAATACAAATATGAATATGAATGTAATTCAGGCAAGAGCGTTGTGAGAATTTTCACTTAAAAGATTTTTGTTTGTGGGCGAGAGCCGGGCAGCAGCAGCAGCAGCAGCTGGTGCTGCCCTAAAAGCTTTAAGAGCCTCGCCAAAAGAACGAAAAAAATCAACTAATTTTCATTTTATACTGCTGCAGAAACAATTTTATTCAAGTGTGCCAGCACCGCCCCACTAACAGCCTCTAAAATTTTAATAGCTCACACATTATAAACGCAAATAAACGCCTCAGCCGTCATTCCTTTGAGCACTTTCGTCCTGCTGCCATTTCGCATCGCATTTCGATGTACATTTGCCTAGCAGCTTGGGTTGTTTGTGGCATGTGCACTTAGAGAAAGGAGCTAAGTTTTCCCACCGATTCCGCCAGCGTTCAGAGGGCTTTCCTTTTTCATGCCTCCCGCCTGCAACTTAAAGGCACTAAAGTTGCTCAGAATTAAGCATACTTCCAGGCACTCAGCGGCACATTATGTTTATCATTATTATGTTTATGCCGTGGGTATACCTATGTTGCCCTAATGTTGCTATTTTCTTGGCCAGCAGCAGCTGCTGCCGGAAAGTTCACTTCGGACCTGAGGTGAGTGGGGAAATGCGAGGGGAAATCATAGCAGTGCACAAACTTTTTAATTGCTTTTAAAGTTTCGCAAATATTTGGTAGCATTTTTCGCTATCGAAAACAAATACCAGAGGGGACATTTCTTATTTTGCGTAAATTATAAGCAAAAATACTAAAAACAAAGCTTGATAAAATGCGGAAATTTATGCAGTTTGGCCGTTTATTAACTTTTATGTACTCTTATATGCAGCTTAATTGCTTTTTAATATGGGAGAAACTTTGCTCGAAAACAACAGCTGCCAAAGGGAAAATCTGTAGCACACCAAGGAATAAATTTGTTTTTCGAAATGTTTGTTTTCGCTCCAAGAAATATCGACAAAGTGCTAACGGAGGCTTCGGGTAAAAATATCTCGGTTGAATTATGTTGCTTTGAAAGAATGGCTGGGTTTTTACCCAACGCTAATCAGCACTCATTCTTCTATCGTAAATACATATGCTGTGGATTTTTATTCCACTTTTCAGGACCATTCATAATCCTCCCTTTTTTTTTGTCTCATATTTTTATTGCCCTTGCGTAATGTTTAATTATACGCTGGCTGATGACGTCCTGATAGCTTTTCCCGCTTCCTTTTTTTTTGCGCATAAACATAACGCAGTTTATATTTTATTTATTTTTCCCTTTTCTTTTGCCTCTTTCGGGAGGGAAAGCCGCCTAAAAACCAATCATAAAAACCCAACCGTAGCGCCCGGCGTCTACCAAACGGTTTTATAACATTTTCCTGCCTGCGCAGCCCCACGAAAACCCCACGAATGCCACGCCCCATCGCCCCCGAGCCATCCACACATGCGGCTGGGTAATTTGCCATAAAAAATTGGAGCACAGGCTCGTATTTGTGCAATTTCACAGAAATTGTCAATTTGCACTCCCCCAAAGTCTAAGCCGGAATGATGATGACGAGCAATGTCAGAGGCTGATGGCAGAAAAAGGGGGCTTATCGCAGGCAAGGGTTTTCCGTGGGCCTTTCCAAGTAGATAAGAAGGTTGATATTTTTGTGTGACGGCTGTGTGCATTGCAAAATCGACTGTTAACATTTAACGCTGCAAATTTAACCGCATTTATGTGTTCTTTTCGCTCTGCCCGGCTCTATTTGATTTTCATTTAATTTCACACACTGGCTGGCCCCTAAAAATTGGCATAACAATTACGCCGGAAATAGGCAATGACAGTGGGGGCGTCGTAAACGCCGGACTCCAAAGGGACTTCCCTCTCGGTATGCGACTATTTGCTATCTGCAGTGTGCACTAACAATGGGCTGCCTCAATGGCACGTAATTGCAGTGCACACAGTCGCAGCACGCACAGTGGGACCAATCGATGTTATTGGGCGAAGAAGAATGTTTACCGAAGCAATAACTGTTGCGAATGTCTTAAACATTTTATTTTCAATACTTATCAGTACTTACTTACTTTTGTAAGAACAACTTGAATATGTAAAGTTTTCAGCGATACTCAGCTAAAGGAAGTGCGAGGGAGATAGAGATATGCATGCAGCAAAGCGACTGCTTGCACTGCTTGAATTCAAATAATGGAATGGCTCATAACTTTGTAATGAATGGTCCGATTTGAAACATTTCTTCTACATTTCAATAGGACATTTCTACATTTTAATAAAGACAACTAAATTGCATTTATTCTTTTCCGAAATTTTTTATTCCACTGAATTCTAAGCACAACCTTAATCTTAAAATGAAGACCCACAATTTTCCGCAACTAAGGATACAACCTTGTCCCACGGTAACCCCAACTATTGTGCGCCACTGCAACATATCCTTGCAACTAACGCTTCCGTTTCCGTGCGTCAAGGAGACGGCTCTCTCCCCTCCTCCTTGCCACCGATGTTGTTGCAATCTTCTGCAGTTGTTGCTGCCGAGGACGCCTCTTCAGACCGCCTTTGTTGTCGCTTGCCGTGTGAATGAGTGCAATTAGCAGTGCCACTTGCCCTCAACGATGCCGTTTTTGTTTGTGTCCGGCTCTGCTGCTGATCTGTCGAGCGACTTGCATTAAAAATTAATTGTCCCCTGTCTACTGTCTGTGGACGTGGACATGTCCCGGCCATCGCCATCTCCCTGTCAATGTTTCGGGTCGTGATTGCGCAGCACAAAAGTCGATTAAACGGGAAAATTGTTGAGCACGAAGTGGACATGGCCCTCCAAGTTGTTTAAGACTTTCGAGTTATCGAAATATTTGTGCTAGCCATTAAGAGTTTCCGCTCGAACATGCCATAAATATATGGAAATGAAATGCGGAAAAGTATCCCACTTGAGTTTGCCTTTAAGAAGGATTAGCGGCCATGTCTGAATTTCGAAATTTCTGTATTCCTGTATTGGGATTCCTCTGAAGCTGAGCAATTTTTGATTAAAATTACATTCGCTGCGGCCTTTGAAGTGTTGGGATTCGGCTTCGGACGTCTGTAACCCAAATTTCTCCGGTCTGGTCCTCGGGTCAATATTTTGCCAGCTTAGGCAACGCACGTGAGCTGGGCCAAAAGGACTCTGGTGGGATGACGAACAGGCCTCGGCCCAAACTGCGGATGGTCACGTTCACCGTTGCCTTCTCTGCGGGGCTTCGTACCTTTTTGTGGACTTGGGCACTGGCCAGCACGTTAAGGTCCAGCAGACCAGTCCTGATGGATTGTTTGACTAATTAATTTTGCTAGAAATTTTCACAAAATTGCATTTGGCCCGGGCCAAAGTTATTAAATTTTTAATGGATGCTTAAAGGGCCGAAGGCGCTCTATGTGTTTTTATTTCGCCTCGGCCGGCAACCAGCTGCTTAGCATTTAAAGTGATTTTCATTTGGATTTTTCCCTAATGCCATTACGTTCTATTCGCCTTTCCCTCGCTTTCCCTAGCTTTCCCTCCTTTCGCTTCCTTTGCTCTCGGCTCTCAATTATTTAGCCATTGACAATTAGAGACTTTCGCAGATGCTGCCGCACCTAATGCGATTTCGCCTCATTATTCTCAGCAATTGTTCATTTCACAGCGATTTTCTTGGGGAATTAAATCTGATTCATTGAATTCCTTTGTCCCCATTATCGAACGCTTCTTTTTGTGGTCGAGTGTCGTTGCAATGAATGGCGGGAAAATAAATTATAAAGAATACCCACTGTCAATATCGTATGTTATAACTCATAGCTAGTTGCCTTTGTGAGATTTTCCTGTTAAAAACATTTACTGAAAATTCCATATCCGAAATGGACGGTTGCCGACGCGCTGGCAGGCGAGTCTGCCTTACCTATTTGCTTTCCTTCGTGCTGCTCTCCGCGTTTTTCTACTACCTAATGGCGTACAACAGCCGGAATAACCGGGGAATAAAGCGCCTTCGCGAGGATGTGGACGATATATCGGTGAGGCTGTGGGCGTACCTCTTTAAAGAGGAGCCACTAACCCGCAAATATTCCCCTAGCACCTGCTCCGCCAGCAGCAGATGGACAGCAAGGATGCTCAGATCTCGGGCAGGTTCCACTGCCTGGGAGGAGATCCGAAGGGTAGGTGCGACAACCGGGATGTGAGCGCCTATGTGGACACTCTGTTCAAGCGCAAGATCGGACATTTGATGGACGACGTTTACAACCTGAAGAAGCAGGTGATTAAGGGCGACTGCTCAGCTCGGTCTGCTCCGTCTAGTCCAAAAACAGAACCCGTTTCGCTGGCCAAGGCTCGCATTAACTACGCCTCCGAGGATCTGGGCGCCAGGATCATCGATGTGAAGGCCCGACCCATTGGGGGCACCAACATCATCAAGAAGCTGCTTGGCCTGGATTTCAGCGCCAATCCGCCGGTGAATATGCTGCGGCCAGGACTTTCGCCGGGCGCCTGCTTCGGATTCAACGGAAGCCGGGCCACCGTGACCCTTCATCTGGCCAAGACGATCGTCGTGGAGACCCTAACCCTTACCCACGTGGCCCGCGAAATGACGCCCGACTTGTGTGTGAAAAGTGCCCCCAAGGATTTCGATGTCTATGTGAGTAGCGATAGATACGTGTTACCGATTCTTAGTAACTTATCCTTTGGCCAGGGCCTCCCGTCGGACAATTCCAAGCGGCAGCTGTTGGGACAGTGGACCTTCGATAATGCGGACAATAGGCGCACTCAAAGCTACAGTGTGCACAACGCCTATTTGTTTCGGAATCTGGTTCTCGCCTTCAACTCGAACCACGGTGCCAACTCCACCTGCATATATCGGTAGGTATAAGTCAGGAGCTCTTTACCCTATGAACTAAATCACTATCTTATTCGCAGCGTGGAAGTGTTTGGGAGACTGCAGTAATATGTTTTATTTCTTCTTTAAAGTGTTTATATATTTTAGTTATTTTGTTTTAAACTTAATAAATGTTGACCTCGTTGCATTTGAGATAAATATTATAATGATAGCTACAGTCGTCCCTCTAATAAGATAAGAAGTCACTATAAGTGATAGGAGCATGAAAATAATCGATAATTTGACAATATCGATGTTTTGAAAGGATAACCAATTTTGTTTGTATATTTTAGTTATTTTGTTTTAAACTTAATAAATGTTGACCTCGTTGAATTTGAGATAAATATTATAATGATAGCTACAGTCGTGCCTCTAATAAGATAAGAAGTTACTATAAGTGATAGGGGCTGGAAAATTATCGATATTTTCGATAATATGACAATATCGATGCTTTGAAAGGAAAACTAATTTAATATCGAGAAATAGCAAACTGTCGATATTTTTTCCAGCTCTTTAAGTGGAGTTAAGCTTTAAACTGTCCCTTTTTGGATGAAATATGACAATACTGAGATTAAAAAACCCCAAAACAAAGGTCATAAATAAATCGGCAATGAAGTAATGGAAAAAGTCAAACCTGTTATTTTTAGCATTCATTTTCCCCTGCTAAACGGGGCAACTAATTTAAATTTCGCAGCACGGACAGCTTGGAAAATTTCGGGATCCACAAAGACTTGTCGCATCCGCTTTGATCTTTCGCGAATGCTGTGTTTTCGTTTAATTTCGCTCGACCTGAATGCTGAGGGGTAAGCAGGGCATAAAAAACGACGCCCTGGGACGAGTTGCTCGGCCCGAATAAAAAAGCGAGTGCAGAGTAACTTAGGCGGTTCCAAAGTCAACCGTTTGATCTGCGCCCATGTCACATTGTCAGTGCCCCGAGACTAATTAGCGCTTATGTGTAGAAGGTGCCTCCCTTGCACATGCGTTTAATTAGTCGACAATATGCTCGGATGTCATCCGAGATTTACACGGCGTTCGATAGGGAATTCTCCGGCCATCCCATCTGCCCGGAATTGTTTCATTTGATTTCGTTTCGTTTGATTTGATTTAATGCGATTCCATTTGTGACTTGCTCCGAATTCGTTTTCGTAATTCGCAATTGTGTGTGCTCCGTGTACACACTGTACAGTGAGCACACACACGGGAGGATAGGAGCACAAAAGCCTGATTGTCTAAATGGGGATGTTGGTGTGGGTTGGATGTGCTTGATTTTGTTTGCGCAAAAATTTATTTCCTTTTTTCTTCTATCAAAAAGGGAATGGGGGATTTCTTATGGATTTGGATAAATCACAGACGTTGTTTTGAATCTAAAACGGAATAAATGAATACTCTAAACTGCTATTATAATTTAAAAATGAAACTAAATTGTACAATAATTCAGACTGTCAAGGTTTGCTATTTACTTAGCTTTAAATATAATAAGATAATAAAAACCTTTTTTAAAAAATCTATCAAAAAACAAAATATGAGAGTTTTTAAAAATTATTTTTAATTTTTAGAACAATCAAAATTAAAATATAATATTTTGACAAATTTTAGTTAGGGCATTTATTGTGCGGTTTGCCTCAGCTTAATTATTTCCATTTTCTTCCTCGTCGCCAGCGCAATTGTGGCTTGTTTACACGGCAGCCAGCGTTTCGTTTCATTCTGCGGTCTGTGCTCTAATTGCGCCCCGGCAATATATCAGAGACCCCTCCGCCTCCCTAGGTGCCACGCCCCCTTGGAACCACCCACATACTACATACATACATTCATGTATGTAGATGGCTCTCCACTTTGGGTTTTTGCGCTTTTTGCGCTTTTTGCGCTCTTTCTTAGCCAGCTGCTGCCGCTTTTGCCATTTGCTTACGCGTTAAAGCTGACAGGTAAAATGGATTTGTTACGGCAATAGAACAGGTAGCTGGATGGGGAAAGATGGGGGATTTTGTGAGAGCTGGCTGGAAAATGCATGACAAGTGAGAAGATAACCCAAGTGGTCGTGGAGGTGCAGCTGGAAAAAAACTTGAAATGGGTACGTGTATTTAAGAATATTTCGGTAAAAGCTTCGCCAAGGATAATGCTGCACGTGGGTATTTATATGTGAGATATATTAATGCAGAGAGCTTGCATTTCTAAACTCAATTAAAACTGTAGTGAAAAAATTATCTCTAGTGCCAGTAGATTCTTTTGAGTAACTTCCATATATGGAGATTTTTAGGATTTTTCCATATTTAGATTACTTTCCATTAATAGAAATCTTTATTTTTCTGTTTTAGAGAACCGTGAAACAAAAATAATTCACGTTAGCAACACCTGATTTCACTGAGAATTCAGACC
This sequence comes from Drosophila lutescens, assembly GCA_037075285.1. NCBI lineage: Eukaryota > Metazoa > Arthropoda > Insecta > Diptera > Drosophilidae > Drosophila > Drosophila lutescens. The sequence continues at coordinate 898,755 of JBAMCF010000300.1, forward strand.
TCAGTTCAGAATGTTCTGGCACTTTGCACTCTTGTCTCTGATTATTGGGATGGCATCCTTTACTTCCCCAGTTTCTTCACAAGGACAACCTCATTGTCCCCCATGGCCGCGCTGCCATGCAGAATCTAAATGTTGCCAACGGACAGGATAAAGTGTGTGCAAAATCATGAAATTGTGATCTAAAAATGATAAATAAATAAATAGTACGATTCTTCGGACTCTCGGATGTTTCCCTAAAATATTATAATTATTTTGTAAGTTGAATCAAGCTCTCTATTTTTTTACAATTTTATTTCTCCAAGCTTTTGTGGAAAAGTTGTATGCATTTTTTTGAGTGATCCTTTTTAAGCCGACGATGGCGAGCATAACTTTTGGCAAAATCGAAAAATACATTTGAATAATGAGAGCGTTGAGTGCTGCTGCAGTTTTGCTGAGTGCTCTGCTGCATTGTTACTCGCTGGAAAGCTGGCAAACTGGCAAGCCCGCAAAACAGGCATCCTGGCATCCTGGCAGCTGGCAGGCAGCAGCTGCTGCTCCTGTCTGACGTCCTGTCCCCTGACAGCCTTCCACTGTCTGCTGCGGCCGGCCACTGACATTTTGGGATTTCGGTCTCGAAATTTGAGCTGCCGGTCGCTTATGTATGCAGCCACAACCAGAGCAATAATAATGGTAAGCACTTGCTGTCGGAGTCGCAAAGTTTTGAGTTTGTGCTAATTATGCCGCCAGGAGTTGGGCATTTTCGATGCAAGGAGTTAGGAGTTTGGAGCTAGGAGTTCTGAGTACCGACTGGCAGCTAATTTTTGCCAGCTGTCAGCGCTCTCCATATAAATCCCTCAAAGTCAACAGCACTGCACCCACGTGACACATCAATTCGCATTCTTGTCCGTTGGTTGGCACACGCACATCTCGTGCATATGTGAGTACGCACATATCCATCATATTGCAATCGTCGGCTGTGTCGCCGCATGCAACGTCGCTTATCGCTCAGCTCTGTAATGATGGCAGCAGACCCAGAAATACCCCGAAAGTCCCCTCATGTTCGGTCTCCCCTATCCATCCATCTCCTCGAACTGCTGTTGTACATTTTTCATAACGCAATTCATGTTATTCATGTGCCAGCGACAAGTCGTCGTGCCCCTCGGATGAGACTCCTCAGCACCGAATGCACAGTGGTCGGGGATTGGCAGTTGTGTGACAGCCGAATTGATTACTTTTCTGACTAGAAATGCAGTTGGCTGAGCAGGGGATTAAATATATAAGAGCTCTTAAAAATTCGAAATATACACTATTGGGCTTGATATTTTAAGGCACCATTATAACGTCATGAGTATAGGACATACAAATGGTTTTTAATAATCAAAAATATTACGTTTCTTATCAAAAATTAATACAAGTCTATAAATTTAATAATATAATTTTTTTATGATAATAATAAAGACAAACAAATTTTTCTTCTTTCAAAATTTAAAATATTTTAATGAAATTTAAAAAAAAGTACCAAAAAACTATATTTTAAAGCAAAAGACTTTCAAAATATTTTTTTAGGTTTAAGAAACTAAAGTTTTGCTTAAAATATGTATTTATATGTAGCTATTTTAAAGACAATAAATATTTTACAAATTTTAAAGAACTCGATCGACAAGTCTAGATACTTAAATTAATTGTGTAATAGCAATTTGACATCACTAAGCTTTTACTTAAACTTTTTTAAAGCCTGAAGAACTTTTCTAAGAACCCTCCTATTACTCTGTAGCTGTAGTAAAGTAATCAATTTAATATCTGCCCATTTCCACTTAATGCTTCCACATCTCAGATCTTTATGTCGGCAGACTATAACATGCGCTCGCCCACTGTGCGATGTCATAAAATTGTCTCATTAATCATCACACGACATGCCCCCGACCCGCCACGCCCCCCGCCCCCATATAGCCCTCATTTCTTGCGTTCTTGCTCGTGATGTTCCCCAACTCAAGGGGCTATTTCTGTGCTGTTTGCAGGAAACATGGACTTAGTGTGAAAATCCAGCGAGCAATTAAATTGGCTCCCCCATTTTTATTTTCATTTCCATTTCCAGACTCAGATTCAGATGCAGCCCCTCGAACAAGTGCAGGGAGCATAAATCAAAGGAGTCGGCCCTTCGCGGCAATGGGAGTTTTATTTCTACTGGCGTGGCATTTTAAATTGTCTGCGCCATATTTAAAATAGCAACTAATTAATTTATTTTTCACGCCGTGGCTGGGAAGTGCGCATTAATAAACAATTAAGTCGCTTTAATTGCAGTTTGCCTTGTGGATTATAAATTTCCGAGTGAAAATCCCCCAGCTACCAGGGCCCCCATAATGAGCCGGAGTTCCCAACTAAATTCGTTTATTATTGATCAGTTTGGGCCATAAGCTGCTTAACTTTGCCGGGTGCCAGCCTGCAATGGAGCTCTTTTCATGTCGCCTCGGCGCTGCTTTCGAAGGAGTCAGGTGTTTGAGCCAGGCTGCTGCCGGGCGTTTGGCCAATTTCTGGGAAAATTTGCTCACTTTGCTAAGCTGAAAGTCAGCGAGGCACACATGGTATATGGATTTTGTAATTAGATTTGCAAAGCGTGCTGACCTTTGTTCCGTTTATTTTTGTTAATTATGTACTTTGTTAAATTATTTGTTCTATGAAGAATATGTTGTACACCCAAAAAAAACTTGATATGAATTTGATGTGTTACGTGGTATCAATTTTGTCTTGATATGCTCGAAATGTAGAAAACATGTTCTAAGTAGGCCAGTTCGAATTTCGAAAGTGTCTTTTACTTTAAGCGCTATTTCAAATTGAGAGAATTAGTTATTCTCGCTCCCACTCACTTAATTTAAGTCGCCATATTGATAATTCCTCTCTTTTTCGGAGTCATAGAATCTCCGAAAGAGAGAAATCGGAATTGCATGGTAAAACCGATATGCGTATAAATACCGGATGTTTACCATGCGCATATCGATTTGATTCCGGCACTTTTTTTGTTTTGTGTAGTTATTTGCATGGTGTATCTTCTACAGCCTTAAACCCACTCACTTACATACCTTTCAAGTGCTTTCCCAATAGTGATTGAATCTGCAAATAGAAGAAAAGAGAGTTCATTTTAATAAAATAATTAATTCAACGAAAAGTCTCCTTCAATCCACCCGGGCTGACAGTCAGTTTTCGCTCTCAGCATAAATTCCAGCCGTGGCATCTCGGCCAAGTTAATATGATGGGACACGTTAAGCAGGCTTGAATGATGTGTATCAAGGACGAAAGGGAAAAACTACCGACTTTGTCAGCAGAAAACAGAGGCAACAACAGGACAGCAGCTCAGTGCAATGTCTGGTTGGAAAAAAGCGATGGGAAAAAGGACAAGGACGGGCAAGGAAAGGCAAATGGGAATGACGATAGACATTGAACACGAAAAGGGAAAATGGAGCGAAGACATTAGCCTGAAATGACAGCAACAAGATGCGAGATAGACACTTGGCTTATATCAGCTCTGTCCTGTCCTGCGGAGGAGGCAGCACCTCCACCACCACCCCGCACTCCACTTTTCTCCTGCCTTTTTGCTCCGAAAACAAAAGCAACTTGCAACCAAAAGGCGTCGAAAGTGCGTGCACCAAATTGAAGCCAACTCGGTGAACAACAAATGCCAATTGACAGACAGCCCAACGAATGCTTTCGATGGAAATTTGCCAGAGCAGAAAATCGTTCATTTTCCAAACAGCTGTGAAAACATTGATCGACCAAAAAAAGAGGAGAATAACATTTTTACCAATGGAATTTTAAAAAGCCCAGCTTAAAAACAAAATGAATAGAAAATGGTTCGGTTCATTTTTATTATTCATACATTTGTGTTGGAATTATAAAACAGGAGTAACAAAAAATTAAAGGAAATACAATGAAATTAGAATTTATTCCGAATCATGATCATTTAAATATTTTCCTCGTTTTAGTTATAGTTAGTTAGTTTATATTAAAAACTTGCTAATTTCGTTGAAAACAAGAAAGGAAGCTAACTTCGGCCAGCAGAAGCTATATACCCTGCAGATCATTTATATTAAATTACAAATTACATAATTTTAAATTTCGTATTATTTTGACATACATTTTTCTATCTTCCTATGGCAGCTAGATAATTTAGTCGTCCGATTATTTTTAAATTTAAATCGAAATTGGGAAATATAAAAAAAATAGAATATCCCAGAAACTAAAATTTGTTTACTATTAATTTTCCGGTCGTTCCTATTACAGCTATATGATATAGTCCTTTGATTTTGATTAAGTTTAATTCCAAATTTTCAAAAAAAATGTATTCCCAAACGTAGGAGGTTATTTGACAAAAAACAACGAATTATAATAAAATTAATAACTATTTTAGAAGAGCATTAAATATTTGACATATAGTTCGTGAATTTTTGGCCTCATTGCAAGCCCATTTCAACCATTCACGCAATTCAGCTTTGCTAAGAGCTGGAGTCTTAGCAAGCAATCTGTAACATGTTGCCAGTTTGAGTTTTCTATTGAAAAGCGTTTTTCTGGCCCAAGGACAGCTGGCTTGGCCCAGATCCTTGCATTCGCATTCAGAACCACGCACACACAGGGACTTATTCATCACTCACTCACTTAGTCAGCGTGCCGCCCAAGGATCGATGGCAAGGGGTAGCAAAGGCTAAAAGGGGAGGGGACTCGGCCCGGGAGAAGGAAATGGGAATTCGAAGACGAAGACGAAGACGTTGCTCCGCCTCCGAGGTCCACTTCCTCTGGCCGGGAAAATACAACGCCGCCAGCTGGCATAAGGCTTTTATTTCCCATTTCTAGCCGAGTCCTAAGTGCAGATAGGAAAATGCTTTTCATGCCTCGGCTTTAGTTTAAATATTTATGTAAGCGCGGCATTTCTTGGGGAATATTTTGCAATTGCTTCTTGAGTATTTTGCTTTTATTATTTTTGCCAAGTATTTTTCTCGTTTGCAACTGCTTTTTGGCAATGAACATTTTATCTATTTCTATTTAAGGGATTTTCTGAAAATTATACAGCCTATCAGTTAAATTCCATAACTAATGCCAAGCTACAAGACAATCTTTTGATATGATAAATAAAATTAGATATGTGCACTTTGAGTGCTTTTCGTATACTTCAGAGTTTACTTCTCAGCAGTTACGTGTTGTTATTAAACATGATATTCAACGATACAACTAGATTCATTTCAGTTTCCAACAACATTCCACATTCCACACTCAAATTCAAATCTATTTATATCAATTTACTCACTTCAGTGCCGACCTGGCAGACAATTTCCAGCAGAGACCCCAGACTCAGATCTCGTGGTTGAGCAATTTTTCAACAGATAAAATCAAGACCAAACAAATCAAATCAAATGCAGACAACAGCACAAAAATGTTACACACAAAACAGAAAACACCCGAGAACACCCACACACGTGGCGATGGCAACTAAAGAACAGTGGGAAACAACAATAACAGTCAGCTACAAAAGTAAATTAATAGAAAACAATAACAATTCCCTTTATTATTATTACTGCAGTGAGTCGAGCAGGCGAGGGCAGACATCGAAGCGAAGTGAAGTTCCCTGTGAGAGATTCGAATTTGTTTCGCCTGCCGTTTGCTGTTTGCCGTTAGCTGTTTGTTTGTTGTTCCGTTGTTTGTTGCTCGGTAAATGCCCAAGTTTCTGGGCTTCTGAAGTGTCTGTGCCTGTGCCTGTGCATGTGATTTACTCAACGGTATGTAAGTAAAATACAAATCATGTTCAACGCTCGGCCTTGCCCCGAAAAGTGAGCCACACTCTTTGACGTTCTCCCACAGGGCGGATGCGTGATGGCGTGATGGGGGGGTGGGAAATATCTGAGGTTTGTCCTGGCAAATGGTTGAATTTTCCCCACCCCCTCTCTTCGAACTTTTCTCTTTTATAAACTCAACACAATGGAGACCAAGAAATCAGGCTGAGTGAAAAATAAAACATGGAAGAGCAACGCAAAAAGAAAATACTCTAACCTATTTATTGTTTATTTAAAACTAAAATTAAATTTCTTAAAAAATATAAATATTTTATGCAACTAGTTAATAACCACTTGCTTTTTCCCACATTTCAAGAGATTGGTAGATTTATCAGAATGTCTAAAATAATTAGCTTGCACACTCAAACTTTTCAGCTATCTTAAAGTCTTGGAAACTGGAACGCATTTATAAAATTTCAATGATGATTAAAGAAAAAATATTTATGTATACACTTTGCCACGCCCGGAAGAGGTAATACGTATCCAAAGTTTTTAGAAAAACTTATCACACTCTCGGCAAGAGTAGAAAGCTGGAGAATGGAGAAAGAAAATATCACAACAAGCAAAGTGGGATAAAAGTCTCTGAAGGAAAACTTTTGCCAGGTGTTTGTTTGCTAGTGAGTATCTGTGTGTTTGCGCCTAAAAGTGTGCATGTGTTTTTGTGGCATTACGTGCATTGCATGTCGAATGTTTGTAACAAAGTCTAAAAAACATCAAGCACAAACATGGAGCAGCGGCAACTTTATCTAAAGTACAACATTCCCCAACCTCTGCTCAGACATTTCATGTTGTTTTGCTGCCTGATTGGTGGGCTTTGGTTGTTTTTGGCCAGATTTCACCTGCTTTAAGCCGAAAACGAAACTCTTGTTGCTGCCACGCATGCTACATTTCTCTTTTCGTTAGCCGACTTTTATTTATTTATTTTTTTTCGGTCGGGCTCGTGTGTCGTGTTTTGGCCACCTTGCAAATGGCTCGCCAATGATTTTTAATGCGATTTCCGAAGCAAAGGAAAACATCACAGCCTGCACTTACAACCGGCGACACGGGCCCATTTGAGCGGCTTTGGCAACCTTTTTTAAGTGGCTGGCCAATGAGAGGGGAATGGGTTCGGTTTCGGTTCCGGTTTCGGTTTCAGTTTCCGTTTCCTGTCCCCCCTGCCTTCCTTCCGAGATATGTGTGTGTGCGTGCAAGTGACTTTATTTAATGCCATTAACGCAAATTGAAAGTTTTACGCTTTCCCAGCGGCCGTTGCATGCGCAATTGAGTTTTTCGGGTCTCTGCCTCGTAATGCCCTCTTTATGACGCTCTGCACATTCCGAATTTTAGGCACGACCTTTTGGCCATTGAATGCGTTGTGTAATTCACTTCGCCTCTCATTATCGCTAGCCAAATCCCGTGTCATGCGAAAATGGAAAAACTAGCCGCTGCAGAGGAGTCATTCATGGTTTCAATAGCCACTATAGCCACTCTATGGCTTAGAACCAAGGACGAGATCTGGCTTTATTGCCAACACTTTGTCGCGAGACTGTGGAGAACCCATTACAACTACTTAGAGCATGTAAATAAAGCAGAAATAAGCCAAGGCGAGTGACGAGCAGGTAGCCAGCATAAGAACAAGCCTGAAGCAAGGTGTTTTCCCCTCGCAACCAACCACCCAACCACCCACTCACGCCTCCTTGCACCGCCCTGCAGAGCATTAACATAATCGTTATGGTTATGCGCGACGTGTGCATAATGGCAACGTGGGAGGAAGTTAAAGCAGGGGGTAGAAACAGAGATAGAGACAGATATAGAAGAGGAGAAAGAGATAGCATAGACCAACAGACAACGACAGGGACACGAGGATAAACTATGTTAAGTGCGCTGACATTGTGATATATAGTGGGTTTCGCTACTCTTAAGTGGAATGGAGGAATGACTGCATATTGCGTACAAGCTCTCTTTGATTATATCATTATTTAATTTAAGCCAACTACCAAAAGGGGTTTTTAAAGAAAAAACACTGCTAAAATAAAATAGAGTTAAGGCAACATAATACAAATACGAAATTAATGGTTGAATAAAATGAAGAGATATAATTTAAGGCAGCAATTCAATAATAAGGTCGCTTTTATGATCAATATTTTCCTTATTTTCACCTGGTACTACTGTATATTTAAATTTTAAAAATCTTATTTATTGTATACTGAAAAGTATCTCCTTTTCGGCTTGGTTAAGAATGCACTTGTGCATTGCGTAGCTACTTTTTGTTTTCTTTGCTTGGTTCCTCATTGTTTTCTTTACCTGCGAAGAGGAGGTGGTTGGGCTTCAAAGTTAGCTTTAGCCAGTGAGCGTTTTGGAGCGTCGTTGCCAGGTGTGCATATCAAGTAGCCGCCACGTCTGCCGTGGGACACAGCCATGTGGCATACTTTTCGGGCACAGGCCATTAGCAAACAAGCAAGCAAGTGCGCAACACAAGAAGAACGAAAACAAGCACAGACACACGTATGAATATAATAAATTTCCCGCACACAAACATGGGAAATTAAGAGCAGATGAAGAGTCAAGCTAGAAAGACGGAGAAAAGGTATAGGAACGGAAGGGAACTTGTTGGAGGCCATGCTCTAAAATGTGTTCGAAATTCCGAACGCATAACTTATGAAATTAAAATTAAAATTCCAATTGCAAACCTTTATAATAAAACACTTTTAGGGTCTGCTCTTTATTTCACTTTTCCTTTGATGAAGAAGTGAAAATCGAGATAGGTAGAATAAACAGTGGAGTCCAACATGTTGACGTTCTAAAGTACATATACCATCTCTAAGCTCTATTTTTTTTTGAATTATTGTAAAGTTTTTCAACAGAAATATCGACAAAGTGTGAGCCAAAAATAAAAATTGATAAACAATTTATTTCTTCACTCGTAGCTCACTAATTGTTCCTGTAAATGATTAAAGTTCTAATTGAACACGAAAATCAATGTTTGCCCACTGTGACTCTGCTTTGGCCCGACAGTAAAATCCACACAGACCGCCTTGGCATACATAAGCACTTCTGAGTGCCCCAGACATTCCTTTCCACACACTCACATCAGCTGGGGATTATTAAAAATTTGGCCCGAGAGGCATCTATCAGTTATGGGGCTCTACCGCTTCGACAGTGCGCGACTCATTTCAATGAGTTTTGGCTAAGGAAGCTGGCATTGTGCTCAGGCCAAGAGCACTGAGAAAAATCTTTGTGAAGAAATAAGTATTTTTGTGTAAATAATATATATACTAAATATATTTTTAAAAATACAATTATAAAATTATCTATTTTTTGATTAATAATTATATTTGAGGGATTTAAGAATTCTTTATTAAAGTAAAATTTATTTAATAAATGTAAAAGTAAACAAGAGAGAACGCTATAGTCGGGTGCCCCGACAATCAGATACCCGTTACTCAGGTAAAGGGAGTGCGAGGGAGATCGAGATAGAAACTTTGAACACGCATAACTTTTTAACGAATGGTCCGATTTGAAAAATTTCTTTTACATTTCGATAGGTATTGATAAACACAATAAAACTGCATTTTTACTTTTCCGAAATATTGAAATTTTTAAAATCGTATATAAGCGATTGTGGGCGTTAGAGGGGGCGTGGCACCTTTTTGAAACAAACTTGCGCTGCGTAGGAACTCCTAGAATCTGTATGCAAAATGCCAATCTTCTAGCTTTTATAGTTTCCGAGATCTCAGCGTTCATACGGACAGACGGACAGACAGACAGACAGACGGACAGACGGACATGGCTAGATCGACTCGGCTAGTGATCCTGATCAAGAATATATATACTTTATGGGGTCGGAAACGCTTCCTTCTAGCTGTTACATACTTTTGCACGAATACAATTTTTTACTCTACGAGTAACGGGTATAAATACTTTTTTTTTATAGTATATCAATATTTAAATATCAAAATCTTTACATTTTCCTTTTAGTTGTTATGCTGACTTACAAAAGTAAAAGAAAGGGCAAAACTTTTTTTTTTCGCCAAGTGGCTGCCACATCTTTGTAATTGGCATTCCGCACACTGACCGAAATGAAAATGCTACGTGCTTTCATTTCACGTTACGACATTCGGATAAGTCGGCCCAACGCTCCATTGACCGCCGATGGAAAAGCGGAAAAGCAGGATAGGGAGAAAGGAAATGGGCCCCGAAAAGCGAGGCTTATTTGCCGTGGTTTTGGGGCCGCCTTCGCCGTTTTAATTTTTTACGTTGCGGGCATACAGAGAGAATGCCGAAGTTTCGGCGGTGCGATTCTTAAAGTCAATCACATTACGCCGGGACATCGCCCATCAAAGGCACTCGAGACCCTTCGAGATGATGGCAAATATTTGTCTGGCCTGCATCCCTCGCGAAAATCGATCGGCATGTCAAGCACCTTGTAGCGTTCGCCCCCAGTCCAAAACCCCTTAACCCTTTCGCTTCCGTTTTATGTGCATATTCAATATACGCACAGCAGAAGAAAAATTCATTTAATTTTGGTTTTCCTTGGCATTTCTGGCATTGACAGTCGGCAAATTTCGCTGTCAGCCTCACGCGTCTTTCGATTGTTTGCCTGGGCTCTGTTTTTTATATATATTATTTCCTGATAGGTTTCCAGCTGTTTGTTTTAGTTTTTTTCCCCACTCCACGATTGCCAAGCCTTTTTGGTCCTCCGAGCCGGATTCTTTTCATGATTTATTTCTTGCGTAATCCTTGGTCGGTGCTGTTTGCTTTCTCCCACAGCCGCAACCTTTTATCCACCCAATTTATAAGCACCCAAAATACTTGTAAATTTCGGCCGGATTCCCGGCATAAATATATACGCTGCCACTCAGTTCTTAGCCATCAAATTTATGAGCACTCGTCACACTAACTCATAAAAACGGGGCATTTTAAAACGTCAAAAGGGGCGAAGGGGGCGGAACAAGGCTGCAAACACGAGACAACACTTTGCATGTGAAAGGGCTTTGTGCAGGATCGGGATTGGGAACTCGGGGGGTGGAGTGGAGTAGGTCCGCCGATGAGATTTATGTACTCTAAAGCTTAGACCGAGCTCCGGCCTGTATTTTGTGGTAAACAGCGCGTCCTGCCGCCAAATCCTGCCACGCACTCATAGGCAGAAAAGTGGGGGGCTAGAGGGCCGAGGACTTGTCGCTATTTATTCTACTAAAAACGCAATAATATATCATCTACAGTTTATCATTGCTATGACGCCAGACTGAAATTATTATCCAGCGAATTTATTGCCTTACAATAAACGCAAAGTGCACGACTGTGTATGTGTGTGTGTGTGGGAGAGCCTTTCTCCGTGTGTATCTGTGTGTGGCTTGGCATTTCTCCAGCAACAAGAAATTGTGGAAAAACAACATTTAGAACGTGAACTGTTTTGACGAGGTTTCAAGTGCTGGAAAAAGGAACTAGGGGGCCAGAACCATATCAAGTTGCTCTTCAAAAAGATAATTCATCAACTAAAACACTTTTGTTGGAATATAAAATATAAAATAAATTCTGCATTATTTTTTATAATAATACCATAAAAATCCCATTGAAGAAGCTTCAAGAAACAGTATAGTATATTTTATTTAAGAACCATAATTCTTTGAATATCTCCAGGAAAATAGAGTATGGAAAAGACACTCACCATGGAAAACATTTGTAATAAAATAGCTGGCCCGCTTGTTTGCTCTGCCCTCACTCACTTTTTTGAGCTGTATGCCCCATGGATACATATAGATATTTTCTGGCCAAGCTTATATATTCATGGCAATCTCGAGAGCTGTCACACAGAAACTCCATCGCGCATATTTTTTACTATTAGCCAAAAGCAAGAGGAAAAATTTGTCAGTCAGGCCGAAGCTGAAGCCAAAATCAAATGGCTCGTCCTGTCAACTTTTTTGCGTACCCATTTTCTTTTTCTGCTCGTACATATTTTTGTATTTATTTCATTTTTGCGCAGCGAGACAAATAGCACAAGTTTGCTAAATTGTCGGCCCCATTCCTCAGCTAGTATCCATCCGAATTCTCCATTATATTTTCACCCTTTCTGCCTTTCAGCCCCCCGCATCGTGTTCATTCGTCAGATACTCAGATACTCGCTCTAAACTACACAGTTCTGTTTTGGCAACTGTTTGCCCAAATTGCCACACATTTTGTGCATAAATGACAAATGCCTTTGATGGCATAAAATATGACTTTGGAAATTGTTTTGTAGCAAATAAAATGGGCGTTGCCATCGTTGATATGAAAGGGTTTGTTTGTCGACTGTGTTTTTCAGGGGATTGCCCATGAATCAAAGGCGTGGAATTGGGGGATTAAGTGCAAATAGTTTTCGACTGAGGGATCACCAAATGGCAAGTGATTTTTCTGGGAAAACGTTCTGAAATAACCCGTATTCTGGGGATTATGTATTTTTAAGAGGTTCTCGATTTAAAAATCGTACAAAAAATATTACCCGACTGAAAACTGTCAATGACGTTTAAATGAAAACATTCTCTGGCTCTCTTTGAAATAAATTAATTGCCGTTTTCGCCAAAAAGTTTCAACAAAGTTTACAACTGTTGCCCTTCTCACAAAACTTTCATTTACATGTTTTCAGCCAAATTAAGGCGCCATATTGGCGGCGCTGTTTAAAGTTTTTCACGAGGGCAATGACTTTAAGAACATATTAAAAAGGAACTCTGAACTACAAAGACTCATTACATATCAATCTTTAATACATTCTAAGTCTTTATAGCCATGTAGTTTTATTTCTGAAAATCTTTGAGTGTGCTCTGTTGTGCTAAATAATTGATTAGTTTTCCGCGTTGTTCCCTCATCAATGTCACTTCTCACTTGACAACTGTGATTCGATTTATTGATTTCCATGCCTCATATGCGGCTCCAATTAGCTGACAATTGACTTGTCAAAACATCAATTATAACTGACACTCGTCGAACGTTTTACGCTTTCTTGGCAGCTTCTCCACTCCACTCCGCACGGATTTTCCGGGAAAAACCCATTTGCATTTACAAGTCGGGCAATAAGTCGAAATGTGAGTTTGCTGTTCGCGGTTCTCACTCTGCATATCGAATGCGCACATTAACATGGCAAATAAATGGGCGCGTTAAATATTTAATTGGCATAATGCTAATCACTCGATGGCTGGCAAAATTCATTAGCACACATCCACCGATCACATCTGTCAGCACTCAACGAAACCTCAAAAGCCCAAAGAGCCCGCCATCAAAGTCGATGGGGTTTTTGGGGTGCGGGAAATAAAAACTAAAACCCCTCACCACAATGTGGCCCCTTAACCTCCCCAAAAACCGCCCGAAACCCAATGCCACCCACCATTTCCTGCTGCCAGCTGATGCTGACTGCTCTGTGCTGGTGGCAAGCAAACATTACACAATTTTGATTGTATTTCCGTTTCGTATGCGCAGAAAGGCAGCAACTGAGAGCGGTGACAGCAACAGGAAGTTTCGCTTATTTCCGTTTGTTTACCTTTGCACTGTGCCTTGATTAAATGTCAGGTAACCCCAGGTTGGAATTGTGGGTGCTTTTTTGGCTCCCTGGCTTTTGCGGTGCTTGCGGAACCCAGCTGGCGGTCCCCAATATTTCCACCTGCCCCGCCAGCATTTTTCGTGCATACGTCAGCATAATCTTATTAACAAGTATTCTAATGACGACCGAGCACTAACTGTCTTCAGTGGCAATAAGACAGCATCCCACATTATTTGTCAAGTTCCGAGGGGGGCGAAGGGGGCAGGCATCTGGCGGATTAGTCGGAGGATTACAGTTCCCTAAGTGGGAATCGCGACAAGACCCATGATAATTCGGGCGAAACTTAAACTGCCATAAATATTCGCTTGATTTTTGTCCTCCATTTACATAATGTTCTAATACCTTAATCCACATAATAACAGTTGCGGATTCGGAGAATTATTGTAATTTGTGGGCTACGGGAATTGGATAACTTTTTAGCTTAAAATAAAAGCTCGTTGGATTGCTACTGTTTTTAAAAATATTATTAAAATAGAATAAAAAAATATTTAAAACAAGAGAGAACGCTATAGTCGGGTTGGTGTCCCGACTATCTAATACCCGTCACTCAGCTAAAGGGAGTGCGAACGCTGTACTCGGGTTGGTGTCCCGACTATCTATTGGGGCTAAAGGGAGTGCGAGGGAGATAGATATATAAACAATTTTGATTGCGTATAACTTTTTAATGAATGGTCCGATTTGAAAAATGTCTTCTACATTTCGATAGGTATTAATAAACACTATAAAATGGCGTTTATATATTTTTAAAATCTTAAAAGATGTGGCCTCCAGACACATTTGAAAATCGTTTATGGCGATTGTGGGCGTTAGGGGGGGCGTGGCACCTCGATGAAACAAACTTGCGCTGCGTAGGAAGCCCAAGAATATGTGTGTGAAATCTCAACCTTCTAGCTTTTATAGTTTCCGAGATCTCAGCGTTCATACAGACAGACAGACGGACAGACGGACAGACGGACAGACAGACAGACGGACAGACAGACGGACAGACGGACATGGCTAGATCGACTCGGCTAGTGATCCTGATCAAGAATATATATACTTTATGGGGTCGGAAACGCTTCCTTCTCCCTGTTACATACTTTTGCACGAATACAATATACCCTTTTACTCTACGAGTAACGGGTATAACTATACAAAATAAAATATATTTGATATTGGAAATAATTGAGAAGCAGGCATGCTTTCGATAAATTATAAATTCCCTGCAACACTTGGTCAAAGTTATACAGTGCTGTACAAAACTTTAAGCTTCTTTATGTCACTTAATTAAAAAACTTTTAAAATTACTCGTTTTCAGCTACACACAAAAAAACACGTCGCGGTCAAATCGATATTGGTATTGCAAACGCATATCGTTTTTACCGAAATCTCTCTCTCGGAGATTCTCTGACTTCGAAAAAGAGAGTAGTGAGTGGGAGGGAGAAAGACACATTTGAAATTCGAACAGGCCCGTTTTTTACATTTCGAGCATATCGAATTGAGGTGCCCGCATATCAAGTCGAAATTGATACCACAAAACATCATATCGATCATCGTTTCATATCAAGTATATTATAGTCAGTTTCCTTACTGTTCCTTATAGGTAGAAATTGTATATACGCTTGAGAATAGCTCTTACAAAGTAATCCTATAGTTGTGTACCCCACTGTATGCGCTTACATATTTTATGGCGAGTTCTCGGCTGCTCGACACCTGACGGTTTGAAGCCAACGAATGCTTAAAGTGTCGCGCAGACTTTAAATTACAGGCCACACATTCCACTCCGACTGGCCGCGGACTGCAGCTAATTAATTGGCCGCTTTTTGGGCGGACTTGCGCGGAAAAACTTGCCCGGGAAAATGGAAATACGCTCTGCCCGATTCTAGGTCAACAACAATGATGTTGCGGCTTTGGTTGTTGCCGGTTGTCTGCCGATTGTTGTTGCCGGCACATGCTTCGGCATAATTTATGTTGCCCGGCCCCGAAAAATGTTTGTGCACTTTTCCCTTATTTATTTATTTTCTTATGTTTTCGCGTGTGTTTGCTGTTGCTGCTGGTTTTATTTGGCAGCATTAAAAGCTGCCGCGAAAATGCTTTATTTACCGAAAAATGTATTTGCATGTCTGCCCGGGACATTTGCATAATTGCTAAACAAATGCCAGCATAGATACGTGTGTGTATATGCGATATTGGGAGCGATGTCTGTGCATTTTTGGGCAACACCCAAAATGGAAAATACCCAAAAATGTAGCATTGAATTAAACTAAATGTTGGTAGAGCTCAGCTAAAAATATAAATAATATGAGAGAACAACAAACTAAGTATCCTAAATATTCCATAATACTAAAAAACCCCCTTATTCCCTTACACAAATTATGGAATCCTTTAAGACGCCATTGAATATTTCGTTTAGGAAATGTTACTAGACTATATTATCTTTCCCAGCAGCATTAAATTTCTGATAGAATCTATTAAATATTTAACTTATCGGCGCTCTAAATCAATAGCCAAATATATTAGCCCCTCCATGTGCATATACATATACGCTCTCAGACAATACATAGACAGGCACACACGCACACTGGCGCACATAAAAACCCATTCAAGCGTTTCATAATGATATGAGAGAACGAAAAAAGACATGCGAAAAATAGCAAACCCAACACATTGCCTCAACTCATTTTCGCATAAAAGGACGCCAATGTGTCGGGCCTGGCAAAAGGCCAAAAATGAACTAACACATTCGCATGGTTAACACACACAGGCACACAAAAATGCTATGCTGGGCTTTCCCACACAGGGACACTCGCTTAGCTCCTCGGTATATTCTATATAGAGCCATTGCTACATGGCAAACAATAAATGTACGCTGCCAGGACAAGAGACCAACTAAATTATCAGTAATATTGAAGCACCAGGATTACGCTATGCCCATGTGTGTGTGTGTGTGTGGGGCGTGGCCGGAGGGAGGTCCTTGGGTAGGCGTGGCAAATAAACACATCAGGCAAAATGCTTTTTACTTAAATTAACAGAGCACCGAGCAGCTTGCTTCGCTTTTTCGACTGCCAACTAACGTTTAGTCGTTAAGTTTTAGTGTGAGTTAGGGTGCACTCTAAGAAATATTTATTTTCAGGGTTTTAAAAGATTTCTCTAGTGCAATTTAAACAATAAAATCGAATGGAATGGGTTTCATCAACAAAATAAATTTATAGAATGTATCAATTTAAATCTATCAACGAAATATTTTAAGGAATTTTTCTTCATATGGAAATATCTCAATTTTAATATTTTTAAAAATAGTAAAAATAAATTTCCTTCTCGTGCAGCCATTCATAGCTATGTGACAGCTTATGAAGATACATTGAAAAAGTCAGGCAGAAAATCAATAAAACTACGGCGAAAAAGGATATTCGAATGCTCTTAAACAATTTTCGTCCATTAAATAACGAAATGTACTTATGCATAAATCCGATAGCTGAGAAACCAAAACCCTTTCTGGCACTTGAAAACTGAGACTTTGATTTGCCAACGAGGCACATCAATAATTGAGTTTGCACAATTTTTCTGATGGCATATACGATTCGCTTGTCGGCTCATAGAATTACGTAATGGTATCATAATACCCAACTCGCTAGGGTGCAGGAACAAGCTGCTCATCAGCCTCCTCCGCCTCCCCGAGACCAATCCCCTCATTTCCAGAGCTTTGCTAGCTTCATCCTGATATGGCATACTTAAGCAATCGAGGCAAATGTTTTATCGTCACTTTGCCACTCACACCCTCACAATATATATATATATATAGAAAGTGTATGTGTGTGTGTGTGCGGAATACAAAATGGCGCCAGTTTCCTTATGCCTTTGGGCTCTCTGCATCGCTCGGTTCGCCTCAATCTCAATCGTCAGAAAAGTCTATCAACCCATGGGGCCGAGGGCCAAAAAGGAGGGTTATTGCCACCGAATCCGGGCTGAAAGGCGAAAAGACAAGCAGAAACTGAACTTAAATGCCGAATTTGGTAAGAAAATGTTTAATAACATCGCTTTCCTTTCACCCGCACCCTTGCCCAGCATCGAGTATACGACAAGTTGTACGATTGTAAATTTAATAAAGCCAGGGTTAAGTAGTTAGGGTGAAAATCAAGAAGCCAGCAATTATTTGGTTACGCAATTACCACAGCCAGGCAACCGGCAGGTTCAATAGGCTTAAATAATTTGCCCAAATCCCCTTGGCACAAAAACAAACAAATAAATTCAATGCAAAAGGGGCACAAAACTTTCCGGGCCCCGGAAAACACAAACACAAATAGTGAAAGTTTACAGGAATGATACGGGGGGTAGGAAAGTGGGCGTGGCTCGAGGGCTGGGGAAAGTCAAAGCGACAAAAGCCATCTTCAGAATTGCCACACAATTTATTATTATGGTTTTATACAAACAGCAAATGCGCGAAAATAAAGCTGGCTCAAAGGAAAAGAAAGAACTAAACCGAAACTAAACAACTTATGTCAAAAAATCAAAGTTTACCAAGTGCAGTTTGCCTAGTTTTAATGTTTTGATTCAGAAAAGTGCAGTGAACATTTAAATATATTTTTTTCTAAAATAAAAAGGGAAAGCTAAACATTTTTCAGTTTGCAAATAATCCAAATATACTAAAAAATGTATTGTTTAGAGATGCACAAATGAATAATATTTACAAACAAGAAAGGAAGCTAGCTTCGGCAAGCCGAAGCTTATATACCCTTGCAGATCATTCTATTAATTTACAAATCGCAAAAATGTTAAATTTCCTATTATTTCACATTAATTTTTCGATCGTTTCTATGGCAGCTAAATGATATAGTAGTTCGATCTTTTTAAAATTAAAATCGAAATTCGGAAATATTTAAAAATAGTCATATCCCAGAGTAGAAGAGAATGTAATAAAAATCAACAAAGATATAATTTTTTTCCTATTAATTTCCATATAATTTTCGACCGTTCCTATGGCAGCTATATGATATAGTCGTCCGATTTTGATAAAAATTTATTCGAAATTCAGAATTAGATACAAAATGGTATTTCCAAAAGTAGGAGGTGATATGTTCAAAAACACCCAAGATATAATTTTTTTTACATTTTTTTCCCGACTATTTCTATGGGAGCTATATGATATAGTTGTCCGATCCGGCTCGTTCCGACTTATATACTACCTGCAATAGATATAAGACTTTTGGGAAAGTTTTAGCCCGATAGCTTTAAAACTGAGAGACTAGTTTGCGTAGAAACAGACGGACAGACGGACAGACGGACCGACGGACAGACGGACAGACGGACAGACGGACAGACGGACAGACGGACATGGCTAGATCGACTCGTCTAGTGATGCTGATCAAGAATATATATACTTTATGGGGTCGGAAACGTCTCCTTCACTGCGTTGCAAACTTCTGACTGAAATCATAATACCCTCTGCAAGGGTATAAAAATGTACACAACATCGTGAAAAAGTGTCGGCATTTCAAATATTTATTTTACAACTATCTGGTTTTTCAATAAATGATTTTAATTTATTTATTGCCGGCCATTCATCAGCGCGATGATTTACACAGCCCGGAGGAACATTTATTTCGCCTGCCGGACTGCAACTCAATCATGTGCGCTTTAAAGAATTTATATTTATGACCAGATGCAATCAACGGAACCAATGTGTCCGCGAATTGTCCATCAAAACGAGAGTCTGTCCCCCAACAAGTGTAGTAAAACCAAATGCATTTCGCATTAAATCAATTCGCGTTGACTTGCTGGCCGCAAAAAGTTGTGCACAAGCGCCCATCAATCAAACATAAGACACGAACAAAACCATGACAAAATGACAAAAGGATAAGCCCGGCCATATAAACTGCACATGGATTTATACATTTAATTAAAATGCGGCCCAGACACAATATTCGTCAAAGTGATTGGCCCGAAAGCGGCTTAGTGAACTTAAGTAAATTAAATGTTATGGTTGTGTTGGGGTGAATGTGGGTGCTGCGGGGGAGAAAAGCCGGGGGGAAACCTCAATGGAAATTGTCTTTAAAACTGTTTTCGGCGACGACAAAGCGAATCGCAATAAATACTCCACCAAGTGGCGGGTGTGTCTGGGCTCAGAGGGTTGGTACTGCGGAGCTCCGGGAAATTTGCATATTTTAAATTACTAGTGGGGCCTCTCGGCAGCGATTGCTTTTGGGGTTGACAATGGCACAGCCACGACAACTCCAATTTATTTGTAATTTGTTCGAAATTTATTTCAACCTCACACCCATTTCCTAGCCCCCAGAGGGTCTCTATTTCACACACCCACGCCGCCACACATAATTGCACTCATAAAACGCCAAATACTCAGCTCCGCACGCTTCGATATTTATGCCTAGAGTGATACCCAATGATAAAGAGGATGTGATAGCATTTGGAATTCGTAGAATAAAAGTTAAAGTAATTTTGTAGTGTAATACCGATCGAAATGTTAAAGAAAATTTTAAAATCGGACCACTAATTAAAAAGTAATGAGCAAATAATGCATTTTCCGATAGGTGGCGTCACTTTCAAGGGACTGCTTGCATATCTCTATTTCTCTCTCACGCTCATTCTACTGAGTATTGGGTATTTAATAGTCGTACATCGTTCTCTCTTGTTAATTTTGAATTTCAATAAATAATTTTATTTTAACCGATTTTTAAAATATTAAATACTTTAACAAAGAGCAAAGGGTTTTAAAAATTATATTAAAGTTTAAATATTTATTCGTTTATAAGTATGTTATAAAAATTGTATTGTCAAATATTATTTGGTTTACCAAACGGTTAAAGCAAGATTTGTTTACCTGAAATTCGCATAAACAGCGTTTCTCCTATTTATTATCCTATTGGTATTCGACCGATTTATGTAATAGTTGGCATCATCAGGTCGATCCCCTCATTTCCAGGAAGTCCAATCCCACATGTAGACATATCTTAATGCTCACAGTCTTGGGTTGCTGGGAAGCAGGCAAACAAACAAATTATGTGCTCATTTGAATACACATTCTAATGCGAATCACGTTGACAAAAATTCATTGAAGCGTGCAGGATACGCACACGAGCACACGCACTCAGCCACACTGGACGGGAGGATACCTTGACTTTCGAACTCTGGTCTATCCAATCAGGCCTGCTGCCAGGGTGTCCTGGTCCTGGTCCTGGCGCAGATAAAGATAAGGGGGAGTGGCGAATTGTCCCCACCTCGGACGCTGACAAGGACATATTTATAAAGCGCTCATTTCGAGCAGGGCGCATATATGTACATTCGGATGGAGTGGCATCCCAATATCCAGTTAATCTATCAGGACATGGTGCAATGTGTAGAAAATTAAATGTGCTAGCTGGAGCCTGGACACTAAGAAAAAATGTTTTATAAATAAAAACAATACTCTAATGAAGCTTTTCAAACGAAAATTATTGGGAATCTTATATTAAAAATCTCCTTCTGATTTTAAACTATTTTTTTTAGTTTTCAAATATGTTTTAGTAAAAAAAAGGTTATACTCTTTCCAAGTCCAAGTTAATTATATTTAAATTAATTTAATTTCCTATGTTTTTTTTCTCAGTGCTTCTGTATGCCGATGTCCTTGTTGTGTCTGTGTGTGCCATGTAAATGCAAACTAAATATGTACAAACGCCACAGCCAGGCATTAAGTCGATTGCTTCAAGGACTTTCTCGCGCTTAGTGGAGAAAGCCGGGGGAGAAAGGGGCGCAGACAGATAGAGAAGGGGCGAAAGGGGGAGTGTGAGATTCCTGGCGGCTTTGTCATTCACACCCAGTTGGATGTCTGCTTCCATCGCTCTATTTCGCATTGTCACAGCTAACAGCTAACAGCTCCGCCCCACTTCGCTTTGGTGCCCCCTCAAGTGTAAATGAGTGGCTCCATCCCCTGCACCACCATCCACCACCACCCCCAAAAACACCACCCACCTGGCTATGGCTATGCATGTGCTGTGAGAGGGCTTTTAATAAGCAATTTATTTTTAGCTTAACAACGCTCATGTAATGAAAAACGCGGAGCCTACGTACCAACGGCTTACAATTCACTTGCAACGATTTTCCCGCCCAGAAACCGCCCACTTTTCCACCCTCTTCGCTGTGGAAAGCCTGTTTGCCAACGATAATTAATTTTTTGGCCTACCCCAAGCAAGAAGCTAAGACCATGAGTTCGTACCGCATTAAAAAGAAATTAAAATGTTGCCATTCTCCTCCGCATTTTCCACCTCGTCAACCTCAAGTACATCTAATGAGATAACTTGGAGACAACTGGCGAGAATTGAGTGTATAAGGAATAATAATGAACAGCGTGAATACTGTTGAAACACTTATTCATACCTGTTTAAAGATATTGTAGATTTTCGGTTCATAATTCAGTGAAGTGCGAGGATCAAAAGGATCAAGGATAAAATGGCTCTTGTCAAGGACGTTGATAAAAGCCACAAATAGCTGGCATCAACATGGCAAAATGGCAACATTTCCAGCCTCTCATAAATCAATTTCGTTTTTATTGCGAATGCCGTTTGTCTGCGCTACATTTACATGACCGTTGCCAGCGATTTTTGTGGCAATTTTTATGTCGTTCAGTTAATAAAGCCGAAGGCACGGAGACGAAAAAAACGTAGCAAATTCAACAAACAGGCAAAAAACTCTCGGTTTTACTTTTGGCCCGCAAGCGTATAAATATTGTTTTTAAACCCCAATGAAATATTGCAAGCGTTTTTGACGAATCGCCCATATGTACAAATAACATTTATAAATAAATAAATATAATCATAAATAAATAAGGACCAAGCACATGACTGCTCGTCGGCAAAAAAAAAGCACAAAGAAAAATAAATATTACACCAAATTGAAAACTTACTTCGGAGCCGTGGTGTAGCTTTTGATTTACATATTTAATTTGATTTGCATAAAAACAGGTAATAATACAGAATAAACCTGAATGTAGCTTTATCTTTAATGAGAGGCTTTCTTTTTCATAATAAGCCTTTTACTTTAGATATTTCAAATATTTCTGTAAAACATTTCTGTATTTAAGATGTGGTGCCCACGAAATAATATTTTATAGCTGTCTGAAAAACCTACCTTTTATCGTTTTAATCATCCGCGGCTTAGTGGTCCAAAAAAAACCTGAAAAAAGCGGAGAAGGTTTTGTAAAAACAAGGCAAAAGGGTTTTTTTTTTATTAGAAATGAATAAAACTTTTTGTTCCATTTTGTTTTGTTCCTCCGCTTTTTAATATAAAATGGCTTTGGGGAAAATTTTAGGGAAGTGAGACGGGAATGAGGAATATGTAAATATGTGTTGGATGCTGGATGCCTTCGGAGCCTGAGCCTTCGCAGCAGCATGCTCGGAATTTAAATTTGTAGCTAAGCCTCGAAAAATGCGCGCCTGACCCTTTTGTGGGTGTGTGCGATGTATCTTTGGTGACAAAGGACAATGGCATAAGGCTGCGGGGGCAACAATAAAATTAAATATTCTACTTAATGGCGTCGTAGTATGCCAGACGCGTCGCCCAACTTTTCTTGATGCATTCCTCCCGAGGCAGGGGCGTGCCCAGGGACCTTTGACCTCCTTGGCAACTTCATAACTACAACTTGAACTTCCTGAACAATGCTTTTAAAGTCGCAACCCTCTGTAAATAGCAAGCTCGCACTGCTATCCAATAAAAATGCCGTAAACTTTCATTTTAATTCCGTTTCCTCTCGACTCTCAAATTGCATCGAGTTTATTCGAATTCTGATTGTCCGTTTATTAGCCTCGGGCCCCTTCCGAATAACAAAAAATAAGGCCACGGCTCTGTCCGCGCCAGGGGCATGCAAATAAAACAGATTTTATGGGCGGTCCTTGGGTCCCTTTTCGTTTTACCAATTTTTGTCTAACATTTCCCTTTTTTTCCTGGCCTAACGAGTGACCGAGGGGCAAGGAGACTTATCCACTTTGTGCGGTAGGGTTGTTGTCTCGCAATTTCGTGTTCTATATAAATTAAGCAGATAATATAAATTAGATGGGTCGAGTCGGCCTGTGTGATCAGATACCCGTGCCATATTCAAAGTGCGGTTCACCCAAAATCGATGACACAAATAATGCCTCAATTAAGCTACCGAGAAAATTTCGCCGACCCAGCGACGAAAAAGATAATGAAAAACAAGCATAATATTTTCATCTCCTGGAGGTCGAGACCTCCACATCTTCCCCAATAGATATTTAATACTCGACAGCATTTTTTGTTTGTCCTACCCATCCCCAAACAGACCACGAGGGGTAACCACAGCAAACAGAGTCTAAACTTTTTATTCTCCGCTTTTTGCGTCGGAAGACGTAATGAGTGGGTGGTTGGTCGGGGAGTCAAAGGTCGGAGTCGGCATTTGTTTGAGCAATATTTTCATGTATTCTTCTGCACGTTGTTGATGGTTTAGTACCCCCTGAAATGCTTTCTTCGGTATTCCGATTTGAGGATTGGTGGTACCTCCAGTTACATATATCTAACACACAATATTAATGTATAATAACTTGTTCTTAACATTTTTTTAATATATTGTTCCAATTTAAAATATATTAAGTTGAGTTAAATAAAAATAATAATTTTTAATGAAATACATGAACTTAAATTTTCTATAATTTTAATGA
Organism: Drosophila lutescens; assembly: GCA_037075285.1. Taxonomy (NCBI): domain Eukaryota; kingdom Metazoa; phylum Arthropoda; class Insecta; order Diptera; family Drosophilidae; genus Drosophila; species Drosophila lutescens. The sequence continues at coordinate 922,739 of JBAMCF010000300.1, forward strand.
TGAGTTAGAAAATTATATTTGATGAGGTAATGAGGTATTATTGGGTATAAATTAGTCGATGAAGTTTGAAATTTTCAAAGGCGTCACAACCTTACAACGCATTACAACTCACTTGCGCAAAGGGGATGTTGGTTTCCAGGAATGGGTTTCCACTTGGGATGGGGGAGGTTTTAGGTTTTGCCTGGTTCCTGTTCGGAACCAGGGTTGCCAGGCCTTTCCACACCCACTCACCCCCACTGACAGCGCATAATTGCGCCGCGTCTGAGGCAAAATGAAAATATTTGAAGCTGCAAACTTCTCAAGTGTAAAAAATTTAATTTCGAAATGTAGGTTTAACGAACGGAAATTGCTTTCGCTCTCCGCGGAAAAATGGAGTAAGCCCTTGCCGTTGTTATTGTTGCCTCAGCCTGAATTCCCTTCAACTTTTCGCCTTCCTGTTGTTGCTGTCGTTGCCTTTTCGGCTGGGGAAAAACAAAGTAAATGCAAAGCCAGAAATAAAGTATCTGGCGAAAGCGTATCTCATTTGTGTTTTCGTTTGCAATTTGTTTGGCTAACTTTCTGATTGAGCTCGTGGCCCATTGCGGCGCATAACAGGCGCAGAATGGAATTATTTAATGTTTTACATTTGGCCCAAATAGCCCCCCGGCCACCTCGACCCGGCCCCATTTCCCCGATGCCAGACTGGCCGGGTAATTGCAATTGATTTGTCGAGCACTTTGCACGCCAATTTGTTTCTGGTCACGGCCAGTTTGAGAGGGGAATGTGGTCAAGGCTGTGGGGTGCCAGCCAAATGGCTCTGAGGAGCCAGAACTCGAGCGCAGTCTTTGATCTTGGGATGTGGAAACCAAATTAGCACCTTGCCAATTGATTTGACCTTCAAAATTATGGAAACATTCAGAATAGGAAAAAATTCACTCTTTGTAATTCAGGTTTTGGTAAATTTTATGCCATTCCTTTGCAAATAATTATTTTGAGTATGGGTCACTGAGCACAAATATTCTTTCAGCTATTCAGCACATTTTATTTGTACTTATTTCCAAGAATCTTCGACATTTTTATCGCTTTGTTCAGATTTTGCGTACCTATATAAATCATTTATTTCTATAAATTAAAGTAGGATACAGTGTGTCAATAATATGCTTTGACAATAGAAATATTTCTTACATATTTTCAATTTTTTTGTTTGGGTTTTCTGTAGGTTTTGTTGGGAAAAAATTTTTTTTCCAGAGGAAATTGGCCATGATTTTTTAAAGAACATGCATGAATATTTAAAACGATAAAATTCTCCATTAACTTCAAACTTAACTTACACGTAAGAAGTAGATAAAAAATAATCCATAGGAACTTAAATTTAAAACATATTTTGTATTTATTTTTCAGTTGGGCCAATGTCCTGGCGGTACTGCAGTACCAGGCCAACCCGCGACAGAGGTGGAGCAAGCTCCTAGCACTCCGTCAGATTCCAAAAATCAGTTTAACATTTGTTGTCCTCCAATGGAGGAACTATCAGATGTTAAGCTGATAAGAACAGATACTACACTTTGATCTTAGCCATAAGGCCGAGAAGCGATAACTTAAATACGAAAAGGAGCAGGGTAGCCATAAAAACAGCTAGAACCAGTTGGGAATTATAAGAAAGATTGTGCCTATCTTAGGGGTTCATGACTGAATTTCAGGTAGCTGCCTGAGTAAAGGTGCAACCTCTTGAACAAAACGTATCTGAAGGGTGGGTTGAGTTAGGATTCTTATAATTCCCAATCAGTTTTAGCATATAATAACTGGTACAACGAATGGCTTGATGTTGTACTTCACTCTGGTTTCTCTTCAGCTGTCGAATAAATCTTTCGCCTTTTACTAAAGATTTCCGTGGAGGGGAACACTCTAATGAGTCAAAATTAAATTTTTATAGAGCCCGACAACTTTTTGATGTCGGGCCATAAGGAATACATTAAACTAAGATTTATATTTAGGGAAATAATATTCTATATAACAGAGTGAATATGAATGTTCTCAGAATTTTATATTTTGTATGTAATAAAATGTTATATGCAGATTGTTTCATGGAATTATTGCAACTAAAAATTCAAAAAAACAACTTTAGAATTAGCTCACAAACAAGTTTACAAGGTTGCGACTCAACTTAATGCACAATTTCACCATTTAAGCCCTTCCATCTGAACTCTCAGTAAACCGCGCGAAGTCAAAGTGCATTTCGGGAAAGTGCTAAAAGGTTAAAAGCCAGCTGACCTGACCCTCCTAACCCGTACCTACTAAAAAGGCTTACCTAAAATTGTGGCTAAATGTGTGTAACAAAAAAAACAACACTCACGGAAAATCCTCAAACACACTCCAGCTAACTTTTTGAAAGCCCCGAACCCAAACTTTTGGCAAATATGTTGCCGAAGGTTTTATTTTCGGCCAGGGTTCAAAATCAGAATGCTGTTGGCCGAGAGTTCGATAAACTCTCTGGCCAGTGGCCACTATATTGAAACATTAATAACATTATTCGCACCCAACGCCCAAAACAAATGCAAAACAAACTAATCAAACTTTTTCCAGGATAACCGAAACGACACAAAATGTGCAAAACAAATTGCTTTATTTTCTAATTCAGCTAGAAAGCATTTTCCAGACTTTGTTTCCGAGCAGAACAGAACGAGCGAGTGGGGGGAGAAATCGAAAATCAATTTCTGTTAATGTGCCTGGGCCAAGAGTTTTCTGCCAAGAGACCTTGCCGCCCGCACATTCAACCCACACCCCACCCACCGAGCCATGAAAACCCAGCATGCGTTGGCCAGAGCATATTTTTGCATAAAGTTTATGCAAACATTTTTACTCGAAACCCGCATAAATTACGGCGCCCGGCTCGGTGCCCTAATAAACCCTATCTGGCGGATGTCTGGGGGTTCAGTAAGTGGCCCGGCTGCTCCTACTCCTGCTCCTGCTCATGGTTCCACTGGTTCTGCTGCTTATTTTGCATGTCATTTGCGTCTGAGCACTCGGCGGCCCAGATTCTGCAGGATATGGAGGGCTCTGCGGGAATGGATTGGATTGTACCCAACTTGCACTGTTTGTTTCCATTCGTTTTCGGTGTGCGGCCGATAAATCTTCACTATTTATAGGTCCGAAATGGCCACAAAAATATACATTTTCATTTGCTTTAGAAAGTTTGAGAAAACAGGCCAAAGTCCCAGTTACCCAGGACTTTACAGTTTTCTAGATTAGTTACATTCAGTCAGTATAGCACAGTACACAGTTTGTGATTCTGGGTAAATATTTGTTTCCATTTTGTTCTTTGAAAAAAAGTTATACAAATTTTCATTATAAAATGGTTTTTTTTACCCATAGGAAACGAAGATACTAACAGAAAGAAATACCATGCCGCCAGTTTTGAGGTCGACAAGATCAAATCCACGTCGAGAAACCAAAACCAGGGCGAATCGTATTCTTTCAAGTATTATCAAAGAAGAAATGGACCAAACGTTGGACGATAACGATGAGATGCAAGATGCTGTTCATACCCTTGAAAGGCCCAGGAATTTGGCCTATTCAACCTCTCCGAGTTCTAGTAGTCAGGAGGACATCAATATCTCACCCCAGCCAAGTACTAGTAATGCATCAAGACTACAAAATTTATCAATGGAAGTGATCGATTTAGAGGAATTGTCGATCGAGTCTATGTCGGTGAGATACAAGCCCTTTGAGAACTTACTTCAAGACATCTCTCTGAGTCACGGCACAAGTCCTGAGAAAAATGTGCAAGAAGCCGTCGACAAATGGAACCGAATGACACGCAGGCAAAGGGAAGCCTATAATGCCGATAACTATGTACTGAAATTGTTCACTCAAGTTCACAATACGGATGAGATTTTCGGTGCAATCGGGATTCATCGGCCAAAGGAGTCGAGACCGAAGAAGAAGAGGACAAAAATGCTGCGGAAGCCCGTTAAGCGGCTAAATTCAAGAGAGCGCGGCTCATCGGCTCGTTGCACAGGCAGTTCTTGGGCCTTTAAAAATTTCCTTCGCAAAATCCGTCGAATCAAACCCGGCCTTCTCTCCGTGGAGGCCGCCTCGTTTTGGCGAAAAATGACCCCTTCCCAAAAGGAACTCTTTAAATTGACGAGCGCTGATCGCTTGAAAAAAGCCCGAAGGAGTGCGGAAGCTCGGAAGAAACTAATGGCAACCAGAACCAAGAAAGTTGCCAGATTGCGAAGTCCAAAGCGCCCTTCACAATCACTCCGGCAGGATATGATCGATTCAGAAAGCAGCTGCGATGTTGGAAGTCGCCAACTCCAAGTTTGGACAGATACAAACAATCCAGCGGTGCCGCAAAGTACAAGTTCTTGGCGGAGCTTGGAATATATTACCAGGGCAATAGATAAAGTAAAGAGTTTATTTAGTTAAAAATGTTGTTTTCCAAATTTTAAAAAATATCAAATTAAAAATTAAAAAAAATTTATTGTAATAAAAAACTAATAAAGCACAAAAAAATAGAAAAATGTTTTATATAAAAAAAATTCCCAATTGTATCTGATTTCAAAAGGAAGAATGATCCTTGAAAATGTTCAAATGTTTTGAACTGAATTTTGTCAAAAGTAATAATACCTAATATTACCTAATATTTAAAATATTTATTTAAAAGTAACCCCTAGCGAGCTGAATATATATAGACATTCGAAATTATCATCGACTTCTGGGAAGTGAAATTGTGTTTGATACTTGTAGCCCTGCCACCATGAGTCCTGCACAATTATTGCCGTTTTGGGGGCGGAATGGCCACTGAGGTGAGTCAATAGGGCCTTTGTCTGCTCTCGACTCTCCAGCAGCGGTTCCTGCTCCTGTGCTAACAAATTTCTCGCCATTGTTTACTTGGTTCAGAGTGCGTCGTTCCAGCCGCCTGAACTCTCATAGCTGCTTCCGTTTCCGGCATTGCTTTCGTTTCGTTCCGTTCCGTTCTGTTCGAAAACCTCGGGGCTAGCTTTCCACATTTGGTGTTTATTTTATTGTACATTTGCTGCCGGCAACTCCGCTGAGCCGTGAACTGTGTGGCGTGTCATCATCTGGCTCGACCTCAGTTGCAGAACATCAGCATCATCAGGACCAGAATCACCACCATTATCATCATCATCATCGTCATGGCCATATGAGAGGTAAATTTCCTCAGTGGCCATAGACACGCGGGGGGTGGGGATGGGGGGTGGTGTTGATGTCTGTGCCTGTTGTTCTGGCTGCTGTTATTGTTGTCTTTTGGTTGCTTTTTAACGTGCGCCTTTCGTGTTATTTACTTAACAATTTACTGAATAATTTAAACACCTTTTCCACCCGACGGGAGGTGAAAGTTATCGACACGGGCATATTGGTCCCGGCAAAACAGCTGTGAAATAATACTAAATAAGCTAGAAAAAATATCGAAAGATTGTTGTTTCTCGGTATTTAGTTTGTGTTTTCCCTTCAAAACATCGACATTATCGAATCGATATTGTCAAAATATCGAAAATATCGATAATTTTCTAGCTCTAAAAACTAATGGATTTCAAAGTTCCAGACGTCTAAGAAAAACTTTATAAAGATTGGCTCAGAATAAATATAATGTATTTTTGTTTAAACAAAAAGTTCAATATATTGATAACTTAAAAAAAAGTTTAAATTAAAATAAACGTGCAAGTCAATAAAAGCCAAACATAAATATTTGTTCAATAAATAAATGACTTAATTAATAGGATTTTCTTAGACATATAGATATTCCAAAGATTGCTCCTTTTAATAGTTTTTCCTTAAGGAACTTCTATTTAAATTCCAATTTCGCTGCTATTAAAAAGTAGAAGCTTGGTTTATTTTAATGTCTTGAATAAAGATCTGATTTCTGAATATCCCCTAGTCCAAACCACCTCGATTTCGTATGAGTTCCCTGTATTTTTTCTGCTGCCGCTTTGCTTCCTGTTTGCTCCTTGCTGGCCACCTCCCCGCCCCTTTCCTCGCTTTCCTCCGATGGCCGTTGAATTATGAACCTGACTTTCCTTTCGGGGGTTTGGGGCAGGGCTGTGTGGGAGGTAAAACTTTCACCTGTGCCTGTGGGAGGGTGTGTGTGAGCTGGTGTGGCTGATAGTTGTCCACAGACCCACACACACTCGCCGACAATCAACCACACACACTCAGTGCTCACGATGAAACTCCCACTTCCATTGGCTTGTGTTTACTTAGTCGAGTCTTTGACTGACATTTAATGCGGTTAGCAGACGTGTGTGCGTGTTCGCCCCACTGTGTTGATAATGTGCATAATAAGCCTTAATTAATGTTAAATAATGAATTTTCTCATTTGCACGCCGTCAGCGCTGAAAAGGCATTGCCTTCGGCATTTCCTTGTTTCCATTTTAATTCGAGGCAAACATACGACTTTCAGTGGGCTTCCAAATATTGTCAGTTTAACCCCCGGTTGCCCCCGAAAAGAGCCGACTTCGAACAGACGGGGGGGTTTAAAATACCGTCCTTTGTTGTGGTTCTTTCACCTTTCCCTTGTACGAAAGCCACAACACAAACATTTTAAAAATCAGCAAGTTTTACTTTTGGGCACATTGTGTGTTTGCCAATTAAATGACCTTATCAAGGGGGCCTTATCAACCGTAACTTACACGCCGTTAATTGAATGTTGGACAAATTAATAACAAGGCCCCGGGGAAGATCAAACAGAAAAAGGGGGAATATATTTAATCAATGGATCTGTCAGCAAGAACCTCCCATTTTATTATTTTGAGCTCCTGTCCAAAGTTGTGGGCACTCTTTCATACTTCTATACGGATAAAACTTCCAGCAGAAGTTCATTCCCAATCCCCCAAAGAAGCCAATCCTCAGAATGCCAAACTTTCCGTGGGCAACTCTTTTAAATCGAACACTTTTGTTTATTTACAAGCATTTAACCTAATTATACAAGCAACTTTCCGCATAACAAATATCGAATCCGGCTCCAGCGACCCCAAACTCAAGGCGGGATAGGATGGGCAGTGAGTTCGGGAGTTCGGGCATATAAAAGTTCAAACTGTCGGAACTTTGACAGCAATATTGTTGAGTTTTATGTACAACAAGCGGAATAACTAAAACAGTGCAGAAATTAGAAACAACATACCGAAAATGTCCGAAAAACTTTGCCCTCGATTTCTGCAACTTTTCCTCCTCGTTTCTTATTATGAAAGTTGTTGTTGTTCCTCTGCTGCTGCTATTTAGCCGATGATGATGATGTTGTTGTTGCTGTTGTCGCAGGATAAAATCAATGCCGGCATATTTTATCCTTTTTTCATACGCAGACACACAAACATATATTTATATATACGAGTAAAATACACCACTACACTGACACAGCAAGGGAGTAGGAAATCCAACTGAGATGCCAAAAAAAACGGGCAACTCAGCGTTTTTTTTATATATATATATTTCCTTTTTTTCTGTTATTTTGTTGTAGTTGATTAGCCGCCTGATGCTGTGGATTTTTATTATTATTTTGTATGATTTTTTCCGACTGGCTTTTCCTTTATGCGAGCGTGTTTTGTGCGGTTTTTATGGGCCTTGATTTGATTGCATTTTGTTTCTGGGCCTGTTGTGGATATATATGCATGTATTTTTTCCTGTTTGGGCTGGCACTTTCGCTGACAGCCCTTGAGGCAATTATGTTTTAGACCCGAAAGTGCTTGAAACGTTTCAATATTTGTTTGATTTTGTAGTATTTTATTTTGCGAGTGTTCTACAAGTCGATTGTTTTTTCTATTTTCTGTCACTTTTCCGTAGTGGGTGGCATGCGCTGAGTGGCATGTCAATCAAAATCAATCAAAATGTTCGCGTTTTCGCGCTCGTTAGCGTTTACACATGTTGTTGTCGCCTGGCTCCTCAATTTGCGGCAAATGGATTTCAGGTTTTTTTCCTGTTTTCCTGACTTCCCCGTCTCACGTTACCCGGCGCACTCGGAAAATTCTGATGGCGGCACGTACTGCCCCCTCGCTTTCGCCACTTGCTTCTCTATGCACACACACACGCGCGAGGAAAGTCGGGCAGGGCACCAAGGGGTTAACTCCGGGTTAAGTTTCGGTTAGATTTTAGTAAATCCGGGCCTGAGAGCTGCACGGGGCTACGGATCCGCGGATCTACGGATCAGATCGGGGCAGAGCAGAGCGGAGCGGAGCGGACTCGAACGGATCGACTGCGGCGTGTCTGTCGCTCACGGCGTACGCTTTTCAACTGCTGCGCCCGCAACGCTCGACGGATTTCCAGGCAGGCAGACGCCTCCGCCAAGTGAAAACCAGGCGGCGTTCGTCGACGTCCTCGGGCCTCGTTTTTCGCTCGGCAAACTGTTATACTCTCTCTCGCTGGAGAAAGACAGAGTGCCGGAGAGTGAGTTAAAGAGAGCGCGAGGGAAAGTCACCGAGAGAACGCATCACTTTCACCGGTTTTCCCAGCTAGAGAACCCGAGCTACTTTATTTATATTTTCAGTGTGATTTATACGCTTGTAAACTGCCTAATAAACGGGACCTATCAATTGCATATTAATACAAATTTATTTGTCAATTAATGAAGCTAAAGAATAAATCAGGGAGATAAAAACTTTTCCGATAAATACCAATACCTAATTGGCATTTGCAATTCCATTAAAGCGATTTGCATATTATTGTTGCATTTTCTACACATGCATAATGACCTATAAATCTGAAATAGAAAAGGTCTTTAATCATTTGATTATACTTATTGAAATCGATCTTAAACTTAAAGGTAATCGGAATATAAGGAAATCAAATATCAGATATAAAAGTAACGAGGTCTATTTGTATTTATTTATTTAATTGAGCAACATAATTTAAGAAAGAAATTATATTAAACAGTAAGACAGTTGATACCTCTTTACAGAAACAATTTAAAGTTTAAACAATATAATTTTTTTCAAGTTTGCAATAGCAAACCGAAAAATAAATCATTTTTGTATTTGTAATTATAACCTTTAAGATAAATTCTTCCAATAAATGTAAACTTGAGTTTAAATTCAAATTGAAATTTAGTAAATAAAACAAATATAAGACTAATGTTCTGACACAAATATAATTATACCCGTTACTCGTAGAGTAAAAGGGTATATTGTATTCGTGCAAAAGTATGTAACAGGGAGAAGGAAGCGTTTCCGACCCCATAAAGTATATATATTCTTGATCAGGATCACTAGCCGAGTCGATCTAGCCATGTCCGTCTGTCCGTCTGTCTGTCCGTCTGTCTGTCTGTCCGTCTGTCCGTCTGTCCGTCTGTCCGTCTGTCTGTCTGTATGAACGCTGAGATCTCGGAAACTATAAAAGCTAGAAGGTTGAGATTTCACACACATATTCTTGGGCTTCCTACGCAGCGCAAGTTTGTTTCATCGAGGTGCCACGCCCCCCCTAACGCCCACAATCGCCATAAACGATTTTCAAATGTGTCTGGAGGCCACATCTTTTAAGATTTTAAAAATATATAAACGCCATTTTATAGTGTTTATTAATACCTATCGAAATGTAGAAGACATTTTTCAAATCGGACCATTCATTAAAAAGTTATACGCAATCAAAATTGTTTATATATCTATCTCCCTCGCACTCCCTTTAGCCCCAATAGATAGTCGGGACACCAACCCGAGTACAGCGTTCGCACTCCCTTTAGCTGAGTGACGGGTATTAGATAGTCGGGACACCAACCCGACTATAGCGTTCTCTCTTGTTTTAAATTTGAAAACGTTTAAAATACATATTTATTAGGATTATTTTTTTTAAATATTGGTATTCATCATAGTAAAGGTACTTGGTATTTACGAGTTAATTAACTTGAAAAAATCATATAATCATATATACGATTGCATTGTTATTGTTTGTGATTTTGATAAGCACTATTGAGTTTTCCTTTTTTTTTTTGCTGCTCTCAATGGTATAAGAGCGGCTAGGCAAACTGTTCCAACACAATTTCCCCCTATATACGGCTCTCTCGCAATATCACAGATGGTATAACAGAGCGCTCGTTTAGGGAGTCGGCGCCACTCTGGAAATGCAAAGCACGAAAGCCAGGAAAGCCAACCTCAACTAGCAGCTGACTGCGTGAGCTGGTGGGAAAACTTCACCACGGACTCAGGCGTGAAAACTCCCAAGCTGAAGTCCTTGCCCGGCGGAATGTGTGGCCGGAATCAGAGGCTCGGATCGGGAGTGCATTTCCCCCTAACCCCGCCCAAATGCCCGTGACACCGGGCGAAACGGGACCCCCGGGGGTGCCAAAAATCCATTTTGGCCAGAGCCAAAGACAAGAAAAACTCAAGACGAGGACGGGAGGATGGAAAACAAAAGCAGAAAAAAGGAGGCGGCAGTGGGCTTTCGCCCAGCAGCGAAAAATATCGATTCGGTTCGATTGTTGTTGCCTGGCCGCCCACAGCGAATTGTATATTGCTTTATAAGCAGCTTCTGTCTTTGGAATACGAAAAAAAAAAAAAAACCAAAGGAAGAAAATCAGCAGACCCTGCCCTGCGGTTGCTTATTTGGCTGCTTTAGTTTCGCTGCCATCAAGTGAAGTCCTTTTCGCGATTTAAAAAAAATACAGCCTGAGATGGGGAATTTTTCGTTTTACGCTGTTTTTCTTGTTCGATGCCTGCGCTGCGCTCTCCTCCTATCGAAATGAGTAAATAACCAATGAAGCAGATAGAAATGTTTATTGTTATTCTTGGGGACTTTCCGTGCTCCTGCTCCTGCTCCTTGGTCATTCAAATCAATTCCTTAGGCAGCTTGTCGCTGAGTTTGTTTCTCCGTTTCCATCTGCATTTTTATTTAAATTTATTTTGGCCCCGGCATAAAGGACAAGATTGTCGTCCTGCTGAGGCCAACGAGCCATTGCACATTATGAATGTTGGCTTACAATCTTTCACCGAAACCCCCGCTCCGAAAATAGGAACAATAATTAAGGCTGCGTTAAGTATACGCACCTTGGGCGCGGTGCTGCGAAGCTTGTTCGTCGTGTTCTTGGCTCTACTCCCGCATAGTTTGTGTCGCATTAAAACTATTTAAGTTTTTAATGCCCTAACAGCGATGATCTTGTGCCTGGCATATAAATTACTCAGCCGCCCCGTGGCCCCTTGGCCCCCGCAGCCTTTGCATTAATGGAGCTTCAAAAGCCTCCGCCACCCACCACCCAGCAGAACGTCCTTGCCATCGAGCGTGGAAAGCGCGGAAATCGTGGCAAGTGCGGAAAGCAGCGAAGCTCCAAGACGTTGAGCACTTTGGCAAAGTTTTTACTTGGCTCGTTTGCAATTTTTACTTTGTTGCCTTATAGGGATTTATGTTTAATCGGCCAAAGGTTACTTCAACTCGCCCGCACACTGAATCGCTCACACGCACACACAAACACTCACGCTTTGGCAGGCAGACATGTTAAAAGCTCCTTTGTTTCACAGACAGGACGAAAAATGGCAGGATAGGGGTAGAGGAAGCTGTTACTTGCACTGTCAACACCGAAAGTGGAAATTATTTTGTCTTTCGTGCATCGCCAGACATGAATATGTCTTTAAATGGGAAAGATGTTCCTTAAAAAACTTCCCTAAAAATCCAAAAAATATCAAGAAATTGTAGTGAAACCCCATATTCATAAATGAGTGGAATTAAATAGCAATTAAAATCCATTAAATACCTTTATGGCCCACAAATTTAAAATTCCAAAATTATATATTTCGAAAAATAAATATATAAACAAAAATATTTGGTATATTTTTAAAATGCATATTTTGTTCGCTATAGAAAGCATATTTAAAACTTAATCAGATGCAATAAAGCTCTTTGGATAGCAGTTTCTTAACAATATTATCCCATTAAATACCCGGCAAGGCAATGAGAGTCAAATAAATAGTCCAACTGCGAACTGAATTGCATTTACCCCTCGTTGCTGGCCGTTCATTAACCCTCTCTGAGCCGTTTATTTACTTGGATAAACTGTTACAATTGTCCCCAGCTCAGGTTCGGTCAATAAACGAACTTTGCCAGGACTTTAATTGAAGAAGTGGCAGCAGCTGCATGCAAACCAATCTTGGCCAGGACTTGCACTCGGACAAAATTCGTAAATTAATCTAAAAAGTTTGCTTTTGATAGCTAATTTTCAATATAACATATGAATGAATAATAATTTTAAAATATTATATTTAATAAACCATAAAGTTTATACCATAAACCTTAGCGTAAAAAATTGTACTAATCAATAAATTGATTTAAAATAATTTTAAAAATAGACCAAGATATATTTTAAAGCAAAATAAATTTAACAAGGCAATTATGAACCGTTTAAGCAAATTAATAAATAAATAAATATAATTTTAAAATATTTTAAGGTTAAATTCTGAATGTTTCATTGAATGTTAATTGAAGATGTTGCACGCAACTTTGAGCCAGAGGTACGATCATATTATCTGCAGTATAAACTCGACTGAGGACCAACATTGATTGGCAGTGCGAGAGGTAGTTCTTTGATTTGTGTCTAGACCGAGGAGCGCGTGCCTCAGTGTCGGCGGAAAATAGAAACCAGAAGAGCCAAGCTCGAGGAAAGAAAGGCAACTTGGCTGCGGAAAATTCATAGCCGCGCGCGAAAGTTTATTAGATGCTCTTTGCTGTCTGTCTGTGTTCCTTTGTCTTTGCTTTTGTTGCCTTTGAAGCGCCGCCAGAATTTTAATTTCCGCCCGGAGCGTGTCGCACGTGGCCGCACTGTCAAGGAAGTTGACAAAGCCGGCAGGTCCTTTGAATTACAGCCAAGTGCCGCCGACCTTTGTGGGCGTTGTGTCTTATGACCCGCTCTAATTAAAAGTCAAACAAGAGAGAACGCTATAGTCGGGTTGGTGTCCCGACTATCTAATACCCGTCACTCAGCTAAAGGGAGTGCGAACGCTGTACTCGGGTTGGTGTCCCGACTATCTATTGGGGCTAAAGGGAGTGCGAGGGAGATAGATATATAAACAATTTTGATTGCGTATAACTTTTTAATGAATGGTCCGATTTGAAAAATGTCTTCTACATTTCGATAGGTATTAATAAACACTATAAAATGGCGTTTATATATTTTTAAAATCTTAAAAGATGTGGCCTCCAGACACATTTGAAAATCGTTTATGGCGATTGTGGGCGTTAGGGGGCGTGGCACCTCGATGAAACAAACTTGCGCTGCGTAGGAAGCCCAAGAATATGTGTGTGAAATCTCAACCTTCTAGCTTTTATAGTTTCCGAGATCTCAGCGTTCATACAGACAGACAGACGGACAGACGGACAGACGGACAGACAGACAGACGGACAGACAGACGGACAGACGGACATGGCTAGATCGACTCGGCTAGTGATCCTGATCAAGAATATATATACTTTATGGGGTCGGAAACGCTTCCTTCTCCCTGTTACATACTTTTGCACGAATACAATATACCCTTTTACTCTACGAGTAACGGGTATAAATAGTTGACCTTGAATCCAGCGGAAAATGAGTAGATGTCAGCCCTCGCAATTCCTAAAAAAGCCGTAGAGAGCCGTAGGAAATTGAAAAACAAAAAAATTAGCGGCGAAGCAATATTCATGGGAAATAGTTGGCGATTGTTTTCGACGCATTCGAGCGTTCAATGCACTCCAAATATTTGTTCAAATATTTGCCAACACGCTCCAGCTTTTCTGCTCCCTCTGTTTCACTTCTGTTGGCCTTGTTAATGCCATTGTTGTACAACTTTTGTGCAAAATATTTTACGCCCCACAATTTCCGTTCCTGGAAAATCTACATTTTCGCCCAGGACTTTTTTGCTTTTCGGGGCAGTACTCAAACACACACACACACTATATACCAGACTGAGGGCTGAGTACTGAGACAGACACACATTTATGAGAATGGCTATTGGCATCGAGCCATGGCCCAAAGCCGTGATGCAGTTGGCTCGTTTTGTGCCTTTTCCCAGTCGGTATTTTCGGCTTTTGTTTCGATTCCCAGGCACCAATGGGCAAATTTCTATTACCGAAACTTTCTGTGTACTCTATAGGGATATAAAAATGCTATCAATCGGTGGCCATATCAATTTCCCAGTCGAAGGGTTAACACCTCTGTTGGGAGAGTGTCAGGTATCCCCCGAGGTGTCGCAACATAGGGCTTTCCAACTTTTCAATAGAAAACCAATTTATATGATTCAAAACATGTATAGAAAAGTATTATAGTCATATTTATATTTAATTGAAAGACATTGAATTAATAAAGAACAGAACATGTAATGGAAAATGTTAAATCAATTTTATTTTGCTTAAATGCTTTTAACTGTTTCCGATTAAAATTTAATTTAATCAGCATTTATTTCAAAATTAATCTTTACAAGTAATGTGGATGATTTTCAGCACATTGTTTGCAGATATAATTATACATAGGAATTTTTAATTTAAAATTATGTGTTAATGTTCTAAACAATATTTTAGATACTTATAAAATACTTATTTTAATATAATGGCAACCATGGTCAATTAGATCATTCCTGTCATAAGATACTTATGAAATACTTATTTGAATATAATGGCAACCCTGGTCGATTATTTACAAATAATTATATAATTTAAAGTAATCTTAATACTGTAAATCAAAAATAACTCAGCGTCTAGAAATATAAAATAACTCGGCATCTTAAGTGTTTTTGTTTAAGATTATTTTTTAGTCCTGTCGTTAAATACTTATTTTAATATAATGACAACCCTGGTCGATTATTTACAAATATGTATACATAGGAATTTATAATTTAAAGTGATCTTAGAACTAGCAATCAATAATAACTCGGCATTAAGTGTTTTTGTTTTTATTTTAAATTATATTTAACTCCTGTCGTAAAATACTTATTTTAAAATAATGGCATTAGGGCATTGTCGATTAGGGCATTCCCTAGTCGTTCGCTTCGGGCCATCGAAGATTTGCTCAAATTAATACTTAAAATGCGCTGCGTTGTCAGGCTGGGATTTGTCTGGCTGCTCTGCCTGCCAAATGGGAAAAATGTTCGCTCCGCCGGTTCTATTTTGGCACGGATTGCATAACAAATGCACAGGCCGGGAATAGTAATGGAAATGTCAATGCAGCCCCCCTCTTCCTTTTGGCCAAGTTTTTGGGTGCGGGACCAAGGTGCGGGGCTATAACTCAATTTAATGTGGAAATTCGGGCAATTAAAGCGACTTCAGCAAAGGCAAACTGCAAAGGCAATTGCAATTTGCCTACTTTTGTGCGGCGCACTTCATAAAGTGCATCATTTGGACAGCCCAGAAGAGCAGAGGCCTCAAGTCGAGCATGCATTTGGAAGTTGAGCCAGAAGCGGAGGCCTGAAGAGCGCAATTAGCAGCCCTTCAGCCGAAAATAATAAATGCGGAGCTAAATAGCTCAGGTAAACGCACGGAACTCTGGCTAATTGCGGGCCATTGAGACTCTGAGCTGGTTAAAAACTTGCATCGCCTCAAGTGGGCAAACAATCTCAACGACTCACAGATGCAGATTTAGGCACACACTCGAGACTCGAGATATATCATTTGAAGAGGTTCACAAGTGGGCGCCACAACTGCCAAAAAGACATGAAGGTTAATTGTGTTGCTCTATTGCCAGAGGCACAGCATTGTATCTTGTATCTTGTAGCTTGCAACTTGCATCTGAATCTGCTGTCGAGTGTCTGTGTGTGCGGCAAAATAAATTACATTTGTGCTGGCTGCCAAGAAAATTGAAAAATTCCGCATGGCTGGCAAGCGTTTGGCCTGCAGCCTCAGCAGTCACAGTTTTCAGTTTCCAGTTTCCAGTTCTCCGTTCCCAGTCACGCAAAAACTGTCGCCCCGAGTAACCCCCACACATTTTCCTCACCCAAAAATATACCTTAGTGCATATATGACCCATGAATTCGGCAGCCCTGTCTCTTATATAAGTACATATGCATTCCCCTGCTTGTTTGCCATTTTCAGTTGGCTTGAGAAACAATTTGTGACTAATTCGGAATGTTTTTGCCCTGTTAGTGAGAATGCTGTCGATCCAAAACCCTTTGACACAAAATATAACATTCGACATATTCGGCACACAAAACAATTAAAACAAAGCTCTGGGGAAATATATAAAAACAGAATTTAAGAAGTGTTTATCAAGTTGAAGTGAGCATGCAGAAAAAGGTGACCATTTTGAATTTATATAAATGCAATAACGGCTTACATGTGTTATACGATTTTTAAAACTACTTTTAGTTTGAATTCTTAAATGGAATAACATTTAGGGTGTTCAATTGCGTTGCAAAAGTGTAAAATTTGTAAGTTTGCCAGACAAAAATTGTGAACGACCTTTTTTCCAAAATCGTTGCAAGATATTGACACACAATAAAAGGCTAACTTCCTATTTTTGGTATTGCTTGATGATTTTTGAGGAAGAAAGAAATGCAAGGGAGGCTTTGCCTAAAATAAAATTGACAAATGAACACAAAAATGGCCCCCTTTTTACTTTATATGAGAAGTCCACGATTTCTTAGGCGTTAAATGGCTGAGGACGGACATGTGTTATACTCATTCTCATTATTATAGTCATTCTTATTTGGTTTTACCAAAAATTTGCTTAAACCGCGAGTTCTTCAGCTTATTGGGTGGCCAACATCTTGGTCAAGTATGTCATTTCCTTACCGTGTTATATAAGCAAGCCGTTAATTAAATATCAAAATAACCGAAAAAAAGACCGCGAATTCTTTGGCATATGGAGGTTATATATACATAGTTTAACAAAAGCATTTACCAAGAAAAAAAACATTAGTCGCCAAAAGTAGAGCAACAAAATCTACACGCGAATTCTTAAGCGTCAATCGGCTTTTAGGTTGACTCACCATAGACTCAAACCCGACTTTTTAGTATTTTTTTAGTATTTAAAACCTCTATTTTAAACCATTATTTCTACACAAGTACAACAGATTTGTATACATAGGCTGGGGTGTTGTAGGCCTTGCTAACTATTTTGTATGGCAATTGTTGTTAGAACTGCTTACACTTTTACACTTTTCAAACGTTTGCAACGCAATTGAATACCCTAATTGAATTATTGTCAAATGAATTTCTCACCTTTTTAAAAGTATTTTTTTCTAATTAATTCAATGTTTAATTGTAGGTTTTATTTTTTGAACTTCAAGAATTAAGCTTTAATAATAAGGTAAAAAGAACAAAATGTATATATTTTTTAAAAATAATTTCCTTATTAATTAATCACATAAAGTTAATAATGAATAATTATTATATTCGTTAATTTTAGAAAAGGCTACATGGTTTATAGAACTATTACGATGAGACTCCCATATATGATAAGGAAAATAAATTAACTTAACATTTTTACCCTTTTAGCGGCTCTTTTTTTAAACTTTTAAGTTTCCCATTGGTAACGAAATATGTGTATAGTAGGTGGCAAATAAAATTGTTGTATCCCTACGCTGCGAATGTGATATAATTGGTAAGTGGAGTTAAATGGGCAGATATTTTATGCTGCACCCACTGGTGAATACCTCGTACGTCGGGGCTCTTAATCGATTCTTAAGGATCCCCTGAATTGTTTCGCCCGGCTACGTGTGCGCCATCGAAATGGATTGCATTGTTCTTTAAGCACCTTCCATGCATTCCACATGCTGAACTATAATTCACACTTAACACTTGCCTTTTTTCGCCGCTTCGAGGGTTGAGGGTCGAGGGTTGAGTTTGAGTTGTTAAGGGCCGGGGCCGTTCTTGGGGCAACTATTTCGCACTTTGCGGAAAGTTTTTATGCCACTTTTATCTGGCAACACGTAAATATTCGTTAAAAGTTGAAATTTAATTTTATACCCTCGGCGCATCCTGCATCCCGCAGATGCAGCTGCCGTTGCAGCTGCAAGTGCAACTATTTTGCGCTGTTTCGTCAAGTGCGACGGAGGGAAAATGAAAATCAGCCAAATAAATTTTACTTGCACCTTTCGCCGGGCGTGGCGCGTCTGTTCTGGATGCTTGTTAGCATTAAATTTATGTCTCGACATAAATAAAGCTTTTCTAAACAGTTTGCGCTATACGCTCTACGTGAACTCCCGGGAATACTTTCCGGCACTTTCTCGGACCGGAGGATTGGAGGATTAGTTCGTCCGGGCGGCGCATCTTCATTCGGGGCTGCGCTGCGGACACGCAATTGAATACCAGATTACGTCGTTTAGATAATTTCATTGAGATAAATCCGAAGCAGCTGTAATGGCATTTAATATTTATTATTATTATTATTATTAATCCGCATGCGCAGGATCACAGGACTCGGGACTCCTTTGTTTGCCGGGCTAGGAAGTTGCGTCGTCATCGGTTCAATGACTTCATCTCTGGCCTCTGTTTGCGGCCAAATGGCCTTTATTATTGATGTCTTCGCCTTGTTTATGTGTCAACAACAAGCGAATTCGCATAAGCAGAAATTTCATTAAGTTGGGTCAATGGCAATGGGAAGGGTCGGTCTAAGTATAATGATCCGAGCCGAAAGAGAAATCGATATTTTCGCTTTTTTCCGCTATTCAAGTGGAATGGGAATCAACTTTTCCAATGTGTGTGCTCATAACGGTTTAATTTGACATTAAGTTCCCTTGGAGTTGGATTTTACCAGAGCTTGAGGGTTGTGATTGATTGAAAATGCATACCGTTAGGGAACTTTTTTTCGGAAGCTTATAATAATATTTATCGGGGTTTTCTTTAAATTTATTAGGTAACCAATTAAAAAATCACTTTAATTTCTTTTTCAACTTTCAACATATTTTAAGGAAATTTATATATCTTACACTTTATGTTACTATTCTTAAAATATACACCCCCTAAAAATAAGCCCATTATATAACGCAAATTAAAGTTAATTAGGAATGGGCCACATCATTTTGAGAAATTGTCATAATTGATTGTCATTTCGAGGTTAATGGCCCTCGCTCCTCAGTTCAGGTCTCCAAAAGTTGTTCATTAGCTATGCCACTCCATTTCCATTCCCATTTCCGTTAGCAATTTTCATTTTCCCTGGCATTTCAGATGTCAGAGCATCAGCAACATCAGTTTTTGTTTCGGCCAAGCTAATTAATATTGGAAAACAAGGGGACCGCGTTGTTTGCCAACTGTGTTGGCCGTTGGCTGTCAAAACTTGCGCAATTTATATTAAATTACGATCGAGTGAAAATCAATTAGAAAACATTCCATAAAATCGGCTGGCCACAATTTCCCTAAGTTCTCCTTGATTTGTATTATTTTTATTGCTGAAAACCTGAATGAATGGGCTGTCGGGGATGTTTGTAGTCAATTATTCCGAGCTGTTCGAGGTGCAACAACAAGTGCAGAAATATTTTTATAATTTACAGTCGACAGCCAGGACACAAACAACAATGAGGGCAAATGTTTCGAAGAAGCTGGAAGGTGGCTGCCCCGCCCGGAACGCCCAGCGAACGGCGGGCAGAATAAATAGTTGTGCAGGTGGTGTTAATTGAAAAACTTTCGCAACACTAATTAAAAGTTTCTAAACAAAATGCCACGGCTATGTCGAGCTCTTGGGATTATGTGAGGCTGTAGTGCCTCCCGCATACCGCTCACCACATCCACCGCCTTTTGGATCAGTTACCAATGCGAATCGTCAATTGGCTACGAAATGCTCTCGACTTGCTTCTTTATCGGGCGAATTATGTGAAATGTCGAGTGTGACAGGCCAAATTGATTGTGGATCGCTCTGTGTGGGTGAGGGATAATTAAAAGAGCAAAAGCAATACATAATTGATTAGGTGAGAGCAATTGACAAATTGCAATTTTACCCCGCCCCGCTAAGTAGGCTACAAACATTTTTTAATTGCTTCTCAGTTGGGGGGGTTGGGTGGAAATGGAGTGGGGCAGATTAATATTGTATGTTAACGGCTTTAGGTGGGGCTTAACAAATAGTTTTAGGTGTGTGTCAGAAGAAATGGCTTAATTAAAATCCCTTTTCTCCAACAATCAAAAATTCCTAAGTCATCTGATATTAAAATTAAATTTTTAAATCATTAAAAAATAATCACAACAACTAAGTCGGTTTCAATTCAATAAAATCTTTGTGAATTTAAGTAAGAAATTAATAAATTAATATGTATTTATACAACTACTATATGAATTAAAATAAGAAATTAATAAATAAAAATAAAAGTTTACTTTTTTTATAGGTTTAAACTTTTTAGAAATTATTTTATCTTTAAAAACCTAATTGTCATGTCATATCTTAAATTTCTGTTTAAATCTTAGCTATGTCTATACAAAAAAGACAGATAATAACCAAGGCATACTCTACGAGGTACCCGAGTTTGAAGAAAATCTATTTTTTCATATGCTAAGTTGAGAAGATCTTACCCTATAAAATTACCCAGTTAAATAATAATTGTTTAAATAAAATAATTATCTTATATTTTCCTTTTAAATGTTAGTATAATCTAAATATGATCTTAACCAAACAATGATTTTATTGCCTCTCACTTTTGCCACTTTTCCGAAATCCAAGAACCAAGCAAAAACCTTAAACGAAAAACAGAGCGATATAAAGGTTAAAACCTCAAGTGCCTGTCGACAATGAGTTTAATTTCCTCAACACCTTCCTGCATTCGCCGCAGTTCCTGCTCGGGCGCCTCCACTCATCTGGACGGGATTGCGTTGGTCACTTTCTGGCTGAGTTGTCATATTTTTTGCCCCGACAGGCGGTCGTCAGATGGGAATGAGAAGGCACAAAATAATGCCGGCCAGAGTGAAAAAATGGGGGGAAATATTTCATATCAAGTGCCGGCATTGTCCGAAACCGAAACGAACCACGTTTCAAATTTAAAATAACTTAAACGACTTGAAACAAGTGGCTTTTGTTCGCTGCCGCTGTGCTTCTGTGCTGCCACGCTGACAGGCGCTGTGTCACGCCGGAAGTCTGGGGCAATAATAGAAAACACACCCAATTTACGTAAAAAATAATTCACTGGGCGCAGCACGAGCTGCGGCAGCAACAAAAGGACCTAAAACCAGGACCAGGTGTCTCCGCTTTCATCCCACTTCCTGTGAATCCTGCGAATCCTGCTGCTGTGCGAGAATGTTACCTCTTGGCCCCGATGTCTCGCTGGTTTGTCAACTTTTGTTTTGGCGCGTGCAAGTCACAAAAAGTGAGCGGAAAAAGCCAGGATATTTTTATTTTCCATGTAGAAACAAGTTGTAAAGGGTATATGGTTTCAGTGAAAGTACACTCGAAACGATGGACAAAGAAATTTATATTTCAAAACATTTTGACAAAAAATATATAAAATATTACAAGGAGTCTCTTTAAAGAAATTTAATTTAATAGGCGAATTTTTGTTAAACTGCACACAAAAAAAACACGTTGCGGTCAAATCGATATGCGCATGGTAAATTTCTGGCATTGCTGGTATTCAAAATAGAGCAAGATAGCGCTCAAAGTTACATGGGAGGGAGGGAGAGAGACACATTTAAAATTCGATCTATCATATCGAATTGAGGTGCCCGCATATCAAGTCAAAATTCATACCCCTTCAAATCGATCATCGTTTCATATCACGGTTTTTTTTGGTGTAGTAGTAAAGAGAATGTTATTTATCAAAAACACTTTAAAGTATTACTATTTGCCCTGAAAAATGATCATAAACAGGATATCCCCTGGTCGATGTCCAAGGCCAACTCTATTTTTATTTATTTCCGGCTAGTGCTTGAAACCTGGCGACCTCAAACCGGGGCAAACAAACGTGGAAAACGTGTCAGGTGCGGAGTGGGAATAGGAATTTCCATGCCCGGCTCGAACTTAAGATGATAATCAAGGTAATGGCCAGGCCGTTTGGCCGGAAATGACTTAGTGTTTGCTGGGAAATTAAGCGACGGGCCGCGGAAGAAGGTGTAATGAATTTAATTGAAAAGTTCGTATACGAACGTCATGTTTGGGAAATGTCCTGCCATCGTTTGAAGGGCCCAAAGTGAATTATGGAAAATTGCGGGCACGCGCCACAAATCGACGCACTGGGCCACAAATCGCGCTAAATGGACCGTTGGGAGGGATTTTTTTGTCCAAACTAATAAAACAGTTCAATAATAATTGCTAATAGGGTTTCGACCGGCCTAAACAAACACACAATACTAGTTGTTTCGTAATTAATTAGCCAGCCCAGCGATGACAGTTACATGTGCCGATCAAATAGCCAAAGAGTCCTCTGGCCCAGATGTAGATACAGATACAACCATATCGGCTGGTGTGTTAGATAAATGTCCTGGCAGATAGTTCCCACGAGTGCCGTTTAGCATGTGCGATAAATGGGGACACTCGCCCGTCGACCGGGGCGAAATACATTTGTGTTAATAATAGACATTGGCAGCCTCGTTTTTCATACACCAAAGGGAGCCTGGAATTGCCTGGAAGGTAAACAAATGGCGGGATGGCTGAAAAATTGCTACAAGCTAGCACTTGGCCCTCCCTGGGAAATATGTAGCTAAATTATGGTTAGATAAATTATGCGATTTATTGGCATCACAGCCCTTGCTTGAATATTTATGCCGGCTAATCTAAGAAGCAGTACAGATCATAACTCAGTCGAGGCGCCAGACCGCCGCTAGTGGAAAATTAGCTGAATGCAGCCGGTTTACAAACCTATATTCATATTCACGTTAGGGTAATTGAAACTCATCATCTCAAGTTGGCAGCCATAGAGCAGAGAGCTCCAAGTGCTTTGCAAGAAGCCGGGCTCACCGGGCCAAACATAAATTTAGCCATAAAAGAGCATTTAAGATAAGCTTGCATTTATGGTCGTTAAAATTCAAAATGCCATTTGAGAGGAGCCAGAAAAAGAAATAATAGCAAAGAGGGAGCACTCGAAACAGCACGACATCCTGCGAGCTAGGAGCTGGTGCACAAAGCCAACTTGCAACGGATGCGGCAAGTAAAAAACGCGAGCCATTTACCTAATACGCTAAATATCCAAAATCACATTGGACCTGCGGATCGGGGATTGGCTGCGGTTCGCTCATGGCCCAGACAACATTTTATGTTTGTGCCAGGCCAACCGGCTGCCACTCCTCTCGCACCCTCCGACTCAGAAACTCGAATGCAAACACACATTGCCAAGCTTTATGCTGCCAGCGATAGCAGTTTAGTGTCGTTGATGTTAATTTTTTGTAGCCACCCAGGTGGGCATTGGGATTGGCAGGTGGAAGGCACTCGTCCCCGTCCCCGTCCCCGGAAAGCAGAACCTCATCATCGAGAAGCATTGCATATCGGCGACAGCCTCGATTTCTGCTGACTTTCGCTCGGCATTACGCTCGATTGAGTGCACAATTTCATTAACCGTATGTGCCTCAAAAAAGGGGTCAGGTTCTGGTCCTGGTCCCCGGGAGATCGAGTCACTGGATGTTGATGTGCATGTGGATGTGGATCTGGATCGGGGGTAAATGCAGTTAGCAGAGTGTCGACAGCTGTGAGACGGGAACCTGCACCTGAGGAGCTTCAGCTGCTGTATTTCCCAAAGTAACATTCGCTCAAAAATAGGACATTTCTGGCAGCTAAGCCATTCGCAGAAAAGCTGAGGTGAGAATGGGTATAGAATCTATACTATATATAATTAAAAATGTAATCTTTAGCGATTTTTTAGTTCTTAAGAAAATAAAAATGAACCATAATTAATTCAGGTTATTCGTTAAAAATTAATAAAATGGCTAACCATGTCTCCATCCATTATATCTATTGAGTTAAGGCAAATCTAAATAAAGTTAAAGCATTGTACGATAGATGAAAACTAATCACAACTTTTGCACGTGTATATTTTGCAGCCGTTAATACAAATTAAAGGAAAAACACAAAACTCAAATGTGGAAGCGTATGTGGGTGTCAGTATAGGTTTAATAGGGTTAATGTCTTAAAATATTTCCAGATTTTTGAGAACAACTTTTAGAAATTTGAATTTGATGAAGAACGCGCGGGTTCCCTTGGGAAAAATGGTTTATTCAAAAATACCAAAAATCAACAGCGAGTTTTTAGAGCATTGGTATACCAATAAAGTTAATCAGTTCGGTTTGTTTTATTTGATTAATTACTCTGAATGACAATATCACCTTATCAGTTCCCGATAAATAGTGAAATAACAAAAAAACGAGGATCGGAAGTAGTTTATCACGCTCCAGTCCCCGATTTTTCTGAAATTCGATTTTTTATTTTAATTTTTAATATTTTAATTTCGTTTTTCACATTTCAAAATTTTATTACGTTTTTTTTTTTTTTTAAGATATTTTGGTAAATTAAAAAAAATTTAATTAAATAGATTTTTTGTATTAATCGCATAAAAAAAAAATAAACGAATAATTGGTCCTAGATCCACCACTGCTTGGAATATTGGGATCAGGAGAACAACCGCACCTTGTGAGTACATTATTTTTTGTAGCTATTTTTGTAGTTATTAAATATGTTCCTCAAAGGGATTTGGTGTTTGTCCTCACGTTTTACGCCACTTGATTAAAACAACATTTTGATCGAAGGCAACAGTGCGTATGAGTGATAAACTTTGAAGCCAATTCGCAGAACCTGAATCGAGTTTGTTACAAACAATATATTCTGGTATTTCTTAACACTTTTACAATATTCATACAAGTACAAGAGAGTGATGATCCCAATATTCTCAGAGTATGATTCCCACATTCAATGGGGTCAAAAACTTGGCCACCCGTTTCACGGAAAAAATTCAAATGCATAATGAAGCATGCCAAAGATTGATATATTTTTTGCGGCTTTTGCGGTCACATTGCGGAATCGGTTTGTAATTAGTTTGCAGTTTGTGCGGGTTCGACGACCCGACATCGACCTGTCACTCACTCGACGAGACCCAGACGTACAAAAACTTCTGTCGCCGCCCGACTGCAGTCGACTGGCCCGAGTTGATTTCCCACAAAAGTATGCCACACACTCTGAATGGCTTTGAAGTGCTTCTCTGGGTCTGGGTGCGAATGCGATTGCGAATGTGAACGTGAATGCGAGTGTGAGTGTGAGTGCTTTATTCATGACGGCAATGCCTTTGCTGTTTTGTGGCTTTTGGCATGCCACAGAAGTTATGCACTAACCGAGGCCCGGCACTTTGCAAATTTATGCTCTGTCTGGGCCAGTTCTTCTTTAAATGTATTTTTTGGCAGGCAATTGAAAAGTTGCCCAGGCCGTGGCCAATAACTTTTTAAACGCCTTGGCAGACTGGGCCACATCTCGGTCCATCTCGAGATCTCGAGCCGAAGTCTTCAAACTACATGTGTCCAAAATAAATAATCCTGGCCCGGCTCAATCGTCTGTTGCAGCCTCTCCTCTCGTCTTTGCCGCATGCGAGTGTCTGTGAATCAACACCATTTGTCGTTTGTCAAGTGACAATTGAATGCAATGACTTTTGCCAAATTGATTCTCGACAACGGAGCAGAGCAACAATAAAGGCGACAATGAATTCGACTATCGAATGCAAGACACTTCCTCGTCTCGGTCTCCGTTTCGGATCCAAGATCCTCCAGATGCGAGTATTTATGTGTGTCGTCGAGATGGTCGCATCTGTGTGAATGGGTTTCGTTTCATTTCATCTCAGTGGCTTTCGTTTCGTTCGCTTAGCCTTGAGTTTTGCCAAAATAAATGGCATATTAAGTATACGCTCAGTGGCACCTGCGACTGGGTGCCAAACAAACTGCGCATCGAGGCCACGCCTAATAACATATAGATGCATAATGGATAACCATATTTAAAAGAAATGGATGGCCGATTCGAAAATAGAAATATCTCGAGGAAGTTCACGTAAATAAATCAAGAAAAGTAATGATATATTGTGAAATAGAGAATGAATGAAGTGAATTTTATAAATATATGGCTTATGTTTTAGGGCTGGTTGCTATAAAATATTTTGTAAAGCAATTTAAATAATCAACTTAAAATTTATTTCCATTAAATATTTTCTTATTTTATTTTAAATATTTTTTTTAAAATATTTTATATTTAAAATATTTCTTAAAACTGTTGTAGACTTGTATGTAAAGTGTTTCGATTGTCCTTAAATTATCCACCACATGTCTTAATTTGCATTTTCCTTCCGATAAGCTGCACTCCATTCACTTGAAATCTGCCTAATGAAATTAAAGATCTTTAGTCAGCTGCACCCAGGAAGTTGCAATTGTCTGTCCTCTGGCGACCCTTGAGAGTTAGTTTACCATAACCATTTCATTAGGGGCATATCATGTGGCTATTGAAGGTTGGCCCGGACCTCGGTAAACACCTCAAGATTTTGAATTCACACCGGCAGCTGAAATGGCAATCTGCAGCCCTAAGATCCCCCGAGTTGCGACCTTCAAGCAGCCACTTGGCAGTTGCCAACTCGTCATTACCGGTTGTATAAATATTTACAGGGCACATAAAACACACGCACACACACACGGCAGCTATAGCTAGTGTTAGTGTTAGTGGGGGGAAGGGGCGCAGTGGGTGTGGCAAGGACTAAGGCTCATAAATTGAGAAGCTGCAAGGCGTTGGGCCCAAACACAAATACGAGTGCAAACATGGTCTGACATCGACACTGACGACTCACGGCTGGATGACGCCCTCCACTCGAGGGAGGAGATTTCACTTTCCCCGCCGCCCTGTGAGATTTCCCCCGGCTTTCACCTGAGACTTTCCCCCATCATGGCATCATGTTTAATCGCGTTAATTGCGAGCTGCTTGCTACCTTGGCCAACTAGGAAATTCGACTCTGTTTAATTGCCGCGCTGGCTGAGTGGAAAACTTCTGACGACTGGCAGCCGACGACTGTCTGTTTTCGGCCACTTCTTAAAACCTAATTGGAGGCGTAATTCCCATTGACTTTTTGGCTTGTCGCGGTTTTTAATTGCACATGTGCTGCCCTCAAGAAGTCACTGGTTATTAATTAATTTTGCGGTTTCACTAAGAGAGCAAGTGCACAGACTTCAGGTTTCGCTTGTGACAAATATTTAAAGCGAAATTATTCCGTTTGCTCACCACCACTTGGCCTTCAGCTTTAAGTGGCCAGCCTCTGTTCACTGAAGAAAATAAAGGCAAGATAATATTTAAAATTAAAAAAATACATAAAATATTTGTCAATATTTATTTATTTATTAATGCAGAAAATGCTTGAAATATGGCATGGATAGAACATTTAAATGTGTGAAATGTTCTATGATTCAAGAATAAAACTAAAATTCTTTGCCCACATACAAAATTAACATGCTGGAATCAAATCGATTTTACCAAGCAATACTGGTAAATAAATAATATAATTTTGCCGATTTCTCTCTCTCGGAGATTCTCTGAGCAATAAGCAATATGGCGACTTGAATTACGTGATTGGGAGTGGGAGAGAACTAATTCTCTCAATTGGAAATAGAGCGGGAAAGCGCTTTAAGTTACTTGAGAGGGAGGGAGAAAGACATGTTGTTTACATATCGAGCATATCGAATTGATATGCCGCAGCTCAAGTCAAAAATTATACCACATAATATCAAATTGATCATCGTTTCATATCAAGTTTTTTATTATTTATTGTATTGTATTTCCTTCAAAGATACTTATCCACATATAAAATATATCTACAAATACAAATATACAAAATTTTTCTACAAAAATAAGAAATATTCAATGCATTTTTTTCCTGTGCTTCAACCTTAGTTGGAGTTGAAGTTTGGGCTCAAGTGGCCTCGACATTAACCAGAGTTGACAGGCTGCAGAATTTGCGCGGCTTCCATCCCCTGTCCCTCATTAACTTCCCCTGGCCCGCGGCATGAGCTAGCTCGTTCTTCAATCCCCAAACATCCAAACACCCAACCACTCCGCCCCAAACCACGTCCACTTATTGTTAATCCTCAGCGGCCTAATGCTCAAATGTTGGAAAATTGAGCCGACAGCCTCGGCTGGCTGGCAAAAGTGAAAATAAAGCAGCGCAAACGAAAAAGAACAAAACACGACAGGGAAAAAGAACGCTACTTTTGAGTGATGCTTGCAGCACGATAAGCACCACCAGCTAACCAGATTCTGGATTCGCTTCGGTGGTGCTGTCCTGGGAAGGGCTTCTCCACTACGACACTGTCCTGCAAGACAAAGGATTTTGAAACTAACGAAATTGTTCTGAAACCCAACAAGAGAGAACGTTATAGTCGGGTGCCCCGACTATCAGATACCCGTTACTCAGGTAAAGGGAGTGCGAGGGAGATGGAGATAAAAACTTTGATCACGCATAACTTTTTAACGAATGGTCCGCTTTGAAAAATTTCTTCTACATTTCGATAGGTATTGATAAACACAATAAAACTGCATTTTTACTTTTCCGAAATATTCAAATTTTTTAAATCGTATATAAGCGATTGTGGGCGTTAGAGGGGGCGTGGCACCTTCTTGAAACAAACTTGCGCTGCGTAGGAACTCCAAGAATGTCAAATACCAATCCTCTAGCTTTTATAGTTTCCGAGATCTCAGCGTTCATACGGACAGACAGATGGACAGACGGACAGACAGACAGACGGACAGACGGACATGGCTATATCGACTCGGCTAGTGACCCTGATCAAGAATATATATACTTTATAGGGTCGGAAACGCTTGCTTCTAGCTGTTACATACTTTTGCACGAATACAATATACCCTTTTACTCTACGAGTAACGGGTATAATTATTTAGCTGTTAGAATTTAAGATTTTTTATAAATGTATTTAATTGCAAATTTCAATAAGTATTGTAAGTAAAAAACATTTTTTAGTTTAACCCTAAGAATAATATAACAAAATTAATACCAAACCAACATGAATAGGTTACAAAATTTGTCTCAAAAATAGTTTTAACAAAAAGCACCTGAAATTGAATATCACATTAAACATGATATTTAAATACAAAATTAAATATCCAAAGAAGGGATCAAAATATTTAATTTTTCCATAAAAATGGTCAAACTAACAAAACAGTTTCAATTTAAAAAAATGTGAAAATTCGTTGCGTAGTGTTATTAGAGCAAGTAAATGGGGTTTAGTCTTTTGGGTGAGATGTTTCCTGAGTGGGTGGGTGGCTAAATTGGGGAGGAGATTGCGGGGTCAGTGGCGCTTTTGGCTCGGCTTTTGCCTTTGTCGCTAGTCCAGGACAAGAGCGGCACAAAAGTTTGTTTGTTCATTTGATGGTAATTATTGTAAATGGCGGCAGCGACGCAGGTGGAAGTGGGAGTTCGCCGGCTCTTTGATAAAAATGAGCCCGAACTCATGGCCCAAAGGGGGCGATGTAGAAGTGGGTAGAACTGTGGGCTGGGCGAACATTGACGGCAAAAGCGCTTTGGGCGCTGATTGAGCAACCAAATAAATGCGCCAAACTTTGACAATGGCTGATGTTGTTGATAATAGCATAAGGATGATGCCCCAACCTGCTCGGCTGCTCCAGGAAGCCGCTGCCGCTGCCGATGGTAATGATGATGACGCCCGACCCCCACTTGGTGTTTATGGCATTCCAGCTGGCATTCCGAGCTGAGCTGAGCTGAACTGAACTGAGGTGTCCCGTGGATGCCCAGCGGCCAAAATGTGAAAAGTTGTCGCGCCACCAACTAGTTAATGGCATTTGTGTGTTGCTGGGTTCCCAGCGGAGTCGGCAGCGGTCTGGCGTCCCTCTCTAGCCCATCGACAGATCCTGCAGGTGTGGTTGGTGAACCTTTGATTGGGATTTCCAGACCCGATTGCATGATCAGACTATTTAGAATTTAGAGAGCGATTAAAAGAATGCAGTGAACATTTAAGATGTATCACATTTATTTTAATTTTAAATATGTACAGCAGGAGTTGAGTAAAAATGCCGAACAATTAGTTTAATAATAATACATTTTTCTGGAATTTAATTTTTAGTTTATTGGTTTTAATATACCGATGATGTACTACTATGTCTTTATTATTTTCATTGGTTACTTTGAGTATCAGTATTATTGTTGATGTATTAATAACCAATATGCATTGTTGTTAAGTTACAATTTAAAATATTAAATAGTTTGAGGTTAATCAAAAATTTTTTTAGGCATTCCGTCCTTACTTTTTTCATTTTATTATCATTTTTCTAATCTTTGTAAATCAGCAAAATCCTATAGGGCAAGATGCCCCATATAAAGTAAAGTTTATTTGACATGAAAAAGCTTCGTTTTCCTCAAAGAACATCATCTTTAAAAGTTCCTCAATGCCCCCAGCAAAATATGCCGGTTAATTAGATTAGTTCACGTAAATTGCAAATGCCTGGACAATGTCTTGGGCATGTGTAGGCAAACGCAATAAAAAGGCATAACTTAATAAGCAAATAAATTAATAGATTGACCACACAAAACATACACCGACCTGGCTCCATGGTGAAATTGCCATTGATTGGTCCCCAGTCATCGATGAACTGACCCGGGAAAAAGGAAATATTTTTCTAATTTTGTGAACAAGCCCCCAGCCAAACACACAAACAGACAACAACTAGTTGAAGAAGGAGGGAGAAGGGAAAAGGGAGGCCGTATATGCAAAGCAAAGAGCTGGAAAATCATGTTAACATTTCACATTATGTCCATGCTAAAGATGAACGGAAAACTCATTCAATTTTCGTTGCAAAATAAAGAAATCCTCCATTGGACATTATGATTTTATAAGAAAATTGCAATGTACATTGAGGGCCATTGATGCTGCAAAAGGTGGGTTGGAAAGGAGCAAGGGAAAATGGCTGACTGGGCGAAATGGAAAAAGGCTGCAAAGGAGGCTGATTGAGGGCAGCGTATGATGTGTGGTCCTAGTGTCAGTTTTATGGTTTTATACTTTCATTTCCGCCGCACTCGCTCATAAATGCAATATACGACTTCCGCTGGGGTCTCCAAATTTTCGGCTGAATGCAAAGGCGAACTTTGAAGGTGAAATGAAAGTTTCACCGACTACGAGAGCGGTCATTGCATTGCAGTTACCCAAAAGTCAGACACATCATTCTGGCTTAGTCCTAAATGGACCACCAAAGTCATGTATTTTTCCGAGGGTTTGTTGTCCCCAGCATGCATTGTCTGCATTTATTTTCCGAGCTGTTGGTTTTTGTGAGGGTCTCTGTTTCTTTTCGCCATTTTTCTGCTTTTCATGAGCTGGTCAGACATTGGGACAAGTGGAAAAGCTAGGTGTTGACTGGATTTCGACATGCTCGATAATTTTAAGACCCTAAAAACTGAACCCTTGGCAGACTCTGCACATACGAACGGCCTTTAGATATCCATCTCCAAGGTGAATGACATTCAGCAGCATCAATTGCTGATTATCGCAGTGAAATGCGCTTCGATGGGTCTTAGTGCAATTGATTCGTTTGATTGGATGATTGCGAGCAACGGACTGGAAGTCCCCCTTATGAATTCCAGAAAAATTTCCACTTGTTTCGGATTTAATGAGAAGGTAAATTATTGTGAACTGATTACGAGCAGATAAAACAGAATAAATTGTTGACTAATTAGATGTGGCATAATCGAAAATGTTAGTTTACTACTAATTTGACATATTTGCACAAATTAATATTAACCAGATAACAATTATACATTTTAAGCAAAAAATGGGAATGGCTTTCAATTTTCAATTCAACAAGAACTTCAACGGATTGATGCATTTTATTTAACATGAAAAAATAACATAGAAAATAACTATTCGCAAAATTTACATAAATTAGTTGCAATATTTATTATGGCCGCCCCTTTCCAGGTAGATAAAAAATGACCACACATCAAGTGGAATAATTAGTGGAATTATTGCCGCTATGGATAATTAAAAAATTATCTATGTTAATCCGCGTGAATTAAATAATATAAATTGCCTTAAATATGATTACATTTTTTGCCACCTGATTTTTTTGTTTTATAGAAAATCTAGTCTACGGCTATGGAATCCCACTCAGCGGCCAAGTGGAAAAGGGCAAGTTTTTAATCTGATAAACATGGCCAACATCCAAACACGAAATTAAATTAAAACTTTTCCTTTTCGGGCGCAAACAAAAATCGAATCAGGTCCGCCAAAAGGAAGGGAATGCGAGTCTATGAAGCAAATAAATGTATTAAATCAATACAAGTTGCCCAAAAAGGAGAGAGAGCTTTGGGATGAAGGCTTTGTTGAACTCCCCGAATCAAAAGTGATAAATCTAAACCGGACGTGTGCGTGTACACTTATAGAAATTGAAAATGAAGAAGGGCAGCGGATGGGGATGGGGATGGGCCAAAGGCATTTCCCGTACATCGGCCAACGATTGCTCCTTTGAGCTGCCGAAACTATAAATTTTATTTTCGTTGAGGGGCTGCCAGTTTCAATGACACTTTAATTTAAATTCGCTCAAACGCAATTGCTAGCCACGCACCCAGTGACAATCAAAGGGAGCCACCCGATCCCCACATCCACATCCGTGGAAGGAACGAAGAGTTCCATTGAGCAAGTTGTCAAATTGTTTGAATTTATTTATTGACTTGGTGGAGCGGTGGCATTTGCATTCCAGTCGAGGGACTTTTGACTCAGTGGCTCGGATGGGGAGCCTCTTGCAGAGCCATCGGCGGCGGAAGTGTAAGCTCACGCTGCCTGGCTTCCCTCTATCCCTCCACTTTTTCCATCTCCACTTTCTGGGGGTCCTGGTAATGAAAGGCGAAGGACTGCAGCTCATCCTGCAGGGCAGGCAAACTCGACATTGTCTGGAAGGCACAGTGGCGATGGAGACTGTAATTACGATTTTTAAGCAGCATTAAAATAATTTCTAAAGATATATTTTTTTATTTTTTCGTTTCTGCAGCTTCAAAAATAAAAAAAATCTTTATGTGGCTTAGCAATTCGCTCACAAATGAATAGGAATTGTACTGACTGTGTTTTAATATAATAAATTTATTTCGGCTTTAACGAGGTTGGAGGCATTTTAAATGGGGTAACGTAAAACTTAAAGACTAGTTCGATTGTTAAGCCCGTTAAAGATTTTGAGTAAGTATAAATGCAATCTATTTTTTTTTTACTAATACATATTGAAATGTTGAATAAATTTGACCTTTTATTAAAAAGTTATGAGCAAATAATGAGCAATCAGTGCAAGCAGTCGCTTTGCTGCAAACATATATCCATCTCTATCGCACGTTCTTTAGCTGAGTAACGGGTATCTGATAGTCGAGGTACTCTACTATAGCGTTCTCTCTCATGTTTTAATTATATTGATAAACTTAAGATAATTTACTTTCCAAAAGGACCTCGAAATGCCTTAAATTAAAGTTAAATTCCAGCTGGCACTAAATTCCATATATCAGGCCAATTTCTATTGTTAGCTATTCCTACCCACTGATCACTGATTTCATTATTTTTCCGCATACTTTACAATCAAAGCATTTTATAGCACACTTTCGGGGGCACTGACGAGAATATCTCAAACTGATTTTCCACTGTGAGCAATTGAATGGCAAGCGGAAAAGCACACACAGATACAAAAAGGGTCATTGGTATGGTGTCCTGGCATCGTGGGCAACTGTGTGTGTGTTGAATGCGTATGTATGTTTGTGGAAGAACCTTTTAACTTTATCGCATGCAGCGAACTCGACCCATACATACGCAGAATAAGTTAAGTAAGACTGGCCGCCGGCATTTGTGTGTGTGTCACGCACGTCTCACTTGGCCACAGCCCTTTGTTGGTGTGAGTTTCAGTTGACTATTTAATAAATCCCAGTTTTGTGGTCAGCATACCAAATTAATGCGATTTACTTGGTCCACACACACGCACAAACAGCACGGGAAAAGTGTTGGCAATATAGAAAGAAAGAAAGAGCGCAAAATTCATTTAATTTATTCTAAAGATTAGCCATTCATTTCACTGTTTTGCCACCGAAATTCTCCGTCCTCCTGTCGAAGGAGAGTTGTTACACCCTCTGGACGCGGCGGCCAGTACGGAATTTAAATTTGTCTTGACCAGTTAGCAGGTGTGAGAGTGTCTTCGAGCGTGGCTGCGAATAAAGCTTGCCAACTTCCTCCTGGCACGTGTTTGACTTATGCGCAGGACAAGTACCAAAGTTTAAACTTTGTCCAACTGAATGGAGCTGAACAAACAGAAGTCTTGAATTTCAATTTCGACTAGACGGGTATCCTTAGCAAATATGTAATGATTTTTTAAAGATGTAAAATAAATTGAATATAAAACCATAACTCATAATTTTAACAATTTCTATTAATTATAATAGTTAATTAAATTTATAATTAATAGTAATTAAAAGTAGCCATTCTTCAAAATATTTTAATAGTGATGATAATAATCAGCAGAGTGAAACCGACGAAGGTTGTCCACTTTTTTGGATTTCTTAGAAATTTAATATGTTTATTTTAATTATTTATTTTGGATGTTTTCAAGATCCTGATCCCATCATTCCAGCACACTCACCTATCCTAATGGTGACAGTTCTAACAATTTCTATTAATTATAATAGTTAATAAAATGTATAATAAATGTTAATGTGTTGAACAAAATAGTAATTACAAGAAGCCATCTAAAATTCTTCAAAATATTTTAATATGATATGATAAAATGATAATAATCGGCAGAGTGAAACCGACATAGGTTATCCACTTTAACTGATTTCTTAGAAAATTAATTACTTTATTTGTATTATTTATTTTGAATGGTTTCAAGATCCTGATCTCATCATTCCAGCACACTCACCTGTCCTAATGGCCACTGGGTATCGCGGCAGTCTCGAATTCAGAATCACAACGGTCGAAGGGAAAAAAGTTTGCGAGTACAATGCCGGCACGGGACACTAATGCCCGGCAAGTGCCCAAGATCAGGTCGGGTCAGGTCAGGGAGCTGCCGACAGTTGGCCAGAATCGTGGCCCATATGCCAGCGGTGCTCGAGGAAGAGCAGGAGAAACGGACAGCGGACAACGGACACTGGGAACACCCAGAAATTATGCTAATTTCTTGGAATTCCTTGCACATTTATATTATTTATTGTTTTCCTTTTTTTGGGACTCCTTCTTTTCTATTCCCGGCGAGTTGAAAAGAAGTATTCAAAAGTATTTAGAGTCTTGACAGTTTTTTGTTTGTTTGTTTACTTTTGGTGGGGTGGTAAGATAGGATTTTGGAACTTTTTGTGACTTTCATTTATACTTTGCTGAGGGGAAAAGCACGAACTGTTGAAGAAAGCTTAATAATAGCGACATTCATGAGTGGAATTTATGCTTAAATAATATTAAGTGCTTAAATAATTTCTGGCAATTTAAAGGACAAGTTAATTAACTAGACCGCCTGTTCTGTCCATCAGTTATCAACTGCTCATATCTGAACCAGTTGCAGAAATCCAATCTCATGTCTCATCAAGTAGCTCAACGGTTTCGCAATCAGGCTGCGGCTTGAAGCACTCAACTAAGCCATCTACGGGCTGTGTTTGGACCTGGCCAAGAGCAGACAGGGCCAAAAGCAGCAAGGCAGCAAAACAAATCAATTAAAATAATACTAGCACACACATACCGCACACAATGAGAGACAGCACGCAGCTTAGGCCAAAGTCCACTTCAGTCAAACTATTACATAATTAAATCACAGCGGCGCACGCACGCACACAGGCCCCGGCACACACATACATATACTCATAATAAATGGAGGATTATGTTAATCAAGCGGAAAAGCAGACACGCAGCCGTACAGAGAATGGCCAAATAAATGAATGAATAAATGAAACATTTTATTAATGGTTTATTTCCTCTGTCTCGCGCTGTCCTTCAAAGTCACAAAAAAGTTCAAAAAAGTCTAAAAAAACAAATATAAGGACAAAAAAGTTATAAGCATTTAGCTTTGTTTTCATCTGCTTAAATAATTCATTAAATTAAGTGTACCGAACAATCAATCAAGTCGCATTTAGTTTTGTCGGCCAGCACAACGATAATGAAATCCGCAGATTCCTTTTGACTTTGCCCTCATTATAAGGAAAACTTTTTCCTCAGAATTCTTTTCTTTACCATGGATTTAAGCGATTTTTAAGCAATCCGGCCATAAATTTGCTCTCGGATATTTTTCCTTTAGCTGCTCTGCGACTGGGAAATTATTTTTCAGCTCAAACATTGTTGGATATGCGATAAGCCTCAGGCAATTGTGGTAAGAAACTGGAATTCTAACCATCGGCACTACAAATAGAAGAGTCCCAGATAAAATGCATAACAACGTTCCTAATAGGAACTTCCTATACATAGTTTCCATGGATCTATACACTACAATGACAATCATTTAAGACAAAATGTTTAAAAAATTTTTTTTAAATAAATTTAAAGTGTGGACTAATGATTTTTGTTTGCAACTGATTGTTCGAAAACTGAAAAAGAAACCAAGAAATTTCATACTTAATACCTACATTTATTCCTTAAAAAAAATCCCAAATTCATTTATGTAAAATCGAATAAAATTTAAAGAGAGTTTTCCTTTCGCGTTGTAAATGTTTCATCTTACATATACGTATTTCTGTCACCCTTTTCGGGTGCTTAAATAAAAATTAAAATTTTAAAAATATTAAAAATTAAAAATTTTAAAGTACTTTTTAATTTAAATATAATTTAATCATTTAAAATTGATCTGTTTAACAAGCAATAGTACACTATATATGACCAAATTCTGATACATTGGTATACACATAGTTCCTTTTTTTTCAGTGTGGGTCCTGCAGCAGACGGAAACCAGACCTCGGGGCAGACTCGAATGCTCTTGCAGCTGAGTGCTCCGAGTGGCACAATAACGCGCATAAAAACTAGCGCATTTTTCCAGATATTTCGTGGCGCATTCCTCCCGCAGGAGCTTAGTGCCACGCCCCCCAATCGAGCGCCCACTTTAACTCATATGGCTGTCGCGCGGTTGTCGAGTTCTCCGGCTCGTCTCATAAGCAGTTGCAAGTTATTGGCGCAAGATTTCCCCTGACGTCGCATCCTGTGGAAAATTCAAGGCGAGTGCCGACGGCGGCAACATAGTTTAGTCCTTTTTCGTCACACAGATAAACATATACAAGGATACACACACACACACAAGCACACTCGGAGCCGGGGGACGGCAACGAATATGCGAAACAAATGTTTGCCTTGTGCTTCTTGCATTTTTAGCAACATATTTTTATAAAAATAATGTGTAGCCCAACCATTTTTGGGGCTGGCCCGCCTTTGCAACTCGCCTTCCTTTCGTTAAGCATCGAGTTTTGTTTAGTTTAGTTTATAAACGTTAACAAATAGTTGCCCATGGTCTGTGCTCGGTGATTTTTCAGCAAACTTATTTACTGCGAAAATAGTTGCACTCGTTATAAAGTTAGTTGCTCGAGTGCCAAATAAAATGCCATACCTTGCACTGCTTTCTCTTTTCTGGTATTTTCGGGGCTTGTTTGTTGCTAATTCTTTCTTTTTGTTTCACTCTTGTTTTCGTGCATTTTGTGCTCTCTTAAATATTTTGCGACTTTGTGGCCTGCGTTGGCTTTGAGTGCAAAAGAAGCTTGCGAATAAACATATTTGCGAGAGCTAAGCCTTGGGTGTAGTAGTAGTATATATACTTTAAGTAGGTTTCTAAATATAAAAGCCTTGATATATATACTGGCTTTGGGTTTAAATGTTTTGTAATTTTCGCAATGATTCTCATCAGTTAAGGTGATCAATTTGGTATTATGTGGTATCAATTTGACTCGATATGCATTCAAATTTCGAATGTGCCTTTCTCCCTTCCACTCATTTCGCCCTCAGAAATTTACCATGCTCATATCGATTTGACATATATACCAAAAAAACGTGATATGAAACGATGATCAATTTGATATTATGTGGTATCAATTTCGACCGATATGCATTCTAATTTCGAATGTGTCTTTCTCCCTCCCACTCATTTCGCACTCAGAAGTTTACCTTGCGCATATCGATTTGATCTCGGCGTGTTTTTTTTTTGTGTGGTACAATTCCCATTGACACCATCTCAATTTACCTTATAGGATACTTTAATGCTTAACACGTAGTCAAAAAGTCTTGTTATCTCTTCGCTTTTTTAACACGACTGTCGTGTTCTTTTATTGGCCTGCAGCACGTGATTGCCGCCGGGCAGGCTTTCAATTATTTAAGGTCTTTATAATCGAATAATTAAAAATGAAAAATTAACGCATGAAAAATGCATCCTCAACTCAAATTTACAGTGAACGGATCGGTCGAGGGGGAAATGCCAGCAGAAAGTTTTCATATCTCCTTTATTTGCCCGGCCCATGCTACTTTTTGCCCACTTTTTCGGGCGCCTGCTGCCCAAACACTTTGAACTCACACATGGACAAACATGCACGCACACATGCACATGCAATTCACGGGGAAAAATAATTGGAAGATATTTCGCATACTTTATGGTCGAGGACGAGGGAAGAGGACGAGTACTGGGTGGTCAGCAAGGATGCGGGACCCAAACACATTTAATGAAAACTGCCTGAGTAATTAAATACATGATGACAAAAGTCGACATACATACGAGCTCATACGCATTTATAGTTTACTACTCTGTGAGACAATCGAAACGAATTGAGAGCCACTAAATCTTATGAAGGGTATATAAATATTTAAAAATTGATCGAAAAGTTCTCAAAGTATTTGAATGAATTTCACACAGATAGGAATATATAAATAAGTATTCTCCATTTTCCAGAGGTGACTATTGGCTTGTACATAAAATGCTTAAATTATATATACATTTTAAGTTATTTAAATATTTAAATATATGAAATATATTTATTAAAAAGAAATCAAATACTTTTAATCAAATCTTTATTTTAGTGTTGTAAGTCTCAGAGTAACCAGTCTTCGCTGCAGACCCAATGCTGTAGCATAATTTCATCATTTTTATTTAAAAACAGAACGAAATATGCGAATTATTTATGGCTTGCATTGACCAGCGACAAGGAAAAGAGATATCCGGACCGCAGACGAAGGACCAGAGCTGACTTGACCCGCCTGTCGTCATTTTGGCGCCCTTTCCCGTCACATTATTGGTGGCCCATTGACAGAAGATATTAAATTAAAGCCCATTTGCCACCCTAATGCGTTAAAGAGCCGGGCTTAATGAGACCGCGGAGCAGGGCGAGGGAAAGGCTCATGAGAAACTCAGGAAAAACTCGCTCCCACTCCCGAAACTATTTGCGAGTCGGCGGAAATTATTTGCCGAACTGAGAGACAGGGAAATGTAAAATGTAAAACTCGCCAAGTAGTGTCCGGCACAAAGGGCGTAAGAAAAATTCCAAACAAAACTTAATTACATTGTTGGGGAAAGGGAGAAAGTGGAGAAACGGGAACAGAACAAATTGGCCAAATTTGCTTGACTTGCTAGCAAGTTTGCATTCGTATTTGCCGCTCTTTGTTTATATTAACTGAGCAAGGGTGACATTTTTTCCTGCTTTTCATTTGCTTTCTTTTTCAGTTCCTTTAATGAGGGTTTAAGTATTATTTGCCCAAGGGTTGCCTTTGGCCTTTGTTTGACTGGTCGAGGTGCCCGTTTCCTAAGCCGAATACCTTGTCGCCGTAATTTGAGAAGGAAATGCCACAGAAAAAAAAGGTTTGCGTGTAATAATTTTTAATTTTAATTTTTAGTTCGCTGCGGCCAGAAAAGTTTCCTTGGCCCCTTTATTTTTTGAGCCACTTAAGCGGACTTTGGGTCAAGTGAAGAAGGTTTGGGCGCGAATAAATGTGGCAAAAACAAAAGGGGATGTTCCTGGCGGATCCGAGATAACCAAATGAGATGTCGCTGGCGAAGTAAATAAGCGGCGAAACTTATGACAAAGGCAAAGTCCGAGTCGGATGTCATTTGCAAGATTACTTCTGGCACTTGCGAGGCAATTTCAATAGAAATTTACTTAATTGTTGGGGAAGTTGTGAGCGGAAGAGTTGTATAATGTTTGTTTTATTTTAGAAATCATTTTTGACCAGTTTTATTTCAAAATCCCAACTTAATAAAAAATAAGATTTAACTAATTAAACGGTTAATTTCGGAATTAATCATATTTCAGGCACTCTTGTCGCTACATTTCTGAAGCTGTACACCCAAAAAAACTTGATATGAAACGAAGATCAATTTGATATTATGTTATTAATTCGATTCCCACTCATGTAACTTTAAGCGCTATCCCGCTCTATTTTGAATGGAGAGAATTAGTTCCTCTTGTAATTTAAGTCGTCATATTGCTTCTTGCTCTCTTTTTCGAAGTCAAAGAATCTCCGAGAGAGAGAAATCGGCAAAATGATATATTATTTTATAAATGATATATCAATTTCACCAGTATTGCATGGTAAAAACGATCAGCGTATAAATACCAGAAATGTTTTTCTTTTTTTGTGTGTAAGAAAAGTGAACCAAATTATCATAAAAATCCAACAAAAATAGTGTTAAAGACACCGTAAACAGTTTGTTCAAGGATTGATCAATAAAGCCGACAATCAGTCGGAGTTGTAAGCCTTATTCTCCGTTCATTCGCTTCTTTTCGCCGCTTTTTGTTAAAGTAAATAATAGCGCCTTTCCACAGGATGTTGATCAACAAAGGCTTCAATCAGTCGGCGCATTGAAAGGTACTTTGTTTCTCGCAGGACCTTCCTCTTCCGACGCTGATGCCGTAATTTGATTG
This sequence comes from Drosophila lutescens, assembly GCA_037075285.1. Taxonomy (NCBI): domain Eukaryota; kingdom Metazoa; phylum Arthropoda; class Insecta; order Diptera; family Drosophilidae; genus Drosophila; species Drosophila lutescens. The sequence goes on from JBAMCF010000300.1 coordinate 963,379, forward strand.
ACTGTTTTCGGTATAAATCACTCGCCGACTGTCTGCCGCACGGTCAATCGATTATTTCAACAATCTTGGCGAAAACATTTTCGCTCTCGAACTCTCGACTCTGACACTCACTCCACGCAATTATCATTATGATGAGATGCGGAATAATTTGCCAACAAGTGCACGAAAGGACCAAGGATTGTTTGACATTGCCATTCGAAAGGACTGACTGCCAGTGGAGAGTGGTGAGTTGAGAGTTTGCGACGAGACATATAAAAGTAAATTCCATTTTTATTAATTGTCCGCTTTCTTGTTTGCCCTCGAATCGGAGTCCGTTGAGTTTTCATCTTTAAGCCCCCCGATATCCTCGATTTCCGCCACATCCCCCTTCGATGGCACTTGACTGGCGAGGCCGCTGAGGGCGTGGCAGGGGCGGTCAATGGAATGCCATTTCGAGTGGGCATCCATTGAAACACTATCGAGTGTCGGCGGTCCTGCGGATTCCGGGTTCCGAGGGTTCGTTCGTTGCTCCTCTCAATCTGGTGGGGTCTTTCAATAATTATAATTTGTGTGCTTTAATGAGACCCGCCGAGCGGAGGGAGGAAAAGGGATCAGCTGCCGTTCCTGCACATAAAAATAATTTTAAATCAGCTGCATATTTACCCAAAGCCTTATTTGATTTTAATTGATTTTTTCGCCAGCGATATTTGCTTTTAATTTGCCCGGCGAAGTCGCAGCGAATCTGCAGACACGTATTTGCCCATAATTCGACTGTTTGATCTGTCGAAAAAATGTACGCGTACATTTACACACACATTTGGTGCGTATTTTAATTTTATTTGCTTTTTAAATGAAGCTTCATTGGCCCAAAGCGAGCGCAACTGATTGTGTCTCCGCCCCGGGCGATTGACAATCAGCAGGTTGGGGTGGCTGCAATCCATCAGTACCATTCCACCCTATCCCATTCCACCCACTCCAATCACATCCCCTGCAAAAATTAACCTCAATGCAAGTTATGCGAGCGCCAGCAGCGAATAAATAAGAAGCGAAACAAAAAAATCACAAAGTTAATTCTTTTGTTTTTACCATGACGAATTTGAATTACTCTACTCACACACTCAGATACTACCCCTAAAAGAAACTTTCTGGAAACGATGATCAATTGGATACTATGTGGTATCAATTTTGACTATGCGGCATCTCAATTCGATACGCTCGAAATGTAAACAACATGTTGTAAGTAGGCCAGTTCGAATTTCGGATGTGTCTTTCTCGCTCCCTTTTGTAGAAAAATTAAATAAGAAATACTTCAGAGAATAATATTAATATAAAATATTTTAGGTCAAACTATTATTGTATTCTTGAACTATGCAACCTCTGCAACCAAGTTAACACGACCACCGTAAATATTGTTCAACAAAAGTAAGGGAAAATTTTATTTACTTTGCTTCTTTGCGCGCCTGGAGCTACTTAAGTTCTTGGCTTTTCCCTGATTTCCCAGTCTTGTTGTTTTGGTTGTTGTGTATCGTAAAATATTTGCGTTATTATGCTAGTAATTTTTCCTCTTTTTTGTTGTTTCGCCCTCGCCCCTTTCGCCAGGTTTGTATTGTTGTTATTGTTGGCTAGTTGGCGGTTGGGCTTGTGACGTTGTCGTCGCAGTTCGGTAGCTCATTTTTATTTCACCAGCCCCGGGCGGGGATGACAAAATCAGGGCTTGCATGTGAGTACCCAACGATGGGGTACTACGTTCTCGGGTCCTGTGGCAGCTTTTCCAGCTTTTTGCAGCTCGTCATAAAATGCCAAGCATTTCCCAGAAATACAAAGAGTGGCAACAGCACAGCAACCAGAGATACTGCCATTAAAACTAAATCAAGCACGAGTAGCTACCCACTTCTACCCCAACGCTAGATTCCGGTTTCTCGGAAATTTTCAACTTGTAGTTGAACATTGTTTAAACAAAAAGGCGAAGAGGTAGAAAATAAAGCCAGAGCCAATTGCCGAAGCCGGGCGGAATGTCCTTAAGCTGGCAAATCGGATGAGGAACTATGTCGGGACACAGGCCGGCATTTTAATGACCTTCAACTTTGACAACAAGGCATAAATGGGCCAACAATTGGGGCGTTAACGGAAATTGGCTTAAAAAGCTATAAAATTTGCCCAGTAGCCTAGGAGCCGGGAGCCAGCACATTTATTGGTAAATAAAGTTCCGTTCAAGGTATAAAAGTTAATAATAAATTGAAACAATGAGGCAAATTTTGTTGATCTTGGCCAGAAGAGCGGAAAATCTCAAGCTAACAAAGTCAACTTTTATGGCTGGCAATAAAATAGGTAATTGGTTGAAGGGCATATGAAATTAGCTGCCGAAAAGGCAGTGGATTTAATTAAACTCCACAAAAGCAAGCTGTTGATTAATAGATTTTATAGATAGATTAATTTTGCAAAATTTTTAAATATTAACCCTCAACTGAAGCCATTCCTCCGTGAACTCCCAGAATCATTTTCACATTACTTGAAGTGTCTTCAACCCACTACCGAAAATCTTTTCCCCTACATCAGCACGATTTTATATCAAAATGTTCAATTAGCCCCGGCTTCGGCTGATGTCTTGAGTGCAATATAAAAAGAAAAATGGAATAATATATTCCCAGAATATCGGGCATAATTAAATATTAATAAGGTTTGCCAATTAAGAGGCCGCGAGAAATTTTCAAGTACGAAATTTCCACATCTATTCATGTCACCAAATAACCGCCTAAAGTGAGAAAGGTAAAAACTCAACTGAATTTGGCCAAGGACGCGGGCTGGAGGGGCATGGGGCTAAGTGGCGGAGGACATTTGGCCCTAATAGATGGCAATCTTGGGCGTGTGTATCGTGATTGTTATGCTCCTCGCCTCCTCGCAGATGAAGACGCAGTGCGCATGTGACATAATTGAAGGCGACGCGGCCGCCTCGTATGAACAGGTGAGCAGGATACACCTGTCTGTCCTGCGTCCTGCGCCTTGTGTCCTCCTCCGTCCAATATAAGATTATAATGTACGCGTTGCTTAATTTGAATGGTGCGTGCTGGGCCGCCTTTGAAATGCTGTCAGAGACGCTAAATGAAATTAAAGACTGCCGCCCCCGAACTTTCCACCTTCGGGGTCACAGATAACAGGGCACTCATGTTTTCAAAATTAAGCGAAAATAACGAAGTTGGCATAAATAAGCGGCGCTAATAGGATTTCCTTTGTAATTATCAAATTGCCAGCCTGGCAGCGTTTCACAGACAATAAAAATTGTGAAATAAATTAAAGAATCACCCCGGCTTTAAGCATTCCTTTGTGGTGAAGCGCAAAAAAGTGCGCAAATTTACACACATGTTGGCACCTGTTTTTTGTTTGTCGATTTCTGTTTTGACGCCTGCGCTTGTTTTGCGGGTAATTTATTGGCCTGCTCGCCAAAATCGATTTCGCATTATTCGCGTATATCAATGCACTGGCTAATTTGCTTAAAAGCATAATTAACACGGCTCACGCAGACAGACACAAAGCGCGCCATTTTATGGGTGCACGTGAGTCGTAAAAAACCGGCAAACACGCGAGGTGCAAAAGACACGGCAAAAACATGATGCCACAAAATAAAAAAACAGTTGTAAATCAGCGCATCGGGCAGACAATGCCAATAACAAAGGTCCGCCGCACCACACGTCGTATACGTAATGTTGGATAATTCGTATGTTTTGTTCGCCTGTTTTGCGGCTTTTGCGTTATTTTTTAGTGTGGCAAAATCACTTGTACGGGAAATGAGATTACTGAAAAATGTAGATAAACATACCTATTTTTTAGGTTTAAGTACCGTTTTAAATTAATATTACTTTAACATAATAATATGAGATTAATATTAGAAATAATATCCCCAATATGGCCAGAAACAATAAATTTGGTCCAATTAATCATTTTGTTTGGCACTAATAATAATATTTATAAGTGATTATAATATTATGATTAATTGGTTAATTTGTTTATGTTCTGTGAGACAGATTTTACATCAAATTATAAAATGACAGTTTTGAGTAAAATTCTAAAGTGACTGATTTTAATAAATAATATTTTAATATTACTTGTCAAATAAAGCCAAATGTTAGTGAAAAGAAAATGAAAATCACTTGAGGGGATATTATCAAAATAGCACTTAATTTAATAATTCAAAAGTTGGCTCTTATGATCTTTAGACGATGGCATTTCCAGGTCATTTACTCATCGGTTACCGAAACTCATTGGTTTTCTCCTCAACCAAAAAGACATTATTTTCAAATTGTTGGCCCGAAAAGGCTTCTGACTTTCTTGTGGCCCAATTATAAGTGATTAGTTTCATATTGCACGCAATTTATATTATTCGTACTGCTCAATGCGAGTTTTGTGCTTTCAAATGGCGAAAAGTAGGCAAACCTTTTTTAATTTCGCGGTAATTAATTAGCCCGCCCATTTAAATTGCCCAGCGGGGCTGGAAAAGCTTTTTCGGCAATGCACGTAAGCGTTTACCTATAATTTTATGACTTTACGAGCGGGGCAGGGGAAAAAGCCGGGAAATGGCTGGTGGTGGGGGGGAGCGTGGTGTTGCCTGTAAACAAAGTTTTTGTTGGGGCCGAAAACTTTTCTAATTATAATCTACATAACTTAAATTTGCAAATGAGACGCGAGGGCAAAGGCACAAAAGTTTACCGCTACCAAGGCATATGAAATTAAATTATGTCGGTGTCTACGCCATGTGTGTTTGTGTAAAACAAAAAACAGCTGTTTGGCAAAGAAACGTAAATTCGCAGACACACATTTAAATTCGCTGAATCAAAATGCGAAATTGAAAACTTTCACAGCTCGAACGGAATGTATTTTAGCATTTTATTGATTGCTTTATTTAAATACACATATCCATGCTGGGGCAAATGTACGAGGGAGGCGTTTCCCTGGTATCCGAAAAGTGCCTACCCACTTTCTGCGTTTATCTTGAAAAATCATCTAATCTTAGCTAGACTTCATATTTTTCGCAACGCTAAGCTGCCTGCCATCTAAATGTGTATTGCTTTCGTAAACGGTTCTGCAAAACGAAACCGCCTTAAAATCGTATGATTTTGGAGATATAATTATAGCATATAGAGAAATACTTAAAAACCTAAATAAAAAAGCAACTAGGTATATTTTAAAAATGATATAATATTTGATTAAAATTTTCTTCTTTATGTAAAATTTAATTTATCAATTAAAAATTACGTATATTTAATTTGTATGTCTCTTATAGTTAAATAATCTATTAAATCTGATTTTACTTACTGCCTAAAAATCGTAAGATTTTGGAAATATTATTATTGCATACAGCAAAATCCACAATAAAGCAACTATATTTTAAAAATGATATAATATATGATTTAAATTATGAATTAAATGTTGTATGTTTTTTTTTAGTTAAATAATCGTATAAATCTGATTTTACTTCATGTATTAAATGTGATTTTCAGGGGAGAAAATATAAATATAAATTGTCTTATGTAACCTTTGCAATACTGAATAACTGATTTATAATTTCTAGTATGTATTAAATATCGTTTTTAACTTATATACCGTTTACGATTACAATTTTTCCATCGATACTGAAGCTTTGAAATGTTTTTTTTTGAGAAATTGGTTTTTAAAACACAATTACCGAGGCCGCGAAGTGTGTGTGGTTGGTAGCTCTCGGCTTCCTGTTTCCAAACACCCTTGGGCATATTTTAGAGGCTCATGTGACAAATTGCGCCAGCACGTGTATCGCATGCTCATTTCTGGAATATGCCAGGTCCTGTTCGTCCTGTTCCCGCTGATACGAGTATCTCTTAGTTGCGCACACGCTGACAAATCCAATTCATTCCCTGCCGTCTTACGTGGCGTATACGTAATGGGCCAGCAACTAAAGGTAATGTGATGGGCGCTACCTGATTTCGTGTTTATGCATGTACACTCCTCAAATTGGCTCCCACTTCAATCATTTCCACTTCCAGCTGCCTCGTTATTTTTTCTCAGTTCCATTTTCCATTTTAGTTTTTCATTTGCTTGTTTCGCTGGCGGTCCATCAAGTGGAAGGCAATCGAAAATTGGCGCTTCGCAACAAAATGCTCAATGTTCAGCAAGAAATGGCCGGACTTCACTTGGCCGGAATGATATTGTTGCATCGGCACCAACATTGGCATGGGGCACGGACATGGGGCATCGGCATCTGCATCGGCATCATCCAACAACTGGCAACAATTACGCGCGCCTTAATTGCCCCACATACACACACTCGTTAACTGGAGGATGCTGGAAAAACGCCAACAATAACAACCGACAGGGGCAGATCGGACGGGGGGCATCGGACCTGAAATCAAAATCATTGGTGTGAAAATAAACTAATTGAAGAAAAATTTCATTTGCAACACCGGGAGCAACAGCAGCAGCACTCGAAGCACCGCATCTTGTTGCATTTGACCCTGGGTCAAGTTGCAGGCGGTCCACGGCCCACATACACACACACACGTGCCATCCTGCCATCCTGCCATCGAATATCCTGGCGCTGGAGAACAGGAGACACCCGAGAAGGGGGACTGAGACACCAGGGAGCCCGATGCGACGTGTGCTTATTTATCAGTTGAATCCCCAATGCCCTGCAGTTGTACATTGGCTACAGCTATTATGTGGCAACGGCGTATTTTAATTCATTTTAAGTGGAACTGGGTTCCCTTTTCATCAGAATATTCACAGAAATCCAAAAGATATCAGATAATTCAATTGAAGTCTTGTACTTTGTTTCTTACAAAATCAATAAGCTTTCGGAACATCCATTATGCACAAAAAAAAAAAAACTTAATATGAAACGATGGATCAATTTGATATTATCTGGTATCAATTTTGTCTTGATATGCGGCATCTTAATTCATGTAACTTTAAGCGCTATTTCCAAATCAGAGAGCAGCTTATTCTTGATCCCACTCACGTAATTTAATTCGCCATATTGCTTCTTCCACTCGTTTTCGAAGTCAGAGAATCTCCGAGAGTGAGAAAAATCGGAAAAATTATATTATTTAATATCAGTTTTAACAGTGTTGCATGGTAAAAACGTGTATATAGATTTTAACCATTATATCTTTAAACTGTTTCTTCTTATTATTTATAGAGTGTATAGTTGTTGGTAAAAATATGTAAACCTAATATTTCAAATGTTTGACAACTTAATTTATTAATATATTTGAACGTTCAAATAAATTTATTATATAAATGCATTTAGAAAATAATAAAGTTACGTTGTTTAAGCATTTTATACCCTACGTTTTTAGGCCACTGTGCAGTTGGAAACTTCCTTAATGCCAGGCTCACTTCGGGGCACTGTCCTTGTCGGGGCAATATTTTCATGCAGTTGCCCGCCGTCCGGCTAACTATCGAAATGAATGCATGAAAAACTGCGAAACGGTAATGTGCAGTTGCCATGCAGCAGTGGACCAACAGCAGCAGCAACACAGCACACAGCACAGCAACAGCAGCAGATGTTGCTGATGGAGGTGCCCTGAGTTGCACATTCGATGGCATTCGTGCGATAGTGTGCGTTTGTGTGGGTGTGTGGGTGAGGGCGTGGCATATATCCTAGACTGTTTATTTGCCGCTGCCTAGTAGCTGCCAGCGGCTCACGCGTTTCCAATGCTGTTGCAAGTGCCGATGTTGCCAATGCTGCTGGTATTGCTGTTGCTGCCGTGCAGTTGCCAGCAGCAACAGTTGCGTGCAGATACACTCAAAAAAAAAATCGACTAAAATCGCCCTTGGTTTTAGAAAATCGCCTATGAATTTGCTTTACTGGCGATTTTGTCTATATTAAAGAAAGTAGGTTTCTTAAATCAAAGGCATTTTTTTTTTAAATCAAAAGAAAAAAGACTGCAATTTAGAAATTTCTTGCTAGAAAGTAGAAAAATTATTTCCTAGAATTTAGAAATAAAGGTTTTCTAAAAAATAGAAATACGTTTTTTTTTTAATATAGACAAATATTTTCTAAAAAACAAAAAAAAAATCCTCAAATCCAGAAAATACAAAAACCTTTCTTCGGGCTTCGGGAATCGGAATAATGCCGGTTGTTTCTGTGACACCACGTCCCCTGCCCCTTGTGTTGTTGTTTTTGGTTCTTGTTTGTCATATTATTCGAATTTCCTTTAATTGAGCACATGGGTGATGTATACATTTATGTAAATGCACTTGTAGTTTCAAATTGGAACTGTAATAATAACTGAAATGAGTATACAAATTACAAATTATAAATATAAAAACCCAATAACTTACTATTTTGAGAAAAACATCTTGGGTCGCCCCACGCGGGAATCGAACCGCTTGCCTCACGGTTTGCGCAGTCAAGCACTCTACTAGCTGCGCCACGGAAGCATCACGTGAGGCGCTGTACAAAGTCTATTCACATTTTGTTCTCCTCTTTTTAGTCAAATTGATCTGACTCTCTTCTAGTTATTCCCCCTAGTATTCATTTAATTTTGCTCGTAAATATTTCATGATTAATACTAATTTTTATATGCAAATATATATTTTATTATGGTTTAATAGTAACAGAAATTGAATGTTTCAAATTTGAAGAACTTAAAAATCATTTTTCCCAAAATATAACTATTCATGAGTAAAAAAAAAATGCAATACATTTTTTTTTATTATTATGTAAATATTAGAGATAAAAAAAAAAACAAACCATGAGTTTTTCGCCTCGACGTGGGATCGAACTCACACTTGCGGCTATAAGCTTGAATAACATATTCATGCACGCACGCGTTAGACCCCTAGGCTACCAATAAAGGAAATTTTTTTCGATTTAAGACACTTTTTTCTAAGACTTAAAAAAAAATTTCTAAAAAGTGTATAAGAAGGGAAACTGATCAAATAAGGTTACATTATTTATTTTTTAGAAAAATATTTCAAAAAACAGACACATTTTTTCTGAATGTTAGAAAAATAATTAATCATTTTTTCTGTTTTCTAGAAAACCAATATTTCTATTTTGTATAAATATTTATAATTTTGACGGCGATTTTTTTTTGTTTTTAGAAAAGTTTAGTCTTTTTTTTTCTAAAATCAATGGCGATTTTAACCCTCAAATAAAAAAAGGAAGATTAGAAAAAATCACCTTATAATTTAGAAAAAAAAGGAGTTTTCTGCATTTCAGAAAACAAATTCTAAAAAATTCGTTTAATAGAGAATTTTTTCTGAAGTTTAGAAAATGTTTCCTCTTTATAGAATATATTTCTAAAGCACAGTAAATTTTTCTTTTTTCTATATTTAAGAAAAATAATTTTTTGAGTGTAGATGGACAGGCGACTGACTGGCAGACCGTAGATATTGCAGCTTATTTGCGAGAGAAAAGGCAACAAAAGCGGGGAAAAAACTCATGTGAAACACACTCGGCTTTTGCCGTATGCGCTTTCAAATTTTACTCCTAATTGGCAGCCAGCAGATTGTTTTTCAAGTGCGAATTCATCAAGCGAATTACAGTTATTATTGAACCGAATCAATGGGGTATATTGGCTTTACTTTTAATGAGTGCAATCGAGGAGGTGAAATCAACCTCGTAGCTCGGTTTTTACAGCACGTAGAGCACTCCACTAACTCAAACTTGCTAAATAGCCGCATCAAAACTTGAACATTAAATAGTCAATATAAAAAATAGTGATCATATACCAACCAGAGTTTGGAATATTTGTAGGACCACATTATTATGGCTACATTTTTGTTTTTAAAGATGAAACTTTTAGAACCCAATCTTAAATTAATAAATATATTTAAAAAAAAATTGAAAACTACAATTAATTGCAGAAGACCCAGAATAATAGTATTGCTTTGCATTTTTTTAAAACTTGCACTTAAAATTAAAAATATTTAAAAAAATGTCCCATATTTCCTTAAACTTTTCTTTAGAAAGGGGCTGAAATATAGATTTAACTGTCTTCTATCCAACGAGATCTAATTTTAATTGAATATTGTTCTACACTTTAGCAGGCAGTTTTCCCGTTTCCTTATTTTATTGGCTAGTCACAAATCAAATCTCTTATTCTCACGCTCGATAAGAAGGAGGAGCAACTGCCTCGGCTGAACTAATTTCTTTCTCGCTGCGGTCTGAGTTATGGAGCTTAAATTGGGCAGCCCCCAAGCCCCTGATAGAACCACGAAGGACCACAAAATTTGCATCTCCCCCAGGCCTCGGTTATCCCCATCGTCTCCTCTCCTCCCACGTAGTCTATATCTTTTCGCTTCTGGAAGTGTGGAGGCATCTACATAAATGTGGCTTTTCATTAAAATCTAAAAACATAAATCTAAAAAGTGAAACCAACAATGCCAGGCGGACATCTGCGGTGTGCACCACCCTCCACCATTCCACAGGATCTGTGGGCTGACTGCTTTATGCCTTTCTTCCTTCCTGTCTGAATCGGTATGTATCTGTGTCTGTATCTGTATCTGTGTGTGGGCATGGGTAGGGGTATGGGGGTGCGTGGCAAAAACTAATTGAATTTTGAAATTCAAGTCGAAATTAAAAAATTACAAACAGCCGGCCCCGTTTGGCCATCGCCAGCCGAAATAAACTGTAAAACGGAAATGTATTCGGCAGGTGGAAATTGAAACTGATTGAATTGTAAAGTGAAGCATAAAATGCTTTTGCCTCCGTTGTTTTTGTTTACAGCTGCTGGCACACACACCACCTCACCACCCACCGCCCACCGCCCATCGGTTTTCCCCAGTTGTTTTTATTTTTGTATAATTTATGGTTTTCGATTTTAATTTGCGCACTTAGGCGCTTATTTTATGGGAGTTTTCTCTCTTTTTTTTTTGCATATTTCGACGCGCCTTCTGTGTTTTGTCACAACAAAATGTGAGAATGATTTAGAACGAGAGTCGATTAAGGAATTTTTATCTCTTGTAAGTACAGAGGTATTTCGTTCTACTCAATATTTTTGACTCAGTAGAAGTAAAAAGAGAAAAAGTTAAAAGTCCTTTAGCCCAATATACACTGATAAACATCAAAAATAAATTATATTACTTTATTCGAGGTCTTTTCCTCCTACTTAGCCTGAAATGTTCATATTAAAATTTAAATAAAATTCCTGGAATAAAAATTCCTTTTTTAATTCCTAGTTCTTACAATCACTATAGGAATATCTGCCCTCGCTATAAGCTCCAAGACATATGCATTATGATTAGCGACCGTAATTGAAGTTTAACTGCGCGTGTAATAAAAGCGATTTCTGGCCATTTGCAACGCATTAAAATCATAAATAATACAAGCCGAAAGTGTGAAAATAAAGACACGCGATATGTTGTGTTCCTTCGCCCATTTCTCCAAAGAAATCCGAAAGCATTTCTCAAAACAGGAGAAAGTACGGCACAATTTCTGATGAGCTGAGGATTTGGGGGACGCGAAATGGGCGCGAGAAAATGTGCGAAATGCGATATTGTACCAAAGCATTAAGAACGTGCTGGCATTACCAAACCTAGACCGACTTATATGGGTTTGCACCGATGTGGCTATGAGGCGGGGAATGTGCTGTAGACCGCAAACAAACGACGGCGACTTATTCATTGCGCTTGCCATTAAGGTGGCTCTGGCTGCCATTTGGCCATGCCCACTGCCACTGCCAATGCCATCGCCATCGCCCTTCCCTTGCCAGGGTGATATATAACACGCTCATAATTGGTCATAAATCTGACAAATGTAATTTGTCATCACTCAAGCAGCTAGCGAACCTTGGCAGCATCACCCCAATCTTTCCCAGCGCCAAGAAAAAACCAAAAGGTGTGTTATCCGACTAACAGATACCTGGCACTCTACTTCTTTTCAAAAGTTCTAACCATTGTGGTTTGTTTAATACACCACATGATATCATAGCATAGAGATATTGTATATTTTTTACTTCTTTTCAAAAGTTATAACCATTATGGGCTTCTTAAAGCTATGAAAAAATAACAATTGTGTTTTTCGACTAACAGATACCTGGTAATCTACTTCTTCTCAAAAGTTATAACCCTAATGGGTAACTTAGAAAAAATATAAACAGTTTTAATGAAAATAAAATGTTTTATCTAGTTCAATTTTGCCCCATTAAATCATAATAAAATCATTTCGTTAAAAATTTGAGTTGGAACATAAAAGTGCTCAAAACAAAATAAATTAAGGTCCTTTTCTGCTTGTTAAATTTAAAGTAGGCCTAAAGTAGGCCATGAAAACATATGGTAAAACAGTGTATAAAGTGTACTTTAAATTTAACATGCGGACGAGAAAAGGTCCTAAGAATTGTAAATTAAATATTTGTCAAAAAATAGCAATCTTGAAAGATGAAAATAAAATATATCAAATTTTCCAAGGTTGCGGTTTTTGGTTAAATGCCTATTTTAGGCACATGAAATTGTTTTAATATTTATTATTTTTTTCGGCTATTCTACACCCACATCAAAGCCACATATCCTTTGAACTCCCAGGTATGGGATTCAGCCGGGTTTCTTCGGCTTTTCCTTCACTCCCTTCCGGCTTTTGGCCCAGTTGGACGACTTGGTCATACTGAAGTGCCAAAATGAAAAAGGTGCTTGACACGAAATGTCAGCTGGATATTTTTTATTACACAATCACAACATACACTTGCACACGCACGTACATGTCTACGTACGAACGCACACTCAGACACCTTCGAATACGCCCAGAAGCAGACTATGCTTTTGTTTTAGTTGCCGCTCGACACCCACACATAGACAAACAATATTTTCGGGCACTCCACACATAAGCCACAAAGTAGTTACTTTTTATGCTCCTCACTCCCCCACACACTCATACTCATACTCATAATCGGACTTTGGAGCCCCGGTTCTGATTGTTTTCCCCAACGCACACTTGAGCTCGTAAATATTTTACAAGTTTGTCCGGACTTCGGGCCCCCTCTCCTGGAACTAATTTCAGCTCTTATAGATGACATACGACGCTCCTTGGACTCAGCATTCCGTTATAAATGACTTTGAAAAGGCCTAAACGTTGTAAATGGAGTAAGTGCGTGTTTCTGGTCAGAGCATCGTCATCAGCATTAAGTTTAAATGGGCGGCAGCAATCAATAGGCCATGATAATTTATGGCGATTATGTTTGCCAAAGGCTGAGAAAGTTGTCCAAGAGTATGACTTAATATCAAACTTTGATTTCCGATAGGGAACGAGGTCCATTAGGTAAACAAATTTTGATGTGTAATCTTTGCTTAGAAAATATTCACAAATTTTACAGGGAGCTGAATCTACTCAAAGTCAAATTAAGTGATGAAAAAGCAAAGCGATGAGTATATAAGCACACTTTTAGACAGCCAGCTTTTGGTTCACTTTATGAAGGGTGGCCAGGGAGAACATCCAATCGTAGTGGATCATCCATTGCAGAGTTACATAAATAACCGTCAATGTCAAGAGGTAGAAAAAGAGGGATATGCGAAACTCATAGCCACTCATGGAAATGTGCAGCAGACTGGTGGTGACGATGAGGAAAATGAAATGAATGCCAGTCTCCGTTGAAGCGGTTGTAATAAGCTGTAGAGGGATAGTGATTAGGTAAAATATAGAAAAATCCCAATCGACTCACGCTGCAACTGGGGTTGTAGCAACCCTGGTAGAAGAGGAGGGGAAATGCCAAAAAGATCGCATAGGTGACCATGCTCATCACGACCCCGAAGGTGGCGTCCCACAGCTTCCTCTGCTGCAGACACCGCACGACTATGGCCTCGCTGAACATCTCACCCAGTCCAAAGTACATCAGGGCCGTCACATCGGGCATCACATCGAAGTGTATGCTGACATACTGCCAGGTTAGATTCTCCATCTCCCGGGTAAGCAAATTCATGGCCACCGAGCTGATGATCAAGCCGAGGAGGGCAAAGAGCCAGACATTATCGGGTCGCCTCAAGGAGTGAGTGGAGATGAAGGTCAGGATGCCGAGGGTCCAGCACACCAGGAGAATTATTAGCCAGCTAAATGCCTTGAAGCCGTGGGGCAGGCATATGAATGGCAGGATGATTAGACAGATGCAGTTTACGTATTTGTTCCAGCCAATTAGAAAACGGTCTTTGCATATGACTGGGAAAAAGTTAGACACCAGAAAGAAGATGGGAATCTGTGAAGATTTCAAAATCAAATAATAATCAAAAGGCCGCAATTCATCACTATTACCCACCATTAGAACCCTGTAGACCACATGCGAATCCTTCATATTTCCATTACCATTAACCGTCTTTAGCCACAGCTGTCGTCTGGAGAACACTCTTTGCTTCGGGTACTTGCCCAGGATCTCATCACCGCTCTCCATATCCATATAGCTGCTCGGTTTTGGGGCATCTCTTAGTAAGCTTCGTTGAAAAGTAGCATGCGACACAACCAGAATCACCAGTAAAACCAAGGCAAAAGTGTACAGAAACACAGTTACCCGGAATTTAATCAGATACAAGTCAGTGTCCATGAGCTTAATATGGTATGATTTCTTGGTTACTATATACAGGTAACCCATTCCCGTCAAAATAAAACTCATGCAGGACCAAAGAGTGACTCCTTCAGCTCGATATCCTTGCGCACTCAGAGCCATAACTCCAATCACAAAGTATCTTATTATGTCTCCCACCATTTTTGCAAACTGCAAGCGACTCAGGTTATTTTTCTGAGGATCGCATATCATCCAGGCACTGTTGTAATAGGATACAAAAATACTTGGCCCAAAGATCAGAAAACTGAAACCAAACATTGTCATAGGTGCAAATTCAATAAGCGTCACTAAATTTGGCATAAAACTGTGAGAAATCGATGATAAATTAAAAAGAAAATTTGTTTGTATAATATTACCCACAAATATTTCGTAAGCATATAGAGCAGACTAAAGTATACCATTAATAAAAAAGCACTGATCAAGCCGTAAATCGATATTGTAGGCAATTTGAATGAGCAAAAGAAAATATCCAAGTAGTTTATAAGGAAGACAAACGATCGGCAACTAAGTGTACTTCTCGCAAGACCACAAATCTGGGAGGTATTTCGATACAGTTCCTGCGGCAGTGAGCAGCGAGTCTGGAAAAAATTTGTAAATCATTGATATGACTCCCAAACTCACGAGTACTTGCCACAGCTGAGAGGTTCACAAACTCCATAATTAACAAATTAAAAAGTCAATGTAGTTTATACTTCATTTGGAAAGGTGGCTAAGTTTTTCCAGAAGGATTCCAGTTCAGAAAATATTTCTTTATTCACCTCTATCACCTTTAACATCTAAGCATTTTGAATTCCACTTGGTGGATTCCAATGGCATATGATCTTCAAGGCGCCGATGCAAATGCACTGCCTTCGAAATGGGTCATCATAAGGTTCATGAGCGATCGTCGTCATCATCGTCAACGTGACGAGCTCCAAGTACGCCGCTTATCACTCCACAGTTGTTATTTATCTTTTGTGAGTGGCCACTGGCCAGTCCCCAACGCCCAAAGATTCGAATTCCCGCGCCGTAATGGAACTTGATGCGACACATTTGGCAAATTGCCGTCGCTTCAGCAGCAGGCCTCAACATCGCCCGAGAACATGAGATTTTCGCTTTTTTCGGCTCCAAGAGAAAATCCGAGAACTTTGCGAGCCCGCCTCAATTAGCGGCAATTGAATTATTACACGGCGACACTCATTCAATTTCCAGTGATAGGGGAACAGGCCCACGGGCAAGTGTTGTCAGAATTCTGATAGACGAGTGCGACGTGAGTATGGGATTGGAAACGACTGGATAGAGGAGTTATGCAAACACCCTACCGAGATTTTCAGACTTTATTAGGAGCCAAAATGTTCCAGTTAAAATCATTTTCAGGTTCGTTGATTTTGTATGGCAACCCTTAACATATTATACCAAATAATATACGGATTTCCTTTTATTTACGTTTCTATTTTATCAAAATACAACATTTCACATCATCTTCTTGACAGAGAAACTAAAAACTCATATAGTCCCTTAAACACACATTTAATGTAATTATATTTATTTTCACAGCTGTTTAAACTTGAATACAAACTTTACAATTTACCATTTACTACATATATTCTGGTGTAAATTAAACGTATTTATTATAATTATTATTTTAGAACTATTTGATTTCATGCTAAACAAATATCAGTTCTAACTTAATACAAACGGCTCTCAAAATTTCCTCATGATATATTATATTTAATATGAACTTTCTTATGCACTTCTTTAACTGTAAGTTTGTCCGTTAATTGCAGTTCCAAATGAGCTATAAGGCTATGCAGGAATAAACATCAGTTAAACACACAATCTCATCAGGAATCTCATTAGGAATTTTTAAAAAAGTAAAACTTTTTCTTATATAACTTATATGCTCTTTCCCCAAAGTATAGGGCATCGTCCCACCCATTTGCACTTTCCTCGGATAAACGCGTCGCAGTTGTGCCGCCTGCCTCCAGTTCGTCCGCACCACTCGATCAGTTGGGATCACTTTTATATTCGTCGCGATCAAGATGAGATCCTCGTATTTGGCACTCAGCCTGCTGCTCATCGCAGCATCCGTATTTCAGCCCATCGAAGCCCGAGGCGGAAGGGGGCGTGGCGGCGGCTCGTTCGGGGGACTCTTCGGCGGATGGCGCAAGTACAAGAAGCCCTCGTCGTCGGGCG
This sequence comes from Drosophila lutescens, assembly GCA_037075285.1. Classification (NCBI taxonomy): domain Eukaryota; kingdom Metazoa; phylum Arthropoda; class Insecta; order Diptera; family Drosophilidae; genus Drosophila; species Drosophila lutescens. The sequence continues at coordinate 980,049 of JBAMCF010000300.1, forward strand.
GTGGGCGGCGGGTGGTCAGCGGTTCGCCAGTTCACACGGCCATGACGGTGCCGAAACCCCTGCCGCCTCCGCCGGCGCCACCAAAGCCGATGATGCCGTCCAAGCAACAGATCCCCAGCTATCCGCGCCAGCAGATGCCTCCGGGCTACGGCTACGGGTCGTATCCTGGCCAAGGAAGTGGCACATATTACGCCAATCCGCAGGCCTTGCCAGCGGGAGCGGTGTACTACGCCCAACCACCTGTGGGAATGAATCGCGGTACGGGTGAGTATCCGAAGGAAAATTATAAATTGATAGCATTATCAAAGAAATTTCACATCCAAAAGTCCAAATGAAATCAATAAATGTGGGATAACTAAATAGAGTTCTTCCAAAGTTGGAATGTTTAAAAAGTAGGTACACACAAAAAAAACTATGTAAAATCAACTATTTAATAGTGAAAACTGTCCGAACCCATAAAAAATAGAAAATGCCCCAAAAAATAGTAGATTACCTATAAAATAGTAGACTGACTACCTACAAAATAGTATTTTACGTGAAAAAATTGTTGTTTTTTTAAATTTATTTTTTTAGCTATTTTTATTTTTAATTTAATTTTTTGTATTAATTTATATGGAAGTTATTTATAGACACTTATATCTCGCAGTTACTTAAACTTACAAATCAGGTTTTTTGCCTCCGCTGGGAGTCAAACCGGGGCCGCAAACATCGGAGTCAAGCATAGAAGAATGATTTTTGTAGAGGGAAATCTATAGACTTGAAATCAACATTTAACAAAAAATAAAGGAAAAACATCAGTTGCAAAAGCGGGATTTGATACTCTAACCACCAGAAAAATTATAATTGTCTTTTTAAAACAACAAAATACATGAAGGAAAAAAATAGTTGTGTTATGATATTAATTATGGTGTCACTATTCAATGCCCCAAAAAATAAAACAACAAAATACACGCGAATAAATAAAATAGTTTTGGTACGATATTAATTAGGACGTTACTATTAATTTGCCAAATGAATAAAACAACAAAATACATTAAAATTTTGTAAATAGATGTTCTACTATTTTAATTGTTAAATATTATTCAATGACCCAAAAAATAAAAAAACAAAATACATGAAAAATTCAGAAAATAGTGAACTACTAATTTTCTATGTTGATTTTACATAGTTTTTTTTTTTGTGTATTTAGAATCTATATTATAGATGTTTTCAGATGTTTTATTTAAGTTTTGTGTTTTAAGACCTCCATCTTAATTTGTTTGCTTCTACTAAATAGTATCAATCAAATACTTAGTATAAATCAACTCTTTGGATCAAGTAAGAATTATTAAGAAAATACATACAGTATTAAAATTAATGATTTTTGTACAAAATAATATTCTTAAAAAATTCTTAAGCCAACTGTAATTTTAAATCCTGAGAAATGAATATTTCTCAGCTACAGCTTCTCTAGACCAACTAAGTTGATTTTTTCTTGACTCTATGTCAGAATGTTATACAATTGTTTAGTTACTAAAGACCCCTGGGCACAAGATAAACTTATTTAACCAAATAAACCGAGCCATTTCGATAACTTTATTTTTTTCTCGCAGGAACGGGAGATTTTCTCACCGGAATGCTGGCGGGTCACATGATGAACAACATGCTCTATGGCCACCGACACCATGTGTACCACAGAAATCGAGAGGAGGGCCAGTCGTCGCCTCAGGAAAATGGTCGCCAGATCATCATCGTCAACAATGGTCAGCAGGAGGGTGTTTTGCAGAATGAAACCACTATTTCGGGTGAAGCCTCCGCCGTAGTTCCTCCCGAAAATCCTCTAACAGAGGACGATGAGGTGGGGCAGGGCGAGGGGGAAAGCGAGCCGGCTTCTAGTGAGGAATCCACGGAATTCGAGGCGACTCCTCAGCCCTATCCAGATGGTGGCATCATTTGCTTTCCCATCATGCTGAACGAAACAGATCCCGAAAACTCAGAGGTGTTGCGAGAAGTGGAGCGGGTGGTTTGCTTTCCAGCACCACCCAACAATCCGGACGATTTCCCACCCGCCATAACCACTGAGCCACCCATTGTTGCCGGCGATATTGTTGGTGGTGCAGAGGAGGGTTCGGAAGGAGGCGCGGGTGACGAGGTCGGCAACGGTGGTGGTGTCCCCATCGAGGTGGCCAACTTTGTAGCAGCAAGAGCCGCCAAAATCGAAATGGACTCCATTTGAGTACTCCTAGGTTAGAAACTAAGTAAAGCTAAATAAATATTAATAACTTATTTCCAACTTTGTTTTCTTATTCGATGGCATGACACCATAGAATCATTTAGCCTTCTAACAAAAAAGAAAAAATTATAATAATTATTATTAAAAATGAATACAAAAATTTAAGAAAAGTATTTAACGGGTTAAAGAAAGCGTCTCCGATCCTATAAAGTATTTAAATTCGTGATCAGAAACACAAGCCTACCCAGTCGGACTTTCAGGCATGTGTTGCTTGATTCCACAATAAATTCCTGCGTAAAATTTCAGGGGTATTCACCAGGTGAACTTTTCTAAACTTTTCCAGGAAGATTTCTAAGGAACTTTTCGTCGAAACGCTCGCTGCTCGTTTACATAGGAAATTCCATAGGAATTTTTCAGGGGGAAAAATTGACTTAGAAGCGAGCACAAAGCACTTTATTTTTAATTCAAATATATATATAAAAATTTGTTTTTCCCGACCATTTAAAACGTAATCGAAATGCGAAGACTTAGTAAACGTTGTTAGTGAAACAAAATACAATTTTAACTATACTTAAATATTCAAAAATATAAAAGTTTTAGCAGATTGTTAATTGGAAATTGCCCAAATAATAATGATTAAAATAAATAATAATGTTTAGCTCACATTGTCTTCTAAAAACATATAATTGTATATCATTTAATGAAAAAAGTAGGTAAAACAATATATTTTAAAAAATTTCGATGTCTAAAATGTTAAAGCAATGGTAAGTATATTAAAAAATTGGTAGAGATTCAGTTGTAGGTTAAAGAAAAGTAATTTAAAAAAAATAAAAGTTTATAATAATCAAGAAGGAAACTCTAAATTGAAATTTAGGGATGCAACAATACAAAGATTTGGCAACAATGCTTCCGAGTGACAATTGTCATTCGTCTCCACCCCTTGAATTGACAAGTAAACAGAACGAAAATAAAAAAAGTAAGTTTGTTTGTTACATTTACAGAAGCCACCAGGATTCAAGGCTCTAGTTTCGCGGACTATACTAAAAATGTCCGTGAGGCAATTCAAAAGTCGAAGAATAGGACTTACAAGGAAGCCGCCAAGACTAAGACTAAGAAAAACTGACCAAATTTTTAGTTATAGTTATGATTTAGCTTTAATTGTTATGAAACCTTAATAAAAATATAAAAAATAAAGCATATTTAATTGTTATGAAACCTTAATAAAAAAAAAAACAAATAAAGCATATTTTGAAAATAAATTTTCAGCTAAATTATTTTGACAATATTTTAAGGCAATTTTGAAAAAAAATTTTCCTATCCAGTTCCATAGGAATTTCTAATATCCAATTCCATGGGAATTTCTAACAACCAATTCCATAGGAAATTCCTATATCCAATTCAGGGGGAAATTCAGGGGGTCAGGCCCGAAAAAATTCGAACCCCTGAATTTCCTTTGTCTTTTTACATTGGAATTTCCTATGTAAAGCGGTAGCGAAAGTTTCAGCACGTACTGAATTTTTCCGGCTATTTGGATGTACTGAAAACTCGACCCAGCCCCTAACAAAAGCGAAAGGAGGATTTCTAAATAGTTCATGTACAACCTGCTCCCAATTCCATAGGAAAAATGGACATTTTTCTTGTGTAATGGTCCGACTGGGTAGTCTATCTAACCAGCTGCAAAGAAATAATTAAACTTATCAAAACTATTTTACAATTCTTAACGAAGCAATTAGCCAAATAATAACATATCTACCTAATAAATGACACTTTTTGACCTTTTTCCAGATTTATAAAAATATTAAATGAGGGGTATCTAAAAGTATGCAGTGAAAAAGATCTGATTACAAAATAAATGTTTGCATACTTTTTAATAAAATAGCAACCTGCCTTAATATTTATATAGTGACGTCCACGGTCAAAATTTTATCGCACATTACTGCACTATGGGAAATACTTTACTTTAGACTGTCAAAAAAAATTAAAATCCCAGTAGGTTCCTGAAAATGCAAATCACAAACAACTCATACTTGCGGTCCCTGTTCAAACAAATTTTTAGTAAAATGGGTTTGACTACAAAGATTTTAGAGTTTGTTTTTCAAAAATGATCATTTGTTACTTAAAATTTTTTGTCGTTGACTTACCCACGAATTTTGTTTTAGGTTTATATATTTAGCTGTTTATTATTGTATTATTATTATTTTAAACATAAGCACTACACATGCATTTTTTAATTTATTTCTTACTTATTTCCTGGTGCTACAAGGTTTTCCTTATAATTTAATGCACTAGTCACATAAACAATATTAATAAGTATGCAAATACATATGTAGGTCCCTACTTATATTAGAGTTTTACACTTATATCTAACATTTAATACAATTAACAATAAGAATTGACGGTTTAAATAATTGTTGAAGATTTAAATTTAATTAGTTTTGTTATTTTATTATCAATTTAATTTTAATTGGTACTTTGCGATTTTAAAAATGTAAATAATTTGTCCCTAAATTGCGTCGTGCTATCAATTATTTTAAGACGTTGTGGCAACTCGTTCCACAATCGAATAGTGTGAATAAAAAATTGGCGATCCGAGGATGCTAGCTTATGTTTAATGTTAATAATATTTCGGGTTCTTGTCGAGGTGCCAAATTTCAATTTTTCATATAAATAACTGGGTTCTTTGGTTTTTATAATTTTATGTAAAAGAATGAGATTTCTGGCATTACTCCAGGATTTAAAATTAAAGCCATGTATGCTATTGGCAAATGACGTGATGTGTTCCCCTCGTTTAATATTGAATACGTATCTGGCTATGTTATTAAATGCAATGTTTAACTTGTGTTGCGAGGCACTGTCACAATGACCGAAAATCTCTATTCCGTAGCACAATGTTGGTAGGAGGTAAGATTTTGCTATCATAAGTCTTATGGATGTTGGTAAAAAATGTAAGTCAAAATTATTATTATTATCATTATTTCGCTTAAAAACATTATACCCGTTTAAAACTCTACTTATGGGTATAATCAAATGCAAAAACAAAGCGACACGAGTTCAAAGCATCCAAACAAAAGCCCTTTGTGTGTGTGAGCGATGATCCAACGAGAGCAATGAAGCTCACTTGGCGCTCATTAAATCCACCAACACCTACAACAAAAAGCGCCACTGAAGCTACAACAACAAAGTCGGGCTATAAAGTAAATTCAAAGAGGGGGAAGAGAGGACAGTTTTGTCATTCATAAGTTTTGGTCGTCGATTCAGTTGATATCATTCACGCAAGTGGTTATAACTTAAACACATTAGAGTACAAACTATATATTTTTGGAAATGTGGCGATTTCTCTCCCGTTATCAGAAGAAAATATGTTTATAATTTGTTGTTACGTATTTCTTTAATTCTAATGCTTAATTGGACTTTTTATCTTTTATCTCCCACTAATCTTAGTCATAATCACTCTTAATTCCAGCGTAAATGACAACAGCAATAAGGCGAATTTCCCTTTGCAGACGCACACTAAAAATGCTAAAACTACAAATAAAAATACTCAAAACGAACACCCTAAGAGAATAATATATGTACAGCCGTCAGAAATGTCAAATATGAGGAGAAAACGTTGGGTAGCAGTGGGTGAATGCACTGAAAACAAAAATTGTACAAGTATATTTAATTCGATAGTTTTTTCTATCAAATTGGCGACTAGTTTTAATACTAAAACAAAAGCATTTTTTTCTATGGTTTCTAAAATATTTTTGTTAGAATCTATATATATCTTCTTCGAAATACATAACATAACATACATAACATACATCTATTACATCTTAAGTATAAACGTGATATTTTGACAAAATAAAAAATAATATGACATTGCTGTATATTATATTTTTTTCAGTTTGCTGACCACTTCGCTCCCGCGGTCGCTGCTCAGTCGCTGCTTTGCTCGCCGGAGAAAAACGCCAAACGCGAGCGATTTTGTACCTCAGTTCAGTTGTTCGAGAAACTTTGCACGAAACAAAAGCGAATATCGCACGCGGCAGAAACAGCAAGTGGAATACACAGCAAACCAAAGTAAATATCAAAATAAATTAAGGTTTATTAGATTTGAATCCGAGGGTGTTGTGAGTGTTCAAAAATGTAAATTTTACTTGGCAAAACTTGTTTTTTTCCATTTGTGGAAAGCTGGAACAGCACTTCCATTAAATTCAATACTAATTGTGCTGGCTGTTTTTTGTTTATTTATTTTTTGCAATGCTTTCCCGTCCTGAAGGTCACTCCAAAGCAAAGAAAACATTTTGTATGGGGAATTGCGTTCAAAGATAACACGATCCAGACATTTGTATTAAAAGGCAATTCCCCATTAAAATCAATTTGAGGTTCTTCAATTCCCCTTTCTAAAACATTTTTAAATTTTTTCATATGCAAATATGTCTGCAAATATGTTCGCGAATATATCTTTCAAGTTCTGTTATATCCAGAATTTCTTTTCATTAAAAAATTTCGTTTTATGCAGTCAACAGGTCGATCTAAAATTAGAAAATACCATTTCGCTATGACGATGAATGTGTGCAGTTGACAATGGAAAATATTGAAAAGGGCGGGAAATACACCGCAGCTTTAATTTATGCTTAGGTGCACTGAAGTATAACAAATAAGAATATAATTTATGGAGGGCAAACTATAGGTACACTATAAAATACAGAAAATGAGATGAGTCATTAAACCAAGCTCATAGTCAAAACATCATATACCCTATTTCACAAGGAAAAAAGTATTAGCACAAATGCTCTTAGCTTAGACGTATTAGATTTGATTGGGTATTCCAAATAGTAGAAACAGCTGCCACATCTCATTAGATCTATGGACAAAAACCATAATACATAAATGCTTTTAGTTTTTAAACCAGCTGACCAAATAGCGAGTAAAAACAATTCGTGCCAAAACGGTTTTCGAGAGTCACCCACTCAAAAACACACATAACTAACCGGCTTTTGACGCCCAATTAACTTTTATCTTTATATCTTTTGTCTATGGGTTTTCGCAATTCTTCCATATATTATGTAAGTCTTCGCCAAATAGAGCTCTCTCCAAGGCTCATCAAATAAGTGATTCATTTATTATTGAAAAACTCATCTCAATTGAAATATTTATTTACCTTGAGGCACGGGATAATCTCAAAGCGTTTTGACATCTGACACAAGCGATAAGCATGCGATTCTTGAGCCAAATCTCCCAATGAGTAATTTTTAAGAGAGTATTTTTCAATATGTCGTTTATGGTGATGATTATTAAAATTTCCCTAATTTTTGAAGACTTTATTCCTATAATTCTGTCGTCGAACCCGTTCTAATCTTTTGAGTGTTTTGACATCTGACTTTAGCGATAAGCATGCGATTTCTAGAGCAAATCTCTTATTTATTATTATGAGGTCTCAGTTGGAACTCGCGTAGTTCACTGGAATCGATGGAGAATATGGGTAAACAAACATGAGGTAATCCACTTCGTGTTAAACCATGTATTTCCATTTCCCCATTGACGTCATAGCTGCGCATGCGTTGCAGTTCAGTGGTTCCATGAGTCATCAAACGAGTTTATCACGTTTTCAGCATCGCTTGCAGTTTACAGCCTAGTGTATTAATCCTAAACAAAAGTCTTCCCAGAATTACAGGTAGTGCAGTTTGCTTAAATCATCTATAGCTTATTATACCCGTTACTCGTAGAGTAAAAGGGTATATTGTATTCGTGCAAAAGTATGTAACAGGGAGAAGGAAGCGTTTCCGACCCCATAAAGTATATATATTCTTGATCAGGATCACTAGCCGAGTCGATCTAGCCATATCCGTCTGTCCGTCTGTCCGTCTGTCTGTCTGTCTGTCTGTCTGTCTGTCTGTCTGTCTGTCTGTCTGTCTGTCTGTCTGTCTGTCTGTCTGTCTGTCTGTCTGTCTGTCTGTCTGTCTGTCTGTCTGTCTGTCTGTCTGTCCGTATGAACGCTGAGATCTCGGAAACTATAAAAGCTAGAAGATTGGTATTTGGCATGAAGATTCTTGGAGTTCCTACGCAGCGCAAGTTTGTTTCAAAAGGGTGCCACGCCCCCTCTAACGCCCACAATCGCTTATATACGCTTTTAAAAATTTCAATATTTCGGAAAAGTAAAAATGCAGTTTTATTGTGTTTATCAATACCTATCGAAATGCAGAAGAAATTTTTCAAATCGGACCATTCGTTAAAAAGTTATGCGTGTTCAAAGTTTCTATCTCCATCTCCCTCGCACTCCCTTTACCTGAGTAACGGGTATCTGATTGTCGGGGCACCCGACTATAGCGTTCTCTCTTGTTTTAACTAGATTTGAACGCCAATTATAATATTTTTTTAAAAAACTAAAGACAATGTGGCAAATAGTTTTACACCTTATACACCGAATAATTTAAAAAAATTATTAAAATAATAAATTTAATGTTTTTTGTTTAAATATGTTAAAATGTAGGTACTTTATTCAATTTAAAAACTTTTTTCGCAATTGGAATAATTATTTTATATATTTGTTCATTTCATTTCATTCATCAAGCTTCAATTTTATTATTTATTTAATTTTGTGTATGTTTAAAAAACATTTCATTCATTAAGCGGAAGTTTCAGTATAAAGCACAACCGAATCATAAACATTTAAGGTTAATGAATTAAAATTCCTATCACATTTTCTACTCTCTGGTTTTTCCAGAAATTAATCAAACAAGTTTATTGAGTATTTAAATCAAATATTTCCTGGAAATGTCTTTAATTACTATATTTCACGCCACTTTTAATTTGCTCCTAATTTTTTCCAATTTCTTTCACCTTCTGGCGTAATAAAGAAAACTTCCGTTGACCTCGTAACCCCAAGACCCCTGACCTTTAAATTCCTATGTTTATAGTTCTGGGATCCAGACTGGGTGTGTCCGGGAACCGAAGGCGAAAGTCAATGGAGTGTAGCCACGCGACAAGCCGTCCAAATCAGCAAGTTAATTATCATTAGGCGACCGCCTAAGACACGCATAACGCTCTTCTAATTTGGTCAAATAAAAACGGGGCGGGTGGATTACGGCCTCCTGAAAATTTGGTAATCGGGGCGTGACATCGCTTCACTGTTCAATGGTTAAAAGGGATGGGAAAGTGGAACTTCAATTATAGCTCTCGAAATGTCAGCAACCTAAAAAAGCTAGCAGGAAACTAAGTATCACTTGGCTTGCCATAATTGCGGTTTATTTATTATTAGCCTAAATTGAATCAATTGTTTTTTTACACAAACATAAAAATAAAGCCATGCTGGGTTTATCATGATGATGACTGACAATAGGGACTGAAATCAGGGTGCAGTCGGGAACGATGTAAAAATAAACCAATAAGGTTGTCTGCATTATACGACGATTAAATACCCTGTAAAGGCATATGAAGTAGATTCTGAAAAAGTATTGACAGTTTGCTATTTCTAGATTTTTAATTTGTGTGTTTCTCTTAAAACATCGATATTATCGAATCAATATTGTCAAAATATCGAAAATATCGATAATATTTAAGCTCCAATCTAGAGAATTTGATAGAAAATCACGACTATCAAGCTGTTTTACCTCAAAAACCTTAAATATTATATTTCGTAAAGGCTTACCTAGCAATAATTATTGTGACTAATAGAGTTTTTGACCCATTTCAGCATGACCCTCTTACCGAGGCGGCTCAGAGGCAGCCTGTTGGTGGTGGTGCTCCTCATACTGGCCCTAACCACCGAGGATGTGCATGCCAAGTGGAAGTCCAGTGGAGGCAGCAGGAGTCGCAGTAGTAGTTCCAGCAGCGGAAGAAGGACATCCTACTCATCGTCCTCCCATTCGTCTCCTTCGCACTCCTACTCGGCTCCATCGCACCACGCTGCTCCTTCGTACCACGCGGCTCCTGCCCATGCTGCCAATGCGGACAACGTGAAGTTGAGCTACGGCGGTGGCTCCCAATCGCAGCCCAGCAGGGTGAGCAGTTCCCAGACGCACAGTGCGGCCCCCTCGGCGCCCGCCTCGCCAATTGGCTGGAATGTCCCCGCGAAGCCCCAAGGACCTCCGCCGGCCTACTCCGCCTCGAATCCTGCGGGCGGTGCCCACACCAACATACACGAGCGTCCGCCGGCCTACAATCCGTCGTACAAGCCAGCACCACCCAGCTACCAGGCGGCCACCCAGACGCACAGCAACACCAACCTGCAGAGCCCATCCCGTCCAGCCGGAGTGGCTAGTCCCGCTGCTACTTCGAGTGGCTCCCACTACTATGGCGGCGCTCACTCCAGCACTGGCTACCGAGGACGCAGTAACTCCACGGGCGGATTTGGTTCCTCCTCCGGTGGCTACCAGCCCATCACGGCCACCAACGCGCACAATGTGCAGTCGAGCTATCCCCGCCAGCAGTTGCCGCCGGGAGCCACCTACCATCAAGCTGGACAGTTGCCACCGGGAGCTACCTACCATCCGGCGGGTCAACTGCCGGCGGGAGCCTCGTACCACCCGGCGGGTCAGGTGCCCCACGGAGCCACCTACTACCCACAGGGTCAGATTCCGGCAGGAGCCACTTACCATCCATCAGGAGGTTATCCGGCTGGAGCCTCATACTATCCACAGGGACAAGTGCCCCATGGGGCCTCCTACTATCCACAGGGACCTCCGGCCGCCATGGGAGTGCCGGCAGGAGCCACCTTCCTGCCCGCCGGAGGAGCTCTGCCCGCGGGAGCTGTTTACTATCCACAGGCGCCGCAAAAGTCTTCCTCTGGCTTGGGATTGGGTGAGTTTTAAGGCAGAGTTTCGCAGTTATTCCTTACTAAGTGCTATTTCTTACAGGCACTGGTCTTATTGCTGGAGCCCTGGGTGGTGCTATCCTGGGTCATGCCCTGACTCCCACCCACACCCGTGTGGTGGAGCATTCCAACTCCTACTCCGGCGGTGGAGGAGGAGGCGGCGGCAGCCAGGGTGGCGACGACAAGATCATCATCATCAACAACGGACCACCGGGATCTGTGACTACCAGTGATGTGGGATCAGGGACTACGGTTATCAATACTGGAGGCAACCAAGCGGCGGCATCTCCTTCGCTGCCAGTGCCACCTGTGTATGCAGCTCCGCCGGCTTCTGTGTCCCAAGCTCTTCCTGTTCCACCGGCACCACCAGTTCCAGGCGCTGTGCCCTTGGCGCCATTGGGTCCTTTGCCACCAACACCGGGTGATCCATCGGCACCTGCGCCTGGACCAGGAGCTCCCGTTGCTCCTGGCACACCTGTTGCCCCTGGAGCACCAGTTGCCCCCAATCCGGCGGATCCCAATGCTCCAGTTCCTCCTGCAGCCGGCGCCCCTGCTGATCCGAATGCACCACCCGCTGCCGGTAGCATCATTTGTGTGCCCGTTAAAGTGCCTGGACCGGATCCCAACGATCCCACGAAGACGATCGAGCTGGAACAGATTGCCTGCTATCCGGCACCACCACCGGAAACTGCTGCTCCAGCCAATGGAACCGTTGAGGGAGTTGTGCCCGCTCCCGTGGCCGCTCCCGGATCCGTGCAACTGGCTCCCTTCGAGGCCACCACGCCAGTCACCATTCCCGAGGGATCTGTGCCGCTGGCCCCCATCATCCCAGGAGGCCAGCCGGATATCATGAAGATGCCGGGACTGACACAGGCTCGACTTTCGGCGGAATCAGGCCTCAAGGATGCGCACAGTTTGGCAGGGCGGACCTTCGGTCACTTTAGCCTCGTCTCCACGGTGGTGACCCTGATTGTGGCCTACTGTCTCCATTAAGTAACCATCTCAGCAAAACTCTTCTCCCACTGGCAACTGGAAATCTTTATCTAATTTATTGCCATTCTATGCAACGCGAGACGATTTCCCTTATATATTTTGTAAAAAACAATCGAATTTTTGAAATATACTCGTAGTTCTGTTAGACCTCAAATAAGCCATCAATAAATGTACCAAACGATTAAATACGGTGATGAAAGTTTGATTTAAATCAATGGGATTACAAGGGCTTCGTATACTTTAAAATATATCTTTTTTTCGTAAAGTACTTGTGCATGACAAGTTCTGAAAACTACGAATTAAATTTTAGAAAAATGGAAAACCTATATTGTATAACTGCCATAGATCGCTTATAAAATCAATGAGAAGCTAGTAATAAAATAATCATCATAGCTTAACATTTTTAGTTTTAAATATTTCTACAGGATTTTTTTTTTACTATGAGTCATATCTTCAGACTTATCAAGAACCAGAGCCACAGTAACCACAAAGAGAGAAACCGAAAGAACATTGTTCTTTAACTAAGAATAAAATTTACAAATATCAGTATAATCAGGCGTGCTCCTATTTTTAATTTTTATTGCGTTTTAAAAAAACATTTTTAAAGATACAGATACTCCTGATGGTTATACTTGTAATCTGAGTAATATAACCAATGTGTGTAAATTAGATTTACTTAATAAATTACTTTGCTTTATTAATTAATTAATTTTGTTTCCATTTTTAATTTTATTTTATTTTATTTTATATTACTTTAATTTAATTGCTTACATCACTATATATTTATACCCTTGCAGAGGGTATTATAATTTCAGTCAGATATTGTAACGCAGTGAAGGAGACGTTTCCGACCACATAAAGTATATATATTCTTGATCAGCACCAATAGCCGAGTCCATCTAGCCATGTCCGTCTGTCCGTCTGTCCTTCTGTCCGTCTGTCCGTCTGTCCGTTTCTATGCGAACTAGTCTCTCAGTTTTAAAGCTATCGCAATGAAACTTTCCCAAAAGTCTTCTTTCTATTGCAGGTAGTACATTTGTCGGAGCGAGCCGGATCGGACCACTATATCTTAAGGCTCCCATACGAATAACCAAACAAATATAAGAAAATTCATTGTAACTTTGCAGGAAGTAGGCGTTTTGATTTCTGACAACTTAAAAAGGTATTTTTTTTATCTGCAAGGGTATATAAGCTTCGGCTGGCCGAAGCTAGCTTCCTTTCTTGTTTTTACTTTACTTCTTTTAAATGAAATAAAAACATTTAAACATGTACCTTACTAACATAGCAATTAAAATATGAAAAACATTTATAGTCTCCCAGATCTCGACGGTCTTTAGGAAAGACAGGCGGAAGATTAAGACTAATGAAGTAGGTACCTCAAAGTAGTGGAAACAATTTTTTAAAATAATTCTTCTTCAGATTTGTTCAGATAGAACTGTATAATAGACTTTGTTCAGTGTACTGACCAGCAACATGTTTGTTTCTATCCCGCGATCTCTGTTCTGCTTATCTCACAAAAAGCTTCAGAGAAAGCCGAAAACGCGACCAAAATTGTACCGCAGCTTAGTTGCTCGAGATTGATTAACGAAATATAATCAAAAATTGTGCGCGCAGGAACAGCCTCAAACAAATAATCAAACTGAATTAGTAATTCGCAATCTAGCATCTTCTTTATAGAGGACATTTTCGAGAATCGATATTTAACAAGTTTAAATAAAAAACCAAATACTAGCTTACAGGTAATTACATCCTTACGGTCCTATAAATAAAATTTTAAAATATTAAAATCGACGTGCTTTAAATCGGCAGGATTTTAGGAGAATTTTTCTTTGTTGTTTAATTTAGGGAATTAAACATATTCAAAAGCTTTATTTTTTCCGAAATAGATAATAATATAAGAGTTCTGGTATATAAATATTGGTCCAAGTGTTTCACCCAGTGATATTATTGACTTTTACAAAAGATTTGCAAATATTATATTGCGCACTTCCAAAAATAGGCCCTTAAATTGCTCCCCACTCTTGTCATATTGACTTATCTCTGGATTTTAACAAAACAAAATTCATGTCGAACGAATTAGCATGAATCATGTTATAGTTATTTTTTATCTTTAAATCTTTAAATTTGTGTAAACAAGAAAGAAAATTTCGGCAGCTGTTCAATTTATTTGCCTTTGTTAATTAATTAATATTTTTATTCACTATTCTTTTGAAAACATCTGACTGAACTTCTACTATCTTTTCTTAACCGTTCAAAATTGGCACTGCAAGGAGTTCAAAATTGGGATTAAGTCAAATTTGATAAAATAATCTATACCAATAAATTATTTAGAAAGCTACCATTAAATAAAAATTTAAACATTAATAAACAGTAATAATTAACTGTTGTTCTCGTTTCGTATAACTATGCAGGAAAATATTCTTTTATTGTATATTACCGTTTTTGTATAAATGTGATTAACTAAGTCCTGTGTCCAGTTCAGAATGTCCCGATTTCTAAGGCGACTGAATGGCATTATGATTGTGCTGGTTATCCTCTTGACGTTAATCCCCGAGGATGCCATGGGAAAGCCCAGAAGCAGCAGCCGAAGCAGTAGTAGTAGCTCCCGATCCAGTTCCAGATCGACTTTTAGTTTCGGGTCCAGTTCCCGTTCCAGTTCCCGTTCCATTTCTAGTTCTAGTTCCGGCGGATGGTTCTCATCGCGCTCCTCCTCACGGCCATCCTATAAGGATTCCTCCAGCTCGTTCCACTTCGATTCGCCCAAAAAACGTCCAGCCTACAAACCGTCGTACTACCCTTCGACCTACGCAAGAAGCTTTTGGTCAAGCTCCGAAAACGAGGACAACGCTGACTATGAGACCACGGAGGATTACTCCTACCTATACAATGCAGCCGCCAATGGACACCGTGTCACCTTCGGAAGCATTGTCTTAATCTCCGCTTTTTCATGCTTATGCTCGAAATTGGTGTAATAAAATGTAAAGAAATTTTGTCATTATTTACTTTACTTAGGATAAAGCCAACTTGTTAGAATTCTATTTATAACCGATCATTCCGCTTTATTTTTAGCTTGACAGCAAAACGGAAAAAACACGCGATACGGTCAAACAGTTTTCCTTAATAGCATAAATATTTTTTAGAGACTTATAGATACTTCGAATTGCACTTCCATTCGGACAATCAGCCAGACTAGTTGTGTTTTTTTCGTTTGTCTTTAAGAAAAATTCTCCTTACAAGCAAAAAGGATTTTAAAAGTATTTTTCTTAAGAAAGCAAGCTTTATTCCTGTGCGGTATTAGGGTGAGTTTTTCGCTGGCTGTGGATTTCAAGAAGCTTTGGTAACTAAATCGAGATCAAATCAATTTATTTTTTGTGATTAATAGAAAGCAAGGCAAACATATAAAGTTCACAATGTTCGTATAGCCGAGGGGATTAATTGGCTGCTTACTGGGGGTGATGGTCCTTGTATTGGCACTAACGACTGAGGATGTGGAGGCCAAGGAGAAGTTTAGTGGCACCAGAAGTCGAACTTCACCCAGTTCCGGCAGAAGGTCTTCCTCCTATTCACCGACTGCTCGTTCTCATTCAGAGCCCGGAACCAACTCCTTCAACCCACTCGTGGAAAAGTGAAATTATGAGTTTTCTGAAAGAGGTGTGTACCATTGTGGCTGACGCCGTCATCAATGCGGTGAAACATTTAGGTAATGGTGGGAAGATCACCATCATTAACAACGGACCAGCCGGAACTGTGATTACCAGAAAAACAGGATCTACCACAACGGTGATTCGTACTGGAGCAGCTTCTGCATCGGAGGAACCCATCCTTGGACACTTAAGCCTTATATCCATTGTGGTTAGTCTGATTGTGGCCTACTGTCCTTACTGAAAAACTATACCCAAAAAAAGGAAAAGGAAATACAGTATAAATCTATTTAATATCAATTAGTATAATATAATCACTATATATATTTAAAGTTTATTATTTTGAACTTTTTGAGTTCAGGCATATAAATACATACATACGTCATACGAATTTAATAAAATGTACTGTCAAAATTCGTGGAAATTCGATTTCTTATCTCTTATCTCTGAACAATATTTCAAGCAAGTTGTTTGATGTTATACCTACTAGGTATTACCTAGCAGCCCCAATAGAAAATTATTTCTTATATAAGCTTTTGCCTTGAAGCTTTTTAGTAAGCGTTCTTGCAAGATCATCAGATGTTATATGTTATGTTATCTCAAAACTACGTCTTAGTGTACATTTAATAAATGGAAAAGCTTTTATTGGCAAAGCTCTGGGGCATCCCCTACTCAGGAATCTACAGCTGATCAGATTTTTACAAAACGTGATTGCGAAAAAGACTTAGTTTTCATCGTTTTTTGAAGGCTATTAATAGTGTTAAATATCATTCGCGTATACAACGATTAAATTAAAGATGTTGCTCTATCAGAGACGGCTCAGTGGCAGTCCATTGATGATGGTGCTCCTAGTGGTGGCTCTAATCTCCGAGGACGCTCATGCCAAGTGGAGGTTTAAGTTTAACATTTTTGGCGGCGGCAAGACCTCATCGCTTCCCCACTCATCCCCATCCTTTTCGGCGCCCTCACTCCACTCGATTCCATATTTACCTTCCCGCCCGGATAATCTGAGGATGAGCTACGGCGGTGGATACCAATCGCAGCCTTCAGCCCCCGCCTGGCCAATTGGCTGGAATGTCCCTGGGAAGCCTCAAGGACCTCCGCCGGGGTTTGACGTCTGGAATCCTGTGGGTGGAACTCACTACAACATATACGAACGTCCCCCAGCCTTTAATGCGTATTTCAAGTCAGGAGCCACACAAGCGACCAGTAAGAAATCCCCTACAAAAGATGGACCCAGTTCCAGTTCAAGTGGTTTCGACTACGGAGGTATTATTCCCGGCTTTGAATCGAAGGATCGCAATAGCACCAAAGATGATAAGGGATCTTCCACTGGCTTGGGATTAGGTGAGCTTGGAAGGGAAAGATTTGGCCCAGAATCTTCCTAATAATTTGCAATGTATTCTTTTATAGGAACAGGTCTCATTACAGGAGCATTGGGTAGTGCCCTCCTGGGTCACGCCCTCACTCCCACCCGTAACCGCGAAGTGGAGCATTCTGGAGCTGGTGATAACAAGATAATCAGTGATACCACCACCAGTGATGAGGAATTGGACAAAACGGTGATAACTATTGAGGAAAGTTGGTTTCCAGTTGCTAATTCAGCTCCTAGAACACGTGGTACTGACATTATTAAAAGAAATATAACTCATCCGAATGATCCCTCCAAGATGGTGGAGGTGGAATATTGGGCCTGCTTTGGTCCAGACGACTTGAATCTGGCAGAACAGATTTTCGGAAACTCTGGCCTCATTCTCACCTTGGTAATGGCACTGCTAGTGTCCTTCTGTCTTAACTAAAAAGATAACTCCACACAACCCTTTTCTGGGCAACCAGAAAGCATTACTTTTTAGGAGTTGCTTGGTGTACTGGATTACCACATTTGCTTTTCCTTTAAATAAGTTACAAATGAAAATATTGGGAGGTTTTAACTCCCAACCAGTATTTTTTCAAAACTTAAATACGAAATAAAAATATAGAACAAACGACGTGAAGTTACGATTGCAACCCTGTAACGATTTAACCTGCACCAAGTTGGCTTTGGAAAATTCATATGACATGTGGTAGCACTTTTTAAGTAATCACATGAACGATGGACAAGCAATACAAACTGACCGAACGCGACCTGGATATCCGTTCGGATCTGGATTTCGTGGACAGCCTGGTCAAGGACCTTCAATTGGAGGTGGAGCCGCAGGCTCGTGGCATCATCCTAGATCTGGCTTACAGTGAGTTTAGACCCGAAACCCGTAGAAGCAAACATTTTCTGAGTGATTCTGTTCAGCTTTGGCTAGGGACAAACTGGTCGAGGCGAAACGCTTCGCCCATCTGGCCAACCGCAGCAACGTGAGTGTCGAGGATCTGGAGATGGCGAACCAGGAGCGGATCGAGGAGCTGAAGAGGAGGCCCGCCCAGCAGCCGCTCAAGTTCCTGCCGCCCAACCAGGCATCGCTGCCCTCGCCGACTTCGAGCCGGGGCCTATTGCTGCCCACCTGGCGCCACTGTCAGGTGGGCATGATGGCCGAACTGAAGGTCGAACCCGAACCGTTGCTGGCGAATATTAAGATCGAAGGGGCACCTGCCGCTTTTGTCCCGGGTCTGAATAACCCCAGTTCCAGTAGAATATCAGCCATGGGATCTTCGATTCCGGCCTGTCGCCCTCTACGCTATATGGCACGTCCCGGTGGGCCCAACAAACCTCTTCCGGCCACCGCTACCATCTCACCTGTTGTGGTCTCAAATCTTGGAGTTCGGCCCAGCGCTAATCCTTCTTCAACTTCTGTGGTCGCCAGCGGAAGACCTGTGATGGCAATTAAGCCATGCTCTTCTTCGGTTTCTGCTGCTGGACCTCCAGGAGGAATTCCTCCGGCCATGAAAAAGCCACGCGTGCAGAAATAGAATTACGAGTACCCTTAATATTTGATTTCTTGCCTGTTAATATTAATAAATATAAGATATCTAAGCTATTTACTAGCTAATCAGAAATATGGATGATATTATATTGTTATAATAAACAACAAAGAATTTTAGCTATAATTTATTCTCAAATATATGTGAAAGAATATTTTTCAAATGAGATTTCTGAATTTTGTTTCCAAATTTATTCCACTCTCCCAATCTTTCCTTTGAAATCTTAGTTCGTAGTACCCTCAGTTATAAAGCTATTTCTTTGGGCCCTCTTTCTCCTTGGTATCCACTTCTTCATTACTCTTCACCAAGTCGTCGATGCTCTGCTGAAAATCTTCCGAGAAGCGGTTGTAGTACGAGGGCACCTGGACCCCCAAAGCGTTGAAGGTCTTCTTGACCGTCTCGTTCCAGGCATCCACCATGGACTCCTGCCACGGCTTGACCTCCACGTCGGGATCGCACTTCTCGCACCGCCAGCAGCAGAATCGGCTCTTCAGGTCCTCGGCGAGGGGACTCACCTCGCGTTTGGCCTCTTCGAGTAGCTCCTGTGTGTGGTCGGCACTTTCCCAAATCCCCAGCTCCTGGGTGCCATAAACCGCACCGGCCACCAGGGCCAATCGGATAAGAAGAAAAGCCATTGGACGGATAGATAGTATAAAGAAAATTTTGAAATGGATAAATATTTTATTTTTCGGAAATTTTGACACAACTGATTTGGTTATTTTTGGCTAAAAAATCATACCGTTCTGTACTTTATAAAAAAGGGAGAAATATTCATAATTTCAGAACATTTTTACATTTATTGATAAATATCCTTTGAGTAATTTATCTGTATCTTAGAAGTAAACCTATTCAGAGGCAGAAATGCTCAATCTAAGCTGAGATTCTTGAATCTTAAATTCAAGTTTGTCAATTCTCCTAACCAGACTGTCATGCTGCTCCCTCAATTCGTGTACTCGATCCCGTTTCATCAGAACATAATTCGTTGTTTGATCGAAATCCAATAGCAACTTGGGATAGGACATAATGCCGCCTTTATGTCGGACTTCGTTGATTTTGGCAATTAGTTTGTTGTGCTCCAAGTTGCTGGCATATAATTTATCTCTCAAAGCCAATTCTTGTTTCTGATTTTTACGCAGCTCTTTTTTGGCCCCCCGAAATTTGCGACTTAACAACTTTCGACGACATCTCAGATGAGATATGGTATGAATTTTGGATTTAATCAGGCCATACATTCGATGCAGTTCTGCGTTTCTATCTGTAAGAAAGAAACTAATTATATTTATTTGTTATCAAGATTATACTCACGATTTAGAGTGTTGTCTAACTGCTGAACGTCCGTTTCAGTTGATAGATACGTATCCATTTTTACTTCCCCAGAAATGGTCTCCGTTTCATTGAGTTTCTGTAAGAAGCAACCTTTAGTTACTGCAGATGATTTTATCAGTAACTCTTACCTGTATAATATAGGCATTGTCGTGCTGCTTTATGATTAAAACAAGTCGTATCTCGGACAAAGCATCCCGTTTCTTTCTCATTTGATCCAGGGCGTTCTCAGTTACCTATTTAACATTTAAAAAATTATAATAATTAAAATTAAAATATTTAAAAATATTGAAAAAAATATTATATCTTACGAATTTAAGACGGTCCGATGTTTGGGAGTGTCGGAAAAGAGTTCTTCTAATAATCTGCTCCATTCCCTCGACCCTCTCATTGTCCCTCGATTGCATCTGCTCTATTTCCCCGAGAAGTCGATCCCTCTCCGTCAGGTGGATGTCCTCAGCCTCCCGTTTCCGTTCCAGCCAGTGGTCCAGTTCGTCAAGGGCACTCAGATAACGCCGACGATAAGACTCGTCAATTGAGAAGATTTTGCTCGGCGTTATCAGGGAATATTTGAAGCGGCGCAGATGGTGTTCAACCAGGCGTTTGCTTAGATAATCGTTTTCGTACCTTTTCCAGGTAAGATCGTCCACCTCCTCGATAATCCGATCCATGAGCTTAGATTTCTCCAGACTTTTTGCCAGCAAATGAAGTGGGTTTTCGGTAATATCCACAACTTTTTCAATCAATTCATCCAAATAGCTCTGGACAACGTGATCGACGGGGTAAGGCAGATGGGAGTGTTCGTGGCTAGAAGACCGGGAAGACCAGGAAAGTTCGGTAAATATAGGTATAACACTCGATTCGATTCGCGTTCTTTCCACTTTCCATTCGCTGTCGTCATCGAATTCCAGCTCTGAAGACGAGATCAGAGGCAGACTTATAACATCGGGTTCATCTGGCGTTAAAGCTTCTTCTTCGGTTTGCCCCATGCTATTCACTGAAGTGATGGAGGAGTGGCGAGCCAATGGATCCCGGATCTTCCCGAGGTTCTCCTCCTCCTCCTCCACTGCTTTCTTTTCCTTCTCCTTCTCGTTCCACTGATGCGGATCCAGACTCGTGGTTGCACTTAGTTGGTCCCAATGAGGTATTCTCCTGAGGCTATGGAGAAGGTTATATCGCATCCTTAGCTCCGAATCAGAGGATACACTTATCTGACTTTCGCGTATACTCGTGATCGCATCTTGAGAGTCACTCCTTTCGCCTTTACTGAGGACAATGTTATCAAGAGATTCTTCCTCCGATATGGCATATTCATCTGGATTCCCGTCACTTTCCGTGGGGCCATTTATAGTCAGATCTTTATTGAGTTTTATTATCTGGACTCTTTCGCTTGATTGTGGTTTTTTAATCTTATATAACTTTCCTTCAAAATTACGTTCTTTTTTATTGGTCGCGTTCGTAGATTTTATGGGAACTAACGACGAATTAGTCGACATGTGCGACATCCTTACTTTCTTTCTGCCTGCGGATTTTGGCGTCATATTGGACTTTCTCCGTGGAGAATGTGCCGATGTTGGGGTATTCCAACCACTTGTCAAGGCAGATTGGGCAAAGTCTTCGGAATCCGCACTTAATGTGGTTAGCGACTTTGTGGGATTTAAAGCGCTCGGGGCTGAAATCACCTCTAACTTCGCAGAAACATCCTTTACAAATTTTGGATATTTTTTCGCGCGCACAAATTCAAATTTCTTCGGAGTTTTTTTGCTTTTATCAGGGATACCACTCCTAATGTCTACCAATTTGGATTCGGATGTGGTCCTGGCCATTTTCCAAAAGAACGAATACGTAGAACTCGTGCAAAAACAGCACGATGCAAAATATGTAAAATTACAAAGAAAACAAAAACAAGAACGAGGCAGAATTAAATATTGTGTAATGTGAACATGTTTGAGTGAAAACTCCCATAATCAAAAGCATTTTTGTATAAAATTCAAAATGCATTTGTGCTACAAATTTTAAATGAATTGAGCTTAAATAATTCTTAAAAATACACTTTAACAAATTTTTTTTGAAAAGAAATTGTTTAAAACAAAGAAAAATTTCGTCAGAAAACTAACGTGAAGAATTAATGTGTGATTTTAATCAAGATCATAGCGCCTTCAGCAATGACACCTGGAAACTTACATTTTCGACGATATCTTTCAAACAGTAAACGCTATGAAAAATGCAATAAAGTGCGATTGATAATTTGGATTAAAATTAAATATAAAACGAAGAAAAATAAAATAAACTTTTAAAAAGTTGTAAACACACGACCTTAGCAAGTACACGCCCCTTACCAGCGTTGCCAGCTTTTCCAACAAAAATAATCGATTGTTTCAGCGTGAACGATTAGAATATTTTTGGTATTTTTGATTGGTATATAAAAGTATTTATCTTGGAGCCGGACGGTATAATTAAGCGATGCTCCCGCGGTCACACTGGTGACGTTTTCCTAAAGTTGTGTTGTTTTTTTTTATTTTATTTCGTTAGTTTTTCGTTGCCCATTCGTCATCGCTTCGAGCGGGTGTCCTTGGAAAATAGTGTGTGCGCCGAGCGCCGTGGAGTTTGACCTTTCGCCTCGCGATTTGGGGAGCGGAACTTCCGGAATCCGGATGCGCGAGCGAAAACGGTAAAAGTCCGCTGTCCCGTTCTTCGTCCGCCTGTTGCATCTCTCCCTCTCTTTCCCGCGGGCCTGGAATTGGGGTGGAGCTCGCCCCCCTCTTTCGCTCGCCCATTCAGCTGTTGCGTTTGCCTGCGTGTGCGTGTGTGTGTGAAAGACTTTTGACCAAAAGGAATATACGCAATTTTTTTTCTTTCGGCCCAATAAGCGTGCTAGTTGGCCAAGATAAGTGCCTGCGGAACGAAAAGAAACTCCACTCCGAAAAGCGTTTATATAATTCGCTTTGCTTTCCACCTTTGTGCGTTTGCCAGCTTTTCTTCTCTTCCATTCGGCCAACTTGTTTTGCCCGCACGCGAGTGTGAGTGTGTGTGTTGGTTTGTCGGTGTCGGTAGGCGAGTGTGTGTCTGTGCGAGTGTGTGTCTGTGCGAGTGTGCGTGTGTGCATACATGTTGCTATTAATTTACGCTTTCTGCTCGGCTGCTTCAATTAATTCTTTGGCTTAGTCCCGATGCTCTAACTCGAGTGCTTAATTGCCACACATTTCATTTTCGCAACCATTAGCCGCTCGAAAAAGCTCCCAAAACCATGATACCCCCCTACCCTTCTCCTTAACCACCCACTATCACTCGGACTCCCCCCTCCCACTTCCACTCCCGCCCATTTTCCTTCCCACTCTGCGGTTATATTTAAATTTCATTCGTTCAATTGTGAAAATCGCGGTTTCACAAAAATTGTGAAAGTTTCGTTTTTCCAATGCTTCAGTTTTTCTACTTACTCCCATACCCAAGGTATACAGCAGCCGTCAAAATAATAGTAAGCTTTTCAAAGCACAAACTAATAATATTTCACAGTTAACGGATTAAACCGGTTTCGTTTATACTTCATCCCGTATTGAAAAATAAAATAGGGAGCAACTTTTTGACATTGTTACTAAAAACCTGCAAAAAGTTTTCGGTTACCACAACATAAGTTCCAAAATAAATTTTTTTTTTT
Organism: Drosophila lutescens; assembly: GCA_037075285.1. NCBI lineage: Eukaryota > Metazoa > Arthropoda > Insecta > Diptera > Drosophilidae > Drosophila > Drosophila lutescens. Next base: position 1,003,580 of record JBAMCF010000300.1, read on the forward strand.
CGCTTTAATTTTTGTTGAGTAGGAAAGTGATATTTTATATGTTATTCTATTAACTACTTAGTTTTATTAAACAAATTGTATACATATATTTAGTATGTATGTAATTATGTTTATATTCAAACAAACAGTTTATAAGATCAAATCAATCTTGAGTTGTTTCCCCTCTTTGTGAAATATTTTTATTAATTTTTGAATGGCTAACCTAATGTTTTGTAGTCAAATCATTTACAAGTAAATCTAAAGTAAGTTTAATTAAAATTGTAAAAAAAAACCTTTAAGATAATTTTTCCCACACTTCTGTTATTTTGATTATAGCTGTAGAGTGTTCAAATGAAGATAATTAATGCAGTCATTGCTGTTGGTTTGGCACAAATAATAAGCATAGTGGGATTAGAGTTTTTGTTACGCTTACATTTGCACTATCACCGTGATCAACAGGTCCAAGTTACGATTAAATACTAAATTTACAATTGGACCATATCAAATTGGTATCATTCAAATATTTAATCTTTACTTATCGATTAAACTCCAATTGCTACCCTATAAATCTAAGCTCTTATCTTGCTAGGATTTTAAGTAGTTAGATAGACAGGAATACATATAATAGATTGGCAAAATAGGCCAGAGCGTAGAGTATCTGACTATAATAATAGAATCGCAAATTTCACACTCGCTGCTTACCAATATCAACTTTATTTGATAGGTGTTTGGTATATTTAAGAGAAGTTTCTAACTTGAACCCAATATGAAATGTAATATCATCCAATATGTCATCGTTGCCAATTTAAAAAAAAACACAAAATACTAATTGGTTCTTTATATATTAATACTTCCCAGCTTTACCTTCATGTTGAGTATAACCTAAAGATGCTGTGATGGCGAAGATGGCATCGGGAGATCTTTCGCTGACCAGCACTAGCAGTCAGGAGGGTAAGTCGGTAGATCTTTAAGCTAAGAATATCCTCCTATAACATCCTATAATTCCAGAAGAGAGCTCGGAGTATGCGGGCTATGATAACACCCTCCGTCCGCCGTCCAATTCCAGTGGCAGCACCACAGCAGCCAATATGGCCAACAACAACGGGCCCTCGAAGGGCGTCAATAGCGGAGTGGGCGTGTCGGGCGTCCCCGGCGGAAACGTCACAAACTACGATCTACTGCAAGGGCAGTACAAGTCCGCGCTCCTGGAGCTGAACACCCTGCGCCACCAGCACGCGAGCACCAAGCGCCGCTGCGATGAGCTGGCCACCGAACTGAGTCTCTACCAGGAGCACTACGTGGCCGATCGCAACAAGTTCACCGATATAGTGGAGGAGAGCGCCCGGCTGAAGCGCCTGCTGCTCGAGACCCAGAACCAGCAGAGCCAGCAGGCCCAGAATGGGAACAGCCAAGTGCCGCCGGGGAGCAGTGGGAATCCCTATTACTTCGGCAAGTCTCAGGGATGCGATGGCAGCTGCAGCGAGAAGCTGGCCGAGTTGAAGAAGGAGCGCAACATGGCCGCAGTGGAGCGGGAGAAGTACAAGAAGTCCTACATCGAGCTGGAGAAGGATCGCAACTACTACCGGGAGCGGGGCGACGAGAACCAGACGCTGAAGGTCCTGCTCTCCAAGGAGACCAAGAACGTGGTCTCGCTCACCGAGGAGCTCAATCAATTGCTCTCCGAGAAGGACAACGTGCTGCAGGAGCACCAGAAGATGTCCGATGACCTGGTTTTGGCCAACAAGGAGATCGAACGGCTCAAAAAGGACGAACAGCTGGCGAGGGGAGAGATCAAGGCACTGCAGCTGGCCAACGCGGAGCTCAAGAAGCGCGATCTTCTCAAGTCGCGCGAAAGCTCCTGGTCGAAGGAGTTCCCCAGCGGAAAGGAGCTGGAGAACAGCAAGGAACTGGAGAAGCTGCGCAAGAGTCTCGAAAAGGCTCTGTCCGAGGTGGAGCGCTCCAGTCAGGATGCAGAGGAGGCAAAACGCGTTCGAGATTGGGCCATATCGCAGCGCGAAAAGATTGTGCAGGAGCGCGATTCGGTGAAGACGCTCTGCGACAAGATGCGCCACGAGAGGGATAAGGCCATATCGGACTCGCTGATGGCCATTCGGGATAGCGAGAAGATTAAGAAGCAGAAGGACGAGGCCCAGAAGAAGATTGACTTGCTAAAAGAACAAATGGAGCAGCAGGAGCGTCACAATCTGGACAGCAATGCGTCCGGATCCCGACGCAGCTTCCGTCTGAGCAGTTACGAGGGCGAGGACCTCCTGGAAGTCGAGCTGTCCGGCTACGAGCACACCTCGGATCTGGGCATCATCCTGGATGACAGCAATAAGCGGAAGCTGGTGTGCGGCGTGACTAGCAGCTCACCCGCCTGCGGGAAGCTCAAGATCAACGATGTGATCTGTAAGGTGAACAACCTGGACTGCCAGTCCCTGTCCAAGCGCATGGTTCTCGATGAAATCCGCGCCTGCGCACCCCGCTCCCTCCTGCTGGTTTCCCGCACTCGCCACAGCAAGCGGCACGCGTATTCCGTTCAGCTGAAGACCCGAGATCGGGATTGCCCGCATGGCCTGCAACTGGACATGGGCGTGTTCATTGCCAAGATCGAGCAGAACTCGCTGGCCTTCTACGAACCGGAGCTGGACGTTGGCGACCGAGTGCTGAGCATCAACAACAAGTCGATGGACTCGGTGCTGTCCATTGAGGAAGTGATGCAGGTGCTCAACGATCCGCGCAGCGACGGTCTCAGCCTTTTCGCGTTGAAGTACGTGCAGGATCAGTTGCCGCCGGGCATGACCACCTCGTCGGCGCAAACGGACTCCATTGACTCCATGCAGCATGTGTCGGGTGGCGGCGGCGGTGGAGGAAGTGGACCCAGCAGCGCCACCAAACATCCGTCCAAATTCGCCGAGTTCTTCTTCCGAAAGCTCAAGTTCAGCAAGCCGGGAACACCGGAGGATAACTTTGAGCAGGAGCACGACGACGCCATCGCCGCTCTGGACTCGGTGCTCAGTGAAAACAGCTCGGAGAAGAGCAAGGAGAACTTGTTCAACCGCAAAAAGCGCACCAAGAAGGAGAAGGAGGCCTCCAAGAGCATGGGCACCTGGCCGCGTACCAACATTTCGCACGATAACCCCACAGGCACCATGCGGGGTAATCAGAAGAAACAAGCCCTAATGTCGCTCTTCACAGCAGGTCCCATCAATGTGGACAAGGATGATGATTTGGTGGGCGAGGTGGGGGTGCCGGAGAAGCAGCCGCCCGAGTTGATGCAGGAACAGCTGCCCCCTCCATTGCCACCACAGATGTCCAAGCCCTTGGCCCACATCCGGGGAGTCAACGGGAGCGCCATCAAGGCGCATCCCAACCGCAACTCCAATCCGGTGACCTCGGGGGTCTCCGCCCTGTTTCCGCCCGGCTCCTCTGGCGGCATGCCCATGGCCGGCTATCCGATCCATCCGAGGCACTCGCTCTACGCTCCCGAGGAGATTAACCAGAAGCCGATGCAGCGTGCGCCCCTGATGGGCGCCAATGCCAGGGTGAAAATGCCCTCACAGGAGCGGTACGGGTCCAGACCGCACAGTAACCATCGCCTGTCGCTGAACATCACGCCCAGCGGGGACTTTTACCAGCCCAAGACCAGTGGTCAGCAGGCCCAGCAGCAGGTGATGAATGCCTCGACGAACTCAGCGGGCTTTGCAATGGGTTCGGGATCAATGGGTGGAGTCACGGGCCCGGCGGCTGGAGAGTTTCCAGTGCGCAAGCAGCAGGTCTTCGACGTCTTCCACCCGCCGCTGCCACTGCCCAAAAACAGCTCTGGATCCAATCCCAATGCCGTGTTCATGCCGCTAAATCCGCCGAGAGGCAGTCACCCTCTGCCCGTTGGTCAGCCGCCCGATGTGGTGTCCCTGAAATCGCAGAACTCCATAGAGTCCATACTGTCCGCCAAGAGCCCGGCCGTCAGCGAGTACGGCGTGTATGCCAAGCGCCATGTGCCCATGCCGGTGAGGCATGTGCCCAAATATCCGAGCGACAGTGAGAGCATTGGCTCTGGCATTCACGGCGGATATGGTGGCTTTCTCCAGTCCACCCACATCCCGGGCAACAGGCACACGCAGCTCTTCCCCACTTTTGGGAGGAGCAACCGTAGATCCAGTCCACTGACACTGCCCTCTCCACCGCCTCAGCAGCAGTTGCAACAACTCCCGGCGGCGGTGGCAGCGCACGACAGCGTTGGAATACCCACGGACCTGGACTATCATCCGCACCATCATGCCCAGACCAACGCGCTGCAACCACATCCCCATCCGCTTCCGCACGCCCCGTACCTGGACTACGGGCACGGCCCCTACCCCTACATGGGAGTAGGTGGCGGCGTGGTCTCGGGTGTGGGCGGTGCGATCTACGAGGGCGGCACTTTTCCGCGCAAGAAGGACAACCAGCGGCTGAGAATTCCATCCAATCCCAGTGTGGCCAGCAAGAGCAGCAGCATGGTCAAGAACAGCTCCGGCAGCATTGACCATCACTATGTGACGAACACGGCGCCAGCCTCCGGGGGATCGATGTCGGCCTCATCCTCGGATCGCGCACCAATCTCCCTGATGAGCTCCAGTATTCACAACAGCTATGGTGCAAATATGGCTGGAGGAAATGGAACTGGAACAGGATCGGGAATGGGAATGGCAGTGGGAGTTGGAGGAGGCGGTGGCAGTGGGCGCGGTTCGCCCATGCCGCAAGTTCATGTGGAGATCCTCAGCCACGGAGGCGGCGGAAGTGGCAAGCGCAACTCCAACGTGCCCGCGGATTTTCTCTGCCCCGGAGACCTTAGAAGAGTCACCATCGACAAGCGCGACAAGTCGCTCGGTATCACCATTCAGTGCAATAACAACGGCGGTGGGATCTTCGTGTCCACCGTCGCCGATAAGAGCACAGCGATGCGTGCCGGTCTCCAGGTGGGCGATCAACTCTTGGAAGTATGTGGCATCAACATGCGGGCCGCCACGCAGGAGATTGCGGCCAACGTGCTGCGGCAGTGCGGCAACTCCTTCACAATGCTCGTGCAGTATAATCCGGAGAGTAAGTATATTGTTCTTGAATCGCTTAACAACGCCCACCTAATCCCGTTCCGCCTTGCAGAGTTTCCTTCAATGGAGTACGAGGGAGCGCACAATCTGGAACCAGAATCTCCCGTCAACCACTCGGGCTCCCCAACTCCGCGCAACTCTCCGCGTCCTCCTGCTCGCAACTCACTGTTTCCGTTGCCCCTGCAACCACAGGCACCATCTACGAGGTCCGTCTCGAGGGCTCCGCTCTCGCATCAGTCCATCAAGGACCAGAGCTTTACCGACAGCCTGGAGAACCAGTCGGATATCAGCAGCAGCCAGGACATGCCCTCGTCGGCGGCCACTACGACGACGACGACTGCTTCGGCCACGTCGACGGTCTACGATGAGGAGCCCAAGCCCGCCTTGCCGCCGCCGCCTGCATCCGTTCCGGCAGAGAGTACGTAGCCACCACACTCCACCCACTACTAACCACACTCCCTGGGCAGTAGCATGCTCCCATAGTTCAGTCCTTCGACGGAGAAGGTAACCGTGCAGCAGGAAGCGTTTCCGGCTGTATAAGGTACATATTCTCAGGATCGTAACCGAAAAAGACTGAGCTAAAGAGGCTTTATATTTGGTAGATTCATAAATTATACTTTGCCTCAGAAAAATTCCATGTTATTCCTATAGATATAATTTAAATTTACATAGTTCAGCTTTAGTGATTTAGGACTCCACGAAAAGAATACTCCGAAGCTTTATCCCTACTAACAAAACCCTTCTTGCTTTGATTCTTGCATATAACATCATATAAATCTTTTATCGCAGCTCTGAGGTACGTGACTCTGCACATGGACAAGTCGAAAAACCTGGGCATTAAGCTGTTTGGCGGCAACAAAGTAGGCATCTATGTGCACGACGTGGCGACCGGATCGCCCTCGGATCATGCAGGAATACGCAAGGGTGACCAGATTCTAGAGTACAATGGGGTGGACCTGAGTGGAGTTACCGCCGAACAGGCGGCCAATGAGATTTCCAAGCTCACGGATACGGTCACCATGCTGGTGCAGAATAAACTGCACAGTGAGTAGCGAATGATTTATTTTAGCTTCATGATTAATATATCTACTTCTATTTCATGTAGCTTTAAAGCAAATTAAAGATGAGCCTGGCGACTCCTTCTACATTCGCGTGGGGTTTGACCGGACTGGTGAGTTGAACGAGGACGACTTGCGTTTTGTAAAGGACGAGGTGCTCTACGTAGACAACACGGTCTTTAACGGCACCTTTGGCTTGTGGCGGGCCTGGAAGCTGGATGGCATGGGCCATCGGAAGGAGTGCGGCATAATACCCAGTCAAATGAAGTAAGTAGAGAAAATTCTGTTTTGTTAAGCTACCAAAATTTTATTCTAAAACAAAGTCCTCTAACCATCACCATGGTATCCAATAACCTTTTATATGGTATCGTTTTGTTATGGAAAAGATTTAGCTATTCAACCTTTATCTTAAGTAGTTTAAGCGAAAGTCCTTGTCAAAATTCATTAATGCATTATATGAAAATCTTGATTGATAACATTTTTTTTCATCCCCCAGGGTGGAAGAGGAGCTACGTTCGGGAGAGGTGGTGGACTGTGATACGGGAACCGCCAGACGCGGAAGCACTTCGGCCAGGAGATCGTTTTTTCGTCGCAAGAAGAACCAGCGCAGCTCGTCCCGCGACTCCACGGAGATTGCCAGCTTCAGCAATACGCAGCTTAGCTTCTTTCCAGACTTAGGCCTGCTCAACGATGATGGCGGAGCCCTCAGCTACCAGCGTGTGGAGCTGCTAGACTGTAAGTTAACCATTCACTGAAATATAGGAAGGAAATGTAATACTATTACCGTCTTTTAGCGCCCATTCGCCGTCCCGTGCTGATAATTGGACCGCTGTCCGAGTGCCTCATGGACCGCCTGACCATCGACTTTTCCAACCTCTTTAAGCTGTGCGAGGTGACGGCCATGGACTGCTCTCAGGAGGCCATGGAGGAGGGTCTGAAGGAGAACATCTTTGTGGACTACCGGCGGAGGGGCAACAAGTTCGAGAGCACCACAGTGGAGGCCATCAGCAATGCCTGCAAGAATGTGAGTAGTACACCGTTTGGCATGGCCCAAAGATCTTCTGTAAACACTAAGCTTCCCCTGCAGGATCGTCGTCACTGCATCCTGGACGTTTCTATCTCCGCCGTGGAGCGACTTCAGCGTCTACAAATCTACCCTATTGTCCTATTGCTACGCTTTAAGTCCGCAAAGCAAATTCGCGACATTCGCGACTTTGGCACAGACAAAATCTCGGCCAAGGCGGCCAAGGAGATGTACGAACGGGCCATGAAACTGGAGACAGACTACAAGCAGTACATATCAGGTGAGTTATTGAACTAGTTTAAAAATATATTAACTTATTTATTAATTAATTTACTTTTCCATTTCTTGCAGCCGTCATCCCCGGCGTCAGCATCAAGCACATGTGCACCCAAATCAAGGACGCCGTCGACAAGGAGCAGGACAAGCTGCTTTGGGTGCCCGTGTCGAGTGCCTGATCAGGCGGATGGCCTTCAAATCTTCCTAGTTTTAGTTATTAGCACACAACGCGACACTCACGCCTAGTATTTTTTCAACGCGCATCAATAGTATCGAGTTCGTATTCGTTTTGTATAACGCAGAGTATTCAATTGTCGTCGACTTGCAACCCAAAAGTTTGCATAAAGGGCGCGGTATTTCTACCTGTTTCTTGTCTCTGTTCAGCTAATTTATGTCTGTAGTTGTAGTCTTTGTTCGCGGCACGTCTGTCCGGTCCGGAAGATGCAGAGAATCTGCATCGAATTTGATCACAAACAAGGAATGCTTCCACAATTTATATATCTTATTTATATATACCGTCTGGAATTATACTTCCTTCTAAGGCGACATTCTAAGCCGAAAGTCTGCTTGTATGCAATTTATTATTATGTAATTGTAAGTAAAAACATTATAGATCTGTATTTTATTCACCCAAAAGATTCGATAGACTCGGTGGCAATAGAGTTTGGCTTTAAAGTTTAAACCCTTCAACTGTTCAACTGTGTATATTAAATAGTTTCAACTAATCCAATTTTCTTTGAGAACTGCTTCTAAATCGAGCTTTACTTACAACTTTACTTATTCTGGCAAGTGCCTTCGGCCGACCCTGAAAATAAAAACACTCGGCTAGTTAAGAAACACTAGAAGTTTTATTTAATTGAGTGATTGACAAAAAAATGCTATCACTAGCCTTAAGTGGTAAACGGTTAAACTGAAATGAAGTGCCTTAAATGCCTTCAAAATGCTGAGAAAGGAACCCCTTTTCTACACGTAAATACAATTTATAAATCTAATTTATCAACGTACCCTTGTATGCATTAAAGAGTAAACAGTAATATATCAACGTATTAAATACAATAAAATCTATTTTATACATACGTAAGCATTCTAAATATACAGACTACATACATATATGATCGCATACATTTTTGCAATAAATATTTTTCCAAAAACGCCCGCACTTTAATTTGGGGTTAATATTATGGCCACTTTTATGGTAATGCCTAAAGCTACGATCTGAATAAATAAATAAATAACTCTAGTAAATACCATCGGACGCAGCCTAATGGCTGCGATGTGTTCGCCAGTATTTCAAGGTACATTCGCTCTGTAAGATTTTCCTAAATCGGGCATTATGTTGGTCTATATTTACATTAACATAATGCCGCTTTTAAAAGTAAACTTAAGGTTATGGATTAGAGGTTTATAGAGGTGGAAACGAAAAGATTCAAAGTAATCGATCCATTGATCGGAAACAGATGTACTATTTAGTTATTACTATAAGGAAGGGAAGTCTGATTGAAGAAAGGTAGATAAGCTTATTTCTATAAAATCTAAGCCTACTGTACAACGGATCGCAGGAGAGTAATGCAAATGGATTACCCCTCCAAGAAGTCGAACTCGTCTCGTGGGCGGTACCACTCATCCGTGGCATGTTCGTAGATGGCCCTCTGGACCTCCGCCTCGGCAGCCTCGATGGGATCGGTCTGTGGAGCGTCGAAGCGGCTGTCGGACCTCGGACTGCGCGAGGTGGCCCTGAACTCCATTGGGATGTTGTAGCACTTGCAGATGCAGCTGGACGGGAAGCGGAACCAGTCGGAGAAGATGCCCCGGCACTCGTTGTGCGGATCGTAGGCCAGCAATCTGTGCAGCCGGTACTGCTGCTCGCACCTGCAGCCATCGCGGCAGAACATCTGCTTGAACTCGTGGGTGCACTTCTCCCAATGGACATACTGCTCGAAGGGATACAGATTGAGGAGAGCTAAAACTTCGCCACGGGTGTTGTTCGCCCAGAAGGGAGCCACCACTTCATCCTTCACGGGACAGGCATTTCTAAGGGATAACGCAAGTTATTAAATATTTTTAAAAGTCAAGGTGTAAGAAACTTACACTCCGCGCAAGTTGCTAGCCACTGCCACTGGCTCCTGCTTCATGGCATCCTGGAAGAGTTGACCCTCCCTCAGCAGTCCCGACTTGGTAGCGCTCCCTGTGGCTCCCGCTCCCGCTGGTGGTGGTCCTCCTGCCACTGGAGCTGCCACTGGAGCACTTGTGCTGCTGGTGGTCAAGGGCCTGCGCAGCTTCTCCGGACTGAAGAGCCCGCTGGAGGTGCCGGAGAAGAGCGAGGCGAAGCTGACGGGCGTAGTTACGGATGCGGGTGAGTTCTTGGTTGCATTGCGACGGGTCAGCAGGGTGGCTGTGGTTGTGGTCGTTGCTGTTGTTGAGGTTGGAGGCGACATGGTGCTCGAGGTCTTTGGAGTGGCTGCTGGGGTGGTGATGGTGGTCTCTGCCGGCTTCCTTCTCCTGCTGGGCGAAGCAGTCGAGCTCTTAAGCAGAGTTGTGGGCTTTGCAGTGGGTGGTTCCTGGGATGGTTTAGTCGCCTCTCCACTGAGATTACGCAATCCCAGCTGCGGTGAGTCGATGATCTGTATATTTTCGCCACCGGCTGGTGAAGGTTTTCTAGTGGAGGTGGCGGGTGAAGAAGCCACCACTTCGTAGACGCTATTCGACTCTGGACTTGGTTGGATCTCCACAATGTCCGCTTGTACTTCACTTGGTTCGGAAGAGATTGGAGCAGAAGTAGTGGTACTCATCGAACTCGTTGAATTTCCCGGAGTTGGGCTTGTTGCCTCACTTGGAACCACATCTGTAGTGCTACTAACTACTTCGGGAGCAGCTGTGGTCGTCGTCGCCTTGGTAGTTGTACTTGTGGTACTCGTGGAAACCGGCCGGAAGTGGGGTTCCATCAGCACGTCGTTGCCCTTGAAGCTCCCGAAATCATCGCGATCCCGGTCCCTGCCGGTCAGATACTTGGCACTCCGCCGGCCACCATCCTTGCTGTACCGCTCCGCCGTCTCCTCGATGTCGTCCGCATCCACCTCGTTGTTCTGGATCTCGTCGCGCAGAATGGAAATGTGCCTCACATCGCCGTACATGCGCTTCATCAGGCCCTGGTTCTCGTGCACGAACCGCCGGACCGCGTGCCACGGATAAGCGGATCCGGGCAAGTGGCAAAAGGCCTGCTGGCCCAGGTCACAGGGAATCGCCGCCAGTATCTGGGCCCGACCACGTCGCGACATCTTCCCGTTGGGACTGCACGAGTTGGCCGAGTCGAAGCCAAATCCGGCGGAGGCCAGAGGCAGAGCCACCGTCAAGGTCACCAGCAGACACCACAACACATCGGCCTGTAAGAAGAAATGGGAATTACAAGGAGGTTAACTTCTACAATACAAATTTCATAGGATCTAACAATACTATAAAGAACATTATTATAAGTAGGTTTAATGACGTTAGCAATAAATATTTAATAGTATAATAAAATAATGTGATATATAATTTAAGATTTAGCCTTTGAAATAATATATTTTTGAAAATATTACGGCAATACGTGACCAAGATTGAATTTTATATTTTTAAATAAGAAAACACAGGGCAAAAAGAAAAATGTAACTTAATTTAAAAGTACTCATCATAACCTTATGGCGTTCTAGTGGCTTAGGTCACATTGGATATTAAAGCGATTAAAAGATTTGGTATAGAACTTGATTTATAAAGGCATTATCTCTTGAAGCGTCCTCAACATTATTTTAGGTAACGACAATGAAACGAGCTACATGTGGTTAAATCGGTGAATATATAAATGTAGAGTCAAAAATGTAAATAAAATATAGCATTGAGTATTAAAGAATATTAAATTGGGGTCGGTTGGTTTGGAAACCAAGCCAATCTCACGAAAGCTGCAATTTTTCCAAAAAAGGTTGTTCACCATTTTTAATCCTTAGGTTCATACCTATAATAATCCTGAACACAACAAAAAACAAGAGAGAACGCTATAGTCGGGTGCCCCGACAATCAGATACCCGTTACTCAGGTAAAGGGAGTGCGAGGGAGATGGAGATAGAAACTTTGAACACGCATAACTTTTTAACGAATGGTCCGATTTGAAAAATTTCTTCTACATTTCGATAGGTATTGATAAACACAATAAAACTGCATTTTTACTTTTCCGAAATATTGAAATTTTTAAAATCGTATATAAGCGATTGTGGGCGTTAGAGGGGGCGTGGCACCCTTTTGAAACAAACTTGCGCTGCGTAGGAACTCCTAGAATCTGCATGCAAAACGCCAATCTTCTAGCTTTTATAGTTTCCGAGATCTCAGCGTTCATACAGACAGACAGACAGACGGACAGACAGACGGACAGACGGACATGGCTAGATCGACTCGGCTAGTGATCCTGATCAAGAATATATATACTTTATGGGGTCGGAAACGCTTCCTTCTAGCTGTTACATACTTTTGCACGAATACAATATACCCTTTTACTCTACGAGTAACGGGTATAAATATTACTTACTGACTAACTCGTTGGATCAGTTTTTTCAGATTGTGTTAAATTCAATCACACCAAAATCCTAAATATTTGGCACAGTGTAAGTAAAGTAAGTTGTGAATATGTAAAGTACTTTTTAAAAGTAAATCTAATACAACATTGCTAGAAAATGAATATGATGAATCTAGATTTCACATCTTACATATTTTAATGCTCGGTGGATTCATTCACTCAATACTTGTGTGTGAATTTTATTTTCCGACATTTCCTGCTTTCGGAAAGGCTTTTCTTGCCAGCTGGATTGATTGGGCTAATGGAAAAACTCAGCGGCTCCAGCTGAGCAGAGGAAATGATAATTGAAACGACAGTCGCTCGCTGATAACCAAATGGCGTGACGCTAAAACTTCATTTTTCGTGGCAGCGAAGTGGAGTCAAGTGGGCTCAATGCACCTGGGATGGGATAGGATGGAGTGGGATGGGATGGGATGGGATGGGAGGAGTGGAAAGGCCGGGCGGCTCTCACTCGGCCAAAACGAATTGCCAGAGCCATATACTCGACTGCAGCCGGTAGAAAATCAAATTTTACTTTCACACAAAGCCAACTGGACAATCACAAGTCATAAAGATGATCGATGTGCATTTGCATGCCACCTCCAGACTGCAGCTCAAGAGAGAGAATGGCCGCAATTGCAGCCACCATTACACTGGGAATGTTTTTAGTCTCTTGCAAATTGCATATTGTAAAAATGTATAGAGAGGTTTTTAAAAAAAAATTTTATGGATTATTATTTTGGCTATATGATTGGTCCTTTTGAATAATGTTCTTTGAATATAAGCCTACTTTACAATTTATAAATAAATCCATTATTTAACAGAAAATCTAGTCCAAAAGGTTTTGTGATAATAATTACGTTCTAGGTAAAACAGAAGTTCTGAACATTAAATTCCACTAAAAAATGTTTCTTCGCTTCAATTGAGATAGTCAGACGACTTTTTTTATAGGATGTAAAAAATGTCCACGACCGCGATTCAAAATTAAGCAGAAAAAATTCGAAATATTGTAGTTGACAGAAAAAAATTGAAATGATATAGGGGTAACTTCTACCTTATTTCTTTTTAAATTTTCAATTTATAAATCAAAAATAAATATTATCCATATCAGATATTTCATAAAAACTATAAAACTACTATTTAAAAAATACAAATGTAGTATTTTTTTAACAAATAACGTTAAATAACATAAAAATAATCTTTATTTATATCAAAATGATAACTTGATCTTAAAAAAGATTAAATTGATCTGCTCATATGGGTTTGATCTTTTGTCAAACTTTTGTATTGTTGTTGCATTTGTAACGGCGAATATCTCTCGTTTTTCTCTCTCTGCATGGATAGCATCGGGCCAGACTGGCCGCCGACCGAGCCACATCACCCTGCACCACCCTGCACCACCGACAACCGGCAGCTGGCGGCGGACAACTTGCAACTGGCCACCGGCCACCGGCAACTCGCAGCCGGCAAAGTGAAATGCAAAGAGCAATCAAAAGCGAAATGGGTTACCCAAGTAAAAGTAAATTGCGGCGCGCTGGAAAAGCGATGGCATTTCCCGCCCCACTTCCCTCGCCCCGGGGGCCCTTTCGACTTTCCTTTTCGGTTGCACAATTGCGGCCAGAAAGCCGGGACTTCGGGTACGTCAGGTCGGTCCCAATAGGGTCTGTCGGGCCGAATCGAGGGGCCCTGGTAACCGAACCGGTTGGCCAAAAACTGATATGCACTCAGTGTTTGGTATTCGGTTATCTGGCCACAATCGCATATGGCGCACACATATCGATCGCGGGTGATTCACGAGAAGAAAAGAAAGTGATCGGCTCCCTTGTGGCGGATGTGTGTCCAAAATGTGAGCTCGGCACGATTGGCCATGCGGTTAGGTAATGTCCATCATTGATCTTTGGCCATCTCGCGACTCTGTTTTTCGGGAAAATTTCAGCGCCATTTGCATATGTGAGCAAGGTCAATGTGTGAGATATTTCGTAATATTTTCCTGGAATTTTTTCAATAATTTAATAGCCTAGTATTTATAAAATTTGATAATTTCGGTTTTTGGCCAATACGTATAACTTTAATGACAAAGAAATTAAATTCCGAGCTACTTTTGACAATTAAAATTAATTTAAATCTATCAGAAACCTAAAAATAAACTTTTACCATTAAAGTATATTGTTTATGTACTTTTTGAGGTCAAAATATTTCTTAGGTGAAGTCACCATATTAAATTAGAGCCCCATGTAACCACAAATAAAGTTGAAAGTTTTCTCAGTTTCAGTTCGAAGAGTTCCAGGCCAACAATTCTCATACATCATGTACCTGAAGCAAATTTAAATATCAATGACAAGGTGAAATTCCTTCTAGCACTAATGCCCTTTTCTCCGATTTGGAAAAGTACTTCAATGAAGAGCTCCACGGCACCAAGACCGTGGCAATCACGAGAAGAAAGTGATCTGAGGTCTCTGGGACCGCAGAGGATGAGACCGCAGCTTGGGTGCGAAACAAATGGCTCTCTGCGAACTAATTTGTGTTGAAAATCAAATCAGGTCAGACCGCAAGAGAAGACGCCTGAAATGGAAAGCAGAATTACTTTCGCTTTGTGCGGCGCAAAAATAAATAAGGCAGCTGGCATTAGTGTCGATTGTCATGTGCATCGAGACAATTAAGCCGAATCTCATTCATTAACATTGTCATATTTCTTGGAAGCGAAGGAGCCACGGGGAAACTGGAGCAAATGCTGCTGTCAGCGGTCCCAAGTCGGCGAAACAAATCAATATGTCCAATCAGCCGTGAGAGTTTGCAATTGCAGCAGTCAGTGGTGGCAAAATGGCTCGATTTTAGCTAGACTCCTTTTCAGAATTTCAAATAAATTTAATTAATTTAATTTAGAATGATTTTTGAAAATATTCACAATTAATGTCAATGACGTATAGCTGTTGATATGTGTAGATATAGCTTATAGACTGCCATTTTAGAACAGTGATAAACTAATTAATATCCCAATTCAGCATTGTTATGTTATACAGATTAAAAATAGATAAAACAAGAGAGAACGCTATAGTCGGGTGCCCCGACAATCAGATACCCGTTACTCAGGTAAAGGGAGTGCGAGGGAGATGGAGATAGAAACTTTGAACACGCATAACTTTTTAAGGAATGGTCCGATTTGAAAAATTTCTTCTACATTTCGATAGGTATTGATAAACACAATAAAACTGCATTTTTACTTTTCCGAAATATTGAAATTTTTAAAATCGTATATAAGCGATTGTGGGCGTTAGAGGGGGCGTGGCACCCTTTTGAAACAAACTTGCGCTGCGTAGGAACTCCAAGAATCTGCATGCCAAATACCAATCTTCTAGCTTTTATAGTTTCCGAGATCTCAGCGTTCATACGGACAGACGGACAGACAGACAGACAGACAGACAGACAGACAGACAGACAGACGGACAGACGGACAGACGGACATGGCTAGATCGACTCGGCTAGTGATCCTGATCAAGAATATATATACTTTATGGGGTCGGAAACGCTTCCTTTTCCCTGTTACATACTTTTGCACGAATTTAATATACCCTTTTACTCTACGAGTAACGGGTATAATTAATAATAGTTGATAAATGGTGCTCGGTTTTGTTAATTACAAACTACTGCTAATGTATATTTAAAACTTTTCATTACATTATAATATATCAAAAAAGTTTTAGTAATAAAAAAAAATTTAATTTATATGCCACAACATTATTTAAACTCTTATTAAAAAACTCTCAATTTGATATGCTCGAAATGTAAACAACATGTTCTAAGTTGGTCAGTTTGAATTTCGAATGTGTCTTTCTCGCTCCCACTCGTGTAACTTCTTCCTCTCTTTTTGATGATATTACTTAATATACATTTTACCAGTATTGCATGGTAAGTACGATATGCGTGTAAATACCAGAAATTTACCAAGCGCATATCGATTTGACCCGGTGTGTTTTTTTGTGTTTATGATTGCTTGAATAGAGTATAAAGAGATGGCTATTTTTGAGTTGGCTACTTTTGGCTGCTTCTTGTGTCCTCTAGTGCATCATACTCGACAACACTGGATGCGGCGGTGCAGTGCCGATGCTGCGGTGCAGTGCAAATGGGCATTAAGTCAACTCGCATCGAGGAAGACATTTGTCAATCGCAGACGATGCCGAGCTGTCGTCAGAGAAACGTATTGCAACACTTTAATGTGTCAGCGACTTTCTACGAAAACCCAGTCTGCCCGGTGGACGGGAGGGGGTGAGGGGGAGGTGAGGTGTTGGCCCGAGGAGGAGACGTTCCAGTCTATGTCTTCATTTCCCAAATACAAATACAATGTTGCCCGCCCGTCCGTCCGACCATCCATCTATCTGCAACTCTCTTGGCGAGTGGCTAGAATGAATTATTTATAAATTCAATTGGCTCTGGAAATGAAGTTGATGTTACACTTAACCAAATTTGGCTTTGCCGCTGCTGTTTCTGCTAATTGCCAGCAGCGAACAGCTGGCGAGTGGTGAAAATTTCCCCACCAAAACAAAAGACTCAGGCGACAAACTTGCCGAGGCTGCAAAACAAAAGACTCAGGCAACAAACTTGGCCTGACTAGCTCGTTGCAAGCTCTTTATTTCCCTTCCCAGACTCGAGCAATGCATATTCATGGCAAAATGGTTAATTAAACCGAAAGAAATTTCTCTGATTGGACAACGCCGGAAAAGGCCGCGAACTTCGCCTCCCAAATTTGGCAAGTCGATATTTTTGGCAACCGATTCGCTTTCGGTTTGGTTTGGTTTTAATTTTAGTTTTGGCTTTCGGCTTTTGGCTTTTGGGCTGGGACCAAATCCAACGAGTCAATCCCAAGACAGCCGCAATGCTCTCGAAGAAAGTGAAACTTTTTATTTTATTCCGTTTCTCTCTCTCTTTTATTTTTTTCCTCCTCTGTTTGGGACCGGCAATGCCAACCACAACAGCAAACACAGCGGAAACTTTGAGCATTTTCGTTGTTGGTTATGCTTTTATGATTGCGTAGTCATGCGTTAAAAGAAAACAAAGCCCACAGCAGTTGTTAATATGCATAAAACGCTTAGCCCTATCGTTTATCGATTTCAACACATTTTGAAAAACTGACGGGGAACGTCAGATTTCGTTTTCATCAATGGCTTGCGGCCAAAGGGGACACTAATATACAAATTTCTGTTGATTGATTGATTTTGGTTCGATTTAAAAGGGGATTTAAAGGAAAATATAAATATAGGATGGATACACAAAAATATGTGATATTATGTGGTATCAATTTTGACTTGATATGCGGCATCTCAATTGGATATGCTCGAAACGTAAACATTAGGCCAGTTCGAATTTCGAATGCGTCTTTCTCCCTCCCACTCATGTAATTTTAAGCGCTATCTATTGTTTTTTTTTACTTTAATTATTTTAAAAACTTAAAATAGTGTTTTCAAAGCGAAATATGACTCCACTCATGTTTAAAACCTCAAAATCATAACAATTATGGTGATCATTTTTTTAATTTATTTTTTTGGTAGAAACTTATGATAAAAATCTTAAATTAATAAAAACCCGATTTACTTTTTGACGATCATTACAAAACCCATATTTGACTAAGATATTTAATTTAAAGGAACATTTTGTGCATTTTAAAACAATATATTGGGCGAAAGAAAGAAAGTTGCTTCTCGGATACAAACTATTTGGGATATCTAAATACTTATGGGCTGTCATCAACTTTTTTCGCTTTTTATATAGTATCAGTTTGTATTTGCTTTATATTATCACCACTTTTTGCCTTTGCAATTATTAAGTTTTTGACACTTTGTTATGCAAGCCAATGGCCATGGGCCAACCCCACTTACCGTTATTAGTCTAGTGATCCGCGATCGCCTATCCATTTGGGTGCCGACCATTGTTTACTTTCACTCGATTGACACTCGCGTCGATGGCAAATGGCAAATGCCGATTGCCGAATGCAAAATAGGTGCAAATAGAAATCTGTCGAAGGATTTGGCAATGTTTCACGCAGATTTCACACTCGCACGCTCACACACACTCGCAGGGCTATGAAAATTAGTGGTAAAGTCCATATTTCCACACAACTGCAAATCGCATGCAGTTTCCGCGACCTCTGGGGTCCCGCTTCTGTTTTTCTCCGGACCGGGAGGGGGCTTTTCCCACTGCGCCGAAATCTGGGAAATCGAGGAAATCGAGGAGAGTCAGCGAAAAGACTAAAATCACGTTCACACGCCTCGAACTCACGTTTGCAACTGCGACGCCACCAGCGGCTGATCGAGCCCCAAGTCCCACGGCGAAACGTCGGTCTCTCTCTTTCTCTTCCTCCGCCGCGCACCCAGCCCCAATACACTTGGAAAAATTGGTAAATAGTTCGGTAGATCTAAGTAAAACATTGTTATTTTTATATATTTCAGCTAAAACACAATACTAATCTACCAAATAAAATATTAATATTTAAATCAAATAATATATAAAATTGTAATATAGTTGGGAGGTATATTTAATAATTTAATACAAATAAATATTTTATTTTGGTACATAAAAAATAGAAACATATATTTCTCAGATTCTTTTAATAAAAGCTTGAAAAAACATTTTTAAATCACTCATGGAATAAAATGGTTTCCAGAAAAATGAAAGTTTTGTCCCCATACATCAGTGTTATATCAGAATCATATCAGGATCATATCAGTATCATATCAGTATCATATCAGTATTATATCAGTATCATATCATTATCATATCAGTATCATATCAGTAGCATATCAGTATCAAATCAGTATCATATCAGTATCATATCAGTATCATATCAGAATCATATCAGTATCATATTAGTATCATATCAGTATCATATCAGTGTCATATCAGTATCATATCAGTATCATAGCAGTAGCAATACTTTTGTGGAATAGAAATTTAAATTTTTCATAAAAGATTTAACAATTTTATAAATCTTTATCCTTTCTGTTACCATTTTATTTCGAGTGCAGAGAGGAAGAGTGACGAAGAGAAAGAAGCGGCGCGATCGGTCGATGGATCTCAGCTCTGCGCCAGCGAAAACGCTTTTTATTTTTACGGTTCGGCTTGCTTTTGTTTTTGTTTTTGCTTTTTGCTTTTTGGTTTGCTTTTGCAGGAAAACTTTTTCTTATTTATTATTCGTCGACAAACGCTGAAAAACGACCCAGCGCAAAAAGAAAAGACAAAAAGGCCAGAAAGCCAGAAAGCAGAGGAGTACAAGTCGCCGACAAGAAATAGCGCCACACGCAACGAAGAGCCCGAAGACAGTCTTCGGGAGATCGGGAGTGAGAGACCCCCTATTCTCCCCCGGTTCTCCCCAGTTCGCGTAGTGCTCCATGGTTCCAATGCTCCAAAGCGGAGAGTGCGTCTCGTAGTCTTCTTAGTAGGTCAGTGGTGGACCCAAACATTTGTTGTTGCCCGGGCTTTGTTTTGATTCATTTGTGGCCGCTGGTGTTGCAAGTGATGTTGTTGTTGTTGTTGCCGCCGAAGACGAGGATTAGACGCCGCGCCGAGAACAGAGCTTGTTTTGGCGCGCATCTTGGGGACTTGATTGCGGGAGCTGCACTTAGCGAGGGTTGACTGTGCAATTCTGCAGTTCATTAGGCAGACTCTTATCTTTATGAATATCTTCTTTAAATATCATGCTTACTGCTCATTGTAACAAAAAATTTAGAATTCTGTTACATGTTTGGAAATATCTTTGGAAATAAAGTAATTTCATTAAGCTGGAATCAAATAACTATTATTTATTATGAATTTATTAATATTATTAATATTAGATCAGAATTTGAATTTTTTTTTACTCCTATTTATTTTTTCAAGATATTTATGTTTTCGAAATATTTATGTTGTCGATATATTATTGTAGTAACATGAAAATAAACATTTTTTTACAATTTCAAATTAGGAAAAATGTATTGGTATATAATTATAACTAATTTTATTGTTTTTTAAATATAATATTATGGAATGTTTGTATCTAATATTTCTTTCGTTTAAATTTTATCATCTTTTCACTGTAACTTAGAATTTGAGTTCTCCTTCTCCTTGAGCGACCCTCGCTGCCATCAGTGAACTGTTGAAAGCGGTCTGTTGGCCAGGCTAACCGCAGTTTAATTATCGTTGTGTGTTTATTATGTCCTCGCCCGCCCCTCGGAGCCGCCCACCGCCCACCGTTGTCCCATCTCCGCCCACCAGACGCCGCACGAACCGTATTGTGTTACTGCAGCTCCTCATCGTCCGTTTTTTATTGGCCACGAAGATTCCCATTGAGTAAGAGTTGCGCCACCAGGCGGTAAGGTGGTTGGAAAGGGGGTGGAGGTGGTGGGCGGGAGGGAGTTCGGGTCCACCAGTGCAGTGGGTGGTCGCTCCCTTTCCCGCCCCCTTTCCTGGATCCAAAAAACCGGTTTTCGTCGGCAATTGCCAAATAATTGCGATTGCGAAATTTTTTCCAAAGGGTGAAGTGTAGCCAAGATAAAAATATAATAATATGTAACACAACAGTAAAATGGAAATATAAACTTCACACTTTTTTCAACTGACCGTGTTTTAATAAAAGCATTGGGTTCATTTTGTAAATCTGCTACCCACAAAAAAAAAAAAAAGAATCGAGTCGCCTCACTGCCATCGATATTTGGGTCACAGTAAGTGAAAGTGCAAAAATAATAACTGCGGCTGTGGTTGCGCCCGAGAAGCAGGTTCACTCCAGTTGAACGATTTAATCGGGGGTCTGGGCCACAGGAAAGTAAAGTGCGTCTCAAAATGATAGGATGGGAAGCTTATGCCGAGAAAAATACACACATATAAAGTATTTTTAGCGCTTTTAAGATATTGTATAACTTTAGTATCTAATTACTTTTAAAAGAAAAATTAGCAGAAAAATATATTTCGAAAATCGCAAGCCCTAAGATGTAGAAACAGATAAAACAAAGTAAATTTTTAGTACTTTAATATTTCTTACGCTCGGTGTTTTAATTATCATTATCATTAACTCAAATTTGTGCTTTTTGATATATATAAAATATACTATTGTAGCAAATTAACTATGTGATTTTAATAAGTTCATGATGTTAGTATCCGCTTTGTAATCTTGACAATCATTTGTTTTTTCGGTATAATTTTGAAAAGACGTTAGGTAAGCCAGCTTCCGTTAACTTCCTGCAAACATTTCCCAACACTCCCTTTTCTCTCACATTTGCGTGGTTATTAGGAGTGTGCATCTGCTATGCCAGGTGGGTGTCTCCGCTATTGATAACTCACATCACTAATCAGCTGTTTTTCATACAATAATTTCCAAGCGAAAACAAATTGGATAATTTCGGAATTTTAACCAGAAACCAATGGATTTTGCGGACAAAATGGACTTGGAGAACGAGCGGGTGCTGAAGCTGATATTTCCCGACGGACTGCCGGGTGAGTTGGGCCTCAAAAGCGCCGAAATGGCCGGGAGCTTATGCATGTTTCGTGTCCACCAGACAACCTGCGTGGCAATCCGGAGCTGGACAACTACCTGGCCAAACTGGGCACCTGCAAGGTGGAGCAGCTGAAGAAGGAGCAGACGCGGCTGGCGGACGAGGCGCGCAGCATCCTGGAGCAGACGCAGGACCTGGCCATCTCCAACTACAGGACCTTCATCACCACGGCGGAGAACTCGCGTTCGATCTTCAGCGAGTTCCTGCGCTCGGAGCAGCAACTGGACACGCTGGTGGGCAAGCTGCCCGATCTCAGTGTCCAGTGCGAGCGCTTCCTGCAGGACTCGGCCGAACTTAACGAGCAGCGGCGCCTCAATTCCATCACCCTGCAAAAGAACGCCCAGCTGCTGGAGGTCCTGGAGCTGCCGCAGCTCATGGAGCGCTGCATCCGCGAGGGTCGCTACGAGGAGGCCCTGGAGCTGGCCGCCTATGCCACCCGCTTGGGCCAGCACCAAGGACACATTCCCGTGGTCAAAGTGGGTTTTGCCTTGTGCTTTCTGGCCGACATAATCTAAGCCAATCCTTTCCAGGGCATTGTCCGCTCGGTGGAGGCCCTGTGGCACACCATGCTGGTGCAGCTGGTGGCGCAACTGCGGACCGACCTGCAGCTGCCCAAGTGCCTGCAGATCGTGGGCTATCTGCGCCGGATGCAGGCCTTCGGGGACAACGAGCTGCGCCTGAAGTTTCTGCAGGCGAGGGATGCCTGGCTAACCTCCTGCCTGGAGGCCATACCCAAGGGAGATGGTAGGCTATCTTATTTGGTCGATGTACCTACAGAATAATCACTAGGTATCCCACTTTTTCTCACCACAGCCCAGCAGCACCTATCCAAAACCATCGAGATCACGCGCATAAACCTGTTTAATATCATCACCCAGTACCGGGCCATTTTTCCGGAAGAGGATGGCACCTTGAAGACTCAGAGTACGAGTTTGAGGCCTCTGCAGGGCGTCAGCTGCAACGGGGACCGACTCTTCCAGGCCTGGCTGCACAACAAGGTTTGTACTTCTTGAACAGCTTTTTAGAGTATTATTTATATTTCTGCCTGCTTTCCTAGATCAACGACTTCTTGCAGACGCTGGAGAAGGATCTACAGCTGGGAGTGGGCTCCGTGGAGACAGTGCTGGGCCAGTGCATGTACTTCGGGCTGTCCTTCAGCCGCGTAGGAGCCGATTTTCGTGCCCTAATGGCGCCCATTTTCGTGGGAGTGATCCGCCGACGGTTTGAGAGCAGCGTGGAGCAGGTGAACGAGCAGTTCGAGAGGGAGCTGGAGAGATTCACGCTGATCAACAAGGTGGCGCTACACTCTCACGCCCGCAAGCAGATGGACCCCGAGCAGGAGTCCTTTGCTCCGCCGGAAACGCTCTTGGATTTCTATCCCCTGGCCGCCTTGTGCAATGGCTATCTGAGCGCCTTGAACGATCTGCGTCTGTGTGCTCCCTTGGCCCTGGCCACCGATGTGACCCGCTGCCTGCAGCACTCCCTGCAACTGGCCTCCCAGCGAGTGCTAGCCTTCTATCGGCAGGAGCAGCAGGCCTTCGCCGGCAGCGAAAGGGAGGCATTTATTCGACTCTGCTGCTGTCTGGCCTACGACCTGGTGCCCTATATGCAGCGGTGCATCCACGGCGTCTTTCCCCCACAGTCGCTGACCGTTCACCTGGGCATTAGTCTGCTACAGCTGGAGCAACAGCAGCTCACGTACCTAGAACAGGCACGCATCTTAGAGCCCATGAAGCACCTGCTGCCCACCAAGGCGCTGGTTCAGCCGCAGGAATCGCCCACGGAAACGAAGGCAAACGTTGGAGTACCTGTCACTGCCGAGGGATAATCCCATGTAAAAATATATCCATTAATTATAGAGTATTTTCCAATATTTATGTATCTCTAAACGATTAAGATTGTTTCTTTTCAAAGAAACTTATTAAATCAAAATGTATCTTATTAACGACAGCTTAAGTGCTTATATAATGTATCTCCCTGATCTTGTTTGTTATTAAGTGCTTAGTAATATTTAAAAGGGGCTTATGTTATGTGTTATAATATTTCAGATCACCTGGCTTACCTTAATTTATTACAATGCAACAGTTCCGTAACCATTTTCATCTCTTTCTAGTTCTGGACTTTCCTTTAAGCGGTTCTTCCACTCAACCGTTTTGTTAATTTCCCAACATTTTCCGGTGAATAAATTCGCGATTGGGCGCAAGTGGTTTTTCGCGCGGCGTCTGTGTGCTGACCCACTGGGGAACCCCCATTTACCGGGGGCCGCGAGAGTGTAATAATATTTTTACTTGGGGCTCCGGCGATCAGAAAGCGGCTCGCTGCGGTTGGCCAACCACCAGAGCCAAAGCCAAAGAGTTGCAATCAGCCCCACTCATCCCCTCCCCCTCTAAAGTTTGGGCCGACTAAAGCGTCGACATGGCAGGTCAGAAGTAGGGAAACGGCAGGAGGGTCGCTTTTATAAGCAATTTCGCGAACAATGACTAAATTTCGGGAGAAGCGAGCGCCGTTTGGTGGCTGTTGTTCTACTGCTGGTGCATCTGAACGAATCTGAATGCAACGCAGTGCGCCGAAAATTGGAAAACATGGCAGCTGAATGGACAACTGGTGGGGGAGGGGCGGCTCACAAACGGATACACTGCTCGAAATAGGATATTTATTTGTAGTTTTTATAGCATATTTATTATTTTACAACATATTTACTACTACATTATTGTCCTAGTGATTTCAATAAACTTTTCTACAACAAGAACTTTCGGTGTCACAGAATCCATAGAGCTTTGTAGGATTTTCGGATTACATTTTATCTCGTTTTAGGAACAATTTTTCAGAATCAGACCAACCAAAATCGTCGGTATCACAGAATTGATAGATTTTTTGAGTTTCGGAATTAATTTTTTCCAAATTTTATGAACCTTTTTTTCAAAACCTGATTTGCTTTTCGGGGGAAAATAAGTTGGAAGAGATTTCTGTGACACACCTGAATATTACATATTCAATAAATAAATTTCACCTTCCTTTTCTTTTCCTCAATGGGGAAGGCAAAAAAGTTATCAGTTGGAATCGAACTTGCGGATTCATAAATTGTTGCCTACTTTTGGACACCTTCATTGGTGATTTCAAAGCCCTAGTGATTTCAATACGCAACTGATCCTTTTTCCGAGTGTTTCGGGATAGGGGAATAGGACATGGAAATGGGAATAGACCGTTCGGCATTCAGCGGCGACTCATCGTTCAACGTCAGCGCCGGATGCGTTTGTGGCCACTGCCTTTGTGGGAGTTCCGCTTTTTGGGGGGGGCGAGCCAAAGGGGTTGCATCTAGATTAGGGGTAGTGGGGGGGAGGGGGAACCTGGACTGGGGGCCTCTGTATTTTTAAGTCCACCACTAAATACAAACGAAAGCACTCAAGCACAAGTTGGCCACGATTTCCCAATCGCAGTCTCTCCCAATCTCCGGCCTACTCCACTCCACACACGCACAAATAGTCGGTACGGTACGGCCGTAGTCCAAAGACCGGACTCTATAGTCCATAGTCCGTGGACATAGTCCCCGCTACGGACTCGTCATAGTACAAATGGAATTTGGGATTTTGATTGCGAATCGAAATAGATTTTGTGGTATTTGGCAAGCAGTGCGAAACAAGCGGCTAACAACCTGAGTCTGTGTGTGTGTGTGTGTGTGTGTGTGCGTCTGTGTTGGCTCTCCATGTGTGTTGTGCTCTGGTGTGTGTGCTTGTGTGTTCATTTGTTACTTTGGCATGGACAACACTGCGTATACGCGCTTTATACCGTCCGTTGATTGATTGAGTTTGCGAGGCCTTTTACACGCTCGCTGCCTTCGTTTTTGCCAGTCCCTCGTTTATTTTGCATTTTTCCAAAGCCCCTACATCCCCCTCCCCCCTCTGTTTGCATTTTTGCCTGTTTTTGCTGGACGCTCGCTTTTCGGTTCGTTTTAATTCGTTACCAAGTTGATTTTGTTAACCTGAAAAGCCGATTTTCCACACCTGAAAAGTGTTGCACTCAAAAATGAACAAGAGGTAAAAAATAGGAACTTTGGGGGCGACTTTCGTAGATGAGAAATTGTCATTAAAAAGGAATTATTGCTATTCATAGCTATACTATAGATATACTATAAATTATAATAATAAAGAAAAATTTTAATTAACAAATATTTTGTATTAATAATTTTATATTAATAATTTTGTTATATGCAATATCTAATTCTATGGTATTATTTTAGTATTAAATATTTTGTAAACTGAAACATAGTCATTAAAAATACCTATTTATTTATTTATAGCTATACTATGATATACTATAAATTATAATATTAAAGAAAAATTTAGCATGAATAATTTTGTTATACACAATATTTTATTTTGCTTGATTTACCTTAGATTAAGACTGATATTATTTTAATATTAAATGTTTTGTGAACTAAAAACTGTGAATTTGAAATTTAATCTAAAATAAAACTAAATGGCACTGTTTAATTAATATTAATTTCATCCCCTGAATACGTTAATTTAATATATGAAATAAATATATAATTTAAAATCGCAGATTATTTGAGCAGCTGGTGGAAAAAGGAGTAGGGTTCATTTAAAATTTGATATTTTAAATGGGTTTTAATTCTTTTGTAACCTACATACGGTTATAATCGCAAGGTTAAACCGCTTAAAATCGCCTAGACAATTGAAATCGCTAAATTCAAAGTCTCGGGCTACCAACCCCTGTTCATTTTTCGGAAAATAATGGGGAAAATAGAGGGTCGGTGTGGGTGGTTCGATGGCGATGCGACGCTGTGTGCCATTGTCCGGCTGCTAATTTATCGGGATAATTGCCAAATGACCAAATGGGGAGTTTTATTACAGTATCAAGGAGTGGCAAGGGGAGCAGAGGCAGGAGCAGGAGCAGGGCAGGATCAGGACTGATGAGCAAAGCACAAAAATGGCCAGACAACGAGAGCCCAGGGTAAGCACCCCAAAAGGGCGGACACATGTGGCCCAGCTCTATCTCTATGTCCTCTGCCCTTGGCGCATTTTTAATTGTAATTCATAAATTACATTATTTACCGACGACTCCGGGGCAGGTTAGTTAATGATGCTGCTGGGGATTGCTCGCCCTTCTCGAATATAGCTGAAAATCGATATACCCCTCAGTCGAAAGAAAACCGCCACAAAAATGGCGTCTCATAAATGTCAACTCGGAGCTGTAAACTGCCAGCGAAATTGAATTTGCCACTTAACACCGCCACCTGCCTGTGAATACTCCACTCCACTCCCTCGGCGGATTTCATTTTCTGCAGTGATTCAATTTGGATACTTTTACTTATTCAACTTATTCGTTATGCAAAATTATTGCCGCCGCCTATTGAGTGGCATGAGCTGGGGAAAATAAGAAAGGAAAGCGGCGAGCTAGCTGTTCAACGAGTTGGAAAACACCCTGGGAGTTCTGTTCCGGGGTAAGGAGTGTGCCTTGTATGTATGTAAATTCGCAAACAAATCACTCGCGCTTGCGAAATACCCTTAGGGGAATCCTTTAGTTATCCTTTAGCGATTTTTCAAATAAACATGCAACACATTTTTTAGAAATCCACTCCCCTTCAGGCTGCCAAAGTTTGACGAGTTTTTCGGGCTAGTATCAGATTTCCAGCTTATTTTTATGGCAGTGATGCGGTTAAAGGGTTAAAAAATTATTTGTTTTATTTAAAAGAAGTTCATAAAGTTTTATATCATTAAAGTGGATTGTAAAGGTATTAATTATCCTGAGTTAGTTAAGGATCTTAATCTGAGAAAACTGTTGAAAAAGAGAAGCTCTTTATCAATCAAACGTTAAAAAAATTCAAAAACTATTTGTAAAAAAAAATGTTGAATTTTTTAAAAGGAGTTATTACCGAAATAATGAGTTAGTATGCCATAGAGTGTACTTTACAAAATCTATTTTTAGCATCACACTTTAAATTTCAAATTAATTAAATGATTATAATTTTAAGTCAGTTTTGTAAGCTTCAATATAAAATCCTAATGAAATAATTCCGAGAAATGAAATGTGATTCCATGTAAGAAAAGAAATTTTTTCAAATCTAAGAGATTACATTTGAGTAAAGAGCCCCAGAGTTGGCTGGAAAATATCCAGCATCGCAGCACAGATTCTGGCGTGTCCTGGCTTCTGAAACGGTGATGATACTCCTGATACTCCTGTGGATACCGATAGCGATGACAACGGGCGTAGTGCGCCTCGAGGACTTTCGGCTGACATGTGTGGGCGCTTTTATAGGCTAATGGCCTGCGATGCCAGCCACGGGCCAAACGCCTGTGACTTTGACGGATTTTCCAAGCAAATTTCGTTAGGCTTGCCTGATTAGCTTCTGGGGAATTTACACACGCATCCTCAGGGGGAGCGGGGAAGTTTTCACTTGTCATATGGTTTGGGGCATACTTGGCTGAAGGTTGGGGAACTGCTATCATTGTAAAAATTATCATTGTAAAAATGCCTGCAAATACACATATTCCTAAAAAATTAAAAATTAAAATTGATGTATATAGGCATAATATTTTAGAGGTTATGCTGTATAACAAGTCTTTTCCCTTTTTAACATAATATCACTTTCAAAGAGTATTTAGATCATGTCAACTACAAATAAATGTTCCATGGCTTAATTAAATGGCTTAATTAACCATCCAGTCGAAGCCAATCGCAAAATATTGGAATAGAAACACAACGTGATCAAATGTAAGTAGTTATCTCAAGAAAAGATGAACCAACTGAAATTGTTTCTTATTTTTAATGGAATCTCCTTTGCGGTAGGATCAGTTTTGCGTGAGTATTTCCAAGAGATAAAAATATTAATAATTGATTTTAGATTGATCACTCTTAGAGAAAATATATTAAACTATTATTTATGCATTCAGTGTTGCCCTGTGATCAGCCAATAGCGGATAAGGGTCCCTGCGATTCAGCCCTCCTTCGATGGACGTACTACAAGTCGATGAACAAGTGCGTCTCGTTCACCTTCGGAGGATGTATGGGGAATCAAAACAATTTCCGCACTCGCCACGAGTGCAGACACCACTGCGCCCAAATCGTTAACAAGTCTTCGAGACTCCATTTGCCACCAGCCTACAGGGACAAGAACCAACCACCCTTGTGTAAGCAGAAACGACAGAAAAGAAACGATCGGAAATCGAGTAAAATCGATTGTGACTAAAGAAAGTCTAATGGTCTTGAACAATGATCATATACAAGTTATACAATTAAAAGGTTTAAAAAAAATTGAAACTAAAATAAACGGTTTTTTAAACGTTTATTATTTATTTTAATTTACCTTTTTATTTTTTTTTTAAACTTTTTTGTTGATTAAATCCTTTTTAATATTTTGTAAACTCCAAAACAGAAAAAAGAGCAATGTTGCCATATATCCTTATAGAACTACTGCAATCGAACTTTATCAGACTAACTATTGTGTGAAGTAATATCGCTAAAAATGTGGGATGATAATATAAGATTTCGGAAAAAAATCTTTTCTGATTGCCTGTTGAAGCTGAGGCTTTAAATTCTTTCAGTGTTGGCTGTCGGAAAACAGGACATGCCATGACTTAATTAGCGAATGGCGGGCAGGCAAAAGGCATCCTGCAATCCACAGCCAAGTGCACAGGAATGCGCGTCATTATGACAATGGCGCCCACCCACTTTGGCCCACCCACTTTGGCCCACCCACATTAGCCCCCGTTAACCTCGAGGGCTGAAAAATGTCGCGTTGCAACAAAGTTGAGTTAAAATCTGCCCTCTCAGCCCGCGCATTTCCAATAGTTTTCTATGGCTTCCACCTCAGTTTTTTCTCAGCTTTTCCGCTTTCCTCCTTTCATTTCACAATTTTTATTTCACATATCCGAGTCTGTGTGGGTGTGTGTATATTATATTACTGCAACGCGAACCAATAACCATCGAGCGGGCAGCTGGAGACGCTGACGCTATAGAATGCCATTGGCTCCGGGTCTCCGGTCCTCAATTCTCGCCCCCGATGACCTGATTCACCTGTCCGCACCCGAGTATCTTACGGATACCAACGGCGGATGCTTTCCTTCTTCTTTTTTTTTTTGTTGTTGCTTTGTTTGTTTGCCCACCCAATTTCTTTGTATTGTGGTTATGATAGCGAAGCCGGCCCTGGCCACATCCCTACTACCCTAACCTCCCCCTAGTTTCCTTTCTGTGGTCCAGAAGCAATATAATTTATTGAAGTTCTGGCATTTTTCAAAATGAAATTCTTTTTAACGATGATTGAACTACGTACGTGTGTGTGTATCCCCATCCCCATCCCCATCCCCAGGAAGCTCTGCGAGTTCGGGTTGGATGGTGTGGTCCGGTCCTTTGTTTGGGTTTAGCACGTTTGGCCTGTCCATTGAACGCCATATTATTGGTCGATTGAAAAGTAAAACATTTTTTATTATCCGCACGTGTGCCAGCTCCCATTCGAACCTCCTTGCACCCTGTTTTTATGACTACGGGAAAAAAGAAGGAAGCGGAGAAAAATATGTGAAAGACGGAAAAGCTGGGCGGTGGGAGGTGGGTGGTATCTCGGTGGGCGTGCTCTGACCACCTGTCGTGGCAGTGGGCATCCATAAAACTTTCGACCCAACTACCCCAGGTGAGCTCATGGCCTTTATGATACTACCAACGCCCCACAGCTGCACAACCGCACCACCCAAAACCTCGACCCACTTTCGGTTCCTTCATATTTGATAAGCAAGTTGGCGTTTCTTTTTCCTTGGGTTCCCTTTTACTGTTGCGCCCCATCAATATCCTTCAGCTACCCATCTCTTTCCCTCCCATCTCGCCATCTCTCTCCCTCTTTCTCTATATTTTTTCCCTCTATTTCCTGCTCTTGGCTTGGTGTGTGTGTGTGTGTGTGGTTATAAAAATATTTCATTCAATTTTTTATTCCTGTTGGCGCTCGCTGCCTCTCTTTCCTTCTTGGTCAGCCAGTCGGCCGCAGCTTGCCCTCTCTTTCGCACCTCGGCTCCTGCCACATCTTCTTCTGGCCCTTCTTCTGTCTCGCTTGCACTCGCCTGCTTTTATGTCCAGCGATTTATTTTGCCGAGCCACCGGACCACACGGTTTCTCATTTTTTCCCAGTGTGTGTGTGTGTGCGTCGCTTTTCCTTTTGTTATTCTGTTGTCCTTTGCTCAGGTCGTCGGTGTCCTGTACACTCGGCCACCCGCTGACCCACCCACTGACCCACACCTCTTTCTCCGCCCCACCACCCACGTCTTCAGCTTCATAATTTCCCGCTACGCTGGCCCACTCTCTCCACAATCTAACTTTCTCGCTTGCGCAGTGATGGCAAGTATTTGGATAGTATGATTTGGGTACATTTATAGAGATTTGTACCTATTAGGTACCAGTATTAGAAAGTGGACCTTAACTTGAAACACTTTCAATACCTTTTTTACGGCTTACCAGTAAGGTAATTACCACGCTTGTGCAGTTCCCTAAAGTTTAAAGTTTTAAGATTTAATTATACCTACACAATTTTAAAACATTTTTTAGGTACCTTCTTGTTATCTATTTTTCAATCTTTTGGGACATGAACTTAAAATCTGTATTGAGTCTGTTCCAATAAAATTTATTTATTTAAATCGAATTTATGAATATCAATTTAACGTGGAAATCAAATCTACTTGTATTATAAATTTATATTATATATTATTGTTATGGTATTTTTATTATATTATACAAATATTTTTTAGTTGCGTTTAAAGCAATGCGAATTTAGGTATAATGTTTGCCCTTTTAAAATTAGTACCATATGTACCTAATTTTCGTGAATATAAAACCTTCGTATCTCTGGTGGGTGGCGCTACAAAAAAAAAACAGCGCTTTTCCTCCTCGAATATTTCTGCGGCCGCTGCGCTTGAATCCCGGCTCCTCGTTCTGGTCAAGTTGTGGACTCGTTTCACTTCGCCTCCGCCCAGTTTAGCTAAATTCTCTTCGGTTTCGGTTCGGTTGGGTGGTATTTTCCCCTACACCACCCATGCCGGCCATGTTTGTTTGCACTTTTATAACAATGTCCAGTCCGGGCTTAGGCCATGTCGTGTGGTTTTCCTTTCGGGGAGAGTGATGATCTGTGGTAGCGAGGGGTGGACCCTAAAATATGATGTCATACCTCAACAGCCGGGGGTGTTGCCCAGTATAAGATAAACCTTGGATATGAACAGAATGTAATCCAGATATTTTGATCAAAAAACAAAAAGAATATATTTATATTTGCGATAAACTAATACGTCTTTGACTTAAACTACTCTTTGTTTTATAAACGTTTGAAATGTTCCATAACATAACTTACTCTTATAAGACTATTAAAAATAAGTATTCCGTGAAGTATAAACTATTTAAATTCTATAAATCTATATGTGGGTATATTATAATTACAAGGGCCTAAAATGTGATGATAAAGTAATTACAAAGAATTTTTAACCATTTGTCTATGAATTGTAAGGTCATAGAATAGTATTCAATAATTTTTACTAGTCCTGGACAATCTGGAAATAGACTCTTCAACATCTCAATGGTGCTATCACTTGGATAATCCTCCCCAAAAATAACTCCATTAGAGAGCATCGGATCAGCTGGGATATAAAACTGGAATAGGCTAAGAACAGCAACCTGAAACTAATTAAGCTTAGGACCAAATTGAATCGTGAAAATGGAAGCTGGTCAAATATATAAATATGTATGCTATATGTATGGCATATCCATTTGTGGCAGTATATACTGCCATATATGTTTATGGCAGACAAAGAAATACAGAAACTTTTACATCCACTCGCGAAAGGGCGAGTGAGTGTGTGTGTGCTCCAGATTCATTCTGGGGCTATTTGCTTCGCCGGGCTAGTTCTGGGCAATTTATTTGAGCCATTAAAATTGTATGATAAAGCGAGTCCATTAATTGTGTTGCTTAATTTTCGTTTTAACGCATTTTATCAAGCCAAACAGCGAACGTCGAGTCCTTGGGTCTGCACTACCCTCCTCCTCCGGCCCCCATTCCTCCTTCTCTTCATAAATGAGGTTCTTAGCCGGTCTAATGTGTTTTTATTTGCCGCTAAGGGAAATCGATGGAGTCCAGTCAAGGAGGCGCTGACATGCCATATGCCACATAGAAACGGATAAGCGCAGAATGGGATTCCCAGTGATCTGCTGAGGATTTTTTATTGGCCTGCATTTGGAATTAAAATTTGCTTTGACTTTAGCACTTTAAATTTAAGGCATTTTCGATTTTTTTTATAAATATTCTTAGTTCCTTAATAATTCTGATATCTTTATATCATAAATCTATTGTTTGTATTTACCAATAACGATGTGTTGGTGCTAAAAATATTTACTTTTTTAATAAGACTTGTGATTTTATTATTATTTTGTCACTGCTTGCATCTTTTACATTTATTCCTTTTAAAATATATTTAATATCTTTGAAAATAGGAAGCCTTGACACTATTATTATTTTCTATTTTCTTCACAATGCATTTCTCATGAGTCATGACCATTAACCATTATATGGATATTAACCATTATAAAAACTAAATTAAAAATGTTAATACCATTTAGTTATTTTCTTGTAAAGTGTGTCCCCAGAGACACTTATTTCATGTGTAAGCAAGACTGAAGGCATTGACCATTGAACCCCGAGAAAAGCGTTCGAAAAATAGGGGGTGGTGAGGGGAGTGGCAGACCTTATTCCTTGTGGACGCTCATATCTTAACGGTTTTCGTTTATTTTTATATAAACCCACATACATACACATGGGGTGGTGGTGGGTGGTGGGGTGTCTTGGGCGCTCTGAGTATATATGATTTTTATTGTTATTGTTTTGTCCTTTTTATGATGTTGCACGTATCGCAGTAACTTTTGCCCGAATGCTTGTGCGTACGTGTATCTTGCGATTCCTGGCTATATCCCACATAAATACAAATACACTCGCTGGCACGTATATAAATAGAAGAAAAATCGAAGGGAAAACGGGAAAAATGAAACAATAACAAAGCGAGCAGCTCGAATGAGCCACCCAAACGCAGACTTACCCATACGGTTATAATTGGGTGGCACTGAGGGTGCTGCCGCCTCACTCGGTATTTCACCCCCAAAAATCGCCTTCTTTTGCGTTTTTCCCCCTCTTTTGTTGACTTAAGCGAAAGACGGTGGTGTGCGTGTGGGTGGTTGCCTTTTAAGGGCTGATTTCGCCCCCCTTTCCGTTTTGTGGTTGTAATTTGAAGCCAACGACAACATCGCCTTGTTGGGTTTTCTTTTTGTCTGCAGAGGGGGTGTATGAAACGTTATGGATTATGATGGCATAACTTTATGCAATAAGGTTCACAAAGCCTTTCCTGTGGTTGGCTGACATGACAGGTCGCCGTTTTGATTGGTCGAGAGGTCCAAGCAAATTCATAATTCCTGCGGTCACTTTCATAATTCCCCACCCGAATGGCGTCGTCGCACATTGCGTATGCGCATTATTTCCAAGGGGTTGGAGAGAAGAGAACTTCTGACTGGATTCTAGGTGAGGTCATCCCATTTCCACTTTCATCTGGTTATCTGATCCAAACGGGGGGACATAATATTTCCCATTTGACAGGCAGCTCTTCCTATTTCCTGGTACTCCCATTTCATTTTTATTGCTTCACTTCGCTTCGGTTTGCCCTGTTTCCTTTTTATTCCTGCTCCAGCGGATTATCCCAGCTCCCCCCTGCATCCCCATTGCTGTTATTGGTTTCCACTTTTTATTCCCTTTGAACTGGACACGGCTACATTCTGCCCTTTCCCTTCACATGTCCATGACTTTCCGTATTAAATTCTCCTCTTTTTGTCTTTTTCATTTGACGAGGCTTCGGTGAGTCTTTCAGTTTTTGTTGCAGAAAAAAGTAGATTTATTATAGATATTTTATAGTACAGACTATGTAGACCAGAGATGGAGAAAGAGAAAAGGAAGGAAAGAACCTTGTGGATACGGGAAAGTCTCGCCACTGACACGCCCATGCAAATGGACGGGTGAAATCTCCACTCCGGGAAGGCAAGTGAAAATATTAAGATATGAAAAGATTAATACCTAACGAAATGTAAAAGAAAATTATTTTAAAATCGGACAATCCGTTAAAAAGTTTTGAGCAAAAAATGAAATGGCCGCTAGATGGAGCCAGTAGTTTTGACCACTGCATATCTCCATCTCCCTCGCTACTAGACAATAGCATTCTCTGTTTTTTTTGTATTGAATGAAATTTTTAATTAGGAACATAAGCATGATTGGTTAAAATAAATTAGAAATATTTTTGTGGTATAAAAGATTTTTTTAAATAGGTATAACTTTTATAATTTTTTTTGGCAGTGTTTTGGGGACCCGTTTCGCACTTCTCAGGTGAGTTGAATATTTTTATGCCATTTTTATTTGTCCGCAAGTTTCTTCTTGCTTCTCATGGCTTTTTTATTCCGTTTTTATTTTTGTAGCAATTTTTTTTGCACATTTTTATGGCGCAAATTGCCAGAAGAAGAAGCAGTGAGAAAAGTGAGGGACGCAAAAACAAATTCGCCGCAAACTAAATGTGTTTGTGGTGTTTGATAGCGTCAGCAATGTTGCCGCTTGGGTGGGTCACCCTTTGGACCACCCACCCCCCTTTTCCGAGCCACTTTTCCGTTCGCCTTGAAGGAAAAACGCGAGTAAGAGGAAGGCAGCAGGTGAAGTAAATGGGGAAAAAAAGAGAAAAATTAATTTTATCCTTTCCATTTCCGTTGTTGCGTGTATCAGTGTGTGTGTGTGTGTGTGGTGTCTTCCTTCTCGCTCTTCTCACGGATGTGTGGGTGTTTTCCCGCATATTTTTTTAGTCTTCTTCAGCTTTTGCATTATTTTAACGTGTGCTCTTTCCTCCCACCCTCGCCCCATTTTTTTCTCTTCGTTATAAATCTTGAGGTTGAGCACTCGACTGGACGCCATTTTTTATTTTTCACCTTCGGCCCCAACCACCTGAAAACCCCCTCCCCCGCTCCACCCACTGAGTCGCTTATTTTTCAATTCTGTCAGTTGCGTTGGTCAGAAAATGTCGCTGGGGAGCGGTCGACAGCAGCCTTTTCTCCGATTGCAAAAGTTGAGCTGGGATGTGGGCCCCTCACCTTGTGGAGTATGTATATGTTTTATCTGCGAAATAATTTATAGAAGACTCGACCGAAATGGACAGAGTAAAGGGTTCCGTTTCCTTACTTATCCCATTTTTTTGGGACTCAGTTATTTCATTTTAGATACGGACATTTGAGATGGAAGTGTGGATCTGATATGAGAAATAATTCAATCACTTTAATAACCTTAGAGATTTACGTGGACTTGTATGAAAAACACTTTTATTAGTTTTTTCCTGCATGTGAAGTTTAATAATGCTTGTGAAAATATTTTTTTCATTCAGGATAAAAAATTCTTTACCCTAGTGTCGGTGATGCCCATGATGGTCGTGGTGTCCATGGTGCTCATGATGATCGCGGTGATGCTCGCCATGATGTTCCGGATGTTCGTGGAAATTACCCGGTCCTACAGGATTAGCTCCATGAAAATTACCGGGTCCGACAGGATTACCTCCGTGATAATGACCAGATCCAACAGGATTTCCGTAGCCGGGCTCATAATGATTTGGTGGGATTTGTCCAGCGAATCCTCCTTGACTGGGTTGTACTCCTCCCTGACCATTTCCTGCCTGGCCACCAAATCCAGCTTGACCATTCCAATTCAACTGTCCACCGAATCCTGCTTGTCCTCCGAACCCTCCTTGTCCTCCAAGTCCTCCAAATCCTCCTTGGCCCCCAAAAGTTCCTTGACCACCGAGTCCGCCTTGGCCAAATGCATTTTGAGCGGCAACAGTGACCACCAGCACAAACAGAGCAATCTAAGGGAGTTGAAATTTAATAATGAGACCTTAAATAACTTTTTCACAACAAGAGAACGCACCAGTAGTTTCATCACGGGAAATATTTAAGTACTGAAGTGATTTTTAAAAATCTTTACTATTTATACCAAAGCAGGGAAAATCCGAGTAGGTAGCCGCAAAGAATTCTACCTGCCAGATGGATTTAAATGGGATACCATTCCATATACGTTTACAGGAAAATTTGTCTCGGCCTTCTACCTGAAAAAGGAATGTATACCAACGATGCTGTCGACATCTGGTGAAAACTGAAAATAAAATATATCTTTGAAAGGGGGGAAAATAAGAAAGGTAAAACCCAGGTTTTTGGTAATATACGCATTAAAATATTTTATTTTTAAGAATGCAGTATTGCTTTTAATTATTTTATTTGATAGAAAAGTTTGGAGAATCTCTGTCATTGCCAAAACAAATATTTGATATAATAATTGACAATAGTCAATATCTTAGTAAATGCATTTGATCAACTTGTTAGAATGCCGTATTCTAAAGATCAATGATTTCGTATTTATTCTGGCCAGGTATTTCATTACCAGGGGTTCCATTACCAGGATTTGGGTTTTGTGTGCTGCCTGTGATTCCCAAAGAATTGTTACCATGTTGATCATTGTTTGGAGTTTGGCCATGGGGTGGTGGTTCGATCCCGGGATTACCACTGTGAGGGGGGCCGCCACCTGGACACCCGCAATACTGACACCCACCTCCTGAAGATCCCGACGATGGTGGGTGGTGGTGAGGAGGTGGTGGCGGAGGATATCCCTGCCAATAGGGACCACCATATGGATATCCCCCAGGAGGTGGACAATGGGTAGGGGGTGGAGGTGGAGGAGGACCACATCCATCCCAAAAGTGACCCTGACCATGGTGACGATGGTGGGGTGGAGGGGGATGATGAGGATGTCCGTGCCCACAGTGTCTGCCACCACGATGACCACCATGATGACCCCCAGGATGACGGTGGGGAGGCGGACCTCCATGCGATCGGTGACCTCCTCCAGGAAATCGGCGACAACCCATCTGATCAAAACTCAGACGAGTGCTAACGAACTGTAAAGAAAGATTGAGAATATATTGAGAATTAATATATTTACGTTATCTCGGATAATTCTTGCAATGAAATCCCAGTGAATCACCATCAATCTTTCTCTTATTCAAAAACCAGCATTGACAACAAAGACATGCAAATACATATGTGATTAGCTGATAGCTTGCCGAATATTAATAATAAGACAACGAATTTAATGATGATTAGGCGCAAGCGTTTTTATGAAAGCTAAATAAATACTTGTACGATTTTGATAATATCGATGTGACGATTGTGTTTAAAACTTACAAAATCATCCCCTTTATAAACTATATTAAATACATTATATTATTAAAAGTTTGATAAAGTTCTATCACTTAATTGACTAATTTAATTTGCTTAAACGAGTTTTAAATTCAAATTATTTATGCGCACATGAAAATATATATATATACATGTACCTAATTTCTTATTGTACATATACATATGCTTATATTATTTGTATTATTGTATATTTATTTTATTATACCTTACTCTTTGATAATTAAAAAAGATCTCCGAAACAAACCAAATCAAACTTTTAAAGCGAAATAAAAAGTGAACGTAAAATGAGAAATATCTGCTGCCAAAATTTCTTCTTTGTTTATTTTTAAATACACAAAGAGCCGATCAGCTGATAAACTGCCATTCACAAAAAAGTGCCGCATATTATTTGCTTATTAAAATAAGCGATAGGTTGATCTGTAGGATGGTCGATTGGTAGAAAAATATCGCCGCAAAAATGCAAAAAATAAATAATTCATTATTTATTTACTTCAATAACACATAAAAACTTGTATCTATATAACGTATGATATAAAGTAGACTGAATATTGAATATAATAATTATTTACTCAAATAACGGAGGTGTCGTTTTGAACTGCATATTTTTTCTGAAACAAAAGATCTTGCAAAAAGTTTAATTATAGAACAGAATCATCTTCATCTCTGAAAGCTGTATCTGCTGAGCTTTTATAATCACTTCGCTTGACTCAAGGAATCGCCCCCATGGAATGAAACCCTTTTTGGGTGGAAGGGAAGCCCGGAAGCATAAAGTTATGTGCGCAACGCTAAAATTTTAATTCCAAATTTAATTTTCAGCTATTTTGCTCATTTTCCCCGGATGAATTTGTCAGAGCGTGTCGCATTCGAAACCCACTTGCTGGGGCGTGGAGAAAAAGACATCTCGAGAAAGGAAACATTTTTTGGCTTATGCCAAAATTACATCAAAAAGCGCTGCGGGTATGTAGGTATGTAGACAGACGTGGCAGTTCCATCTTGGGATTGAGTGAAGTGGCAAAAGGACGAGGGGGCGGGGTGGACCTGAAGGATTGCCGAGGTTCAGGAATGGGGGCTGGAGTGAATGCCGGGCCGTGAAGAAATGTCAGGACGCTGGCGGAAAAGTTGGGCGGACCGAGAAACGGGGTTGCTGATTGCTATCTTCATAATGACTTTGAAGTGTCAAACAATTTTGGGGAATTATCAACGCCGCCTTTGCAAAGGTGAGAATGAAAATTGTACTTTTTGTTTGACTGAAACTTGATGGGGCCAAACTGAAGATATAATTATAATTTAATTGAAATGAAATTGTCGCTTAAGTTGTTGGTATGGGAATGCGGATTAAGTCGATGGGGGAAGCTCTCAAGTTGATATTTTGCTTGGCAAACATTTGGGACAAACTCCAGCAAAGGGCTTTATGAAGTGAGTCAATAAAATACAGCACAGGACAACGTCTCCAACTATTTGCTCACCAATTTAATATGCGACACAGGACAGTTGAAAGAGTTCGCCAAGAAGAAGTTTCCTGAAGGATTCTAGCAACGAAGAAAAAAAAGCCCATTCGAAATCCATGGGGTTGTCAAAAGAACATGAAGGGCCAAAAAGAAAGGCGAACAATGTCCGAGGAAAATCAATTTAATTTTTACTCATGTTCATGGCGTGACCCCTCGAAAATCCATCGGAAAAGGGCCGCCTGAGGTGGAAATTTCACTTAAGTCACTTTCAACTTTCGCAAGATGCCATCAAAGTTGGCTCCAAAGTTACTGGTCAGTTGATTTTTCCACCTCCCGGGGGCGGCGGCCATTACAACCGATATTTACATTTTACCCAACCCAGGGGAAAACCTTTTCTCGAACACGATCTCCCCCAGTGCTCTTCAAACTTATGAAAAGTTTCGGTGAATTTCTGATGATGCTTTTTTAGCAGGTGTGCTTACATTTAACTTCAGCGCACGTGTGACAACTTCTTCATCATGTATTGTCGACTTATTTTCCAGCATCAGGGGGATTTTCTAGAAGTTTAAATGATTGAAGTGTCTTACAAATTGTATTTTTATTTATTTACTTAGGACTCAGTTTTTGATTGTTTAATATTATCTTCATTACCATTTCCTTCTTAAATATCGAAATGTTTTTTAGCAAAGCTTAGTCTTAGACATGGGCTTTTTAACACAATAGATTTTTAAGGGGAATTTTTATAAATTATTTGTAAAGAAGAGCGATCGAAAGGGAACTTTTAATTTCTAGCAACATTAACTTTTAATTTAATTAATAATTTGTAAGTAAGTCTTTAAACATAAATTTTAAAAAATATTGTTAACAGCCCATTATTTCAGATTAGCAAGCAGACAAAGATTGGATTATTTTTAAAAGCAAGTCTTAAAAAAAGGTTTTTCTTAATAATTCTGAAAAAATTTCTATGTCGTCTTGCGTAAAAAATACTGTAAAAATCAGGTGTAGGGCCCACTGTGCGCCGTAAGGAAAAACAAAATGGTATACTTGTACTGTATGGAAGATGGAAGATGAAATTGGAAAATCTGACCGAGCGAGGATACAGAAAGGGGTGTGAATGGTGGCTGGCTGGCACTTACATGACATGACAATAACTTTGACTTGACCATTCGACCGTTGCTCATATCTGACCATCCTTTCCATCTGCCCACGACTCCTTCCCAGAAGGCCTTCTGCTTGTTTGCTTGTGCTGGTGCAGGGGTGGCTGCAAAGGGGGTGGCCAGACAGAGGGGGAGGTGAGAGATGAGTGCAGAGTGCGACCAGGAAAAACAGGTACACACACTCGCACACTCACGTACAGCTCTTTTTTGGATCCGAACAAAGAGAAATATTTATGCGTTGACCAACTT
This sequence comes from Drosophila lutescens, assembly GCA_037075285.1. Taxonomy (NCBI): domain Eukaryota; kingdom Metazoa; phylum Arthropoda; class Insecta; order Diptera; family Drosophilidae; genus Drosophila; species Drosophila lutescens. Next base: position 1,044,254 of record JBAMCF010000300.1, read on the forward strand.
GACCAACTCGGACTCCAGTGCCATTTCCAATTCAACCTCCGGCGGTCCTTGAAAGCCAAAAATTCCAAATTCAAATCCAATTCGAAATCAAAGCCCGGCCAAGGAAGAAACTCCCAGAAGGGGTTGAGTCCTCCGACTGCAAGCGTAGTCATTGCTGTTTATGATGAAAAATGTCCAAAATTACTTTACCAGCTTCTTTACACAGTTAAAAATAATTATAGATTATTATTGAACATTTTTTAAATATGAAAGATTTTTTGTTTTTTTTACTCTGTTAATTTTTTAATACCCATATAATTAATACTTTGTAAATGTATGTACAAAATATATGTATTATAATTTAAAATATGTTTTTGTGTGTACACACTGGTATCTGTGTAATGTAAGTGTGTTTGCAGACACATGATGACCTTTTTGGGTCCGACATCGAAAGGGTCAGTCCGAGACAACTCCACTCGAGTTTTACGTTAATATTTAATATTGCGAATAGTTGATTGAAACATTTAGAATTTTCCATGACGGTGTCCAGCAGCATCAGAACAACAAATTGCTCATCTCTGCATATCCCAATAGAAGTGCTCGATGTCCCATTTCTTTAGTTGGCTGCCTGTGATTTTATTTGGCCATCGGAAATTGAATTGGGAATAATTTAGTAACTGGAGTCCACATGGGGAATGCACACAAAATTATTTTCTGATTTTCGATTGTCAGTGAATGAAAAATAAAGGAAAATAAAGTTAGAATCAATGGACGAACTTTAAAACTTTGACAGTTTTTTAATTTTATTTAAACCAATCCGATTACAACTAACAATAGTTTTCTATTTTCACGAATCATGATAAAAATGTCTTTAAGGATTAATAAAAATTCCACGTACTTTTCAGAGGACGTAAACACAGCTTACTGAACGAAATTAAAATCCCCGTGTAACTTTTATTAAGAAACAAGCGAATAACCAGCGTGAAGCCCCCTGATAGCAGTCACCCATCAGAAGGACATAACGATAATTAATAGAATTTGTTCAGGGAATACGTAATGAGGCATCGACTGGGGGACCTGATGTCCTGCAGACAGGAGAAAAAAACGGGAATGGAATGGCGATTCTATTTTTATTATTTTTCGATTTGCAACGCATTCATTTGGATTTTGTTGTTTTATTATTAACATTTTCATCTGGACTCCGCCATTGGTATTTTCCCTCTTAACTTTTCTTGTTTTCTTCCTTTTTTCTGTTCGTTTCGACAAACAAACTTGAATTTAAATGAGAAGAGTGGGACGCGACGCTACAGCAAGTGTAATAAAAATTAACATTAATTCAGAAACAAGAAAATGGGGGAAAATTCATATGACACGAAAGACCCAGTTGGGAGGAGAATGTTGAGGAATTTTAACAAGAAAAATATGTAAATTGTCTCGTAATAAAAACGTCCTGGCCTCCCTCCCTCCCTCACTTATCTGCAAATATAAATTTTATGAAACATTCCCTGAAAGAAAAAATCGCTGCAAAGGAATTAAAATGGAGAAAAGTATAAAGAAACACAAAATAAAAAATCAAGTGAGAAAAATAAAGGCAGCAAAGAAAACGGAATGAGGCCCAAGGCTTAAAGGGGCGGCGGGGTGCAAGTTATATCCCTGCAGGACATTATTTTAAATACTAATCCGCATCAGTTTTCATTTGAGTTTTCTTCTCGACCCCGTGTTCCTCTCGTTCTATCTCATTCCGGGCCCCGGAAAATCGTCGCTTTTCCCCACCGCTTTTCACGTTTCGCCTGTCTGGCTGCCATCTTTGTTTGTGCTTGTGCCGTTACATAAATTCAGATGTTATCCTAAATGCGCAGCATGCACGTTATTAAAATAGCGGCAGGGCAGGCGAAAGTCGCAGGCAGTTGGAAATGAAGCAAGTGTAATGATAAAGCCGAAGGTCCCGACCCTCTTATACCTATGTTCCTAAGAAATGATTAAAGAGATCAATTTGACGTTTTGCTGGCATTAACAATTAAAAATTCTCACAAGATCCGCAATGGGAAAAAAACATTTTAACATGATTTCCCAATTAAATTAAATTACTGAGATAAATAAAGGATACTATAAAAGGACTTTATCATGGTGGTTAATGCTTAAATATTAATATAACATTTTGATCACTAAAAAATGTTTTGTTTTCTGGATACTAATATCCTTTTTTGCTTCGGGTTTTGCAGGGTATTACTGAAACACCTCTTAGTCCTAGGAAAATATCTGATTCTGTCGCTAGTGCGTATACATAATCTAAGATTGTAATTAATCTTATGTTGCTGGTACAATCACATATTTGTATTATATTTATAAAAAATATATTTTTTGATTCAAATATCGAATTTTTCCAGTTCTCTGAGTCACATGTAATTCTTATTTATTTTAAGCGCGGAATGGAACTCCAATTTAAGCAAGCTCTCAATTCCGAAAAAAGGATACTCAATTTAGTTCTTTGTTCAATTTCTGGCGCTCGCCTAATCCAAAATTGTGGTAAATTGGGGAAGTTTGGGGTTTTATTCGAATTAGCGGGCGATAATTGCGTGACCATATTAAGCGGCAAATGTGTTTTCAAAGGTGTAGCGATAAATGCCATGACAATTTGCCTTCCCATGCTGAGGTTTCAGGAAACCAAGCTTCGTTTCAAATGGAAAATACTCAAAATTTGGTAAGAAGAATAAGAACCTTAAAAAAATACCTCTTATTTAATAATTAAAAAAGGTTAAAGTTACAAAATAGGCTTTTGTTTTCCTTGCAATACCGTTAAGTGCCTACGGACCAAATGTCTTTCCCTTTTAATTACTTTCAAATAACAGGCAAATACCGAGCGATCTTACTTCGTAACCCTATTTATGGTTTGTTGTTTTTCCGGTTGGCTTTCTTTGAGAAATTGGACAAAGCGAACCAAACCTAGACCAAGAACCCAACCCAAAGTCAGACCCAAAAGGAGGAAAGACCCAAACGAAAATGCAATTTTATTTATTGTTATGTACAAACGCTAGCTAGCTTTTTTTCTTGGCTCACGACGAGCTTATGTAAATTTATTTATTTTTGCGTAATTTTTCTTGTTTTTACAGAAGAATAAATTTGCCTTGTTGGGCCGCCAACCCCCTTTGGGCAGAAAAAATTTAATTAGAATAAAAAGAGCGAGGCAGCGGAACCAAAGGAAAAGTGAGAGAGCAAGGCACAAAATTAAAATAAAATGAGGAAACTGGTAACAAAAAAATGTAAAACAAAAAAATGCCAAGCAAGAGGAAGGATTTCATGGGTCTGGATGGTCCTGCTCCTGATTCTCCGTACATTTCGTCCGTAATAAGGCAAAAGTTGTGCAATTTTCATGTGTAGCTGACAGCCGACGCCAACATTTTGTAATGAGCTGCCGGCCGGGCTCTGAACCTGAAGGGTCAACAGGGGGTCAGCGGAGGGTCAGTCAGTGCTGTCAGTGGACAAAGGTTGCCACTTGGCCGCCGCCATGTCGTGTCCGCGACTTTGACTTCAGGAAATTTCCCCCACACCGGCTGCCTCGTAAATTATAAACAATAAAATTGTAAAAATAAGCTTAACTGAAAAATAAGGGAATTCGTCTCGAAAAAGGGGTTCAGGGAGTGGTTAGACCCTGTCAGTCGACCGGCTTAATTGCACACTTGCTTTATGACTTCATATGCCAAACAAGATACTGATACTTATTCTGCTCCAGTACATTTATCAACACGGAACGAAAATTATTAAGTTCTTAATTCGAAAAAAAACCTTTTCAAATATTTAAGTATCAACAACACCCAAAAAAAACGATATGTAACGTAGATCGGTTTTACATTATGTAATATATATTTTAACTTAATATGCGGCCGCGTTAATTCGATTAGCTCGAAATGAGTATTTCATGTTAAAACGATATGCGTATTGCATAACCAGAAATTTATATGCGCATATCGATTTTACGGCGACATGTTTTTTTTGTGTGTAGCTAAGACTTTATATCCCATATTAAATAATGCAAAAAAAAAATCGATATGAAACGTAGATCAATTTTACATTATTTAAGATCAATTTTAATTTGAAATGTGGCCAGGTAAATTTGACCTGGTCGAGAAGAGTATTTCATGTAAAAACGATATGGGTTTTGCATGACCTGAAATTTACATGGCCATATCGATTTTACGGGGATATGCTTTTTTTGTGTGTGGTATAAATAAAAGTGCTTAATAAGTTCTACAAAAATATTTATTTTAACATAATAATAAATTATAACATAACAAGTTTACTTTTTAATTTTCCCAGTGCATAACTTTCATAGGATGTCGCTCAATTATGGGGAGCTTTACGTGCTTTAGTTTGACTCAAATTTAATTACAACGTATTATGGAATTTATATGACATCCACCCGCTCGCACATATTCACTCTCAATGGCCTCCCTCCGACACTTTTGGTCTGGGTTGGCATGGGATTAATTATGATGTGCCCTAAGTTGCTCGCTCGGTTTAAATGAAATGTAATAATTTTCGTTGAAGGATTTTAATTTGGAATTTGAACATTGTACACACAATAAATATCCAGCTATGGGGATGCCATAGTGAGAGGAATGTTTATATATGCCCGTCTAACCAGGACATCATAAACTCGGCTTGCCAACATTCAGTTACCAACTGAAGTGCCGAAGGCAGGTGTGGGAAGGGTTGTCGATGGGTTTTTTGTACGGAAAGGATTTCCACTACAGCAGGTGTTCACACTCGAAGCGGTTCAACGATATGAGAGGGGTGTGGAACATATTTTTAGCTCCGATTCAGTAACAGGAAAGTAAAAATAAACTACTATTAAACTTGTATTTAAACTTATAACTAATTACTAAATTTAAATTTGAAAATTGTTGATTTTTGAATATCTAGTAATTGTTTTAAATTCACATATATTTTTGGGGTGGAATGTGCGTAAACAACAATAAGAGTTCCACACGAATTTCGTCCAAAGCGATTTCTGTGACGATTTCTTTCTTTTGACAAAAGCTCGAAACCACCTTGATTCGGTAACTCCAGGGCAAACAGAGAAAAGATGTGGCGAAATAAAGAGTATTTTCTGTAGACTTGGGCAACAACAAGAGATAATGTGGTCGATCTCTTTTGACTGCCTCGTGAGCGTGAGAGGAAAAGCTTAAAAAACACAAGGACATACATATTTTTAAATGCGTTTATGCTCTCAGTTGACGTTGAAATTCAGACCGCTGATCAACGCCGGCAAAAAAGTAACATAAACAAATCAAAATATTTAGAACGCTCACATGTTTACAAACAAAACATTTAAAAAATGCAAAGACGCATCTAGTGATCCTCGAATCCTCGAACTCTTGGAACACACCTCGGAATAAAAGAATTACAAATCCATATTTTTGGAAGAGAAATAAGTTTTAACAATATAATAAATATGGCCAATTAACACTGGATCGCACTTTCTTGTTTAAAGTTTCCTTTGTTGGATCTCAGATACTCTTCAAAATGATTTGAGAACTAGATTGAGATTTTAATCGAGGGATTTGCCTGTTTTGTCAATTTGATTTGTCGCGCAAAGCTTTAATCGATGGATCTTGATTTTTGTTCTCTTATTCTGTTTTTTTTTTTAAAAGAGAATCGAAAACATAAGTTGGCGGAAGATAAGAGAGCCAACAAATTCAGTAACTTATATATCAGCTGATAAGCCGACGTCGATTTTTTGAGAGCAGTCTGCGAATTCTCGAAATATAAAAGCCATATTTCCCTCTTTTCTCCTCAGTCTTACTAAAATTTCGCTTACGACTGAAACGCTGTTGTGCTGCCAATCAGAATATATATAGTGATTTAAATGAGAAATACTCGTTGAAAAGTATAAAATTCATAAAAAATGGGTCATAAAACGATCTTGGACTTGAACCACTTTTGTTACTATGAGTTATTTAAACAAATCAAAAACAATTGCGATAAAACAAATACACTGGAAGAAATAAAATACATGGACCTAATTAATTTTATCGTTTGCTGCAAGCCGTTCGGAGAACTGTTTTATGAGTGGCATAAGGACTTTTACAAAAGTTTTTTTTTACTTTATTTGAGCACTGCGGAAAGCTTAACCATAGACTTTGCTGAGCTGTATAAGCGTCTGAAGAACTTCCCAGCGAAGGTGAAGGAAACCTATTATAAATCCGTTTACCAGGCCATCGAAGAGAATGATATCTTGACCGGTGTGGATTTGAGATACACTCCAGAAAGATACTACCGGGAGCACATGGAGGTGTTTGCATTGGTGATGAATCAGCTGAGGAGAAAGAAAAGTTTAAAAGCTTTAAGAATTCATTTTTCTGGTGAGCCAAACCTTGTATTTCTTTATCAGGATCAACAGGCAGATTATACATATATATCATAGAAAAAGCCAGTTATTTAGGCTGCTTGGTGATTGCTGATCCTAAACCTAAATTATCTGAATGTGATGTATTTCCCTTTTCTAGTGTACACCATCGAAGACCTCTCGGGATTCGGAAACCTCGAAGAGCTCTTCTTAGATGTGAGGGTGAATATTGAAGCATTATGCAGATGCTGTTGTAACAACAAAAACTTGAGCAATCTTACAGTTTTGAATAGCGAAACGATGGGACAGCGCTTGGCCGATATTGCACCATATTGCAATCAGGTGACTCGATTTGATTTCAAGATGAAGTTGGATTGCGATGCCTCAGAATACGCCCCATTAGCCAAAATGCAAAAACTGGAACAGTTGAAGATTGATGGAGAACACGAAACGGGCACTTTACAGCCTTTTCTTATAGCGCTGGCCAGAAAAGAACCCAAGCTGCTCAGAAAATTATCCATAGATGATGGTCTTTTAGACTGTGGGGAAACAACGGCTTTGTCTCAGATTAAGTTGGTAAAGAAGTTAAAATGTGGTTTCAAGAACCCCCAAAGTATTGGGCCCATTTCGCAAATGATTTACCTTGAGAATTTGGAGGTACTTTCAAACCATACATTTTTAAGTATTTCAGAGCAAATATTTGGAGTACTGAAGGAGTCTCAGTGGAAAAGGAATATACTTACAAAAGACTGTCTAATGGATTTTGACCGAAAGGGGAAACTGCGCCTTGTTCTGAACCAAGTTAGTGCCTCGGATTATGGATCGCTGCTCACTTTGCCTTACTTAAAATGCCTTGAAATAAGCGGTTTCGAACCAGGTACTCTGGTTGATTTTTTTCAAAAGCTGAAATTGGTTCAGTTGCCGAGTTTGATAATAAACACGATGAACCCCTTTATAGAGTTTCACAAAAAACTCCTTAAGAAAGGCTGGAAGTTGAGACCTCAAATTGTTCCGGTGATTAAAGTACAGGAAATAGCAGCACTTTCGACTTGTAGCTCATTGAAAAAGTTGGTTTGTGGCTTTTCCGATACCGAAAACTTACATCTTCTACACAACCTTTATGAGCTTGAAGACTTAACCATTACCACAAAACCATCAAAAGGTTCCCTAAAGGATCTTTTCACCGCTCTAGCTTCAAGGGAAGTTCCATGCCTGCAATATTTTCGACTCCAAGGTGGAGCAATCGATTCCTCGGAGGCTGCAGAATTGGCTCGAGTAACGTCCTTGAAACTCGTAGAGTGTGACTTTCTTGACGTTCAGGACATCGGGAAATTCTCAGATTTAGCTAGAGAACACCTTGAAAGACTTAATATTACCTCGGAGAAAAACTTCCATGAAACTTCACCCGGAATTCTTAAAGTTTTACAGTCATCGCAAAATAAAATAGGCTTCACAACAAAAGACATTTCGATAGTGTCCCATCGTGAACTGAAGTTGCTCTTCTTTGAAATGAGTATTTTCGAAAGTTACACAGATGAGACCCTGCTGGTTCCCTTAGCCAGTTTGGAATGGTTAGAAAGCCTGACAATTATTAATAAACGAGGCAATTTAAAAGCGTTTTTTAAAGCATTATCTTTGAGAACAAATCTTAAAAAAATTGTAGTTGACGGTGAATTTCTTGATTTTGATGAGACTCTGGAACTAGCTAGTATGAAATCTCTAAAGGATTTTAAAGGCACATTAAACGACTGGCGGAGCATTGAACATTTAAGACACTTATCCCATATTCGAATTGGGGATTCCTTTGGTAACATATTGCCAGATAATATAGTCGACATTTTTGATACCATTCAGGATGAGCTGACCATCAGTTTAAAGGAAAGCGATATAAGTTTCAACAGTAATACTGGACGGTTAACACTTTGTAATGCATTTGATTTTTCAAATGTCTCCAACGATATTGGTCCACTAGCAAGTCTCAAGAACTTAAAGTCAGTTCGAATTTTGGAAGTTCATGAAAGGATATCACTTCAATATTTTATGACCAAATTAGCCTCCAGAGAAATTCTTTCTCTTCAAGAACTGATAATAGAAACCGATAAAGATGAAGTTAAATCTAGTGTGTACACACTTAACGCTTTCGAATTGAAAGAAGTAACATCCATCAAGTCTCTGAGAACCCTAAAATGCGGTTTCTCTGATCCCAAGGATCTTGAAATGTTGGCTGGTTTACCGGAACTGACTTATTTAACGGTTGGCCTCAATCAAAAAGAAGTTTTAAAAAGCCTTTTTGGAAAACTTTCCCTAATTGATTTCAAAATCCCAGATCGTTTGCCTGTTGAGGGAATAGTTTCCTTCGAGATTGGATCACAAAAAATGTCTATTAAAGAAATGATTATATTCAAAGATCAAGGTGACACTTTCCTTGTGGATCTCTTCAAGATGTTGGTCCTGGTAAGCGGGTCCACTTTGCAGAGATTGATTGTCAAAGGAGCGCCAATTGTTCAGTGTGAAGCCGATGAAATTTCGAAAATAATGTCATTGCAAAAGCTTATTTACGGATTCGATAAACTACATGATATCATAGGTCTTTTGAGGCTATCTGAATTGACAACACTTATAATTGTGGGCAGAATTCCTCACGATGCAGATTTTCCAGAGAATGAGCAGAAGGAATTTTTGATGACTCGAATACCGGACCACATTTCCCGAGATCTTATGTCTTCTTATTTTAAAAACCTCAAAGAAAAGGCTCAGCACTTGGACCGCCAAAGATTGTATATTGAGTTGCCACAAAATGTGTGCTCTGTAAAAGATATTTTTCAGCCCTTGCCTGTTGGTTTAACGCACACACTGCAGGAGCTGGTGATAACCTACCGATATCTGGACTTCGAAGAGGTGGAAAGAATTTCACACATCGCATCCTTGAAAAAACTGAGATGTGGCTTTCGTTTTGCACTTTGCTTTTCGCTTTTGCGAAACCTCAGCCATCTTGAGTGCTTGGAAATCAAGTCGTATCCAAAATTCATGGAAATTTCTGATCATCTTGTGGCCTGTTTTCAAGAATGCCCTAAGATCCAATCGATTGATTTGCATTTTAATCCTCGAGTACAGCTTATCAGTGCTGATTTTGTAGAACGGGCCATCGAAGCATTGAAATTGGTACGAGATCCAAAAATTCTGGGTCCATTAAAGCTAAGCTGTTTCGTTAGTCAAGTTTTTGTTGAACCGGTATGAAAACTAACTTAACTGAACTTAATCATTTAATGATCTTGTTATTATTTCAGAATGATTTTACAGATGAAGAGTATTTGAGTCTATCCATTCAAAGACGCCAGAACGAAAAGGTGCTGTGGATATATTATAAAGAATACAACTCTAATTAAAAATAAAAAAAAACTGTGATGACCTTCTAAAGACATATTATATATTTCAACTTTAATTACTATTTTTTATATAAAAAAGTTTATTTTTGACTTGAATTGTTGTCTATTTGCCCCATTGTGTGATTACTTAGTCGTAAGCTCCGAGTTTTGGTAATGAATGTGGCCCAAAAATAAAAACTAAGGCACATTTCTAGCAAACTCAGCAATAAATGGCATAATGAAGGAATTATGAATGGACGAGGGCCGAGGCAAACCCAGAAGATGAATGAATGAATGAGTGGAAGGAGCAGCGGGGACGAACTTATGCAAATGCAAATGAAAATTAATTTAATCCGCAGTACGAGTAAATTTTCCATTTTAATTTAATTACATGGACACTGCCTACGTGAGCGACAGCTAACCAAAGGCACAAAAAAAGAAAGGAAGTCAAATAAAAAACGGGCACTTTCAAGCAACCATTTTTTCCCTCCAGCTGAGCTTCCTTTTTTTTTGGGTGGGTGGATGGTCGGTGGCCCAACTATGAAATGCTCGTGTGTCCACTTAAAGCCAATTGGGCAATTATTTTAAGCCGCAACGGTCATTTAGCCTGGATGACGAAATTATGAAGGTTCTGTCCTTGGGGCTGGCAATTAATTGGGGCTATTTTCCCAAGTCCTTGCTTATGAAATTAAAATGCAATTTTCACTAAATCGGAGCATCGTTTTCGCCGAGTCTGCCTTATTTAATTATCCATTTTGCCTACAAGAGCTCCTCGCTAATAGCGAACTAAGCCAGGTCCGGGCAAGAAAAAAGAAATGAGCCCGTCAGACAGCCGGAGAATGTAGAAAGCAGATGAGGAGCAAGTCAAAATAACAAATTAATTAGCAAAAAAGCAATTATTCCTTCTGCGTTCTGTTTCTGCTTTCGAATCCATTTGCATTTGGGCCCAATTGAATGGGAAATTACATTTCAAATCAAGCCTGATCCTTTATGGCGGATTGGCAGACAGAACTGGTAAGTAAAAGCAGCTTAAATAATATACGCCTATTCCACAAAGGAAACTAAAAATATTGAATACCTATGAAAATGCTGCTGGTTTAAGTTTTATTTACAAAATAATTAACTAAATTTTATTACAAATTTAAAATTATTTAAAAACTTTAATTATTTCTAGTAATAGTTACATTCAAATTTTACCAACAGCATCCCTTGTAAAACTAATTATTTTTGATTTTAAAATCTATTTCTTAATCTAATTCTATTTATATTTAAATATTTTATTTTACTACTCTATTTTATTCTTTTTAGTACTAAAATTATAGTTATCTATTTCTTTTGCCAACCAAGAACGTTTTCCGCACGGAAAACTTCCACTCTGGCGAGGGAAAACGATTAAGGTAAATCGTTAACCACCCCTTTACCCACCCAGGGGTTAATGTACTAACGGTAACATAAGCATAAACAGATTAGAAGTCACATAACATTTTCCACTTTTTATGGCTATACATAGAGACCCATTCTATCTACATACATACTTTCCAGCCCCACAACATGGCTTTCGAGCTGGACATTGGGGTTGGGCTCGGTACATTGCAAAGTGGAAGCGACATTATGTAAGAAAAATGCTAAATAAGCGCTTAATGCATAATCTGTACCGAGGCATTACACACATAAAAAAGAGGGGTTACTCGTGCCCCACTCCCCAACCCCCATTGACCATTTCCCCGATCCTCTGACAACGGTTGGTCTGCCTCCGGACTGGCCCAGGCAGATATGGCCATAATGTATGACTGCCATTTTATATGCGCCTTTGAAAAATGTGCTGACACTTCGAGCCGAAGCCGGGGCCCGACTCTGAGAAAAAATGTGTAAAAGTTGGTATTTATATCAGAAAAATAAGTAAAGGTAAACTTTATAATAATTACTTATTGGGTAAGAATCATTTTGCATCGAACTATTAATAAATTCTTTTTAGTCGTTATTTAGAAAATTTCACATTAAAAATTCAAAACTATTAAGGATTTTACAGAATTTGACTGAAGGAGATTTTTGTGTAAAGTATTTAATATCTAATATTTAATACTACCCATAAACTCACAAAAAATGCCTTCGGTCACACGCCTATCTTGGCTTGGGCACACGCCGATTCTTATAAACACTGTAAATTGTTTAAGTGACAATTTCCTGAACGCAATTATTTGGTTGTGTGCAGGTTTTTCTCAGTGTCCTGGAAGCCAAAGATTGGGGGATAGACTGTGGAGCTGGAGGAAGGGCTGGACAGCAGAATGATGGCGCTGGTGCGAAAGGGTTGACCCAAACGCAATTGACCACGTGTGCGTGTCCATTTGGGGGCGGTCAGCCTTAGCTTCGGTTTGTAGCGGAGTGTGTTTTTTTTCTCTTTTGTTAGGGAAGGGAGGGCGAAATCCTTTTATCATTTAAATGGCGTATATGGCAAAAGGCAGTTTTTATTTTTATAATCCCACCGACCAACCAGCTAAGGGAGCGGGCTCCAAAACCCCGGCAAGACAACACGGAAGTGCCGAAGTCGGGAACAAATCACACGAAATTTGTAAATGTCCATTGTCAAGCGGTTGCCGTCTCACCTCGAAGACCCCCTTACTGTCCGCCCATGCAAAGTTCTTCCTGCTCAGTCCATTTATTAATTTGCCTCGAATAGCTCTGCACCCCCCGTGAGGCGAAACGTAATCCCTTTAGCACTCACCCCACAGACTTTGCGTTTTTCAATAAGGCAAAAGGAACAATTTGCCGCACAGCAGGTGGAAATTGTCAGCAGACAGGATTGCGGGAGTGGGTGGGAGTTTGGCCGGGGACATGGGAGGATACGCCACCCGTGGCGGAGATTTTGTGTCACTTTCTGGCGTAATTTCAGACCGACTTTGATTGGCGGCCATTAAAAATTTCGCTCGTGTCCCGCCAGTCATGTGATTGATGGCCGAACGTGATCTATACCCAATAACCAACTAAAGTTTTATGAATTTTAATGAAAAGTTAGGGTCATTTCGTTTTACTTTTCCAGAAAAGGTGGTGGGCATTATTTTAACAGGGATTGCGAAAGTGACGCAGGACTTAGCTTGGGTTGGTCTGATTTTAAAAGAATGGATAGGTCACTAGGGCTTAATCAATTTTAATTTACATTTTTTAAGGAAATATTTTTAAAAGACAAAACATTTTAATGTATATACATACAACCATATTTGTATTAATATTATTAAGGAAAAACATAGATTAATTTATTCATCTTGTGCTAGAAAAAAATGGGGTTAATATTAATTTAACTTAATAATACATTTTTTCATTATTTTAAATATTTCATTAACAGAAAATTATATGTTTATCTCATAATGCAGATTTTTTCCTTCAATAACCATTATCTAATTATTTATTCTTTTCCGACGAAAAGTATGCCACACAAATACTATCTGGCATTATCCAACCTAATACCAGGGAATTAGGCATAATTTTGGGCTGAGTGATATGCGTGGTGATCTTGAAACTATGTCCAATGAGTTGCGGAACAGAAAATTAACTTAAGCTAATGACAGGCATAAAGATCGCCAATCGTAAATCAAAATATACGTCCATTTTATGTAACCCAAACATTGTCAATGGTCCGTATGATGTCCTGTCCTCCAGCCAACCCTTTCACCCCCCAAAGACAAAAGTGGGAAAATATCAAAACAGATGCGGCAACAGACAGAATCCTTGTCATGTCCATGCTCGTGCACCTTCCTTGACATCGCCCTGACTAATGATGTGCCAACAAATTTAACGCAACCGGTTACCCGCTCCGCGATAACACCCATAACTGACTTGACTCGACTCAATAAAAAAGATGACAAAGCGCCCAATTCACTTAACAAATTTGACAATGGAAATCATATGTCATCATTATTAACAGTGAGATGATTCCATTTTCCGGCACAAGGGCCGCCGCACATATGGCCCGCTTCCACTCCGTGAAACTAAGCGGATAATTTCGAAATAATATCATAATCATAAGCGCAGGGGTTGAAACCCGGGATGTGAAGCCACCACCGCTGATTTTGGTGGTGCGGAAGTCAACCTGCTGGCTGCGTTCGAAGCTGCGCACTTCCATCCACACCTTCCGGAATGGGCTTTAAAATCTCCACAATGAAAAGGGAAATTATGGTAAGCGAGAAATGAAAATGAAAATATGTCAAAAGGACACCCCCGAGCTGAATAAGGACAATGGCTTTCCCCCTTTTGCATATTAAATTAAAATAATGAAATTTTGAAACGCTTTCGAGATCTCTTGTGGCGATGTTGTTGTTTACATTGAACGGCAATAAAGGAACTCGGGGTCCGGATGAAGGGACACCCCATAAGTCGCACATAAAATAAAGCAATTGGAAAATTATGCACTTGTCCTCAGTCACCACCGCCTCATCATTCCATCGCCGCCCAGAAGTATGCTTTTAATAATCAGCAAAGTGTTCCGGATAACTGAGGGTTGGCCTTGCCCTTCCGGCTGCTTAAAGGGCGGTGGGTGTGGGTGTGGGCGTGGTCGTTCTGTGCCCGGGGCCAGTTGGCCATTTGGGCTGGAAGATTTACATAAAATGGGAAAATATGTGAGTGCGCATTAAAATGTATAAAAAGTGAGCAAAGTTCTGGATTAAGTACGGTGAGGAAAGGGATCCGATGAAGGAGATTAGATGAGATGTGAGAAGATGACTTTTGGGCTCTGGAGGTGGAATCCTTTTGGTTGGGTTTCTCTTGAACTGAGATTTTGATTGACAATTTAGGGTTTCCAGTTATTTCGACATTTAAATATTTTAGTTTAAGAATGGTATGTTCTAAACAAAGCGACACAATAAGGAATACAGTTTTCTAAACTTAACAATACATAGTTTTGGTACATTATCTAATTTTTAACTTTCTGAATTACCAAAATATTATACAATTACCAAATACTTTTGGTACTATATTTTATTTTGAACTTCCTGAATTACTATAACAAAAATATTCCCAGATAAGAGGAGAATCGAAGGACAGTGGATATATTTCGGTTAATTGAGTTTCCATAATGTTCATCATTAAAATCTATTTGCAAACTTGGCATCCGTTCAGGCCATCTGGGATATCTGCCATATGAACAGTACTTTCGGACCTCTCAGATCGAACTCTTATTTGATTAACTTAAGGTCTGAAATTATTCCATTAGGGCAGGGCGGTTCCCGATTCCCAGCCTGCGGCCAAAACATTACGGACGGGAACGGAAACCGCCCCCAAGGATGCTGGATGAACTCACTCAAATCTACATTTGCCGGAATTCCCAAATGTCTACTTTTCAATGCGCTTAGCATTTTTAAGCTGCTTTTAATAAATTCGACACAAAATTGAATTTTCATAACGGTTTGTCCTCACTGGCACTTGTCCTTTTGACACCATCCCTTATCCTTCGGAAGGGAAACTTGAAATGGGAACGGGAACGGGCAACGTGTGCGACACTCACTTAAAAAGTAATTCATGGACACAGTCACCCCGGTAAGTGTGTTAACAACAAAGACCTGGGGCACTTTTAAGCCTCCCTTGAACTTCTGTGTTTGTTTTTTGGGAAGGAAAAACATTACCATGCTTAGGAATATCATTTAAAACACGGTTAAATATCTACATTTATGACTTATATACTTATACTATAAGTACTTATTTATTGCAAATATACACTTACAAAATTTTTGGAGTTTTTTATACTCCCAGACAACCATTTCTTTCGTTTACTTTTAAGACGCTGTTTACGCTGAACTAATTAAAAAACTTTTTCAAAAGAACCGTTTTGGACATACTCAAAAGTATCTAGATTATTGCACTTGTTTTATTAAAGGTGAAAACCGTAAGATCAAAAAAATTTGTAACTGACACTATTCGAAAGGAAATAGTTGGATCTTTTCGAACTTTGTGATCGGACCGCAATTAATAGAGAAATAAACCCTGAAAGTTTTAAAATATGTTTTATTTTTGGTACGAATTCATAAAATGATATTAGCATTCCATTTCCACTTCCTACGGCGATTATTTTATTGGTAAATCAACCCTAAACGCATGATGTTCTCCAACATAAATGAAAACTTTTAAATTTTGTAATAATATTAAACAAACTTATTTTTGGCTAATTCATAGCGTATACATAGTATTCTAGATCCATTAATATTTCTAATATTATAATACAAATCTCGCGATTTGCCTAACCCTCTGACAGAATACATTTAATTAAAACCGAAGAACAAACTGCTTTACGTTATCACCCGTAATATTGGACCCCGAAAACCTAATTAAACTTTATGCTTTTAAAGCCGCCTTCATTTGCCTATCTTGGCCAAACCACAACGTAGTTTTTGCGCATAAATTCAAGCATTCTGCTTACTTTGAGTGCTCATTGAATGCGATATGCCTGGTAATAGTATTCATGTGCATAATGAATATCTAAGGGCTCTACCGATTTTCACCTTGCCCAGAGTTCTTATCACAGTTCAACCGCTTTTGGGGTTTCGGGGCTGAGTGGGCGGGGTCAAGGGGCGGTTGTAAATTTATGCATTCAAGTCATAAACAAGGGGCAACATTTTATTGCTATTTCTCATAATCAAGTGTCGCCAGAAACGTGCGCCCGGGAAATGCGTGAGTGCTGCGTTTACAAGAAAAGCGATAAAATTATGAAAATTTTATGTCGCACAACAGCGTAAACGGAGTTGGAGTGGATCTGGCATATATGGAGCGAGCTCAATGAACATGTCATAAGCGGGGCTCGATCCCATTCCCATTCCCATTCCCGAACCCATTCCCACTCCCCAACTAAACACGTTCGACGACAGTTGGACTTGTGGTTCCAGGAATCACAGCTCAGCACACGCGTGCCACAAATTGTGGTCGAGATGGTGAATACACTGCGGACAAACTCCTGCCTTGCAGTTTATAAAAAATATAAATTACATTAGAAATATTTAGAACCTTCCTAACTCATTGATATGAGTTTATTCAGTTGTAGTTAAACATTTCTGATTTTTAAATATCCGAAACACAAATCATGTTCACACAAAAAAAAGAATGTCGCCGTAAAATCGATATGCGCATGTAATTTTTTGGTTTTGCAATACGCATATCGTTTTTACATGAAATACTCTTTTCGAGCATATCAAATTTACCTGGCCGCATATCAAGTAAAAATTGATATTACGTAATGTAAAATCGATCGAAGTTTCATATCGATATTTTTTTGGGTGTTTCTATTTTATTTGAGACTTTTACGTAGTATGATCAAAAGAATTCCTCAATATAAAACTCAATATACTACATAATTATTTTCCAAGTGTGGATCATGTACTGGAAAAGGGTTCATAAAATAAAATATGACTGTGACTATCGTTATACGTAAATCACACGTAGGTGAGCGGGGGAGCATTAAAATGTCATTGCCGTACGAAAAATTAAAACGAAATTACATAAACCAAAAAATGTCACTCAGAAAGACATAAAAACGAGGGCCCCAGTAATTAGAATGCAGAGGCCAAAGTAAACCAAAGCCCGAGTTGGAGGGCACTCGGCAACACCTAGCCGAAATTCCTTAATCGAATTTGCATTAAGCGATGAGCAGCTAATAATCTGTAAACCGAATTAAAAACAGCTCCAGGGGCGTTCAAGAGGAAACAGCAAAGCAGAACCGCCGACCCCAAGGGTCGAGTCAGAAAAAATAAAAGAAATGCCCAAAGATTAGCCGGAAAGTGGGGCCGCCGTCCCAGAATGGGCTGGAAAATATTTCCGGCAAATTAAAGCTAATGAAAGTGCCTTCTACCCTCGGTCCTAGCAGACACCTCAAGAAAAACTGACAGCCATAATTCATGACCGTCTGCGATGGGTGGCAACGCCTCCTTTTCCTTGTCCTTCCCGCCCCCTTTGGAGTACGCTGAAAAATTCACGACCCCCCCAACGGCGGGCTAATGATAATGATAACAAACATGCCTCAAGTTCCCAAGTCAGAAACTTTTTGACAAGCCGCCCTCCGCCGCCATCCTCTTCCTCTTCCGCCTTCGCAGGATATATTTCCATATAATTCATTCGACGCCGGGCCCATCCATCCATTTTGAAAATGTGAATTCTTGCGCATCATCATTGTTTGATTGCTCGTGCTTTATATACGTATTACGCATACACACGCCGAAAAGTTTACTTTTCATTTTGCTTAGCATTTTGCAGGGGATGTCTGGCGACTTTTCACTTTCTCGCTGGAAAATCGCTTGATAAATTGGGGTCGAAATCGTTATAAGCGTTGTGCTCCATCGCAGGCCCATTTATTTTTGGAGCCTCCTGCCTTCAGAAGGTACAAGTACAATGCAATAATGTACAAGTGTTTGTACGTCTCAAGTTTCGAGTTAATAAATCTCGCCAATGAAAAATGAAACAAAATTAATGATCCCGAAGTTTGTAGGATGTTTCTAGGATATGAAAATTTTGCATTTGTATTTTTCCTATTTAAGCTTCTGTACCTCGGAAATTCTAAATGTATTTCATGCTTTTGCTTCCGGTGAGTCATTCGCATACAGATAACCCAACCAAATCGATTTTTAATTGATACCATTTGGAATTCATCTCGCAACCGAATGCGTATTACATAAATCGACCGGCAATCAGGCCAAAATAAATTATTAATTAATAAGTGAGTGCACAAATCGAGCAAGCGGCTCAAAACTCGAAACGCGACCAAACGAACCGAGTTCGTGCTGCATCGAATAAGGCCTGAAAAAACCTAATTAAAAATTAGTGCAGTTTTTAATTAAGAGAAATACGAAAATGAGACTTCATAACCAGTTGCCAAATGCGGTGCAATAAAACAAAAACAGAGATTAAATAAATAAGCAGGCAGAGCGCAACAAAAAAAGGAAAACCGAAAAAAATGGGCAACAAAATTGAGCTGAATACCGGGGCGACACATAAAGGCATAAGCGGCCGAATCAGCGGCAAAAACAGCAACAACCAGCCAGAACATAACGCGTTGACAAAACGCTGTCCGCTGCCATTTATGAAACCCATGTTGACATGCGCCGAGCACAGGCTGCAGCAGCTACAGCAGCTGCAACTGCAACGCACAGTGGGATGAAAAGCGAGTGCTTTCTTTTTAAGCTCTTCATATTTGAATATATTATTTTATGTATC
Source organism: Drosophila lutescens (assembly GCA_037075285.1). Taxonomy (NCBI): domain Eukaryota; kingdom Metazoa; phylum Arthropoda; class Insecta; order Diptera; family Drosophilidae; genus Drosophila; species Drosophila lutescens. Next base: position 1,063,127 of record JBAMCF010000300.1, read on the forward strand.
TTACACTTTATAAGGGAGTATTTTTCTTCGTAAAACACGTAGATAAAAAGAAATGTTGGTTAAACAAATATTTTATATTTTAATTTTATATGCTCAAAAAAAAAGAAAATAGTTTAACTCTTGAAACTAGACTTAATAATAACATTCTACGGTACTATACCAGTATGAAAGTGTAATATTGAATTAATAGTGTAACTAAATAAAATAAAATCTGAACTCTGTAGTATTTATGTTATACTAAATATTATAGTTTATATTTTGTAGTTTAAATTGTATACCAAAAGTTTAGTTTTAACACTTCCAAAAGTTTTAATTTAATACTCATCATATTGAAACTCAATAGTTTAGAAATAATGTACGAATAGTTTATATACTACCTGCAATAGTAAGAAGACTTTTGGGAAAGTTTCATCCCGATAGCTTAAAAACTGAGAGACTAGTTTGCGTAGAAACGGACGGACAGACGGACGGACAGACGGACATGGCTAGATCGACTCGTCTAGTGATGCTTGATTTTTAATTTACGTAAATAATTGATTTTGTTTTATTTCCATTTTCTGTGTTCCTAATATTGTATTTATTCTTAATTAAAGTAACTTCCGATTGAAAGCTGCGATGACTGTCCACTGTGCAACGTCAGTGATTGCAATAATTTCTGAGCGAGTCCGACCGCCGTTTTGGCCAGCAGTGGCATTCTTGCCGCTTGCCGCCGACCGCCGCGCTTTATGGTCATGCGCTCCGCCAACTCGCTCCAAATTCTTTGTGGCGGCGGCGGGCGGCGGAACGTGCCATAAATTGGCCAAATCAAATGCTGGACCGCGGACGGATTGCCGCTCGGCGGAAGGGGCGATTTGGGTATCGCAACCCCCTCCCTGGGGAGGGCGGACCGTGGACAGTCGCTGCCAAAGGCAACTGTCGCTCTTGCAGCTGCCCAGTTGAGTGCCGGCGGAGCTGCACTTTCTGTGTGGTCGGCGACATCAAATCGCGATGCGTTGCACTGGCCAGCAAAGCAAATGAACTGATTGGGGCACAGGCTTTTCACATCGCCCTGCCATTGAAAGGAACACAGAACTGCACTGGGAAAAATAATTAAAGTGAGTGACATTAGTTCCAAAAAAAACTAAATCTAAAATTCACGGTAAGTGTATGGTAAAATATCAGCTAAAAAAAAACTTTAATCGAACTAACAAATTTTAACCACAATAATACGAAAAAACACACGAAAAACCACAATAATAAAATAACTTGATATGAAACGATGATCAATTTGATATTATGTGGTATTCATTTTGAAATGCAAAAAATTTCGCTATTTCGCTCTATTTCGAGAGAGAATTTGTTCCACTCGCGTAATTTAAGTCGTCATATGGCTTCCTACTTTCTTTGTTCGAAATCAGAGAATCTCCGAGAGAGAGAATTCGGCCAAATTATATTATTTAATATCAATTTTACCAGTATTGCATGCTAAAACGATATGCTTATGCATACCAGAATTTTACCATGCGCATATCTATTTGATTCCGTCGTGTTTTTTTGTTGTGTGTGTTTCACTTTTAAATTCTTAGTGTAGCTTCAGGTTTCCAGTGATTTCGCACTAATCAGTCACAAGCACTGAGCAATTGCAACTGGAAGTGAGAAACACCTTTGATTAGACCAGCAGAGAGTTAAAGTCTGTATGTCCTTTTCTATGCAAGTTAGAAAAAAGTCTTTGTTCAGGAATACAGGTCTGCATATGCATAAAATATAGAAATTCATAGTAAACATATACTTTTACTTTCAGAATTAAATACGTTTAGTTTAATCTTTAAAATTATGCAAGATCCTAGCTATATCTATATCTTTTTGACTTAATAGTATTAATCGGTATTGTTATGTTCTTAAATATTATTTGCAATGCCAAAGCCTATTTGATATTGCAACTATTTATGTACCTACATTCAACACCAATTTAAAATACCGAAGGCACGCAAAAAATATTACAAATTAAGCAAAATTACTCGTGGCAAATTTGGAAATGAGCCGTCATTTGTTTAATGACAGGTCACAATCAGGGGAAAAAAATAGCCAAAAATCGAAAAAAAAACAAACGGCAGAGCTAACAAATTGATTGACGGCTGTCGGTCAGAAATGGAAATGCCAGTGCAACTGGCTGAGTTCAGTGGGGTGCGGATGGCGTGACAATATTGACATAGTTGCGATCACAATGGCATCTTGTGAGCTGTCCACTGGGATATATCATACAAATACTGCATATACGAGATGCGAGACACCGATGCAAAGTCGCTGGCGTTTTGCACTGATTTGACTTTATTGAATTAGGCAACGGCGAGCGAAACGCAGCTTGGCAATAAATCAAAAACGAGTTCAAAATTTGTGTCACCTCAGCGTCCAAAACAGCATCTTGGCATCGGCATCGGCATCGATTGCCTCGTACGTGATCATTTTATTGAGCACATTTGACTATTATTAGGGAAATTTAACACATGACGCACTAAATACAGATTTGCGAGACATGGACATGTGTGCGGCGGTTTTTCTCGTATTTATGGCAACATGATTTATATCGCGCGAGATCCAAACAAGCGGATTGCGCATACGCAGCGTTGCCGCAATGCGACAAATTTGGTTAAATTACGCGTGCACCCGGAGAACGTGCCCCAAACGTAATGAGCGGTGCAAAAGTCGTGATCGCATATCTGTCAGATACAGCTACATATATCTCTCACTTCGTTAGCGTCGACGCCCACAACTCACAACTCAAAACTGAAAACTCAACGGAAGTTGGCATCTTTATGGCCTAATGCTCGTTTAGACAGCCTTTTGGCAGCGGCTAATCGGGCAAATAAAACAAGCCATATCTCTCCCGGCGTGCATAGCATTAAGACTCGGCTCAGACAGACAGGTCTGGCCAAAACAAAAGTCGGAGACTGACTGAAGACTCGACTCGCATCGAGTGGTGTTCGTTTTGTCATTCAAATCGCCTTCTACGGCCCCATTTGCATTTTTCCTTTTTTCGTTTTCGATTTTATGAGTGTTATAAAAATCTGCGTGATGGATACACAAAAGCGATTAGCTTATTTTTAATGTTTCAATTTTTCGATTTGCCTTTTCGGAATTTATTTGATTATTCTCGCTTTTGATGCATGCCATTTCTGGTCATAATATTTCTTTGTTTCACGAATACAAATAATTTAAATTGCCTTTTATTTTGGTCTTTTAATTTTCGATTTCAGTTTGGACCGTCCACAGAGATGTTTGTTTAATTGATCCATGGATATTCAAATTTTATAATTGTTGCTTAACTCGTTGATTACCAGTCTAGATTTATTATAGAGCTTTGATATTATTATTTCTTTTCAGTTATTTATAATAAAAATAATTCAATGTTTAAAAAAAAAACCAAAATTTAAATGAAAATTAATTAATTTATTTCAATTATTTGAAAGTTATAGCGATTTAATTAATTTAGCTAGACCACTTAAAATTCAAAATTTTTGAAAAGGTATTAAAATTTTTTTATTTATAAAATTCATACAATATATATAAATTCAATAAGTAATAGCATAGTAATTGTTTTTAAATTGTTTTAATTAATATTTTAAATTTAATTTTGAGTTAAAGTGAAAACCAAACGAATTTTAAAGGCATTTTTTCGTCCGATCACTAGAGCGTGACCACCCACCGGGCTTCTTTGGATTGGGCTTCCCATTGGAATCAAGATAAATCCTTCAGGCGAGAAACAGCGCTGCGTCCCCAAGTTATCTTTTCCCGGCTTTTCCGCCAGACAATGGCGTCTGCGAGGAAATTAATTTTAATTGCCGGAGGTGCGTGCACAGAGCGCATTGCAATAATTGGCAAAGGCCAGGTCCTGTCGCAGGATCCCAGACAAAGAAAGATGACACTTGAGACGCCCGGACTCGGACTCGGACTCAAACTAGCAGTTGGACATAATTTACGGGTGCAGTGGACGTTGGCTGAATGGAACTTGCTAAATAATTTAAAAACTTTCCTGCACTCGCTGCATAATTGAATTGGCGGTGGCGGGGGCTCAAAACAAGTATCAAAGCGGAAACGGAAGCGGCGTCGGGACGTCGGCTGACGGGCCAAGAAGATTTCTATAAGAATTTGATTTGCCCTGAAAAAGGAACCACTCCAAAGGGGGCGTGGCCGGGGCGCAATCGGGGCTAACCACAAGGTTTTTCAAACTTTACTCATTTTCAAAATTACAATGTTGCCGCAAGCGTGCCGCTCACCGCAGCAACTGGAAAATAGCTAGAAAAATCTAAACGTAAGCAAAGTCAATGGGCGAAGTTGGCAACGTGGCGGCTGCTTCTTTGATGATGACAAAGCGGCAGGAGATAACGGGCCAGGCCAAAGGATGCCGAGCCACTCCCTCGACCACTTTCCCCCTTTTTCCTGCACTCACAGAAATTGAGATGGAGTTGTAGCATTTTACAATGAAAAAAATAAAAAATTGATATGAAGCGATGATCAATTTGACATTATGTGGTATCAATTTTGACTTAATATGCGGTATCTAACTTTGATATGCTCAAAATGTATTGCATGGTAAAAACGATCCGCATAGCCTTAATACCAGAAATTTACCAGGCAAATCTCTATTTGATCCTGGCGTGTTTTTTGTTGGGTGTAAGAAATTTATTTGGGAAGTCATTGTAAAAGAATTGGAGAATGCGTTTTCAAGACCGACAAAAGGTACATATTTTGTTAGTACGAAATGGTTAACATTATTTATTATTATTATTATTATTACATTCCCATTTATAGGGAAACCGAATGATTAACATCTTATTAAAATATCGAAAAAATATAATAATTTTTTGAGACAAAAAAAACAAATTTTGAGTCGTTTTCTCGTCCGCCTGTTAAATTTAAAGGAAGCTTTAAACTTTGATTTCCCATACGATTTCAAGTTTTTAACCCTACTTTAAATTTAACAAACGGACAAGAAAACGGTCCTTAAAGTAACTAATTTAATGTTTAAACTATAGAATTTTTACAAAATATATTTGGGCACATTTTAAAGTTAACATATTTTCAAGCCATTTTAATTTTGGCGAGTGTACTCCTTTCTTAGCAAGTTCCTGCAGCTTCTTTGCAGCTGTTCGTCCTTAGCAGACATTTTTCTGCTGGCTAAAGTTTTGTTGGCTCAACCACTTGACGCTCGGTTACCTCAGCTTCCTTCCCGCCGGAAAACTGCCTTTGAACAGAAAAATATTGCACGCATTTTCCCGGAAAGCAACGTGGCACGAAAAAGGACGAGAAAGAGTCGACGACGACGACAAGGACGAGGAAGGATTCCTTCTTGGTGCTGCGGATGCTGCGGTAAATCAATTTCTGCAAATGAGATTTTTCAATTATAAATCAATTTTCGATTAAAATTACTTTTACGCATCTTCCTTTCAAGTTTCTCAGCCCATTCTTTCCCCGGGTTTCGCTATCGCTTTGTGTGTGTGTTGTTGTGCGGTGAAAAGTTTCTGACATGTAAGGGGATCTCATCCCGAAAAGAGAAAAATAGGTATATAAAGAATATTATACACAAGTGGTTCGCGGTATATGAGATAAACTTTTAAGCCACCGAGATTTAATATACGAAATTTCATTTCATTGAAGTATTATTTTGATTTTATTATTTTATTTAATTATATAAATATGTATCTACTATTTAAAAAAAAAGGCCGAAGAGAAATAAAAGAAGTCATGATATATGTTTATTTGCTATGGTTTGTATAAACCACATAAAATTAATAAAATTACAAAATCTGTAAAACTTACACAATTAAATGGTCACGTAACTTGTTTTTTTTTTTTAATTTTTTAGCACATTAATCAAAAAGGTTTATTGATGAAGCAATCATTAAATAAAAAATGTTAAAATTTAAAAACCTTCTGGAAAGCGATTAGTTTACAAATCAATCAGCCTATCATCCATTATTAATTTAATTCGCTTTTTAAGACATATATCTTGAAGTCACTTCCTGCATAGAGATTGCACTTTTCAGTGGAGTAGGTAGGCGTAGACCATTGGGGGCAGTTAAGTCTCAATAAAAAAGGGGAGAGAGCCTGAAACCGAGACGAACCGAGACATTTGATCCGACTTGCCAGGACGATAAACTGGGCCAAGAATGCACCTCGCTTTATTTGCGGCTCTTAATTAAATTGTGAATTATGGCCCTCGATTTGCCAATCGCCATAAAGGCCACAAAAATATGAGTCGCGGTCGCTGCGATGGCCGATGAGTCGATGCGACGATGAGGAAAAGCTGGCCACAGACTTTTGCTGGCCATAAACGTGGCAATGGGGCTGGCATAAAACTTAACGATGGCCAGTGCAGCCCCAGTGCTATCCAAGGCAATCCCAGCAACGCCGGCCATCCATCCCATCCATCAGAGTGAGTCGACACCGATCGATATTAAATTATAAATGAATGAATGAAGTTTTATGACACTGCCCAGTGGGGGCTGAGACTCGAACTTGGACTCGACTTGTCGCCAAGGCTGCGGGCTTGATGGATCGTGAATGGATCCCGATCCCAATACCGAACCCTTTCTCCCCGGCCTTTTCACTGAGTTATGAGCATTGGGCGAAAGATAATGATGCCGTTCGATTTTCATTTTGATCGCAACGTCAGCGGCAGAGACACGGCCAATAAATCGCCGCATGTGGCACAAGCCGACTTTTGCGTCCAACATTCGTCATAAAGTGGCTGAAAGTCGGGCCCCAACTTGTGTTTATGGTCCCTGGCAATTAATAAATTTCTGGCTAGTCGAGCATAAATCGGTAACTCGCTCGAGATTTTTATAGGAGTGCTATCGGGTGTTTACGCTGTCGTAAATGAAAAAACATATCATAAGTCTCAAATAAAAACTACTGTGGGTGTTACAAAAATACCAAATTGCAATCGACATTTTTAAAAAAGGTAAAAAAATAAATTGTTCATTAGCTCAAAATAAAAAAAATAAAAACTTTAAACGTAATATTTTATTTATAACCTTATATCAAGTAAAAGATTAAAAGATATGCGCATGGTAAATTTCTGGTACTTATACGCGTGGAAGGGAGAAAAAATATTCGAAATTCGAACTAGCCTACTTAGAACATGTTGTTTACACATCGAATATATCGATTTGAGATGCCGCATATCAAGTCAAAATTGATACCACATAATATCAAACTGAGCGTTTCATATCAAGGTGTTTTTTGTGTATTGATAACTTTTTTTAAAACCATCGAATCGATCACAATGAAAAATCTAATTCATGTTCTTTGTTCAGAAGTTTTTCCTTATGAGTACCACACCATAATGATTGATTTGCGTCAATAAAATGGGAAGAGCCCATTATGGTGGACCACATTTCGAAAGGGTTATTCAAAAGGCACACGTGCCAAAGGTCAACCGTAATAGCCACTCCCCATTGCCATGCCAAGAACCGAATAAGGAAAACACTTGGCCGCCGATCAATCACAATTCCTGTCTCCGTTTCGGTTTCTGTTTTTTTAAGTTATCCGTTTTTTCCCGCTCCCATTTACCTTTTTTGATAAATGTCGCACGCCGCGTGTCAAATGCGTTTCCCAGCAGCATCCCCCATCCCCCCGAGTGGAAAACGAAAACTGTCGCATTTTCTTGGAATTCTGTGGTGCAGCATTCTCCCAAGGATATGCTGTTACGAGGCGGCCGGGGGTGAAAGTGGGGAAAGTGTCCTGGCAGCCGCTTTTGGGGCCTGTCATTGTCCCACAGCGATTTTTTGTTGCTCGCCTTTTGTGTCGCGCAATGCCAGCACGTGGTTGAAGAGCGGGCGGGGAGTCCCCGAATCCCCTGAATCCCCCGAACCGCTGCAGATTTTATTTTCCTTCGTTTTTTGTATTTTTTGGTCGCCAAGCAAGCCTTTAATTTATGCAGCCCTGGGGAGGTTTTGATTTTCAGACGATTCGTGGATGGAGCTGCGCTCAACAATTGCCTCTAATTGTGGAATGGGGGCTGTTGGGGAAATTCGGAGGGGAAAAGAGAGACTGTAATTGAGATCAGTGAGAGTAGAATCAAAGGAGATACCCAGGGTCACATAACAAAATTTAAAAAAACAAGAAAGGAAGCTACCTTCGGTCAGCCGAAGCTTATATTCCTTTGCAGATAATTCCTATAAAATAACAAATTACAAAATGTTATTATTTTTTCTTTCCTTCCTATGACGGCTATAAAATATTGTAGTCCGATTGTTGTTAAATTTAATTCGAAATTCTGAAATATTAAAAAAAGTCATATCCCAGAGTAGAAGAGAATACAATAAAAACCAACGGAGCTATTTCCAATTAATTTCCCATTATTTTCCGATCGTTCCTATGGCAGCTATAGTCGTCCGATTTTTATAAAATTAAATTCGAAATTCAGAACTATTTAAATGAGGTCGGAATCGTCTCCTTTACTGCGTTGCAAACTTCTGACTGAAAACATTATACCCTCTGCAAGGGTATAAAAACAAATTATCTAATAAGAGTGATGACTAGGCTTCAAGTAAAAGTTTCTTCACAAAGCCGAGTTCTTAAAATAAATATATTATATTGTACTATGTACTATGTGTTCTTTAAAGCTAAAACAAACCAGTTAATTTACAATGTTGCGCTGTAAATAAATTCGTTATGCTAAAAACACATCCAGCTCAAATAACAATCAGTTCATATCTCAGTCCCCAATGAAAGTTTTAGTAATACACCTACTTCTTTGTGTGGTTTTCCCATCGATAAGTGCCAAATCGCCACGTGAGTATTTTTCTAACTTCCTAAGTTTATAATATACTGACTTATATATATATTCTTAGCCCTATGTTGTTTGCCGCACAGCAAAGGGAAAACGACGGGAGAAGCTTTCTACATGTTCACCTACAGCAAAGATATATTTGAATGCATCCCTTTTATTTACTCGGGATCTGGAGGAAATGATAATCGCTTTTGGTCGAAAAGGGATTGCGAGGAGACATGTCTGGCATCAGCTGAAACTTGATTCTCTTGGTAAACTGGTTAAATAGTTATATCATACTACAAATAATATTGAAATACAAAGTTTAGTATAATTTCTTTGCATATCCTTAAAGCTGTACACCCATCACGTATCAAAAACCTATTACAGAGCAATCCACAAAACCACTCAGCGGTACCCATCAATAAAAAATAGGTATACAAAACATACACTGCCGTCTGTCACATTAGCACATCATTCATAAGGACATGTGCCAATGGTTTTCAAATATGTTTTCCACCAACGGCCGGGAAAACAACGGGAACAAAAAAGGAAAACGACGATGACGATGTCGGCCTCCCAGGCGAATTCGAATTCGCAGGCTCGGCGAGATTTGCGTTTGCCAAAATGTCAATAAACACCCGATGGACGGACAGCGGTGATATTGACATTTATTTTTATATATTTTATTTCGAGCCCCCGAAGCGCTGTGTTGCTTTCTTATTTGGTTTCATTTCACATGTCACAGGCGTCCTGACAAAATTTTATGCGAATTGGTTTCACATTTTGAAATAGTTTCATAAAAAGCAAATGCCAGGGGCCGGCCCACCCACTTCCGACCACCCACCCACACTCCGCCCAGTGAAACACCTCCCACCCAATGCCATTTCGTTTCCCGGGGTGCCTGCCAATGCGAGTGATTTCCATTTGACATTGATGATGTTTATTTATTTCGGTGAAAATGGAAAATATACAACATATATGTGTATCTGCAATATGTGCACTGGAAGAAAAAAAATTAAGGTAAAAATTTACAAAAAAGGAAGAAAAATATTGTTCGGCTTAGAATTACTTGCTTAAATGTTAAAAAAAATATAGAGGTTTTCTTATTATTTTTAAATTACTTTTTTATCTTTCCTATGTAATTCTGAAATATGGAAAAATGGTATATCCCAGAGTAGAAGAAAAAATGATCGAAATCGGAAGACGGACGTACAATTTTTTTCCTATCCATTTCTCATTAATTCCCTGACAATTTAATTCAAAATTCTGAAATATTAAAATAATTGTATTCTCAAGAGCTAAAGATAATAGGTTAAAAACTTTTTGAACCTAACTTGAAATACTTTATAAAGTTAAATGTTTCAAACTTTTACAAAATGTATCCTCATCAGAGGGTAATAAAAATGTTTTCTAAAAGTCTAACATGTAACTAAAAAAATGTTTTAAAGTGGAACTTGTATGGACCGGCATACCAAAATTCAATGATTCAGAAATTAAAAATTTGTATGTAATTTTGAGGTCATCAATATTTTATCAGTGCACAAATAAAATATATTTACAGAAGCGTGCAAGTGTATTTGGGTTTATACTTCTTGTTTGACATGTGTGGGATAGTACATACATATATGTTTTGGTACTTGTATAATTTTACTTTTGGCGTTTATTATGATGCTTTTTTTGGCTATTCGAAGTTTGTTTGAGAGTCTATTTTGAAGTCGGTAGACATTGATGCTTGGGTGTCGAGAAATCCAGAATCCCACCGAATCCATGATCCTGGGGCTTTGGTTTCGATTTCATTTTTTGTGCCCGGGGCGCACGACAAGTTTGACTCGAGAATCGCGATGCCTGAGAGATTGATTGCCCCGAAGAAAGAACTTGGCCAGCTCCAACGGAATTGTGAGTGGTTTTGCATGTTTTGGCACAGTAACTTTTCGCCAGGCCTAGGGAAATTCGTTTTTTTTTTTTAGCATTTTTCCCTATCTGGCCCTTTTGTGGGCTTGTGAAAATATTTAAACACGAAATTGCAACCAATCAAACAATTTTCCAATCAAAAGCTTCTATTTTGGCAATTTTGAGACGGACCTGTGCCAAATTTTAAGTTGCATAATTCAACAAAGGGAGCTTTTTGGCAATTTCGAAAACCGAAACGAACGCAGGCTCCCTCACCCACTCACCTGCCCCTTTTGCCTTTTACCTGTGTGTTCACAAACAGACAGGACATCATCGAGCAGCCGGCTACGCAATTACCATGAACAACAACGGTGGGTTGGGTGGTTCTAGGGTTCCTGGGTTCCTGGGTTCCTGGGCTCTACGATACGAGATGGGGCATGCAGATGGTATAGGGTCTGCGCTGGCAAGTCGTAAATATTCCAAATGTCATTTTGAAATCCTAATTTACGCTTCGACGATCTAAAATGCACATTTGCACCCGGCGCAGCCAACGCACAAAAGCGTCCAGCGTCCAGGACGCACTGCAATTTGGGCCCCAGGACCCCCTAGAACCCCCTTCCGATAGCCGAACCACTGGGCAATCCTGGCCGGGGGTGGAAGGACCCCACGTCCCACGCCTCATCAGGATTGGCATGCCTCATCATCAGTTCGAGTTCGTTTTTGCAGCGCCATTTTGTATCGAAACATGCAATCAAAATTTTCAAATTTTCCCTCTCTGTCTGTGTGTGAGTCTGTGTGTGTGGGGGGCGGTGGGGAATGGGGGAGTGGCTGCCTGTGTACACTGGCCAAACACACACTCACACACACACACACACGGAATGAATTACAATCAGCACACAATTCAACGAAAAATGCCGTCCAATTTCTAAAATGTGCGCCACCCACCCACCGCCCACTTTTTCGACTACAGCCTCATGGGGCGCGTTAGGAAAATTAGTGCATTTTCTGGGGAGGATAGTGGTATAGAGGGGGCGGGGAGGGGGCCATGCAATGGGCTATACCGTTGGTGGGGCCCAAAAACAATATGTTTTCCAAACGGCATTTCCATTTATGTTGCATGTTGCGCACACATTTCCGCAAATGCATTTCCCCTCCCTCACCTTTTGCACATATTTGCGCTCCTTTCGTAACTGCAGCTGAGTTTCGGGGTTTCGGGTTTTTCGGGACGGAGGACCAAGTATCGGGTGCATTGTCTATTCCCTTTTTGTGGGGCCCAGATTGGAACGTTTGCCGTATCGGCGAACGAAACCAGAGCGATGGAGCTGCAAGTTATCGGGTTGCATTGCCCAATTGATGCGGACAATCGAATGGTTAATCGGAAGTTGTTTGCCATTTGGGCTGAATTTACCGTTCAATTCAGATGAGATCGATCCTGATTAGAAAGCAGTATTCGGTATAGTTGGAGTATTGGGAACAAACCTTATACGAAATATCGATAAAAATTAGGGGTTTAATATATAATGCTTTGGTTCTTAACTAAATAATTATTAAAAACAACAATATTTCCATAAAAGTCTAATAGATGATTATTATATTTGTGGATTGTTAGCTAATATTGTGAAATACTATTAATCAATTAAATATCTGAAAGTAATTTAAATTATATTATAAATAATTCACTTTGAATTTATTGTTAAAAGGGTTTCCTTTCTAAATAGTAAAGCCGTTTAAAACGATTTAATAGTTACGTAGGTATATGAAATCTTTCTTTTAAGTTACCACTATCACTTTAAGATAAATCATTCAAATTTCCCCATTATAGCCTCCTGTAAACCCTAATTTCATTGCTTCCAGTAATTGTTAATCAGCCATCTCAAAAATGAAAGGCTCGACCATTTAAATCGGAATGTTTATTCAAGAGATTTCCCCAAAAAAAGAAACACCAAACCCATCGAAGTACTCGAGTCGTTGAACTTCTCCGAAAGTTCTTCTTCGCAGTCCATAAAAAGGAAAAGCTTACGAGGTGTTTGCCATGTGTCATATTCCGATGGTCCCCAACACTCGGCCGAGTCCGTATCTCGATCCGGGGATCTATTCCATTTGGGTGATGGATTTTTACGGCCTCGAACTCTCAGCTGAGGCAATAACGTGAATTCCTTTTCATCGGATCGGTCAATAATAATCAACAGCAGTAAAATTAAAAATACATTTACCAAATATTGAATTTCAATGTAAATAAATTAAAATTAAACAATCGCCGGGTGAGAGGCACAAAGAAAACAGAAACAAGACGAAATTTCGCCTGAAATCGAATAAAAAGCAACAAATTTTGATGACTGGGAAGATTGAGTGACTCCGTGTAACGAAGTCTCGGATCGGAGACGAGGGAAACCTCGGATAATGATGAATTAATTGAGGATAAAATGTTTCTGGCCGTGGGGAGCGACGGTTGAAATAAATAAAAACCACAAACAGAACAGAGACAATCGGGCAATATCATAAAAATTATACAGTAACCAACGCTCTCACCGATCCAACTTCAATCTCCGTTCGGCTGTAAACGCTGCGATTGTTTGAGAAAAGTCGCCGATGCCTCGGTTTCCTAGAATGGCCATAAGAACTGTTTTATGCTAATGACGCCGCGGGGTCGCCGCACTAAATCATGCTAATGGTAGGTCTCGATCGAAGTTCCTCTCACCCCTTTTTTCCAAAAAAAAAGTTCCCCTCCTCTGGGCTGCTGGTTAAATTGATTAATTTAATCTAGAGAAAGAGCCGGCAAAAATCGTGCGGGGCTCGCTAGCCGGGAACATATTTTCGCTTAATTTCATTTCCGCTTTCGCAGGGCCATAACACCGCCCCAAACACTGAAAATAATTTAATTTATTAAAAAAAAAAAATTTAATTAAAAATATTAATTAAAATAATCAGGTGTCCACTGAAATCTCAACATATAAAATAAGTTTATATAACAACAAAACTAATTCAGTAAATAATGTTGTTGAATCAAAAACCTTTCCAGTTTTTATTTAATTTTTTTCTAATTTTTGTGTACACCTAAAAAAGTCGATATAAAAAGTAGATCTGTTTTACATTATGTAATAAAAATTTTAACTTGATATGGGGACAGGTAAATTTGAAATGAGTATTTCATGTAAAACGATATGGGTTTTGCATAACCAGAAATTTACATGCACATATCGATTTTACGGCGACATGCTTTTTTTTGTGTGTACTACATTTTTTGATTTATTCAGCGTAATGTTTCGTTTTCAGACATCCCAATTTTTCGAGTGCAGAGTGTCCAGCACTTGTTCGTTCCGCCTGCCCTAGAGTGGCGCAATTTTTTATGCCACTCCGCAAAAGGGTTGCAAAAATGCCGGCGTCTTTTTTAATGCGTGTGTCACCGAACTTCATTTGGGGGTTGACTCTTATACATTTAACCAACAGCGAGTTATTGATCTGAATGAGGCATTGTCAATCTTGTTTGATGCATCGCCGCGTTCAAGGGGCCGCGAGATTAATATTACCCCATATTCGACATATTCGGCAAAGGGTTCTGTTTCTGTTCTGGGCTTGCAAAAAGCGAATTTCCGTGTCATCTGTCAGCGGATTTGATGCGCCCTCTCAGCGCTTCGGGAATCTCGCGATTTGAGTCGCCTGTCGCCTGAGGAATATCTATCCTTTTTTTAGAGGTATTTTGGCTAACCTTGGATTAGCTTTTCCATCAAAAGCAGGCAGCTGTCTATTGGTAAGTAGTGAAATATTTTATGACAGGTCCCACATGAGTGCATTAAATTCTAAAAAAATTAGGAAAGTATAAATATAATTTATATATAAACAACTAATACAAAGGGCTAAACAAATATATTTACATTAGAAATTATTCTTTGAAATGAATAGATATTTTGTATTAGTTCAGCCTGGACTTCTAAACCCAACATAAAAACATGACAACAGTTTGTTGTCACAAAAGATGTTCACTGCTCCATATTTCTCCTGGCTTCCACTCATAAATTCTGCACATTTTTCTGACAACTATTTGTGTGCTCAAGTAATTCAATTTGCCGTTCAATTGACTGCCTGTAGAGCCTTCGTCTTTCACAAAATGCATAAATTTCTGGGCATCCACTTGAGGACTCCGTCGGCCTCCATCGGTTTTTCTCTCATTAGTTTCCAGTTGTTTGGACTCAACACATTTGTAACAATATTTGGGAACTAATTTTAGACCCGAACTCGCTGCGAATTGACAGCTCGAAATATTTTGGGACAGATTTTTGACGTGCGCCCGTGATTTGTCATTGACATCATTATATGGATTCGGTGGATCTTCAGCTTCCCCCAGGAAAACGGCAGACAAACGGGCTGCACCACTTCAGCGGTGCAGGGCACTTCATTTGTGCCGCTTGGATAAACAAAACCCAGAGCGGGAAAAGAAAAGCTGGAGGAGGGAGCTGGAGAATCACCAAATCGGTGGCAGTTGGTTCGTCATGCGCCATGTGTCGCCACATTTTCTAATTGATTTTAAAATGTTTCACTTCGGATAAATAATTGCGTTTTTGACATTCCCCCCGCCCGCGACTCGCCGCCGAATATTCTATTCCATATTTCGGGACTCGAATCCAGAGGGGAGCACCGCCACCATCCCATTGAGACTTATCTTAATTGCGCACCAGACGCCCAGGCAGTCGCATCGGGAAGCTTATGGCGGCCTCCTGGTATATTACAATAATTTAATTTATGTTTGCTATTTATTATTTTCTAAATTGTTTTGGAACGTGCCGCCGCCTCGCCGTCTCCCGGCTCCCGCCTCCAATAAATTTCGCCCTCTAATGATGGATCCTATTTTTGGATTTGGACAGAGCTTTGCCTTGGCCGCACTGCGTGATCCGAGCTAATGTCCCGATCTGGTTGCCCAAAAATATTGGGCGACTAATCCTTTCGCTCCATTCGGTGGATGAGTTTACGTGCCGGTTAATGCGTTGGCGGGTTAAATTCGAGCATTCCAAATGAGCCTTATGAGGGGTTATAGATTCCGTAGGTTTAATGTAAATGACTAATTAACTCGGAGACCGCGGACTTAAAATACTTTCTAATTATTCCTTGACTCAAACTGTATTTTTATCCCTGACCCTGAGATTCAAAACTATAATTCGGGAGCATAAATAAAAGTAAATTCAACAAGGGAGAATGCTATAGTCCAGTGCCTCGACTATCAAATACCCTTTACTCAGCTAATGGAGTGTGAGAGAGATGAAATATGAAAGCAGCAAAGCTCATTGCTCATAACTTTTTTTTTAAATATAATAAATAATTAATTAATTAATAACCACATCTACTTTTAAAATCTTTAAGTATTTAAACAATTTAAACAATTTTGTGGATAATGATTAAAAAATTCTGAATGCATATATACCTATATTCCAAATTTATTTTGTTAATTTGATTGAAAATTATAAAAGTTTACCCCTCTTTAAGTCCCAAGTTTAAACAGTATAGCAAACAGTGCCCACCTACCTGAGGGTCATACTTAAACATTTGCTTAAAATTTAAGCAGTGGCCCAGGCATCGCATTGCAACACATTGACTTTGATATCGATTTGGGGATGTTTTAAGTCTAACCAAACCAGAAGACGCCATGGGGATGGAAATCGGAAAGCTGGAAGCGAGCAGTTTGTTGACCCAGGCGCGGAATTCCGGGGAGAAGACTCAATTGCCACCAGCGACACTTTACACCAGGCTTCCATGTTTACACGCCTCGATTTGTTGCAGGCTGCAGTTGGAGAAAGAGAAAGGGAAAGCGGAGAAAGTGACTCCACTTGAAATGGATTCGAAATGGGAATGGAGGGCCAACAGATGCGCTTCTTTGGGGGAACAGATATGTTCATAAATAAGTCTGAACTGAACAGAAGACTTTTGCAATTTTATTTTAAGCATTAAATATTAGGAAATTCAAAAAATCTCATTAAGGCCCATAATATTTAAAATACATTTTTATACCCTTGCAGAGGGTATTATGATTTCAGTCAGAAGTTTGCAACGCAGTGAAGGAGACGTTTCCGACCCCATAAATATATATATATATATATATATATATATTCTTGATCAGCATCACTAGACGAGTCGATCTAGCCATCTAGACGAGTTTGTCTGTCCGTCTGTCCGTCTGTCTGTTTCTACGCAAACTAGTCTCTCAGTTTTTAAGCTATCGGGATGAAACTTTCCCAAAAGTCTTCTTACTATTGCAGGTAGTATATAAGTCGGAACCGACCGGATCGGACAACTATATCCTATAGCTTCCATAGGAAGGATCGAAAAAAAAACGTTAAATAAGTCTAGCTTCGGTGTTTTTTGAAGTATTACCTTCTAACTTTGGGAATATTATTTTTTATATATTTCTGAATTTCGAATTAAATATTTAAAAAATCGGATCACTATATCATATAGCTGCCATAGGAACGGTCAAAAAATTAAATGGAAATTAATAGGAAAAAAATTATATCTTTGTTGATTTTTATTACATTCTCTTCTACTCTGGGATATGACTATTTTTAAATATTTCCGAATTTCCATTTTAATTTTAAAAAGATCGAACTACTATATCATTTAGCTGCCATAGAAACGATCGAAAAATGTATGTGAAATAATAGGAAATTTAACATTTTTGCGATTTGTAAATTAATAGAATGATCTGCAAGGGTATATAAGCTTCGGCTTGCCGAAGCTAGCTTCCTTTCTTGTTCTACTTGATTAAAAAAGGTTTTTCACTGATTTAGGTAAATAAAATATCAGTCGTAGTATTATTACTGTTCATGAACCCATTTTGAAAAGGGCAAGGACAGAGAATTTTATATTGCTTCCGTTCTGGGCGACATTTCCTTCATAATTTCCCATTAATGTGCAAATCTGCGTGGGCAAATCCGTTGCCCTCGGCTGGGCAAATATTTACACTGCAAGCAAATCATTTCATAACAGTCGGCGGATGGGGAAATGTAAACATAACGCCTTCCTGCCACGTGCCGCAAAGGGGGCGGGGGCCTATTAACCCCCGGCCAACATTGGCTAACATATTAATAAACGAAATCGCTCATAAAATTATAGCAACACCCGACTACTACTGGCAGCAACCCCCTTCAGGACCTTCTGTTCGCACATTGTCAAGGACTCGGAGGGGTGACAGGCGCAACGCCCAGCAACCCCACGAATTATGAAATTATTTTCCATAATGAGGGTTTTTCCTCTACACCCCGTCGACGCGTCGACGAGAAGTCGGCGTTTTGTCCCGATTTCGATCAAATCATATTCATACTCGCCGGCCGGAAAATGTTGGTCGCGTGCCGCTATTTAGCGTCGATTATCCTGCCAGGATATGGCATATGCTCCATGTCTGGTTGTCTGTCTGCGATTTTTCTTTCCTTTACCGAGTTCTGAACTCGGGATCCTGGGTCCTGCTTTTAGTATCGACTCCTGTTATCCGCTGTCAGCGCCGCGTGTCCCGCCCCGAAGATGATTTCTAGCTTCCGGAAGGCGACATGAGTACGCCAAAAACGGAAGCATTTCGATCTTTTCGGGCAGATTGGGTGTCAGTTTGGCTGCGGAAATGTTGTGCATATTCCCTGGCAGCTTTAAGTCACCCGTTTCTCCCGTTTCTGGCAAGTGAATTCAATCGAATCGAGGTATTCGTGATGAGTCAGGACCAAGAATTGAATGGATATAGATAAGGAGGAGGATTCATATTAGATGCAAAGAGAAAAGAATGTCCAAAACCTACTCTCTTATCGATACAGTATAGTTTATTTATATTCTATATTCATAAATTCTATTTTATTTTCCAGTTAGCCCTTAATTTATATTTAATATATTACTTTTTGTTTTTTTATGGTGAGTCTAATTTTTAATTATTACAATATCGTTATTTTTAGTTCCACTGGATTTTAGGAATATAAGGAACATTTAAGTAGACTTAATTTTAAGTTTAATAATTATAATTAAACTGATAAAATGATTTCATGTGAAATCGATTTTGTTAAAACCGAGTCTCAGCAATCTTTTATTGGTTCCAAATTAAAAAAATAAAAAAAAATTAGATTTGGCTTAAGTAGAATTTTGATTTTATGGAAATGTTTATTTTTTAACCAATGAAGTGTGGCTGAAAATCGTATATAAAAAAACGATTTCTCATAAAATCTTACGTCTAGTTATGACTGTTAATTTTAAATCGAATACAGAATAAAATGTTAAATTACCACACACACTATTTTTGAATCCTTTTATCTTGCAAAATTGAGAAAAGGTTAATTGCAAAATATTTATAGGCCCTGATTCGCTTCGCTTAACGGACATTCGACTTCGGAACCGCCCCTTAGAAACGGCTTGCGATGACCTCGGGAAATAGCTAGAATGGCAATTCATCAGTTTCCATTATCCCGAACAACCTTGAGCAGAATTTCTCGCACTGCTTCGACACTCCTTTGCTTAACCGATCCCACGCAAAAGGATGGCACAATTTCACGCTCAAATATTGAAAAATGATGGGTGTCAATATTTGCATATCATTTTCCAGGGCCAAAGGAGATCGCCGATCGGCGATCGGTGCGTGACGGATGCGAGTTCCCGGAAGGAGCGAGGAGGGAGGACCGGTCCCCGATAAGCCGGAGGAAAACGCAACGCCCCCGGGCAAATCCTTTGCCAACAAAAGGGTAATGGCTGCAAATCCGTCGCGCCATATGCAAATCCGCCCACGGTTCCGGGGCTCTCGAGCCGTGCTTAATTAGTACGCAAAATATTTGCCTTAATTGTCGCAAAACAAGCGGGAAACATGAAGGATATACGGGCTCTGCCTGGCTGGAATTATAATCCCTTCGATCGGATTTTCCGGTCAGCCCGGCTCAGCTTCTACCTGCTGCGCCCAAGTTTGCACCAATTT
This sequence comes from Drosophila lutescens, assembly GCA_037075285.1. Taxonomy (NCBI): domain Eukaryota; kingdom Metazoa; phylum Arthropoda; class Insecta; order Diptera; family Drosophilidae; genus Drosophila; species Drosophila lutescens. The sequence goes on from JBAMCF010000300.1 coordinate 1,082,695, forward strand.
TCGCGCATGATCCTGCGGATCAGGGAGCGATTCCGGTGATTGATCCTGTTTGGCCCGATGTGCGGTGACCCGAAAGAAAGAAGCTAAGATCTCCGGGCCATTGTGCCAGCTCCTTTCTCCTTTACAGATTCCCAATCTCCAGCTGGGCCCGCAAGGCTTACAAGGAGCAGGGGACGATCGCCGGGGCGTTGCTATTGAGACAGTTTACAGGACACTTAGCTCGGCTTAGCCGAGGATCCGCACTGCGCCCGCCGAAAGGATCGCAATTCGAAATTGATTTGTCAGCCAAGGTATTCCATTGACCACCTACCTAAGACCGGGTCCTCAGAGTCCCTCGGCGAACTACCGCAGAGCGATTGGCATCTCCCTGACAACTCCCCACGTATAAATCAATCAATTAAACTTTTATAATGCTCCGCATGGAAAATATTTGCCAAGTCGGCAGCAAAAACCCCAAAAGACTTGGCGGTCAGTTGAGTGGCGTCAGCGGGACCAGTTCACATTTACACTGAGAAAATATACCAGTCCTGAACTTTTTATATGGACTTTATAAATACTAAGTAATAATTGGTTAAAATTTAAAATAACAACAAACTTAAAACTAAAAATTATAAGAAATTTTGGTTTATGAAGCCGACAAAAACCTAAATTCATTTAATAAAATTAATAACAAATCTTAAGAAATTTTATCAGATTTTATGACATCCAAAAAAATATTTTTAAAATTTTTAAAAATGTTCAACAACATATTGACATCACTTTTTTTGAGTATTTTTAAAAATTAAAAAAAAATATTGTTGGAATGTCATAAAATTTTATAAATTTATTTTTTTCAGTGATTTTCCGATTCAAGTCGCAGTTGGTAATTAAAATTTCAGCTAATATATTGGAGTTGGAGCCCGAGTTTTTTTTGGGACCAGCGTGCGACAAGCATATGACAGTTTGACAAACGGCAGACAGCCGCTGACGAACAGCCTCCGTTTAGCCTCAGGTTCCCATTCCTTTCCCTCCATTTCCAATTCCAACTGGCAACATTAAAAGATGCTTTCTGGAATCCCGCGAATGTCCATTGGATGGGGACAAAAATCATATTAAGACGGGCACATTATAAAAGACATCGAGAATGCCTAACCAAATGGAGAAAAGGTTCTCCTCTGTCCATCAGCTCACATAACTTATTAAAAAGCAGCAGCGTCGGAGCACAAAAAATGAGGAAAACGACAGAAATTGCTCCTGAGAAATGTCCGAAAACTGTCTGAACGAAGGAACTGCCTAAGCGCCACTTGGACAACGGGTTTTGAGGAATCTCTCGTGGGCCGAAGGGTTTTTTGGGGGTTGGGAGGGTGGCCCAAAGGAAGAACCTCTTTCTGCGGTGGGCGCCATTCATCGACTTGGGCTTGTTGGAAGTTCCACGAATTGTTTGCCATTGAACTTTCGGCAAATTCCTCTTTAAGTAGATCACATTTCAAGCAGCGAAATTATGAAGTGTATCTCGGGGTTTCCTGCGTACAACTCATTAAAGATACAGAAGATTGCAAGCTAAGTATTCATTAATTGTTGAAATTTAATATATATTTTAATTTTTTTTAATTGTTAAAATTTTTGAAATATAAAGAACATTTGAGTTCATATGTTTTTAATATTTTAGAAAATCCATTAAAGCCATATAAACACTTACTTTCAGATATTTTGACTATTAAACCTGATTATGACAACTGTTTGAATACAATAGCCACTAATCGTTAGAAAGCAAAAGTCATATACCTAGTAATTTGGTTCTATCCTATTATCTGGAATCCCAATTCCGGCTAACACAATTAATAAAGTTTTCACAAGTCTGTGGATGATTTCCCACTGTGAGCTATAACTATTGGGATATCAGTTCCCGTTCCCGATCGGAGTCGTTAAAACCCCCTTTGAGGAGCCAGTGTTTCCCCACAAATGCCATAAATCGAACAGATGATGATGAGACTGAGGTGGATGCCGATGACAGGCACGTTCTTTGGTCCCATGGCTCACAAAGCCCGGAGCGCAGGCCATAAAAATTTTCAAAAATATCATAATTTTTGATTTCCAGCGAAGAATGGAGCCAAAGTCGGAGCCTGGCCATTAAAGGGTTAAAATGAAACCGTAAAATGCAACAATAAATTATGGAAAAACTAACATCAATTAAAAGTCGTAAACCCCAGAAGCTGCCGCCCCCCGAAGGAGTTGATAGGGAAATGGAACTGGAAATGGAAATGCGGTAGCCGAAAAGGGGGGAGGGAGGATAATGAACCGCAATCGGGTGATAGATAATAAAAGAGAAAATTAAAATGTTGTGAGAGCTGGAAATAGACAAATAGATCGAACCGGATCACAGAAACACTCGTTAATATCGAACACACACAGAGAAATTGAGTGAAATAAGGAGGAAAGCGAGGGATCGAGAGAGTTGTGGCATTGTTTCAATAGAAAACCCATAAAACTTGGGAAAAATTGAAGCAATATTGTGCTGAAGGAAAACAAATGCACCGGCCATAAAATCATGAAGAAATGAAAACGCAACTAGCAACGCGTTTATGGATCAACTATATGCCAAAGGCCACATATATACAGCTCGTTCGGGTCGCGACCCCTGTGCCAAGCCATACACTGAGCCAAAAACTGTTTTATTTTTGTAAAAAAAAAAATAAATCAAATTAATTTCGGATTCAATATCCTAAGGACAATGTTTGAAGAATGTCTTTTCCATTTAAATCTTTTACGATTTTATGATATAATAATATTATATTAACAAAATAAAAAATGTTATTCATAAACAAGTCAAAGAGGTTTTAAAAAATCATTGAATAATGATTTTAATGTATAATGTTACCTGTTTATTTAAACACAACTTAATGGTAGGTATTTGCTATAGGATAGTGTGTTGTGACATTACAAAATAATCGCTTTTTAGATCATTCTTTATTATTATACTATTTAATCGTGTTTAATGTGATCTAAACTTAGCCACTGTAAAACAGCAGAATTAATTTCTTTAAATTGGTTAAATTTTAAAAATTGTATATGACCAAATTCAGGATTTTCTTACTTATTTTCCAACTATTCATAACTTTTTCTCCGTGTACTCATAGGGTTGTACTCGGGGGATTTTATGGCTTTTCAAATGTTTCCGCAAGCGTTCGTCGGGCGATCATAAAAATTTGATTTTTCCTCCGCGGCTCATCCTTGGCCTTGGACTCGAGTTGGGCGGAGGGCGAGGAGAGTTCGGAGGATGGTCTAGGGCTGTGTTTACCTACAATAAAAGATAAATCGTCTGGTTTATATGTAGAGCAGACAGCCCGGGGCACAATGAGCGCGATCAGCGATCGACAATGGGCGACGGGGCGAGGTCGTAAACAGAAACATTGTTGCGCGGCCGAGGGTTAAGTTTACGGCCAGCTCCTTCATCCTTTCGTCGAACCATACAGATCTGCGCCCGATCTACCTGTGGTGCTATTGCTATACCTTATACCATATTGATCCAGGGCTGCTTTCACCCAAAATCCGCCTCTGACACGCGCTCGTAAAACCCTCTTTCTCCACGGATCGATCTGATATCGTATGTTTAGTTCCCAGAGAGTTGTGCAATTAAACCCAATTATGTCTTCGCCTTCTGCTTTTTTCGCAGTCTTATCGCAGTGAAGAGCTCACCAAATTTGTCTCTAATTGCGCCTAATTTTCAAGATCTAATTTGGATTTCTTTCGGTTTTTATAGCCCTCAGATGGGCTACTGTGGAATTAGGAGCAAAAGGCTTGAACTTTGATTTCAGCGTTCTGGGAATAGTGTCTTACATCATGTGTTTTTTTTTGAGTCCTGTAAACCAGATTGATGAGATGCCATTAGGAGTAAGATGCACTAAAACTGTGATATCTGAGGCGGCATCCTTTAAACGGTAACTATTGTTGTTACTCATCCCTAAACACTTTAATTGTAATGGTGTGTAATTGCCTTACCTTTCGCACAATTTGTTTCTTTTTCTTTTCGGTTTTTAAAACCATTGAAAGATTAGCAAATTTAAATACCTATAGATATAAGTATACTTAACGATGAAGGTTCATCTTTGAAGAAATTTTTTCAAGAGAATTTTAGGTTCAAAAAAGACCCTCAAAGATGTCAATCTATTACAAAAGCATTATATATTTAATTTTTGAAATGTTACATTTATATATTCAATATTGTAAAAAGGAAATAGTTGTCAAGAAATCGCACAAACTTTAATTGTTTGTTTTTTTCATTTAATAAACATAATTTAAAACGCTTGAAATTTGTATTTTTATTCACTTAACATTATCTGAAATATATTCTGAAAAAATGTATAATAAATTTTTATTTTTTATTTATTTAACATTTTCTCAAATACATGCTAAAAAAATTAATAACAATTCCACATTTCGCATTTTGTCTAGCACTTTGGTAATGAAAAGCCCTTAACTTTGCAGACAACTTAATTGACAGCATAATTCTTTTTTTTTCCCGAATTACAATTTGCAAACACCAATGGGAAAAATACAAAAGATTGCCACTTCCCCCCCAATTCCGCCGATTTCCCCCTCTTCACTCGTGGGCTCGACAAATTTTGAAGTGATTTGTGCGGCTGGCCACAAGAAGCAATCGCAATCAAAACGAACGACACTCGAGTGGGCTGGGCAAATATAATTTTCGCAGCGTTCAGCAAATAAATAAATAAATGCAACAAATGTGTAACGAGGAGGGGCTTCAGAAATCGCGTTAAGTGAGTGCAATTGACAAAGGAAGCCAACAATGAGATCTCGACTCTCAAATGGAGAGGAGGAGTGCTGGGTAGCGGAGAGGGGATGGGCTGAAGGAGAGCTCTTCAGAAATTATGCGTGCGTGAGGAGCGATTGGAGATGCACTGCGGGAAATGTGGGAAAGTATTGAAAACAAAAAATAATATTCATAAGCGGAAGTTTGTAAAATTGTAAGAAATGTATTCTTAGTTTTTTTCAGGCGTTTATTATTTTCATAGGAAGTACCAAATTCCCATTGGGATTTTTTAGTTATTATTAAGTGATTAGGTGGTTAAGTTCCAATAAAAAGAAGTACGCATTTACTTTAAAAAAAAATAGTCTTGAAAGATAAACTTATATTTGAATTTTCCATATGCTTATTTGAGCAAATCTTTCATAAATGAAACATTGAATTAAAATATCAAACAGATGTTGCAAAAATACCTCCCTGTGTAGCCCTGAAGGCCTTTCGAGATGCTTTCCCGCTGCCTAGGCAACACTTGGATTCCACATTCCCCTCAACTGCGGTTGCCGGCAATCAAATCAAATTATGTCAAATATTTGATGAGTTTTGATTTGATTTGATTTGCGCAGAGACGCGGCGAGCTAGAAGAAATAACAAATGCGGCTGGGACACCTGCAGGCTACAGCTCTCTCCCGCGACAACAGGACATCCGCAAGGACATCGGCGCCAGGACATGGGCACCCAGGCCTTATCGCACCCAGTCGCATGAGAGTTATGAGTGGGCCCAGACTTTCGACGGCGCCTCACGATCATCGAGTCGATCGAGTCGATTTTGTACCTGTTTGAGTTCATAATTCTGTTTTTGTCAACTCGCCCGATAGTTTTGTCGCCAATTGTCTGCATTTCATTGACCAAAAACCGAACCGAACTTGAGAATCAGGGCAGGTAAAAAAGGTTCGATTTTTTGTTATACCCGTTACTCGTAGAGTAAAAGGGTATATTGTATTCGTGCAAAAGTATGTAACAGGGAGAAGGAAGCGTTTCCGACCCCATAAAGTATATATATTCTTGATCAGGATCACTAGCCGAGTCGATCTAGCCATGTCCGTCTGTCCGTCTGTCCGTCTGTCTGTCTGTCTGTCTGTCTGTCTGTCTGTCTGTCTGTCTGTCCGTCTGTCCGTATGAACGCTGAGATCTCGGAAACTATAAAAGCTAGAAGATTGGTATTTGGCATGAAGATTCTTGGAGTTCCTACGCAGCGCAAGTTTGTTTCAAAAGGGTGCCACGCCTCCTCTAACGCCCACAATCGCTTATATACGATTTTAAAAATTTCAATATTTCGGAAAAGTAAAAATGCAGTTTTATTGTGTTTATCAATACCTATCGAAATGTAGAAGAAATTTTTCAAATCGGACCATTCGTTAAAAAGTTATGCGTGTTCAAAGTTTCTATCTCCATCTCCCTCGCACTCCCTTTACCTGAGTAACGGGTATCTGATTGTCGGGGCACCCGACTATAGCGTTCTCTCTTGTTTTTAATTATTATTGCCCGACGTTTATGTACTGCTCGACCTAAGACAAAGGGAAATCCTTTTTTAATATTGCCTAACAGGGAGAGGAATGAGTTTTTGGGCTTGGGACTGGGACTGGACAAATTTATGGCCAAGCCTCAGAGCTGTTGACATTTTCCTTATCTCCCTTCGCATTTTCCTTTCGCTTTTCCTTTGCCCGCAGTGTCCTCGGCTCTATCAATGAAATATTGATCGACTTGGAGGCCCGGCCTATGAAGATATCATTATGCATCTCTACCTCTCCGCCGCATTGATTTATATGCAATTATACCTGGGGCCGGTGTCGGGGAATATTTAAATGTCGCTCTATAAAAATCTTTATCGACTCGAGGAGTTGTAAAATTTTCGATGAACGCTCCACGCCGGGAAACAAATCCCAAGTCCCGACGATCCCGAGTCTCAGTTTATTAAAGGACTCCATAAATGCATTTTTTCTGGATTTTTATTAGCTCTCCCGGCTCAGGTGTCCTCCCCGTTCGATGAGATTTACGATTTACGATCCTCTTCCCGAATGGCTTTGTCCCCAAATCAGCATTTCGACTACCGATTAACTTCAACCGATTGATTGACATGTGGTCTGGGTTAATGAACAGTGATAAGGCGAGTTTATAAAACATGATTTAGGGCCGTTTTTCTCCTAGGTAACTAAATAAATAGATAAATCTAAAAAATATATTGCAAACATAAAGTATTGTACATAATAAATACCACAATTTTTATCCCCAAATGAATTCAGTTAATAAAATTAAAGCGCAGATTGGCTTCCTGAGAAAAACAGCCCAATGAATTCCTACTCCATTTAAGTATGCTCAACCCATGGATCAGCTAATCTTAACTCCAATCTCAGAAATTTAATTTCAATTTCAGAACCTGCATATACCGACAATAATTTCGTTTAAGGCCCGACCATAGAAAAAAGACTGGTCGGAGAAATGAGTTTGGAACGAGGCTCATAAACCAAACATCAAACGTTTTCGAGGCGATTTAAATGAGTTCGCATTTTGATAGAAAATTTCTCAGCCGAATGCGATTTGAATTTGTAATTAGCCCAAGTGAAGGAGGCAAAGTGAACCACAAAGGCGGCAAAAATGTTCAACATTAAAATCAAATAAAACCTGGTTCAAATTGTTAGCATTCCGAAACGGTAGCTCGATCCAAGCCATAAAACGCACCCCAAGTCAACACTCCCCCGAAGACTCCCTCTGATCACGTAGCCCCCATCTAATATTTCCCCGCGAAGTGGGCACGTCCCCAAAATGAAGTCACGCATGCGCAGACGTCTACTAAACTGGAGATGGCCTCGTGATAAGGAGATAGATTCTATTCAGATCCATGATCTGTACCTTGGGTTAAATCCAAGGTTACATTATCCTCTATAAGCAGTTGAAACTGGATTTTCTAAAATCCATTTATTTTACATTTGTATTACTGTGCACTGTAATTATTTATAACATTTTAGTTTTTCTATTGTTTTATAATATATTTTTTTATTAAATTAACATGACTGTTTCTATAAAATATATATTTTTATAAAATTCATAAACTATAACTTAATAATTTACTAAATTAATCGATTAAAATAAATCTTTCTTTCTAAGAAAAATAAAAAAATATATTTTCATTAATTCAAACTATTAATCTCTTCTAAATATCTACTCACGACCCTCGCTCACCTCTAGCCCTCAAAACTTCACATGGCCATATATCGTTGGCCGAACATTCTGTGGAAATTTAAATTAGGGGCTGGACTGCCATAATTTTTTATGAGCGGCAATGAGACAAGTGTGAAAAGCGCGAGCGGCCAGAACAATCGGCGGGCGAATCCTTTTGCCAGGACACGCAAGCGGTAATTGAAAGGGGGAAACGGTGAGGAACGTGACCGAGGCTCAAAACAATTGGTCTTGGCTCCGCGAGTGGCCAATAATTATGCCGAAGATCGCCGCACACTTGGAATGCTCATCGCATTTTCCCATTCACTTTCGGGTCGATTTTCCTCCGCCTCCGGGGTTTCCTTAGCCGCTTTTCCTCGGGGACTTTGAGGCAACCGCCGGCAGGATCCTCTGAGTGCCTTGCCCCATAAATCTGCCCGGGGAAACCGATCCGAAACCGAACGGAAGTAATTCCGTTTTTTATTTTATTTCAGTTGCATTTAATTTCTGTTTTCTTTTTACTTTCGGATATTGCTGTTGTTTTCGTTGTGGATTTTAAATTAGGGCAACAAAGAGACCGCAGAGCGATATTGAAATTCGGGCTAAAGATTAACGCCCCAGGGTGAAAGAGACAGAGAGAGAGGAAAAGGGTTTTAGAATTGGGGTGACAAATCCGGAGCTTACCGATTGCATTTTTGATTATTGTTTACAGTGGAGGGGGGCAATGAATAATTGATGGGGAGTTAAGACGTCGTATACGGAATCAACATTTTAAATCTGTGTTATACGTTTGGAACCAGGATAGGGGTTCTTTCGAGGCACCAATATACTTTTTACGGTCCTATCTCTTCTTTGATTATTTTAATAAATGTAAGCCTAAGCAATGTTTAAGAAAATTGTTAGTTACGATAAGAAGTTTTATTTTATACTTTTTCTTGATAAATTCCTATTTAAACTATCGTGCCAGAAATAAAAAACTAATAATAAAACATAATAGTATAATAATGCATAAAATTGTAATGTATTTGTTAATGTTTGTCAAAATTTATTTATTTTTTTATTAAATTAGATAGACAAAATTCGCTATATTCTAAAATATGCCGTAAAATCATAATTTTAAATCCAACAATATGGCTAACACAAAAATAAATCAAAAGTCCGAATACCGACGACTCTGTCAATTTATAAGCATTTCCACAGATATGACAAATCTCTTTCCAAGATAAAAATCTTAAATGATGTCGCATTTTAAGTTAATTAAGCAATTCTATGGCTGACCTTATTGAGTTTTAGCAAATAAATATAAAAATATCCATTCCATTGTTTATGGTTATGAAGCTAATGGATTTTGAAGATTGTTTATGCATAGCTGGACAAAATCTATCCATATATCATGCCCATCGCAAGCATTTAACGATGCCTTCGCAATCTGCATAGACATAAAAGCGCGAAATTCGTATATATGTATAGTGTGTCAGGAAATATATTGTGACCTAAGTCCAATTAAATTAAATTTAAAATTTGTAGGAGGAGATAAATAAGACTTTAAAAGATTTTAAATGTAAAACATAAAAAGATATTGTGATATTATATTTATTGTATTATATTATTATTTTTTTATATTAGAATTTTTTCTGATACCATTGTAATATACCAGTAATACAATACCATTTATGTTATTATTTATTTATTTGTTATTTACGATGGGAAAGTTGTTTATTTAAATCTTTTTTATAAAAATGTTGTTTGATGTAAAAAAAGGACAGCAATAATAATTTCAAAACTCAAATAACCAACTACTTGATAACATGACCATTACATAGTAAACCCCCCTTCGAAGACCTTAACATTTTCGAAATCAGCCATGTTAAGGGCGTATAAGACTTCTGAGCAGTAACAGCGGAGAGGAACAGCGCTGTTAGGAGAGTCTGTGTGCGAGAGTGCGACAGAAATAGCAGGCATTTCGAAAATGAGCGCAGAGCGGGCATATGTGCGAGAGAGAGAGCGAGGGAGGGAGAGGGAGAGAGAAGGCAACCTGTAGGCAGTCGAAGAGCGAGAGGCAGCGATACGCTGTTGTTGTTTTCGTTATGATTATGAGAGTCTATCAAAAACTTGTCTGCGCTGTCGCTATATATGTGTGAGTGGGTGGTTGGGGGTGGTGCGTTGGTGTGAGAGCGATTGCTGTGTGTGTGTGTGTGTGTGTGAGGACTGGCTTGGTGTGGGTGCGAATATGATGGCAGATATGAAAAGGGCAGATCCGCTTTTTCGTTGGTCGAAGCTGCTGCAAAATGAGCGAATATGAGCGTTATGAATTATGTATTTGCCCTGTACATAAACAAACCCTCTCTCGCACACACACTCACTCTCCGCTGGTGTTGGTGGCTTTTTCTTACTGGTGCGCAAGGTGGCTCTCCCCTCTCCCACCTCTTTTCCACCTCCTTTCCTCACTTTTTTCCACTTGCCGTCTTTCTTTTGCCGTCTTTTAATACGTATTATTCCCTACTCCTCCCGTTTTCTGCATTTTATTGGCGCTCTCTCTTCGGATTTCGTTCGCTCCCAGAAATTTATGACAGCCCCTCCCCCGCCCCCTCTGGCAACCACCCACTCGGCGGCAGCGACGTCGACGCAGGCAGCATTATTAATGCCTCCTTTTATGTCAGCTTATTGTTGTTTTTTCCCGAGGACCTTGGTGCCCTCTCTTTCTCAGATGATTCTATCGCATTCCTGGTGGTTCTGTAATAAAGTCAATTTCTGGGGTCAAGTAGCTCTACGGGATGGGATATTCGCTCGTAAAGTTATCCTAGATCCTTGATAGTTAGTAATGTAATGTTAAAGCTTCTTAATTATCTCTATCTCAGATATTTTAGTTATAAGCTTAATACTGCAAGGAATCTACCATCTAAATACCTTCAACTAGCTCAACTTTTAAAGGTCGAATACCCTAGAAAATACAATGTAAAGAGATTTCAGAGAATCGGTTAAAAGTACCTCCAGAAAAACCAAATTTTACCTTCTATTTTTTGAGCCACAAAATGTATTTAGTTATGAAATTTGTTAGTTAAAATAAGCAAACACATTTTTTTAACATAGTTTATTTTTTGACTTTCTAAGAAAAAATATTTTATATTATCATTAAACACATAATGGTTTTAGTTTAATTTTCCCTTAGTTATCTCCATGAATGTTTTGTGACTCATCCAAAATCAATTTAGTTTCAATCAATAAAATGTTTTCTAAGCAGACCGAAGCTGTTTAAAAATGATAACCATTTCAATTGCTTAATTGATTTTCCTTAAACAATCGCCATTCCCTAACTGAAGGTTACTCACAGTCGAATCAAAAAACCTTCACAACAATCATCCACTCAATAATAACTCATTTACCAAATGTTTCCTATTGTGCAGTTAAAAAATGGAACCAAAAAGTTGATATCGCCAGGTGTTCCAGGCAGACAAAAGAACATTTGCAATTAAAATGGGAAGTGGTACGAAAGTTTTTAATGCCTCGACTTGAAATGCTAAAAATTCCTCATCAGCAGAGAGGGAAGGAAAATAATTAAAGAAGTGGGAGTTGCCCAAAAGTCAGAAAGCCGAAAAAAACCGAAATCATTTTGATGAATGGTTCATAATATTCACACACACACATGAGCACCCCACACACACTCACACAAACGCCAATGAACTGACGAATAAGCGAAGTCACCCAAGTCAGAATTCCCCGATAAAAAGGGGGGTTTTTATACGAACAATAGCGAAGAACACAAAATCTTATAAACCGAAATTAAAAAAGGCAACAACAACGCTCATAACTGCGCTGTCGAGCGAGATGGCAAATGCGGGAGAGAGAGAGAGAGGGAAACAGAGAGAGAGGGCGCAACAAATGGCAGGCTCTTTGGCGCGAGAGCGAGCGAGATGGCTGGCTGCCAAGGGCCGTAAGCCCAGGGGGCGGGGGTTCCCCTGCCCATCCTATAAATTATGATAAATTATTAATCGAGAGAGCGAGCGAGACGGGGCATGTGGGCATTACAACAACAATGGCGCAAAGGTGAGCCGCAAAAGGCGGAAGGAAGTCTCGCTGCTTCTTCTTTTCTCCTCTCCCACCCGAAAAGCGAGAGAGAGAGAGAGCGAGAGAGGGCAGCTCATAATTCGCCGAACAAGTTTCATAAACGTCTCTCAGGTAAAAACGGCGACTGCGGCTGAGCATCCTCGAGGCAAAAAAAAAGAAACCGAAAAAAAGAAAAACACAAGGGAGTGAGCGGGCCGGCAAGAGTAACAGTAACAGCAATTTAATAAAAATTATGATGAGAGCGAGCGAGAGGCGCATATGAAAAATAATATGAAATGCGAGCGGGAGAGCGTGCGTGCGAGAGTGTGTGTGAGTGAGTGAGCATAAGGTGGGTTGGCTGAGTGATAGTGATTGTCAGGATGTAATAACACACACACACAACCGGTTCCGCCCGAAGTCGGAAACGAAGAGCCGAGCGAAAGCCGAGCGCCCGACGGGGCTGTTATTCGTGGCGGCTGTTATTGTTTGTGTCACTCTTGTTTGGACGCGCGTTGCTGAACGTTCGCAGCGAGCCCTCCGTTTCTCTCAGTGCCGCAGTCGGCCCACGTTGCGTATGCGTAACGCGCACTCAGTTCTGCCTTTAGCGAGTTTTCCTGCGGGCCACACACCCAAGTTTTTCCCTTAAGTGCCGCGAAAATCCCACTAACGATGACAATCAACGGGCAGCTGTAGTTTTGGCCACCAGCTAAATACGATAAATAATTCGAATAAAACGCGCAAAGGCCAGCGGTAATACGCGTTTCCCACTGCCGACGGCAAAACACAAAAGTGCTACAAGTAACTAAAACCTAGTTATTTTTTACCAAAAATAAAACAAACAAAACAAAACACAGTGCAATGATCGAGCAAAGTTAGGAAATATTTCCATAAATAAACACACTCACAGAAAGTGCTAGCTAAAAGTTCTCTTGATGAAAAATCACCTGTCCAACGTTCTGTGTGCGATGCGTAGTGACTTCAAGGATAATCACCAGGAGACCATCAATAAAATGATACAATTTGGTACAGTGAAATATGGCATTGTCAAACAGCTGAAGGATCGCGCTCGCAGCGCCGACAAAGGTGAGTTCAAAACCATCCATTCAATAGGAAATAGTAAAAAAATCTGAAACTTGCTCGAAAATAAATGTTCTAAATTGTCTTTGACATAATTGAAATTTCAAACAGACAAAAATTCAGATATTTCGGAGACAAGTCAAGAAGAAAATATAAAACAAACAGCGTGGCGGCTGCCTTTTATATTTTGTTATCCTATTTGTCATTTGTAAAAGTTTTCAACACACAAAAAACCACAAATTAGAAAGTATTTTCCCATCAGCGGAACATAAAACACATTTTCATGCATAACTGAACCATTTAAAATTAGTTAACAAATTTTTCATTATTGTTTTCCCCGACCAACTCCACTTCTTGAGTTTCTTTGTCAACAAGTTTGGAGCCAACCGTTTTCCATTTGACTGATAAGACTTTGAAATGGAAACCAAACATTTATAATTGTGGCATCGGAGGCAGATTCGTAGGTAGTCCATTTAAATATGCCTCAAATCTGAGTATGGCTTATCATGTCTTTAAAATTGGTATATTCAAATTTAGAAACTTATGGCTGCGACTGCACCAGTTTTCCCCCCGATTATATGGCGATATAAACTATATTCCTTAGGTTTTGCATTTCCAGTTTTCGATTTGATTTAATTCGAACGTTAACAGCTACTATTGGCCAATCCCCTCGCGCCCCTCGGCGATCTTGTTTTTTATGATAAATCAAAAATCGATTTCGTTTTAATGGAGCAACTTAAAAACGATATGATTTAAATATGGCTTCGGCACATTTTATATAGAAGAAATAACTTTTGGGAAAGGCACAGAAATGAGTTTGTCGTGGTGTTATGTTTATTTTTTGGAGGCCTCTCGGCAGGCGTGTTTCTTTAATTGGTTTTGAAAGCTTCGATATTCGGGCATTTGCATGCCAGCGAACTTAATTATATTTTCTGAAATTTTAACACAGATGAATTAAGTATTTTTTACGACTTAGGGAAGTGAGGCAATATTGGTTATAACATTTCAAAAAATCAAAATACTCAAATTTAACTTGGTCTTTAAATAAAAAAATTCCCTTTCCTTTAATTTAAAAATTAATCATTGAAATGTAGTGGATTTTTCATTTTCCAATCACAAGTGTGCGAATATATTTAAACGCACATATACTCTTATATCCATAATTACAAATGAGTTCACATTAAATTTGAAAATTGCTGCCCATAAGCTTTAAAAAGGTGATAAACATTTTGCCTGTGTGCGTGAAGACGAGGATATTTTTTTCTCTTTATCAATTTGTTTGGCGCGGTTTTTATTTATACACCGCATATGATGGCATATATGTAGGTATATAAGCTGTGTTGTTGCTGCTTCGGGCATTAATAAATGTTAACTCATTAGTGCGGGATAATAAATTAAATTAATATCGCAAAAAATGAAAATCGAAGCAGATTCGCAGTGAGTTGGCGCTTATTTCCATATGATTTATATGGACTATATACCTTAACAGGCAATGTGGTCGGTACAAAGCCAATTCTGTGAATATGGAAATACTCATCAATTTGTGTCGTTTTGCTTTGTAATGGAAGTCGCGCTCGCATAACTTAATGACATTAATTATTTAATTATTTTTATTTATGCGATTTTGCTTCTACTTTGTTTTTTGTTTGCCACAGAGTGTCCCTATTAAAAATGTATGCCTAAAACTTTGATGTGGAATTCAATTGCTGCGCTCCTCCATTGTGACCTATGGCAGCCAAATCCGATCAGACCGGACTTGGATATATTATTCAATTATGCCACACACTCGATTTGCCCCTGTTGTTTTTTTAAATTTTTTTTTTTGGGTACATATACTTTGTGTAGTTTATTCGCATTTCTTTTTTGATTTTGCATTTTCCAATTGGCTGAACATTTGTTTCACCTCAGGCCAGCGGGCTCACGGTTGGTTCGCAGCGATTTGCATATTGAATATGACGATGGAATAATTGAAAGTCAGTCCAGAACTAAAGTCGAGTCGTATGCAAAAGTCAGTGCTAGAGGAATGAACTGAAAAATGTCGAGGTAGAGGTACGAATCCAAGGGAATTTCGAGTTCAGCACACAGAAAGAAAATAGGGACTCTAAAAATTCTAAAAAAAATAAAAAAAGATTTGTATTTCTATTTATCACATTAAAAACGCTTTTAAAAATTATATTTATCGAATTACTCAACTTAAAACAAATCTGGTTTTTATGTAGGTAAATAATAATGGAAGCAATGTGCTTCCCTTAAATTTATATCTCAATGGAAGAATAAATTTAAATGTGTACTTTGTTAACTTATACTTTCATATTCCTAGAAATAAATGTATTGCAATTAATTTACTTTACCCGTTCTCACCAGTAAAAAATTGATTTGCTGAAAGCTGAGAGAAACCGAAACAAAATTTATTTGCGGCGAAATTTTGTTGAAAATATTTGGACACATAAAATGCCAAAAAGTTGACATTGGCTAATGGGTTTGATGGACAGACTGGGTTAGCAATTATGAGTATTTTGGGGCGGTGCCGAACAACCGAAGAACTCTTCAATCGTTCCAACACGAGGGATTTATTCGCTTTAGTTGCGCATGAGGAGCGGGAATAATTCATTCGAATTTAGCCAACAGACGCGGCCCGAATTTATGGCTTGACTTAATCCACCTTTAAACTTGCACGATTTAATTTATATAGAAGCGGTTTGTGTATTTCAACAATGGGAAATATATAATTTCGTCTCGTTTCACAATTTCATATTTATTTATCTGGCAGATACAGATACGGAATCTGAAAGCACGGGCGGAATGAACCGCGCCGGTTGTCAGTAGAACAAAATACGGTTTTGGTAGACAAAAAATAAATCTTTAAACAGCTCACCAACACACACACAAATGGTAGAATCGGTATATATAGACTTGGTTAAATGTTTGGATATTTTGTTTTGGGCGCCCACGCGTCCGAGGAACTAAAATACGGCAAACTAAAAATCAAAATCCCAATCGAAATCAAAATCGAATCGGGGGCTAAGGCAATGGCCTCTCCGACGAGGGGCAATATCTCCCTGTCTTTGGGGCAACACCAACACAATAAACCAGCCGCGTTTATTGTTATTGTAAATTTAACAATTTTATTACCAATTGCAAAATGACTTAACCATGTTCGAGACAATTTTATGTTCGTCATAATTGGAAGTTGTTTTGTTTCTGTGTGTTTTTCGTACTGCCGCCGCTGCCTGAAAGGTTTATGGCAACATTATAATTAATTTCAATTAATTAAAATACACTTTACTTATCAGCAATCATAATCATAACTCCTCAGCCGAGCGGTTTCGTTTTTGAACTGCAATTGCGATTCTTAATTAAATCTCTCGGGCGGCGAAAAGATATCTTTTCGATTGAATTCTGTTCCGAAAAGTAATAATACAAATAATATTAATGCGATCGATATGCAAATGGCGCTGATAGTCGCCAGGCGCTCTATCTGCATATCTTTTTGTACTTCGGCGTCCATGTATCTGTATCTGTGTATCTGAATCTTTTGTGGACGAAAACAGAAAACAGAAAACTCGCCCAACTCGTTTGAATTGTGCAGAAATATGTTTTATTATATATATCGAACGAGCGGGGCCCCAGTTCGTTGGCTCTGAGTTATCATAAATTATATTTTATGTGCGTGTGCGGCAAAAGTGGCTGTTGCTGGTGTTGCTGGTGGACCAATCTTTGACTTGGTTTGCTTTTTAGGCTCGGCGCGATTAATTAGTCAGAGTCAGAGAGTCAGAGGCACTGGACCAGGCCAAACGGCTGTCAACTGCTTTCTCCCCTTGGACAGCTCACCTGGCAACAAGTGAGCATCAGTCGGCCGGCAGCAGCAACATCAGCAGCAACAGCAACAGCAACACGAGCAGCAGCAACAATTGCAACTGCCGGCGATCGACTTGGAGACTAATTGTGGGCAGAAAACAAAAAACAGCTGCGGCCGAGGGAAAAGGAGAGAGAACACATGCTTCAACAAGAAATGTAATTGCATTCAGTTGGCAGCAGCAGCAACAGCAGCAGCAACTGCAATAGCAACAGCAGCAACATCCCCCCACCCGCCAGCAACTTCAACGCATTGCAATGAACAATTGCCGGCGATTAAGTCATATGCAGAAGGGGTGGGGAGGGGGCGGCAGGGGGACGTAGTAACAGGTAGTTGAGTTATCGGGAAATGGGCAGCAATCTCAACCAGCTTCTGACTATTTTGGTTTGACTCCATCCTATGTGCTTCTTTGGTATGCAGAGAAAACTTCATACGTTCAGCTTCACATTTGCCAACTAAATGAATAAAACACATTTCCTTTATTATTATAGCTACAAATAATAATTCCAGATTTCTTACAATTTATTTTCTCTAGTCTACAACTTCTAAACAGAAAAAATAGTGTAATTTCTACCTAATTTCATATCAATAAAAAGCCGATTTGATTAATGTCAAATTTATGATTCAAACATATCAACTTGATATTTTATCATTTAATACAAATTTTAAGAATACTGTTTTAAAATATTTTATTTTATATCAAAATGAT
Organism: Drosophila lutescens; assembly: GCA_037075285.1. Lineage (NCBI taxonomy): Eukaryota > Metazoa > Arthropoda > Insecta > Diptera > Drosophilidae > Drosophila > Drosophila lutescens. The sequence goes on from JBAMCF010000300.1 coordinate 1,100,338, forward strand.
ATGAATAACTTGATCTTTAAAAAGTATTAAAATAACCTGCACATATCAATCTGATCTTTTGTCAATTTTTTTTCTGTGTATAACTTCTTATAACATCTTATCAAGAAGAATTTAATGTTTAATTTAAGAAATTCATATTTATTATCCACATTTATTTGTAAAAGTTGTTACTTGTTGAGGCCTAGAAATTTAATTTATTAACGAGGAAAGGGAAACCGAAATAACTTTAGATATGTCGCTTGCTCTTTTTGCAGACACCGGTAGCGATCAGGAGGAGAATGGTGGCTGCTCGCCACTGACCACGGCCACCACAACGGCCAGTCCCAGCCGGAGTCCCGAGCCGGAGGAGGAGCAGAGCACTCCAGAGAGCCACCAGAACGATAAGAAGTTCGAGGCTAAATCAGAGATTGAGCCCGTGGAGGATAACAACAACCGGGTGGCGATGACCAAGCCGCGGAGTTCCGAGGAGCGGGAGCCGAACGCCAGTGGCTCCATGCCCAGTTCCCCGGTGGCGGAGGCCAGTGCCGAGGAGGCGGCCACCGAGCGGGCGTCCGCGTCCGAGAAGGAGAAGGACATCGAGGTGGATGTGGAGATGGGCGACGAGAACGAGCCGCCTAGCAGTGCGCTGCCTGCCACAGAGGTTTCTCTCCCCGGAGCAGCCGGTGCCCCGGTCACCCTGGAGGCCATCCAGAACATGCAAATGGCCATTGCCCAGTTTGCGGCCAAGACCATTGCGAATGGCTCCAATGGAGCCGACAACGAGGCTGCCATGAAGCAGCTGGCCTTCCTCCAGCAGACCCTCTTCAATCTGCAGCAGCAGCAGCTCTTCCAGATCCAACTGATCCAGCAGCTGCAGTCCCAGCTGGCCCTCAACCAGGCCAGCAAGCAGGAGGAGGAGCTCGAGGAGGATCAGGATCAGCAGGATCAGGACCAAGAGCAGGACCAGGAGCAGGAGACCGACACGTACGAGGAGGAGGAGCGCATTGCCGACATGGAGCTGCGCCAGAAGGCGGAGGCCCGCATGGCGGAGGCCAAGGCGCGTCAGCATCTGATAAATGCGGGAGTTCCCCTCCGCGAGTCCTCCGCTTCGCCAGGCGGGGAATCGCTGAAGAGGCGACGGGAGCAGGGGGACCACGAGTCCCAGCCAAATCGCAGAGCGAGCTTGGATCACAAGAAACGGGAGGCGGAGGACGCGCTGGCCAAGCTGAAGGAAATGGAGAACACACCGCTGCCCTTTGGCTCGGATCTGGCCTCCAGCATAATCACCCACCACGACGATCTGAACCCCGAGCCCAATTCCCTGGATCTGCTGCAGAAGCGCGCCCAGGAGGTGCTCGATTCGGCCTCGCAGGGCATCCTGGCCAACAGCATGGCCGATGATTTCGCTTTTGGCGAGAAGTCGGGCGAGGGCAAGGGTCGCAACGAGCCGTTCTTCAAGCACCGCTGCCGGTATTGCGGCAAGGTCTTTGGCTCCGACTCTGCCCTCCAGATCCACATCAGGTCCCACACGGGCGAGCGACCCTTCAAGTGCAATGTCTGCGGCAGCCGCTTCACCACCAAGGGCAACCTCAAGGTCCACTTCCAGCGCCATGCCCAAAAGTTCCCCCACGTGCCCATGAATGCCACGCCCATTCCCGAGCACATGGACAAGTTCCATCCGCCGCTGCTCGACCAAATGTCGCCCACCGACAGCTCGCCCACCCACTCACCGGCACCGCCCTCCGCCTCCGGCCCCGCCTCCTTTGCGCCCGCCTTCCCTGGCCTGCAGAATCTCTACCGGCCGCCCATGGAGATCCTCAAGAGTCTGGGCGCCGCCGCTGGTGCTCCGCATCAGTTCTTCCCTCAGGACTTGCCCACGGATCTGAGGAAGCCCTCGCCGCACTTGGCGGAGGAGGATAGGGAGGAGGAGGAGCAGCAGCCGCGGCAGGTCAAGAATGAGCCCATGGAGGAGAAGGATCTGCGGGAGGAGCAGGAGAATGCCGGAGAGTGCTCGGAGCCCGAGCCGGAGCCCCTGCCCCTGGAGGTGCGCATCAAGGAGGAGCGTGTGGAGGAGGAGCAGGAACAGGAGCAGCTGAAGGAGCAGGATCACCGAACGGAGCCACGAAGGACACCCTCTCCCTCGGCGGAGCACCGCTCACCGCATCACCACCACCCGCACCACCACCACCACCGCCACAGTCACAGCCACAGCCACCTGGGCTATCCGCCAGTGGTGCAGCCCATCCAGCCGGCTGCCCTGATGCATCCGCAGCCCTCGCCGGGCTCCCAGTCGCACCTGGATCACCTGCCCACGCCGGGACAACTGCCGCCACGCGAGGATTTCTTCGCCGACCGATTCCCCCTCAACTTTACCACCGCCAAGACCTTGTCCCCGGAGCACCACTCGCCCGTGCGATCGCCGGCAGGTGGCGCTCTGCCGCCGGGAGTGCCGCAACCACCACCGCACCACCACCCGCACCACATGGCCCGGTCGCCGTTCTTCAATCCCATCAAGCACGAGATGGCCGCCCTGCTGCCACGCCCACACAGCAATGATAACTCGTGGGAGAACTTCATCGAGGTCTCCAACACCTGCGAGACCATGAAGCTCAAGGAGCTGATGAAGAACAAGAAGATCAGCGATCCCAACCAGTGCGTCGTCTGCGATCGGGTGCTGTCCTGCAAGAGTGCCCTCCAGATGCACTACCGCACCCACACGGGGGAGCGTCCCTTCAAGTGCCGGATCTGCGGCCGGGCCTTCACCACCAAGGGCAACCTGAAGACCCACATGGCGGTGCACAAGATCCGCCCGCCGATGAGGAACTTCCACCAGTGTCCCGTCTGCCACAAGAAGTACTCGAACGCCCTGGTGCTGCAGCAGCACATCCGCCTGCACACGGGTGAGCCGACGGATCTGACGCCGGAGCAGATACAGGCGGCCGAGATCAGGGATCCGCCGCCCTCGATGATGCCCGGCCACTTTATGAATCCCTTCGCAGCGGCCGCCTTCCATTTCGGAGCGATGCCCGGTGCTCCGCCCGGCAATCCCGGTAATCACGGGGCCCACAATGGAGCCCTGGGTTCGGAGTCGTCGCAGGGCGATCTGGATGACAACATGGACTGTGGGGAGGACTACGACGACGATGTCTCCTCGGAGCACCTCTCGAACAGCCATCTCGAGCAGGAGGGCGATAGACCGCGTTCCGGCGATGACTTCAAGTCCCTGTTGTTCGAGCAAAAGCTGAGGATCGATGCCACCGGAGTGGTGAACACGAACCCCGTGAGACCTCGTTCCTCCGCCTCGAGTCATGGTCAGGGGTCGGTGGGTTCCAATTCGGCACCCAACTCGCCCACCGTGCAGCATCCCTCATCGCAAAAGCCCAGCTCATCGCCCGCCCGATCGGAGGCTTCGCAGGGAGCTTTGGACCTGACGCCACGTGCTGCTCCCACCTCGGGATCCAGTTCGCGATCGCCGCTGCCCAAGGAGAAGCCGCCAGTGAGTCCGCCCGCCAGTCTGCCCCGCAGTCCCAGTGGTCCTAGCCACGCCTCCCTGCTTACCTCTCCCCTGCCGCCCACCGTGGGCATTGATTGCCTGCCCCCCGGACTGCAGCATCACCTGCAGCAGCAGCACCAGCATCTGATGCAACAACAGGCGGCAGTGGCGGCGGCAGCAGCGGCCCAGCATCATCACCACCAGCAGATGGCCGCCCTGCATCAGCACCAGGAGCAACTGCGTCGCGAGGCAGCCGAGGCGCAGCAGAAGGCCGCAGCAGCAGCAGCAGCAGCAGCGGCAGCAGCCCAGCGTCAAACGCCGCCGCAGCCAAACCAGCGAACCGAAGGATCCGGACCCCCAGGACCTCCACCCAATCCGCTGATGGGCGCCCGTCCGCCCTTCGGCATGTTCCCCAACCTGCCGCTCTTCCCGCCCGCCACCACCCAGAACATGTGCAATGCCATGAACCAGATCGCCCAGTCCGTGATGCCCGCCGCACCGTTTAACCCACTGGCGCTGAGCGGGGTGCGCGGCAGCACCACCTGCGGCATCTGCTACAAGACATTCCCCTGCCACTCGGCGCTGGAGATCCACTACAGGAGCCACACCAAGGAGCGGCCCTTCAAGTGCAACATCTGCGACCGCGGCTTCACAACCAAGGTGAGTTTAAAAACTACATTTTCGGGGAATTTATCGGGCAGAAATTAAAGTCAATATCGTATCTAAAATTTTAATTTAAAATCATGCAACATAATATGTTTGCATTTATCTAAAATTCTATCTGTGGGGGGTTAGCAAATGAGGCTTACGCTTAGAACGAAATTTATACCAGAAAACTGATGAAAAATTTCCTTTTTCTATTTATTTTTGCAGGGCAACCTGAAGCAACACATGCTAACTCATAAAATCCGCGACATGGAGCAAGAAACCTTCAGAAATCGTGCCGTAAAGTATGTAAGTCTTCCAATCCCCATCCCAACCTATCCTATCCTATCCATACCTAATCTTACATAGTTCTTTTTAAACATTTTGTATTTTTTACTAAGCTTTTTCGGAACTTAATTCTTAGTCAAGAATATTATTTTTAATACCATCCGATCTTAACCACCCTCTATCCTCCCTTATGTGTCCCTCAAACCATCAATTCACATCAACTAACCAAACATTTTCCTTTTGCTCTCTCCATTTGCAGATGAGTGAGTGGAACGATGATCGCGAATAAGTAAGCACTATACACTATCACGATTAAGATCAAGATCGCTAGCCCGGCGATCAAGATCTCTTGGCTCCCAGAAAATGTTTGGCGATCGCAGACCAGACTCAGTCAAGATGCAATCGATTCTCGCAACCAAATGATCTCAAGACTTAGAGCGAAATGAGGGGTGAAGATCAGTCGTGTACACAAATCTTTATATTTATAAATTGTTGCCCGCAAAAATATTATTTGATTGTTGTTCCAAATGAAAAGTGAAAACGATTCCCCACTGCAAACGGGCTGATCCCTGTTCGATGATTTTCCGCCGTCGAGCACTTTCATAAACAATTTATTATGATCTTGCGCGTTAGCGGAGAATTTCACCAAGTACACCCATACTAAGGAGGGATCATGAAACGTATCCAAAGATGCATCAAAAGCGATTTGGGTTCCAGCTAAACAAGTCGAAAGATCTGCAGATGGAACCAAGGGCCGCTTGGTATTGAGAGACTGATAGCGTTTCATGGTCCACAGAACTAAAAACGGAATCTAAATCCAAATCCGAAACCGAAACCGAGGCAGCTGAATCCGAAGACAGAGAAGGCGTAGTAAAATCAAAATTCGAATTTAAAGCAAATCTTAAGGTATATGCTAATATAAAAAATAATAGGTACCTAAGCGAGACATGTGTACATATATATATGATATATTATAACCAAACCCCTCACACAGACACACGCATACGCATACATGTTAATAATCTATTTGGAATGTGCAATAATATGACATGCTATAAATTTAGATGCGAACGCCGAGCGCAGGCTTTTGTTTCCTACTACTCGTAAATTAGATTTATTTTCAACTTCTTGTACATACGTCGTATATATACACAATCACTCACACACACACACACTTTATTATTATTAAAAACAAACATTTCGAAATCCAAACGCTTTGCTTTCGAGAATGGGTTAGGAATAAAAATGGAAAAAATCGAAAAAAAATATATGAGAAATTGTGATATTAAATGTAAAAACGAAATACAAATTACGATTGCGGCGGCCAAGGGGGAAACCCCAGAGAAGCCCCTGCGAAATGCTTTCCATATCACAGATGAGAGAACCACAAAAGATATCTAACATTCATAGTTAATTTAGTCGTTAGCCGAGGGGACAATCCCCGACAATCCCACACAAGAACACACACACCCACACACTCTAATTTCACTTCTCCGGAAGGACTAACCCCTAGCGATAAGTAAGTCTATGAGCGATCGTACATGTATTGATTACCACAATTAAATTATACACGGATGCGAAAAGCATCCCACTCTGTTCGTAAGCATTAAGCATAGTCTCATAATTTATTACGCAAGCCCAGGCAAAAAACAAAACTAAAAAATGCAAATAAAAGTGAATCTATTGAGAAGAACAAATAAATATATGTATTTAAGTTATGAAAAATTAATAACCCCTCTTTGAGTTTTCTTTTGGGTATCATCTCCCCTCCGAGATTTATCTCGATCGGGGTTCTGGGAAAAAAAAACCGAAGACCGTTTCCGAGATTTTTCGTGGCTGGCTGTAATAAAAATGATTAGTCAAGTTTACTATCGTCATAATCTTTTAATTTTAATTCGAAATCGAAGCGGAGTATCGACGCGGCCAGCGCAGCCTGATCTGATCCATAGCAATGAAATATTTTTATAGCCTTTTAAATTGATATTTTACCTTCAACAAATTTTTGCTGCCTGGTTTCGTCGGTTTTTTATCGCTAGCTTTTTCTTTTTTTTCCGGCTAACTTATTTTGGTTTTTGGTCATGTTGTCTCCATTTCGATTCCACTCAACGCGGCTCGATCGCGGAGCCCGATCGCTTGGCTCTCTGGCATTTTAGTCGTTAATCAAAAAATTTCCTGTTGACATCGCTTTGTCATCTTTTTAATGACGGACACCCGCTGAGTTCTGAGTGTGTCTTCGGTTATTGTTATTGTTATTGTTTGTCCGCCGGTTCATTTGCTTTTTGTGCGACTCGCCGTGATGGATGTTTGAACTGGTTTCGATTTGAAAATGTCATTTACATCTTTACATTGGCCAGGTGGCCATAAAACAATGGAATGTAGATTTCCAATTCGATTAGCGAAAAAAGATATTTTGCTGGTGCGACTAGAGAGATCTTAATGTTTTGGTAATAAATTGTCAAAATTATTAATTAAAATTGTGAGCTTAATTTTGAATTTTAATGTTACACCTTTAAAAAAATATGGAATAGATAACCTAGAAAATATAAAAAATATATATATTTATATATATATACAGTGGCGGAAAAAATATAGAAAATAAAGAAAATAGGGGAGATCTTCATAGTTTTCTTGAATCGACAACATTCTGATTAAGAATCTTGAAAACTTTCCAACTGAAATTAAACTACATTTATTATATAGATTTTATATAGATTGCGAGTGGAAGATATCATATCTCATGAAGAAATATTTATGTAGAAAAACCACTTCCTAGCCAAAATCTACACAATGGATGTTGTACATTCACTGGTTTTGTGTTTTGCATTAGTTCTTAAAATTGTATTAAGACATGTGCGGATCCACGGGAGGTGATATGGGTGATATATCACCCCCCACTCGGGTGAAAAATGAAAGGAATTTTGGTATTCAAAAAGTACCTATGCAATAAAAAAAATGTTCTGATATCACCCCCGACAACAAAATTCTAGATCCGCCACTGGTAATAAGAGTTTTATATATATAGATAGGTATACGGGAAGCCACTTCGTTTGTATCTCAAAAATAAAACTTGAAAAGCGGTTACTATCTAAAAATATGTATCTCAAAAATAAAACTTGAAAAGCGGTTACTAGTTGATCAACTTCATGCCTATTCTGCATTAAAATATATTCATAAGCTCAGCTTGCTTCCACAGAACACATTCCCCGGGCAATTTCTCCACTCGGTTATTAACTGCAACATCTGCTCTACTTATCTGCCGGATACATGACAGAGTTATGCCGTCAGTGAGTAATTAACACGGTTAATATGCCAACTTGCTGATTGTCAACTGACAAGCCGTCATCGGAGGAATGAGGGAATAACTCGGGTCCGCATATCATCCCGCCCATTCCATCACTCTGTCAGAGGAGTTATATATAGTGAAGATCTGCTGTAGGTAGTCCTGTATCTGTCAGCGGCATTTCCCGGCACCTTGAAGATGCATTATTATGAAGGCACCTCGAGAAGTGTAGGTACAACCCTTGCAGCCCGAGGGTTGCGGCTCGAGTTGAGTTATTGTTCCATGTGGATGGTAATTCGGGGCGTGTAATTGCCGCTCTCATTCCAACAGTTTATTTACAAGTTTTCAACTGTTTTGTCACACATCCCGTTTTCCATTCTTTTCACAGCCCTTTGCTCCGCATTTTAGTTTAGTTTAATTTGGGGCAATTTAATGGATTTACGGCACGAGAGGGCAAACGTCTCCATTTGCCGCAGCCCGTTAAATGGCATCAAATTTAACTGGCGAATAAAGTGGCCGATCCACGCACTAACTGCAGCAACAACAATCGCCTGATAACTATTAAGATAACTACTGCAGCCATATTCGGATTGGGTTCGGGTTCGGGATTGGCAGTGGTGTTGGGTCTCTGTTTGGGCTCGGATTCGGAAATCCTTGAAAGCGCTGGCAATAAATGCAAAAATCCTTACAAATAATATGAGAATGGTTATGGGCAGTGTGCGGGCTTATCGCAGGCATAAAAACCAAACACACAGCCCGGCGACAACGCAAACACCGAAAACAATCTAAACAAGAAAAATTGCACAAATTGCCGGGCTTCAGTTCGGTTCTCAGCTCTTGGGGTCCATCGTCTCAGCCTCTGATATCGCAGCATCCGAACGTCATCATCATCATCGTGACTGTGGGCCGGATTCGATTTTCATCGCTCATAAATTAACTTCAATTGAAATGATTTCGGCGTCCAGCCTGGTACTAATTGATCGACGCTTCCGGATTTTTTTTGATCGCCTTTGATTTGATTTATGATTACATGAACACATTTAGGTGTTTCCGTTTACTTTGTTTATGCCGATCGATATCTAAAAATGTATTGCAATTTATTATTAATTTAAAGCGAGCAGGTTACTTTCAGATATAATTGAATAAATCTTTGTTACATTTGCTGGTCAATGTAAGCTGATTTTGGAAAGCACATTTAAGCTTAAAGATATGAAAAATGTAGGTATTCCACATTAGGATGCTTTTAAAGGGCTAAAATAAACTGTTTGCCTTAAAAGAAATATGTATAAAATTAATATTAAATTAATTTCTGTTAATATAAAATTTTAAATTAAAATTTAACTTTTTTATTGTTTTTTTCACTGCCCCTAATTGTCCCACTGTACGTCTAAACAACATTCCCAACGACACCAGCAACACCGACACGGGCAACAAAAGGCAATAACACCAACAACAACCACAGGCACTCACACACAAACGAACAGTTGGTGTGGATGGGGAGGGGGTGAAAACACTTCAATAGGAAAATCTAACGATTTGTTTGCATTTTTATTATTTCCTGCTGTTGCTGCTGAAATTGTCACAAAATAAAATAAAACTAACAATCATTCGGGCAAATATCAACAGGAATATGCCACTGTCCCCCGGAACCCCCTCTCTCGATATATCTAGGCACATACACTCAAAAAATTATTTTTCTTAAATATAGAAAAAAAAAATTTTTCTGTGCTTAAGAAAAAATATTCTATAAAGAGAACAAATTTTCTAATCTTCAGAAAAATTTTCTAATCCTCAGAAAAATTCTCTATTGAACGATTTTTTTTAGAAATTTTTTTCTCAAATACAGAAAAATAAATTTTTTTCTAAATTATAAGGTTTATTTTTCTAATTTTCCTTTCTTTATTTGAGGGTTAAAATCGCCATTGATTTTAGAAAAAAAAAGACTCAACTTTTCTAAAAAAAAAAAAAATGCCATTAAAATTATAAATATTTCTACATAATAGAAATATTGTTTTTCTAAAAACAGAAAAAATGTTTGAAAATTTTTCTAACATTTAGAAAGAAATGTGTGATTTTAAGAAATATTTTTCTAGAAAATAAAAAATTTAACCGTATTTGATAAATTTTTCTTCTTATACAGATTTTAGAAAAAATTGTTTAAGCCTAAGAAAAAATCGCCATTAATCGAAGAAAATTTGGTAGCCTAGGGGTCTAACGCGTGCGTGCATGAATATGTTATTCAAGCCGCAAGTGTGAGTTCAATCCCACGTCGAGGCGAAAAACTCATGGTGTCTTTTTGTTTTTTTTTTTAACCATAATATTTACATATTTATAAAAAAAAATGTATTGCATTTTTTTTAACTCATGAATAGTTATAATTTTATAAAAATGATGTTTAGGATTTTCAAATTTGAAACATTCAATTACTGTTACTATTAATATATAAATATTTACGAGTAAAATTAAATAAACAACTAAATGAAATAACTAGAAGAGAGCCAGATCAATTTGACAAAAAATAGGAGAACAAAATGTGAATAGACTTTGTACAGCGCCTCACGCGATGCTTCCGTGGCGCAGCTAGTAGAGTGCTTGACTGCAAACTGTGAGGCGAGCGGTTAGCGGTTCGATTCCCGCGTGCGGCGAGCAAGATGTTTTTCTCAAAATAGTAAGTTATTGGGTTTTTATATTTATAATTTGTAATTTGTATACTCATTTCAGTTATTATTACAGTTCCAATTTGATACTACAAGTGCATTGCATGTACATAAATATATACATCACCCACCCATGTGCTCAATTAAAGGAAATTCAAATAAGATGACAAACAAGAAGGAAAAACAACAACACAACAAGGGGCCGTGGAGTCACAGACACAACCGGGCATAATTCCGAAGCCCGAAAATAGATTTTTGTATTTTCTGGATTTGAGAATTTTTTTTTGTTATTTAAAAAATATTTGTCTATATTTAAAAAAAACCGTATTTCTATTTTTTAGAAAACCTTTATTTCTAAATTGTAAGAAATAATTTTTTTACTTTCTAGCAAAAAATTTCTGAATCGCAGATTTTTTTTTTGTTTTTTAGAAAAAAACTCCTTTGATTTTAAAAACCTACTTTCTTAAATATAGACAAATTCGCCAGTAAAGCAAATCCATAGGCGATTTTCTAAAACCAAAGGCGATTCTAGGCGTTTTTTTTTTTGAGTGTACATATATATTGTAAATCCCTACCCCCACCAAATATGCAACACCCGCCTTAATGGTGTTTGAGTAGCCGTATCTGTGTATCGGCAAGTGTCAGTTTGGCACATCATTTGGCTCTGGCCCCAGCACACAATGGCGGCCTCCGTTTGAGTTTGAGTTTGAGCCGCCGCTGAAAAAGAGTTGGCCCCAGCATTTTGACGTCGGCAGATTTGGAGAGAAGTCTGCCAGAGATCGGCAGCTCCAAGAGGCTTCTGGAGAACCCTGAAGACGGAGGACTGCACAGCGAAAAAGCGGAGAGTTCTACTGGTAGAAAAGGGCATTTACCAATGGCCTACATATAATTTAAGTAGGTACTTAAAAAATTAAGTAAAGCTTTAAAAAAGAATACAAATACATTTTTAATGTTATTATTTTATTATGATCATTTTCCAAATAAACTTAAATCTTATTAAAACGAATCATAAAAAAAATTCAAATATATTTTAATCAGGGACCGTAATCATTATGAGTTTTATTTTAAAACTCACACAATAATCATTATTTTTGATCAAAAAAAATAAAACTCAAAAATAATCATCACTTTTGAGTTTTAAAATAAAAATCGAAAATGATCATTATTTCTGATCGGAAAACATAAAACTCAACAATAATGATTTTTGTGGATTTTTATTTTTTTTTGCTCAAAATAAAACTTACTTGGACGCCACGTCTTTTCTGTGACGATTTTCGGCGGTTTTTTTACATAGTCCTATGTAACGAATGCAGACGTACCACCTCAGAAAAAAAAACTTGAACTTGGCTTCTGCATCCCATTAAATGGTATCATTCTTATATTCAGTAAAGGAGATACTTCCAGCCTTTGTTTATGTTTATGTATTAAACCATGGAAAGGGACCATGCACAGAACTAATTAACTAATGAAGTTATAGACCTGTCTTTAAGTAGGTTCCATGTTGAAATCGATTTTTTAAGAACCGCGAATTCTTAAGAACATCTAATACTTCAGACTTTGTTAACCAATTTCTACTTACCTAAAACCCTTTTCTATACTTGGTTTGATATTTAAATTAGTTCTTCAAAATCCGCGAATTCTTAAGAAGAAGAGGATAAACTCTTCTTAAGAATAAGGGACAATGCTTCTTTAGATTGTAGAGATTTCAAAAAGCGGTGGCCCTTTGTTAAATGTTGTTCCAGTATGTATTGTCGAGCTGGCGGCCTTCCTTAGTTAATTAGTTCTTGTAGAGTGAGAGAGAAAGACAAGTGCATGGTCCCTTTCCATGGATAAATACATAAACATAAGCAAAGGCTGGAAGTATCTCCTTTACTGAATATAAGAATGATACCATTTAATGGGATGCAGAAGCCAAGTTCAAGTTTTTTTTTCTGAGGTGGTACGTCTGCATTCGTTACATAGGACTATGTAAAAAACCGCCGAAAATCGGCAAAGTGAGTTTTATTTTGAGCGAAAAAAAATAAAAATCCACAAAAATCATTATTGTTGAGTTTTATGTTTTCCGATCAGAAATAATGATCATTTTTGATTTTTATTTTAAAACTCAAAAGTAATGATTATTTTTGAGCAATATTATAAAAATCCCAAAAATAAAAATCATGTTGAAAATGTATAGATTAGCCAATGAGGATCACTATGGTGTTTTCCTTTTTCGCGTATGTCGATCCTAAGTGCTTGATTTTTTGGTTCAAAAAATACATCAATAATCATTATTTACGGTCCCTGATTTTAATGCTATTATTTTATTATGATAATTTTCCAAATAAACTAAAATCTGATTAAAACGAATCAAACAATTTAAAAATAAAAAAAATAGTAACCTAAATTTTAAGTGTTATATATTTGTAAAATCTTCTGCTTTCTTAATAATTTTTAAATACAATTTTTTCCTGTGCTGAACTAAATTCTATCTGCAGACCTGGGCTATTTGCGAGCTGAGCTTGACACGCGCTCGCATTTAGGCAACATTATGCAGGGGATTACTCGACAGCCCGTTTTCGTTGGAGCAACATCCTCTCGAGAAAGCTATATCCCTGGTCACGTGTCAGTGACTCGTGGCTGTCTGTTTGGGTAATCGACACCATCATAATATTGCACTGGCAGATTAATTGGCCTTATGATATGCCTGTCGGTTTATGGGTGGGCTATGCCTATGATATTTGTATGATATTTTTGCGGCTTATTTGATTTACTCTTGCGGTGGCCTCAAGTCTTTCGGAAAACGCCCCAGCACACTTTTGTGTAGACAAGGTATAAAGCCAGGATTAGAAGGAAAACAAAACTGGGAAAGCAAAAGGTAGGTTCTGATTTGGGTATTTGATAAATTATACTTTTGAGACATAGCAGGAAAAACAATTTAAAACTTATAAAAAATAATGTGATATTACTATAAATATTATGTATCGCATATACTTTTAACACCCTTTATTTAATTTAAAACCAAAAAATATTTTTCACTTTGCTGTTATTTTATCTAAATGTAAGATAGACCTCTAGCACAAAAAGTATAAATACCTCGTTTCCTATCTCACATTACCGCATCCTTTAGTATTTTACCCAGTAAAATATGATCAACATGCATCCAGGGAATGGATTCATCTTACGAATTAAGGAAGGAGGCGGAATCCACTTTCCGCCGGCACTCATCCTGGCAGCCATTAGGCCAAATGAGACTCGGGACTGGGACGCACACCACATCACTCGGCGCAGACAATCGAAGGCGATTGACTTGGCTGGCACGCCCTGTCGAAGTCGGATAATTTGCGTCGCTTTCCCGCTTTCCTGCTCTTCCGCTTTCCCGCTGCAAATGATGAGGCATTAATCGGACCGATCGGACCTGCCCCCTGGGCGTGGAGCAGAGCAGAGCAAAACGGAACGGAACGGAGATTCTGCGAGAGACAAAGCCCGGTTTGGGAATTCTAAGCGGGATGCTGATGCCGGACATTTGCAGCAGTCAGCGCGATTTACTGCTCGGCTGCTTACCCCTTCGATGGGAGGTGGGTGGTGCTTTAGGTGGTGGTGGCCTGGGGAATGGCCATGTGATTACATGAAAAACACTGGAAAGCGAGTCAACTTTCAAACCAATTTTTGCCAGGCGGCAGCGCAGCGCAAAGCGGAGAGCCAAGTAGAAAATTACTACAGTTTATACTCCCGATACAGAGGAGGTGGTTCAAGGGAGGGCACACAAACAACAATCCCGCAATCCCAGCAGCAATTTTGAAAATTTCAATCCCAGTGCTGCTTGTTATACTCTCAGCAAGGGCTAACACAATTTGAGCATCAATGTGGCTAAAAAGTAAAGAAATATTTTCATGAACAAATTCTTTTTTTTAAGAGCTTTTGATTCTTTATAATATTTTGTATATTTTATATTTTTAACATGAATAAGTGTTCCTAAAGAATTTTTTTTATAAAATAACAATGTTAAGTTTTTTATTAACTAAATAAAAAATTGGAAGTTGAAACTTACGATGTAAATTTTTTTTTTATTTTATAGATTGACATATTTAATTCTTATAGTTAACATTACAATATTTTTTTTAAGAGTAGTCCCACCTTTTAAACTGCATATTTCTTCGAAAGGGTTTTCTTCTTCTTCCAAAGCCCAGGCAGTGATTTGTTTGTTGCTGTTGGCAATGCTGTGCGGTGTGTTTGGGGGCCGGCCAACGTTGCCAACGCTGCTGATGATGACTTTCCCGGCGACTCGATCTAATTTCTCATGCTGGAATCATCGATTCATCGTTTTGTGTAGCGCTGTATATCAACGGGACAAAGACCCAATCCGACCCGACCCGGATATGGGGCCCCGCCCTCCCAGCTCCAATCAATCCTCCAATCCAGTCAACTCCTGCCACCCACTGTCCAAATCTAAGCGCTTCAAATATATTTCCCCCGATTTGGGAGCAGAAACGCGGCATAATTGCCGTTTTGTTCGGGAGATACGATGGATGGAAAATCGGTGGAAATGGAAATGGGTTGGAGTTGTGGATGGGGGCTGGGGGGCTGGGGGTCTGGGGCAACAAATACAAATTGCACGTTTCAACCCGAGAGTTGCATGTGTGTGTGCTAGCCCCAGTTGCTTTTTTCGAAGGCGAGTGTTTGGGTCAAATCAAAAAATCACAACAAAATTACTTGCCTGTCATGAGATTTCCCTCGATTTTGTTTCTTCTCCATTGCTCTTAATTTTTTGTATCTTTTTTTTTCTGTTTGCTGCTATTGCGGATGCAAAACGTTTTGCTATTTTATTTCCCCTTACTCGCCACTCAAAAGGAGAAGAAGAGTGCAAAGTGTTCATGTGCTCTTGAGGTTGTTTTTTTCCATACTTTTTTGGGTTTTTTTTTGTGTATATATAATTTGAATTTACAGTCGGTGGGCCGCCTTCCGCTACGTCAAATCATTTGCAGGACACTGGGACCTTTTATTTGCCCAAGAATATTGGAAAAATAATAAAGAATGATGGAATTAATTAAAATTAGTAAAAAAAAATATAATAAAGGAAATACAATTTAAAATTCTTGCATCTAAAGTTATTTACAATCGTATACAAATAATATAATATTTTATTTTGTTCTACATTTTTGAAATTTTACAAAGTTCCTAATAGTAACTCTCGTTTTTTATTTTTTTCTACGTAATTCACTGGAATACCTTTGTTGTTATCATCGACGTTTTCCCATTTCTAACTAAAACAAGAGAGAACGCTATAGTCGGGTTGGTGTCCCGACTATCTAATACCCGTCACTCAGCTAAAGGGAGTGCGAACGCTGTACTCGGGTTGGTGTCCCGACTATCTATTGGGGCTAAAGGGAGTGCGAGGGAGATAGATATATAAACAATTTTGATTGCGTATAACTTTTTAATGAATGGTCCGATTTGAAAAATGTCTTCTACATTTCGATAGGTATTAATAAACACTATAAAATTGCGTTTATATATTTTTAAAATCTTAAAATATGTGGCCTCCAGACACATTTGAAAATAGTTTATGGCGATTGTGGGCGTTAGGGGGGGCGTGGCACCTCGATGAAACAAACTTGCGCTGCGTAGGAAGCCCAAGAATATGTGTGTGAAATCTCAACCTTCTAGCTTTTATAGTTTCCGAGATCTCAGCGTTCATACAGACAGACAGACGGACAGACAGACGGACAGACGGACATGGCTAGATCGACTCGGCTAGTGATCCTGATCAAGAATATATATACTTTATGGGGTCGGAAACGCTTCCTTCTCCCTGTTACATACTTTTGCACGAATACAATATACCCTTTTACTCTACGAGTAACGGGTATAACTAGAGTAATATTATAAAAGATCCTTAGCCGTTCTCTTAATCCGGTTCCACTGTGCCGCATTTCCAATCAACGTGACGTATGAGTGTTTGGTTGTTTGTCAGCTCCGAGTTTTCTGTGTGTCCAACTTGGGTTTGCGATTGGGATTGTAACTGAGGGGCAGGGACTGGGAAATGGGGGCTGCAAACGTTGGCTCAATCGGTTGGTTGGCTGGCTGGTTGGTCGGTCGCTCGGTCGGTCGGTTGGTCCCGGGTGGAATATGCAATTATGTATTTTTAAGTTCATGTTTTTACATTTGCCTTTGCTCCGTCTCGCTCGCTCCCCGTGCGCATTTGCGCCCAATTGCTGTAAATATAAAATTGCAGCAATTTTCTATGACTCGCCTCGATTGGAGTCGACGACGCGAACTCCATTTTGGGGCAGGGGCAGTCAAAAGGGGGCAGTTTTCTGGGGTGGCGGAAAGGGGGCTTGGCCACTCTGGTGGCTTGGGTCTGATTGAGCCCCACTCTCCCTGCGGTCTAACAACCACCCTGTGGGTGGTAGCGGGCCCAGTTATTATGAATTGCTGCAGCAAATTGCCAGCAACCAGCAACAAGCAACTAGCAACATCAACCAGCAACATTGGCGGGCAAAACGAATGGAGGAGGCTATAGGGGGATACGAACCGATTATCGGCAATCGTGCGGCATTATGGAAGATGTCTGTCTAGCCGCGGGGAAATGATTTGCGGAGGGGTCTCGGGGCGAGTCCCTTGCATGAGCAACATGCCGGCAGCTTAATTGACTCGGCCCGTGCAGCACACCTCTTAATTGATGCGAGCCGAGGCTGGAAAATAACCGCAACATCAACAGTTAGCCGAAAATGCATTGAGTTGGCCCGAACACTGCGAAACATTTGTCTGCCATTGCAGAGATATATACAGTGAACCATATGCCAGACCCCTCTCGGATTTACACGGCCAAAAACTTAAAATCTTTTTTTTTTCAGAAATAAAATAAATGAATTTACTATAAACCAAAAGAAATAAAGATATCAAAAAAAAAATTAAATTAATTAATATGAGATAAAATACTGTAAAGATATGTCATTATAATGATAAACTAATGTATAATGTACGCGATAAAAAAAAACAATGCCCAGCATAACATTTAAAATTCTAAGATTTTAAATAAATATATTCTATTCTTTCTGGATTGACGTCAAGGAGTAATTTAAATATTTTTTTTATGTTTGCATAAAATAAATACCAATATTTAAATTAGAAAAAATAGGAAAAATGAACTTATAACAACTTAACAGTTAAAATAAAATATATTAGTATAAAAAAATATAAATGTCTTCAGTTTTTTCCCAGTGTAGTTTCCATTCGACGGCGGAGCCTAGCCCAGCATCTAGCAATCGACCGGCGACCGTTGTCGGCTGCACAGGTGCAAATCTCTATTGGCGGGTCAGGTGAGTGGCAAGGGGGAGGGGAGGCAGCAGGGGAGGGACTGAGTTTTCGCGCTTTTCGGGTGTCAACTACAAAATAACAACAAAATGTTTCGCGCTCTTATGAGTCTTGTTTCGGCCGCTTTGAGAAGCGTGATTGGAGTTGTTTGTTTTTCCTGTTACTGGTAGCCATTGTCAGCTGAGCTCTCTTGGGATTTCGGTTATATGTAGCATTTAGAGTATGGGGAAAACTGTGTTTTATCAGGGTTATTTTTATAAAAAACCATTTATTTTATAAATAATCAAGAAAGAATATAAATTTTTTTCAAATAATGTAATTTAATAAATTATTAACTATTCCTTTTATTCCTTTTTTTACGGCTATATCCTAAAATGTGCTGACTTAATTTAAAATATTACCCATATTGTTAGTTGAATTTATGCATAAGCCTATTTGTAGATTCCCAGAATCCATTAATAATGCACCATAGGCAAGACAAGTGTCTTTGCTGGACTCTTGAAAAGTTGAGCTATCAAAATGAGATGCATTAGACAGCCCGAAAAGTTGTCAATCGATTCTCGGAAAATGGCATCGCATTTGCATTAGAATTCCTCAAGTGGACTCTGGTTCTCATGCAAATTGACTGCCCGAAAAGAATTTAATTCAGAAATTTTCCACTTGGCGTTTCATTCACAAATTGCAAAATCGCCGGCTGCCCAGCTCTGCGAATTTTTTCTAGCTGATTCGAAATCCATATATATGCATTTAGCCATGTAACCACCTATGCCCCCCTAACCTAATGGCACGTGTTGCGATCTCTATGTGGATGTCAATCAGAATCAGAATCCGAGGCAAAACTAAAATCGCTGTCAAAATCCTCCGGCCCAAGTCGCATTCCATTTTAATCTATTTCGAAAAAGTTGCTCCCATGGGCCCACAAAACCCAAGCAAATATACAATTTAAATTGCACTCTGTCGATCTGCAGAATATATCCCATATATATAGAGAGTGTAGATACATGGCGATCGGTGCACCGATTTTTATTGCCCTGCGCGAATTCTTGTTTGTTTTCATTATCGCCGCTACGGCAATTTTCGCTTTTCATCGAAATAGCTTCATTATCGTTGGAAATAGTTTTCAATTACCATTAAACGATTCGGTAAATATTATGGGTCAAAACATTGTCCGGAATCGCGTACATAATTACGGGGAACTTTGTGGGCATTGCCCTTAATAATTTTGTTCAAGCAGACTTCGGACTCATGTTTTTAAAATCTTAGATTTTCCTTTGGGAATAATTCAAAGCAAGTTGAACGGCACAAAAATGGTAAATCTAAACCACGGCTGACAGAAAATCGATCAAATAATGTTAAAATCTGTGTAAGACCTAAAACTAATGCAAATCGAATTGACCACATGTTTTTATTTGGAAATAAAAAAACAGTAAAGCCCGCAATTGAAATATTTTATAAGCTGTTATTATAGCCCGAATTTTATTCTTCGTAATTTTAAATTAATCTAATAGTTTTCTGTCACATATTAAATTTTATAAAATACGAACGACTTGCAGTAGTTAACAAATATGGGAAATCTTAATATCTGTAAGCAGTTCCACCTTTTCAGTCTCGTATCTCAAACTTTAATCGCCTTTGAAATTTGTTTGCCATTTTATCTAACAAGGCGACTTAGTCAGTTCGCCAATACTCCATATCCGCCACTGAATGCAGGCTGAACAAACCGAAATCGTTTGAATATGGAAATCAGCGCATATCGATGGAGAAGGAGAACGCCAACACCAAGTTGGACTCCTGTTGCAACTCCCACTCCGATTTCGGGTCCAAGTCAGGTCCTCCAATCGGATGCCCAATGTCCGCCGGCTTTTCCCGATGTTTTTTCGTTTGTTTCTATTTTTTGTTGGGCTTCTGTGAACTTTTGTCTATTTGTATTTGGCCAAATGAATTGCACTTTGTCCACCTCCTGCTCGGCGCTTTCCTGTTGGATTGACTCAGTTTGAGTTCAATGGAGAGCCCCCTACATACCCTCACTTTTCAGAAACTGTTTTTTATTGTTGCTGTAGCAGTGAGAAAAATATCTACAATATATACAAAATTTAAAATATATATCTTTACGTATATACACCGTTTAAAATATATTATATATAATTTTCATATCCATGATATTTATTTAAAATATATTAAAAATAATTTCCATTTCGATGATATTTATTTAAAATATATTGTTAATAATTTCCATATCGATTGTTTTTTTTTTAAATATATTATAAATAATTTCCATATCGATGATATTTATTTCAAATATATTTTTAATAATTTCCATATGATGATATTTTTTAAACAATGTTATTTTTCAATATTTCAGTATATTTTTATTCCATTAAAAATACACAGTAAAACAAATTTCGATTAATACATATACATTTTTAAAATAAAACTCTACGCTAAATAAGCTTTTTAAAAACTAGACCATTCGGCATAGATTTTTCTGCCAGTGTGCTGCTGCATATTGACTTTGATACAGCGATAGTGAAGCGGGGGCAACTGAGACGGCCGACGCCAGGGCCGATAACAAATCGCAGATACATAATTAAATTACAGCGTTTTAATTTCTGTAATTAGTCACGACTTCCACCCGAAACAGGGCTCAGGGGCCGCGAAATCGGCGCCAGGAGGCCACCGGGAAGAGCTGGCAGCGGGGAGTCCCCGGGTCCGAGGTCCAACTGCAACTGGGTGGGTACTCCTCCTCCATCCTGCCCCCGTCGATCCGCAGTTAGATCATCAAAATGATCTAGTTTACGACGAGCGTGGGCCATAAATATCGGGCCATTGGAAAGCGAATAAAAAATATGCAAAATATTTGGACATTGCGTGCTGCTACCTATGAGGCGATCAAAGGGGGATGAGGAGCGAAACTTTGCGCGTGCGCATTCACATATAAATTAAACAAACGTCGCGCATTTCACACACGCTACTATCCGCGACCACTTGATTCATGAAATATGCGCGCCAAGAAGCAGCAACAAGTCACATAGTCACATAGCCAGCAGAAATAACATAAATAAATGAAAAAGTAAAATGCGAAAACAGTTGGCCACGTCGTGTAGACTCATTTAGACTCATTTGAATACCAAAATGCGGACACGAAGCGCCGTCCGCAACTTCAAGTCCACCAACTGCAGTTCGCAGACAGCGCCGACGACATTTTCTAGGCTTATTTATTTACGACTTTATTCCCAGCCAGGCGGCCTGAAGTGCATCCATCCCAGGCCCAGAGTTGGTTTGCTTTTCTTTTCTTTTTTATGATCTCAGCGGTTCCCGGAGCTGCCCGTCCAGCTGCCAGTTGGCCACCAAGGCGTTTCTGGCCCACAGATCCACTCGCAGATCCGGCTGCAGGTGGTCGCTGATGCATTTGCATCGGCCCCTAATTTGGGATCCATTCTGCAGTGAATGTTCTTCAATTAGGGCTTCGCCAGAGGATTGTAGATTCAGGTGGAGAGTAAGTGCCGAGGGTATCAGTTCAGCGGGAAGGGAGGAGGTATTCTCGCAATCCAGCTCGTTAAAATATAATTTTCGAATCGTGAAAAGTAATCGGCTTTAATCGCCTTCTATAAAAATTCTTATAATTTATATAATCAAGCTATTTCCATAAAAGAGCATTAAACATATTATTGCCATCCCATAGAAAAAGTATTCGTGCACCTAGAAAAATTATGTCCTTACTTCTGGTACGAAATTGGGTTAATTCTAGGATGGGTTACGTAAAGGAACCAAAATTCGAAGCTAAGGTTCGGAATAAAACCTTGTAGTAAAGTATAAATATTTAAAAAATATATTTTTTATACTTTTAAAAAACTACAATGGTATCTCATCCTTAAGCAAGCCTTAATAGTTCCGGTACGATTTTTTTTTTGGGTCTTGTCAAGATGCACGGCGTTGATAAATAGAAGCTCGAGCTCAAACAGTCATGTGGAAAAGTATGTTCACACACAACCACTCTCGTCCTTCCTCCGCAAATCCCACGTACTGTTACTGTTGAAGTTTTTAAAATAACGCATTTGGAACTCGGCACAAACTAGCGTCAGGATATGAAGAAAGTGCAGTTTATATATCGTTATATACACACAAGTATTTGCACATATGCTGCTAGTTTGTTTGATTTTGCGGATACAGTGCGTTGCATAAATACAATTCCCTGTTGCTCATTATTATTATGATAAACTATTTTCTTTTTTAGCTAAAAGACTCAGTTTTATAACTTAAACATAAAATTTAATTTTTGTAGTACTTTAATTCACAGAATATTATTTTATTGAAACGCACTGCATTTACTGGGTACATGTATACATGTGTGAAAGTATATGGTCTTTTGCTGGCACACACTCGTAAAGGTCAAAAGTTTTCGTTTGCAGTTGAAACTTTTTGCGGAGCTCCTTCTTTATCAAGCGTGTTGCACACACACATGCAGGCACTGGCCAAAAGTTGCACAAGGAGCAGTTGACTGTGAGGTCCTGGCTGCCTAAGTGCGCCATATCCTTTGGCTCGCCGATTTCGCTACCACGTCCGCCCATTCGAAAAAGGTAGTTTTCATATTTTTGGCGATAAGCAGCCCCGTCTGTGCGACTGTGTGGCATAGCGTGCACTTAGCACCGGCCAGAGAGCCACCGCCCACCAGCCACCTCCTCCAACCGAATGGTGGCCATTAGCCAGTGGCCTAGGTGAAGCCACCTCGGAAAATCCTGGCAGGGGAGGGGGGCATTTTCCGCCGCAAATGGCAAAGCATAAATTTATGTAAAAAGATCTGTGATTTATCACCGAAGCGAGGGTAAAAGCAAAACTTTTATTTCCACCATTTCCACCCAAACCCTTAGCCAGTAGCCAGGTTTAATTTATGGAATTTTAGTTTTAACGCCAACTTTTGGCTCGCCATCCTTGTTCGTCTTTGTTGTTTCCATTGTTCGCCCACCGTGCGTGTACACTGGGCGAAAAATATACCAGAATTTGTCACCGATTCAATGTTTTATATATCACATTATTTTTGAAATAATATTTTAAAATATTCTAATAATATATAAACAAATTGTTTAATAACTTTAATAACAAAGAATAATTAAACTATTCAATTTAAAATTAATAATCACCGTACATAAACAATAAAAAATATATAAAGAGATTATTGTGCATAAAAATAAATATTTGGACAGGAAATACTAATTTTCCTCAGTGCTTCTTTGTGCGAGTATATATGTATCTGTGTGAGGGGTCACCACTATCGAAACGAAATCGTAGCAAAGTTGAAAGTTTGCAACGCACATAAATCAGATGCACTTTCGGCATTTCCGCGCACACATATCAAAAAAAGGAAAACACTGGCGAAGAAAGAAAAGCGTCCCTGAAGCTTTTCCCCCAAGGACTCGCGGCTGCAGGAAATTAGCTGACCGTCCCCGTCCCTTAGGTTCCCCTTCCCTGCCCCCCTCCCCCCATCGATTGCAGTTATTGCAGCCATTTGTGGATGTATCTGTCTGAGCGTCTGACAAATTTCAGTCATTTGCGTTAAGTATCCTTTTTTACATGCCGGCAGGACTAATGATGAACGGGCCAACGTCAAAATTCAATTACTTCGAGGCAAGCTGACTTCGTCTGGGGGTCTGGCGCCCCAACCGCCCGACAACCGGAGCTCATAAATGATGATGATGCTGGGCGGCATGAAATATAAAACAATCCCCCTAATTGCCATTAGGTACGGGAGTATTTTTCCTGCCCAAAAATTGCCCGTGCTCTGTTTCTTGAAGCTAATTGAGCGCCCAACTCATTAGATTACCTCTGCACGCACAGCGGAAATTTAGCCAATCGAAGGGGGAAATGTAATGAGATTAAAGATATGAGCTTACCTTACCTACGCTTAAAGCTGAAATATAGGGGTATATTTTGTTATTATTTTGATTTAATATATTTTATAACATTACTTTGTAAATCTTAAATTAAAGAAGTGATTTATTTGTATCTTTTCTTTAAGAACAGGTTCAAAAACCTATATTAGAAAGGTATTTTCGTTTCCCATAACATCTCGCTTTAAGAAGAACATTTTTCTATCTGCGCCATTCAATAAATTATCGGAATAAGCCAAGGAGCAGGAATCAGGCCTATCTCTCGCCTCGTATCTCATAGATACTTTCGCTCATATTTCGTGTAGCTAAGCCGGTCCTTTGGCCGATGGCAGGTCGATAGCCGAGAAGCAATTTCCCAAAAATCGAACTGGCCAAATCCGCTTTGATCCCCCATATGGATGTCATAAAAAATTAAGTGAATCCCGAGCAGAAGCTGTCTGGGAACAGGACCCGGGAGCCGTGTGGTGCCGCATCTGGTCAAATATTTGCACTGACAAAGGGAGGCGGCCTGGAATCCACTTGTGTGCGCTTCGTCAATTTGCCATAATTTCAACGCCTATCTATCCAGTCCACCATCCCTGCCTCTTTCGCTACATAAGTGTGCATTTAATTTTTATCAAGTGTATTTAAAAAAAAATATCTAAAAAAGAATGTACTCGAGAGCACTTGCCAACAGCTCTTTGTTTGCTTTGTTTCTCGACACGCGACAAGTGAGCGCCGCCCCAGGACTCAAACCCCTGCCCTGAAAAAAAATCGGAGGGTGGCTTATGCTGTTGCAAATCAGAGTGACAAGATAATAAATAAATATCAAAATATGTCATAAGGACATTTTCAACAGCTGAGATTGGAGTTGTGAATGGAGTTTAGGGTTGCTAACTGGTGGGAGTTGTCTGTCTATTAAAAAGGGCTACGACTGGTGGCCAGTTGGTGTTGAAATGCGGTTGTTGTAAGGACTAACAGGGTTTGAAGTGGCAACGAAGTTCAACAAATTATATTTTTCCATCAGGGTACCAACTTGAAAGTGGGAACCAAAATATAGGTACAAATTTGAGTCAAGTTTTGACACAACTTTTAAATAAATAAAATATTTTCTTAAATATTTGTTTGAAATATAACTATGAACATTTTTATCATGGATTCCAAGATCATTGTTCCCAACTTCAGTTATTAATAAAACAAATGTAGTTTTAAGCTTTTGCATTTAATGAGCCAAAATTATTAATTTATTTTATAAGGCAAAGAATATTAATTGTATTTCGAATCTTTTAACATTTATCGTTAGTGGTTCATCATAATCTTTTATGTCAAGCCCTTTCAAAACTCTTGAGCTGAAATCATAAACTCCTCAAACCAGTTGTGGCTTTTGTTATTTGGGGGCCATGAAGAAATCTCTGCATCGATGACAGCTTTGAAGTGCGAAACGAGCTCAGATGCCACTCAGCTTTCTGCTGGGATGTGAGGTCCTTAAAAGGGGTTAAACGGCAGGGCCAACTCAGGAAGGGAAGACCTGGCGATCAGAAGGAACTACCCCAAAGGACTGCACATCGGTGTCAAATTGGAAATGCTTGTCATATCCTAGATTTATCCGGCTTGATACATGGATTTTTCATTTTTATGCTCGTCACCCACACACATGTAAGCAGTTTCATAAATTATTTGTCACAATTAATTGAATTGTGTCTCTGTGGGTGTGGGTTCTGCCCATCCCGGCCCGCCCCCAGGACACTTCCATCTCCTCCTGCATCTGCGGGCTTTTTTTGAGAAAAATCCTGGGCACTGAACCCTTGTGACTGAACTTTTAGCCAGCAACTCTTGCACATTTTCAGGAGTTTTTGAAAAACTTTGTCACCACTAAATGAGCCACGGGGGCGGATGCCGAATGCCGGATGGCGGGGACAAAAGGATGCGCCTCGCTGTGTCCTGGCAAATAATTTGATGAGATACGACATATGTGCAAACAACTTTTGTGCGGTGCTTCATATAATTGAAAATCATATATAGAAGCAGCCAGGGACAAGGAAATGGAAATGGAAACTCTGGCCGACAATATTTTCTGACTTCCCCCACCGATTGAACTTTGGCAATCTGAAAGCGTTATGTTTTGCGGGGCAATTTAGAGGCCAATATCCTGCTGTGAAATATGCGGTGATTTCGTTCAGACCCTTTGTTCCTTGCTGGTCGCTGGGTAGCATTAGACGCTGGATTTAGCGCTCAGAAATGATTTATGATTATGACAAATTGTTTGGCAGCAAGTGAAATACGCGATGATGGGGTGTGGCTGAGCCACAGGGTGGCGAAAAAGAAGATTAGCAGAGATTGTCGAGTCTTGAATGAGATATGCCAGAAATTGTTTGGTGTCTAAAAAATATAATACATTTTTTATCCGATTTTTAAGGAATATATTTTGATTAAATGTCGTTCCTAATGGATTCTTTTGACCAGACCCACACAATTCTTGAAAATACAATAAGTTTTCAATTAGAGTTAATCAAAGAGACTCGAATAACCAATTAATACCATGTTTTGGGCCATTAACCATCGGATGAATACCGAAAACTGTGCCCAGACCCTGTCAATCTCAGGGTGATGGCTCTTTTACGAGTCTTGGCCCCGATTTCCGTGTAAAAGCAATATATCAAAGGGAAAGAGAGAGAAATCAATGCAACCATCTAGGCGGGCATTTAAATATACATACTTATATGTTTTATTCGATGGGGCTTACATACCTCGAAATGCAAAGTGGAGGAATGGAAATAAATCAGAATGTTTCCATTCGACCGCACCGAATACGAAACTGAAACTGAGGCCCGTGCAATTAATGCTGATAATAATCAAATAATTAACTTTCTTAATTGAAAACAATGAAAAGAGTTTTATGCCCACAGAAATGTTTTGGTAACATTAACACCCGACCAAGGCGACGACAAGGGGCCGAAATCGTTGCCATTAGGGCGCTGACATTTGTCTCTAACATCGGCGACTATCTCCCGGTTCCATCTAACTGCCGTGAGTCCGGGGTCTATTAAATTTGAGGTTCTTTAAAAATGCATTAAAACAATGGCTCAAGCAAGCCCTGCGTTGCCCGACTAATCATAAAATGGGTAAATATTTATTTTATCCGGGGAAAAATAATAAAAATCGATGCCATAAGGCGTCGTCTCTGTGCCATGGCCATAAAAATGTGACAAGACATAAAGCAAATGTCCAGAAAATGCGGTGTATACAGTGTATACACACAGGCATGCACTTGCTGTAGCACAGGATGGAGTCTTTGGTTTCGGGCCCGGTCCGAAGGACTGGCCATAAGGAAGCAGCGACCAGAAATACAATAAATTACTCGACGGAAAATATTGATAAGACCCGATCCGGTCCAAAGGAGCGACAGAGAGCGCACAGCCGACACCCAGTTGATCCCAAATCCATCCGATGCGTGTTGCTTTTTTATAGCCAGTCGTCTCGACATTGTCGCCAAAGATGACGCATGTTGGACTCGCACAGGTTGACCAACTGCCGGCCAGAAAACCAGAAAAAACGGGCCAGACCCAAATGAAATGAGTTAAACGGGGCAGGTAAGCCGGACTACGCAGGCTGATAAGAACGCTGATAGAACAGACTCCTCTTTCCATATGTGATACCTATTGAAATTTGTCAAAGGCTGATGGGAAAAATGCTGGCTTGTTTTAGTTTTCGGAAGATATAGCATTGACTTAGGACTGTATTAATAGCTTTTGTTGTGTTTCTATCAAAATGCATTAAAATGTGTATACAAAACAATTTGGTTTATAAACCTGATAAAAAAGAAGAAGTACCTAAATCCGAAGATTTCATATTCAATTTAAATATTTTTCGGTATTGTTTTTTATCTATTGCTGTTTTTATTAGTTTTAAATATAAAGATATTACTTTAAAATATTTTCAACTTCGATTAAAAAATTAAATTCTATTTTTTAATGACGTAAAATATATAAAGAAAATATGACTTACATTGAACCTAATATTTTCGAACTTGATTAAAATATTTTCAAATAAAATCATGCAATTTTATATGTTTTGTATTTAATATTACGAATCTTTAATGCCAATATTCAGATATTTATTTGTACTGTTCCATTTTTTGGTCAGTGTATATATTTCAAATTTTGAAGAAGTAATACAAATAAAAATCAAGCCACTAACCGTAACCACACGATTTTATTGTTCTTGTTTATAATTAAAACATCGAATTAAGCACGTAAGCACTAACTAAGCTTTTGAACGGCAGATAAAGATTGGAAAAAATATTGTTTATATTTAACTCAAATTATGGCAATATGTTCTCAAGAATGAGTAAGAGCATTGTCTCAGCTTATTTTCATACTCGTTGAATATGGATATTGGCAATATGAATTGCCGTTGGGCTAAACTTGTTCCAGCGATCGCCGATAAGATCCGCTAACGATGGGAATCGAACAACAAAGGGCAGGCAGAATTACGCAGAATTCCTCGTAGGTCGCGGCATAAAAATTCATGTCGCTGCCGGAGATTCGTGGACGATAAAACAAATTAGCACCTCAATCGATTCGGCCTGGGAACGAGCAAATGTCCAGCGACACGACGACAGTTTGAACGAGTTGTAATAAACTAATAATTTATAAATTCCGTTTGATATTCAGCTGGCATAAAGCTGCAGAAATAATTCCCATGACCGGGCCGCGGCACAAATCACCCGGGAGTCGCTGAGCTCCCCGTCCGGATTTTAGGCTGACTCAAATCGAACATGCAAATAAACCGACAATTTCCCAGCACGTTCGCTTCCAGCTGAAACAAGCCCATCAATTAACTCCGTATCCCCTACGAGCCATACAAATTTTGCTTTATGGGCTTTATTAGGCGGCGTTATAGAGCCCAAAAACCTGGGCTGCCAATTGGCGACAGTGTCAAATTAAAATTACAGCCGCAGCCAAACAGCCGATAGACATCCGATAGATACGCAGGCAGATTGAAGGATGGACGGACCGATAGAAAGATAGATAGTTAGATAAATAAAGGTTCAATTTTCCGTCATAAAAATCATTAGAAACGTGATTGAAATCTGTGAGAACAGTGCTGCCAGCGCCAGGCGACATATCACACCACGAACATGTCGAAAACGTCTGCGCATGCGCAACTCGAGTTGGAGTTCTTACACTGGAAACAAAAGTCGTATTTACAATAAAAAAATATTTGTAATATTTTTAAAATATTACAAAATAGTTGTTTGTTTAAATATGTATGAAGTTTGATATCTTATAAATTATCATAGCAGATGTATCACCATATTTGGCTTCTAAAAATCCTATTATAAAAATATATATAATTGTAACAATCTAAAAAACAAAAATAGGAAGCGAAACATTATAATATCACATCCTTAAGGTATTTATATTTTTATAAAAGGTAGGGGAGTGTAGGGTAAGGTGACGAACGATTCGACTTTTGAATGTAACTTTTCGAAAAATCAATATTTTTCAAAAATGTAAATGCAGAAAGTTGCTTACATCTTTAGAGCATATCTCTGTAAAATTTGGATTCGAAATTCTAACGGAGCTAAGTCCTACAGCGTTTAGAGTGAACCATCCTTTTTTTGCACTTTTAAAAATTGTAGGGTAATGTGACGAACGATTTTCTTTTTAATGTAACTTCCCCAAAAATCAATATTTTTTAAAAGTGTAAATGCAGAAAGTTGCTTACATCTTTTGATCATATTTCTGTAAAAGTACGATTCGAAAATCTAAGGGAGCCAAATCCTACAGCGTTTGGCGTGAATCATCCTTTTTTTGCACTTTCAAAAGTTGCCAGATAAGGCGACGAACTAATAAATACACACTAAAACTGTATGCAGATGTGCGAATTATTTTTTTTTTCAAGAATGGATGAAAAATTACAATAATATAATAAAAAGGTAATTTTAAATTTAACAAAAAAATATTAATATAAAAACTTACAGAATTTGAACCAATCTGAGAATAATTGTTTAAAAAGTTCAATACCACGTCGTCGGATTCCTTTGAAACATCAACACTGGCTTCGTTTACTTTTTTAATGTAACGTCTAAGAGTGGGTTCCGAAATTCCTTGTTCATTTGCAACCGAATTAGTCGACCTACCATGGAGCTTTACTAATTTTATTGCCTGCAACACTTTTTCGAGTTCATTTTTTTTAACAAACTTTGATTTAACTGACGACATATCTAAAACAATACGAAAAAGCAATAAAACTTCATCAGTTAATGTTATTCGGTATTATAATAGTTTTTTTTACACATAATCAACGATAACAATTCAAATTCTTGAATAAAAAAAGTTCGTCACCATACCCTACAAAAAGTTCGTCACAATACCCTACAAGCTAGACTTGGAGCAAAAACGGTGTCACTCTTAAACGGTGCAAACAAAACAAACGCCAAGTACCAAAAACTGTTGAGAAAGATCTCATTTATACGTGCATACACTTACCTGATTTTATTTTTCACTCCTCTTCGCTCTGGCCCTGCTGAAACACAAGTAAATTGAATAGATTTGCTAGTTTGCGCACCACCTTTTTAGAAAAAATTACGTCACGAACAAATTACGGGACTTCTTATTAATATTACTGTAAATACATTGTCGACACGATAAGGGGAGACGACTACATTTATTTCGAATTTTTGTCGTGACGTCATATGTGAGATTCGACGAGTTCGTCACATTACCCTACTCGTCACATTACCCTACACTCCCCTACAAATAATCTTAAAATCTGCTTTTCAGTGTATTTGCGGCAGGTCATATCTCACGGATACCTTCAACTGCTCGATGTTTGTAGCTGCTTGTCCCTGACACTTGAGCAATAATAATTGTCAAAGCTCTGACTCGAGTTGACTTATCGCATATATCTGCTGGTGCTGCCGCATAGGTGCCTCTTCATCCGCTGAACTCGATGAAATTGTCAGAAGCCGCCGCTGGCGCCGTCGGCCTGGTGGATAGCCCCCAATACCAATTAGTGGTTCTCGAAGACATATTTAAATTACCGTAAGTACAACATACCCACCCACCCCACTCATAAGTGCCTCACCCAACAGAAGCAAATACACGGGTAACCATTAAATGTGATCGCCACGAAATTAACACGCGTAACAAATTGACGAATAGCTTTCTCAGCGAGGCACTAAAATATTTATGGGTTCCTGCTTATGGCTAGGAATTTTCAATTACAATATGAGAGTGTGGCTTTAAAGGCCGCTGAAGTTTCTACTTTCTGTATATGCTTTTCATATGAAAGGATCGATGAATGCGGATCTTGATTAAATGGTGCTAGAAAGGAGGATTTCTTAGTAAGGCTTTTTAAAACAATTTAACAATCAATTATATGTAATTTTCTATTGCCTCTCCTCTTCTATTGGCACCATTTGCAGCATACATTATTTCCCTGAGTTAATGGGTCTCGAAATTTGGATATTTACGATATTTACCCCGTGCTTAAGGGCAATTGCAGAACAAATTTAATAACGTAAACAGATTGCAGCACCATGTATGAGCAAGTATCCACAAGATAGATGGCGGAGTGCTGATGCATCCGCAGCTCAGACTCGAATATTGTAAAAAATTATTGTTTACAAATAAAAAACGAAAGCCCAGCGAGGCGAAGACACATAAAAAAGTAAAAGGAACGTGTGCTGTCAGTCGGAATCGAACAGAACTGCACTGAACTCCGGTGAAGCTGGAGCTGCAGATCCACAATTTGTTTCCATCCATCGGGAGCTGGCATGGTATGGTATTGGTATCCCGACCTGTCCGAGGATGGGCATGAAATGGGAAATGGGGTGGCACCGGGCTGCCATGTGATGTGGCGCAAATGAATTGTATTGGCAGCTGGCAGACGGCGCGACGTCCTCCGCAGTAGCTGTGTGAAAATAAAATACACAATTCAATGCATTGATTATTAATTTACGCGAATGCTGGCGAAAATCGCCGCTAATTAATTGAACTTTTCATAAAACTTTATCCGACAGATTGTCGTACTCGTATCTATACTCGTATGCGCATTTGTATCTGACACTACCGAGATGCTTTCTCCCCCCCGGATTTTCTCCTGGGCCGCTGCTCATGTTTGTATCTGAAGCGAGCCAATGTCTCACTCGGCCAGTCCCGATGCTGGATGCTTGATTACTAATTGCAAGCGATTCAGTTTTTTTTGCAGCGAGGTTGGATCCTAAAAATCAGGAACTAAAATAAAATAATTACATTTTTAAATAATTTTTATCATTCATTCAAAAGAATTAAAACATTTATTATAATGCATTTTTTGTGCGTTATAAATAAAATTTAAATTAAACATTAAAATGTCATTGATTTTTTAAAAGGGGAGATATTTAATCCATATGATAATAGCCCTAATGTTTTGTGTTAAGATTTTAATCGAAATATATAAATAAAAATTTATTTAATTAAATAAATATTCAATTTTAATAAAATACAATCTCTTCTTCCTTATTATTTTATTTTTATTTTATTTACTTTAATGCCTGTTAAAAATAAATTATGTAACATGGAAATTAGTAATTACTCTGTTTTGGTTTTTTGGTTCTAAAGACCCTAAATTATTATTTATTTATTATTTTTATTCTTCCCCATATTTAAAGAGTTCTTGCTCCAGCTCATTTTCTGTCGACTGCTAGAAAGGCCCAAGTCCTCCCATAAACTTTTCACTCCAATCTCGCGGCTGTCCCTCCCCCTGCTTTTCCGCCCATCGCCGGTCGCACTTGATTGCCGCGACACAAGCTGGACCTCCATGGGTATTCTGTATTCGGAGCCACCGAACCAAGCCAGTTTCCACTCCCAATCCCAATCTCCGGCGGGATGGGTTGGCAAGGCAACAAGAAAATTCGATGTAACAACAAGTAGATTTACAATTTGTGATACTTCCCGTACTTCAACAACTAAATAAATATTCATCTATCGATGTGGATTCCTCTCTCGCTCTTGGAGCAGTGGAAAAAATCATGTCAGGCGTCAATTTGAAAATGTTTAAGTGATTTGTTTACACGCGGCAGCGTCTATTAACGAATTTATGGTAAACAAAGGGAAGTCGTTTGTTCAGAGACCCTGCACCACCTTAACACAGCCCCAGCCACCCACCGAACACCGAGTTGCTCGCTTTCCACCAACTCAATACAGACAGGGCCAGATACAATACACTTCATAAAATATTAATCTGCTGATTTATGATTCTATTTTCCTTTTTTATTGAACTGTACTAGAGTGGAGCGGAGCATCGGGGATGGGGAGGGGCTGGTGTCGAGTAGTTTCTCATCTGCAGGCTGGCCTTTGTTTACGCGAGTGTCGATGCATCCCAAACAAGAGTAAACATATTGATACATGGCGATGGTCCGACTCTTTTCTGGGAGTTTGTACTGCTCTCCAGATATATTTTACATTTTTTATCCCGAATCAGGAGCACGTGTTTGACACAGATGCAGTAGGGGTGCAGAAAGTTGTAGCAACTCAATAGAATTCCTGAGCAATGGGCACAAAATATTGTGTACTAGTTCGTGATCCTATCTACTATCCATTTTGACTCACTATTTATATTTTTAGAATTCAAGCTATATCAATTTAAAAGAAATAATATTTTTGAATTATTTGTTTGAGAAGTTTTCGTATTTATATTATCTCAAAGATTATGTTTATTTCTTCTCTATGATATTATTTTATCTGTTTGTTCGGCAATTGCACTTAAAAAATGCATTAAAAATTAATTTAAAAGTTGAATCGAAGAATGGATTCTTAAAAAATATCTTTATATTCACCTGACTTAGTTTATAGTACCCCCCAATCACCAGCATATAACATTCCATCCCAGAGCAAGCACCTCCATAGATTTGATTGGTGTCATGCTGCGATTTGCGATACATCTTCATTAGATTCATCCATGGTGATCGTCCAACTGGTGCGGATCAAACGCTAGCCGATGTCTAAGTTTACTCAAGTTCACTTTGAACTTTTCAAGAGGAATCCGTGCGATTTATGGGGCCTCCCGGCTTCTGGGCATCTTTAATCTGAACCGATTTGACGGAAGACCGCCCGCCGTTCGATCGCCGGATGAAATATGAAATGATGACATGGGAGAGTTCACAGAACGGAGTGTTGAACCCTGGGAGAATGTGGGATTTATAGATCCTAATATGCAAATAGTCGCACATAAATCGAGGCATTTAGCCCGCTTGCGACGGGCGTGAATAACCGAATGACATGGCAGGAGATATTTCATCTGCCAAATTGCCAACGAATTACAAATTAATTTGGAGGCTCAAGGCGGCAGCCATGAAATTGGGCATTTTGTACGCGCGAATCGGGCGAAAGGCGAAATTGAATATTCAAAATTCAGCCAACAAAATAATAAATATCGCGGAACTAATTGAACAGCCTCTGCCTTGGACTGAGTAAATATTTGCATAAATTAGCACCGCTTCGTGGGCCTCACGTGCACAGTCGTCGTCGTCGAACCGTCAAATGCAGACAATGACAATAAGTTCGTGGCCATCCCATCCCTTACCTCCTGCCAAATGCATCCCCTATCGAACTCCGGCCGGAACTTGTTTGTTGGCTTAAGCCCTGGGTGTCCTTGTATCCCTTTTTCGACGGGTGTAATTCTGCGGCAGCGTGACCAATTAATTTGATTGTGAAATGTGAAATTCGTATTAAAATCAAATACAACAAAAATGACAACGCGTATGACGGGAATATTAAAAAGGATGCCGGCCCAGCCACCACCGGGCAAAAGGAAGCGGCAAGGATATTCGGCAGGAGCCACCCCAAGGATGCTGTAGCTGACTTTAAAGTCATGCACGGAGTTTGCGCGATTTTTATGATAATTTCTCACAGCGATTGGGTCTCGTCGGCCATCGCTGTGGATCCCATACCATTTCCATTTCCATTTCCATTCCCGAACCCAACCCAGTCACGCAGATAATGCTGCCGGGGTTAAGGATATTTTCCGCTTGACTTTCGCCTCCTTTCTTTCATTTTTTAATAACAATTCAAATGCGCAGGTTCGTCATTCGATCAAATCGCTGAGTTGTGAAAAAGGTTTGACCCGACTCCGTTCTTTTTTGCTCCCGGTAGTATGCGTTTTATGTCTCGTCATCGTCGTTATTGGCGAAAAAGTTTTCAGTTGAATTACCTATTTGCATATTTCGTGAAATTAACGATTGGAAAAATTAGCATAGCTTTGGACGCATCCAGGGGTTGTCGACTTGGGCGGTTGGGATAACTTATCACGTTGCTCCTTTAGTGATGATAAAAAGGAGTGAAATCAAAGAGATAAAATCTTGGGGAAAAAATTTGGTATTAGTTCTTAAAATCGTATTTTCCTAATTTAAAACAAGAGAGAACGCTAAAGTCGACTTCGACTATCAGATATCCGTTACTCAGCCAAAGGGAGTTCGAGAGAGATGGAGATATGCAGTCGTCAAAGCTACTGGCTCCATCTAGCGGCCATTTAATTTTTTGCTCATAACTTTTTAATGGATTGTCCGATTTGAAAATTTTCTTCTACATTTATGTATTAATAAACACAACCAAATGGCATTTAAACTTTTACAAAACCTAACCATAAGACTTCCAGCCAATATCATGTGAGAATCATATAAACGGGTAAACTACTTTGAAGAAGTCCAAAACGAGCACTGCAGTCGTTACCCATTTGCAACGTAAACAGTTCTGCAGAAAATCCTTGTTTTTCCCGGCCATTCCATTATTCCAGAAGTGGAATACGCTTTCTTCATATGAAACACAAAACCCCCAAGACAAAAAAAAAAACAAAACAAAAGTCGAGGAGCGCGGACGTGTGCATTATCCGGACAGAAAGTTATGAGCTCTCCTGCATGGAAGGCGGAATAAAATTCACTTTATATGCAGACCAATAATATTTCCATTTGGCGAATTGCCCCGGCTATCCCCTGCCACGCCCTCTGGACATGGAAGGACATGGGAGGACTGCCTGCTAGAAGTGCCGCAGAGGTAGTAAAGAACACGACGGTTTGATTGTGATATCTCCCAGAGGACACCGAGGTTCCTTGACTTGCATTTCCTGGCCGAACGGGAGCTGAATTTTCATGGCATATGACTTTATGAATGTGAGGAGCGAAACAAAGACATTTGGTGTGAAGAAATCCGTTTTGGCACTTTCCCGGAAAATTGCCCGACAATTGTTATGTGCACTCCGTGACTTTCGCCCCAAAAAGAAAAATAGGCAGAGGCTTTAAGTTGGACCTTAAAGCAGTGTAAGGTCGGTCAACCCCTTTTGGTAATGGGAACCCTTCTCGGCGGACCTGCAATTATGCCTCGGCATCATGGTCATTAAATCATTCATTCCGGACCATTTAATAATTTTCGCAACAAAGCTCTCGGCTCTCTCTTTATGAATGGGGAACCCGAAATTATAGAAGGGCGTGCGTTTCTGGGCATAATAATTCATTAGTCCTACGAGAAGATGGAGAAGGCAACCTGGCGAGCAGCGAAACAATAACCTAAGTAGAGCCACCCACTCCGCCCACTCGGCAGCCACAAAAGGAGGAAATCGGAAGGGTCCAAAGTGGGCAGAAGGTCAAAAATGATAAACGGATATGAGCAAAGGATATTTTCGTTCGTTTCCTCTTCCGATTGTCGTTGAATAATTGCAAGTCGACTTGTGCACAACAATTGCAGGATCTGCAAAAAATTTAAGCTGTCAATATTTTGACTTTTCCTGCCTGCCGCTGCCCTTTGTGAAGTGGGCGTATAATTAATGGACTGTGGGGTCGGTCCGATCAATGCCGAATGGCGAAATATTGTGAATTGTGAATGCGAACTGCAAGCTTTGGGGGACGGACGGCAAAAGGGTTCGGCTCTATTGCTTTATTTATGGCGAAATAAATTGAAATGTCAACCGGGTGGGTGGAATATCATATTCGGCCTCAAACTATGAGACTTTCGCATTGTGTCGGCCTGCCGGCAATTTCATACTCCATATGGGTCGAGTAGAGCAGTGCCATTATGTTTATTGCGGGTCCGCAGAACTACTGCCAAAAGTGCCTCGGTCGGTCAATGGGGTTCAATTACACTTTTGAAGAGGCCGCCATAAAAGCCCTGGCACAATGAGCCAAGGCATTGTCCTGCCGTCTCAAGTGTCCTGACATTCGTTAAAAGTATGGGTGGAACCCTGGCTATAACCCAGTTCGGACCCGTTAACGATGTGCCAAAGGGTTAGGGTTGCCCGCCTTCCCCGAACTAATTCATTATCAAAGTATTCTGGAGTCGATACACTGGTGGCTCAATTTGATCTCCCTCTTAGTAATTTGGTTGTGGAAATTGTCTGTAAATTCTACGAATTTAGCACAATATCAATTTTACTTCTGATGTTGATTTGGTTTTAGAAAATACTCTGAAATCCTTTGAATTTTAAATATTTATTTAGTACTTAAATAAAAATTATTAAAATGTATTATGACCCTAATTTAACAAATTAAACTTAAATCTGAAAAACTTTCCAAATGTATTTACCCATCAAAGAAAGCATATCAAACCCCAGCGGCTGCATATATTTTGTTTAAATAACTCCATTATAACTCGGGTTATTCCTAACCCTACTTGAAATGCATGACATATGGCCATATCTATCGCACAATATATCAAATTGTTATGATTTCCAGCCCAGCCCCAGTTCCAATATCGAATCCCGAGTTGGGAGCGGTGGCACAAGCCTGCTTTGAATTTGGTAGCTAAAGCCATGAATTTATGATATTAATGCGTGATTATTATGACCCTTAGACTGCTACCGAGTGTACAGGTGTGTGTGGGTGGGGCAGGTGGGCGACGTGAGGCGAAAGGCTGATTCGCCGGCAGCAATATGAAATATGAAATTTGATTTTATGGCTTATGTGTCGTGTTATGAGTGCGCGAAAACACGACTCGCCGTACCTGTGGGGCATGTAATGGGCCTGTAATTTATGAAGGCATAAATTAATGGTACTACGGCCAAAACATAGATTTTCGATCCGTGCTCGTTCACCTGCAATCGATTTGGGTTTGAATGGCGTACTCAAAAAAATGTCAGAAAGGTTGGGGGGCAATTAGCACTTTTCACTTTATTCAATCACAAATTCCAAATGCTTGTAATGACATTATTTGTATGCCAATTAGTCTTGACTTCTAGAGAGCGAGGAATAAAAATATTAATTATTAATGGCTTATTCCACGTGAAACGTGACAGGCCCGTTTGGGTCAAATCTCAGAATCAATCGAAACTTTTTTTTTCGATAGAGGAATGAAATATAAGGATGGGTTTTTGTTTTTTTTTTTTAACTCTTACCTTTTATTTAAAAAAATTTTTTTTTTTAATTAGCTCCGATTTTTCAGTTGTGCATCACTTGAGACTCGTTTGAGGTATTTTAATATTTGGTATGCAACTTTGTGGGATATCTTAATATCTTTCAGATAAATATTTTTACAAATTTTTAAATTTAAAATTAAGTATTTTTTAAGGGAATTTTAAATTTAAAAAATTCTGTACGCCGGAATACACGCGATTTCCGAAAAAAATAATTATCCTTATTTTGCTTCAACAATTCTTCACGAAGTGGTAAAATAAAATTTTTGTAATTGCAAGGGATACTAGTAAAGACAACGATTTTAGTTTAGCAACTTTGCATCAAGCAACAACAGCGCAGCGTGTAAGAAAGGGAAAGCACTATTCCTGCTCTCCCGTGCTCGTATTGCTGTTCTCTTCTTACACGCTGCGCTGTTGTTGCTTGATGCAAAGTTGCTAAACTAAAATCGTTGTCTTTACTAGTATCCCTTGCAATTACAAAAATTTTATTTTACCACTTCGTGAAGAATTGTTGAAGCAAAATAAGGATAATTATTTTTTTCGGAAATCGCGTGTATTCCGGCGTACAGAATTTTTTTAATTTAAAATTCCCTTAAAAAATACTTAATTTTAAATTTAAAAATTTTTAAAAATATTTATCTGAAAGATATTAAGATATCCCACAAAGTTGCATACCAAATATTAAAATGACTCAAACGAGTCTCAAGTGATGCACAACTGAAAAATCGGAGCTAATTTAAAAAAAAATTTTTTTTTAATAAACGGTAACAGTTAAAAAAAAAAAAACAAAAACGCATCCTTATATTTCATTCCTCTATCGAAAAAAAAAGTTTCGATTGATTCTGAGATTTGACCAGGGACCGTAACAGTTATAAGTTTTATTGATAAAACTCGCACTGAAAAACTTATTTCTGATTTTTATTTTTATTCCTCAAAAATAACAGTTATTGTTTGAGTTTTATTATAAAACTCATGATCATGATGAGTAAAAAAAAATAAAAATCATCAATAACGATCATGTGTGAGTTTTATTTTATAAAACTCAAAATAAAACTCAATTCGCTTTTGCGGCCATTGTATTGGGAATTAAAATATGGTTTAATTGGTTCTTGTTCGATTGGCCATGTAGTTTTAGTACATTTAATAAAAAAAATTTTATTTTAACATTAAACTATTTTAAAAATTGATTTGGGCCTTTTTGTACAACTTTTTTGTGAAGGCAGGATAAATATTGGTTTTTATGGATCTGATAACTTTCGATTAAGTTGCAAGATCTTTTAAGTTTTTCGCAATACAAAGTTAAGCCGGAAGAATTCACGAATTGTATTTGATCCGTTCTTTCATAAAATTATGACGGGAAAATATCATGGTCATAATTGAGAATGCAGCAATATTTAAGTTATGTGACTGTTTTCACTATTCGCGATTCATTTGACCTAATGAATTCGCGTATTATTTGACCTGAAGAATTCGCGGATTATTCGACTTTAACAATATCAGAATCATATGAATCATATCGAATTCTTCAAGTCAAGAGAATCCGCGAATTCTTCAGGTCAAATAATACGCGAATTCATTAGGTCAAATGAATCGCGAATAGTGAAAACAGTCACATAACTGAAATATTGCTGCATTCTCAATTATGACCATGATATTTTCCCGTCATAATTTTATGAAAGAACGGATCAAATACAATTCGTGAATTCTTCCGGCTTAACTTTGTATTGCGAAAAACTTAAAAGATCTTGCAACTTAATCGAAAGTTATCAGATCCATAAAAACCAATATTTATCCTGCCTTCCCAAAAAAGTGGTACAAAAAGGCCCATTTTTCACCTTAAATCAATTTTTAAAATAGTTTAATGTTAAAATAAAATTTTTTTTATTAAATGTACTAAAACTACATGGCCAAACGAACAAGAACCAATTTAAACCATATTAAAATTCCCAATACAATGGCCGCAAAAGCGAATTGAGTTTTATTTTGAGTTTTATAAAATAAAACTCACACATGATCATTATTGATGATTTTTATTTTTTTTACTCATCATGATCATGAGTTTTATAATAAAACTCAAAAAATAATTAATACCATTGATTTTTAAAAATAAAACTCACAAAATAAAAATCATTACAGATTTGCATAACTTGACCAATTTGGAACTCATTGGTGTTCTTGATTTTTTTGTAGCACTTTTCTAAGTGGATGATTTTTATAGTCAGGAAAATTTGAAATAACTGTTATTTTCGGTCCCTGGATTTGACCCAAACGGGCCTGTCACGTTTCACGTGGAATAAGCCTAATGCAAGTA
The DNA here is from genome assembly GCA_037075285.1 of Drosophila lutescens. Classification (NCBI taxonomy): domain Eukaryota; kingdom Metazoa; phylum Arthropoda; class Insecta; order Diptera; family Drosophilidae; genus Drosophila; species Drosophila lutescens. The sequence goes on from JBAMCF010000300.1 coordinate 1,140,536, forward strand.
GCCACACAAGAGTGAAACGTTTTAGTCACACCTCGGAATAAACTTGGACTTGTTAAATAATAAAAATAAAAAATAAATACAAAACTTTAGTTGAATTTAAAAAATTATGAAATAATATAATGAAATTTAAATACATTTTTATTATATTCAACAGCCTTAAAGCTCTTATGCTTCCATATGCAATCTTTGAATAACTTCGGTTGGGGAAATGTTTTAATATAAAATCTATCTACGTCTCCCGTTAATATCTGTATATTTATTCCCTGAGTGATGGTATCTCACGTATTTTTCGCACAGCACCTGGATTGATTTGCGACCCCATTTGAACCCGTTTTATGGTCACGTTCCCCTGAAAAGCCGGCAACTGCCGCGTGTGGGTGACTTATAGATTCCGCTTTGCGATAAGAGTTTTTGCATTCATTTCGGCGTAATTCATTTTCAATTCTGATTCGCATCGTACGTGCTGCAAAATGTGGCAAGCTGCTGGGCAGCGGTTGCATCAGGAAAAAGAGAGAGTTTCGCGTACTGGCCGCGAATTATGAGGAATTGTGCCTAGGCTAGGCACTCGGCCAAAATGCAAATGCAAATCGGGCATTGGCAGCCGCACAGTTAGAGGTCGGTCGGGTTCCCTGATGCGTGCATATATATATATATATATATATATCTGCATATGGTGTATGTGGGACTCACGGCTCATAAATATGCATTTCAGATGCGGCTCCCTGGCTCCATTGTGCCGCCGTGTTGGCCGCATATTAGTGGCAAATATTGCTGGTCGCCATAAAGGCCGCATTGTGAAAATGAAATTTTCATTTATGCGTCCGCTCCGCAGTTGTTAATCAAAGGCCAGTTGCAGTTGCACAATAATCTGCAACACTTGTCCGGTCAGCCGAGCGTTATTATAATGCAAAACAGATGACAATTATCGCGGCTCGACAGGCGGCATCAAAGGGGTTTTTGTTTGTGTCATCGAATGCAGAATGCGAAATGTTAAGAACGGTATAATCATTGGGAATAATATGAAAAATGTGTATATAATAGAATAGAATATAGCACTTGCACTAGTTTACAAAATAATATTCTTGAAGTGTTCCACAGCAATTGATTTAAAATTCTGTTAGTGCTAGAGCCCTAGATCACGAAAATACCAAGATTTTTTAAAGTTCAAAATGTACAATTTCTGACTTTTTTCGAACTCTTTCCTATATCTCGGCACATATCCACCCAATTGCTGTGGAGCATTTTGGCTGTAAACTAGTGTTATTAAAAAATGAATACTAAATAATATTACTAAAAAATCCCACCCCTCACAGGACTTTAGTCTTGTAAATATCTCTTTGCTTAGTTGCTCCTTGCCAAAGTTTTCGGTTTTTATCGAGCCCACCATTCAGGAATCATTCAAACAGCAATCAGTCTTGAGATGGGTATAAAACTTTTTGAATTGTGCAGTGTCGCTCTATCGCGCCCTCCTATCTCCTGTTGCCATCCCGCTCTGCCGCTGGCTCTTTCTACACTTTTAGTGAGTTGCTGCAATGAGCAAATAAATTCACCGCATACAAAAATTTATAACGCCAACTTTTCTCATTAAATTTTATAAAAGGCGGCATATTTTAAACTTTTTCGACAATAACGGCATTATCTCACCTGGCCAAAAGGGGGTTGCCAAATGGGGTTGAGTGGGGGCTTGAGCCCTGGGGCATTGCAGTAGTTGGGTGAGCACTCAAGCGGCAACGAAACTTAATTTCTATTCATTTGCTAAAATTCATTCGCCGAGAGAAGAAGAAAAGGTTAGGAAAAGAGAGATGGGGCGACTGCGGTAAATACACTTAAAGGAAGGGAAATCAAAAGAAGTGGAAATCATATAAAAATTTTGTTTTCAAATTCTATTAACTATCAAAAAAATAAAAATAGCTCTAAATTATTTTTACTAACTCTTCTTTAAAAACTGAAATTTAGAATCTTGTTTGTTGTGTAAATTTTAGGCATGTGTAAGTGACTTATATTAAAATCCATGACAAAAACAGTAAAATTTTTTATTGATTGATTTTACCAACCCCTCTTAATAAACTGGCATTTCTAAATATTTTTCTTAGTGCCAATCTAAGCATGTGTGTGTGAGGGGTGGGCGGTTCAGTGGGTGGTAGCGTGATTGGCAAGCAGTCATATTGGCAGCGGAAATGGAAGCGAAACTTTTGTCTTCACACTCGTGGATATAATGCCACGACAGAATGGATGAAATTAAGAAAACTAAAAGTAAGCAGATTAAAGAAGCAAGAACAAAGACAGGGGGAGGGGGAGGGGCTTTCGGGGTTGACGGGGGGCAAGAAATAGTTTTCCAATTAAACTTTATCCTTTTGCTTTAATTTACCGGTTTCATGCCTTGTCGCCTCATTCGACCGCAGAGTTGAGCGGAGAAAAGCGAGCTGCAAGCCGAAATGCCATTTTAAAGTTTTCCATTTCCCATTTCCCGTCGTTCTATTCCTTTTCGGCCCAAAAAACTGAGCGACAACAGCGATTTCTTCTTCTGCATTCGTTTGAGTGCCTCGAAAGTTGTTCAAGACTTTGATTTGGTCCCTAAAAAACTGGAAGCGGATAAGCAATGTGCATGCTCCTCATAAGAACTTAAATTGTGATCAGCCAAGGAGAGAAAAACAAAGACAAGATCCAAAAACCCGAAGCCACAAAAGAAGATCGAGGCGAAAGGAGAGAAGCCAAAAATGTGAACATTTTTCTCCCAGAATTGTTTCATGTATTCCCAATATTAATTTGGTCAATTTATATTTTATTTGGAATTTTTAAATTGGTAACGTTTTTCGGGCACATATCGCGCTGACCCATCAGGCCGAAGGATCACTCCAGCGGATATCTCTCAGTCTGCCATTCTTTCTTTCCTGTCCCGGGTTTATTTCTCCGTGTGTGTGCGTGTTAAGTGGCTTAAATGGATCCCGGCTGGATTGTCATAAGGGGGAAGGGGGGTGGGTTAAGCTCCCACACACATATGGAAAAATATGGTTCAGCCATATTCTGCGAGATTCCCTGAAAATCTGAGAAAATAAAATTTCAGATATTCCCCCTGAGTTTTTATTTTCGAGTCTTCCACTTAAAGAAGTTTACTTTAAAATGGATTTAATTGTTTATATATTAAGTATTCTTATAAAAGGTATTCTTATATTAAGTATTCTTATATTAAGTATTCTTGTTTCCAATTTTTTTTGTTGCATACTTTTTGAATATCACATTTCCTTTTACATACTTTACTGTAATTGTACTTTACCGGAGGGGGGGGGGATTTATCCCCCCTAAGCCTCCGCATGATCTTATATAATACCTAATCTTACCGCGCATGAGCTTATCTTATACTTTATCTTATCAACCAAAATCTTCACTTTTGTAAATTTTTATAAAATTATTATTATTTTTTTTTTTTAAATTTCCTTGAAACTCTTAAACTATGTAAAATCCTTGTTTTTGTGCCTGCTGACTTTTTTGCGAGTGTGTTCATTGTTATGGTTATGATATTGTTGCCGCCTTGGCCGCTTCTGTTCCTGTTCCTGTCGCTGAGCCCCTCAGCACTCGCATATGAATCCATCCATCCAAAACAGCAGCGGCCCCATCCCCAGTCCGATTCCGATTCCAATTCCGATTCGAAGCGTTTATCCTCGTCCAGCGGCCCCATGCAGAAGGTCCGGGATCTCATCTCATCTGTGCTGTGCCCAGTAGCATGCCAGATAAATCAATGTGTCAACACCTCTTTTTGTGCTGTCAGTTTTTTATGGTTTTCGATGATATTTCGCCTATTGTCAGGCCGGCGACGCACGCGGTCCGTGCTCTTGACCAGTTTGCCTGCCGCCGGCCAGCCGTTTGCCCATTTGGTTAAATCGGACATTGCGCCTTGGAGTTTGAGTTTGAGTTTGAGCTCGGCCTGGCCTGGATCGAATCGGAGTCGGTAGCTGCTGACATGGCCATCGCTCAGCGCTTTTTGTCTGGCCTTTAGTGCAAGAATTATGGGTGCCCCCCTCTCCGCCTCCTTGAGCCCTTTGGCCGCCGGCCCCTGATGGAAACATTTCCAGCGATGCCAGGCATCCGCGGCCACTGCAACTGGATCAATTTCAGTGGCGAAGCGTTTAACGTGGCCACTGTCGTCTTCCGTCAACCTGTCCGTACCCCCTTTTGGTCCCCCCCTTTGGCGCGCCCCTGCCGACCGTCCTTTTTTCCCCGCGCTCGGAGCTTGCGAAATTTGAATTGTCTGCTTTTTAGCGAAGATTTATGGCAGTCTCGTTAAATTTTAATATAAAATAAAAGTTTTTAGAAAATCATGCGAACGGCGGCGGCGAGTCCGGTTGGCTGGGCCAGCTTAAATTGCCTGCTCGTACAGTTCGATTGACATGCAAAGCGAATTAGCTGGCCATAAATCGAAGCCAGCCCAAGTGGAGTTAAAATATCTGCAATTATTACAAATTTACAAGTGGCCAACTCTGTCCAGTCGTAAAAGCAAGAACGCGCTGCAGGAAAAGCTGAGGCTGTGAGAACTTGGCGATCCTCGGTAGCTGCAGTTTCCCTCATAAACCATCCATAAACTGGCCTAAAGACTGCCGTCATCTGTTGGAAAAATAGTAAAAATTAAGCAAAACTAGTTATTCTGTGGATAAGGAAATTATTATGGTTTAGGGAAGTTCAAAAACTTGAATACTAATAGAGAACGTTCTTCAAGCAAACTGAATCCTTTAGTTAATATTTTTTCCCTTATATTTTGGAAGCTGCGCTCATTACAAGATCATCCCGAGCCGAGGCGTTGCCCTTTCATCAGTGATCGATTAAATGAATCTTCACATCCACATCGATTACACATCCTCACGTTTTTTTAACCACCGGGAACCTCGCACCAATTGGATGACAAATAAAAAATAATTAGGCATTTAGCACGAAATCCGGAAAAAAGTCGACCGCTAACAAAGACCCGACCCGCAGATTGCCGGCCATCGACATCGACATCGACCAGAGGAATCTCGAAAAAGTTCAAATAACTTGAGAATTGTAACAAATCATTGCTCCATAGCCGCTGCTGTTGTCATTGCCGTTGTCATTCGCCATAAATGCGAGCGTTTATGAAACATAATTTGATCGGAGCAAATGCCTCGGTGTCGTCATTGACGTTGACACCGAGCCGACAAGATGTCCGGATAACAGAGCGGTTGGAGGGGGGTTCTGCGGGACGGAATGGGGATTGAAGTGCGTGCGATGGCTTTGAAAGACCGCCCCGAAAAAGTGCGGAATCAAAACTTCAAGCCGGCTTTCTTCTGGCCGCCCCAAAAAATCGTGCTGCTCTTGGATTTTTCAAGCTCGTTTAGCGCTCATTTGCGGCGAATATGGAGTACAGTACAGCTTCTTATATTGGAAAGAAAATCCACAAAAATACCGTTTGAAGAAAAATCATTTTGAATACAAAATTAAATAATTTTAAAACTTAAATATAAATAGACAAAGTTTGTATTACCAACCCAAGGTCCAGCTAATCTGAGAGAAATATTTTACTTTTTCATAGTTCTGATTACTTGAAAAAATGTTACTTTGAAATGCTTCTGAGTGAAACAACTTTGTCATTATTTATCACTGCGGAAGGTATTGCATGGTAAAAACGGTATGCGTATAAATACCAGAAAATTGACCATAGGCATATCGATACGATCCCCTCGTGTTTTTTTGTGTGTCTAGGTAGTTCTTTAACTTTCTTCAAGCTTTCAATTAATTGTTTTAAAAATTGGTATAAAGTACCTACATATATTAAAACTCTTTCCCCTTTGGGGAAAACTCGACTTACCTGAGTTGATATTGTGGAAGTTGGACTGTAGTATTTTCAGCTGATTCTGGACATGATGCTGGTGTTGCTGCTGTGACAACAACAGTTGCTGCTAAGACTGTTGCTGCTGCTGCTGTCGTGTCGGCTCGTGTTGACGACGTCGACGACAAATAAATTGCGATTAAAATGATTAATGCTCAACGCACGGCGCAATGTTAATTGCCACCGCTCCAAACTCCGCTCAAAGTCCCGATCTCCAGCTATATATCTATATGGTCACTCTCCCCGGTGTTGCTGCTGTTGCTGCCACAGCGGCTGCTGCTATTTGCATAAATTTGTTTTGACGCTTGTAATGAGCTGTTTGTGGCATTTTCACTGCCACTATCGAAAAACTTTTATCGGCTCAGAGCCCGAGAGCCCGACAATAATTTCCATGTTCGTTTTTTAATGTTTTCTCGCTTCTTTTATTTTAATTTTTCCAAGTCGGCCCCAGCATATTTGAAATTATTATAAAGCATCTTTAGGCGGCGGGTCCGCTAATCGCCGGTTGGCCATCGCTTTCGAACGGAAGTGGCCGCTTTTGGGCAAAACAATTTTGGGATCGCATCCACGGATACAGATGAATGAAATTCATAAGCGCCAAGTGCTACTTATAAGAAATTTGCTGGTCATTAGCGATCGCACGATCAGATAGACCAGCCATGTTTTGTAGAAGTGGTTTTGCGAATGAGGTTGCGAAAAGTTGAATGTACGAGTGTGCCAAGAAAATATTTAGTTTTGTGATTTGTATTTGTATTTAGTTTTGTGATAAAACTTCGATTGCACATTTTAAAATCGTTTAAGGCGATTGTTGGCATTAAAGGGGGCGTGGCACCTCGCTGAAACAAACTTCTGACTGAGATCATAATACCCTCTGCAAGGGTATAAAAATGCATGTTGCATACTTTTTGAATATGAACTTTCTATTCATTTTTCATTTCCGCGCTTACATGGCTCCTAACAAATTCACAATTTGTCAACCCGACATCAAACATTTAGCCACTCAGTTGGAACACTATAGATATAGAGGCCTGTTCCCAATGCGATCGCTTTATTGATATGTAAATCGCATGGGCCTATATTGTTTATGGCCCCAGATGCCATGGCAAAAGTTGTTCAATATCTCTCTCGATGTGCCCGCCTCTACAAACATCTATCTATTTGGAATCTATCTGGGATTTGGGTGTGTTCCGGTCGAGGTTCGAGTCGAAATCCATTCTCATTGCTCACTCAATTGATTGCCGAGGGAGCCCGAACAATTGCAACAATGTAAATCAATCAACTTGCTGGCTATTGGTAATTTTTATATTTAATTTAGTATTTCCGTTATTAAAATCAAAATAAGACCATTTAAAACTCACCTGCACAATAATTTACTGGCTGCACCCCAAATTGCTGATGCCATTGTTGCTGCTGTCGCTGTTTACACAAGCAACACATACGAAATTTATAATCACAATAACAGCAAAATGAACAATAATATTTGTTAACGCTCGAATAGAGACGCGCCCAATAATTTTATTGAATCCCCAATGCACACACATACAGATATCCGCAAGTTTAATTTGAAAAACAAAACACAGTCGAAAACACAAGTGGAAGCTCACGGATACAAAGATACTTCCACTTGCGGCGCACAGTAGCCAAGAGTTTTGGATTCGATTCGATTCGTTTCGTTTCGATTCGCGTGAATTTCGATTTTCATAAAATTAATGAATATTTAAATTGTGTTCCATGCAAAACGCCGCCGGAAACGCGCTTTGCTGGAGCCACCTGTAGTATCTGTATCTGTAAATGTATCTTTATACGTATCTGTATCTGCGTTTGTTTATCATCGGACTGGCTTGGCCGGATGCCCACCCACACAAACATATCTCTAGATATATCGATTGGGAGACAACTGCGAGTCGCATTCTGATTTGGCGCACAAAAAGCTCTTTTTGTGCTGGCTCCATTCAAAATTCTTCGCCATCTCTGTCTCTTTCTTGGCTTTTGGGATGGTCGGACGTTGATTTGTACAAATCCGTTGGCTGCCGCCACTCGGATAAGCACATGAATGAGCTTCGATCACAATAAACAAACAGTTTCACAGTTAATAATTTGAAATTGTACAGATACGCCCTGGCTAATAGGTCTCCAGGCTGACTTTACCCCCTCGTCCACCAATCCATCGACTTGTCTGGTCTATAAACAGAATTTTCATTCATTGCTCTTCGACCGGACGGACATATAGCCGCCCACGCCCGTTCGAGATCTGAGATCCGGAGTCCCGATCGCCGATTCCCGTCCTCAGTTTTGTGACGCCAGGAGAGCAGCGATCTACCTTGACACTTAAATCATTATTTTGAGGTATATTCAGAAAATTTCAAGTAGAATCTTAAGGAATTAATCTACCTTCCATTGAGTTTTTTAAAATGTTCATTAATTTTTTGTTTTTAATTTTATTTAATAAATCCTTGTGCTTATTTTTGTTGTATTAAGTAAATACATCATACCAGTTTTCATGAAGTTTTGATTTAAATTATGATAAATCTAGTTACAGTTCCTAAAACATTTTAATATCAATTTGATTTTTTCTGCTTACAATTTAAAAATTTTTTTTACTGAAAATTAATTTCTTAAAAGTATATAACATAAAGCAAATTTAACCATTTTAAAAATGTTGAAATGTTTATCTTACAAATAAAAACAAATGAAAATAAAATCAAATCGTTTGTTTTGGACTAGATAAATAGCCTAGCTTGACTTTTAAATTAATTATCTTTTTATACCCGTTACTCGTAGAGTAAAAGGGTATATTGTATTCGTGCAAAAGTATGTAACAGGGAGAAGGAAGCGTTTCCGACCCCATAAAGTATATATATTCTTGATCAGGATCACTAGCCGAGTCGATCTAGCCATGTCCGTCTGTCCGTCTGTCTGTCCGTCTGTCTGTCTGTCCGTCTGTCCGTCTGTCCGTCTGTCTGTCTGTATGAACGCTGAGATCTCGGAAACTATAAAAGCTAGAAGGTTGAGATTTCACACACATATTCTTGGGCTTCCTACGCAGCGCAAGTTTGTTTCATCGAGGTGCCACGCCCCCCTAACGCCCACAATCGCCATAAACGATTTTCAAATGTGTCTGGAGGCCACATCTTTTAAGATTTTAAAAATATATAAACGCCATTTTATAGTGTTTATTAATACCTATCGAAATGTAGAAGACATTTTTCAAATCGGACCATTCATTAAAAAGTTATACGCAATCAAAATTGTTTATATATCTATCTCCCTCGCACTCCCTTTAGCCCCAATAGATAGTCGGGACACCAACCCGAGTACAGCGTTCGCACTCCCTTTAGCTGAGTGACGGGTATTAGATAGTCGGGACACCAACCCGACTATAGCGTTCTCTCTTGTTTTTTTTTACAGACAGACGTGTCCAATCTATTTCGAACCACTGTGCTTAGTTAGAAATAAGGCATTGGGCGGTGCTGTTGATTCTTTTGAGGGTGGGACTTGGGGCACGGGCTTGCCGTGGTGTAGATCAATTATTTGTCAGTCGGCTGGTCGATTTGCTTGTTTATTTATGGCCGATCTCTTTATGAATGAATGAATAATTGCCGTCGTGGCAGTTGCTTTCCACCTATTTGATGGATTAATGCCCCCGGCTCTCGGCCCCTGCCTATATTGCTGGTACTAAATGTTGGCCCCCATTTACGGATGAGTTATGCAAACTTAGGATTCCCCGGCCAGATGGGCTTGCAACACAATCGCGCGATCGGATCCATTCACCTGGGGTCATTACGGAAAATTTGTTATATTCTGTTTACGCCCGGACTCACTCCAAGTTCCCCAGTTCCCAGTTCCCCTTTCCAGATGCCTTGTTGACTATAATGAATGGGGCTGGTTCTTTTGTTTTGCCCAGCCCGTTGATCATTTGTTTGTTCAAACAGTTTTTAGCGATGACAGCGTAGTTATTCGGCCCTTTGATGTTGCTGAATGGAATTTTGCTCATATCGGAGCAATATTAATTGCCATTATCCGATGATGAAAATGTTCTGGCCAGTGTGCGATCGCACTGCTTCTTTGAACTGATTGTTTAGTTAAATGGCCAAAACTGTTTATATTTATTCACTTTGTTTTTCAATTCAACCCCTGAAGGGAAGGAATCGTTTTTGATTTTTTAAGATGTTAATAAGAACTAAGCGTCTTTAAAAGATTATTATACCCCTTTTTCCCATAATCCCACGCCAGTCCACCTGACGAAAGAGTCGCTGACATTGAAATGAAAATTGCTGCGTAAACTTGTACCAGTTGGCAACATCTTGCCGGCGGCTCCGATCTCGGGATGTAGTGACAATAATTGCCGCTAAGCTGAACGATGCAGTTGGCATGATTAAAGACGGCCCCAAGGTGGCCCAATGCTCGATGACCCAGCCGACTTAAGTTGGCGACTTTTTCTGCCTTTTCTGCTTTTTCAGCGCCAATAGAACCAAACCGAACTGAAGCGAAGGAAGGCGAAAGAGGTGCCTCCTGGATGGGCCCAAATTGTGGCTATTGTTCGGTGTCCGTGTCGCCAATGTCGCCGGAGTTGCCTTTGCCATCGCCTTCGATTGTCTTGTAGACGACGTTGTTCGAATGAAATTCACGGCTTGTATTCTGTTACTATTCGTTTGCCACTGGCGACTTTTTGCTGCTGCACTCGGCATTTGTTGCTGCTGCAGTTGCTGTGCACGTAGAGAAAAGTCCAGTAATTTAAATCGAATAAATTGTAATTATTGTATTTTATTGAAAGCTAAATCTTTTAAAATTAAAAATTAAATTAAAAATAAAGGCTATATAAATTAATTAATTTTTTTATGGGTTAACATATTTGTTTAATACTTTCATTACTAAGTTACAAAACATTTAAATAATTGACAGGTGAAATGGTCTTATGTAATATAATACTTTAGTTATATAAATTATAGCTATTCAAAAAAAACCTTCCTGTAAAAAAATCTATTTAGTAATTGAAAGTATAAATAGATTAATTTGTATTGAATTTGTTTTATCATCTCAAAATATTTGCAATACACAATATGTGAAATAATATCGATTTGCGGACCAATACCTCTTCCACTTTCTCTGTGTGTCTATTGTTCTTTGGATTCTCTGGGAAATCCAGCCGCAATAGTCGCCTGCTAATGACAATCTCATAGACGTTTCCGCAGTTTGTCCAAGCTGTTTGTACTCTGTCCAAACGAACATGATTTGAAACACAATTTTTTTGGTTTATTCCACTGCCGAGTGCCGAGACGATGGCGATGTAATAGGAGCCTTCCGACTGGCGACTTTCGGTGGCGCTTGGGGCAACACGCACCACCGACAATGACAATCGATTAGGGAACGGCTGGTCATGTCCTGGAGAACACCACTCGGCTCCTGCGATTCCGATTCCGATTCCGACTGCAGCCGGAACATGCCCGGGATGTTAGGAATTTCTGCGAGTTGTGTAGCGCTGACAACAGGAGTTGCAATGGCAACTGCAATTGCAGCACAGCAGCCACTGCAGTGGCAACCTGTTGACCCGCAGCAACACTAGCTGCAGAACTATACTTGGCCGACTTCAAAGTGTCCCGAATACCGACTACTGAATACTGAATCCCGACTTCCCAAGGCCCATATCTCGGCCCTTGCCCACGGGGATCAAATCGATTGCCCCACAGTAGCCAAAGATGTTGCTGCTGTGCTGTTGCTGTTGCTGTTGTCGTTGTCGCATGCTCGGCTTTGATTTGTGCCCATTTAAAAATGTCTTTTTCTCAAATTTTCCCTGCTGGCCAGAAGCTCGGGAGCTGGTATCTTGGTCCGAACTGCCCATTGCCACTTCATCATAGGCCAGCTTTGGATGTTGCTGCTGTTCGGCCGACAAGAAGTCGGCACAAATATTCCAGTGGCAACTTGTGCTGCCGCTGCTGCTGCTGCTTCTGATGTTGCAGTTGCTCATTGCAGGGACAGGACAACTTCCAGACAATGTTATTTGTTTTATTTGTTGTTGTCGGTGTTGCCGTGGCTGCAGCTTGTGTTGCTGCTGTGTGTGGCACGTTGTTGTTGCTGCTGCAGCCTTGGTTATCGCCTTTGTAAGTGGCGATCCGCAACAAGTGTCGAGTACGCACGAAACCAAAAAATTGCTGAAATCAAGAAAACCAAATAGCAAATAGCTGGAAAGAACTTTAAATATTTTTAATTTTTATTGCGTATTATTTATAAATGTTTATTTACTTTTAAAGAGCTAAGTTTGGTAATTACCAAACGTAGTTCTTATATGTATAACCTCTGCAAATTCATTAAATGAATATTGGTAAAACTAAAAAAGGAAAAATGCTTGAAATCACCTTAACTACGCAACACTTAAAAGGCATTTTTAATCACAAATCTGAGTTCCTATATTTATGTGGCTGTATTTCCACCATTTTTGGTCTCCACACATACCAAACTGCGATTAGATGACATAGCCGAAGGAGACATCAAACCATGTGAGAATCGCATGTTCTTTAATCTCGGACTCGAGTGGAACGCTCATTACCTTCGGATGCCAACCGACTGGGCTGTTCATCTGTCTCCCTCTGGCACTAGGCCCTCCTCAAGGAATCTCCTCCTCTCGGCCAACTCCATCTCACGTCCGTCCTGGCCAGTTTATGGCAGCCATACTCCGACCGATGGCCGCCGCCCGATGGTCGATGTAGAATTTCAACCATATTTAAATTATGGAAAACATAAGCGAACATTTCTGAAGCGACGAACATGAACAAAATCAAAAATTCCAACAAGTTACAAAAATAACTTGCAGCAGAGCCCACTTAAAGCCCGCTTAAGGTGAGCTGCAACTACAGCTACAGAATGCCCCGACACAGCAACAACAAATGCAAGAGGGTATGGGAAGGGGGGAGGGGGGGGGGGGGCGGAGACAGGGACGCAGAAGAATTCGCATTCGCGCTCATTGCAACAAAGACAGAACAGGAGACTGCAGGCAGAACAACTCTCCTGAATCCTTCGGCCAGGGGCGCAGTCAAATGGGCCCTACAACGGGCTCATACCCATGAGGGATTTTCCCTAATAGGGTTTAAGGTAAAAAATTTTTCTCGACTTTCTTTTCCCTGAGAATCCGTCATTGATTTCAAATTGATAATTATAAATGTAAATATTTCTATTTCTCATAGTTGCTATGGTTATTATTTCTCGGATAATTAAAAACCAAGAAATAGTAAAAATATTTTAAATCCAGAGAAAGTATTGAAATTTAGAGTTCAAAACCTTTTCAGAGCATAGATGGTAGTTTTGCTTAAGTCCAATAGGTTATTTAAAAGTAGGTATAATATATGGCCAAATTATTTAAATTTGAATGATTAGTTAGCATTAATTAAAGGTTCATTATTTCAGTTTTTAAATCAAATACAATTTTTTCAGGGCCCGCCTAGTTTTGCTCCTATTGAAGTTTTAATAACTTATTTAATTTCCAATTTAGCCAGATGAATATTTCAAGCTTAATAATTTTAGGATTTTTATAAAATCCAAAATATTTAAATTCTTTCCCTTTTTACCTCCAATCCGCTCCTGGCGGCACTTTCAGCCCGGCCGAGCCTACACTCGCGGCAACAAATGAAGCTAACAACTCGGACGGCGTCTGGCAGTCGTCGATGTCGCTTGGTCGTCGTATTCTTCCTCTGGGCTGTCTCGTTCTGCAGCTCTTCGGCGGCAATGCGATTGGCTTGGGCCTAAACTCTGGGCCTTGGCAGTGGCTTTTGGCCATAGCTCTCCGGCAACAACAATTGCGAATAGCAACCGCCGCGGAGACAACAACACAACATCGGGCATGGCTGAGGAGCTTACAACGACAATTATAAAATGATGACAATAACAACAACAGCCGATGATGGTACATAAAGCCTGCTCAGTGAGCCTGCCTGCGCACTAAACTCTCACGATCTGGACGATTGGCATTGGGAGCCGCATGGGTTTGGGGGGGTGCGGTGGCCATTTTCCGGGGGAAATGCCGGGAATTCGCCGAAACAGCCCACGAACTGATCGTCGTCGCTGTTTCGCCAGCGACAAATGTGTTTTCGATTGGTTGGCGGCCCTTTCCTTTTCGCCCCGCCGCCATCCCCGATCCCGGGTCCTGATCTCGGGATTGTAACTGGGCCCGGCATTCAAGTCGGCGCCACAGGCGGCAATAATGTGCAACACACAGCACTAGACCAGACCCCCCGATCCAATGCCCTGGCAGGCACCTCCCCCTCCGCCCCTGACTCACCCGAGGAACGGAGTCAAAAATCGAAAATTAAAATTTTTATCTCTGCTACTCAGTGGTGTGTAGGGTGTGTTAATTTACGCCTCTTTTAAAAGGTGAATATCAACCAAGTCGGATCAAATCGATATGCGCATGGTGAATTTCTGGTATTTATACGCATATCGTTTTTACCATGCAAAACTGGTAAAATTGGTATTTATTGATCCACGAATAGCTTTCTATTACACAGGGAAACATAAATGATAAGCAGAAAACTGAATACAAAATTGTAATTTTTTTTTTCAAATAAAAAATAGTTGAACATTAAGAAGTCCCTTTGCTCAACATTTTGTCGCGCAGTGAAAATTTTAGTCTCTGAAGAAAATTATATTATTGTTGAACAGAAATTATGTAACCCTGTGACAGGTGAATTTCTTGAAAGTAAAATATTCAAGAATTCGTGATTTCATTTCTGTAGTAAGCGGTATCTCTAGTTCTGTCCACAACTTTCCATTGGTTCCGTGCGACAAACTGGATCCCTCCTTTTTGCACTGCCACTTGTTGCGATTAATCGCTAGATCGACGCTTTAGTTAATTCCTGCCAACCGCAGTCAGCAGGCGCCGAGTGTGTGGGTGGCGATTTGGAGGTGGATGCGCCGGGCTGATCTCGTTTCTGTTAATTGCCACAACTTTTATGAGTCGCAATTGGGTCCAGGTGGTGCAGGCGGTGGCTTGGGCGGTGGTGCAGGCAGGCCACAGCGGTGGCGCTCGCCCCATTTGCATATGTCGTTGATGCGATCGGTTGGGAGTTGTCCATTTTATAATTGGATAGTTTGTCACCGCGCCGAAGTATCTGCCAGTGGGGGCAGACGTAGGCGGGCATTTGCTTAAAGCTCAGTGGTCAGTGGCCAGTGGCTGCGTTTCGAGATGGTCAACTTAATATGCATATTAGCCATGAAAGACAACCGGTTTTTGGCCAAACGGTAGGAAACCAGGTGCACAAGCAGAAGGATCTCAAATGAATTTTTAATCGAAACCATAAATATAAATCCTTACTTTGTCTTTGAAAATGAAATATTTTTAAGGGCTATATAATACGGACCTGAATAAATTATTTGCAAAACATACAAAGTAAAGAAAGATTCATTTCGTAATATATATTCTGCTTTGCATACATTTCATTAAAGTATCCTTGTATTCGTCTGCATAAATCTCTTCGTATATTCGGTGTATTCGGTTAAGATAAGGATCCCTCGGAGTGTGTTGATAGGCGACCCTCTTCGCAGCGATTACTTTATCGACATCTTTTGGGGACCAACTGAAATTCATTCATGCTTAGTCTGCCCTGGGAAGTGGACAATTAAAAAGTTACCTTGGGCATTGAACTGTCACAATCGTTAAAAGAATGCTTATAACATAATATGCCAGCGATCGTTGTCGGGGAATACAGATGCAGTCCAGGAGTATTTAGTACATAAGCTAAATGCGAAGCCATCGAAGGAAAAGGCCCTCTGAAGGTCTCTGCCCACTTTGTTTTCGTATAATAATTTTACCTTATTTTTAATCCCGACTGAGCAAAAAGCGAGGAGAGAATCTGGAGAGGATGGGGAAGGCATGTAAGTAGGGAGAGTCGGAGTCGGAGACGGAGACTATCGCAACATACGGCGATGTCCAATGTTATGTTGTCACGATATCAAAGCATTTTAATTGGCCGATTTATAGATTTAATTACGTATTCATGCGAAACATCGAATCCGTGATTCGTAAAAACACACACCGCGACCCCCAATCCGCATCGAACCCGGCGGAGGAGAGATAAAGATACAGATACAGAAAGAGAAAGAGACGGGGCGACCGCGAGGGCCTCAGCCCAAGATCAGAGCCTGATTTCTGAGCCGCAGCAGCGACGCAGCAGATCTTTACGATTCTGAATCTCCGCGAGCGGGACGAGACAATTCGGGTTGGAAGGATCTGAGTGGGAGGTAGGGGGCACCAAGATCTTATGGCTCCAAGATTCCTTCTACTCAGTTATGTACAGAACACTATATCACTGAGAAATTAAACAGGTTTAAAGCATTTAACAATACATTTTTAAAAAGATTAGGCAAATAGATCCAAATGTAGAACATCACACTCTGATTTATCCTAATTGGTGATTTAAAATAAATAATCTAGGAAGTTTGTGTTTAATTTACCTACTTTTCCTTTCTTTTTGAAGAATTTTTTATCATTTTTATTGAATAACTTTATTTTTATTAAACTTCTTCACTTAGAAAATCTTTCCCTTCTCCATTTGCCTTCTTTTCGTTTTTTTACACATTTTTAAACCTAATTGCCACGTATACACATTTATTTATATTATGGTTATGGATAAGGAACTAGGAATCACTCTTTTAAAATACTATTTTGTGAATTTCACCAGTTTAACACTTATTCTTTCGAGTGTATGCCCAGCTCACGAGATGCAATCTCCAGCTGAACTGAGCGCCACACGCTGTCGTCTTAAAATGCAGGAACCGAAACTGGCCGAAATGGAAAGGGCCAAAATGAATGCGATTGTGAATGTGAATGCGTATGCTCTTACATATTCATTTGTGGCGAGGGCATAAAAACCATCATAACAAATTTGTATTCGTGGCATATGCGGGGAAAGCCCCATCCCCAGAGCCCCTCCCCTCATCCCCCCTCCCATAGCCGCCCCCTTTTCGCGGAGGCGTGCGCAGAGCCATTTATGAAACCATTTCGGGGGCACATTTCATGCGCCGTTTTAATATCTTTATTGGTCATCATCGTCGTTGTCATTAAAAATGAGAATAATAAAATCATAAAGCCCCGTCGCAGACGGCCGACCGATTCGGGTACGGAACTCGAGTTTGGGAACTGGCCAGGTCGAAAGATCGGGCAATCGTCAATCGACAGCAATTTTCTGTGTTGATGATGTTGTGCAAAAAGCGAAATTATTAAATTTTGTGCCTGCCTCGCATTTTAAATGCGTGTGCGCGCATTTTAATTTCCCCGCTCGGCCAACTCACGTACATATGTGGCCCCAGCTGGGCCTCCTCGGCCCTAAATACACAATAAGAAATTATTAAGGTTACTTCATAAGGAAAGTGATGGGAAAGACCTTCAGACTTAGTGAAAATGTTGGAACTCATAATTTTTATTCTTTTAGATACTTGGATTGAAGAAGACTTTCCTGTTATTTTATTTTGTTATTGAACTTTCATCTGGTTTTAATGGGAGCTCCAAATATTTTTAAAACACTTGTAAACATTTTATTTTTTAACTTTTTAGCCTATCTATTTGGTAGCCCTAACATTTTAATAGCTCTTATTAGTTTAAGAACTGTCTTATTTCTAAAATTAGTTTAAATAACAATTTAATTTATTGGTTTCCAATATTTTTTTTTTTTTTTACTTACATAGATATTTAAATGGGACCAAATTTCTATATTTGCCAAGTGTACTCTGCTGGGCAGTACGGATTTGGCTTGGAATCGGACTCGAGTCGGGGTCTGAGGTCTGGGCCACTTAATTAGAATGAGTTCACTCGCTGCGAAGAGTTGGCCATAATGTGGCCATAAATTATGCATAGCAAGTGCGGCGATTCCCCGATCCCGATTTCCCCGCCTCTTACACCGCAAAGCAGGGACATAAAGCCACCGAAATTATTCAATATGACAGCCGTACATGACAGTTGATTTAAGAAATTTCATCATAAACGTCAAAACCGAATTGTTTGGCTCGTAGATCTTATCCCCCTTTTTTTTTGGCTCATACGAAAGGGGGGCCTGAATAAGTCCACACGATTTCGCGGTTTCTGGGACATCTGTCGGTAGCTGCAAATTTCTTGGCCGTCGTGCCAAAATGATAATTTGCTCGGATTTTATATGGATATATATGTAAGTATTTATATACAAGAAGTGTCGGCATTGCCATAGTCGTCATAATTTTGCGAATTTTACTGTGTGAATAAGTGTGTAATTCCATAAGCCCGATCGGCAAATGCGTCAATCGCAAACTGAAAGTGGTTCTGTGAAGCCAGGTGGGAAATTTTGCATATAAGAAATTCAGTTCTTAAGTGAGAACTGTGATCTTAGAACATAAAAGAGGGTTATCCCTCGAATCGAAAAAAAATATGCACGAAAATGTATTTAATTTAATTAAATAGTAGAATTCATCATCTTCTTCTTCAGGATCAATCCTGTAGCTCTTCAACTGTAAAAGATTGAATATCACCAGAAGCAGTGCAAATAGGAAAGCAAAACGAATCGCCAGTAATTGTGTTGACTTAAACCCTTTGGTTGGTTAAACCAAAACGCGATACTTCCCGTTTGGGAGTCCTGCGAAATATCTCTCTCCAGCGAAGCTCCTGCGTGTCATCCATATCGAATGTCAAAGGGGGAAGCACCGAGTTCGAATCACTTTCTGCGTTTTCATAACCACAACGCTGGGAATTTCGACAAATTGTGGCTTCGTGTGTTAGCCGGCGTTTAAGCAAATTGACCGCATATCAATTATGAAATTGAAATGTGTGAAAATGCAGTGCGAGGAGAGTGAAGCCTCTGTCAGCAGCAACAGCTCATTATGCAATAATTGAAGGGGTTCTCGTTTTCGGGGTTGGGGGCAAGGTGAGGGATCGATTCCCGGCACGGCGATCGATTTCAGGTGCATCCGGTCGAAAGGGGCGGGCCACGCCCTGCCCTGGTCAGCGGTCAGATATATTTACCATAAGCGAATGCTCTGCAGCGCTGCCCTGCGGATATGAATGCAATTGGTAACCCCTCTTGGCCTTTTGTTGTCGCTGGCTCTGTTGCGTGTCTGGTCTCTTACAATGTTTGTATCGCTACACTGGAAAAAATAAATACACAGCTTAACTGAAAACAGACAAAGAGATATCGATTTTTAATTTGGTTTAAATTTCAATTCATAAATTTAAATTACATATAAAATTATTCAGTTTTAATTAATTTTTCAAAAATAAAAACTTTTTAAATCTCAAATTTTGTTATTAATTTTTATAAATTTGAAAAACATGTAAAATATTTATGTTTGTAAATTTAAAAACTAGAACAGTGAAACTGATCATCTAAAATTGATTTTAAATGTTACTTTTCCAAAAATAATAAGTAAATAAATTAAAAAAATATTTTTGTCATATCTAACACAAATTATCCTAACTAATTCTTTATTGATGGCAGTCAATTGATGATCAATTTTCGTGACTATTTGGCACAGTGTGGCCAGCCATTTGACGTTGTTATCGTGAATTAACATATCATACCCACCGGGAAGACCTTTTGGGTGCGGTCGATGTAAATCAGAGCGCACATTAATTTCACAACTTTGTGCGAGTTTGAGTTCGAGTCCGAGGCTGAGCTGGAGTCGAGTCGAGTCGAGCAGGAAGTCGCACGCTGAAAGCCCTGTAATTGAATATGACGAGTGCAGTGGAGGGTCAAAAGGAAGCTCCAGTCAGTGGTCACTATCAGAAATCAGAGGTCAACTGGCAATTGTGCCGAGCGAATGGGTTAAGTTGGAGCGAGAGCGAAATCGAGAATTCCCAACGGAAATCAACATCTTTGATTTCAGCATATCAGTTTCGTGAGGGAAATGGGGAGGCAGTTGGGGTGGCTCCCCGTTCTTCTGTCTGTTTAATCAACGTCAACTGTAAACAACGGTCAGCATCTAAGGTTTCCACCACACGAGGGGCGGGAAAGGTGGCCGACTGCTATTTGCACTTGGCCTACAACTCTGCCTCTGTGTTTCCGGGGGATGGGGTGGGGTATCTATAAGGCTGGTCCAGAGGCATCAAACATCTTGGCTTCTTGTCCTGTGCTGCACAAATATTTGCTCTCAAACACAATTCACAATGCTCAAACAAAACACATACAACTATTGAAGCTCTATTTACGTACACGACATCTTCACATACACATAATAATAATATAATATTTTGTCTTGGCTGAAAGTGGGCAGGCTGACAAGTTGTTGATCCAATGGGATTATACAAAAATATGTGCAGTACTAGAATAGCTGGCTTATTCCACGTGAAACGTGACAGGCCCGTTTGGGTCAAATCTCAGAATCAATCGAAACTTTTTTTTTCGATAGAGGAATGAAATATAAGGATGGGTTTTTGTTTTTTTTTTTAACTCTTACCGTTTATTTAAAAAAAATTTTTTTTTTAATTAGCTCCGATTTTTCAGTTGTGCATCACTTGAGACTCGTTTGAGTTATTTTAATATTTGGTATGCAACTTTATGGGATATCTTAATATCTTTCAGATAAATATTTTTAAAAATTTTTAAATTTAAAATTAAGTATTTTTTAAGGGAATTTTAAATTAAAAAAATTCTGTACGCCGGAATACACGCGATTTCCGAAAAAAATAATTATCCTTATTTTGCTTCAACAATTCTTCACGAAGTGGTAAAATAAAATTTTTGTAATTGCAAGGGATACTAGTAAAGACAACGATTTTAGTTTAGCAACTTTGCATCAAGCAACAACAGCGCAGCGTGTAAGAAGAGAACAGCAATACGAGCACGGGAGAGCAGGAATAGTGCTTTCCCTTTCTTACACGCTGCGCTGTTGTTGCTTGATGCAAAGTTGCTAAACTAAAATCGTTGTCTTTACTAGTATCCCTTGCAATTACAAAAATTTTATTTTACCACTTCGTGAAGAATTGTTGAAGCAAAATAAGGATAATTATTTTTTTCGGAAATCGCGTGTATTCCGGCGTACAGAATTTTTTTAATTTAAAATTCCCTTAAAAAATACTTAATTTTAAATTTAAAAATTTTTAAAAATATTTATCTGAAAGATATTAAGATATCCCACAAAGTTGCATACCAAATATTAAAATGACTCAAACGAGTCTCAAGTGATGCACAACTGAAAAATCGGAGCTAATTAAAAAAAAAATTTTTTTTAAATAAACGGTAAGAGTTAAAAAAAAAAACAAAAACCCATCCTTATATTTCATTCCTCTATCGAAAAAAAAAGTTTCGATTGATTCTGAGATTTGACCCAAACGGGCCTGTCACGTTTCACGTGGAATAAGCCAGCTGTTAAAATTATAATAATTTTTGGTACATTTATTTATATTTATTTATCACGGAAGATTTTTACTTAAAACCCAATAAATTTCAAACGAAATTGATATTTTTTTTTAGCTCAGTAAACTCATCGATCTGCCCAAAATCAATTCAAGGCAAAGGAAAATGTCTCGGGTTTCGATTGTGTTACTTTTATTGCACGCAAATACACATCGAGAGTAAATATGCATATCTATATTGTATTGATTTCATCTGCACATGCAATTCCAGACCGAGTGCATTTAGTTCCAATCCTTTTGGGGGCGGAATCACTCATAAATGGGGAGTGCTCGAATAAGTTTCGCACTTGTGCCGCATTCGCAACTGCAATTTCAATGGGTGCAATTGTTTGGACTCCTGCTGCTGATTGCTTCATTGTGGTCCCTGTGAACAGACATACAATAATAATGCGACACGCCCACAACTAGTGACACCAGGGGGCGGAGGATATTAGTTGACAGCTATAACCAAGCGATAAGGTGGGAAACTGAGAGCTGGGAATTTAATGATATATGTACATCACAAAGGGACAGCTCATCCTCATACCCACCGAGCCACCCATCAAATTGGTCCATTTCGGGGATAATTCGGTGACATTTGGAGAGAGATGGAGCTAGTTTGCGGCTGGCGATATGCAAATTATGATATTGATGCATTGATATAACAATCAATATTTAAATTGACTCCCCCGCCTCCCTCCCGACGATGATTTGACTCTGCTGTGTGCACTTGTGTTTCGGCTCTAATGTGTGTCCATAAGGACACGTTCCTGATTACGGGCTACATCTGAAAACATCTCACAATTAGGCAGTAAGCACGGCTGTCAAGTGAATGTGCGTATAAGAGAAGCTATAATTATATCCAAGAAGCAGTTCGGACTAAAATAACAGTGTCAAGAATCTAAAGAGTCTATTATATTACAAACAATTTAGAATGTCTTGCGCTTATTTTAATTCTGACATTTTATAAAAAATGTTTTTGTGGTTTCAGATTTTATGAAATGACGTTATCTATTTTCTATTAAAATATAAATAAAGTTTTCATTTATATAACTGAAAAAAAGAAATATAGAAATAATAGATTCGTAGTACATATTAATATGAAATGAAAAATAATATTTAATACAAAACATATTGAATTGCATGATTTAATTTGAATAATATTAGAATCAAGGTTAAAAATGTGAGATACAATGTCAGTCATATTAAATTTAAATCTGTTAGGTTATTAAAAATGTATTATTTTATTATTTTTATAAAATGTTATAATATTAAACGATTCTTTAATTGAATCCCCCAAACTCTAATTTTTTGCTCACCAATTATGACTAATCCGCTGTCCTGCTTTATGCACTCACTCAAATAAACTCAGATCCAGTAGCACTTGGCCCCAGTCGAACCGCTTGACAGACCTGTCAGAGCCATCGAATCCCCGATTGATATCGATATGCTAAGTCTGAAAACTGGTGACAGGCAGCAGGCGAAAACGGCTTAAAGCCGGGCCAACGGCCAACAGCCAAGAGCCAAGTGCCAGTGGCAAAGTAACAAAGTAATTATGAGAGTTTTGTCTAATAGGCTTAAAAACGGCGGAAAGCCAAGTGGCAGGGCAGCATAAAGAGGGTCATGCCTGAGCAACAGTCGAGTCCAAAGGGAAACGGATATACATGGAAACAGAAGCAGAAACCGAGTCGGTCGAAAAACCCCCTAGGCAAGTGGAAAAGAACTCGAAGCCGCCTCGAAGGTGAGACGAAAAGAACATTAAGACAGAAGGGTTAATTAGAAGGATAATTAGTGCGTAATCCGATATGTCAACATCGGGAAGGAGCTTGAGGGACGGGTGCGTAATGAAATTTGTCGACGGAGTGGAAACTTATTAAACGAACGGGGTGTGAAGGAAGGAAAGCCAGGCGAAAAGGAGGGAAACCCAGTTCAAGGCAAAGTGCCCAGAAAATTATGACGTTAAGTTGCCCTGGCATTTTTCCCCCAAAGTTCCTTCGATTTTACCTCAACTGAAACTGAAATTCCATTCCTTGATGGCTTTTTGGGTCTTCTTGAAGGGTAGTACCGATTTAATACAAAGTTTGTCTTATAGAACTGTGTTCCGTCAAATTATTTATATGGTTAATACAGGTAAGTTTTTATATATAAAGTTTAAAACTTAATATTGATTTTATTTTACTGTTTTTAGAATTTATCATATTTTATCTTGTTATTTTAATATTATATTTACCTCGAGAACTTAATAAAATTTCTTGAAAGGGTATACCGAACCAACTTTTTATTTTTCCTCTTGTCTGACGAAATCCTGATGGCTTTTGTGACGTTTGTTTTAGTGTCGCTTTAAATTATGCAGCAAAAACTTATGAATAACCATTCTCCGCAGGTGGAGAAGAGCCCGGCGGGCCTGCGAAGCTGCATCACATCTCGGATCGCATCTCCAACCCAACCCATGCGATCCCGGGGCGAATCGAACCCGATCCCCTCGTGCTGCTTTATGGCATTGGGCGCCACCCAATTAAAAGGCACTCGCCGGCCATTAAAAGCCGGGTCCGATCGGGAGAATCGGGACCGGGACAGGGACAGGCATCGTGTGCTGGGCCCAGTGCAACATTTCGCCGTATTTTTTGCAATTAGAGAATTATTAAAGTGTCGTTAAACGGCCGGGGAGCCTGGCATATGAATCATGCGCACTTTTATGACGACTGTCAGGGCCCGTGAGTATTTATGACCTCGCACAATGGCCATAATATCGCGGGGGCATTCGAGTGGGAATGTTACTGGATCCCAGCTGCGGGTGTTTTGAGTATCCAAGTATCCAATATACAGAGCTGCAAGGCAAGTGTGCCGGCATGTGGGTAGCCAAAGGGAATTACAGG
The DNA here is from genome assembly GCA_037075285.1 of Drosophila lutescens. Lineage (NCBI taxonomy): Eukaryota > Metazoa > Arthropoda > Insecta > Diptera > Drosophilidae > Drosophila > Drosophila lutescens. The sequence goes on from JBAMCF010000300.1 coordinate 1,164,591, forward strand.
AAGTAATGGAACTTTCGTTTATATTTTTTACCTTATGCTAAAACAAGTAACTTAAAACTTTAGTTTTTTTATACTGGTATGATACATCTTTAATTTTTTACGAAATTTATTTAACTCTAGAAATACTCCCAGTCGACTTCCTCAAACATAAAAAACTTTCATCCTTTTTATTTTCCTATTTATAGCTCTCCTTACTTTTGGACGGCAAAAAACTCTCTGCGAAATCAAGCCAACAGTCACAAAAGTATTTCGACCAATCGTGATTTACGTTGGAGCCAAAAGGAAAGTTGCACAAATATTGAAATATTATATCCATATTTATTGGAGCTGTCTCTTCTCTTTTGGGGGGCCACAAAGCGCACTCAAAGCCAGCGAGGAAATTGAATCAATGAATTTAGTGCGACCATCAGCAGAAATTACTTTTATGATAAAAAAGATACTAAAGCCGGGACCCAAAATCCATCCATCCAACCACCCCCGAAGGAAGCGAGTCAAGACAGGAAGCGAGGGCAGGACAAAGGAGCTGGCTATCTCATATCATAATAAGCGCTCATCAATTTCCATTAAATTTAATATGTCACTTGGCAGAGGACAGTGGCCAGTGGCCCAGGAGAGGACTCTGTCCTTTTCCTTTTCCGCTCGTCATCATCGTAAAAAGCGACCGGACCATAAAAAAGCTTTTTCATAATTTCCCTCCGAGTGCGCGAGAGCGGAAATAAAATATGATATGAGCTTGTAATAGATTTTTATCACTATTCGAGTGCGGGCCAGGGGGCGGGGGGTGTGGTCATTGAAACAAATGAGCGTGCTAAGTGAAAGTTTTGATTTATGCCGAAATAATATACGCCAGGGACTGACCGGTCAGCCACTCCGCTCGATGGATAAGCATTAGCAGCAATAAAGCCAGCAACAAAAAAATCCGAAATCACGAGGAAAATTGCACAAAAATTTGAGAAAGACATGCAAACGTTGGAAAGACTTTTGTGCTGTCCTGTGGGTAAAAAAAGCAGGACGAGGGGCTTTGACAGGTCATCGAATGGCAAATGTGTTGCAGGAATGACAATTGGCCATAACTCAACCAGATCCATGGGGCAAATAAAAGTGTGGTGACTATTTGGCCAGCAGGAGTAGCGTTTGGTAAATACATCATGAGAAACAATATTGGAAAATCAGAAAATAAATAAAATACTGTTATTATCAAAGTCAACAATACATTTGTATAAAATGTAAGTTAATGAAAATTTAATTCACTTCAACAAATGTTTGTCCTCTCTAAAAAAATTTATTTACAATATATTTAAGCATTATTATAATCATCATAATTATACACAGAGAAAATAGGATTTTTTAAAATGCCGAATTATGTGGAAACAAAGGAGATGCAACGTTTAAAAAAAATAAAACCCTTCATACCAATTAATACCAGTTAAAATGCTTTCACCCTGATTCTTTCACCTAAAACGACTCATTTTACGGAATAATTTTCTCAGTGTACGTGTCGATCTGCAATTTATGTAAATATTTTAATCGTGACTTTGGTTATGCTAAATAAATACTTGATAAGTTCAAAAACAAATGCCCAATTCGTTTTCAAAAGTAATATTTTGTTGGTGTCAGGAAATACGAATATTTTTTACCGTGCCTTGGATACCTGTGAGTCAGAGCCCAGTTAGATTCAGGCCTTCTGGGTGGCTGCCCACCTGGCGGATCAAAATTAATTAGCTGCACTCAAATGCAAAGCGGATACTTTTTATCAGCGTTTCCAGCTGCGTTTGCCTTTTGTTTCCCTTATGGATTTGGCATTTTTCATACTTCAATAATTGGGAAATATGCAGGTGGGGATGGGTTGGGAAGGGATTGTGTTGCACATCCCATCGGGAGCGGCAGCCAATAAAAGTTTAACGAGCATTACACACGGTATGGTTGGCACATAAAAACTCTGCCCGTTTCCAAGGAATCATCATCGTCATCGATGGATGTTGGTTGAAAGTATTGGTTGTGTAGCGACTGTGTTCTCCATAATTGATTAATTCATTATTTTTTAGGACATGGCGAAACGATGGCTATATTTCGCAGAGTCTGTCCAAACAAAGTCATTCGCTTTGACTTTTATGAGGATTGACAAGAAATTAACAGACTTGGCATAGACTCTAATTTTGTATATTTCATCGCTTTTAAGTCTTGGTCACGATTTTTGCCTTATGGCACCGGGAATCCTTTAGGAAAACATTTAATTTTAAGTTCATATGTGGACTTTGGGCCTGATAATTGATATATACATTAAATAAAAGATTGATTAGATTATATTAGAAGAGGAGACCCCCTTCTCAACTAATCTAACTCATATCAGCTTTTATTACCATTGACAAGCTGCAATGCTAGCTATTCGAAATTCCTCCATCGAACCTGTAAAATAGTTTGCATATCTGCCATGACCGCTGATTGAGATAAAACATTCCAATCTTATTATCGTCATGCTATTTTAAAAGGTAACCGACTGAGATTTCTCCAGAGCCGAACCGAAATAATTGCCCAGCGAATGCATCCATCAATATGCGAGTGCAACAAATATGGATATGCAAATATCTTCCTCCAGTCTTCAGTTTGCAGTCCCCAAAGGGGGGATCGGGATCGCACATAACTAACTGGATTTCTCTGGGCTGTCGGATCGAAAAGGAAATGCTGCTCGGTTCTATTGCCGAGTGTGGGACAAAGATGAATCTGCGAGTGCAGAAATTGTGGCACTTGATATCCATAAATACGTCACAATGTGAAAGTCTCGCGGCGGCATGCAAACGAGTCTCCAGTTTGTTTCTATTTATGCAAGTTGCAGTTGCATTGAGGAAGTTGCTGCTGTCGATGTTGCTGCCGTTAATGTTGCTACTGCTGCTGCTGCGGTTGCAAGTGTTCGCCAGCAGATGCGACTGTCAGCGGCACGGCATTCCCTCTCTTATGAAATGGTTTTTGTCATTTATTTATCGCTTTTCGTCGCTCAAATGAAAACTGATTGAAATGTGTCGTCTCTCCGCGCGGAGAACTTCGTGGCGAGCCCTGGGTTAATGTTCCTGGAAGGCTCTGCCTAATTTGGGCCCCGAGGCAGCGGCAGCATCAATTTGGCCAATTATATTGACACTTTCGCTTGACCAGCAATCGGCATCAATCGCGGCGACTCCGATCGCCGCCGCTGCATGCAACATTCGGCATTCAGCATTCAAGATTCAGCACTCAGCACCAAACACTCAACACTCATAGCCAGAACAATGTCCGACAAGCTGTGAGCTGCCAGGAACCGACTGAGAAATTGGCATATCTCCGCTTGACAATCAAATCTTGGCCTTAAATAGACGCAGTCCGACCCCCAACTCAACTCCAGCAACACTTCCATGCAGATGGGCTCTCTTCTTTGGGCAAAATCTGCACTCGACAAAAGTTATAAAAACAACTCAGACACTTAACTTAACTTAAGTCTAATAATAAAAAAACAAATTTTCGCTTTCTAACTGAATTATAAGGTTGTCTGCTGAAACCAGTGATTAAAAGAAATGTAAATAAATATAATATAAATATAAATATAAAAAATAAAATTAAATATATTTAAATTAATACAATTAAAAAATACTTATATTCCATTTTTGTATTAACAAAATTTTTATATTAAAAATATTTTTGTAAAGCCTTTTTTAAACTAAAGGTTAACTATAGTTAAGAAAATGTACTTGTTAAAATAAAAGGGAAACTATATAAAAATAGTTATGCAAGGTGTAAAACTTTATTTTTACTTCCAGGAGTCTTTTGCTAATGTTTATAAGTTAACTGTGTTGATTTTATTACAAATTTCTTCAAGTGTAGCCAGGAACCGGGACTCTGGGGCGTTCATCAATTCTCTGCCTGGGCGCGATGATGTCGCGATGACCAGCCCAAAAAGTGCCGCGCAGGCGCAATCTCTGTGAGATCAGCCGCGGCCAAGATGCAACAATGGATGTGTGGCTATGGTTGCGACTGAAAAGTGATCGTGACACAAGTGTGAGGCTGGCAGGGTGTGGAAAGGGGGAGGGGCTTTGGGGACTAGAGGTGCCGGCAATTTTTCAACACCCTGCCGCACGAGGCAGTACACAAAAAAACGTATTTTTATAATTGATAGACTACTTTCCAAATTTGTATATCAACATCAAAGGGATACTTATTAAAATAATAATAAAATTAATAAATTTCTAAATTAGCTACTTAACCAACAATAAGTTCATTATCATTATGGGTTTGAGAATTAAATCCATAATCAGTTTCAGCAGTTTTAGATACGTTTATAATTTGTATTACTGATGAAGCACTTTTTTTTCTGTGCATCTGCCTTGCTCGCATATTGCAGTTCGGTTAAAAAATTCTAACTGGAGCAATTGCTTGGAAAATGTTTCGCTTGCCATTCGCCAGGTGGGTTACAAATTTGTTGGCAGTGACATTTACTCTAGCTCCACAAGCGCTCCGCTGCGGCAGCCTCTTCATTTAGCCGCCAAATGGCGCACTCCAATTCCAAGTCCAAGATAATGATCGTGAGAGAATTCATGGGTGCTGATTGTTCCGACTGGAATTTTAATGCCGTCTCCAAGTGCTAATTTGTGTTTGCTGTTAATTATTATTACTAGACATCCAAGTTTAGAATTGAACTTGCTGGCTAAAAATGTAGTCTAGTGATGACAGGTTTATGGTAGAAAAGCCAAGTTAAAAACCGAAATAAGATTGTTGTAATTATTAAATATATATTCCAGTCGCATTATAATTTTTTTCTATTCGCAGATTCCTTAAAAACACACAAAAAAATTGCATCCTACTGATCCTTCTTACCACAGATTTGGTGTCTTGTATTTTCCTACGAAATATCCTGGGGAACTGTTCACAATGTGTGCATAATAAAAATTTGAAGTCGCTAAATTGGGTGATAAAGTTGATCCGGGCACGATAAGCCCATTATAAATGCATTTAATGGCTAAATATTAAATGTATATTCGTGCTGTGCGACGCGATCTTGTCGGATCCTCGCACCACGTCGTCATGCTTCGTTGAGCTCTGCAAGTCTGAGGCTAAGATACACAGGGAGAAAAAATATTTATACATTGTTCTCTTTTATTTTTTAATTTTATGAATAGTTTTAAGAAATGAAACACCGATATTAGCCCTTTCGACACCTTAAGTGTAATAAAATTCAGCTTATGTGGAAAATATTTTTTCTTCTTCAGGAACTAGAAGCTTATGAACTTCAAAAGATAATGCTAATAATGTATCCCACATTTTTATTCCGGTGCAAAGCCGGAGGTCTTGGTCTTGCACTTGGTGGTGTCAGGTGACGGGCAGCGATCTCTGCGCCTGAATTTATGAAGTTGTTTGCGTTTATTAAATTTTAAGCTGCGCATGCAACGCAACACTTGCCACCAGACACTTACCAACTTAGCAGCTAGCAACTCGCCACTTGGAAGTTGGCAGTTGGCGACAACCTGGCGTTGCCTCGAGATGCACAGATAAGATTCGGTGACTGCGAATCGCGAATTGCGACTTGTGACTGGTTCCCAAACACGCCCTGGGTTTCCTTTCCTTTCCACTGCGGCAATTAGCGCAGGCGCTTGAAATGTGTTGAAAGATATTTGATGAATGGCTACTTAGCGTGTCGGGCTGTTTAGCTGTTTAAGTAATGCCAAGGGGATGTGAAGGCCAAGGGAGGTGCAAAACAAGATTCTTAAAAATATAATTAAAGTAGATCAGCATCGCTAAATATTTACATAAATCAATCATCGATCTCAGAAACCAATCGTAGTTTTACAATGATTTAAATTTTATTTGAAGTTAATTATATGCTAGTGAATATGATTAAGTTGAATTTGAAACACCCAAAAACAAAATCATAGATTAACTCTTAAAGCTCGTTGTATTTAAAAATGCAGGTAAATAATATAAAATATTAACCCTGTTAATTTAATTTAATTTAATTTAATTATTTTCATAGTTAATATCATAAAGTTTATATTTTGTATCTTACATTTTATACAGAACATTTTATAAGACTTCCGAAAGTATTCATTTAATACTCATCTTATTAAGATATTTTTGAAACTCAATTGTTTAAAGTGAATGTACGGAAAGTATAGTTTCTATGATCATTTTTGTTCGGTATATTAAAACTCCCTTCCATGTTTTTAGATTTTTGTGTAGAAGGATAGCTGATAGCTATGTACTTACATACCGCTTTTAAAAAGGCTATCCCCACTTAATTTGCTTTGATATAAAAGTATTTTTAGAGATGTATTTCAAAATATTATAAAATTGTTTTAATACAAAAATAAACTCAATAGAATAATACTAAATTCTATTTTTCCGACACCTATTTTCCTATTTAAATTTGACCCTTTCCTTGGCCGCTCAAGATGTTGCCAATTTATTTACATAGAATGCACACACGCTCGGCAATATTTCACGCCTGCGACCGACTCTATTAGATGCCTTCTGCGACATTCAAATAAAGATGTCGCGGCGAATGAATTATGAATTATATCACGCGGCCAAGACCAAATTTGGCGAGGCCCCGGAAAAAAGGCAGTACAAGATGCAAAAGACTACACGAGTCGAGACAATGCCCGAGGAATCGCCGGAGGAATAACAAATCCGCAGCCGATGGCCAAAAAGACAATGACAATGGCCGCGAGTACAAGAGATGTGCGGACACAACAACCACAATGGGTGGGTTGTGGGGGTGGTGGTCGGGTGGTGGTGGAGCACCGTGGACCAAGTGGCGACGATATGCCAACGGCAACTGCCGCATTGTGTCGCTGTTTTGGATATCTTCATATGGCCATGGCGAGCTCTCCATCGACTCCCATCGCGACCTGAGCCGCGCTGAGCATTTAGTTGCATTTATTTGTTGCTATTAACTGGCGCGCTGACGCTTATCGGCCGACTCCAATAGTCCAGGCCCAGGGCCAAGTCCAAGCCCAAGTCCAGCTTCAAATCCAGCCATGGCCCCCAGTCCAAGTCCAATGCTAGACACGGAAAAGGAAAAGCGCACGCGGCGAGAACAATTGCCAGAGCAAACGAGGCCGGCACTGAGCCAAAGTCGCCCCCGCCATACAGAAAGCCAGGGAGTAGGAGTAGCCATCTGCACTGTGCTTTCAAGTGATTAAATTTAAAAAAAATGTTTTGTAAGATCAATTACCTTAAATTTAGAATTAAAGAACGGTGCTACTAACCGAGCAAATTATAAGTTTTTAATGTGTACCATTAGAAAAAAATTTTAAAATAAATGATAGAAAAAAAAACCGTGTCTAAACAACCTATATTTTCGATAAAATATTTTTGATTGTCTCAGGCACTCATATTATTTTAATGTTAAATAAATATTTGTTCATCTTATAATTCCTAAAATGTATGCCATTTTGGGTTTGTATTCTGTAAAATCACTTCTGCACTACTTTCAATTCAAAATTGAAAAACAAGCTATTTTTAGAGTCGCGTTTGTAATACAATAATCAATAATGGAAAATCTTCGTGGCAGCTGCAACATAGGAAATTAACAGAAAACCATTTATTAAATATTACAATTTAAAGTTTGAACAACTATTATTATGCCCTAAGTTTAAGTAATGAATATTTTTCACCACTGTTCAGTGATTTTGGCTGCTTGGGAGCCGCTGTGGTCGTGGCGCACGTATTGTTATCGCCTCCGCGAGATGCGCTGCAGCTCAACTGGGAGCCGAGGCCTGGACCGAGGACCCAGTACCCAGTACCCACTCTCCAGTACCCAGTACCCATTGCCCAGGGCATTCTTATGCTATTTTCCGGATCCGATTCGCGCTGCTGGCCAGCTTCTGCGGCTGCCGCTGTGGGTCTTTTCATATGGCTCTCAAAAAACGCCATGTTCATAACTCAGAATTGGTCTGCGGTTCTGCCGGCTGGCGGCTACCGTTGCCCATGCCCATTGTGACCCCGGGGTGGGGGGTCGCAGGGGGGTGGGCGGTGTTTTGGGGGATCCACTGTGGGACCTTTTAATGTGCCTGGTAATGCTCATCGTAATTTTTCCACATTGACGCTGGCAGCTTTGTGCTGCTGCTGCATCTGGCTCCTTTAATCTGCATATCTTCATTTGACTCTGCCGCTTTTAAATGCTCCATGAGAGCTGGGGACTGGGGATGAGGCTTAGTGTTTTTGGTTTTGGGGTTCAGGGGGTTGGTGGATAGGTGGGAGTCAGCGTTTGCCGTTTGGCGTTTTTAGCAAAATAATGAGAATCATGATTTCTGCTCTCTGCGGTTCGCCTCGCTTTCAGCGGAGAAACGAGATTTTCAGTTTTTACGCCATTTTATTTAGTTCTTTTTTTTTGTTTGAGCTGGTTTGTGTGTACAAATTGATATGCAAATTTTTGAGGAGCTGAGAACGAGCCAAGTCTGGACCCCGTGTCTTCTCCAGGGTTCTTGCACCAGTACTTATCGTAGCTAAAAAAAAAGAAGAGAAAATGGTAGCGGGTAACCAAGGTTAATTAGTCGCCAAGTGTTGGCAACTGCAGCTGAAGACTGTGATGTCATCGAAACCAGTTGCAGTTGCCTATAAAGAATGGATTCAAATGAAGAATGCTTATATTTAATGAGCTCTGAGGCTGCAAAAGAAGAAAATATATACTCTCAAATTGTCATTACAAAATCAAGTATATACACTACACTTTCAAAGAAAACAATTATAACCTGAAAACTAATAAATAAAACCCCCCTTACATTTAAAAGATTTCTATCACCTGACAACTTTTTTGAGGCACCTATCAGTCTTTAATTTTTTGCCTAATTAAAATCAACCCGTGAGTATATTTAGTATATATAATAATTGCATGGGATTGCGTGTCTGAAAAATTTCTAACAGCTTGTCGAAGCATTTCCTGATATTAAAAGTAAAAAATAAACTGTAACACTTTGCTTTTAATACTAAAAGGTAGGTATGCGCCGTAAATATATTGCCAAATAATAATTTTTTGATTTTAAAAGGCTTAAAACATCTTTAAGAATAATTTTTAAATTAATTCTATATTAATAAAATAAGATTGGATTCATCACCAATGGATGGATTCTCTCAGAAAACAAGGACTCGGTTTTACCGCTCCTAAATATGCACAGACAGACAGAGAAATTCACCCGTCCACCCACACATAATCCCATTAGGGATTTGCCAAAATCATCCCAGACCATCCTCAACTTGCGGCATCATCTCCATTTTGATAAGTCCACTTTACATATTCCCCGATGCTGCCTGTTCTGTTCAGTTCGATTCGGTCCTGCAACATGGCCACAATAATCTTGGCCGGGTCCCCATCTTCCCTGCCCCCCCTTTTAACCATCCAGTGGCTGTGGCAAACAAGTTTCTGCACTCGCATAATCTGCATGAACCATAATTTTATTGAGAGCACGCCTGCCAATAAATAACTCTGCCCCGATTCCCGATCCCCGCTTCTGGAATGGGATGTTGCAACGGCAGCCGTGGCCATTTATTAATATGGAAATCTACAGAGGAGCCGCAGTGGCAGAGCTTCTGTTCCCCAATCCCCGTTTCCCCGCCGATCCCCCTTTCGGCCGCCTCTGTCGCACCGCTAAACACATTACACGATAGCAGCAAATGGGAGCCAACGTCATCTCCGTATACCTATACCTACATATATCCATTCCCCCTCCGTTCCCACACCCAGCCATCGTCATCCTCATTGTTATCGGAATGCTGGCCCATAAGCAACGACCCGGCCACTGGCGAGTTAACAGGCCGCCATCGTCATCCGAGTTGCGTCGAGTTAAGTCGAGTCGCAGGCAATTTCAATTTCATGTTATCCGCAAAATATTCATTTTAATATCTCTTCAATCCACACACGAACGGAGCTCTCCGGCTTGTACAGAGAAAAAAATTTAAGGAAAATATGGGATATATATCCTACATCATGATTTAAATATCCATTGCTTTTAATGTCCTTATACAATGCTCTATGGATTAATGGATTTATCTTGAAAAAAATATTATAATAATTATAATTAGTATTTATTTGAGCCTGAAAGAGAAAGGATTCCGACTAGAGCTTGCAAATTATCGATATTTTCGATGTTTTGACTATATCGATTCGATAATATCGATGTTTTGAAGGGAAACACAAATTAAATATCGAGAAATAGCAAACTGTCGATATTTTTTCAAGCTCTAGAAAGAAGGTCGTCTAACATAATTCATTTTAGTATTTTAACAAATAATTTATTTTAGGATAAGCCACTATATTCCCAAGTGTATTCTAAGTTAACAATGGGGTTGCAGACTGAGAACGATGTGCTTCGGCTTCGGGTTTTGATTTCGTTTTTGGGGTTTTGGGGCTCCTGCGCCAGACGGGCGCAAATATGATGTCCATAAATCTCGCTAATAACCAATCCTGGCCAGGGTTCCGAATGCAAATTGCTCATGCTCGGATGGCAGCCCCCAACACGCAGTGGTTGGCCACGTTGGTGGTTGGCTTTGGGTGGACAATTCTCTCAGACAGCCACCACCCAGCTTTGCATATGAAACGATGTTGGCTACTCTACCTCTACATAATCCCCTTTTCGGAGGAGCTGGGCTTCCATTTGCGCACTCGGGCATATTCATAATGCATTCAAACCCCCAAAAACCGTTCGTTCGCTGGCGTTGCAGTAGTTTTGGGCAATGAACCTCCCTCCTTTTTGTCCATTCAACTGACAACTGGCGCGGAAAGTTACCGCTGCGGTGCTGGCGGTTTTCCATTTTATTCGAACCGAGTGGGTAGGGAAGATTGTGGGTGCCAGTCGCAACCTCAGTCGCATATCCTTTTAAAGGGACTTATTTTTAGCGTACTTAGATTTGAAAAATATTTGTATTTTCTTAAATTTGTTCACCCAAAAAAAAATCGATTTAACACGTAGATCGATTGTAACATTATGTAATATCAATTTTAAGTTGATATGCGGCCCCGTAAATTCGATATGCTCATGTTAAAACGACATTGCATAACCAGAATTTTACATGCGCATATCGATTTTAGGGCGACGTGCTTTTTTTTGTGTGTAAATACTTGAGCCATATTCACATTTTCCTTTTAAATAGCTCACTTTCATCGTATTTAGATAGAAAAATTCATTGAATTCCTTACCTTGTTTAAAATGTGATAACTATTTCCTAATTTAAATAATATATTTTGGAGTTTATATCATTTCTTTTCAAAATATAGTTTCTGTTGAATGGTTTAACCTTTTAAGTTGGTCTTACTTTCTGCTGCTTCACTTTAAAACACTTTAATGCCAATGCAGCTATTGTCTTACAACCAAGTTCTCACTTTAGTCGGGGCAATTACTCTTGTTTCAGCCACTCGGTCCAGTGTTCGAAATCAGTATCGTAAGTACTGAAAGTAGCTGTAATTGGCTCAACCTCGATGGCCTCTTTGAACGTCGGCCCTTGGACGGCCGATGTTGGGGATTAATGCCACTAGCGCTGGCCAACTAACAATTTTAATAAATTACCGTTTGCTTTGTCAAATTAGAATATTATTTATTTAGAATGTAAATATGAACAGTGGACCACAGACACAGGTATTTTAGCCATTTTATCCTAACTTTGCCGCAGAGCCAGCAATTTCCCGACCGTCTGAGTTTTCATTTGTACGGGAGTTCTCTGTGTGGGTTTGGGAAATGCAAACATTTATCGACACGCACATTTGCAGAGTCGCCCCCTTTTTACGGAAGACCCCTCACCATTCGGGGACCCCGCTTCTCTTCGACGTCATTAATATTTATGCCATCCGAGGGAGTTGGGCGCTCTTTTTCGCAAACACAAATTGCAGTTACATTAGAAATGTAATTATTATTTTAATTGGACTGCGATGCTCATTTGTTTAGTGGCCGGTGCGAAAGGCGGTTCCATTTGGTGTTTGTCCGCGCGACGGCCACAAATAATAAATGGACGAAACGCGCTCTGCCATTCGGTTTGTCGGTTAACCGAGACACTGTAAATATGAATAATTTCGGACGATGCCGGTTCCGTTTTTCCGCTTTTCCGCTATCAAATTAGTCAGCTTTCTCCCACCCTTTTCCATTAGTCAAAACCCCGCCCCAACATCTCCCGGCAGTCGCATCATAAAAACTCATTTATCGGAATGCGGAAAATGGCAGGCTACTTAACCCTTGACAGAACGAGAGATGCGCTTTTGACCCAATGCAAGTTGGCCCCAAAATATTACTTATAATGAGAATTGATTATTGAAAAGCAATATTGAAATTCCAATAGCTGAGTATTTAATTTAATTCTTAGATATCCCATTCAGAAATATTCATTAGTTTATAACGAATATAAAACATGATAAATTTAAAAAGGACTATTTAGTGAAATTTTTTATAATTTTACCTTGCTAAAGATTTCTAATATATCCACATTCCCAGTATAATCTGTACAATTTTAAATGTAGTTACCCAAATATTTTCTTAACAAAGCCTTGTAACTCGTTCAAGGGTTAAAAATATTCTTTCCTATTTTAAAGGTTTTCCTCTACCCACATTGCTCCGCCCCTTGTATCAACTTTTATAATTCCGCTCCTCTCAGAGCCCGTCTCCTTTCAGAATTCTTCCAATCAACGCAAAGTGCAAAACGCGTTCCGCCCCAGCTCCCAGTCACTCCGCCCCCTCACCGCCCACCTTTGGCCCTGCAAAAATGCATCGCATCAGTGGAGATGCCTCAAGATGCGAACGGCAGCTGCCGGATTCAAATTCAATAATTTTTTGCCGCGCTCACGTCGCCGTCGTGGAAATAATGATGATGTTCGCTTCATCTTTCCTGTTTCGACTCTTCCATTTTTGTTTCGATTTTGCGCTGTAAGTCTGGAAACCCCATCATTTCGCGATGGGAAGCTGAAATCTTGAAATCTTCGAATGGCGGAGATTGGCTAAAATGACGACACGAAATTGGTTGATAGCTTTGAGGCATGTCTTAACATAAAAGAATAAATATTTTAAAGTAAAGTAAATAGTTCATAGTAGTAGTGACATTTAAGTATAACAAAAACTAATTAAAAACAAAATCTGTTGGAAAAAATAAAAAAAATATTTAAAAATTAAACTATGAATATTTCTAAATTATTATTTATTATTTTTCTATAAAATTTTGAGTGGCGTTTTATTAAAAATTATAATTTTATTGGGTTGCTTTTTATAAATTATAGTCTTTACTTTTTATCGACTAAACTAACTAACTAAACTAAAATTTTAATTAACTGATACTCCGATTTCAGATGATATATGGAATACTTAAAGTTAATAAAGTAAAAGTATAACTTTAATAAAAAAGAAAACAAGCGAAGTCATAAAACCAAATTGGTCATCAGTGGATGTGCAGGAAAGTTTAAAGGAATCTGCATGCATATAAGCATACATATATCTGAACAATGCAGGCTTTCAGCGGTTAATCAGCCCATTCAGTTGCCGGTTAGCTCTCCCGCTTCCCCCTCCTTTGAAGCCCGGACCCCTCCTTGGGCCTTGGAGCGTCGACTTTTGCAATGCTGCCTACAAGGCCGCCAACAAAATGATTTGTTTGAAGTTTGATAAGCGGATGGGACTGTCGACGGCGTCATCGAGGCATCGCAGTAGATGCATCTGTATCTGTATCTGAGCCTGGGCATTGACTGGAATATCGGGGGATATATCGCTGGCATCTGAGCCTCGGCAGCGGCAACAATAACTAAATGACTTTTGTTTCATGCGGAGGATGTATGATTGCAGACGGCTCTGCTGCATGTTGGATGTTGCTGTGTTGCTGTTGCTGTTGCCTTTGCAGGAGTTGGATGACAATCCATGTCGCTGTCGACGACTGTCGGCGACATCGACGACGAGTGATCCACATCCACTTGCAATCGGCGCAATCAATACTTTGTTAGTTTTGAGCAACATGTTGCTGCGGTGCAGCAACTGCTGCTGCTGCTGCCGCTGCTGTTGCTGTTGTCGCTGGCGATGTTTGGTATGCAAAAAGGCAACTTTTGTTATCTTCATGACAATCATTGGCCCGGCTCATCCGTGTGCCACAATTGCTCGTTCGCTTTTTGCGCTTGATTGTCTTCTGTCTGCTGTCTCTTCCCCTTCATGTTGCTGCTGCTGCTGTTGCTGTTGCCGCTGCTGCGATGTTGCTGCTGCTGCTGCGGCGGATGATGATGATGATGGGGAAAGAAATGGCGGCTGATATGGCCGCTCCAGCGATTCCCAATCCGATTGCGATGCCGATGATGATTATTGTAGTTCAATATTTGCCTTATGGCCATTTCGCAACCGGCTTCTCCGTTTTTGTCGTTCGTCGATGGTTTTTTCTGCTTCTGCTGCTGCTGCTGCCGCTGCCAGTTGTCAGTTGCATTCACATCAAATTAAATTGTATTTTGCAAAATAAATGAAATTAAAAGGAATGACAACGGCAGCAGCGACAAGTGGAGCGCAGCCGGAAAAGGAAAAGGCGAAGGAGCTGGGAGAAGCCAAGAAACATGGAGCAGGAGTCGCCGAATGAGATGGAGTGCAGCCAACTGCGACTTGGCTGCAGGTTCATATGCAATTTATGTTCCTTTCATTGTTTTCGCTGTTTTTTTTTGTGCCATCCGCCTGTCCGCTCATCCATCTCCAGCCTCCCTTTCCGCAGTTGGTGGATCTCCTTTTGCGGCGGGAAAACTTCTAGAGATGACCATGTCCCACCCCATGGCTTTTCTCCTGGCCAGAGGCTTCGATTGAGTTGTTGTTTCGGCCGCGAAGTAGTGCACTTGCTGAATTTTCCCCTCTTTTTCTCAGTTGTTATTGGTGGACACACATAGGTGACACGCATAGACACAAATATCAATTGAAGTCGCAGAGCTCACTAACTAGAGAAAAATTATTTTCATCGTGAAATCACGATTCAAGATCTTGCTTAATCTATAGCAAACAAAATTAAATCATAAAAAACAATTATTTTTGTTTATTAAAGGAAAAATTACGACCCGAGTACGTAAATTCAATATTATTTTTGTATAGATGCTTATATTATTTTTCTACTTTTTTAAACGTAATCCGTTTTTATGCCTCTGGAATAATATAAGACTTAATTTTTTAAATTTGAATTAAGTAGTAACAATACAAATAATATTAAAAAAAATAAAACTACATTTTTTAAATTAGACTTAAATGATGACTATACATATAATGTTAAATATATTTAATATTAATATGGAATTTCTTAAAAATTCGATCAAAATAAGTTTGTAGGTATTATAAGTACCTTACCTGGAAATCTTATAGAAAATTAGAGTTAAAAGCTTTCTTTAAATTTAACAGACGGACGGGAAAACGTCCCTAAATGTAAGTATTTAGTCAATACTCGATTTTCCATTGCCCTAAATATTTTTCAAATTGCCTCGGGTATAGTAAGAATATCTCTTTAACTACTTTTAGTCCTTTGCAACTGCGAGTCTGAAGAGTAATAAACAAAACGAAAAACCCGCATTACACATTAACATAGATATACACTCGTCCGTACATCCGTGTCCCCATCGATATCAATGTTTTCCTGCCGGTCGCCAAGGCCACGCAAGTATCGATAACGCGGCCGCTTCGATCGGACAACATGCGAATATGTTTCGCTTATTGCACGCTGCACGTGACCGTGCCCCTTCCTCTGCTCCTTCCCTTACCCCTCTAGCTGCAACCCAACCCTCCCCCTGCCAAGACCAAAACTAGTTGCTGCAGTTGAAGTTGCAACTGGCAAATGCATTTTGTTGCACTCGCCGGCAGTTGGCTTTAAGCGGAAGCGATAACGTCTAACAAATTAAGCCATGTCCCGCAAAAGAAGAAACGGCGGCACGAGAGGACTTTATTAGTTGAACTCGCCAGGATGTTGAGTGGGCGGGACAGTGGGCAGTGGGCAGGGGGCGGACTATGAGATGCGTCCCGGGAGAGTTGAGAGGTCGAAACTCGACTTGTAAATAAATAAAAGCTGAGCCGCCATAAAACCCGATTCCGATATCATATTCCAATCAGTCCGGCACATTAAGGTAAGTGCCGAGGGCCGGGGGGATGGTCTGGCTTTTCGGAGGAGGAAAGTCCTTTTGCACTAAGAAAAATAATTTCGCAATTTAAATATAACAAACTATAAATATAATAGGTAATATCTTTAGAAAACAACGTTACAATAATACTTGGTAATATATAAATATCACTTTGTGAAACTATGGGAAAATAATGAGTTTAAATATTTATTAACTTTAAATCTTTAAATTCCTCTTTATTATATTTTCATTCCATAATCTTACCAAGTAAAAATTCCTATTCATGGGAGACAAAAATTTTCCTTCGGTTTTAAAAAGTTATCCTAATAGATTGCACAAGATTTTATGAAATATAATTAAAAGTTCAGCAAAAAAAGAATACCATTTGCTTCTTATGAATAATTTAAGAGTGCTATTTTACAACCCAGTTTCTCCGAGTGTGTTTGACTTTTACTGTGTTCTTTTCGGCGAATCAATATTCGCTGACCGGCAAATAATTTTGGCAAATATTACAACAATATTTCGGGCTCCGGTCCGTATGGGAATATCCTTTTGGGGGAGGCGAAATGTTCGATTTTTGATCAGCACGAACGGGGGTGGCGGAGTGGGCGGTTTTATGACATTGCCTGACAAGTTTATGCCACCAAAGTTGCATATGCAACCACCCAGCTGGGTCGTAAAGCCAACTGGCAAGGCCAGAGAGCCCGAAAGGGCGGCATTCGCTTAATGGCAATAATAAAGTGGCACAGGCATTCAACACTTTGTCAGTGGCTTTCGCGCTGTCTGGCCGCATTTATCATGCCACTCGAGCTCCAGACTATTTTGACAAGTTATCAAAATGAAATGCAGCCAACAAGTTGCCTGTGGCAGAAGGCAGAAGCCAGAAGGCAGAAGACACAAGACAGACAGAAAGTCTCCCCTTTTTGGCCCTGTCATAATCCTCTCGGGGCGGAAGGGAAGGCGGAAAGAAAGAGCTCTCGACAGACGACAAGTATATTTATGTTATGATTTGAATACCGCTAATGACAGCCAGACTCGGCAGCATCTTTCGGGTGGCACCGCAGACATATAGACAGTTGGATGGAAGGGGATCCCCGTTCCCATCTCGGTTCCACTACCGGAATCCACATTTTCAGCGCCCCCATCAATCCGACAGCCTTGTAGGTATTTTCACACCTTAACGCTTCGAAATTAGAATCGATCTGGGAATGCTTTTCGCCGTGAGCTGCAATTGAACATCATCATTATGATGCCCATAACGTTTCTTATAACGATACCATTCCTCCTCTTCTTCGGCCTGTGCGTGTGGCATCGTTTCCTTCAAATGCAAATGATGCCACCGCTTTATCTGGAACTGGAACTCGAACTCCATTGGCGGGGTGAGTGGACTGAGTTACGATTACGATGCCGCGATAATATCAAGCTTTATAAATTTATTAGGGATAGCTATGTGCTTGGGCCAGAGAACCAGATATATTTAGATAGATGGATAGATAGATGCACACGGAGGCCTTTATGGGGGATAGAGAGGGAAATTATTTTCGGATCAGGAAGATTGCTGTGTGATAGTAAAGAATAATTTTTATAAAATCGGTATTTAGATCTTTATTGATTTGCACTATAAGTGCATACAAAACTCCTCAGTGGAACATCCCACAATCGGCGACTCCATCTTGAAGAGAACTCAACCAGTCACCGATCTTCAAGTCAGAAAGACAACAACAGAAACTTCAAAAACAATGACAACGGCAAGCGGAGAGTTCGGGGCACAAGAGCAACTTGCAACATCGACAACTTCAGCAGCAACATTGGCAAAAGGCAGAGCAAAAGCGGCTAAAGCCGCCGAATGCCTGGCAAGGACAACATGAATAATCCATTTTTCGAAACACTTGTCCAGAGAGGAGCAGCCGCCTCGTTCTCCTCGTCTGCTACGATCATAGATATAGGGACGGGTTCTGTCCCTCCATCGTAGGTGTTGTCTAGATCTTGGCCACGCATGTGAGCGGCAGCAGGAGCAGGAGCCAAGGCAAGTCAAGGAGTCAAGGCTGGCAGCGACACCAGCGCCGAGATTAAAGATTCCTCCATAAACAAACAAGCGAAATAATTGAGGCAAAATTGAAGCAAACTACTCGAGGGAGGAGAATTGAGGCTGCAGTGCCGGCGAAGGCTGAGACTGAGACATGGAAACCAGTTCGGATTCGCGGTGCAACAATTAGCACGGAATTTGTGGGTGCCATAAAACGCGCTACACGATGGCCGCTTGTTCTCTGGAGACGCGAAACCATTCCCATTTCCATTTTCATATCAATAAAACTGCAGTGTCGATTGCCGTGGCTTTTCCGGGGACTAACGGTGCTTCCACCGCCCAACTACCATCAACTCTCCTCCCGAGGCGCCCAATTAGGCGCACTTATATTTGTTGGTTTTAAAATAAGGTAGAACTCAAACAGGATCAAAATGTTTAAAAATATATATTCGTCACTGAAGTTAACAGGTTGTGTTAAAGATCCGTAGAAAGCTCTAAGGAATTATAGTACATATTCTAAAAATGTTAATTTACCTTACCGAATTTGGCAATTGTTTTAGTTTAGATGTTTATAAGTAAGAACAAATTCTCTTAATTCGAAATAGAGCGAGATAGCTCTCAAAGTTAATGAGTGTGACGGAGAAAGCCACATACGAAATTCGAACTAGTCTACTTAGAAATTTTGTCAATATTTTGGGCGTATCGAATGGAGTGGCCGCATATCAAGTTACAATTAATACACTATAATTCAATCAAATTGATCATCGTTTCATATCAAGTTATTCTTTGGGTATATAAGTTCTTGAATACTATATATAAATATTAATAATTATATTTTAAAATTATATTTATCTTATATTATTTATTAATTATACCCGTTACTCGTAGAGTAAAAGGGTATATTGTATTCGTGCAAAAGTATGTAACAGCTAGAAGGAAGCGTTTCCGACCCCATAAAGTATATATATTCTTGATCAGGATCACTAGCCGAGTCGATCTAGCCATGTCCGTCTGTCCGTCTGTCTGTCCGTCTGTCTGTATGAACGCTGAGATCTCGGAAACTATAAAAGCTAGAAGATTGGCATTTTGCCTGCAGATTCTAGGAGTTCCTACGCAGCGCAAGTTTGTTTCAAAAAGGTGCCACGCCCCCTCTAACGCCCACAATCGCTTATATACGATTTTAAAAATTTCAATATTTCGGAAAAGTAAAAATGCAGTTTTATTGTGTTTATCAATACCTATCGAAATGTAGAAGAAATTTTTCAAATCGGACCATTCGTTTAAAAGTTATGCGTGTTCAAAGTTTCTATCTCCATCTCCCTCGCACACCCTTTACCTGAGTAACGGGTATCTGATTGTCGGGGCACCCGACTATAGCGTTCTCTCTTGTTTTGTTGTGCAAACAAGTATATAAATAGTAATTTGCTAATCGAAGTCTAGGAGGTGCCTTTATTGGATGTATACCATAGTTTGCCTAATGAAGCAAATTGGTATTTTTTTGTAGGATGAAGATCTTTTGCGTTATACTATCCATATCAATTACTATATGATATCGATGTGGGGCCCACGGACACTCAGGACACTCGTTTAACTGGCGCCCAATTAGACACACTTCAAAGTTCGCCACGGTATGCCATCCTCGCTCTCTCGGTGGCCATCAAACGAAAAATCATAATTCCCCGGGAAATATGTAGGGATGTATATATTCCGCCCTCGGAGTTTGGGGCTGGGTTATTATTCATAGACCGTTTTCGGACGACGCGTTGCATGCAGACAGAGTTAATTGCGCGCACAGATCAAACAGATTGCACGCAAAATAAATATAATGCAGCCCGAAGATACGTAGAGCCCAGCCCGGGAGCAGATCTAGAAATGAAATGAGGTTATTAAGATGCCCGACGGCTGCCAACCGGCGGGGCGAATTATGATCATGAAAATTATGTCTGTACATCGGCGTGATCTTGAAATTCAGCCAGGGATCCCAGGTCGGCCAGACATGGCACAATTTCTCATCGCTCATTTCGATGCAGGAGGCCGGATTCGTTAGCCACCACCACCTTCTGCTTCTCGGCCCGGAGTTAATGGCTCCAGCCGTGGGGCTGTTAATAGTCCCAGATCTTCGCCATCCCCAACCCCTCTCACTGTTCCCATTCGAGACACACTTTACGGCCGCATATGAAATATGTGCGCCCATGAAATGAGCTAAATTTCTCGGGAAAAGTGCAACATTGTGGAAAATGGAATTGCCAACAAAGCAATGCCAAAACAGAGGGTTGCAATGCTCCGAGGTGTTTATGTGCAAGTTAATGGCTGGAATTCGCAGAGACTGCCTGATGGTAATGGATAGTAGAGAATGGGCCCGCTCGGAAAACTTTAATCCAAAGGAGCCTTCGGCTGCGTCAAATTTATTAATTATCCTCAATTAATAACATAAATGAGTCGTATTTAAACTCAAATAAATCTGAGACAAGTTTTTAGTGGGTTTTTCGAAATGGTATTAAAATGTAACTTTGGATTTGGTTTTTAAAATAATATATCCAAAGAGAATTTAATGTGAGACGATGACCAATATTATGTGGTATCAATTTTGACTTAATATGCGGCATCTCAATTTGATATGCTCGTATATTTCGACAACAGGCCAGTTCGAATTTTGAATTTCCCACTCCCTCCGAGAGAGAGAGAATTCGTCAAAATGATATTATTTAATATAAATTTTACTAGTATTTCATGGTAAAAACGATATGCGAATAAATATCGATTGATTTGTTCCCGACGTGTTTTTTGGGTGTACAAATAAAAAAGCTTAGGTATAAGTAGATAAATAGGTACATATTGTTTAAGTTTCATTACAATGTAACATAGTTCCATTGACATTGTTTAGATGTATATAATATTTTAAATTTTAGAATCCTAAAAATAACAGAAAATATCTTAGTACGGAAGCAATATTGGCTCGTTTTTCAATAAATCACTTTGATATTTAAATCTTCCCCCAATTGATGTGCACCCCTTAGTGAATTATTTCATGGGGTATTTATTTCTCACCCTGTGCCCCACATGTGCCCCACTTATACGAGATCCCGCTTCGAGTGCATCGGGTCGTGTCTATTGTTTTGGCAGACAACGCCTGTCATATTTGGCGAACATTTATAATTCGCGGCGACATCAAGTTGTTGCGGTCTAGAAATTATTATTTGTTGCATTGTCGTCGCGGGCAGAGGCGCTGCTGCCAAAATGACAAGGGAATAATTAAAAGTTTTGCGACTACGCGATCTGTGAGAGACACAAAGAGCGCTTCGACCAAAATTTGTCTGGGCAAATGAATCAAAAAGAAAACATCTGTTGGGAGTGAAAAATGCGCCGAGGCGAGGGCGTCTCGCCCATCCCGCAGGCAATGGGGATGGGATGATGAATGGGCTGCGCGTGGCATGTGGCACTATCGAAGGAGGCGCACTTACCGAAGCTGCCAATTTGCATGAATTTATTGAATCCATCGTAACTGCAATCCTCGATCCTCGATCCCCGACTCCGAGCGGAATGCTTCCCACTTCCCGGAAAAGAAATGTCACAACATTTTCATGTTCTTTGCAATTTCGCTCGCCGGCTTTATTTTTGATCATTTTCGTCGCGGTTTTTTTCGGTTTTTCGATTTCAATTTTTTATATGCAACTACCACAGTTTACATTACGTGTATTTATCGGTATATGTATTTAAATATATCTAGGTATAGCCATAAAATTAGTTAAGTTCTGACCTCGCAGCCTGCCTGATCCGGTTGAAGGGGCTCCTTCCTCGATCCGCTATTTTTACAACTTACCGGCTAAACTTAATGCATTTAAATGCCTTGAAGATCGCTATCAATTAACCGTACTATATATATATAATATGTATAGACACAAAGGATATATTCGTATATGTGTGTGTGTGTGGGGGTGTGTTTGAGTTTGAGTTTGTGTCAGTGCTAGTTGAAGCTTAGTGTAGGGTAATGCTCAAGATATGTACTCCACAAAAACCATGTGTGTTCCAAGACTAAGATCTCATCATCAGTTACTTCTCCGCATCTCTGGACTCCGACTCCTCGTTGTCCCCTCCTCCGGTGGCCTCCGTCTCTGCCTCCTGCTGATCCTCCTGCTCGCTGAAGCCGCCGCCGGCCTCGCTTTGATTGCTCTCCACCTTGATGCGACTCAGTGGATGCCATATATTGCCGGAACCCTCGTCCTCCCGCAACGAGGGACTCTGAGCCGGCTCCGGTGTGGGGGACTTGCTGCTGCTCCGCCGCTCTAGGCCATAGGGATGCTGGGCCAGGAAGCCCGGGAATCCCAGGAGTCCGGGCGGATAGGGAAACTTGCCGCCGTTGGCGAAGGGCGGCGGGGGAATATTGGGAAAGGCGCCGGGACTCAGTTCACCAGGCTGGCAAATATTCAGAAGTGGAGAGGAAAATAAAGGTCACCAGTTAGAGAGGTTACCAAAGAAAATATATATTTCATAAGATTAAATAAAATGTCAAATTTCATTAAGGTCATTATAAATAGAACAAGAGAGAACGCTATAGTCGGGTGCCCCGACAATCAGATACCCGTTACTCAGGTAAAGGGAGTGCGAGGGAGATGGAGATAGAAACTTTGAACACGAATAACTTTTTAACGAATGGTCCGATTTGAAAAATTTCTTCTACATTTCGATAGGTATTGATAAACACAATAAAACTGCATTTTTACTTTTCCGAAATATTGAAATTTTTAAAATCGTATATAAGCGATTGTGGGCGTTAGAGGGGGCGTGGCACCTTTTTAAAATAAACTTGCGCTGCGTAGGAACTCCTAGAATCTGCATGCAAAACGCCAATCTTCTAGCTTTTATAGTTTCCGAGATCTCAGCGTTCATACAGACAGACGGACAGACAGACAGACAGACAGACGGACAGACGGACATGGCTAGATCGACTCGGCTAGTGATCCTGATCAAGAATATATATACTTTATGGGGTCGGAAACGCTTCCTTCTAGCTGTTACATACTTTTGCACGAATACAATATACCCTTTTACTCTACGAGTAACGGGTATAAAAATAAATGAACGCAAAAAAAAGTAATAAATAAAATAAATAAATATTATAGATGTAGAAAAATAGTAATTAATTCATAAGTAAATAATAAATAAATACAGAAAATAAATAAAACAATAAATAAATGATTAATTAATAAATAAATACAGAAAATATATAAATCAATCAATAAATAATTAAATAAATACGTTAATAAATAAATAAATTAGTTTATAAACAAATAAATCTAATTTAAATGTGTTAAGTGGTGCAATAGAACTTAAAAGTCTTTCCTAATTTCCTCACCTTTGGTGGCAGTCCGTTAAAAAAAGGCGGCAGGTAGGGAAAAAAGAGCTCCGGTCTTCGCTGCATAAACTCCTGTTCGGCAGTCGGTCCTGGATGATTTTGGCCCGAGTTCGGACCAGGACGCATGGGTAGCTCCAAGGACATTCGGCGACCTCGCCGCGAAGTCGGATTCGTCCACATGTGAGTGCCCATATGCACCTGAAAGTGTGATGGGTCCGAGCCAGACTTGGGTGAGTGAGTAGCTAGGGGGATAATATAGAGATTAGTGGTACCTTGAGATTCCCCTTGGTGGTGAAGGCCTTCTGGCACACATTGCACTGGAAGGGCTTGTCGCCCGTGTGGGTGCGCATGTGGATCTGGAGAGCGGAACTCGAGCTGAAGTTCCTGCGGCAGACGTGGCAAAAGTGCTTGTTGTTCACCGGAGGATCCAGACTGGAGGTCGGAGGTCCTGCGGACATCAGTGCCTGCTGAAAGTCGAGGGGACTGGCAGGGAAGCGATGGGCATCTGATGGGAAGATACACTTAGGATTCTGGAAAGAAATTCAGGTGGTATCAAGTGACTTACGGAGCTGCATCTTCATCAGCGACTGCTCTGCATCGCCGGCATCCGGGGGATAATTCGATCCAGCTCCATTGCCAGATCCTTCGCCAGCCGAGCCAGCCTCCTCCACCATCAACTGCTCCTGATCGGGATCCTCTTTGATGGGCGTCGCTGGGGGATTTTCGGGGGCGAAGGGCAGGGCCGATGCCTCCGGCAACTTGTCACCCGAAGGCGGCTTCTTTGCAAACAGATTTGGATTGAGAGTGAGCTGAAATGCGATGAGATACAAAGTTACAGGGCGAGATACTTTCGCGACGGGCGCTAATTTCTGCGCATTTTCAGTTAAATGTGCCGTTAATCCCGCTGCAGCAGACTCGCGCCTCTTAATAATCTTATTTTCGCCAGCACCGAAAGAGAGAGGGCCCAAAAAACATAATTTACACTTTTCCTATGCCGCATGTATCGCGTGTAATAATGCCAACTAATTATCTCGCGCAGACGATGCCGCCGGGTCTCATATTTTTATGGCAAAACAATTGTTCGCCGAGCGGCGGGGATTGGGGATTACGGATAGAACCGAAAACTACTTGGTGGATGGTGTCCCCAGCAGGCGCGACAAACAAAAGATTAAATAATTTTGCATAAAGCGTAGCATAATTTATTTGCATTGAATGCATCGCACACACCGTCACCGATCCGGCACAGACTCCCCTATATCTCTAAAGTCCCCGCCTTCCTCCCGATCACCCCGAGAAGTCCCCCGATATATCGCCCCGATCCAGAGCGAAAACATACCAGACGGAGTCGTAAATTTCGCATCATCATAATGCATTCTCGTAATTACTTAAGATTTTTGAATCATTTAGAAATTTCAAGCCCAAAAGATGATGCCGATTCCCAGCCCCACCTACCATCTCTCATCTCCCATCTTCAAACCATCCCCATCCCCATCCCGATCCGATGTTCGTCTGCTCTAGATCATCAACAATGTGCTAAGCGAGCAAAACGGAACGTGGCCGGTCCTCAACCAAAGAAGTACAAATGCAGTCTGATGCCAAAAAGAGGGAAGGGGGATTGTAGCGAAGACTTGCTGATTACCAGCTGAAAATGTTATGACATTTACACTGCACTCGCATGGCCACCAAAATAAGGAAAGCGAATGGGAGCGGATTAAAGTAGAAAGTACCTATATTTTATAAATTTAGAATCGATATTTAACTTTAAGTAAAAAGCAAACAAAAATGTTTGAAATCAGTGTTTGATATGCTAAGATAAAAGTAGCAAAATCGGCTAAATTTTACCTTTTGGGTGCCCCCAAAAAAACTTGATATGAAACAATGATCTCAGAAAGAGAGAAATCGGTTTTGCATGGTAAAAACGATATGAGTATAAATACCAAAAATTTACCATGCGCATATCGATTTGATCCCAGCGTTTATTTTTTTGTGTGGTTTTACTATTTGTTTAAACAAATGTTAGGCCAATTAAGCTTTTAAAAAGGGCTAATTTGATAGTTTATTTGGTTTAATAACGATATAGAAATTGTAACGGATTAAATTTTATAAAAAGTTTTAATCTATTAGTTATTAATATAAAATATATAACTTTATTTGTTGCCATAACTAAATAACCGGCCCTGCCCGACTGTTTAAATTCCGTCCCTGGACCTCAGACATTCGCTTTCAATTTTGGAAATACTCCAAGAATGTAAGCCATAATGAACGATGTCATTAGTCATAGAGGGACAATGCCGCACTGCGTGCCCCGGCCAGAAATAAATATTAATACTAGCATTTGTACTTAAATTATGGGCAGCCACAGCAGAACCACTCCATCCGAGCATCGGAGCAGCGAACGCACTTTAACAAATAATTGGCATTGTTGGGCGATGTAATCCGGGCACTTAAAGCTCTCTCTCCTCCAAATGAGATGAACCTGGGAGTCTGGGATCTGGGATCTGCGATCTGGGGTCGGGGTCTGGGCTTCCATTTCCAGCCCCAACTTGGCGGAGTGGAGGCCGCAAAGCGGAACGCCAACAATTAAGGCGAAGCTATGCAAGTTGGCCACAATTTCTTCATAATAAGGCCCAGCCAGTGACGAGGCGAACACGCCGGGCAATTAATAATGTGCTCATAATTTGTATGGTCGCGGCCAAAACGGGCTGTGCTCCATCCATATTTGGCCAAATCAAGCCAGCCCCAGGAGCGAGCTGAACCCGTGAACATTTTAATTAATCATGACCAAGGCAGGCCAGAAGAATCAATTCGGACTCTCGCTGCCAGATGGCACTAGTTCTCAAAGCGAGAGTTGAGGTGGGATTAGGCCGGCTGGATGTGATGTAAGTGCTCCCATATTGGGGCAGGGAATGCTGCTCGGTGGTTAACTATGGAAGTGATTAGTGGGTTGCAGCGGAAAGGGAAAACTGAGTGTGCAATATTAGAAGAGAAAGAGTGCTGAAAAACGCAAATTCTTTAGAATTTTGGTTATTTTAATCTCCTCTTTAATGTCCTCAAACGAACTTAAATAAAATTGATATTGGTGCAGGGAAGGTTTAACCATAGATGGATTTCATCGAAAAGAGAAAACATAGTGGGCAATACACGAAATATGCAACATAGCGAATTCTACAGTATTTTTGTTATTTTGAAAAACGCGAATTCTTTAGGAGTTATCAATTTAGTTAAATAGTAAAAGATAGGGTTTGAAACAATGTGTTATTCTGAACATTTTGGTTATTTCTAACTATTACAAATTTTTTAATAAGTTAACAACGCGAATTCTTTAGAACTTATCAAGCACCTGAATTCATTACCGACCCTTTTCGAATACTTAGGCCATTTTTACAACATATTTCCTTCGGAGTTAAAACACTCACCTTGGCACCGTACGGCGATCCGGCGTCACTGCTGTGGGGGCGGAGGGCGTGGCCCGTCGCCGGTTCTTTGGCATGTTCGCTCTGCAGATGGCTCTCCAGGGCGGCCAGGCTGGGCAGCATCTTGAAGCAGAGATTGCACACATTGGGGGGCGGGTGCAGACCTGCGGATGGGGGCGGGATGCAGACAAAGAGTTACTCGCGAGGTCAGTGGGGGACACATAATTCCGGCCACGTGCTGCCGAATGTCGCTTGCCGCGATCGCAGATATAATAAATATCCATCCGCGTAAAAGGTTGTGACATAATGAGGCGACAGATCGCTGCTCGATCGCTTGCGCCTCTGGGCCTCGAATCGGGAATGCGCCAATGTTTATAAATAAATTGCGGAATTTGGCATAGGCATATCAGACATGGACTGGGATGGAGCTGGGTGGAGTGGTGCGAAGTGCTCTGCGGATGCTTTGTCTCGGTCCAATTGAGTTATGTCGCGGCCAGATCGCAGATTTATCGCACTTCCACTCCACTGCTGCTTGGCAAACGCTGACGGGGTCAAAGGTGGCAGACAAAGAGGCTTTGTCATCTCGCATCCCCGAAGCGAGCGGAGAAGAAAGTTAATGTCAAGTGTGGCGACGAACAGATACGCAGTTTGCCGGATTTATTTATAAATCATTGGACTTGACTGTGTAAAACTATAAGGCAATGAGATTGAATGGAATGCCCATGAAAAGTGAATCTATTTTAATTGAATGTTTTTCCATATATTTAGGTTCTTAGGAAAAGCAAGTAGATATATTACTACATAGGTCATAAAGAGTCTTTGGATTATATGCAAAAACGTATTCTTATCATTTGATTCCTAGTGATCTTTAAATAGTTTTCAAAAATTCAAAATTAGACTTAAGCTTAAATAATTTTTTGAAATTTATTATTATCTCAATTAATTCAGAATACCGTCTTGCATATGATCCGATGTCTAGTCATAATGTTTCAAACATTTTCTTAGAATTTTTGTTTCTCTTTATAAAGAAAAGCTTTCGGACAGACAGAATAAAATGGTTAGAAATTTATTTTAATAACTATTAACAGTTTCTAATATGAAAATTCTGGTGGCTATTAAAATACTCTTAAAATACATTGATAATGATCCTAAGTAAAGACAAATATAAAGATAAGAAGAACTTACCCATAAATCCAAGAGGACCGAAGGGCAGCAGGGGAAATTTGGCGTGAGCGTGACCTAGAGCGTGCATTTCTTCGCGGGCAGCTGCCATGAGCAGGAGATTCGGGGGCATGGGCATCCCGAGCATCCCGGGGAGACCACCACTGCCCGATCCTCCATTCGCCAGTCCGGTTCCGAAGATGCGACCGGTGGCCGAGGAGGGCGAGGAGAGATCCATGGCGGGCATCTCCCCACTCTCGCTGCGTCCTCCGGCCAGATCGGGATTGGAGTGAGATCTCTCGTCGGAGCCATCGTTTGCAATCCTACGCTCCCTTTCCCGTTCCTTCTCCCTGTCCCTTTCCCTCTCCCTCTCCCTGCTCTCCAGCGGATGGGGCGTGGCTGTGGCCGCACTGGAGTTGTCCCTGGAGTCATCCGTGCTGTCCATGGTCATGAACTCATCGAAATCGCCGCCCTGCGAGGACTCCGACCGCTGACCCGAGTGATCCGAAATGGTGGTGGAGAAGTCCAGGGTGTCCGAGGTGCCCAGCGACTTGTTGGAGTTCTGATCCTCGATACCCAACCGCTCGGCCTCGCCGGGATTTGTGCCAGGACCACCAGCCTGGCCACCGCTGCCATCGTCCATGGTGTGGATGCGAATGTGCTGCTGCAGGATGATGCCGTTGGAGAACTTCTGGTGGCACACGGGACACTTGAACTGGCTCCTCATCGGCGGCTTGATCTTGTGTATGCTCATGTGGGCCTTCAGGTTGCCCTTCGTGGCGAAGGCCCGGCCGCAGATCTTGCAGCGAAACGGGCGCTCGCCGGTGTGCGTCCGGATGTGCATCTGCAGGGAGCTGCGGCAGGACATGACCTTCTGGCAGAAGATGCACTGGTTCGGATCGGTCAGCTTGTTCTCGATGTTGTCCACCAGCTGCTGCAGCTTTGAGGTCTCCGACGTCTTGTCGATCTCGATCAGATCCTCCCACGACTTGTCGATGATGCGCTCCATTTGGGCCAGCGAGTACTCGGCCGGCTGGGAGTCTCTGCTCGCGGATGAGCGTCTCACCAGCTTGGCTATATGCAAATGCTCGGCGAGATCCCGTTCCCTGTCCTCTTGAGGAGGACTCCCAGCACTGCTGGTCTGGCGCTTGCGGACAGAGCCATTTCGTCGCGAAGCGTTCACCGCCGGTGGCTTGGAGACCTCCTTTTCGGGCTTCTCCGGGGGCGACAACGCTTGTTGAACCTCTGGCTTCACCTCTTTGGGGGTCTTGACATGCTCCACGGGAGAGTGGGACTTTTCCTTCTCCCGCGCCACTGGCTTGCTGAGATCTTCGGCCTGCTGAACGGGAATCGGAATCGGAATCGGAACCTCCTGCCTGCTGCCCACTTCCTCCGGCTCCTCCACTTGCAGCTGCGGAACCTGCTCCTGACCCCCTGGTGCCGCTGGGGGCACAAAAGGCAGCCGAATGGGATACTGCTCGGCCTGCGCCCCTTGACCCTGACCCGAATGCCCCACGTTGGGCGCCACACCCGGTGGCAGGAGCATGGGTGGAAAGATCTGCGTGTGCCGCTGGTAGTGAACCTTGAGATTGCCTTTCGTGGTGAACTTACTGCCGCAGACATTGCAAACGAACGGACGCTCGCCGGTGTGGGATCTCAGGTGAATCTGCAGGGCCGAGTAGCTGCCGAAGATCTTGCCGCAGTACTTGCAGCGGTGCTTGAAGATCTCACCGCGACTCTGGGCCTCCTTGGAGGCGTACTCCGAGTACTCCTCCTGCATCTGGGCGGCGTGCAGGCTCTGGGAGGCGGAGTCCAGGACCTCCTCCGTGCGCCGCTGCAGCATCTCCAGGCAGTTGGGCTCGTTGGGAGCCGGCGGGGGATCGTGGTTGGTGATGATGGTCGAGGCCAGGCTCGAGCTGATGTCGCACATCATGTTGGGTTGGTAGCCCTCCGGCTCCGTCTTCCTCTCCTCAGTCGCCCTCTTGTCAGTCTTTGAACTCTCCTCCCGCCGCGGCTCCTCCTCGTGATCCTGCTCCTGCTCCTCCTGATCCTCCTCATCCTCCTCCTTGAGGCCATTGGCTGGCTGCTTCTTGGGCTCCGGCTCCGGCTCCGGCTCGTCCTCCTCCTCATCGCTGTGAGATGGCCTGCCCAGGGCGGCTGCCTCGGCCCTTTTCAATTGACTCTGCAGGTGCTGGATGAGCTGCAGCTGCATCAGATGCTGCCGCTGCACATTGAAGATGGTGGACTGCACCATGGCCAGATCGGCGGTCTGATGATTGCCGGCCATCGCCGAGGCGGCGAACTGGGCCACCGCCACTTTGGTATGTTGTAGGGCCTCCAGCGAGACGTGACCACTGCCCGGCAGCGATTCCCGGCCGCTGGACGAGATCAGCGAGAGGTCGAGGGCCTCGTTGCTGTTCTCCAGCTCCTCCTGATCCTGCTCCTGATCCCGATCCTCGGCCATTTCCATTTCCCGTTCCGTATCGGATTCCGGAAGTGCCTCCGCTCCATTGTTGTTGCTATCCGCATCCAGTTCCTTGGCCAGCAGGGCGTCCCTATTACCTATTTCCCGATCCCGATCTCTGTCCCGATCCCGGTCGCGGTCCCTCTCCCGCTCTCCGCTGCCGCTCCTGGTGCCGCCGGTTCCACGGTAATTGATGCGGTTGCGAAATATTGAACACATTATCCTCTCGATCGGAAGCGCTCACCTCCTGATCCCAATTACCGCTGAGGTCTGCTCATGGACTGCACCCTGGCAACGAAAGGGGAGAAGATATAGGGAAAATCTTGTAAGAATCGCACATTTTCCGATTTTCCAGCCAGTAACACTGATCAGCAAGTACAAGTGTTTGTGATGTTCGATTTGAGGTAAGTCTAATAAAACTGAAAAGCTATTATTAAATTGTTTTCGACTTGGAAATTATTAAATTCAAGCTCTCAATATATTTGGAAACTATTTAATTTAAGATACATCAAAATCAAGTTGCGCAGTGTTATACACCAAGATATTATATCTGCATATGGACGGATCGTCACGTAAGGGGTGCCCGGTCAGGCTTTATGATAAATTTTTGAATATATGAATAGCGGCGTGTCTTTCGCAATTTTAGACGTTGAATAAATGAACTGGGCGCATATGGTTAGACGCGTATAATTTAATAGCAGCCCATGGATCTGGACTCGCGGCTGGATGGAGAATTTGGATATTACGGAGTTGGCGTGGACTCTTGACCGGGTTGGAGGAACCCAAAAGAGTTTTGCATGAGCCAATCGCGTAAGAGTGGGTAATTTATTGATTTATTACACGGAATCACTCAGCATAACTTTCAGCCTACCCAGATGATTGAGTTTGTGCCTCGAATCTGTCGGATTATTCCACCTAATTTACCTGACGCCGGCAGATATCGGCTATCGAGATATAAACAGATAACATAGTCAAAAATAATCCGTTCAGCGGCGACAAAAGAGGGTCACGTGTATATCGTATAAAGTCGCAATAATATTTTATTTATATGAGACAGAAGAACCATAACCCCATACATATCTCCCTAATATATCCCTCTGCACAGACTTATTGAGTCCTTCGCCTTCCGTAGTCTCGCATTGAATCGACACATTGTCTTGTGTAGAATCGCCTTCCTGCGAGAAGAAAGACGCACCGAACTCCCTAGTACCACCAGTTGTTCATTTTGGTACGAACGTGACTATGAATTTGTACACATTCTATCGGACATTAGATGCTATATGAATGGCCAACTTGGGTTAGTTTCCGACGAGGGTTGCCCAATCCCAACCAAAGTGTTCGATGTACGCGCCGCATAAATTTCGGAGCAAATCGATTTCAACATAATTCCACACCGTTTCTGAGTTACACTTTCAGCAGGGCCACAAATTCTCGATTCCCCGAAGCCCCGAAAATAAGGCTTGCACACGGCCATCCCATCCGCATTACGGCCGATTGCTTTATGATTATTTCCCGGCAATTAAGAGAATTTATTGGCAAAGGTAAAC
Source organism: Drosophila lutescens (assembly GCA_037075285.1). NCBI lineage: Eukaryota > Metazoa > Arthropoda > Insecta > Diptera > Drosophilidae > Drosophila > Drosophila lutescens. The sequence continues at coordinate 1,196,600 of JBAMCF010000300.1, forward strand.
ACTCGCCAGATACATGTGCAGGCGAAGATACAGATACAATAGTCTCTGTGGCCATATCGATTCGACGCACTCGAAATCATCGGCGCACACACATCGACTCCACTATTTCCATCAATGCCGATGGGCTCATCGGAAATCAATTTGTTTAATGCAGAAGCGGGGTGGCATAGACGAGGTGGAGTTGGCTCCCAAGAACCCAAGTCGGGGCGAAAGTGTTAACCGAAACTAAAGTGAGCCGGGCCACAACTTATTCCACTTGAGCTGATTTCTTGAGCGATTTACGCACAGCCAAAAACATAAAACTTCCGCAATTGCCTCGGCGGAGCTTTAAGAAGTTAAGAAGTCTGCGGTGGGATTCCATCAAAAAAGTTTCAAGCCTTCATTTCCTTTGTCACTCCAAGCGAAAAGCCCAGGGAAAATGGAAACTGGAATGGCCAAAGTTTCCTGCCAGCAGGTGGTCCCAGCCTCTCGAAAGGAACTCTAAATCTTTCGGATCTCTCGGACATGGTCTTTCAAGCGCCGTCCGGAATCAACACGGCGTCAATCATTCGGCCAAATCGTGAATTATGGCTGAGTATATATGCTGTTTACCCCGCCCGAATTGTCTTCGGCGGATATTGATCAAAATTCATTGCAATTGGCTTGATTGATTGATGGCACAGTGCATATATCCGGGGCCAATTGGCTTGCTCTGTTTTGGGAGCCATCGAATGAATGAACCCGAATCCAGCGTAAACAGACACTTTGGAAGTCTAGCAAAGGGGGCGAAAGGGAAGTGGAATGCGAGATCTTGATTGAAGTCTGTTGTTTCAACCGTCGATCGAGCACGAACGACTGCCAGTCCATCGGCGGACATCACTTTATTGGATCGGGGCTTTTCGGGGCACCTAGCGGCAATTCTGACAATCTGACGCAAATTACAGAAAATTTACATATTTCGAAAATATTATTATTTAGCTAGTTAATCTGGCTATTTGTTAATGATAATGAAAGGTGAAACAAAGATCAATTATCCTATGTGTAAATCTATTTTAAAATTGTATTATCTTTAAAGATACGTAGAATTTGATTTCGAAAATATTAGACGAATTATTAAAAAATTCCATTAATACACAAGTACAAAACATAATCAACATGTAGCATAATATTCTCTCAAAGATTACATTTCATTTGGTGGCAAAAATTATAAAAATAATATATTGTTTAAAAGCAATTTCTAAAATTAAAAAAACAATTGTTAAAAAAATATAATAAAATATACTGTATGTTGACGAGGGAGATCCTTTATGTTGATAAATAATTTTATTTGGCATTTACATACTTATATATATAGATTTTTTTTTTAAAACAAGTACTTCCCACAAAAGCACGATTCATTTCAGAGGATTGTGTGATAAATAGCCACTCCAGTTTCACTTGACACATGCCAGGCTTATGGAAAAAACTCCAGCAAGTTCAGGTTCACCTGAACCCCACGCTTTTTTCCTCCCACCGAATTGACTTTCCAAAAAAGCCGAAGAAAATATGGGAAATAAAAACGGTTGAAGAAGCAGGACAGAAAAAAAGTGGGAAATTGTTTGAGGCAAATTTATGAGCTTCGCTTAAGCAAGGCAACTGCGTCTGGTTAACGCTCCCCCGATGAGCTCGGTACACAGCCGCATGTGTATATATTTTTTGTATAGTGAGAAGTCGGGGGATTTAAGGCCACTTCAGCACTGACCATTTTGCATGAAACCGAGAGAGTTCCCAAACGAAAATATATCCGAGGCAAAGGGGCAGCCAATAACAACGGCAAGCCCGGGGCAACTCAAGTTCCCAGCCACCAGCCACCAACTACCAGTTAGCAGTTGAGAATTCCCATTTCCAGGGGTCCCCTTACAAAATGTCTGCAAATTTATTAAGCTGAAAAAATTTTATGAGTTGAATTGGTATAATTTTCATATAATTTTTGAGAAAGAAGCGAAATGGAACGCTGCCAGACGACGGCGACGGTCAATTCAACCAGTTGAGCCCAGCGGGGGGTTAAGCGCCACACACACCTCTGCAAACTGGGTTGTATGTGTGCGTATCTGTGTTGGGGCATGCAAATGTCTGTGTGTGTAGGGAGGAGATGGAGAAGAAGGTGGCCAGAAGAAGGGTCTGGAAATGAATGAATGGCCTGGGAAGAAGGCAAACTCAGATACCCACTCACACACACACAGATACCCCACCGCACACACAGATACTGCATACACACACAGACAGTGGAGTCCGATTAAAAAAGCCTTGTAGATGAATTTGTATTGTTTTGCATTTGCTTTTGGGGCGCTACTTTGTTTTTGCCTCCGCTTTCGTCGGCCGTTTCCTCTGCTTCTCTGCTTCCTTGCCATTTCGTTTTTGTTTCGTTTGAAAGGAATAATACGGGGTTGTTGGTGGAGTTGTTAAGCTGCCATTGCAAACAATTAAAATCATAAGAGACGCACATAAATTATTCATGGCTTAATCTAAAGTGGACAATCTATGCAAAGTACCAGGGCACACACACACAGGCACAGATGTGTGTCTGTGTGTGTATCTCGTTGGACACTTGTTTATCCCCCTGCCACGCCCCCCTCCCCCGTCCCGACGCCCACACATGAGCCATGGCCATTTTTGATATTTTTGCTCGTTTTGCTCTCATTTCATTTTAATTACTCATAAACGAGAGAAATAATTGCATTCAAGTAGCCACACTTTGTTTTTACCTTATGCTCTTTGTTTCCATTTTTGGCAATTTAAAAGGACAACGGAACGGAGGAGATTTGGTTTCCGAATTCTGAATTTCGGTTTTGTTTTTGCCGGAAATGTGACTTAAACGAGGCAATTTTCTGGCTCTTTCATAATTTTTTTAGCGTTTCATTTAATTTGCACACATGAATTTCATCCTTACAATTTTGTAAAATATATTCGTGATCTACTAACATGTAGGGTTGGTAATAAAAATGAGTAATATCAATATTTTCCACGGTTATAAAATTTAGAAACCTTTTTTTTATAATTTTTTTTTTTTATATTTTTAGAATATCCTTCAACTATAGATATTCATTTTAAATGTATCCCTTTTTATTTATTTTTTAGTGGCAATGTACCTTTATGCAGTTTTTGACGACCTACCAAAACTGACCAATAATGGTACTTAAATTATATTGTTTTTATAACCCTTATATTAAAAATGCATATTAAATTGCTTTGATTTCATTTTTTTTGGTATCTATTCCACGTTGTAATCAAAAATAATTGACAGAAATCGAATTCCATCTAAATTTCCAATTACTATACTTATAATACAAACAATTAGTTTGAAATTAAAATGCTTTTATCGTATTAAATTACAGAATTTATTGAATGTATACATAAATTTAGTCTAAAGTCGTGTAGATCCGGAATAAAATCAAATTTACCAAATGGATTTCGTTATTAATTCAGTCGAATTTTTTCGCTGTTCATTTCCGTAATTTTGCGCAAGCTAGTCAAGCCCAAATTTGTTTTGATGAATATGAATTGAATTTGGTTTATTACCCCGACAGAAGGCAATAAAAAGGCAAATCGGGCAGGTTCTAACAGTGTTAGAATGGAATCCAACTAATAAACTTGCGCAGCGAGCAAGCAATAAAAATTCAATTTATGCGGTTTATTGAATTAGCGAGCGGAATTAAATTGAAAATTCACAAATGCAGAAATGCATGATATAGCTGCATATTTGAAGACCCCGCTGATCTAAAAATCGGCGAAGGGGAGGGCGCCGTGCAGATGGATTGATATATAGACAGATAGATTCGCGTGTGAGGATGGGCGCTGTGGCAGATTCAATGGCCCACATTACAGAATCACGCTGCGAATAATAAAAACATTTTCGCCAAATATTCGCATTCAAAAGCTACAAAATATGCCGCAAACTGTGGTCGAGAGAAGGCGAGAGGGGAAAAGGTCTATCCGATAGATACATTTTTATATAGCCTCTATGGCCGCACATTTCTGTCATAACACAAAATAAATATTTCATCCGCTTGGCTCGCTCGTTTTTAGTATTCCTCGCTGCCATCGTATTTATTATTAAAATGAAAATAAATTTTATATCAAATATATAATCCGAAGCCAGGCGACGAGGGGTGGAAAGGGGGTTGGTGGGTTGTGCAAAAAGCCAAATGGTAGGCGAGAAAAATGAGAGATAGTCTCTGGCTAAAGCGCTTCGAATTTTTACAAATGAATTTATCGTCAGGCCAACGAGGAGGGAACAAAAAATAGATGCTCTTGGGCGCTGAAATGAAATCGCGCGACTCATAAATTAATTAAAACAATAAAACAATAAATGCACGAGGGGTGTTCGCGGAGAAAGTCTTTGGGCCCCGGCCATATGTCTCTATATATGTCTTTGTATCTGGCCTGTAGAGTAGAGTGCATTATTTATGTCGGGCATGCGTTGCATCAATTGTGACTGGATTGAAACGGTTCTAACATCTCCTCGTTGCTTTCCCCTCAAATCGATGTTTCTTTGACACACTGACTTGACACCTGTCATCTTTTCGTTTAACCCTGGATGGGCAATGTCTCTGAAAGTCTTTCTCCACCCACTGAAGGCCAGACTCCTCCCTATGCCAATGTTAATTTTCTCTTGACATGTTCTTGTTGCTGTTCCATTGGCTTGGGATATTGTTCGACTTGCTCATGTTGTTGTCATTGCATAACAAGCTCACACACATCCCATAGCCCATGTCATATCCTTGGGCACAGACTCCGCATCGAGAAGAGCGAGGAACAACGACCTTTCGCCCATGTCGGTGCCACCACACCCTCCCCTCCCCCTCCCCCTCCCCTTGACCCCGCCCACCGACCACCTTTGGGGCACAAAATAGTTGTATTTATGTTAACTTTGACATAAGCCCAACATGCAACTTTCGGGCTGCTCCGTTGCAGTTGCATGTCCTCGCATAAAGTGTCAAAGTTAAATACTCTAGGCACTCCAAAATTTCAAGGGGCAAGGGGAAAGGTGGGACAAGACAGAGGTGCAGTATGGAAAAGTAGCCCCAAGCTCAATTACGATCTTGTGCAATATGTATTCCTCAATTTCTAGGTTACTCAGTTGGCCAGTGTGTTTCGTACATATTTCAAAGCCGTCACATTTGTCTGCCCCAAGAGGAGTCAGCATCGGTCAGAAAAAAGGTATATAATATATTATTTGTATATATATATTTTTTGATTTAAATCATCTTAACAAAAACTACCAAACTTATCAGTACAGAGAAGAGATATGAAGAATATAAACATAACAAACTAGCAAACAAGCATGGGGAATTGTTCTGCCCATCCTCTGCCACTCACGTACACTGTAAAACAGCGGTCCGCACACACACACACAAATATGAAAGAAAATGTAATTCTATGTCTGTGCCGACCGCAGTTATAGAGCTAAAATATAGTTTTTACTTTAATGTTTTCATCAGCAAATAATCAAACTTCCTTTTAAATTTGGGTCCAATGATTTATAAAAATTGTAAAATACCAAATTATAGAAAATTCAATAAAATCGTAAGTTTAAAAACCAAAGAAGACGTTTAGGGGTAAAAACGGTAAATTCAGTAATGGAAACATACCCTTCTATTATTATGTCTTGCATCATAAAAACACATCTTTCAAATTAAAGTTTGCTTACACTCAGTTGAACATTAAACCAATTCAAAGGGAAAGCGGAACCAAGTTCTATTTCTATTACACAGAAGGGTTGAAACCTGTCACAGTTCTTAGTCAAAATCACCAGAAATATTCAAGACCTTATGCGCACTATTTACTTTACGTTTAATCACTGGAATATCCTTTCCTTAACACTTCAACATTAATATAATACATTCGTTGGGTTGACACAATTATAGCTTATAACAATTAAGTTAGAATTGTTGGTTTAATAGATTAAAGTTATAGTGAATTTTAAACGTTGACAAGTATATTGTACTTTAAGTGGTTTATCTCTTCCAACAATAAATTACCTAACACTAAATGACTTAGGAATGTATTTCTTCATTTGCCTTAAAAGTTTGTTTAAAGGATTCTTTAACTTTAAGATTATGCAATTGAGATCATTTTATTAAAGGAATAATAAATATGGCTGTTTCTAATTGAGTTTGGGATGTAAGGAACCTTGTTTGAAGAACCAAATCGAAGACCTTTGAACTATTAAGATACTTAAATTTCATGTTATCTTTATCTTCATAGTCAAAAAACATTTCTTTATAACTGTTCATAAAACCACTTATGATAACTAAAAGTTGTTTAATAGAATTCTTTTGATATTTATATATTTATTTATTTTAAAGTAAGTTAAAGTAGTTACAAAGTTCAAATTAAAGTTTAAACTAAATAAAACGGTTATATAAATTGTTAAAATATTTAAAAACTCACTTGACTTCTGGGGCTTTGCTCTTTTTTCCTCCTTTTGAACTTAGTATCCTTTAGTAAGCATCTTTTTGTGAGGCTGAGTATTTCGCGGATGCCGTCGGAAAAGCAGAGTGTTAGTTTTTGCACAGGATATAGTTGGTTTTCGAATCGAGTTTATTGCACATTATCCCCCCTCTCGCCATCACCCCACCCACTCTCTTCTTCCTCCTCCTTCTCTCCTTCTTTTTGTTAGCTTTCCTTGTTTTTTTTTTATATTTGTTTTTGCTGTTTTTGGCGAGTTACTTTTTAGTTTGGCGGCTTGTGATGCAGATTTTATGATTAATTAAACACGCGCGACCGCTCAGCCCACACACACACACACATGCCCCCGCCCCCCGCACGCACACCACGCAGCGTGTCCGTGTGCGCATATATATATTTGTATGTTATTATATATATATGCGTAAGCTGCGGAGGCGGCGGTAATAAAAACGCACTGCGGTACCGTTAGACTCTAAGTGGTATTGGCAATCTGAGGGATTTCAGTGCTGGTTAACTGAGGTTCTTGGGTTCTGAGTTCTGAGTTCTGGGAAAGGCGCTCTCGACTGGCAGGCTGCTTTTTGGCTCGCTGACTGAAACTATGGCCAAGAATCGAAATCGGAATCGGATCGGGAATCGAATCGAAATTCTCGGGCTGGAAACGAGTCCGAAGCGAGAATCTCGAAAACCGAGTCGGGAGTCGAGTCGAGTGGTGGAGAAAACGAATGTCCTTTTTGGCGACTGCGTTGGCGAGTGCGAGTGGCGCCCCCGCGCGGCCGGAGAGCAATTGGCGGAGCGGAGCGGCAAGCGGCAAATGGCGACTGAGGCAGCGACGTCCTGCGAGCCGGAGCGTCGACGGCGCTCTATGGAATCGGAATCGGAAAAAAAACAGGAGTTGCCCAACGTGGCCGCCAAAATTCGCAGCAGCGAAAGCTTCTCTGCCGCACGCTCTCTCTCTCTGGCGCTCTCCTCTCTCCGCCACTGTTAGCGCGTAACAGCTGGGGAAATGGCGTATAAGACTGCAGTTCGAATGTTAGAGCACCGTTAACACCCGTTAGCCCGACTGTTAGCCTGGGACCCCATATAGCTGTGCTCCTCTAACCGCTCGCTCTCGCTCTCCGGGGAGAGAGAAGAGCAACGAAATGGAAAAAAAACACACATAAAGTAATCCAACGGAACGTCTTCGTTTTTTATGAACGTGCGCAGCGGATCGGCAAATAAATAAAAACGCATATATAGCAAATTATGACAACTTTAGGCGGAGCAACGTCGACGCAGGCCCTTTCTTTTCTCTTTTTTTCGAGACTCCTCTCGTTGGCTCGGCATCCCAATCATATTTTCCTTTATGTGCTCGCTGCTCCTTTTATTTATCCATATTTCCCTTGTGTCAGCTGCTGTCGCTCCTTCGGCGACTGCTTCTGCTTCTTTTTCCTCGACGGCGTCTTGGCCGCCGATTGTCCTTTTTTCGCAGCAGGGATTTCGGATTGGCCAGCGATTTGCCGACGGGAATTTCACTTCGTAGCGGATTTCACTGACTTGGGATCATTTCTGGGAGATTGTCGACTTTTGAACAAAGCTTAAATTTTTATAATATTTTGTGAGTTGCTATTAAGTTTCTCGCTTAAATTTAAGATAAATTAACTATAACTTTATATAATTTTTTAATTTTGTGAGTATGCATTTTCGTAAGCTTGTGATTTTGTGTTGAGATAGTTTGAAAAATTATTATTTGTCTATGTAGAATCTTTCCAATTTTTTTTTATGTTTAATATTTTTATAAAGCATGTCGACTTATTAAAAACAAATATAAATAATAAATCATGTAACAATGATAAAAATTGATCAAGTAACCTTATCAATTTTCTTTTTTTTTATATGGTTGGTATATCTATTATATGGTTGGTACAAAACTTTATAAACCAAACTTAAATGATATTAAATAAATTTTTTCTTTTAATAATTTTTACGGTAAAGTATTCGAACTTAAAAAAAAAGACCTAAAGAGGATGTGGCCTATTTCCATATCAGATATAAAATGGATAATATTGTCCAACGGTTTTAATCAAGATTTTAATCTACAAACAATTATCAACAAATTCTGTTGGATAAAAAATAACCTTAAATCTCTTACAGATCCCAAGCCCTCCAGGTAATATTCCCTAAGTTCGCATGAATTATGCATATGTGTTTGTCACACGATTGCAGTACATTTCATTCAATTCGATTCGATTGGATTTGATTTGATTTCAGTTCGGCTCATTTCGATTGAGTGCATCACGTACTGCCTGCACATACCATATTATATGTACATATCTAGAAATCTGCATGATATCTACGAGGCAACCCTAAATATTCCGCGTGGAAGGGGTAACAGCTGCCACTTATGATTTACTAACAAAACCATTTCAGTGGCAACAAAAATTTCAAAATGGTTGTTATAAAAAATGAATTGAAAAATGAAAACGAAATGAAACCGAATGAGTTGATCAAACAAAGAGCACACACGCAAAGCAAACAGTGATGCGACCTCTTTTCCCAACCCCCGAGAACATCCCTACTTGAAAATGTAGATCCTGCCCACCTATACAGACGTATATGATGATATCAAATAATAACTAACCCTCTCACTTGATCCCTCTTATTGCTTTTGGCAAATTAGCAGGCTGTACATGGAATTTAAAGAAAAATACCATTTAAAAATAACATTTAGTCAAAAAGAGAATAAAATATAGGTAGAAAAGAAGATGGCAGCATCCATCCATAGACAGAAGGTCTAAGAAATCGCCCTCACACCAAAATCATTTATCACAAAAGAATACCCCCAGAAAAACGAAACCGAACCCGTAACCCATTTGAACTTCTTTTGTAAGATCTTCTCCTATTTTTTAATAATCATGGCGGTAACCCTGCTCCCTCTCACTCCAACAACTGCAACAGAGCGAGAGAGCAAGTGGCATTTCTATGCTAAGCATTTTGAAACTCGTTTTTGATCCAACAATTTTTGATGACGCCGATTTGTCTCCACAATCATAAAAATCGTTAGGGAAAACAGAAAAGTTTAGGAGAAAAGTCATAGGAAGATGTACATAGAGAGTGGAAAACAAATCAAAGCGTTTTCCCGACCAGAACATAATTAAATTTTGGAATAAATTATTACTACACATTTTGGGCAGCCAATGCGACAAATCTTCGCTTGACCCTCACCTAAAAATCGAGACCTCAAGGAACCCGTTGAACATCTTTTATAATTTTCGGTTTCCTTATTTATTTTTCTACCATTTGTGATAAGAGAACGTGAGAAGGTTAGGAAAGGTTATGGGAGATGTCGGTGGGATCAGAGAAGTAAGCAGGTTTCATTCTTTTTTTACATAAACATATTTTGGGAAATAATATTTTATATGAGACCAAAGTGGTGGGAAATGGAATTTTTGTACTCAAATTTATTGGCCAAGGAAATAATAATATAATTTAGTCTTAAATCCCTTAAATGTGTTATTTGAAGTCTATTTATCCTCATACATAACCAAGTATAGAGATATATATTTTTTGGTCACGTCTAATTGCCTGACTCATTAGGCACTCGGCCCTAAGTTGAGTTCCAATTCCAAACGCTAACCCATCTCGACCATCAATAAAATGTAAAATGCACGTCGCTCGTTTGATCAAGATCGTTTGCTGGGTCTCCAATATATTATATCTCACGTGTGGCGGGAAATGAAATAAAATAAATTGAAATTGAAATTAAAGCTGGAAAAGTTCTCTATTTCTATTTTTCCCATTTGCCGTAAAATTAAGTACTTAGCAGTACCGAAGGTTCTTTTTGTCTGCGTGCGGGTTAAATGGTTTTTTGATATGTTTCGAGTGATTTATGTTAACGATGACACTTTTAGAGGAATCGATACATACTCAAGGTTTGGGTTGTTAAAGGGCATTATTTTAATTTCTAATTCTCTTTACTTTTCGGTTTTAATACATTAAAATTATTTCAGTGTTTTGATTAGTTCGTCTTTATTTATTTTCGTTTAAACCTGGATTTAGGGCTTATATTTAATTAAAATTGAAGATAAATATCTTTAGTATGTTATATTTGTGTATATTTTCAAAGTTCTTTTTACCAAAAACAGCAAATATATTTTTATAAGCAATATAAGGCTTCAGGTTTACTTTAAATTTGTATTCTGATTTCAGGTCAGTTGGCGTTTGTATATGTTGCATTTGCCATTTATCTATTTTTCTTTAAAGAAGAGTTTATTGTCTTACTTTTCTCGAATTTTGTTTATTTGCAATAGCCCCGTTTAAGCTTATAGAAAATACATAGCCTTTCTAACAGTCTTGCCTACATTTCCGTTTTGAAGTGAATTTAATTTTGCCGAAAAACACAGAGACAAACCCCGAAAGCTGGCAAGGCATTTAAGAGTTGACCTTGTCTCGGGCTGATTGTGGGCGGTGGCGGGTTTTTGGCTCCGGCACTTTGGGCCATTTACCCGATTGCGTTTAATCGATTTCTTTGTAAACTGGAAACCAATGTCAACAGCCTCGCACAGATAAACTCACACAAATAAACAAATTCCTGGCAATTCTGGCGAAAAAGGAGCCGACGAAATTTGCTCCTTTCGAGCGAGAAAACATTTACACACTTAAACGAAGCAAAAGAATTCCTTGTGGGGGCGGCATAAAATCTATATCGCAAGCAAAACTTAGAGATTGTAGTGCAAAGAGAGCGAAAAGGATACGGAAAGGAGTCCAGGACAGGACTTCCTAGTCCCCGCCCCCCTGGGCGACTTTTCGCTTAGGTAAATACTCGAAAACAGTTTGTTTTGTGCGAGGGAGAGCGGCAAAGTGTATCTGTTGGATACATATACATATATCGACTGGCTTGGCGCCCATTTTAAAGTGCCTCCATCGATTTTTTCACTCAACTCGGAAACTTTGGGCCATAACTCAACTTTTGCGGCTGCCATTGGCAATTAACACGCCCCCTATCGCCGCCCCCGGGAACCATCATCGTTTGGAATACTTAATGGCAAATTTATGTGGCGCTGCATTCTCTCCTAATGAAAATGGAATTCATAAAATAAAGCAGCATAAAACATTTGGGGGACTTGGCTCGTGGCAGCCACATGTTCAACCGGAGCAGATCGCCAAAGTCCCGCCCCGAATGGGGAGTCGGAATCCGAGGGCCCAGCAGATGGCGGGGAACCTCTGGAATTTCCAACTCACATAAATTATATGAATCATATTTTAAAATCTGTTGAGATGAATTATTGGGCAAGTAATTGTAGCAACAGGGATAAACAAATATATCATTTTTAATATTTCAATCTAAGATATCAGATATCTCAGATATTTTGTAATTAAAGTTTAAGTGGATTGATTTCACCAATTAAAACGCGTTCTTAATAAGAAAAATACAAATAAATTTAAGTTGATGTTAAAGAATTTTCTATATTTTCTCCTAAAGTTAAGGAAATATACGATCTCTTGTTCATATATTCAGCTGATCTCTTAATTTATTATTAATTTTAGTTATCTTTTAGTAAACATCTATAAGACTTAAAGCACATTCTTCATCTATTTAAATTTCTTAGCCTAAAACTTGACCTAGCAACTGAATCTTTGGCTCACATCTGCGGCTGCTTTAAACGTATCATTACACAAACCCTTCGCTTGCGTCCGATGAAAATTTAATGACAATTGTTGCATTTAAATGTTGGCCCATTTCGCCGGGCTCCTTCAGACCCTTCGGCCACGCCCCCTGCCCCCGTACGCCACCACCGCCCCCAAAGCACCGAGAGAGAGAGTCAGGGCCCCGACAAAATCGATAAGGTCCAAAATAGACATGTCTGTTCTGCTTCTGCTTCGGCTTTTGGGTTCTGGGTCTGGTTCTCTGGTGGCGTTTCCTTCTTTTTTGTTGCCATTGCTGGCGACGTCAACAAGATATATTAGCTGGTTTCATTATGAGGGGGATTCCCCGTTCATTTCAGGATGCGTCGAAGAGTGACGAAAGTGGATGGGCCCCATGCCTCCCCCTCCCCTTCGTCCTGTTTGGCAAAGGGATGTCCTTGCCCTCGCAAATGCTGTTGCTGCCGGGCGACTGTGGGTCCTGCACTGAAAGAAAATTATTAATTAATATTAATTGATTTAAATCATGAATATGTTTAACTATCTGTACCTATCTATAAAGAGATTGAAAATGTTTTGTTCATAAAATAACATTAAACATTAAACGTCACTCTATAACTAGGATAAATCTTTTTTAATAGAAATCTTTTTCATATCTGTTCATATCATTTTTCATATTTTTCAAAATGATTTTTGTTCCCATCTAGATAGAAGGGCAGCTGCACTCTATATTATCCTGCCGATAGACTTGATTCTTTTGAGTAGGAATTTTTTCCGAGTGATTTTCACGTTCATCTAGGCCCTGCACATGTGTGTGTCTCTAGCTTTCTCTGTCGCACTCTCTGCAGCCATCTCTGTCTGTCTGCGACAATTTCCGCCGGCTTCTAAGCGAGAGTCCTTGCCAATTGCTCTGCCCCATAGTGGCAAGTCCCGCCGAAAAAACTTTGTCCGTCCACGCCCCCATGTCTGTCCACCGCCCCTCCCCCTCCCTGAACTGCCACCCCCCCAAACCCCTCCTCTTAACCCCTGGCACCCCCTTAACTCTGTCTGGGTCTGGCTTTTTTGTCACCATCGTCTCGCAGTTTCACTTTTTGCCAGCTGCTATTTCCCCAACGCCCGCTCAAATTTCCATTGCGTATGGGTGTAAATGTCTTATATATAGCAACGACTATATATACCTATATATCTGGATACACGTATGTATATCCGAGAATATGCGTTCGTTTGAGAGGGAAAGAGATGGGGAGACAACTGAAACCGAGAGCAGCAAATTGAAAAACCCACCGAAAAAAAGGAAAAACTGCGGGCATTTTTATGTTAATCAGGTCAATGGCACGTTGGAGTCCCCTCATACCCCCGTAAAAGCGAAAATTGGGCCACTAGTAGCGTCCTCTATTCCACAAAAAACAACAACAGCACCAACAAGCTTTATTTTTGGCTGCGATGTCAAACAAGGTCTCTAACAAATTGTTTAGCTTTTGTTTGGCATTTGTTGCTTCTCCATAAAGTAGTTTTTTTTCAACTGTGACAAATTAAAAAAAAGAAACCTAGGGGATTTAAAGGGGTGAGTGGGTTAAATTCGAAATGGAGGAGCGAATGCAACTCTTTCCCTATAGAAACGATCTCGACATTTTGTTGTGCTCTCGAGCGAGATATTTGTTTAGGCAGAATGAGCAAACAGAAAACATACAGATACACGGGACATCCCCAGATCCATTGTTATCGGTGATCCTGTTATGATTCCATTTCATATCCAGCCAGCAGGAACTTCCCTTTTTGTCATTTCCGCCTCTCATCCGCTGCTGTGACAATTTCGAAATAAATTCCATGCTGTAAGTTGGTTTTTCATTGCGGATTATAAGGAGATTATGAATGTTTCCGCAAAAGAAATAATTCCTTGCATAATTCGCTGTCGCATGAAGAGGGAGCTAATGTGAATGTCAAGTAACGAATATATTTAGGGGTCCATTTTTTTTTGTGTAGATTTGCAATATTGAATCCTGGTATTTCTTTCTAGGTAGAACTTTTGCAATTTGAAAATAATTGAATTATTTAGTATTTATTCTCTGGTTAAGATAATTATTACTCCCTATTGTAATAAAAGAGGGATTACATTTTAAAATGTATTTTTATTTTTTATTACAGATTTTGACATATTTGACGCTTTTTTTTTCTAAATCCTAGTAATTTTTTTAATTTAATTTATGGAAAGTATCCCGATTCCCCTTTATAGATTCAAATTCGCCATGAATCTCGAACAACTAGCAGATTTAATGATCCATTCAGTGGCGAAATCCGAAATCCGAGCCAAAACTTTTCACCCCCAACGCATCAAAATCGTCGACTGACAAGTACGAGTGTCTTCCACTCTTTCCTCCTTCCCCCTTTGGGTTTTCGAAGCGTAAAAGCTTTTTTCTGCCAGGCATGCAAATTTTATTACGCACGCATACACTCGTTGGAACATTTGTATGTGTATGCCCACATTGCGGGGGAAGTCCATAATTATGTATTTATGCAAATTTCCGGTGGAGCGAGGCGCAGAAGTGACGCCGCCATATTGTCGCATCATTTACCATTTACGAAATTGTTTAATTCAATTAAATAATTATGCATATGTTTTGCCGACACGCATGACACCCTGCAACCTGCACCCTCCGCCCTAAAAAAGCACCCCCAAAAAACTCGTCGAATTACCAGCGACAATAAACTTTGCATGGGCTTTGTTACAATGGGTGGTGAGTGGGTGGGTGGGGAGGTGGAAAGGTCAGGGGGCGGGGTGGAGTGTGCCAAAGTCTTAAGCCTGCTTCAAGGAACGTGGCCCGTAAGCTAATTCATAAGCAGTGGGAGGGAAACTCTCAGTACTACACAGAAAAACATTTTTATTTTATTATAAATTCTTTATAAAGTAAATGATCATAAAGTTAGATGAATTATAATTTATTATATTCCTTGAAATATGATACTGAAAATATATACTTTGCAACTATATTAATATAATGGTAGCCGGATTTTTTCTTCAGTTTATCTTAGGGCGCGCATTTCATTTGCTTAATGCTGAGACCCAGGGGTTGGGATATCCATCCGCTCGTATGAATCTTTATGCGCGGATTTAGCTAAAAACTTTTATTGAGTCAATGTTATAAGCATAAGCGAAATTACCTATACCATATATGCAAATCACAAAAAAGGGCCATTACGTAAATCTCTGACATAAAATAAGTAACGCATCTGAATAAAATAAAATGGAAAGCAATTCAATTTGACTACATTTTAACGGGGAATGTACAATTTTGGAAGAATTTGTACTACCCAAAACACGTAAAAAATTACGAAAAATTAAACATTAACTTGATTTTGAAATCCGGAAATATTTTTGATAAAATTACAAGAGTTTCAAAATTTATCAGACGATAGTTTAAGAAACTTCTCAAAGCCCTAATATTTTCATTAAATGAAGTAGATCCTCTTTTCTATAATTTGAATGACATTTCCTTAATCCAATTCATCTTGTTCGAAACTCACGGTAATCATCAAAATTCAATACGTGATTGGGAAAAGAGAATTATAGCCTTTAAAATGATTTCCCGCCATATTTCTAAGCCGAGCATGAAAGAAAGCCGTCGGCCGACAAAGAGATGTGAAATAGTTTATGTCCCGCTTCACACAAAAAATATATACCCCAAAATTACCTGTGAGAAAGAGCCCCACACCATCCTGATTAGAATGCGAGCAAGTGCCTCCATTTTTCCAGATTTTTTATTTGATTTTCATATAATTTGGATTTTGATTGAAATTAAATTCGGACACACGCTTTGCATGGCTAATGAACGGTGGAAGAAAAGCTCATGAATCTCTCTCTCGATGGGTTTCCATTCCATTCCCAGGGGTCTGGGCCTTTGAAGTCGTGGGTGTCTCGCTTGTGGGAGGAGGTTGAAGACAGACGAGTTTTGACGCATTTCTGATATCTTTTTAATGTTCTCATTAAACGAGTCAAAGACGTCACCTGCATTCGGTATTCGATTTAAACGAATGTCATTTATCTATTCCCATTTGGTGACTGCGGGAAAATTCAGGAGGTAATTGAATTAGGATAGAGATAGAACTGTTTCAGTCTGAACAATTAGATATTTAAAATTTTTGGAAAAAAGACAGTGAAATATTTCTAAGGAATAAAAAAACTACCTGATCGAGACATCCATCAATTAACCGCCCACTCCAAATTAAATGACATATTGTCTATTGTAAACCAATTATTGGGAAACCGTAATCGATATAGGACGATCATAATCTCCGCTAGCGCTTTTCCTCCTCCGTCTGCGACAAATGTGGAAAACAAATTTCCCGTATATCAACCATAAATTAAATACGGAAAAATATCACATTTCGCTGTGTGAGTCACAGGCTCCCCAATAGGACCAAAGTAATTATGTGAAAATCTGGGTTTTCTTCGAGATACTCGGTGTGCCATTTTCCAGATTGTCATTGGCAAACAATTGAAGGAACCAGAACAATGAAATAATTGATATGTAAAATAATATTTGGTCGCTGACAAAACTAAAACTCTAACAGCGATACCCAGGTACAGGTCCCCCCATTCATTCATTCATTGTTCGCGGGACGGCCTGCTGTGCTCTTAATATAATAATCATAATAAATCCCTAATAATTTCCGAGCCATCAAAGAGCGGCGACGACAGATTGGAATTTAATGGTCCGGGGGACCGGGATCCGAAAGCCGAGATGCGAGCTGCGAGCTGCGAGCTGCGAGGACCGGCTTAATGAACTCGGTTGACAAATTTCTTGGGCTCCTTGCTGATCTGATCCTCCAGACAAAGCGTGTTTCATTAGGTTGCACAAACAACTCATCCGTCATGTGTCGTCTTTGGCTTTTGTTTGGGAAATTGCGGTTGATTGCACACGATCCGAGAATCGAGATTCGGGGTTCGGGATTCGGGATCCGAGATCGAGGACCCGGCGTCGAGGATCCTTCAGGGGCACTTTTAACTAACTTTCCACGAGTGCCCGGGTAATTGTCTTTGGCCCTAAGGCTACTGTAGCCGTAGCCCCCTATTGTTTGCCCGGATTCTTCTCATCCGTTCTTTTTCTTTTGGGAAATTTGTCAACACCGATCGAAGCTGAGAAGTTGCTCGGCTAAGGAGCAAATCAATTTCGGTTTACCCTCAGATCTTTGCCGGGAAAACCAAAACGCTTCCATTCAGCCAGCTGCGGCGAAAAGAGGGGGTGCGGGTCCCTTTATTGATATTTAATTTATGTTCTATTTGAGAGCAGTGGCTGCATTGACGACACAAATTACATATTGACACGCTGATGGTTTTTTAATATGCACACTCGGCTACGTCATCTGGTTCGGGGCTCGGTTCTCAGTGCTCTTTTGTCCCCGCTTGAAACAATAAAATCGAAATTCATTTAATGAATTTATACATTTAATTTATTGGCGCGGCCTTTTATCAAAATTTGATAAAGAGCGGGCATGGAATGGCGTCACGGAGCTCGGCTGCTCCGGATTCCCTCCATTGCACACGGCCTACGCGACGGCGCTCCCTTTCCTCCTTCCTCTTGCCTCGATCTGCGGACATTAACAGATGCGGTTATGTTGGTTAACAAACATTTTATTGGCAGTTCAATTTCGATTTTTAATTAAAGCGTGAAATATTTTTGGACGTCATTTATACGGCAATTCGCTCAATCGGCATTCCGCGGAACCAGAATTAATTTTCAATTGGGGAGCGGGTGGCCTTAACTCTGAGGCACAAATTACTGTCATTATAAATTGTGTAAGTAGGGGAGAAAGTCTTTTAAAACCGAATATACCATTTGGTACTTTAAGAAAGCGATTTTGACTATTAATATAAACTATTTATCATTAAAGAAATGTTTAATTAAATACAAATCTTGACTTATTTTAAATAAAGAAATCAAAAGTGTATTAAAAATGTTTGTTGTTCTTTTATTTTACGGAAATTAGTTTAGAACATCAAAATAACTATCTAATATTTATAAACAAAATTTAAAGTTTTTTCCATTATAAGTACACTCAAAAAATTGATCGCCCTGAATTTTAGAAAATCGCCTATGGATTTGCTTCACTGGCGATTTTTTTCTTTAAAATAAAAAAAATTTTCTACTGGTAAAGAAAATTTGCTTCAAATGAATCAAAATTTATTAAATTTAAGAAATTTTCCAGAAATATAAAAAAAATCGCCAGTAAAGCAAATCCATTGGCGATTTTCAAAAAAAATTGTTTGAGTGTATATGATAAATATATCCCAAAAATAGTTTTTAGGAAACAAGAACTATGATTTACGATTGATAAATGTCTTGTTTTATTATAGCAGAAATTCATTACTAATCTTTTTGTTTTTATGGAAACTTTTAAACACTTTCGATTTATCCATCTATTATTAAAACCAAAAATCCTCTAAAACCCATTCCAAATATTTCTCACATGTTCTATTTCTATAATTATGTAGAGCGTTACGCGCCTTATCCGCCGCAAATCCAATTAAGGCTCGAAAAGTCCCAGAAAAGGTTTTTATTCGATATCTAAAGCACCAAGCGGTAATTACAAGAGGAAAAAGACCGATGCAAACAATATGGATAACGAATGAAAATGCAAACTTAGTTCGTTCATAGGGCTTCCCCCCTCGATTCGATCCAGGGGCCCCATATAAATGCCTGCTTATGTATATCATTTTGTGCCGCATGTGTATTTGCGCGACTATTTTTCCACGCCTTGAATTTAATTCGAATTGAAACCGAAACAGCAGGAAAATAGTTGCTAAATTGCAGAGAGACAATGGCAGCGGCAAAACAAAAAGCATCGATACAAATGCGATTAAATTACGGGCCTTAACTATTTACGTGCTGGAAAAGCTGGGGGAGGGGAGGGGGTGGTCACCCTGTAATTCACATTAAAACCAGGGAACACGAAAAATGCTCCAAGTCTGCAAATAAGCAAAAAGTTCGAATGGGAAAATTAAAAATCGATAACATTAAATTGAGCCGACACCGTTCGTTCGGTGGGTGAAAAGTGGGCGAAAAGTGGGCGAAAGTGGGTGCCATTTGCTTTTCCATGTGGGTTTCTTTATTTCTCATATAAAACGCAAGGAGAAAAGCAAAAAGTAAGAACTTAAGCGTATTAAATTGGATTTGATGGAAAAGCTGCAACCAAACATGCGACAAATTCCACACACACACACTCATGCACAAAGGATAAGTAATATGTGTTTCTGTAAATTCGAGTAAAAATTTGCATTCGAACATAAGCATTTTATGATATTTAAGTTTAAAGTAATTTGTCTGTTATTCTACAAATTCACAGGAATAAATTAAATGTACTGTTTTTCGCCTTTTATAAGTCTGAATATGATGTTGTTTTGTTATTCCTTATACATCTTTTTCAAGTTTTAGTATTTCTTTTATGTTTATAGACCTAATTATGTATTATTTATTTAGTATTTATTAATTTTTGCCTGCACCCAAAAAAAACATGTCCTCGTAAAATCGATATGGCCATGTAAATTTCAGGTCATGCGAATCCCATATCGTTTTTACATGACATACTCTTTTCGACCAGGTCAAATTTACCTGGCCACATATCAAATTAAAATTGATCTTAAGTAATGTAAAATCGATCTACGTTTTATATCGATTTTTGTATGAAACGATGACGAAGTCTCAACATTGCATCTTCCTCTCTTTTCGAAGCTGGAGAATCTCTGAAAGAGAGACTTCGGCACAAACGATATGTGTGTGCAATATCAGAAATTTACCATGCGCATATCGATTTGACCGCGACGTGTTTTTTTTTACTTTGTAATGTTATTTCAAAGATTCAATCTCTAATTAGATAGAAAGCCACTGATTCCTATTTCCCTGCACATCCTTAAGGTTTTTAGTCAAGCGGCAAAGGAAATTCGAATTTCTCCCTATAAACATTTCCTCGTATGCATAACTGTCGCCTCATCAATTTACTGTTGACATTTGCCCAGGCCACCAAATGGAAATGGAAATGCATTAAAAATTGATTTACGCCGGCTATTTACGCTCATAAATTTGTAGCTATTTAGCGGTTCTCCAAAACAAACAACAAATTGTCAACAGACATTCACATCCACATCCACAAACGACGGCGTAGGCAGCTCAAAACGGGAACGCACAGAACAAAAAACTGAAATATTACACTCGAATATTAAAAAAACAAAAAGGTAAGGGGGTGGGGGGTGGGGAAAAGGAGGGCAGAGACAAAAAAATGACAACCGCTTGAGGAGACCAAATGAAGCGCAGCGGAAGCCACGCAAAACGAGCACAAGAACAACAGGGGAAAACATAAATGAAAACGAAAACAAAACGAAAAACATAAAACATAAAAATAGAATTGACAATGCGTTGACAGTTGGCTCTGTGTTGGTGTTGGTGGAGCGGAAGAGTAGGAAGGGGGAAGCACCAGGGGTCACGTGTCAGAGTCAGGGGTTGAGGGGGAGGCAGGAAAAGGCCAATAGCCCGCAGGACTCGAACCACATTCCTACAATTATTCAGTCACGTTCTAAAAAAACCTAACAAAAAACTTATTAAAATACCTGAAGATTAATAATAGTAATGGTATACTGATAAAAAAATATAAATATAAATATATAAATAAAAATAAAATATTTTTATAAATTTTAAATATGAAAATATTACATTT
Source organism: Drosophila lutescens (assembly GCA_037075285.1). Lineage (NCBI taxonomy): Eukaryota > Metazoa > Arthropoda > Insecta > Diptera > Drosophilidae > Drosophila > Drosophila lutescens. The sequence goes on from JBAMCF010000300.1 coordinate 1,217,354, forward strand.
AACATTTATAGTTAATTTAAATATTTTAAACTTTGATTTAAATATGAAATTCTTTTTTTTAATGACGTAAAATATTTAAAGTCAACATAATTAACAACGAATCTAATATATTCGACCTTAATTGGAATATTTTTAAATTAAATCAGGCAATCTAATATGCTTTATGCTTTATGATTTTTTATTAATTTCAAATATGTAATACGAATCTTTGCATTCAATTTTCACATATTTATTTTTACTAATGCCTTTTTTTAACAGTGTAACACAGGCTAGTGTATTAACTTGTAACTTATGGAAAGTAAGGAATATAGTCATCCGTTTTTGATTAAACTATAAAAATAATGTACCAAGGTACAATAATTTATAAAAAAGAAATTAACATACATAGTAAAACTGTTTAATATTTAACAATTTTGATTCTATAGCACCTTTTTTCTTTTATTTTAAGGGTGATATTGCAAAATAAGGTTGTCTGATAAATAAATAAACGCTTATCTTAAAAATGTATTTTAATAAACTGTCCTCTTGGAATTGTATCAATTGTATCTACTGGACCTTGAAAAGTGGCCGATTTTAGAACTGAAAAGTGCCATCATTAGGATCACATTTATGGGGATCGGAAGTGACAGAACCCACTCATTGAAGCGTCATATATGGCACATTAATTTTCGCTGGAAATTGGTTTGAGTTAATGTCCTGCCAAGGGTCAGAATGGCCAGAAGGACGTTCGGGTCATCTGTCAGATTGGCAAAAGGTCAGCAAAGGTTCCGATATTGATTTCACAGTTATTGCTGCTGACAAAGCGGCGCTTTCGAATGAAAAGTGTAATATTTCAATTTTGAGCCTGCGACAATAGTGAAAAGGACCAAAAAATAGGGGAGAAGAGTCCCAAAAGCGAACATGACACAATTTAAACTGCCTGACCCCTGGCCACTGGTCACCGGGCGACACCCCCTTTCATTAGACCTGACCACCGCTGGTCACCACCTCCATTGTCCTGCATGTCCTGCTTCGGGTTTATTGTTATTGTTATTATTCGAAAGTGTTCCTCCTGCAACTGCCGAGCGGAAGTATTCCGGCCCATTGTTACTGCACTTCTACGGCCTTGGCGGGATCTGTTCGGGAATGGAAAAAGGAAAGGGGACGTGGACCCATAGGAAAACTCCGGGCACGCGCCATGCGGGGACTAAACTAATGACGAGGCCCGAACTACGGAAACCCGCTCAAGTGCTCCTTCAAAGTGCACTGCTCAAAAGAACTGTAAAGATTCTATGAAATAAATTGTTGCCTTCGCATATCAATACTTTTATGATTATAATGATTTGTCAAGAAGTCGCCACAAATATTTTGTATACTTTAAAATAAAATGCAAGTAGTAGGTTTTTAAATAATTATAGGAATTACCTAGATTGGAACAATAGATGATCATACCATATATAATTCAGGAAAACATTTCCTAGGATGAACTAATGTCTGGACTCACATTTTTCCTGGAAGGTTTATAGTAGGTTCAATAGGAAATATTGATATCTTTAAAAGATCTTTTTCACTACTATCAATTTTTCCAGTGCCTCTGGCCAGAATACCAAGCCCAACCCCCAATTGCCAAAGGAGTCGACTATCTGTCCATCTGTGGGTGGATGTATCTATATCTTTTCCTTTCTCCCTGTGCGACTCATAAAGCCGGGGCTAAATGATGCAAGCAATGCCCCTTCGGTTGTTGCTGCTGCTTTTGGCACATGACAGCCAGCCAAAAACCAATAAATGTTCTCAAATTTATTGCTTTTCATTCAAAAATTACTTTTGTTTGTTTCGGTTTTCACAATCAAATCACACAGAGATCCATCCCATCCATCCCGGCCATCCCCCGAGGATATTTGCCGGACAGGACATCAGTTTTTATATCGCAAATTGTCAACAACAACAACCATCAACAACAACAAAGAAATCCCACTAAGCGGTAGTTATAAAATAGCATGTGGGGAAATATCAATCTTTGAAAAAGAAAACAGTATTTCATTGATTTTCCATCTTATGGCTTTAAGAAATTAAATGGAAATAGCTGATACTAATTTATAAAGGGTTTTAAATTATTTTAAATTCTTAGAACCACCAAATAAAACTATATTTCTCCTATTTTATTAGTTTTTCTATTATAAGACTTTTTAAAATATCCACTTTATTTAGCAAAGTGCTAGCCCCACCCCCAAAACACTCACATCTTTATCAATACGCTCTAGTGAAAGACGATTTATTCCAGTGATTAAGCGAAAGGCATTTCATATTTTAGCCAATTAGAAGAACGATCGCAACAACAGATCCAACAAGCATCACTAATTGGCAGACGTTTAACACTCCCCCTGCTCAGAAGATCCCAAGTTGGGGCCATAAAACGATTTCCAAATGAAAATTGGAGGCACTCAGCCAGCTACTGCAGATGGAGAGATGGAGATCATCATCATCATTATCATTATCATTATCATTGCGAGCAGCACAAGACGAAGGGGTTAGGGAAGATGGGTGCTATATGGCTGCAGTTCCCCCACGCGCCCATGATGTCGATGATTAATTGCCCCGAAAATGTTTGTTTTCATAAACAATTTTTTTAATAGGCCCTCGCATGTGTTGGCTATCGACTCCCATCACGGGGAAACCTGGGGTCGACGAGTGGGCGGGGTCAAAGAGTTAAATCGATTCGAGTGTTGTCGTTGTCGGATCTTAATGCAGATGACTCCGATGACTCCAATACCCAGCTATCCAGGCAGCTATTTTCGTGTCCTCCGCCTCTGATCGATGCACTCGTGTTGGGAATGTAAAAAGAGTTGATAAATCAAAATGTTCTCCTCGGCAGCCACAAGGCATTTGAACGCCCCCGTGGCCCTGACAAATGAGCTCTTGGTATTCGGTATTCGGGCTTATTGAAGGTGTTAATTGGCAGCAATTAGGATGGACCTTAAGCGGTCGAAATTCATATTTCCCCGAGCTTAAAAATAGACAGGCGCTCGGTGAAAAAATAGACGGAGCAACAAAGACGAAAGAAAAACATTTCCCCCAAATTTATGAAATTCTTGTGTGCCTGAGGCATTTCCTAAAAGATTTTTTCAATTAAAAATAAAAAATGTTTTCAACAGGTGACAAAACAATTTTACGGCCCAAGACCGCACGAATGCCATAAAATGGGGGATAAGCCATCGGGGAGATGATCAAAGGAGGGGCCTGCCCGTCTCCTGATGCCTTGTTTTGAGTTAAAGGGACCATCAAATATTTTATGCATTTTAAATTGCTGCTAAAAAAGCAGAGCTAACGTGCCTACAGCTCTTGCCATTCAGGCCATAAATCTTAGGGCTCTAGAGATACTTTTTGGGACCGACAGGTAGATACATACATATCAATAGTATTATTGCTGGTCCAAGGACATGCCGACACTTGGGCTCAAGTGCATTATGAATATGAAGCAATAATATGTTTATGAACCTCATAACGAGCCGATTTATGAGGTCATCTCCCATTGTCTGCAGCTCCTTTGTAGGTCAGCCTTTGGCCTTTGTTTCGCCGATCGGCCAGGCACATAAATAATACTCGCATCGATAGGGAACTGGTTTGCCAGAGGCAGCCAAGAAAGATACAGCTGTGCGGCATGCGGTGAGTACAGGTGGAAGTCGCTACAAGGGCAGGCGGTATGCAGAGGATAAGGTCCCCATCTACCGAAGTGATCCTACTTACTGCCATTATTTGATTGCCCCTCTTTGGTCTGCGGTTTATTTCTATCAAATATATTTCAAGATTTTCAGTCATAAATTATTTTTTTGACACTCTGAAACTGGCTTATATTTGTTTAATCATCGCCTTTTATAGACAGTCGCTTATTTAGATATAAAACAAATCCTTATATTATACAAATACTTTTAATTAAAACATGAACACTGCCATAATTAATTTTTATTACGCCACATTTATTTGAACATGCATTTATTTATCTATCGGCATCTTGATATTACTTCCATAAATCAGCAAAGCAGACACCTAAATGACTAATTCAATAAATTTAGATAGCCGTTTTTAAATGCCATCAATAGGCTAATGGCTTGTTGTCCATAACTTGAGATGGTGATTAAAAATGTATATTATGACTTTGTGTTTGCTCACAATTTGAATTTTATTGTGTCCACGATTATGTGGGAAATGATCCCAAAGATTCCGTTAGAACAGGTTTTTTTCTAATGATATTCATAATGTGACAATAATATTTGAGAATAATTAATTTAATAATCATTCTTTTGAAGATTAGAGTACTAAAATATCATATATCGTATAAATAGTATAACACAAATAAAAATCAAGTCGCCTTAGGACGAAAAGTTATGTGTACTTGAAGGGACTCCTTTCCCATTCATTCATTTCTATTCCGGCATTCGGTTAGGTAACTGATCGGTATAACAACAATCGGCCAACAAAATTTAGCCAAAAATCGTTTGAAAATTTTTCAAGTTTTCTTAAGATGGAGAACGGTCCGGAATTTAGTTGGGAGTACAGTCATGGTGGTCAGGGCAATCCCAACTTTTCACAGGTGAGTTTCCTAAGGTCTTTCCGGGAGCATGGTTAAGTTGATCATTCATTTTAGATGGGAAGGGGCGGAACGCCTCCTGGTGGCGGCGGTCGTCAGTGGTTGCACTCGAACCAGGGAAACACCCAAAACTTTATGCCGGGTTCAAGTCCCCACGGATCGGGATCACATCCCCATCACGCGTCGCCCGGTGATCCCTTCGCCTCGTACAACCAAAACATGCTGAACATGTACACGAATTTCAAGCCCAGTTACGGACATTCTCAAGTGGGGTAAGTATAGCTACGACTCCTGGGATTTCTCTGGTATTGAATTTGAAGTATTTCCATAGTCCAGCCATGGTCCAGGGAGTAGGTCGAGAACCTAGTCAAGAGATGGGTCGTGGCATGGGTAATGGAATGTCTGAATCTATGGGATTCAATGAAGGCATGAATGCAGGCATGAATCGGGGCATGAGCAATGGTCTTGGCGGTGGAATGGGAGTTGGTTCCATGCGCGGAGGTCAGAGGTTAGCCGGAGGCTACGCCGGCCGTTCGAATGGTACAGAAATATTAATATTATCCTCTCCAAAGAGGAATACAATGTGACTCTTTATTACAGGTCTGAACGATCCAAACCCTTCGCAATCCCACCGAGGTAGTTGGTTCTAAACGTCCCTAGAACTCCGATCCCATGCTTACTTCCCATCTATAACCGGATACGGAGCACTGTTGTCAAGATCTATCCATAGGCAATCCATAAACTGTATTTTAGCGAATAAATCGAAATCTTCCGTTTAAATAGAGAGTATAATAAATAAATATTTGGATCATCTATCAATCCCTAATCACGTGTCCTCACTCTAACTATGACCGTTTAATTGTAATCAATATTCAAATATAGCCGAGGGTCAAACGGAGCCATTAGAGCTGGGTGACCTTTTGCCTTTTCGGGGTGCTGCGACCTCTGTCAGCAGGGATCTGCATGGAAATCACGGATGGTATGGGGACTTCTGAAGTTACGGGAGGGTGGGCAGGGGTGGTGGCGTTTCGGGCATAAATAACAAATGCAATGTATTTGTATGTATAAATTATGATGACACTATTAGTTAGCATGTCATTTGGCAGCGGGTCTATAAATTACGGACAGGCAACAACTGCACCACACCCGCCCTGCCGTTTTTGGACCGATGTGCATCCGTTTTTTCGGGAGTTTTTATTAATAAATTTACATATACTTACGATATGTTAGGGGGCCCTAACATCGACAGTCGCCTGTCGCATGTCCCCACTTGAGGAGGAGCTCCTCCCTTCTTTTTTTTTTGACTGGAAGCCCCGCGCGTGTGTAATGATCTGTCGCCCTGGATCAGGGCACCGGATTAATGGTAAACCGAACGCATTTTTCATCGAACATTCCGCTGCATTTTTCCTTGCTTTTCCGCTTCGTTTTTTAACAAGCGGATTTTTCGGAAAAACGTACTTATTTGTTGGCAGCAGGCAGGGAGTTCAGTAAACTATCTGGAATCGACCCGGTTATGAGACCGTTCGTTGTGCTCCAGATACGCGGGGCAGTTGGTTCCGTTCCCCTCTATAAAACCCTTTCGGTTCGGACGGATCCCTGGGTGGAATGCCAGTCACGTCTTGGACAGATAGGCCAAAGAATAGAGGCAACCGACAATCACTCCGCTCTTTCTGGCTTTATTTTAATTCAGCTTTTTTGTTTTTCGTGTTATATATGTATATATAACATTAACTTAGTCCGTGACGGATTGGCGGGTGGCGAAGGGGTCACAAATAAATTAAAACAATTGAAATTAACATTAACATTTCTCGAGCCAGTTGGGTCTTGTCCTAACACCTCTTTTGTCAGCTGTGCTCGTAGGGAAAAATTCACAAGTTGGGTATATTGGATTTTAAATGGATCAGTCGTATTTGAAAAACCCTAAGATAATTTTTTAAAAGCATTATAAATCTTTAAACATTTAAAAAAATGTGTTTCATATATTTCAAATAAGCTTTTAAGTTTCTTCTTATATATATCAAATTTACAATTTTTTTGTAGGGTATATTGAAAGTATGTTGGACTTTAATTTATCAGTCATATATTAAAACCCCTATATTAATTTTGTTTTATACATCATAAATCCTTACATATTTATAGTATTGTATTTATAAGCTTCTTTAGGTTCTTCTGCCTATCCATCAAACTTAGATCTTATTATGTAGGGTATGTAGAAAGGGGCTCTATTATCGTTAATGCCCTTTCACGTCGAGTAGTTGAAATATCTTGGCGTTACTTTAATTCGTGTGCTCTTTTATTTCTATTTTGTATTTTTATTTTTCCCTTTTGTTGTGTTGAGTCGGTTGTTTTTCGTCTCGAATTTGTTTTCTATGCACTTATTTAATTGTGTTTTTATATTTATTATGTGCTTTCCTCAAGTCGCCTTTTAATGTGCCACATTTACGTAAAATGTATTTTTAATTTATTTTCTAGACCGCTTTTATCGAGCTCATCGGGTTCAGGTTTAATTTGAGATTCGGGTTGAGGTTTGGGTTTGGGCTTAGGTTGAAGTCGGGGTCCAAAGGAAAAGGCAAGGCGATAAGCACGCACCATTTTGGTGGTTTTTCGAATTCAAATTGAGTTTTTATTTTCGGGTTTTAGTTGCTGTAGTTGCTTTTATTGTCGCGGCTTTAGTGCCGTGTAATGAAGGGTTTATGGGGCACTATACAAAGTTATATTAAGTACGAATAAAAAGTGTAGTGTTGTGTTATTTTATGGAGCCCTATGTCAAGGCGATAGTTTCTGTTAGCTGGCTGCGGGGTAATCAATCTAAGTCAGAAGATCTAATGAACATCATCACAGATAAGCAGTATTTGATACTGGAAAATGTCTGAAATTGAACAAAGAGAGATCTATTGAAAAAATAACACTCTGATAAACCAGTATTTTGATATTTTAAATAAAAAATGAACAAAACAATAACCCCAATCGAATAGCTGACCCTCCCACGCCATAAACTCTAGTGTTCCAAGAGCATATAAATTGCAAATTGCAGAGATTGAAATGATAAATACACTGCACATATCTGTTAGAAGTTAACTGACTGATTCAGTAGCTCCGATTTCGCGAAAAAAAAAGCGGACTGGTGGTCGACCATAAAATCAACACTTTGGTTAGCAAAACAAACCGTTTAATGCAAAACAAACAAGAGGCGACAGCAACTAGCCACACCTGGCCAAATAAAAAACGAGATACATGGCCGAGTGTAGTGTTGATAAGGGCGTGTCCCCCGGAGCGGGTAAAAAATTTGCACAATTTGTTCGACATTTTTGTCGAAAAACCGCAGAAATCAATTGGCAGTTCAAGTGTCCGGGGCAGCAGTAGTGGTAGTTTCTTCTGCGTGTGCGGCCTCAATTCAATTAATATGCAAAATTTGTTAGTGACATTTCTATTGAGCGTAATTGAATCATAGCCGCCATGTCCCTACTTTCCCCCCGGGGGCTATTTTTCATGTTTCGTGTGTGTAATTCCAGCTGCCATCGAAAAAGCTTGCCAGCTCTGTTTTAGTCCAGCGAGTTGACAACTCTATTCGCCGTCCACCCGCTGGGTCCGATGCATTTATCACGCGGCCCTCCCCCGCCGAATACCGAGTCCCAAAGACCGAATCCTAACCCTAGCCCAGATATCAGCGGGTGGTGCCCAATGTCCGGCCTGAAAGCGATTAACCTTCCCGTGGAGTGGTGTCAGTTTAAAGTTGCCATTAACACGCCATTGTTTGGCCTTTATGGTCATTTCCCACCCCCATCCTCCGAAGCATATAGATATTATCGCTGCCCTCCACTCTCCGGATCCGGATCCCCGATCTAATTTCTTAGCAGTTGATTGATATGTCCAGCCGTTCGGCGATATTAGACACCATTTCCTAGAGAAAATGTGTGAAAATTTAGCTGTGATAGTTTGCTCCCAAAAACAAATCCATTTTAATTTTAAAATTTTGTACAATGGTTTTCCCATTTGTGTTTTTCTTCCAATATAAAGGAAGTATATAGAAAGTGAAGATGGTAAGTATTTTTAGGTTAATCAAAGGGATCTTGAATTTAAGAAATTAAACATTTCTAAATTTTTGTTGTATTTTGTTAAATGTTACAATAGCTGAAATAGTAAATAGCAGACAATTAAATTAAAGATTAAAGCTTGCTTTTTAAAATAACATTTTTATAAGTTTTCTAGATTCAAAAAATTCGATACTCTGAACATGAGTACAAGAAAACGACCCTTACATTGTGGTTTGATTGAGTAAAAAGTATAAATGCATCCATCCCACTTTTGTGATACATTTTTGATGAAACTCACTGGCATCGTTAAATCCCACCATACTCAAAAACTAATTGCCTTCCTTTACCAAACATAAACCCTCACTTCAAACCAAATCAAATCGCTGAAGAATGAAAACCGCCATTCCTTGATAACCATAAAACGCATTCGAAGGGTCAAAAGTAATCAGGAAATTGTTGCCATTACTCGGAACGGGTAAACGTAGGCGACAGCTGCCGGACAGTCATCGATTTTGTTTGTCTTTCCACTCGAATCGATCGAAAAAAGGGAGCAATTCCAACAATTGCGCTAATTTCGAATTAAATTTTTAATCTCCAGCCGATGAGCAGTGGCGGGAAACACTTCCACCCACATGCGTGGCTCCTTCTGCTTCCGGTTTCACCCCCAATACGGGTCATCTAGCCACTGACCACCGGTCATCGATGGGCCACACCCTAACTGCTTCCCGAAACAAAGACAAACGTCAAAATTAACGAAGGATTGGGCGATTTAACGCTCAAAAACCAAACACAAGATGAAATGCGACTCGATCCGTAGAGCGGAATCAAAACTCACACAAAATTAAATTCCAAGTGAAGGGATGAGCCGGAGAAAGGCGAGCTCTAAGCCGATTTGGAACGCCCACAACAATTTGTAACGGCCGGCGGACAATGGCAGTAGTGGCAATGGCACGAGACGAGTGCGTGTGCCAACTCAATGGCCATGATTTCTATATAACCCGACTGGACCCGGGATTCGGGGACTCCTTTGGCACCTATGCTGGATTGTATGGGGAAGGACAACAGCGGGCGGCCAGGTAGGGACTCGGGTTGGGAGTGCACAGTGAGAAAAAGGCACCCAAAGGGGTAATAAAGTCTGAAAAAGTAGATATATGTAACATAATTTAGAAAATATAGGTAGTACCTATTTCCAACAAAAATTCAGCAATATATTGATTTTAAGATTACTTCTAAATATACACATATCTTAAAGGCTTTAGCGGTATAAATTTAACATTATTTTCTAAATCAATAAAACCATTTTTCTCCCATTTTACTGAAATATAAATTACATAGGTAATAATATTTAAATTAAAATAGTCTAATTTCCGACAGGATAATAAACTTAAATTTCTCTTAGATAACTGCAAAAAGATACAAATTAAAAGGTGCTTGCGTTATTAAGTATTCTTTTTTAAATCAATAATACAATTTTCCTGCTAGTGCAGCCACGCGCCAAATTCGAATCTTTTAGGGACTTTCCGCTTTGTTTGCCACTTTTATTGGTGGCGGCTTTGACTCCCAAATAAATCCGGACTCAGACGGCGTCCAGTCAGCCAGGTGTTCCCTGAACCCAACGCAGCTACACCTACGCCACTGGTAAAGAAAAAGGGGATGGGAACGGGGCAGCGTGACCCTCACTGGACAACGCCCTTGATCGTCTATAGTATTTCTGGGTACAATTCCTTATTGTCTCGCCCCTACGGTCGCTCCATTGTAAAGTCCTTTAATTGCTTCTGATTGAGTTTTATTTTGGGTGCATCGATTTTTCATCGCCAGCAGTGACTGCAACTGAAACAGAAACAATCGAGGACAATGGCCAGCACTTTTGGTGTTGACGTGGCGATGACTCTGTCGAATCTTGACCGATTCACAAATAAAGGGGGAAATATCTGCAAATAAATTAAAAACAAATTTATAATTTTTATATTAATAATTCCCTCTTTGATTAAATATTTTAAATAAAATATTGATTGAAATACATTTAGAGCTGTTTAGACCCTTCTAAATTTTTCATTCATCTAGTTTGAATATAACATAAATCTTTCATCTTTCAAATTGATCCCAGCTAAGGAGTCATTCTCATATTCAATATCCCAACCCATATTGCAGTAAATCCACCTCATATTGAACCATCCTTCCCTAATCCAATCCATCCAATAACTCATTCGATTTGACTGGCAGACGAAGCCTGGTTGATGATGGTTTTGGGGCCAACCCTTTTGCCGTAAAGCAGGGAGTGCATAAAAGTGTCAGGCAATCTCATAAACAGCACATAAAATCGAGAGGAAGCCCGGCAGAGCAGCAATACCTATGCATAAATCGTGCGGCCGCAGTTGGGATTGGGTTGCGGCTGCCGGAATATCTTATTTCATAAGCAAATAAGATATAAGGCTAACTGCAGAGCGAACCCCAAAAAGGCACGGAGATGAAGACAAAGTTTACGCAGATTTTCGCCGCAGAGAAGTCAAAGGAAACCCCATAAAAATTCTGGCCACACAGCTCACGTATATCCGCCAGTTGCCCCAAGGGACTTTCGCCGGCGAAAGGGTTGCGACCGCACCTTCGAGGGTTTGAGGGTGGGGATTGGGGGTTTGTTGACAAAAGCCTTTGACTTTCGGCAGTGCCGAAAATCGCGCCGAAACTTTGACCAGAAATATTCAGCCAGACAGGCAACACGCCCCCAAGGAGCAGTCGGCGGTTTTCCACGGCATTCATAAATTCTGGGGTTGGTAATGGCGGAGGGGTGGCGGCTGGGGGCTTCTGGCTTAAAGCTGTTTGTGCGTGCCACAAACAAGTTAATAAACTTGTCAAAAATCCACGAGGAGGCCCCTGAGGTAATGAACTTGATATAAACTCGAGATATTTGTTAAGCAGTTGTAGTAACTTGGTTTCGTTCGTTTCAACCTTATTTCATATTAAAAAAAAAAAGCTATAATTAATGTGAAATTTATGATTAATTTTATAAAATTTATAAAAATAGTGTTTTAAAATACCAAATCTAGTATTTTGTGAATAATCATAATTCATATCAAATAATATCATTTCATATGAACAACTTGATCCTAAAAAATATTAAATTGACCAGCACATGTCAAACTGATCTTTTGCCAAATTTTTTTCTGTGTGGTTTAGTTTTGTATTATTTTCCCATATTTGTTTATAAATATTTTTTAGTATCGCACTTATGAGGGTGCACTACATAATCGATTTGGCTGCCCGGAAAAGTGACAACACCTGCTCGCAGGACAAAGGATTACACAGGCGTGAGCGGTGCATCTGCTTATGGAGATATGAGCTATAGATATGGAGGTGTGCCTGGGGCTGGGGACGCCTTCACAGCGGCGCATAAAATTCAAATAAATTTCCAACTCGTTCGCCGGCAGTGTGCGACTTCCAAAGTTCCATTTTTCATGATCAATGGGGGTGAGCGAGCATTAACATTAACTGCAGCTCCGACTTGGGCATTAAGGCATTACCTTTCCCATTCACGTTCAGCGGCTTCCTCTTCCTCTTTCTCTTCCCGGGTACTCGGGTGCTGGTCTTCATCTTCAGCACCGCCAACCCTTTTCCTTTTCCTTTCCAGTCCAGTTCAGTGAGCGGCAATTCACAATTTTATTTTCATTTTATTACACGAAACAAAGACAAATTACATAAAATATGTTTGCCAGTTTCTGTGCGAGTTTGTATGTATCTGCATCTGTGGATCTGTTAACTAGTATCTTGTGGATACGTCGGCCCACACCTTGCGGCTGCGTTTTTTATGTAAATTGCGCCGCCGGCTCAGACATCACATCCGAATGCCCATTAATGCCCAAAAGACAGGGACGGCCAGGGAGTGTGAGAAAGAGACGGGTATCGAGTTCATCGCGCCTGAAATTGCTAAAGGAAGTTGTTACTTTGTAATTAAAATTTGAGATTGATTAACTTATTGTTCGTGTGAGTTTTACAACCCGAAACTATTACCGGCACTTTGATGGTTTGATTTTGGCTTTTGACTCGGGCTCACCAGCTCCCCAGCAGCTCCTCTCCTTCGACGTCCTCACCTCAACCTCCTTTGTTCGGATCTGGGCTTTTTTATGGTTACTTCACTCACGGCAAAAAGTTGTTGAACTCCGTTTAATGAGACCAGAAATCCCACTGCGACTCTGACTAGGCGTTGCTTTTAATTGTGCGCAATTAATCGCTCGACGTTTTAATTTGAATTTAGAATTTGATTGGCTTTCGCAGCAGTCGAACAATTTCCTTGGCAGTCTTAGTGCTTAGTTGTGGCTGCCTTCTAAGGTTGTAACTTAAACCTTTTTGACATTTCAAGGGACTGGATAGAAATATTCTTTAGGGTGTCGAATAGGTTACACGAGAATATTGGAAATTGCCTAGGTCTTTTTCCAATCAATTGAATATATATCTTGAAAAATTAAAAATATATGTACACACAACCAGAAAAATTGTCAATTGTACCAATCAAATAGTAACTTTCACTACAACAAATACACACAATTAGCAAAGACACACACACACACACAACAATTTTTGTGGTTGGGGACTGTTTGACAATTATAATGGTTTTTTTTTGTGTGTAGGTATACAACAAAGACAATAAAATAAAATTTTGGAAATGCATTTCAGATTAGAACTTGAAAACAGCTATTTCTCGATATTTAATTTGAGTTTTCCCTTCAAAAAACATCGATATTATCGAATCAATATTTTAAAATATCGAATATATCGATAATTTTTATTATTATATCTGTTAATATTTTCTTACATATTTAATATTCTCCGCAAAGTTCTATAAGCTTGCAATAAACTTCTTTAAAAGTTATCTCAAAACCTTTATTGCATTTTCATTCCACTTCAACGTTTTCGGGCGATTCCATCATTCGTTGGGGGCGCAAATTGAGCAGAACTCTTCAGTTTGAAACCTTAAGCCATAAATAACAAATTTTTATCTGAAACATTCGCCGAGGCGAGCGCCAAAGTTTCGGACGTTTGCTCGACAGAGCGTATAGTGGAATGAAAATAAAAATAAAAATGAAAATGAAAATGCGAGAGGCGAAAGGCGAATTTCGAGTAAAAATGATGGAAATAAAATACGAAAAGTACGAGTGGTCCTGTCCTGGATATAGCCGGAATCTATGCGCCGGGGCAGGAAACTTTTCAGTCACGAATCGAGCTCATGTCCTTGTTTGTATTAGGCGGACGTGTGCCAATGAAGACTTGGCTGGCCAGAAAGTTGCGCTGTCCATCAGCTCGGGGCTTATTGCTTACTTATCTGGCTGGGTCCATCCCAATCCGCATCCCCATCTCCATTCCCATCCGCCGACTTATGAAATACTTACTAACGGCTTTATTTGACCAGCTCACCACCACCGGACTGCTGATAAGGAGAGGTGAAGCAGGAGCAGAAGCAGGAGCAGGGGCCAAAAGGACACCTTGATGCAGACCGAAATGCTCAAAGGAGACGCTGCTCGGAAAATATTTACCCAGCCAAGGACTCACTGCGAACGCTGTTCATATTTTATTTATGTTTACGTAGAAAAAATCAATTCCAATATGAGGAGAAATCCTTTTATGCTGCGGCATTTCGGCAGATGAAAATCAATTTTTAAACTTTTCGCAATAATCCCCCCGCACAAATGGCAGCCAGTCGCCTGTATCCTTGAGCACATTTATTTGCCATAATACGGGATGTACGTGAGCCATCCCATCTGCACTGAATTGCAATCGAATTCTGGCAGAAATTTCCCTTTTGACCGTACGTGGTTGAAGTTTGGAAATAAAAATGATTCCATATGAATTATAAATTGCTCGATTTATGCACATTTCCACGGGCAATGGCATGGGTGGTTGTGAAGCTTTTAGGTTAAGTGGTTTTATGATCCTGTACAAACCCCAAATCTTCTGGTCAAATGTGGGAAATTAAATGAAGGATATCCGTGTTCGATTTTAATGATAACCAATGTGTATCATTTCATATTCTGAGTGGTTTTAAAACTTCATATTCTTATATCGTTTCTTACTCAATATTTTTGGACTCTAAAATTTCTAACCTTTAGTTTTTAGATGGATCAACCAACTTATATATTTAATTTATTTCAGTTTGAACAATAAAACATTTATATTTCTGGTGCCAGTTGATTTCCTTTCATTGTTGCTGAGGTGGGGATTGCAGATTGCAGGGACTGGGAGGTGTGTAATGCTCGAAACCGACTATAAAATGCTTTCTTATAATTGGTTTTCGATTGCACACTTGCACTATTGAAAAATGCTTCAGCTCTTTTTCAAGTTTTATTATAATTGAAATTCCCGGGCGGCGATTAATGCCAACGAAAATAATTCAAATAAATTAAAATGCAATTAAATAAATCGAACGAATTCGCCGCGATTCGATTCGATTCGAGTCGGGTCGAATCCAATCGGATCGCGTGAAATTGTTGCAAAAAAGAAGGCAAAAGTTGTAGACGCGCAATATTTTTTATGTGCTGATTAAAAAACATTCCTTGGATATTGGCCAAAATATGCAGCGGACGACGGTTCGCGTTGGTTCCGAGGCATTTAATTTGCATTTACGATGAATCCCTCTTTTTACAATGTTGTTTTTTACTCTTTTGTGTTTTTCATTTTGTATCTGTATCTGTATCTGCGGCGGCATCATCGATTCGGATTGATGGGCTGCTCGACAGTTGTTCTTGTTTCATTTCGTTTTGTTTTTGGCATTTTTACTTTATTTTTAATTGTAATGACAGCTCATTGGTTTCTTTGAACACTGCCAAAGGGGATGAGCGGAGATGGAGATGCGGACGCTCGACTGATGCTGCAATTAAGAGATAAAAATATAATTATTGCAATTGCACTAAAGCAGAGGAGACTCTCAGGCCGTCTGTCAGCGGCTCAGAATCGAAATCGAAACAATTTCGTCTTTGTCTCCAATTCCGATCTATTTTCGTTCCGGAATGATCAAACACGCACTTTTTGAGGAGATTTAAAAGAACTATGGTTTATAAATCATTTTAATGTAGCTTAAAATTATCGATATTTTCGATATGTTGACAATATCGATCCGATAATATCGATGTTTTGAAGGGAAAACACAAATTAAACATCGATGAATAGCAAACTGTCGATATTTTATCAGTCTCTACTTTAATATCCAAAAAAATGCAGTGTTTTTATAAAGAAAGGAGTAACTAATTGGTACAAATCGCATTACTTGTTTAAAGGGGTATCATTTGTTCGAGTAATGTGCCACCTTTTTTATTGTTTTATTTTCAGATCGGCGCATCCTGCTCGCCAAAATGCCAAACTACAATTATACAGCAATTATTTCGATCAGTTTATTTTCTTTTTGCGATTGATTTTTTTTTCTGTCTAGATCTGTTATTTGCTTCTGCCTTCAAGCTGTCAATGCGCAGCAAATATCTTAATACCAATTTGTGTTGTGGTTTTATTTACTTTTTGTGAAATCAAATCGAACCTTGTTAAATGTTGAATCCGAATGACATTCTGCTTAAAATTGTGGTTATTTCGGGAAGGTTCTCATTGAACTGCAATTTACCCAGGGACGGGATGCGATTTATTTATTTGTCACGTTTTTTATAGATTGTAATGAAAAGGTTTGTTTTTTATTTGAGGTCTACAAAAGGAATAATTTATTACTTATTTAACTTATTTTTTTTATTATAAATTAATTGTTCGGTATCATTTAATTACTTACACATGGTATCAGTATCAAGTAAATTAATTAAAATAATAGAGTTCTATAAACTTCCCTTACAAAGCGTTAAGCACTTTTAGATTGTACTTAACCTCTTAAATTTAATAGCAAATGCAAGTGAGTTTTACTATTCATTATGTTTTATGATCCCAACATGGCTTCTATGGAGGGGGGACTGCACGAAGCCTGTGGGAAATTAGCATAAGGCTGGGGAAAGGGTTCGGATAGGAGTAAGGGGATGGGGATGGTGCGTGAGTGCTTGGAAAGGCATTTAGCATTTCATTTGGCCCACAGTCAGACTAAGTTGCGACGTGTCTGCCGCTGTTACATATGTATATATTTTAATTTGGTTTCTTTATTTCATTTTAGTTGGCAATAATCAGCGACGCCGCGCCGCGCATATCAATTACTCAGCCATCGGTAGTAATGGAACCGCACTCACCGCGCCACTACAGCACCACCCGCCCCCGCCCCTCCTCGTACACCACCCGCCATAATTCTAATGTCGACCCAGACATGCCGCAGTCACACGTTCAAATTACCCCAATTTCGTGCGGGCAGCGACAGCAAATATGTAAAAAAGTGTTCATAAATGAAATGTGAGGGACAGAGCCATCGACAGGGGTATACACTGGAAGAAAAAGGTACCAGTCCCAGAAAATCCAAGAAAAATGTCATCACAAAAATTCAAAGCACAAGATCTCAAATATAAAACAAAAAGAGAACAAAAATATTTGTTTTATTATTGCCATAGAACAAAATATTCTACTAAAATAACATACTTTTAAAAGGCTGATCCATTAGATCTTTAAACTATTATGATCTATATTTTCTCCAAGTGCATAGATACGTATTGCTTGAGCTATGGGAATGGCTAAGTGAATGGAAACGGTGCGTTGTCGCTTTTTTACCACTAACTGGGCCGATTAGCTTCCCGAATTCGCGCACACGTCCCAACCATAAAAGGCGTCTCTCCATCGCTCTTTAATCTGCTATCAAAATTTTGACGAAAATTGAATTAATCGCCATGTAGTGGTCTCTATATCTTACCCGAAATATCGTGTGAAAATGTCGACTGTCGTTGGGCAATGCGATCAACGCGGAGGCTAACTTCATTGGAGCCTCAACGATTGCACCGAAATGAAGTTCCCACCGACCGCACTTTGACTTTGACTTTCTTTTGTGAAACTGAAACCGAAATTACAAATCGGACCGTGTGCAATTTCCGCAATGGGAAGATCCGCTCAAAAAGATCTTAACAACGATTCGCCATGCAATATAAACCCAGCAGACACTGACGCATATAAATCATCGCGCAGAAACGTAAAACCTCCTGGTTTAATATAGCACCAAGGCTGAAAACTTCTGCGGTGGCTACAGGGCTGCAAAAATATGAAAATTATATACTAATGTATAGAAATAATTGTGTTACATGAAAACATTTTATAATATTTTTAAAAATAAAGGCATATTAGTCGTAAGAAGTCCATGAATACATACAAAATTCTGTTGAACATATATTTATATTTTGTTTGAATGATATGTAGATTGTAAATTGAAGATTGGAGTGACTCTTATTCTCTACAAAAACTTGTGATTTTCTTAAAAAGTGATTGTAAAGCTAGCTTTGAAGAAGTTTCATCCCTGGTTATTTCGAATCGCATTGATAAGTCATAACTAGGCGTAACCGCTGACACCCTCATAAAACTCGGTGAAAAACACCAGGCATAGTGGATCGGAGCGCGACTAAAGGTTTGGTGGGTGGCTCAGAGAATTCCAAGGGGAAAAGGCTTGGCAGTAATAAGTTTTCTTATGAAGCGGGAAGTGGACCTAGTGCCACGTTCAGTAGTCTTCATTACATCTGCGCGGTGCGTCGAATGGCAAAAGAGAAAGATGACTAGAGGCGAAATGGACACTTAAACTGGCCAACCAACCAAGCAGCCAGCCAAATGAACGGCGAGAAGGCAATTAGTCGATTTTTAAATATGTTTGGCCAGCTTTATGACTCGATTACAGCTGCCCAGGACCCGAGCTCAGGGCCAAGAGCAGAACAGAACCTTTCACGAGCGTTGTGAATACGATTTATTTCGATTATGGAAAGTCGCTGATTTGGAACTAATTGCCAAAAGGATTGGCACCTCAACTTGTAAACGAAGCTTGAGAAGCTTACAGGGCGATTCTGAGGTGTAAGACCGTTTAAAAGCCATTGATCACTTAAATTGAACACAAAAGAACCTAATTAAATGAATAAATTAGAATTTTTGAATCTTCTGGAGTGAGTGAAACTAATTATTTCTAAGGGCCAAATGTTCGTTAATGGCCCATCTCATTATAGATACTTTTGAACTGAACTGGGTGTTTTTACCCTATAAGCAGTCGTTCAAATAATTACTGATGGTCAGACAGAATTGGTCTGAACATTAAGTAAAAGCTTTTACTTGTCTTTCTTGTGAGTGGGCACCAACATAGCACTCGTTGGCTTTAAACTTGGCTTTAAGTGCATTGCTATAGAGGTAATAGACTGGTTGAGTGCGAAAAGTCAGGTAGTATGTTCAAACTTAAACTGATTTATTATTATATTATTCCTATTACTATTTAACAATAATAATATAAATAAATATTAGAATAGCGTTGAAAATTTTCATTTGACTTTCTCCCTCCCACTCAAGTAACTTTCTCGCTCTATTTCGAATTGAGTCGTCGTATTGTCTCTTACTCTCTTTTTCGAAGTCAGAGAATCTCCAAAAGAGAGCAAAATGATATTATTTAATATTTATTTTACCAGTAATTCATGATAAAACGATATGCGTATAAATACCAGACATTTACCATGAGCATATCGATTTGATCTCTGTGTAATAGTTATCCTCAGTGGGCAAACCTATCTCGTAACTCAAAGGCTGATCGGGGCAGCGTTTATTCCCTATCCAATTAGGCATTGAAATTATTACAGAGCACTTGGCATTCATATTCATGCATTTCGCATTCGATCGAACTCGAATTGTCGCCGCGAATTGTCATAACTCTCGATGTCGTCGCATAACTCAGCCGATATCTGGATATCTGGATATTCGAGGGGGGCGGACTGCAGTTGTTGTTGACGGTGTCAAGGTGTCCGCATGACTTTGTCTCTGCTTTGGCAATTTATTGGATAGCCGGGCCAAAACAACAGCAACGGGTTGCATCGATCGGTGCTCGATAAACGACTATTGCCATTGCAATATCAACTGCAGCTGAGCGCTGTGGAAAAGCGACAAGTTATGAATATAAAATATGCATAAATATGCAATGTAAACGCAAGCACGGGCACGAATAAAGCATGTCCAAGTAATAACAGAATATAATAAACTAAATTATTAAACAAATGCAAATGCGATTCCCCATAGCCTTATCTCCGATCGAACACTAGAAGTAAACGCTGTTAAAGCTCCCGGTCCCCGAAACAGACACACAGCTGCCCACACGATCGTTTGCTATCGATACGAGTCGCCTTCACTGGGGCTTTTCCACTTCGATCTCTGAAGTTGGCCTAAAGACCATCGAAAGCGGCTTAATTTGTTGGCTCTACAAATAGGCGATGCTGGCAGGGCGATAGTATAGTCACATACCTGGCGTTTATGGGTGGGCTTATTTTATTATTTATAATTCAATTAAAAAGGTTTTCGTAAGTTGGGAAGTTTTAAAGTTTAGGCTATTTATAAAATATGCATACACTGAGTAAAATAAACGTAAATGCATAGTTAAAACTATGAAATTATTTTTTATAAAATTAAAATATGATATGACTGACAGCGTATATAATATTTTCTGCATTAATTCAAATGTTTTTAATTAAATATTAAATTTATGTATTTAATTCAATGCTTAAATATGACTATTATATTTCAAATTTTTTTAGAAAAAAACTAAAATCATTTTATGGCTCAAATATGTGGTTCTAGTTTTTGTGAGTAATAGTCTTGCGTACCTGAGTACATAGAGTTATTTCTCCTAATTTGTATGATACCTGATCTTCTTCGAAATACTTTCTGACTCAGTCATCCCAAAATAAAATTTATTTTGGCAATTCATGCATATTTATTTTAGCTCTTGCTTCTTTTTTGTTTGCTCGTATATAATTAGTGATGCCAGTCTCTCAGAAGTCCCTCGATCCCGACGTAAATCATATTTGAGATGTCGCATCTTAAATTCGCAGTCGGAATTCCATTGACGAATTGGTTCGGCCGCGTTTTTGTTTGGGTTTGGAAATTGCTTTGCTGGCGCCTACTTAACGTCCGTCCAGCAACGTGAAAAGTTACTTTCTGTCTTTCTTTATTTTATTTTTTGTGCCTCTTGCTTTTGCGGGATCGTGCGCATTCCGCTGGATTCCGCAGCCAAATTGATGGCGCCAAAATTCAAGAAGCCCAGTGGTCGGACTTGGAGACGAGGCCCAGTCGCAATCCGCCTGGGAAAGGCAAGAAGTCAGTGGCAGACGGCAAACGTCATTCGCATAACCATACCCACATCGGTGGTTATTAACAGTGCGTGTCATAATCGATGAATATGATATGACGCGTAAGTCCTTAAAAGCGAGTAAGCTAAAATAAAATACATTTGTGAAAGCAGGTATTTTAGTGATAAAGAAGTCTATTTTCTCTAAAAATCTCAAAAATTCCATACTTTTCCACGTTTGCAACCTACATTTAGTTTATATTTTTTTAAGGAAAATATATTTACATATTATAGTTCATGATTATCATTTTAAATTTTTCAATTTTTAAATTTTACAATAAAAGTCCCTGTAAAACTAAAGTTCGGTAAACTATACAAATATAAAAGCTTAAAAAATCTACAAGAACCAACTTATACTTGAAGACCACACTGTACTCGGTTGAAGGAGTGGAGCATTTGTCCCATAAATGTCATTTCGTCAGAGTTTTTCACGTCGCCGCTTAGATGTCAGCTCCCCGGGGCCTTGAGAGCGCGGCTTAAATTATTCTACGCACAGTCGCGGCCGTATTATGAATTTTGAATACAATTATTGCAAAAATGTTTCCCCCAGCTAAAGAGAAAAAAGTGCAGCGAGGGAGGGAAATTCTGCATTGTCGGTCACTGGGTCTTGAGTTGGCTTAGAGGCCAGCAGTTCGCAGCGATCCGTTATTTGCGTGCCGATCGGACGATTCATTAATAAAAATTATGTCAAAATAATCACGCCACCAGTTGGGACCTCAGACCAGGACCCGTGATAAATGAATCGCCTCCGGGGTGCACTCGAAACCCTTCCTTGGGATCCGGGGATCCTGGGATCGGGAAGTCGGACAGGAGCGACTTAATTACATGTGCAAACTCTGAACACTCTGAATTTGAATGTCATCATTAGTGGCGCCGAAAGAGGGGAAAGTGCGGCATGTTCGACGCGACACTGATCCGATTCCGATTGTAAGTCCGATTGCCCGGCCAAAGATCATTAATTACTTTATTACGGAAATCAAAATGTCAGCTTGCCTTTCATCGCATCGCTTTTCGCTCCAGTCGCTCGCATTCAAAATGTTTTCAGTTTCAGTTTCGGTTTGGGTTTCGGTTCCAGTGTCTGTTTGTACACTCCATTCCCCTTCGTGTCACAGCGTGTGTTTACATAATGTGGAAAATTAATGATGAATTTGTTAGCTAAGTGACGGCGAATCGCCGTATCAGAATCAGAATCGGAGTTGCTGACGCGCCAAAAAGTTCAAAAATGATAAATGGTTGTCGATTACACGCAGGGCAGGCAATTTTTTAATTCTCTTTAATGGTTTTAAAAAAATACGGGAAAGTAATAGGGAAATGGTAGAGGAAATGGGGGAGTTAGGAAGGGAAAGTAAGGAACTCATTCTAATTCGTTTTATTACTGGATCTAGCATCAAAATCTATATTATAAATGTAAATGTATTCCGGAGTAGAAAAAAGAAAATTTAAATATTTTTTAAAAATAGAAAAGAGTATCGGTTTATTTGTTTTGTTCTAATAAATATCTTATTTGGCTTTATACTATATTTTCAAGTCTTAAAAAATCCTATTAATTGCATTTTTAGTCTTAGATTTCTTATTCACTCATTTAGACAATAAATAGTCAGTTGTGAACGTTAAATAGTTTTTCAATCATTTATAATTGACAGTTCTACGGAAATGAATAGTTTAAGAGCGTTGGTTTACATTTAATTTTAATTTTCTATTACTCGAAGAATGGTTTAATCATATAAAGTATTTATCAAATAATAAAACCCGTACAACCTGAATAACCAAAGACTCTAAAAACAGGTTGACTAACCAAATTTTAGTCTCGGCTGGATCGCCTTCCGTTTCATCTTAATTTGCATAAGCGCCGCGCACAAATCCGCGCTCCACATTCAACACGCGACTCGGGATCGCGGTTGGATTCGGATTCGGAATCGGAATGGATATGGCGGAGGGAAGGGGACCTCGGGACCCTGGCCATATCTCAGGAATTGTCCGCGGGGACATTCAATGTGCAGGCATAACAAATGAATTATTGACGTTTTTAAGCAATATTCGCCAATATGCGTTGGCCAGAAAACAGAAAAGAGACCCAGACCGAAATCGAGGACCAGACACAAGGCCCGAGCTGTTGAGAGATATGAAAATTGTCAACGTGGGCTTTCATTTGCTTAATTTAATTTCGTCTCTTTGTATTTTGTCGCGTCTCTCATTTGTTTTAACGTTTTAACGAGGATGCGGACGGGACCCAGACAAACCGAATTGGGGTTGGAGATGCACTGAGAGATTTATTTCTTAGATGGCGAAATGCATGGGTAATATTATTAATAAAATAAAATAAATAAAATGGAAAGGTCGCCAAAAAACCAACATTTATAATTAAAAACATATTAATATCTTAGTGATATATCTACTTTATTCGTATTATTAAATAAACAATGGTATGTATTTAATACATACCTATTTTTTAAAAAGATCATCCAAGTATACTTATTACATTTTATATCATGTTTTATTCCTAACTGAATTCTTTTTTCAATACTTTAGGAATACTTAGGCATATGTAAAATATTAGCCCTGCTTTAAGCTGAAAATGTATTCCTAATTAAGGAAATTACTGTTTAACACCTTTTTTCCCCAAGTGTGGCTACGGGGAAAGAGTTTGGGCCCGAGACCGGGTCCGCTCGTCTTTCATTTTCGTGACTGTCGGGGAGCTCAGGTAGGAGCGAAGAAGATCTTCCCAGGTCGCATGTAAATCCCAGCTCGTTTGGGCCAGAGAGCTCGGCTCATTAATGAATTTAAATGGTCTCCTTAATAATATTTAACGGCTTCTTTGCCTGGCTTTATGATGACAATATTTTTCCGGGGCCCGTCGCCCGGGTCTCTCGTATTTAATGGCCCTGCATTGGCATTTGACAGCTGACAAGTTCGTTCGCCAAGTGTGGTTGGGGGAGCCCCCATAAAAACTCTCAGCTTATGACGGTATCAATAATTCCCTTTCATAAGCGGCGGCCATCCCGAGTTGGTCAATCTGTTTGCCAATTTATCTCATAGATTCCATTTGATGTATGAGGTACGTGCAAAGTAAAAAGCACACACCCTCTGAGGATAACACACATATGTAGCCCCCCGCTGCCCGAGTCGAACTTATCCAGTTCTACAAATCGATTTTTGATTGAGTTCATTAGAGGCCAAGTCGAAATGCCGCAACAGGAGCAATCCTCTAGATTTTTTTTCGAAGTGGTGGGCTTTTCCTCACTACATCGCCCACACATATGGGAGGTAATGCCTCCCAGGAGCTTTTGCCGGAGCACTTGGCCAAATCATTTTTGTTATTAGCGAAAATCGCGTCGAGTGATTTACTTTTACTTTTGTCTTACTGCCTCGCACATTTACTTTGATTCATCCACATGTTGTTCAAGGGAGAGGCAGGGGGAATTGCGGCGTTATCATCCGTCGGTCAGGCGGTCCAAAGTGGCAAGTCCCTGCACAAATCCTAATTGGATTTATGTGTAGAAATGGATTATAGCTTATGTTTCCAACTTGCCTGCCTTTTTCGCCTCTAATTGCAGTTGCTAGCGGGTGGGTTTCGGCATCCAGCCCGATAGATTTCATCAGGCTTTAGGGAAAGATAAGGCTGAACGCTTTAATTGAAGATGGTTTTCATTGAAAGTTAAAAAAAATATAGGTTTTCTGTAAATAATGGTAAATTTATAATAGTTTCAAAGGTTTAATATTTATATAGATACAAAGAAAGTAGTACCTATGCCTCACCTCAAATTTGAAAGTTTCATGTTCTACCTGCCGAATGAGTTCTGAGTACCGTTAATATCGATATACCTTAGATAGGCCCCTCCGAATGATATTTATGCTATCGTGATGATCACGACTCTGTGATTTCCATAATTCCTCTCCGAAAACGAAACTCAGCTCAACTAATAAGCCCTCTCGGATATTTATGACACGATATCATCTCGGGCCACTCGATTTCCAGTGTCTCCTGTGGGTCTGAGCCGGGAATGAAGTCGAGACCAAATGTCTGCCAGAGAATCGTTTCGGAATATTGTCCATTAAAATGGAAAATGAGAAGAGAACCCGCGAGAACCACCAGAATCCGTGGCGAGTGGAAGAGTTATGCCTTGAATGAAATGAGTATATAAATATTTTATCAGTGGCCAGAAATCAGATATCTCTTTGATTCATAGAGCTAATTTATGGCTTCCTTTGTCCCCGACCCCAGTTGTGGAACAGCCCAGACCCTCCGACACCAGGGCAGCTCATTATGAGCCGAACCGAAAATCAATAAAAATATATCGTACACAAATATTCGAGTGGAGTGGCTATGCATGTGCCATATAGAGGTGGAACGGCAGCGCATTCCTCAAAAAGAACCCAACATAATTCTGGTTATTTGTTTCTGTTTCTGTGTCGATTCTGTTTACCTCTAACGAGTTATTTAGAAATCAATCGCCCGGCCTGAGTTATGAAGATCATACGCGTAGATAGTTCACAAACAGATCCCCACTAGACAATCCTCTCGGGCGATTCAAATTAGCTTTAAATGTTGTCTACTTTGGCCATGCGGCCATCTTTCTATGATCCCGAGCCTCCGGGTCCGCTGCTGAATGCAAAAACTCAGCGCATCTCATTGATTTGTAATTCTCGGGCACAGCATAAATTCTACATGTGAAATCTGATAGCCGCGGCCTGAAAATGGCCAAGAGTTGGGGCTTGGACCTGGATCCGACCACTGCTCACTGCGCTATTTTGTGGCAATCATTTGCACCTCGCTCTGCCTTTAAGCCACAAATCTTATTTTATTCAAAGTGCCCATGCGTAGGTCGGCTCCGCATTTGCATATGCCGCTGCAGACTCCGAGCCCAGAATCCCAACCGAAGCCAAACCCAGCCAGAATGGCAGATACAGTGTTGCTTACTTGAATAGGTCCTTTCCCTTTTAACAAATTACATTTATGAAAAAAAAATTTGTTTAAATGTAGTCTTGGTATTTAAAAATTTTAATTATATTTTACATTGATAGAATTAAATATAACACTAATTTTAAGCTCTACTTTAAATTTCACATGAGCAAGGCAAATAATATCAATATTTTCATAGTTTCATGATGATTTTAATTAAAGGAGTTTCGAAATCTTTCTAATTAGAATCTTCACATTTATATCACCCATTCATAATTATACCAGCTTAGCCATGCTTAACAAAAAGTAGTTGGGAAGAAAGTTTTTTTAAAGTTTAAATTCCGATAAATTGTACAAATTTAAAGCCTTCAATCGACTTAGGTTTTAATTTAAGAAGGGGAATCTACCACAAACTATATTGACATTCTTATTGGAAAGTCCTATTTATATGACCCGTACTGCGGAAATCCAGCTTAGCTGGACTTGGGCACATTTATGAATCAACGCCAGGCGCGCCATTTCATTCAATAAAACACGAGGAGTCGGAGTCGGAGACCGCTGCCCCGTTTTCCCCCCTTTAAGCCTTTTTTGAGCAATGTTCAATGCACGACAACGACATCGAGTTGTTGTTGTTTTTGCTGGCGTTGCTAACTCGCGGAACATAAATATTTCGACACTTTTGCATGCGCGACAAACATGTGCGAAAATGGCATAAAAATATGGCATCGCCAGGGATGGGTGGATTCAGGGGCGGGACCGGGGGATCGGATGGCCATTTAGTGGCCAACAAGCTCCATCAGCAAAGGATTTCGGGCGGCTGACGTGGAGTCGCAGGGGGAAAGATGCAAATTTGTCGCCGGAATATGATCATAATTCATGCAACAAATAAATGTACGACTTGGCATTCGATGGTGGTGACCAAAGCCGAGTGCGAATCTGGAGTTCCCGGTTCGACCCACGCAATAATATCACAACCGGATGCTGCGTGGAGTTCGCATATTTAACTTCAATTTGTTGGCTCAAAGCGAGGAAAGAGTTGCCTGGCTGGATTTGATTTTCCATATACGCCTTTGTCAAAAGGAAATTTGATTATTCTTAACTCATAATAGCAAGGATCCTGATCATTTTGATTAAACACAATTTCAAATATTTGAAAAATGATTGATTTCATTCTTCCAACTCTGGATATTTCTTTATGTTTTTAATGAACAATAGATGTCAGGCTACAATTATCAAAGCTAATTAATTTAATTTAAGTTCTCAGCCATTAGCCATCATGAAATTCCTTTTAGACTTTATTAGACTTATATTATTTCTAAAATAAAAAAAAATATTTTTTGGTAAATAGCACCTTTTTAAATAAGCATTAATTTTTAACAAAA
Organism: Drosophila lutescens; assembly: GCA_037075285.1. Classification (NCBI taxonomy): domain Eukaryota; kingdom Metazoa; phylum Arthropoda; class Insecta; order Diptera; family Drosophilidae; genus Drosophila; species Drosophila lutescens. The sequence goes on from JBAMCF010000300.1 coordinate 1,244,481, forward strand.
TTTATTGAAACTATCTTCTAATTTCTAAAGGTTCCCCCAGTCGTAATATTGACGAAAACGTTGATCCCCTGGCATTAAATGTTCTCATTTGTACTTTCTTCTTCTAATTTATTACCAACGTTGTTTTCCCATACCCACGATCTCAAACTCCGAAACTGGTAGCCACTGGGATCCACAAAAGGCGACTCCTCCATCTCCATCTCCAACTGCACCTTCCTCTTCGTCCAGAGGCGATCCAAGTGGCCGACGACAGGCGCTGCGAATGTAATAAGCGATTAAAACATCTTTAAGCGGCCGATTAGCGCAGCGGGCGACTGATCCGCTCGGATCCCACTTGGCACACCCGCTGCGGAGAAGTCGTTCCGATCCGACTCAGAACAGAATCAGAAACAGAATCAGAGTCGAAGCATATAGGATTGTAAGGGGCATGGGTTGGGATGGGATGACAGTGGCGTTACACCACAGCTCCCGACTCACTGGGGCTCTGGTAGCCGTCGACTGGCGCTTCTGGGCATTTTACACCTCCGGCTCCACGCAACATGGGGTCCCCGGTCTCCAGTCGCCGGTGCAGCGGTTATTTCATAATTCACTCAGCCGGCCGGGCCACGTTTATAAATCTCCTTAATATTATTTTGATAGGGCGCCTAATTGCTGTAAATATTATTTCTGCGGCCACCTAATGTTTCCTCCTCCAACATTGTTTATTGACCGAAACTCGTTGGCCGTTTGTTGTTTATTTGAAAAGCAATTAGAATTATTATGAGCAGCATATTTATTGCTCGATGAGCTGTTGTTGTTATTCCCCGTCTCTGGCTAATTGGGAAAATTAATAGCCCAAGGGGGAAATTGCCGATTTCCAATTAAACAATAATCAGGTCCGAGTTTGAGTTGGAAATTCAAGCGGTGAGAAAAGAGCAGTCAACCGAGGCAAAGACAGTTAAGAGTAGTTCGAGATCCAGGTCGAATGATCGGTACACCTGCCAACAAACTTTTGGTTTTGCATTATTAATACTAAATGAATTATATTTACTTCAACGCTTATAGGTTTATAAAAGTGTTAAAGTCTTTTGGAAAGTTCAAAAATATTTTGTACGTAATTATGGAAATTCCTTCGAAACTATGTTGCACAGTGTGAGAATTCCAGGCTGAGATTGCAGGTGGCAGTACCTGAAATTATTGGCCAGTTCCTCTTTGCCTTCATCGGTTGCTTGGTTCGCACAAATCTTTGTGATCTTGGTTCCCATAATTTAAATGTCAAGTTTTGTCTATATTAAAAATTCTGCAGCAAATCCCCACCGATCCAGATCCAACTTTGATTCGCCTTTGTCTTCCTCTCGGCCACTCCGATGGACCGACTGTCTGACACTTGTCTTAGAACATTCCCATTCCGATTTCCATTCTGATTCGGAATCTGATTCCTTTCCCATTGGGGATTTTGGTGGCTGTTCGTTGCTTGAAAAGAAAATTGGACTTCTTTGACACGAATATTTTCAGTCTGGCAGTTTCTTGAACTTTTCGCTGAATTAACGTAAATATAGGTATATTCGAATGAGTGTTTAAATTTTTGTATATAATTTAATCAGTATGATTGGCGGGTTTTGAATCTCAAGGCACAATGCTAATGGATTATATGTTTGTAATTTTATATATTTTTTTTGGAAAAATAAAATGTAATTCGTTTAAAGAATATATTTTTTAAAATCATTATTTTAATATATCTTTTCCCTTTAATCTCGATATAACAAAAGCCAAAAGCTTTTGGTTCTTCTAGGCTAAGAAACTAAAAATGTCTGACTACATGATTATTTGGTATTCTCTAACAATAGCAACTGCCTTGCATAGATCCGCTCGAAATTGCATAACAACTGGGGTCTCCAGGCGGAGTTAGTGCCACGATTCGCTGGGGTGATCTGCTCCCCGGATCTCCCCCCTTGCGGAACCCTGTCAAGAAAGGGTCCCACACAACAGCGAAAACGGCGAGTACAAGTCGGTTATTACTGATATTCGCGATCGCGAGCTGAGCCATTGTAATTTTCGTGTTTCTGTAACTGCTTTTGAGGAGGGGACCCGCGATGGCGACTGGGACACGAAATGTGCGCGATGATAATGACAAATCAAACGATGACACACAAAACGGCGACGATCGTGTTGGGAAATTGCCGGAGAGGAGACCCCGGGGCCCTGAGCAGATGATTGGCCACTCCGCTGGATGGATGGATGGATGGATGGATCTACAGCGAGTCAGGTCTCAAACCTTTGGCGTTGGCGTTGATGGAGATCGCAGATCGGAGATCGGAAGAGGGTACGATGATGTTTCCTACGAGGAAGTGCAGCTATGGCCATCAGTTGTTTGATTGCTGGCCAAATAATTATTTATAATTTATATGCAAACAGAGTGGAACAGGGAACAGGAATTCCAGTGCTCTTCTGAAGGGTTCGCCTTCACCTTCGAGTTCACCTGGCCAAGCAGCCTGGGAACCATATTCATATCGCGCCTCATCTGCGGCCACAGCATTCCGTTTTGCGACATTTTCCAAGGATCGCGAATCGAGGCCTTTGGCTGCGGGACTCACGCTTAACGATATTCAAAATTCATTACAATTGATATTGTTTCGGATGCATAAATACAAACAAATGGGCATGCCAGTCGCAGTCGCAGTCCCAGTCCGATCCTCCTCCACTCGGCTTTTTGTTTTATAAGGAGCAGCTCCATGGCTATGGCTCCTCTCGTATCAGCGACGGAGCATCTGCGGACTGTACAAGAAATAACAATCTTACTAATTGGGCGATTTTAGCATAAACAAATGTATTTTAGCTCTAACTAAACCACAGCACCAGCCAGAATCGTTTTGTTAGCCTTTTGCGAGGAGCTTTGCATACGAGGCGAGGGCGATGATCGCGGGGATCCCGAAGAACGAAGGCGAAGGAACCCTGGCCATGGAGATTGTGTCCCATGCAGACAACGATTATGGCTGGAGGATGGCCAGGGGTCTGTAGCCGCAGTAGTCCGCGAGACTCGTGGGATCGCATTAGAAAAAGGCCAAGACCAGGGGATTATGGTTGAGGCCACTCCAAATGACAATATACAATAAGCTAAGGGGCCGAATTCATACCGCATACATTTAAATAAAACACAAACAAACCAAATAAAAAATAAAGAAACCAAAAACTCCTAACCAAGGCTTGGTTTCTTAAGTTGTTTATACTTATATAGGTAGTACGGTACTTAGGTTTTGCAAAACAAACTTAAAACACCTAAAAATAGGTATCTTAAAAAATTAAATGTTAAATGTTATAAGTATAAATATTTTATTTTGTAAAATTTCTTAAATTGTTATAATATATATTGCCTTTTAAATTTTATCGCAATAGGATTGGATCAGCACTTAAAAAACGCCTAAAGTGTATTAATTTTTAATCACCTTCGAAAATATTTTATAGCACAATAATTTCGCATGAGATTTTAATATTTCCCAAAAAAACACAATACTAATATTCAGTGTTCAAAGACAATTAATTAAGTGGCCCCATTCATCGGTCCAAAGCGTTGCACTTTCCTTTCGATTTCGCAACTAGATCTTTACCCAATACCGGCCAGAGACGCTTTCCATCCTTTTCCATCCGCCACAGACACATCTAGTTGACTATGGGCAATGGGCAATGGCACCGCCAATTGAGCCGGAGCTAAAAAAGCGCATTGAAAGGCGCCGCCAGTGGAGGCCATACTCGTAATCGGAATCGATTCGAGCCGAGTTGCGTTGCGCCGAGTCAAGGCTTAAATAAATTCGTCATTATAAATCATGAGTTGGAGCTGCAGTCGGTTTAATTAATCACCGCTGTGCCCCAGCGGTGCGCAAAAAGCTAAAACTGCCGCAGCCACAGACCACTGAGCCACTGAAATTGCAACTGCTACTGCTCCACTGCACCACCGAAGCGGCGACTGCAAGTGCTCAGCTGGAGATTTTTGAAAAGATGATATTTATGGCAACTTTGACAGAGCTCCCCGAGCAGAGTCCGTCGATAGACTCATTCGGAGTGCTCCTGGCCGGGATTGAGTGCCGCACGCGCAGTGACCACCACCGGAGAGCCACCATGGCCACACGACACTGGGGGAAAAAATGGATCCTAATTGGACATTGCAAAGGGAAAAAATCTCTATCTATCTTTAACTGATATTTTATAAAATTCCAGAATATTTGTAATAAAATTTGAATAATTTTATCAAGAAAGAGCTTAAGAATTTATTCAGAAACTAATCTATATTTTTAATTCTTAACTCCTGTGATCTTTTTCTAAAAGAATAGAAAATAAACCATAAATATATACAAATTAGTCACCCTGAATTAGAGCTTGAAAATTTTCGATATTTGGCAGTATCGATATTTTCGATAGTTTATCGTATCGATAATATCGATGTTTTTAAGGAAATCAACGGAAAATTTAAAAATTAAATGAATTCACGGTTTCTTGAGAAATTTTTTTTAAATAACCAATGAATGTCTCTAATTCCAAGAAGTAAATGTTTTATTATTTTTTTTTCAAATACCAGACGTTATAAAAATTATAATTTAAATTTAATTATTATTATAAAAATTATATAAATATACGTGTACGTGTATATTTAAGTTTATTAAATTTATAAATGCCTAAATCTCTGTATTGTTTGAATATACTTTTTTGTAACTCTCCTGGCAATAAATTACCTAAAAACTTGTCGAAAGTTTATATTTTTGTGACTGCAGTCTGGCTTCTGACTCCTTGGCTTCGTTTTGGCATTCCGCATGTGGTCGTCGGCGGTGACAGTGGACAGAAGTGGACATCGCCGAGGCGGGCGACAGTTTTTAATCGCGGCCATAATCATAACTGTGATTTGTATGACTCTGTTGGGGCAGCCACTGCGGCGACTGTCGCAACTATTGACCATATTGGCCGCTCCGAGGTGAATTATTAAAGTCGCCGGGCCAATTTATGCGACGCGTTCTCCTTTGAAGCGCTCCAGCCGTCATAATGCCGCCCCCTCACTCCCCCTCACTTCGACTGACGACTGCCCGATGTGGTTGCGGTGATTTGTGCCGCTCAGCGGTGCACCGATGTATATAGGGATATATGTATACCCGCGGATCGGAGGTGGAGCGCCTAGTTGGTGGCTTACCAAATGAGGAGCTGCTTTTCAGTCGCTTTTTGTGGCCAGCGGAATACGTAATTCGCCGGCTGGCCCCACAAGTCGTCCGTCGCATTTACATTCCGTATACATATTTATGAGAGAAAATAGAGAAGAGATCATTATGATTGAAGAACATCGACAGATGGCCCTGATGATGATACAAATGGGCCGATTGAAGAAGTCAATTTGTGCACTGCTTGCTGATTCTATTTGAGATTTTCAATTAGCCATTGATTGTTCTTAAAATAAACTTAACACTTTGTCACAAAATATATCTATTTTTTTAAAATCTAAAGTATTTTGAAATTATTTTTATTAGGTTTGCTTATCTAGAAATTGGGATTTTAAAAGTGTTTCACTTTTCTTAAGAGCTGAGTTTACTAAGAATTAAATTCTCACAGTTGTATGCAGAAATTAAGAATTAGAATTAAATACTGACATTTTTATGGAGAAACTCGGAAATCTTTTGGGTATTTAAATTAAATATGCATGATATAAAAAGACCATTTGTATTATATCATTTATTCATATTTACCTTTAATAACCGGTAATATATTAACTTATTTTTAACCAAACTATACGATTTTCCCAAGATCGGTTTGCTTAGGTGGGATTTTCGCATAGCGGCTGCCGGAACTAGCCAGTAAAGTCCCAACAGCAGAACGGGGGTTATTAAGTGCCCGATGCGTAACTCCGTAACCCCGGGTGGCCCCAGGGGGCATCCGAGATCTGCGGGGCCTAGGAAGTCTGTCATATTGAGTGCGCACGAACAAAGAGCGCTGAACGAAAATTTGTTACCGCCTAAGCAACAAATTGCACTCCCCAAACACACACTGGCAAAAGCCTAAACTTGAACTGACATTTTACATAAGGCGGAATTATACATACGTATTTATGTATGTACATGGGTGCCAACAAGGGGGAGCGAGGGAGGTATGGGGAGGGGCTATCCAGGTAGGCAGACCCGCTGAGCAAAGGCCCCGAAAAAGAGTTAATTTGCATAATTACGTTGGAGTGGGAAAAGAGGGGTTGAGGAGAAGGGTGAGGTGGTTGGGTCGTGGTGCATTTTCAGTAAGCCAATGCCGGAGAACTGACTGATGGCAGATACACGAAGGAAAAAAACGTTTGGAAATTTAGCAAGACAATATGTTATTCAGTAAGGAATATTTAAAAAAAATATATAAAGGGAACAAGAAGTTTCCAAATCAGAATGATAAGATCAAAATAAAATAACTTTAAACTTTGATACAAAATTATACAAATGTTTTTATTTTATTTAGCTCCATAAAAACAAGAAAGGAAGTTAACTTCGGCCAGCCGAAGTTTATATACCCTTGCAGGTATGCCTATTTAAAATATTGTTTTTTAATTGACAAAAAAGGGTATATTGTATTCGTGCAAAAGTATGTAACAGGGAGAAGGAAACGTTTCCGACCCTATAAAGTATATATATTCTTGATCAGGATCACTAGCCAAGTCGATATAGCCATGTCCGTCTGTCCGTCTGTCTGTCCGTCTGTCTGCCCGTCCGTATGAACGCTGAGATCTCGGAAACTATAAAAGCTAGAAGATTGTCATTTTGCATGCAGATTCTAGGAGTTCTTACGCAGCGCAAGTTTGTTTTAAAAAAGTGCCACGCCCCCTCTAACGCCCACAATCGGTTATATACGATTTTAAAAATTTAAGTATTTCGGAAAAGTAAAAATGCAGTTTTATTGTGTTTATCAATACCTATCGATCGTGATCAAAGTTTCTATCTCCATCTCCCTCGCACTCCCTTTACCTGAGTAACGGGTATCTGATAGTCGGGGCACTCGACTATAACGTTCTCTCTTGTTTTTTTAATTATTCCTATGGTAGCCACAAGATATAGTGGTCCGATCCGGCTCGTTCCGACATATGTATTACCTTCAATAGAAAAAAGACTTTTGGGAAAGTTTCATCGCGATAGCTTTAAAACTGAGAGACTAGTTCGAATAGAAACGGACATACGGACAGAGTGACAAACGGACAGACGGTCATGACTATATGGACTCGGCTATTAAGAATATATATACTTTATGTGGTCGGAAACGTCTCCTTCACTGCGTTGCAATCTTTTGACTGAAATTATAATACCCTCTGCAAGGGTATAATATTCGTTGTAAGTTTTTATTGTTATGTACCTTAAGGTTGTTCTATTGGAAAAGCATTTTTTTCTCATTTTTAAAGAAAGGTTTAAGTTTATGGTTAAATTTTCTTGGACTGTAAATAATGTTAGTGGGAGGGTGCAGGAAAGGGGTCTGGAAAAGAGTGCACGAAAACGAATCGAGGCACGAACAACAACAGGAACGGGAAAAAAATGAAGTCGCTTTATCATTTTTAGCTGGCGGCGCTGTTTGGCCAAAGTGTGGAAAATAAATGTATGGAAATTTGCATACGAATTTCGAATTTCAAATGGCGCTGGCTCTTTTCACCTCCGTCGAATGGATTGTGGGCAGAGTTTTGGTGCCCGTTAGGCGACTCCCACACTCTTCTCTTCCCGTCTCTTTCTGCAACGGCTCCAGTTCCACTTGGAGTGGAGTCTATGGCCACTTGAAACGGGCGGTTGGATAGTCAGAGGTCACGCCCACCCCACCAATGACGTCAGCTGAACACACCTCTACATATCCCAGCACTCGATGAAAATATTCTTATTACATAATTAAATACATATAAAAAGTATATACCATTCAATGATGTATGTAAATAAAGGACTTAATATATAGGAATAATTATATATTTAACGAACCATTTTTAAGCTATAAATTAAGATAACAAACTAGAATATAATATAAACTGCCTTATAAATAGTTTTGTACATTATTTGTATGGACTATTGTTTGCACTTGGCTTGAAGATATTTTTGACTCAACATATTTGAAATGTAGTAAATGTTTTAAATAATATAATAGCAGTTCTTTCTACCAATTTATTTCAATAAAATAATGAAAAAAAACCTTAGGCATCTCTACAAACCATGGACATATGTTCACGGCTCGCACTGTCAATGTGTAATATTATTTATTATCACTCATTGCGATGAATATTTGTTGGCACTGCTGGCGCTGCATTATTGCGGTCTTTGTTGATTTAATTAATTAAATCGCAGTTGTTTTTTTAATTGATTGACAGATTAAAAACAAAACCAATTAACAATTTTAATACAACGGCCGACCGCATAATATGCCATAATAAAGAGCCAGCTGCCAAAGGGCGGAGGTCCCCGAATGAGCGAGGAGTGAGGGGGCGGAACGCAAACAGATTGATACACCCACAAACACTCGATGCGATGTCATAATCCGTTATTCGCATTAACAGCGATTTTAATTAATGAAATCACTCAAGGGAAGCTGGCCAGAAACAGGAACCGCCCTCGATTGTGTTGGCCGAAACCGAACACTAATTAAAACCGTCCGCCCAGGGGAGTGCAGCTATTTGTCCAACCAATTGAGTTAAACTATTTTATTTATTTTTGAAAAAGTACAAATTCAGTTTTATAGATGAATTGGTTTGCAAAAAGGCTCTAAAAGCTGTATTATTTGTTGATAGTCAGAAATAAAAATATGTAAGCTTAATTTGATGCCTAGTAATCCAATTGATACGCTTATACCTTTAAAAATAATATAATTTGAAATTAGAAAGAAAAACTCTTGAAAAGAATTTAAATGCATCATTTGCTATGTTATACTTTTCCCGCTAGTTTTTCTAAATCTTCAAAAGCTTCTAATTTCCTGAATAGTTTTTTATAAAACTAATAGATTCACTACCTCAAGAGTGAGATATGTCTGGCTGCTCCGATGAACTCTCAAATCAGCAGGCGACAAATTCGCATGGAAATTGCCAATTCAAAGCTCCGCATAAACATATCGTCCGAATGGCTTTTGTCTAATTGAAAGCGATAAATTTGGCTAACATGACGTGGGAATCATGAGTGCCTAGATGGCCAAAACTTAAAATTCATATATTGATTTTAACATACAAATAACTACATTTAATTAATAATGGCGAGGTGAAACAAAAGCGAGACGAGCGCCGACAAAAGAGTTATGCATGGCGAAGTTTGCGGCTTGATTTGAATAAACGGCTTCCCACGACGAAATCTTGGGGAACGGAACGAATGTATCTGGATTCGGGGCCAACTCAAAATCGAAATCCAAGCCGACAAGCGAATTCGCACGCAATAATTTCAAAATCGCCGCCCGTTCTCATTGGCCATTCATAATTTCTAGTTCGACCGGCGTTTCGGTGATTACGATGTGATTTAGAAATCGAAATCAAGTGGATGGATGGTATGGGATGGGATGGGATCCCAGTGATCGGGTGAGTCACGGAACAGGTTCGAGCTTCGATCTTCGAGCGGAGGCAAATGTCAGCGGATCGGTAGCGAGCGTGACGATAATTCAGATCGGCTCTATATTTATGGGTACGTATGGGAAATCTGCAACTGTCCCCGTCCGTCTTGGCATTTCATATGCAAAGCAGTGGAAAAGAGCCAACGAAGATGTCAATAAATCTGCCGCTTTGGCCTTGTTCTGCATTTCCGCTAACAGAGACAAAAACGCAGGCTTCCCGATCTTCGGACTCCAGCTCTCCAATCCCAATCCCAATCCCAAACCCAATCCCAACACACACGCAAGCCAGAAGAACAGGTAAACAGGTCGGGATCGAGACGGAATCCCGCAGATCCAGATACAGTAGCCCCACGTCAAAACGAGGTGATTTAGAATTGTCGAATTTTATTTAAATTGGATGCAAACATGCGAAATTTATTGTAGAAAATCAATAAATAAGAAAATCACAAACCCAAAGCGAAACTTGATCTGGAACAGCAGAATGGGCAGCAGGCAGGCCAGGAATCGAGAAGATCAGCTCGAGATCAGACAAGGAACATGGGATAGAGAGAGAGAGAGAGAGAGCAGGGAGTTAAGATCCCTGCCCAGGCACGAACTTTGTTTTGATAATTTCTGCCCGAGATCAGACTCCTGCACTTCATTATTTTATTCGTGCCTTTGGCTTTTTATTTTATATCGATTTTATTTGCGGTTCATTAAAATTTCGTTTTCGGCTAATAAATATTGAGATCGCGCGTTGGGTATTCAAAGCGTTTTATTTGAAATACCCTTTTCAGAGGTTATTTTAACTCTTAAAATTTGGGATAAATAAAATTATTATTTATTTTCTAAAAAACTAACTTTAATTTTTGGAAAATTTCTTTTTTTTAGAAATTTAAATTTATAGGTTCAGTATTATTAAAGAGCATTCTTAATTCAATATTAATCCAATACATTAACCTTAATTCGCTGTGTTTTTATTTCGAAAGAGACGAGGAGGCAGAAAAGGACACTCGACATACTCAAAATCGATGGCTGCGATAGGAGGAACCAGTCCGAAGTTTCTCCTTGGACATTTCCAGCTCCATTCCGTTTCATTCGTGCCTTGTATCTGATTGTCGTCGAGTTTTTCGGGGTACGTGTTTAATTAACTCGAATTAGAATTTCAGAATGTCCCCCGGAGTATTGACGCAGAAAATTTAAATTAGCATGAAAAAATGTATGTGCCAACATTTATGTTTTTTAATGAGCATAAACAGTGCTAATTAAGCAAGTTTTTTAACAAAATATTGACAGGGAATGAAAAACCTTTAATTTCCTTTAAGAAAATTAATTCAGAATTTATAGCTTTAAACCCTTTAAAGAATTCTAGGAATCTTCCATTTGATTTTCTAAGCTCACTGCACATTATCTACAATGCAACCAGCGAATATTTCTCATTTGAATGTGGCGCCCTAATCGGTGATTGACTGCGGAATTTCACCAAGGCTGCGATATGGCCAACACCACACACTCCGGCTCCACTGGAACCACAATGGCCAAGACTCGGGATGATACGCAGATATTTGCGGGAATAACTCATGCAGATTACTCGCCGGCCCATGAAAGGCGGGCAAATTAAGTGGGGAAAATATAATTGATAAACACGGGCGAGTTCTAATTCTGGCGCTCTTTATCGGGGTCCATTAATTAGGCACTTGATTTATGAATGCACAAATGGCGATAGTATGCAGCTAGGACTTGGCTAGGCCAGCCTCTTAAATATGAGCCGCATTTTATGGCCATGAAGAATATACACTGAGCGTAAACAACATTTGAAGGAATTAAATAATATTTAAAAATATTTGTTATATTTTCAAATCGATAATAATGTTTTAAGCACAAAGTTAAGAAAGAGTACTTTCAAATGTCTGCTCTTAACAGAAAAGATTTTAAGCAAATCCTGCACACATAAAAAAATTATGGGTAAAATGAATCCATTCGGATAATTACGTAACCATAGAAAATTTGAATGTGGCCAGGTAAATTTGACCTGGTCGAAAAGGGTATTTCATGTAAAAACGATATGGGCTTTGCATGACCTGAAATTTACATGGCAATATCGATTTTACAGGGACATGCTTTTTTTTAAATACTATAAAATAGTAATTTGTGTGCATTTTGTTTTTGTGTGAGTAACTACTTGGTGGTTCGATGGTTGGGGCCGTTTGTGTGTTTTTTGTGTGTGTTTTCTTCAGTATTATAAGAATATATTCCGGACCTTAATGGAATTTTCTTCAGTGCAGTTGGCGTGGGCTGCTTTTCCCCTGAAGATGTGGGCTTAAAAATAGCACCTGCTTGGTTTGGTTGGTTCAACTTTGGCACTCTGGACTGCGGACATTAATCAGCTGTTGCTAAACGGCTTAAACGCCGGTAGCCATGTATATATGGCCCATCCGCACCCTCAGTCTCGTCCAAAGGAATTGTGAACAAGCGCGAGAACGGCCAAAATGCCAAATGCTCGGATCGATAAGGATCGCGCCTGCAGCTTCTAAGCTGGCGAGCGGAAATGGCAACCAGGAACAGAAACAGGACGACGCATCGCCTCGCAGGACATGCGGAGAAGTGGTTGTGCTGCAGGCTTAAATTAATTAAGCCCATGTTTGCGCATTTCTCGTCGGTTTCTGGCGTTATCCCTCGAAATTAATTGGCGAGGAGGGTCCTGGTTCAGGACAATGACAACTCGATAAGCCCACATCAACGCACATTGCGCTGCCCCTGGATACAGCAGGGTATCCTGGGATGCCGAGATCCTGCGATCCTGCGGTCCCCCGATATCAAGCACCTGTTCCGCATTGCTCGTGGGTGAGATCGAAGTTGTAAGCATATCGTTGACCCCTTCCAAGGGTCGTATTTCATACGTTTATATCCCGGGGGTTGAGCTGCGCATTTGTGTCATTCGTTCCTTTTTTTTGTGGATCGCATGGCCTGCTGTTTCGGCTTAAAGCATACTTTATGGAAAAACGCGGCTATCAGAGTTTTATGGTTTGTTTGTCATTTTAACACCTTTTAAGGTGCGCACATTAATTAGAAGCGCAACGAACCTGCGCGACATTTTCGAGGAGCACGACATGGATCCATATACCTCCTGCTGCGTCGGGAGTTTGAAAGGAGAACGGAAACGGAAAATGTTGCACATGCCCCAAAAATAACGATAAGCCTAATGTCATTATACAAGCCCATTGTGCTCTATTTTCCGGAAAGGTGTTTCTCAAAAGGGGTTGCAGGGAGTTGAAGAACTAATTGCTTTCTTTGACTGCATGTTTACTGTTTTATATATAGGACAATGACAGTATTTATCAATTACGTTAATGCTTATGTGTTTTATTAAGCTGTCCTATAAAAATTAGGATTATTGTTTAATTTTTAAGACAATAAAAGGTTAAGAAACTTTTGTATGTAATAATAATAATAATGATTTAAATTATTATTATTAATAATAAGTAAAGTTAATAGACAATAGGTATTTCTTATAAAGCCGTCAGCCAAAATAATAAAAAAAAAAACATAAATACTATGGTAGATCAATCCTTTATATTTTGCAAGACTAAGATAGTTTTCAACTAATCCAATATTTTTGGAGCTCTTAGAGTAACAGTTTCAGATGATAATTATACCCGTTACTCGTAGAGTAAAAGGGTATATTGTATTCGTGCAAAAGTATGTAACAGGGAGAAGGAAGCGTTTCCGACCCCATAAAGTATATATATTCTTGATCAGGATCACTAGCCGAGTCGATCTAGCCATGTCCGTCTGTCCGTCTGTCTGTCCGTCTGTCTGTCTGTCCGTCTGTCCGTCTGTCCGTCTGTCTGTCTGTATGAACGCTGAGATCTCGGAAACTATAAAAGCTAGAAGGTTGAGATTTCACACACATATTCTTGGGCTTCCTACGCAGCGCAAGTTTGTTTCATCGAGGTGCCACGCCCCCCCTAACGCCCACAATCGCCATAAACGATTTTCAAATGTGTCTGGAGGCCACATCTTTTAAGATTTTAAAAATATATAAACGCCATTTTATAGTGTTTATTAATACCTATCGAAATGTAGAAGACATTTTTCAAATCGGACCATTCATTAAAAAGTTATACGCAATCAAAATTGTTTATATATCTATCTCCCTCGCACTCCCTTTAGCCCCAATAGATAGTCGGGACACCAACCCGAGTACAGCGTTCGCACTCCCTTTAGCTGAGTGACGGGTATTAGATAGTCGGGACACCAACCCGACTATAGCGTTCTCTCTTGTTTTAAAGTGATATATAAGAATAGTTATATTTTTTTCTAATTTGTACAGTTTTTTATTCAGTCACACAACTGAGCAACTTTTTCCCACTATTTCTGGTAAAATTTCCTCTAAGCCCGACAAAAATAGATAAAGTTATATGTTTAGTGTCCAAAGTGGAACCAGTGGCAGCTTATCGTCATGCCAATCTTCCACAATTATTCCATTTTGCCATCCCCTCTGAGTGATACATCGAACCAGAAACGGAATCAGACCCACGGATCCAAGCTCTATGCCAAACTTTGGCCGAAAAAGCTGATTAACGTGCAAGTCGTGATCGGGCAAAGGCGTTGCCATAATTTGTCAACACCCCAATATTTTACGAGCACTCATTGCGATATAATTGGGCCTCAAGTGGCGTATGAGCGGGGCTTTTTTTGCCTTATTGTATTTTGTTTTTATTTTTTTTGGCTGGCTGTTACTTTGCGATTCGAGTTATTGCGCATCATAATGGCCGCCTTATGTCGTCTGGTTGCGATTTACGGCCCCCGGTCCGCACTTTACACCCCCGATAATCACTCGCTCCACCCTTTCCACCCACGTATCCGCCTTATGTTTTATGTATCAGAGCGAGCGGCTGAGTTATATACCGATATATGTAGTGCAGAGGGTACCTGTTCGGCTCTGGCGTGCGATATATTGTAACAGACCATTGTGTCAAATATAAATCAGATCATTTTTTCCGCCTTCAGAGCAGCGAACCAAAAAGCGAACGGGGAAAAAACAAAGCAAGGTATTTTGTTTTTATGGGCCAGAGACAGACGGAGACAGAAGTTGGCATAAATTGAATGAGAGGCAAGCAGGGTCGGCTCTTTAAAATTTTGACAAACTTTTGGTGCCCCGTAATCGTATATCTAGATCGTGTTGGCAGCGTCTTCTCTTGAAAGTGTTTTGATTTTGGGAATTAAAATTCAATGCACATTAATATGACAGAAACGAATCGAGACGAATCGAATCGGAGCGAAGTACATTAAAAAGTCATGCCGTATCTGACAAAATGGTCAGCGATGAAATCAAATCGGCCATACAAAAAACTGGCGACAGCCATCAAAATGTAGATCGTTCGTCATTGAGGGTACAAAACCCCATAATTTCGATGGCAATAAATAAATTTAACACGCCGCAGCCACTGTATGCATAATGTCGCACAAAACTGAAGAAGTTCGACCCGGATTCGAGTTTTTTCCAAAATATTATGCGCATATACGCTGATGGTTCAGATTGCGGAAGTTACGATGTTTACATATGTATTGCATTGATTTTTATTTTCCTGTAATATTAAAAAACACTAATTTTATTTGTGATAAAAATCAAAATTTATTTGTTCCAGACTAATACTTTACTTGATACTTTATTAAATTATTCAAAATAATCACAGAATTTCGGTGAGTACTGAAAATAAATACAATGCTCCTTCTTTAATAAAATACTTGTATCTTTTTAAAACATATATAAAAGCACCGATTGACCGGACGAAAGCCAAGCTGAGCTCTCTTTGGATTCTTCGCAGCATCCAAATTGATTTGCCTTTAATTTCTCGCACGTTGTTGATTAATTTCCCCAGGAAAGGCAATGAAAAAGTGTGCGAAAGCGAGTCCTTTGTCCCACAAAGGGCATTCAGAATACGGAGAGCCTTTGCAGTGTCCGTCGATTTTTTGGGCACGTGGAAGGGGCAGGCGGAGGGCTGGCGGGTCCTTTGAGCCATTGGGCGAGGATGGACGGCTTGGGGGTTCCCCTTTCAGTGCGCAGGAGCAGAATCAATGCTTTGGGCCCGTGGGACATGTAATCCGGATTGCGCCATTCAGAAAGTGTAAATGAAAAATCTGTTTTTGGAAGCATTTCGGCGTGAAAATGCAATATTGAATTCATTTTCATTTAAATTCACCAACGCAAAAAGCAATTACACGACGCTCCCGGCTCTCCGACTCTCCGACTCTCCAGCTCCAATCAGATTTTGTCCAGGGCCAGGGAATAAAAACTGAAAACAATTTTTTATGTAAAACAGGCTTATCCCTCCGCCGGTGCGAGGTGCTCAAAGGGGGCATAAATAATAAACTGAAATTAAATGTAAATATGGCCAGGAAATCTCGGCAGCGTCGACGAAACAATAACAAGGACAGCGACATTCCGGCTGACAACAACTCATAAATTTTGCCCACAAATCGCGCGGCGAGCGCACAAAATCTGTCACCTATCAAAAATGCCCTAAAAGGGCATAAGTCTCTCCTTTCCTCAGTCTCACCCTTCAGAATTCAAGTCGAATCCGAATCCGAATCCGGTCGGGGCGAATGCGAATGCGCGTGCGCAGCCTTCGGCTGACAATCGATGACAATCAATGTTTGCATTGCATTATTATTATTGGAATAAATGAATAAAGTATCGTGGATCCGCGGCATGCAGTGACAATGGCTCGACACATTCTGATGCTGCCTCCGATCGGAGGCTGCCCCATTCGGGGGATTTATGTAGGCCCAGGCTCGAGGCAGAGTCCCATCCCGCCGCAGTTCAGGCGAATTGTCAGCGCTTTGCGACCAGTCAAAATCGCCATCAAAATCGAAATCGGTAACAAGATCAGCGGAGGCAGAAGCTTGAAGACACACTCACAAAAATTTTGCTAGTAATTTATAGGCCACAGAAAATATAAACCAACAAGACTTTATTAAAAAAAATTCCATTGCCATTATTACAAATCTAAAAATTAAATGTAAAATGTATAAAAACAAATATTTTGGTTGCCTTTTCGTAATGCTTTTCATTGGAATTGAAATCCCCATATTTTTAGATTATATGTTTCCAAAGATGAACTCTTTTTTTTATACCTCACTCCTTAAATTAAATATATTTAACTGGTAGAGCAAAACGATGACAGCTTTCTGAAAAATATATTTCGTTCACTATTGTTTTTTCAAATTCTGACATAAAATATTAATAAATTGGGGAAGTGATATTGAAAGGCAACTTTTGGAATTTAATAGCGGAACTTTTTTTTCTCTAAATGAATTCAATCAATTTCTATTAAAATTAAGTTTACAAATAAAAAACACATAGTTTTTTAAATATTTTTTTCCATACTTTCTTTCACTGCATAAAAAGTTGGATCCGTGTTGACATTCCTTGTTGCTTGTATCGTTGCCGTTCAGTTTTGTTTGTCCGTGCTATACAGCAATCATATTTCGCAGGCCGATCGACTAGATCGACGCTCCGCTCTTGATGCCCACAGAAAGGCACAGTGGTTCAAATCAAACCAAAAAATAATATTATAATTATAAAATTTAAACCAATTAATTACCATGCCCTACACGAAAAACAAACCTATTTTAATACAGTTTTTTAAGCATTTGATAGACTGAACAATAACTTAGAAAAACAATGTATTTTTTGCAACCTTATTAAATGAAATTCTATTGGATTACAAAAATGCATTATTTATGTACTGCATAAATATTTTTTAATATTATTTTAATAAAAAAAAGGTGTTTCCCACAATTTGTAAAATTAAATAATTAATTATTTGAGTTTTAGTCATGTCATTATGGATACTTTTTGGCTAGATAAGACAAACTTGGTGGTGTCTTTTTGGAATTGTTCCACTGTTGTCCCGTAAAGATAGTATGCATATATGGATAAACGGTCGATGAACGAGAAATGCATATGATTCTGAATCTCTTCGCGCTGAATGCCAACAGGCAGTCGAACCAGCTTCCTCAGATTTCTATCATATTTTGCATAGAATGCTGAAATTGCAAACCTCAGATATCAGTGGATGCCGTTTGCTGGTGGAGATCCTGCGCTCGATGGCATCTCCCCGAGATGCCTGATCGTTGAGTGAACTATTTTAATATTTCCCCCCAGCTGCCCACGGAAAGTGCTGAAATTCAAATCGTCGCGGCTGCTTTAACAAACACCTCAGCTAATAATGGCGAGGGAAGACAATGCGACGCAGCTCCCCAGTGACGGGCGGCTTTTTTCTGGGCCCCGACTTGGATCCAGAATGGGACTGAGACTGCGAATCGAGACCTGGGACTGCCTCGAGACAGTCGGCATTGCCAGACAGCGTGTCTCTGGCTGCCTCATTTATGCAGCAGATCGGCAGCAGAAGGTCTCCTCGACTGGGAGTTTGAACCTGGCTGCGGCTTGGTTGTCGAACAATTTCTTCGACACCTTTTTTGCAGCCGCCGGACGTCTTGGCGATTTCGCATTGGGGATCTGCATCGGCATCTGCATCTGTGTGAAAAATGGAAAGCCCTTTTTGGCAATTCCTGACGCCCGTTGGTAAGTGCAGATGATGTCCCTGTCCCCACATCATCGCACTATAGTACAGGCGAACCCTTGACACTCGAACCGTTTGTACATCTAAATGGTACCGTTTAAACAATTTTTAAATATGTAAGACCCAAAAAAAAAACAATCTATTTAATATTATTACATTATGTTACTTAAATATTTTTTGTAAAACTATTTTGACAAATTTAAAATTAATTTCTTTATTAAAATTAAAACTTTTATACAAATTAACGTAAGCTTTAAGATGTGATTTGTAAACAAATATTTGATTCTAAATCGAAATCGATTGAAACTGAAGTAAAAGTAAACATATACATTACATAAACATACATAATCGCAGCATAATTTGCTATTCACATTCTTGAGAAATAGATTAAAAGCATTTAGGATTTGAGATGCAAAAAAAAAGAAAAAAAAAAAAAGTTGAAAAATGTGATTTTTAAATTCGGGCAGTCTGAATCGGGAAGTTTATAAACGAAACGAAGATTATAATTCTAAAATAACTAGTGAAGAAACGATAAATATTTGTTAAAGATTTTGAAGTTAAAAATTGAATGCAAAAATTACGATAATTAAAAAGAAAATGAGATGACTTGGTAACAAATTAATTTTTGTGTAATAATTTAATATTTGATTTTAATGAGTCTATTGATCCTAGGGAATCTTCACTGTATTGCCACTTACACAGTAAAGTTTTGTGGGCTGCCAGGGGACATCAAAACGGAATAATATTTATGATCATCGCGATATTTTTGTGTTTCTCCGTGGCTGTTTTTGCTTTGTTTTCCTCTTGTCCATCTGTCAGCACCGGACCGAGAGTGGACTGGGTTCGTGGATGGGTCTGTGCCTGGTCGAACTTTTGCTTTATGTGCCACGGAATGCGGTGCCCCGCCCCCGCCTCCGCCACCACCCTGTGGCACTGATTTACCGATATGTCATTGAGCGATTCAATGCGATTCACACGCATTCTCCAACGCGGACGCGAATTCGAATTCGAACGGGTTCAAATCCGCCGCCGCCGAGAATTGTCACCCTCGGATCGGATTTGAATGATTCGCGGCGCGGTCACAAAGGCCTCGGAGGATGATGCATAAATCTGCATGCCTATCATCTGGCCTTCTCGGAATTTTTGCAGTTTTTGATGGACACCGAATATATGGTGTTATGAGTGAATGGAATTGGAAGCCTTCAATTCACAATGGGCAAGGTAACGATGATGTTCGCATAGCCCTCTGGATAATTTTCTATGAATGTCCAGATAATAAGCAATTAAGTGTTCGTAGTGAAGACTTCCCATCTTGGGGTTCATCTGAATTCCAAATGGTTATTAAAAATGGATGACCTCAATCAGACCGTTAAAATAAATAAGAGGACTACCATTTACAATTTTTACAATATTTTCCAACACACTTTCTTGCAGCCCTGGAATTTAAATATCGATTACTTACGATTAGGATTATCGTATCAACACCTAAAAACTCTCATCCCTTTCTGTCTTTTCTACGAAGTTGTCGGTCATTGAAGTGTGAAAAATGGAAACCCCCAATTTACTGGATTTGCCTTTCGAGGTCCTTGACTTGATATTCAAGAATCTATACGAACATGATAAATGGCAATTGGCGAAAGTTAATAACCATTTGGGAAAAGCGTTTGCTTTCCATATACGAGATGAATATGAACGAGTTTCGCTGCAAGGCGGTTCATGGTGGTTTATAATGGCAATATTGCCGTTATGCGCCTCAACTGTTCGTCACATTAAGGTTGAGAAAAACTTTGATTTATATCGCAATCTAGGCAACCTAATAGAAGACTACTTTGGGAATTTACAATCCTTAACAATAGATATACCTTTTAGAAGAATTAACTATCTAAAAAGGTTCCTAAGCCGTGGGACAAAGTTGCAATCAATCGACATTCATGTGCGTATTCATCATAAAAACTTCCCGAAAATGATTCGCACGTTGAAGGGACATCCCCGCTTTAAAGGCTTGGACCTATATAACATTTCCAGAGGATTGGGTAAGTTTGTCAGATTAATGTAATATGATCATCGGTTAAATGCATCTTCCAATTTTAGATAGTCACATACATCAATTTTTGAATTTGGAGGTTCTAAAACTGGAGTTTTCCTCAATTCATGACACGAAAAATATTTTTGCACTATGCGTTCCCTTAAAAAGGATTCGAAATTTGAAAATTATGTCAACGCCAATACATTATTCGATGGATATGCCAGAATCGCATGCCTTGGAAAAGGTTAAAATTAAAGGATGCTTTATAAATGTATCTGCTTTGCCGTTCATCAAAAGTCTTAAATCGATTTGCTTAGAGGAAAACTTTACATATGATTCAGAAATCGTTTTCAAATGGATATTACAGCACTCGAATACTTTAGAGAGCCTTACAACGGACATACATAACATTCAAGCCGACATTTTCTTCAAACTTATTAAAAGCTGCCAGAAGCTTCGCTACCTCTACCTTAAAAAGGAGATCGTTAATCTTATCACGAAAGAGTTTATTACCACTTTCCTTGACATTTTGCAGAAAAATGGAATCGCATCAAATAATCCATTTAATTTTGTTACAAGAAAGATGACCCATAGCTCTATAAAAGCTATTGTGAGTTTACAGAGCTACATTTTTAATTTGATGAAAAATAATATTTCTTTGCTTGCAGATGCCTGTCACTCCCAGTTCTAAGCTATTAGACGTCTATACCTATGAGTATTAAGACGAGATTCGAAGTTATTTAAATAATTTTGTAAACCCTCTCAATACTTACTTAGCACCTAAGATTCGACGAAAGCCAATGTAAGTTACCAAAAAAATTTGTTTAATGCCGAAAATAATGTTCTAAGTTCTCGTTTCTTAGACTACTATAAAACAATCGTGAAGAAAAGATTTCAAATGTTTGCTACATTTAAAACAAATGTCGTGGACAAATAAATTATTATCTTTTGAAAAGTTAAGGCATGACGGAGAACTATTATTGTAATTGGCTAAAGCGAATTTACCACAAATTTTCAGTTATCAAATGATTATATATTTTTGCTAAACAAGTACTTATGGATATTAAATCTTTATTTTTTGAAAGCTAAAGAACTTGTAATTCAAAGCTGAATAATGTCAACTATCATTCGATGAAATAAAAAAAAAAAAATTTGCATTTAATATTTTAGTGAGTCCTTAAAGGAAAGTGCGCGTTTTCGAGTCCTTCCCCCAACTCGCTTCAATGATTCGATTGACTCTCTTGGTTGAAACTGTCACTTACATGACGAAACTTCTTCGCCCGGAGCTAGCACACCCAAGTCATTTATGGTGGAGGGCAAACATTTAAATACCCCATGGGGTTTCTTTATGCAATAATGTGTGAAATTGCATAAGGAAAGGGGGTGGGTGGTTGGAAATCGCCCTCCTTTTTTATCAAATGTCAAAAACAATCGTCGAAGTGCGGGCCAAGTGGCACAAATTTTTATTGAAAATTTATAATTGAATGGCGTAGCTCACCTGAGATTTAGCCACGCCCCCTAAACTCCTCACTTTGCCCGCCCTCCAATTCCCCGTGGAGTTGGCTTTTGTAATTGAATTTGACGTTCGGCTGTCGCGTGTTCCATTTGTGGGTGTCTCCTGTTGACTAGCTGTCATGTGGTGCGGCACTGGGCGGCGGGGCGTGGCGCTCTTAGA
The DNA here is from genome assembly GCA_037075285.1 of Drosophila lutescens. Taxonomy (NCBI): domain Eukaryota; kingdom Metazoa; phylum Arthropoda; class Insecta; order Diptera; family Drosophilidae; genus Drosophila; species Drosophila lutescens. The sequence continues at coordinate 1,266,289 of JBAMCF010000300.1, forward strand.
TACATATATAACATATTTATACTCCGTGGAAAGTCCGAGATTTGGCGCAACTATCTAATTGACAAATATCCGATGTGGATGGCAAAAGACAGAGGAACGAAATTAAGAAAACAAAGCTACACTGGGGGAAAGTTTGTGAGAGTTACCTTAACTTAAACATTTTCATGTCTTCTAGTAATAAATAAATAGGCAAATTGAAAAATTCATGAAAAACTTATTGTAATTATTAAGCTAATTTAAAACTCACAAATTTTTTCTTGTGTGTCCTTTTTTTCAAAAAAACAGCCTTTATTATCTGAAAAATATATAAAGTCAGAAAAAGAAGGAAATTATTATTTCTAAAAATAGTATGATAGATTTACAGTTAGCCTACAAAATAGTTATTTTACAAATATTAATGTTCATATTTTGGGGTTAAACTGCCGATTTATCAACATGATGTTATGAATATGTTTCGTAGTTATCTGGATTTTTTCTCAGTCCTGGCATGTTGGTGAATTTATCCCGATTTTGGGTGCCTTTTCTGGGTCACAGGGTGGGTGGCAGTGATGCTGGCAGGCAATAAGTAACAAAATAATTGAACAATTATGTCCAAATGTCCGCCTGCCACTCATTATGATAGACAAAACACGGCGTCCGACTGACGGGACCTGATCCGATGTCCATCCCATCCCGTCCTCGTCTTCGCCACTAGCGCGGTCTCTTTCGGTCCGTTATCTGCGTCCTTGTCCGCTTGTCCTAAGCCGAGCGTGGAATGACATTTATAATTACCTCGGGGTATTTGGGGAATAATTTGCCCGTCCATCGCATTCCCCCCGCCCTTCGCTGGCAGGCCTGCTGGCTAATGGCCGAAAAAGAAGGAAGGCAGGAATAAGTCGGCCCAAGTGTCCGGACTTCGCCACCCAAAACCCACCCCACCCACTGCCACCGCAAGGCCAACACCCGCGATGACCACCGCCCCAGGCTTAATGAGCCGGATTTTGGGCCAGGGAACAGACCAACCAAAAAGAAGCCATCATCAGCAGCTTTTGTTCATCTTTTCTTTTTTTCCTCTTCTGCTTTGTCCGCGTTTTTCCTGTCCTGCCAACTGAAAAATGTTATTGGCCGCAATTTATATGAAAACTGTGCTCACGTACCACATTAACCCCCTTGGAAGCCGAATACTGGATGCCGGATGCCGGATCGAGATCCCTGGCAGCAACAATAACTCGCCCCCTCGTACAGTGAAAATGAGCAAATTTTCTAAATGAATAAACTTTGCCAGCAGAGCAGAGCAATCCCAAAGAGAAGGCAGAAGGAAAAAATTAAGAAAATAACAATCCCGTGATTACGACTAAAAGGTACCTAAGAGATTCAGAAATTTAGATGGCAATAAATAAATAAATATGTTCGGAATTAGGTTTAACTATACCTATACAAAATAACATCCGTTGTTATCTATATAATAATACAAGTCATATTGATGCGGGTAAGGTGTTTAAGTGAGTTAAGATTTTTACAATTTTCCTTTGTGGGAATATAGGGTATATACCCTGAGATCTGTGTAAAGGGGGTGTTAAGACAAAGGACCCCTACTCTGCCCATTGTCCGCCGACTGGAGAGATAGAGAAATATTACCGCCCTTCGCCGGGGGTTGGACCAGCGTCCAGCGACATCTTGGCTGCTACGTGGCCAAGAGGCAACGTGGCTAATTCTCCCATGAGCTCGCAAAAATTAAGAAATTAAAAAATTGCCCTGCCCTGCCTGCTGACGGTGCGGAAAATTCGTTTGGCTGTTTTTGGCATTTTCCACAATTGGCTGGCAGCACTTGAATAATTGCATTCCTTCGATGATATTAGTCACCGGGCGGATGCAGACACACACAGAAACAAACAGCGCCAGATACTCATTTATATAATTGTTTAGGTGGAAGAAATACATCTTATGGATTGACTTACCTAGCAAGTCGAAATAATGATAAGAAATAAGACAATATCTGTAAGTAACTTTGATATAATTTCATAAACAACATGTAAGAGTTTTCTTAATTTTTTTCTAAGAAAAAAGTGCCTTTTAATTTTAATTAAGTATTGAAAATTGTATTATTGATAAAACCCTGCAAGTACAAGCTCAAACAATCCATTTGTCATCGGAGACCCGTTTTCGAGGCCTTCTGAACATCCTGCTTCTTATCCGAATCTCGCCAATTCCAATTGGATCGCAGATATGGAACACGCTTTGGTAAGTCCACACTTCGCAGCAATGGCAACCAGAAAGTGGGTGAGCTGAGACTAGTCGCAGTTTGCTCCCTAAACGGATTGCCAGCACACGTCCCAAGGTAACTTGGATAAATGTGTGTATATCGTATGACGTATAATTGGGCTGGCAACTCGACTATGAACCAGCCCTCGAGACCCAGACTTTTGTTTATTGGGACAATCTGCCCGGGCTCATCATTAAATAATAATCAGTGGGGCAGAGGGGCAGGGGCGGTTGCAGTTTAATGGTAATTTGTTACGCCTAAACGTGAGCACGCGCTGTGCGGTCACCTCACCACGTCCCTAATCTGTGCACGCCTTTAACCTCACCAGGTCAACTCTACACTGAAAGAAAGTATGGCAGAAATAAATTATTCATTAAGCAACTGCTTTAAAAAAGATTCATTTATTTTCTGCATTTAGTATTGATTCAAAATAATACATAGTTGATTAAAATATAAATAGATCATTATTATTATCGGTTTATCGAGAGTACTTTCAGAAAGTCCTTTATTAGCTAGGATATTTCTAATTTTAAACTAATAGTCTTAAGCACCTGACAAAATTTAAATATATTTAAGAATTATAAATTAAATTTGTGACTTTACTTTTCTGATTATTATTATTTTCATGTTGGAATTCTTTGGTTTTCCTACTGGGTAGGATACATATTAGTTTCTGGAGATGTTTCTAGGAAGAACTACATTCTTCCTGAACTCGTTATTGTATTTGACAGGGGGATTATAGTTGCATACAACAATGATGGTTTTGCCCCTAAAAAAGATGATTTAATACCATTTTTTTAGATCTACTTAGTGCGAAGACTTACCTTTTGGCAAATCCGACGCCCAACTCAGTGGAACCTTTCCACACCACCTGAGTGAAATGCGCCGTCTGTGTACTATAAGAGGGATACTTCCAATTGTACAATGAGATCTCATTGTACCAAGCTTCGACAGCATCGCTGGGTCGCAGTTTACCGTTGGAGGCCCAGTAGATATTTTCTCCATATCCATTCTGACTATGCTTCATGCTATTTGTGGCTTTCAAATGCTGTATAAATGGAATAATTTACTGAAGGGAATATTTAAAGGTTTTTGAAGATCTTACATGGGCCCATTTGCTGGCCATCTTACTCAGCTTGGGGTTCAAAGTTAATGGAGGAGCGTTATGCAAGGCCCGGTAATAATTGTGGGCATTAAGAACTTTTTGCGCAAACTGAAATTTAAAAAAAAATTGATATTATACATTTTATAAATTTGATTTAAACTTAATTTTGTATTTATAAAATAATAATACAATATTACCTTGAGTCTGTTAAGCTTTGCTTGTAGTGAGTTCTGCACCACCACTGGTAATAAGATTAGGCAAAAGATTCCTGAAAAATGCAATATAAAACAAGAGAGAACGCTATAGTCGGGTGCCCCGACAATCAGATACCCGTTACTCAGGTAAAGGGAGTGCGAGGGAGATCAAGATAGAAACTTTGAACACGCATAACTTTTTAACGAATGGTCCGATTTGAAAAATTTCTTCTACATTTCGATAGGTATTGATAAACACAATAAAACTGCATTTTTACTTTTCCGAAATATTGAAATTTTTAAAATCGTATATAAGCGATTGTGGGCGTTAGAGGGGGCGTGGCACCTTTTTGAAACAAACTTGCGCTGCGTAGGAACTCCTAGAATCTGTATGCAAAATGCCAATCTTCTAGCTTTTATAGTTTCCGAGATCTCAGCGTTCATACGGACAGACGGACAGACAGACAGACAGACAGACGGACAGACGGACAGACGGACATGGCTAGATCGACTCGGCTAGTGATCCTGATCAAGAATATATATACTTTATGGGGTCGGAAACGCTTCCTTCTAGCTGTTACATACTTTTGCACGAATACAATATACCCTTTTACTCTACGAGTAACGGGTATAAAAATGGAGAGGAGAAGATAAGATTAGGATGATTTATTTTAATTTAACGAAATAAGTCATTTATAAAAAAGTCGGAAAGTCTTAGAATGTTTATATACCTTTAACACCCATTTCGCAGTTTCTTTTCACTTCACACTTATTTTAAGTTTACTTTTCACTTTCACTTCTTATGTTTCGGTTATTTAAATTACCAAGAAATGTTGAGTCAATGCAAGTTTATTAAGATTGTTTTATGTTTCCATAGTAATTGGTGTGGATAACGTCACTTCAGTTTTGATTCAAGGAAATCATAATTCCAATAAACAAAACTCAAAGAATTGATAAAATTTGCTTATACATATGTCGTGGGAAATATTTGTTGTTTTAAATTGTAACTGACATTTCTCTAAGTGCACCAGTCTGTTCCTTTCGTAACTAACTGTAAAACTAACCGCAAGGCACACGCAACGGGACGAGGAAGGATGGAAGGACTGGGACCCATCCCGGGTTCCAGGATCGCCGCTAAAGTTTTAGGCATTTCGTGACTTTATGGCTTTCGTGTCGCGGCAGTCGAGCCTGTCAACTCCTGCTCCTTGATTGACTTGGCCAGCGATCCGGGGAAGGGTGGCGTTCGGTGGTCTCGGGGGTGGAGCCACCCTTGTTTGCATATTACTTAATGGCATTTGCACTTGAAGTGTGCCAGAAATTACCTGTCCGCTGGCAATTAACTTTTTAACTCATTTCTGAAACTGTTTGCTCGCAATGCGGTACACCGAACTATTTGCCTCAACCCCATCTAAATAAAAGAACACTGAAAGAAAATGATTAGTTTTTTAAGTAAAGGTTATTTCGCAAATTGGTTGTGAAGGGATGTTTGAGTTGTATCTATCAATCAACCGAAATTTGAAAAGGAAAGTTTTACTCCGCTTTCTTATAAAACTTTAATTTAAATATACAATAGGCTATTTGTAATAATGTTCTTGAAAAATGTATTAAATTGTAACGCGCTAGGTGTTTTTGAAATATTTTAGGAAATATTTTATTATAATGTATTTGAATTTCTTTAAACCTCTGGATTTTCACTAATATTATTATACATTTTCCACTTATTTTAAGTTTTTCGTACGAACTTTTAATTTATCTAGCTAAATCTATAAGAGTGTACATTATTTCTAGCCCTTTCTCCGCGAGTCTATCAAAAGTTTTGGCTCATAAACACGAATGGCACTAGGAATGCTTATGGCGAAAGTTTTCCCGCGGAGTGCTCATCCAAGGACCGAGGGGCGATGGCGATCAATCAACCCCACGGGCAGTCAACACTTTCGAAGGTCCTCGATTAGAATGCCCCTCCTCCTACCGCCCACCTCCCACAGGGCACTTTAACCCTCCGCCCCCCGGGAGGCCAATCTGTGCATATGTTAATTCAAGTGGAATTAATTGTTTCCGGTGTTTAAGTTTTTCCGCAAAGCAAATTCTCATTCATTGCCGGCGTCTTGGTGCCTCGACTGCGGTTAGCCCATCCCCACATCCAAAGGTTCTACCACCCCTGGAAGCATTTGCATGCAGGTCCTGGCCAAGTTCCCTCAACGCCCTCGTTTCGGCTTCGATGGATTTTTGACTTTTATATTTGATTTGAAATGTTGTGGTCGACCTTTGTTTTGTTGCCACTTAATGAGGCCAGCCGAGTGGAAGCAATTTCTCCTCGGCTCTGCACGGATTCACGGATTCACGTAAGAAGTACGGGGAGTCCTGCTCCGTTCGGAAGTCATTTTTAAAGGAGTAAGCACATTCACCCCTATCTCATGTGTAATGAATTTGAATGCCAATTATTTATAAAATCTATCTGAAGTTTGTGAAACGATATATGTATGTTAATTTAAATTCTTATTGTGGATAGATTGTACCATGTTAGTCTTAATATAAAAAACAACATGACAAAAATAATAAATATGGGTTTTACCCATAGAATTATAACAAATGTTAAAATTGTTATGAAAATCATGTCTTTTATAGAATTTAAAAAAATACTCATTTTCCAAAAAAAAATTATATCACGCTATAGTCGACTATCAGATACCCGTTACTCAGGGAGTGCGAGAAAGATGGAGATATAAAACTTTGCTCGCGCATAACTTTTTAACGAATAAACACCACAAAACTGCATTTTTACTTTTCCGAAATCTTTAAAGGTGTGGGCGCCAGACACCTTTTAAAATCGTTTAAGGCGATTGTGGGCGTTAGAGGGGTCGTGGCCCTCGGCTGAATCAAACTTACGCTGCGTAAGAAGCCCAAGGATATGTGTGGGTAATCCGAACTTTCTAGCTTTTGTAGTTCCCGAGATCTCAGCGTTCATACGGACGGACAGACAGACAGACAGACGGACAGACAGACATGGCTAGATCGACTCGACTATTGACCCTGATCAAGAATATATATACTACTCTACGAGTAACGGGTATAAAAAGTAGGGACCGAAAATATTGATGTGATTTTTTGAGTGAAAAATAAAAATCGTAATTTAGTTAATTTTACTTACTCTTACTAAAAAGGGTTAAAATATTGTAAATCGTTAATTATTTAATTTTTTTATTTAAACATGTTTAAATAACCAAAAATAAATAAAGGCATTAATAGCAGAATGGTCCCAATGCATCGGTGGAATTTTTAATTAGTCAGCATTTATTATGGATACAATCGCGTCGAAGCATTTGGGGGTCATTTCCTGTACGGTTCCCTTTGGCCAGTGCAGAATTCCTTTGATTCCGCTTTATCCTTGTGCATTTTTCACATTTTGCCAATTTTTCAGCACGACCCTCGACGGCGATTGGTAATTGTGATTGATTCCTGTGAGTCTGCAGTTTGATGTGTTTTTAATTAAACTTTTGCAGATATGCATAAATACTTGGCACAAGGCGGAATTGGATGGAAGTGAAGGCGCCTTGGGTAGCGAAAAGTGATGAAAATCTTTGTACCGCCTGCGCTTATCGAGTTTAAATTTAAGTTTTGTGTCAAATTGAAAGTAAACAACGTGTTCATTAATCTCGGATCGCTGGGCACATCGGCAGGGTGGATCGGAGATCCTGGCAAGGACACCCCTTTCGAGGACTATCTGCAACCCCGAACTGTCATACCTTTCACCGTTTTTCTGGTCTTGTTTGCACACATGTCACACGAGGCATTTTTGTGACAAATCGCCAGCAGAGTGTTAATAACTCCTGCAACATGAGCCCATCAAAGTCACCCCAGCGGAATGCAAAAAAGTTGAATAGATCTTGCACCCGGAATACATTTGCAATTTCTTTTGTCAGACCCTCAAATTGAGGGCACATTTTGACATCGCAATAGATCACTGCAGATGCGTCCCTTCAGATTAGATAGTATAACATTGAATGCAGTTAACTGGTGCGATCTGCGAATCAGATAAAATAACATATGCCAATAGACATCGGATGATGATGATATGCCCACTTTCCACTGTTCATGCTTTTAATTCGAACAAAAAGCGAGATTTTTACATGAAATACTCATTTTGATGGAGCGATATCAAACATATATTCAGAATATTTGGAACTACAGCTCAGAATTTATTCGGAAAATTCTGTGAGTATACTTCAACTGAAACTGTAGTTTCAAGTAGAGCCCTGCATGAGTAGAGTCATAGTTCCCTTTGATTTCATGAGCCATCTATGTTTTTTAAGTCATGACTCCTATGGCTCATGACTCCAATGAAACATGGCGCATTCTATGAGCCATGACCTACTTAATTCATTAGAAATGTAGTGAGTGACGAACATAATGTTTGGATTTATTTTTCACTCAAGCTGAAAAGTTTGCTATGAAAAATATTTTCCTTCCATTAAAATAGATTAAAACCCTCTTTCATTTACTCTTTTTTCTTATTTCCGCGATTCAGCTAACAGCCCATTCACGGCCTAGTTTAATTTAACAACTAACTGATGGACATTTATTTTAATATTCTCCTGTGCGCCGGTTCGAAGGTAGGGGACAAAGGTGAAACAATCTGGACGAGATGGTCCCCGATTTTTCCTGGGGCGATTGATGAGCGGATGCGGACGTTTGGCAGTTGGCAATTTCGCAATTGAAATGCAACGTTGATTTTGATTTGAGCTGCAGAGTTATTGAGGCGCAGCCTGCCACTGGATGGCTGCTGCAGTCCGATTTTTTATTGCAGTTATTGACACGTAACAATTGCCGTGAGCCCCCGCAATCCGTACTCCCTGCCCCACCAAATTTCGCACTGTTATCCGTTTTTTTCCACCATTTTTCTGGCTGTTGCTGTTGCTGTCGATTTTTGGCGTTTCCGTTTCCGCTGATATTCAATTTTGTTTGATTGCTGTCGTTTTTAGTTGAACGATTTGTCCACTTCTCGGGCGATGTTTACATTGAAAGGCCCAACACGAGGCCATATTTCAGACAGGACTCCAGTAAAAATCCTCCTGGCCTGCACACAAAAAAAATCGATATGCGCATGTAAATTTCTGGTTATGCAGTACGCATATCGTTTTAACAAGAAGTACTCATTTCGAGCATATCGAATTTACGGTCCGCATATCATAATGTAAAATAATGTAATGTACATAATGTAAAATCGATCTACGTTTCATATCGTTTTTTTTGGGTGTGGGAATAATTGCCGGTCCTGAAGAGCCATACGAACCTGAGGTCTCTGCACATATTAGCCGAAATTATGAACGCTAAGCGGATTACATTTAAAACGAGTCGGGTGTCCGGAAAGAAATGGAGTCGCGTGGCGTGTTCCGTAATCCGAGCAGACCAGAAACGTGTCGGGGCTCAGCTCTAATTATGAAATTAAATACAAATTAAAAAGCCTATTAAAAATATGCTGTAATATAAACGGCCGGCACCGTTGCAAACTCAAGTGGCAAGCTGCCAGAGTTTCGAATAGCCGAGCTACCCATCCTACTCCATTTCATCCTGTTCTCGTTGCCATGTTTCCCCACCATATATCGCTTAGCCATCCCCACCTTTGGAGTTTAAGCTGATTTGTATGCCCAATAATCCGAAAGCGTTTCGTCATTGTCGTCATCAGCATCTAAATGCTGATCGATTTAGCATGCTCTTTAACAGTGATTCTTTTAAATAGAAAAATCTCCATAGATTTTTAAAAATTTATAAAAGCATTTGAATTCTTTAAAAAATAGTTATTAATTGTCAACTAACTACACAAATAAATTCTAGTGAATAATACGAGATTTTTGAGTGTTTAATATTTACAAACATGATTTTTCTTTGTTTGTTTATTTTTTTAATAATATTTTTTTCTTTTTTAATAATATTTTATAATTACTGCTCCCACTGTGCAGAGCTGTCAAGGTTTTGCTCATCATTCGCCCCATCATTATGTTAAGTTTGTAGAAGCCAAAACAAGCCAAGTCAAAATGGGGCGTGGCTGGGGGCTGGATGGTTTCGAGGGAAAGAAAAACATATTATTCAATATTTAAAAGTTCGCCTTCCTTCCGGCGGAACTGCCTTTCGCTCGAGTTGATCGATGACGCAGCTTCAGCCGGTTGATGTTTCTTCTGCCGGGTTGGGGTGTTCATCCCCTGACAGTTCGTCATAGCTATAGCTCTCCTGCTTTTTTTGGCCTCACCTTACCACCTCTCCACCCAGCCTCGCGAAGCCACCACTTGGCATGATAAATTTAATTCCGCTTCTATTTTGATGGCACTTGTCAATTCAAATACTTTTGTCAGTCTCTCTCTACGATTTTTTTTTCTGCACGCTGTAGAGTTTTCCTTTTGTTTTTGTTTTCACAGGAGAGCTGAGGGCTCTTCAGCAGCAGCCACGCCCCCTCGCCCACCGCATTGTGCGAAAAGTTGAAGGATTTTGACGCATTAGAGTGCTCCCCCAGGGGCAAAGATTTTACAAAGGAGTGGGGGTGGATGGTTTAGACACCTGCAAGCAAATGAGTGCATTTGTTGTAGCACTTTTTAATGGATGACGAGGTGCCAGGCACTGTAAGATAACTTGAGATACCTGTCACAGAGAAAATATCTACAAAGTTTTACCAGGATAAAAAGAATAGTAGCAATTAAAAAAAAAGAAAAAAGCCTTCACCCTAAAGAAACTTTTTAATATTATAAATTGTGTTTAAAGTAATTCAATGTATATAAAGTAAGGAAATATAAGCAGATATCTATAATTTAATCATTAGCTGTAAACAGTGCCGAGTCCAGTATTTCTTTTTGTGGTTGGGGGTTTTAAAATCAATAAAGTGTGTCATACTTTTTGAATACAACATATACTTTTCACTATACCCCAAATCCCCCAAGTGGAACAGCCCATGGTTGTAACATACTTTTAGGAAAGATAATGTTTCTAAGCTGAATCGTACATGTTAGCCAATTATAATAATAATTTAATGCCGAATAAATTAAGGAAATGCCCGTATCACCGATTACAAATATATAAGTTTGAATATTAAGAATATTATTTAAATTTTTTATACATTTTTTACTATTAATTTGATTGTTAGTCCTTAAGAATCCACCTAGATTTGTAAAAATTCCTAACATCTTCCCCCAATTGTGTTGGACATTAACCACTAATGAAACATGGACAAGAAAGTGATTCCTGTGCCAAGGCCTCCCCTTTTCCCATTTCGACCCGAAGCACTTAACTTTTCTTGTAATCAGACAGCGCGGACACGAGGTTCATCCACCATTATTGTCCCAGCTTCAATTTTAAGTTTCTTCCCCGAACGAACCGGACTTTCCCCAAGGGAGCAGCCGAACTGGGACCGAAAATGATGACTTAATATACGGAAATCACGAAAACTGATGGATTCCTCTGGGGTGTTTTTTACTTGGAACGACCGCTGCGCTTGTTGTCGTCCCCATCCTGTGCGTCCTCCTGACCCTTGGCCCTCTGCTCTGGCGACAATTTCACGCTCTTCGGACGCCGCTGACAAGCCGACAGCTGCCACTTGAGCGATGGCGTTTATTAGTTATTAAATGGCGTGATTTATGCCCGCGGCCAAGGACCCGCCCCCTCTGCGTCCGCCTCTGGAAATTGGCCTGCACTTTGGCGCCTTAATGAGACCGCCTGCCGTTGCGATGGAAAATCGCTCCCTTGAACCGGACATCTGCGGTTCTGTTCGCTCCACTCGGACACTTTATTTCAAGGCCCATCAGTGTTGAAGTTGTCACGACAAGTACACTGGAATTGTAAACAAGAGAGAACGCTATAGTCGGGTTGGTGTCCCGACTATCTAATACCCGTCACTCAGCTAAAGGGAGTGCGAACGCTGTACTCGGGTTGGTGTCCCGACTATCTATTGGGGCTAAAGGGAGTGCGAGGGAGATAGATATATAAACAATTTTGATTGCGTATAACTTTTTAATGAATGGTCCGATTTGAAAAAATGGCGTTTATATATTTTTAAAATCTTAAAAGATGTGGCCTCCAGACACATTTGATCGTTATGGCGATTGTGGGCGTTAGGGGGGGCGTGGCACCTCGATGAAACAAACTTGCGCTGCGTAGGAAGCCCAAGAATATGTGTGTGAAATCTCAACCTTCTAGCTTTTATAGTTTCCGAGATCTCAGCGTTCATACAGACAGACAGACGGACAGACGGACAGACGGACAGACGGACATGGCTAGATCGACTCGGCTAGTGATCCTGATCAAGAATATATATACTTTATGGGGTCGGAAACGCTTCCTTTTAGCTGTTACATACTTTTGCACGAATACAATATACCCTTTTACTCTACGAGTAACGGGTATAACTATCAAGGGTACCAAATTGAAATATAAAAACTTTTCTTCTTACCGGAGGAAGCTGCTTAAGGGTAGAGTAGGTTCTTTGGAGTCAAAAAATCAACTATCTTTGCGATTTTTTCTATAAAAACTGGTTAGATGGATTTAATTCAAATTTTTTGTACATTTTAAAGTGTCATTTTAATGACATCCACTAATTTTAATAGCCGATATTATCGGCTAATATATCGGTGGAAAAGCGATTGCTGGAACACTATTAAAAGAAAAAGGTCTTAAAACACAAAATCTTTCAGAATCTAAAAGATCTATGAAATGTCAAGGAATTGCGACGTTGTTCAAAAAATAAATAAATAAATAAATTCTTATATAAAGTTCTCATTAAAATTAATATTTTATAGCTTTAATATCTTAAAATATATACAAATTTTCCAAAAAATAAAAGTTATTTAACATTATGAATCTTAAAATGGATATAGCTTGTGATCCACATTTTATATTTATTTTTTATTTCAACCCATTTCCAAGCCTAAATTACGCAGGGGAAGCAGTGTTGATACACATGTAAAACTGATTGATAACAGTTTATTGTTTGTTCAAGGCCTTGCATATTGCATGTATACATTTCGGAACTATAATTGCCAAAATGTAGAGTCGAACCACCCCGGCTAAAAAACCGAACCCTTGTCGCCCCGTCCATTTGACTTTGTTCAAATTGAGCTGCCTACTGTGCGCTTCTATTTGTTTATACTTATTTCGTTTTCACACCCCCTTGCGGGTCTTCCTATTCTTCTCCAGATCCACCCCGCCATTCCCAGTCCCAGTCTCATCACCATCATCATCATCATTCGTTTGAACTCGGAATCGGTCTCAGGTTACTTTGTTTTCCTTGGCCTCCGTTGTTTGTTTTTCTTTCCGTTTCACTTTTCGTTGGGTTTGTTTGTCATTTTGAAAAATGCGTTTTGCAGTTTTTTTTTTTCAAAATTCAATTGTGGACGGCCGCAGTGCTTTGTAAAAAAAATCAAACCACCCCTCAAAGGTATCAGCCTTTTTCTCGACTTTATCTTCATCCTTCCAGCCGCTTCAACTCCCCCTGCGGCTAATAACGTCCTCGTCAGTTCCGGTAGCTCAATCCTGACACTCCACCCGTAGAAATCCGGAGTCCTTGTGCTTTTCGGGGTCACCAAATTATGGTTGAAATTTTAACACAAATTTGTTTGCCAGCGTTTTCAAAACAACGGGATGTCCCCCATCTCAGATGTGTGTATTTTGGTTAATTTTGAATTTGTAATAACTTATTTTTAAACAAATTCGTTGAATTTATTTTATAAATTAATTTGGGCCAATATTGTTAGAACTTTATAAAATGCTTAGCTTTTTTTAGTACCAAAAACAATGCAAATTATTTCAACTGCTAACTTAAAAAAATTATGAATAGTACTTTTATCTTAACAAAAGTAAAAAAAAAAAAATTTTTGTTTATTTTTTTTTAGCAATTTGAGCTACAATGAGATTTCTGTACAATAAGATTTCTGGGTAGAATTGGAATAATCCCTCTTTTTCTTTGAAGACTGGGCATTTCAGTCAGTTGGTGAGAAAGAGTTCCACTGAGTTGGGCGTCGGCGTTGCCCAAAGTTAAGAGTTCTACATTACGCAGAAATAAGAATTTGTATTTAAACATTATTTTAGGGGCGATGTCATCTACGATGTGTGCAATTATAATCCGGCTGGCAATGCATCAAAACCAATTCAAGGAGAATGTAGCACCTCCTAATAATAGCTTATAATTCAAATATGATTTTTTAAAGATTTGCACTCGATTTAGCGGCGTAGTTCACAGATTTTGAGTTTGTTATTTGTAATAATAAAAATGTAACAATTAAATAATTCGTTTATAATTGTTAAATATATATGTTATAGAAAAACTTAAGCAAGTTTGCAATTTATTATTTGTAATTTTAGTTTTCATAGAATATAAATAAGTTTAAAGCGGAATAATATTTGTTTCAATATACGTTCAAAAAATTACCCAAAACGGAATCCCAATCTCAGCCGGTTGAATTATGATAGTTATCACTCGCATTCCCAGCGATGGTAAATCAATATCAATCTGAATTAATCCCCGAGGTGGGAACATTGGAGTTCTTGTTGTCTCTAATCCTTTGACACGTAATCCCTCACGCGTTCCGGTATCTTTTCCGGGCCCATCTAACCCCGTTCTGTTTACTCCGGGGAGGCGGACACTTGCGCTCCATTTGTCATTTTCATAATGGGTGCAGAGTGAGTCGGTGGGAGCGTGTCGTCGAGGCCATATCTCGCGGATTACAAAACGAGACGGAGGCGCGACTTCGGTGGCACGTGACTGACTGAATCAAGAGAGTCAGCCTGAGATTCATATCGGACGGAACACGGATATTTATGTTCACCTAAGACGTGGCATTAGCCAACGGCCTTCCTTCCCGCGTCAAATGACACGTAAACCAAGTCGTTAAAGGTTGCCCTGTCCCCGGATTTATTCCTGAAAATGTGACACTGTGCCGCAAAGTTCAGCCCTAGGATTAACTTTGTCATCTTCCGAATCCATTCGATAATTTGTATAGTTTTATAGAAATGTTAAAAAGACAAGTACTAAGTCACAAATATGAAATAAACCATCTTTAAATTAACAAGAGAGAACGCTAAGTCGAGTACTTCGACTATGAGATACCCGTTAGTTAGTGGGAGAGAGATCTATATATCCACGCTTTAAAGCTACTAGCGCCATCTAGTGGGTGTTCCATTTTTTGCTCATACCTTTTTCATGGATAGTCCGATTTTAAAAATTTCTTCTAAGTTTCGATAGGTATTAATAAACACAGCAAAATGGCACTTACACTTTAAAAAAATCTGTAAAGATGTGTGAGCCAGGTATAAATATAAAGGGTATTAATATGCTTTAACTGTTCGTTTGTTGAGACTAATATTCAGATTTAGAATGTACGCTTTCTGCTAAAAATTTTAATGTAATCTCCACGACAGGCAACCAAATAAAGCCTAAGCTAAAATCTTGTCAAGTGTAATTTATGCAAATGGTCCACATGTAACCAATAAGAACTGGACTTGAGCTCAGTTCAAAAGTGGGGATGACTTGGCGACTGTCCGTTCTCATTAGGAGTCAGCCGAGCCGAATTGATTGATTTATTTTGGCAATTATGTGCATTCGATTAAAAGTTGAACTCGCAGTCACGCGGCGCTCGCTAATAATATGCAGGGATCCCACACAGCATACCACTCCTCGTCCTCGTCTAGCGAAGAAAAAACAACATAAATCCCCAGAAATATCCCATGGAGCTGGGGGATTACATGGCCCTGAATTGAAAACCAATTGCGCCTGGGATGAAAAATCGCGCCAACAAACCCAGCAGGCGATAAAGGAGGGGATTCGGTAGCAGGATCTCCGGCAGGAGGAGAAGGAGGTGGTCGGGGGGATGTGGCCTGTTTACAATGTCGCTCTACTTGGACAAGGGGATTTCTTTGTTTTGGTTTGGTTTTAATTTTGAGCAACGAATAAATTAAATCAACCGACAGTCGAAATAATTGCCGGAAATTGGTGACGTTGTTGAAATTTCTTCTCCATTTTCCAATTGAGACGGGCGCGGTGTTGGAGTCCCAGAGCTTAATAAGATTATGCGTGACCCCGACGAGCATGGCTTCCATTAACGAAGTCCTTTGGTAGTCGACAAAATTCGAGGCTTAAATTGAACGTATGGCAGACAAGTTAAGCCTGCGTTCAGATACATAAGTTTAAACGACATTTTTGGATGATAAGGGTTTTACATAAATACAATACTAACAGAATTGTTTTATCCTTTCATGGAAAAATAAAAACATGTTAAACGTATTTCTTGCTGTTTTTTTATGTTTTTTATGTCATGTTAACGGTCTACTACTAAAAATATACACAGAAAAAAGTTGACAAAAGATCAAATCAGATCAATCTAATATTTATCAAGATTATATTTATCATTTTTGATAATTTTTTCATAAAATTCTAAATTTGATATATCAAAATAGTACCTACCTATATTTATAATTTATATGAAATAACTGATATGATAAAATATCTAATTGACTTGTTTGAATCATAAATATGACCGTTATAAAAAAAAACTATAAATATTAAACAGTATATCATATCCTATTCTTTTCTGTGAAAATGTTGCCTGTATAAATATAGTTATACAAGATTTATTTTATGTAAAAGCTAGACTACATGAAAGGAACAAAATTATGCAAGTAAATCGAGGATAGCAGATACAAACCAGGTGTTTCCTCCCTACTTTATGACTAGCAATTAGTAATAAATCAGTTCTGAACGGGAAAGCGATAGACAATTTCGGAAATTTATTGGCCAAGCTCCAGGCATTCGTCTTGAGAATCCAGCATGTCCCGGATAAATCAAAACTTTGTATGCCATAAATAAAAGAATGGCTAATAATTACAGCAGTGTCCGATGGTTCATCCTGTGACCTGTACACCCGCACTTCGTCCTTTGTTGCCGCCCACTCCCTCCCCACAGGAAGAAATGTAAATGAGTCTCTGGCGACTAATAAATTCCCAATTACACATGGAGTTACCCCGGCCAGGGACGGACTTCTGATGGCCAGCACACAGGGTCCACTCATAAAACTATGCAGGAACACCCTCCACCAGGAATAAACTAAAAAGCATAAATTTCTGAAAACGACAAATTCATGCACTTGGGCAAATTCTGGCAAAGGGAGAAAACAGAGGGAAAAAAAGCGGAAAATCAAGTGGAAAACACGGAAAATCACAATTACGCGAGCACATACGGTGTGGTGAGGGGTGAATTTGGGAGGAGGACCAGAGCACTTGAACCGCTGCCGATGTCCAATTACGGGTGACGACGATGACGCCAGCAAATGCCAACATCTGTGACCCCGTGCAAGATGGAGATGCGTGAATGTGACTGCCCTCCGGCAATCGCATTTGTTCCGATTGCCTCGTCTAATGCACAAGATTGATATCCCTCGATATCGGAATGTCCTGAAATGGGTGCTGTTGATGCCATTACGTAAATATGATGAGTTCAAAAGGTCCTGATAAAGTCCGGAACGCAAGTGATCCTCCTAGAAAGCATACGGAAAAATCATGAACAGATTTTAAATCCCATTAACTAACAAGGACTGAAGTTTTGTCGTTAAAATGTTTTACCAAACCAAAGTAATTCAATCATGCAATAATAGGTTTTTTAAGTAAATAACAATAAATAGAGTGTGTATGTGGACTGTACATAGTTTAGGTTAGGTAGGTATGGTTGAATATTAGAAACTATTCCCCCATTTAGGCCACACTTTGCCCCTTGTAATACCATTGGGACTGTACATACTATACAACTGTACAGACTGTACAATTGAATAATGTAAAATATATATGGAAAATACTCTAAATACTTTGTAAAATGGTAAATGCAATTTTGATTAGTTTAGTATTACCTACCGAAATGTAGAATTTTTTTAAATCGGACCACTCATTAAAAAGTTATGAGCAAATAATCCAAAGTCCGCCAGATGGCGCCAGTTCAAGCGACCACCTGTTTATATCTGAGGCAATCGACTATAACATTATCTCTTGTTTATAATGAAAACAAGAGAGAACGCTATAGTCGGGTTGGTGTCCCGACTATCTAATACCCGTCACTCAGCTAAAGGGAGTGCAAACGCTGTACTCGGTTTGGTGTCCCGACTATCTATTGGGGCTAAAGGGAGTGCGAGGGAGATAGATATATAAACAATTTTGATTGCGTATAACTTTTTAATGAATGGTCCGATTTGAAAAATGTCTTCTACATTTCGATAGGTATTAATAAACACTATAAAATTGCGTTTATATATTTTTAAAATCTTAAAAGATGTGGCCTCCAGACACATTTGAAAATCGTTTATGGCGATTGTGGGCGTTAGGGGGGGCGAGGCACCTCGATGAAACAAACTTGCGCTGCGTAGGAAGCCCAAGAATATGTGTGTGAAATCTCAACCTTCTAGCTTTTATAGTTTCCGAGATCTCAGCGTTCATACAGACAGACAGACGGACAGACGGACATGGCTAGATCGACTCGGCTAGTGATCCTGATCAAGAATATATATACTTTATGGGGTCGGAAACGCTTCCTTCTAGCTGTTACATACTTTTGCACGAATACAATATACCCTTTTACTCTACGAGTAACGGGTATAACAACAAGTTTAGAATATTTAAAATTTAAATTAAAACCTTAAAAAAAAACATTCAAATTCAGCAATGTTAAAAAATGATTAAAACATATACATATGGGCATTTCTAGGAAAAAGTCAACCAAACCCCAAAAATTAAAAGTTGGCTGAAAAATTTATTTTTATACCCTTGCAGAGGGTATTATGATTTTAGTCAGAAGTTTGCAACGCAGTGAAGGAGACGTTTCCGACCCCATAAAGTATATATATTCTTGATCAGCATCACTAGACGAGTCGATCTAGCCATGTCCGTCTGTCCGTCCGTCTGTCCGTCTGTCCGTCTGTCCGTCTGTCTGTTTCTACGCAAACTAGTCTCTCAGTTTTTAAGCTATCGGGATGAAACTTTCCCAAAAGTCTTCTTTCTATTGCAGGTAGTATATAAGTCGGAACCGACCGGATCGGACAACTATATCCTATAGCTCCCATAGGAAGGATCGGAAAAAAAACGTTAAAAAAATTCTAGCTTCGGTGTTTTTTGAAGTATTACCTTCTAATCTTGGGAATATTAGTTTTTAGTTATTTATGAATTTCGAAAAAATTTTTATCAAAATCGGACGACTATATCATGTAGCTGCCATAGGAACGATCGGAAATAAAAGAAATAATGGGAAACTTAACATTTTTGCGTTTTGTAAATTAATAGGAATGATCTGCAAGGGTATATAAGCTTCGGCTGGCCGAAGCTAGCTTCCTTTCTTGTTTTATTTAAAAATAGCATTGGTATCTACATTTTGTAAGTCAATTAAATTTTCTTCCAAATTAATTTTTTACACGAAGATATGCAGCTTTGAAAAACGAGCAACACGTACTGTATATCTCAGCAACATTTTATTGTGTTTTCGTAATATTGGTATGCCTTCTGTGGAAGTCTCAAGATTAAACAACCAAGCCTACATTATAGTTTGAGGCAAATGCTATTAGGAAAAAATATAAACTTCTTAATGAATAATGGATTTGATGGCTTTTTTGAAGTTTGTTTTTACAAATTTTTAATGTCGCGTCCCTAATCAAAAAAACCTATTTTTTCCTTTCAATCGTGCAGTTTGCGACACATATAATCCTGCTTTATGCCTAAAGCAAGGATATTTGGAGCAAATTAATTAAAATTTTTTGACAAAAAAAATTAGCTAATTAATATTTTTAAAGAAATTTTAAAGTCTGTCGCGTCCGTAATTTCAATTTTTTATTTCTGGGACAACTATATCGTTGATTTCCTGTCGGAACTCGTTGGACCACAAATGTAGGGGTTTTTCTGCTGCTATAAAATTTCTGCCGCTGTCGCTGTACATGTGCCGCACAAATCCTCGGCGTCCGATTAACCGTTGGAGAGCCCAAAGAAAATGTTGTGGTGTGAGTCTTGTCACCAGCTCTAAATGGATAGCTTTACTGGCTAGGCAAATGAATACCGCAATGTAGGCCTTGTATGAAGAGTGTCCTCTAAGCTTCGAGGCCTTGACAGTTCGTTAGAGAATGCTTCCTGTTGGACTACCAACCAGAGTAGTCATCGCCTTTGAAAACTCTTTTACGCTGCTTGCTCCAGTGAGCGGAGCCTCTTTCTTACAGCGAGCGTTATGGATGAATCGATTGATGAATGCTGTGGAAAATACGAGTCGACTGTATGACGAAAATTACGAGATGAATGAGTCAGTGGATGAACAGGTGTGAGCGTGTAAAACCTTTGATCGGATCTGGAGATGTAGGAGTTACCTTGGGCTCTTGCAGCCAGTCTGGGCTGCTCCACCAGAGCTTATACTGCGCTAGCTGTAGTGGTGTTAGACAGCGCGTTGCACAATCAGCAGGATTGTCCTGAGTAGACACATGACCCATCTGTGAAGCAGAGCTGACCTTAGATAATGCCAATTCGATTTGCTACAAACGGGTTCCACCTGCATGGATCTCCATAAATCCAGTGAAGTACGATCATGGCGTCTTACCAGTAGTGTATTGCGACACGCATCTGAGGACCGTGAAGTTGTTAAAAGACAGTTTTTCAAAAGTATGGGATTGATCGCGAAATTGATTTTAAATCCGTAGGCGTCAGGGTTTGGCTGCCAGTATAGTCCAAGAGTCTTAATACCGTCTTTGTTATCCAGCTCAAAGATTGAATGGTTGCAGAGGTCTCCTGCGGGAATATGGGTAAGCAACGCTGGGTGGTTTGCTGCCCATTTCCGCAGATTCATACCAGTAGAGCGGAGGGCTGCTATCACAACGTTTCGCACTCAAATGGTGCCGTCCGTAGTCTCATGTCCGCTTTGTACGTCATTAACATAGATCTCCCTTTGCAGCACCTTTTCCGCTAGCGGATAGTTTTCTCGTTCGTCCTGAGCTATTTGGTGGATTACCCGAATCGCTGTGTATAGCGCTGATGCCGTTCCGAAGGTAACTGTGGTAAGACGGAACTCGCGCCACCAAATGCGTTGGAATTGAGAGTCATCTGGATGCATTTCGTATGCATCTGTACATTCTTTGGATGTCAGCCACGAAAACGTAGCGATAACAACGCCAATTTAGTATCACTCTTCCCAAATCGTTCTGTAGAGCTGGGTCAGTACATAAAATGATATTCAGTGATTTCCCATTGGAGCAAGAGGCGTCGTAAACTACCCTGAGTTTAGTAGTCAGGCAGTCCTCCTTTAGGACTGCATGCTGTGGAATCGTGCTGCAGAAGACGCCGAGCATAACATTCATGTTGATCTGAGAGTGACTGTCTTTGCTTGTAGTGACTTCCTGTATTTGCTGTAGGTCAAAATATTCCTTGATTGCTTGGACATATTGTTGATGAAGCTTATCGCGAGGTTGCAATTTTCGCTCTAATGCGTAAAAACGATTCCAGGCTATATGTTTTGATCGGCCTAGAACTTGTGACGGGTCGAACAAGGCTTAAAGCGGTAGGCGGACCATGTATTTTCCGTTGGGCTGTCGAACATGGTTTTTCACACCACCGTTCCTCTGTTGTGAGATGGCATTCAGACGGCACGCTCTCTAGTTCGAAGAACTTTGGTACCAGATGATCGAGAGTTGTGACGTTACAACGGACAGTGATGGTGTGAATCATGGAATTAATCACTGGTCCAAAAACAATCCAACCAAGAAGAGTGTTTTGTGCGATTGGTTCCACATGAGTTCCTCGTCGAATTTCTGGAAGCATAAATTGTGGAATGAGATCAACGCCCACAAGCACGTCAATACGACCGGATCGGGAAAAAATTGGATTAGCGAGTTGCAATCCTTGAAGGTGTCGGAAGAAGCGTGCGAAGAATAAATGCAGTGGATACAAACGATGTGAACTGGGAACCTGAAATCGAGTTTAGGACAAACTTGGTATTATGTCGACAACGGTTATGAGATGAATCGCCAAACCCTGTTATTTCCGCAGATATGGGGGTGCGTGAGAGACCCAGCGCCTGTACTACGCTTTCGGTGATAAGTGTTCCTTCCGAGCCATGGTCAATCAACGCTCTGGCCAAAACAGATTGTCCCGTTTGGTCCTTGACAATTCGGATTAGGGCCGTGGCGAGAATCGTGGTGGATGGATTTCGATGGGTGGCAACTGCGCTGAGGAGTTGCGTCTCGTTCGAAGCCGTTGAACTGGGGGCTAGGCAGTGCTGTGTGGACAAAACAGATGAGCGAATTGCTAAGCTCTGTTGGGTGGCCTGCGCGCTATGGACACCATTCGTTGGCTCTCGCGATAGGGCAGAGTTGGTAGGATGGTGTGCTACGTTCGGAAAGTGCAGTAGCGTATGATGGCGTTTGCCGCACTGCAAGCAATTGCGAGTGCTGCTGCAGTGGCTTAGCGCG